>CM036906.1:97090580-98290580 GCA_020800305.1 Porphyrio hochstetteri
TAGCATATTTGCTTCTTGCAACAAACCCACCATTGGCACTTTCAGTCAACTGTGGTATCGTTTAAAGAAATATCAATTACACCGGCATATTAGTTTAGTTACTAAGAAGTAATCTTTTGCCTGCTCTTTAAAATAGAAAAGCCCTCAAAAACTCAAGCTGCAGAGCTGATGACAAGAAAAAAAACTCCTGGGAAAAAAAATAGAAAGGAAATAAAGTAAAACATACAATTTATGAAAGAAAACATTAGTGCTGCATTTTGATTTCATAAATTGTCCCCATTTGTACTTCCTGTTTAAACAATAACTAACATGATGATGGGTTAAATGAAGTTGAGATTGTCACAAGCATGGCCTCACTAGTAATTAATGTAGTTTAATATGGTTGTTGGCACACATCTCACATGACAGATAATGTTCCAACATGTCACTGATAGGACCTTTCAGCACAGCTTTAGGAGATCTACCAGGCATTGCCGAGGTTGGTTAGGTCAAAGGGTTGAACCATGTGTAATTCAGAACAGAGGAGGTCCCACGGTCACTCCACAAAAACAATTACACTACTTATTTCGCTCCATCCCTTGCCCGAAATTCACAAGCCTCACAGTTTCAGCGCAGTCAATCTCGCTCTGCCCTGAGGCTATGAGCCACATGAAAATATGTGGTGCTGTGTTTATAAATCTAATCAAAAATAGAAACAGTAGACAAGCACAATGAGGTCCTACTATGGATCATGGGAATTCTCTAAATTCTGAAGGCACTTTTGTTTAACTTCTGTGGGCCTTCTCCTACCATTACATTGTCTGGTACTCTCGTTAATCATCCCCTTGACTTGTCAATGATATAAAGGAGCCTATGCGTCTGCTGACTTCCCTCCCATCACACTACAAATAATATTATGAAATAGCAATGCTAGGAATAGCCCTTGTAACTTTTCTGGTTTAAAGCATGGGTTTTCTTCACTTACCTCTTTCTCCATGCCAGCTTGCCCTTCTCTCAGACCTGCAGCAGAAAACGCTTCCTCCTGCAACAAAAGAGAGTGAGCGCATCTGAATTTTTGGTCTGCACACAGTCATTAATACCTTTAAGTTTTACACTCAGCCTAGAAATCTGCCAGGGTGGGGCGGGGAGGAGGGGAGGTGGTGGGAAGGTCTTTTCCCACTGAAGTCCCTGCTCCTGTCTTGCCAAAAAGCAAAAAGAGAATTCATTTCATCTTTTCAAAACCAACTTTGCATCTGATAATGTTTCTTTTAAAAAAAGCTAACAATCAAAGATAAACAAGTTAGTCATGGTTTCAGCTCAGATGAAGTAACACCAGCCAAGATGTGGTTTTGAGTGGAAATGACCAGTTCCTACTCACAAACAGTTAACTACTAAAATGGTATAGTTTGCCCTCCAGGGTTACACCTAACCTGAAGATCACAATACCAAACCTGCCAGACTCAGGAGTGTTTCAGTGATCCAAAATTTAGGTGAATCCCTTTTGTGCTTTACTCCTTGTGCTGGGATTTCCACTAGATGAATTAAAATTATCCCCTTCTTTGAGGTTATAACCATTAAGCAAACATACAATCACTCTGCAAGTTATATATCAACATCAGCAGAAATGCCTCGATTTTGAACCAGATATTTTTGTCTCTACGTGGGGAAAAAAGTATTCTTTCAAAATGCCAAGACGGGCTGCCCTGGCGCTCACTGGAATCAATGGCAAAACTCAGTCTGACTCCACTCACAGGGCCTGACCCACAATGAATAGCAAGCTTCTTCCTTTGCCAGCTTTTCCCTTATGCATTTATACAAACACACATTCAGATTATTTTGCAGGGCCTGAAAACAAAACAAGACTTTGAACAATTAAAAATATCCCTTCAGAGTCCCTCAGAAGCTTTAATTGAATTTCTGGGTCAGAAGATGCCCCGTACAAAGTACATGTTTGGCCCCAGTTGAGGAAACTCTCTCTTCCTGAGGGCACCAGGAGAAGAAGTGCTTGATTCTCAGTGTGCACTTAAGCTGCATTGAAATCAACACAATGGACAGTGGACGGGGCCACGAATTCTCCATGGAAAAAGGCTGCATTGTCCCTTTGGTTGCTCAGTAATGAATGAAGGACTGAGTTTTTGCCCAGGTCTTGCTGACGCTGAGAGTCTGCTGACCTTTGCCATCGCGCCTCGATTTCGGTGCCCTCCTTGGGGTGCCAAGGCCATTGGAGCAATGCTGGAGGCTGCGATTTCAGCAATTCCTGCTCTTCCTGCAGCCAGCCCTGCCCAAACAGCCCCTGGGCTGTAGCTCACAGCTGTCACAGAAACTGTACACAAACTCCTCTTCTCCATATATTGAACATGATATTGAAAATAAAGCCACACCGAGATCACACATGTAGGCTAGGGTCACCTATCTAGTCATCGTATCTCTCTGAGAGCAACCCCGAATTCCAAATTCCAGAGTCTGGGAAGGGTTTCCAAGACAAGTTAGTATCTGCAGCACTTTTCCAGCTGCTTTAATCACACAGTCACTGAACACACCAAGTAAGTAGTATTGAGTATGATGGCATGGCACATTCCTTGCTATAACTCAAAAACAGGAGCAGCATAAAACAAGAACCAGAATGAACCAAAGACAACCAAAGTTTGAAATGGCTCCCCTCCTTTTCAAGGTAGAAATACTAGAAAGAACAAACTGATAAAGATGCAAATTCAATATTTTCCTCCATGGTCAACATCCACTCACTGAAGAGGAGCCAAAGATACAGCTTTCAGATAAGGACTTTCAGAGCCACAGTAGTCCCAAAACATCAATGGGAAGACTTAGAGTCTCATCTTAGAGAATGTGATTACCCAAATTAGAAAAGCAAAAGCTATAAACAGTGAGTTCAGAGGAGACATTAACGGCACTAGTGCCTTGACAGTGATTCTCTTGGAGTTCAGGAACTTCCCTTTGTTTGGGAATTTTTTTGTTTGTTTGGGTTGGGGACAACTTTGGTGTTTTTTTTAAAAGAAGGTACTAGATATTGCTTTTCCTTTTTTCTTTTTAATACCAATCAGGCAACACATTCAACACTGCACTAACTGGTGTTGACTGTGGCCTTACTTAACCTCAACAGTCTATTTTCTTTAGCTGGGTAACAGCTGAATCATTAGCATTAAACTGGCTTGCAGTCCTGAAAGGGTACAGCAAAAACAAAGGGCATGATTTTTCCATCAATCAAAAAAACAACATATAACTTATTTCAGATCCCACCAGATATTTTATGTTGTACCCAGCTGATACACTGTTTTGTATGACTGGATACAGGGAACTTGAGTTATTAAATACATTTATAGTCAAATTACAAAGTAAAACAACCATGTAGAAGTTATTAAACTGGGTATTTCCACCTTCTCTCCCAATTGTGCTTTTTTTTTTTCTAACAGAGGAACAACTAGGGAAACTACATCAACATATCTGAGTATCTTACTGTAATGAACATGATCTATTTTTAATAAAAAAGGTGGAGTTAAATGCAGGGATAGGCAACAAAAACAATTCTTCTAGCACCACAATTGTATTGATGGGTTCCCATCGCCAGTCAGAGACCTGAGAGCGATCAAAACAACAGACCTTGCCACTAGAGCAGGCTGAGGTTCCTCCTCCTCATGCTAATTGATACTTGACACTGTATCAGCTACTGGAAATTACTTGGGTTGCATGAAGAGCCTCTACACAATAAGGGTCATGCAAACATAGACACAAAAATGTACCTTTTCTTGCTGCGCTGGCTTGCAGAGGAAAACACATGCTGTTTGCAGCTGCATGCCAAGCATCTCCTTAAAGCCCTCCCAAATGCGCAGTCATGCTTTCACAGGCCAAGGAAAGCAGTGCAGGGCACAGCTAAGGTGCTGGTGATTGCTGGCAGAGAAATAGCAGGTTCATAGCAGGAGCAACAAAGCAATGGCTTGTCATCATGGTGGCTGCCTTCGCTCCTTCCTCACCTTCACCTGGTATGCAATTTATCACATGCTAAGAAGAAGTGCTGTGGGATCTCTGTGCTACAATATCGGCAGAAACCACTGAGTAAACGATAACCCTAACAACCTACTTGCAATTCCCTTTGGATTCTCTCATAACTACCAGCTAGGCAGCACTGGTCTTAAAGAAGTATTTCTTCAGGGGAAAATTGCACCTCTGGTGAAGAGAATCCATCAGTCACTTAAATTCAGCAGGACTGACCATTGGAGCCACAAGCACTGTGATTATCCTTCTTTAGTCACCAATTTTTGGAGCAGGTCCTCCAAAGTCATCTCAAATTCTTTCTAGCCTCCCTTTTTTTCTTTCTTCCTTTTTTTTTTAATTTAAAGAGTAAGGAGTTTACTGCAAATATGCTTTTATAAAGCTCATTAGCACACTTAAAGTTAGGCTCACATTCAATTACTTTGCTTGATAGGTTGCAGTGTTCCTAGCCTTTTTCCAATGTGCTTGAAAAAGTAGATAGATAAATTATTTTTCTATTGATAAGCCTCAGTAGGCAGCTAAGCATCACTCACAGCCACTCGCTGAATGGGGAATAGGGGAGAGAATCAGAAAGGGAAAAGTGCAAAAACCCATGGGTTGAGATAAAGACAGTGTAATTTTTATTATTATTATTAAATTAGTGGAAAAAACTACAAAAAAAATAAAAAAGAAAAAATCCAAGACAGACAAGTGACACAACAGAAAGCAATTGCTCACCACCAAGTGACTGAGGCACAGTCAGTCCCCATGCAACAGCAGCCCCAACCAACCTTCACCCACACCCCTCTCATGACATCATATGGTATGGAATATCCCTTTGGTCAGTTGGGATCAGCTGTCCCGGCTGTGTCCTCTCCCAGCTCCTTGTGCACCCCCAGCCCACTCGCAGGTGGGGTGGGGTAAGAAACAGAAAGGGCCTTGGCAATGTGCAAGCACTGCTCAGCAGTAACAAAGACATGCCTGTGTTATCAATACTTCTATCATAAATCCAAAATACAAGCCTACATGAGCTACTGTGAAGAAATTTAACTCTACCTTGCCCAAAACCTGTACGCTACATCAATACCCGTGGAAGTGGCAAATACCAAATTTTCGTTTCTGTGGCATCATTCCAACATTCCCATTTCTCAACAAATGGAAAGTGCCATACACAAACACTCATCATGCTGCTTCAGAGCCTGGCTTGTGGACAGTCATCTCCCAATCAAGTCCCAGGGCTCATATTTGAGAGTGGTGACATTTTTATCAGTCATCACTTGACAGTCAGTATTGGGGGAAGAGCAAAGCCAGCTACAGCCCTGACAAAAAGGCTCTCTAGAATGGGATGACAAGTTCCCAGTTTTGTTTGCCAGCCTGTTCTTTGGCACAGCTGCCCACCACAAGGCTTTGAAACAGCTCATATCAAGATGGTAACAGGCAGCAGGATCAGGGAAGAGCACAGTTATGGTTGTGGTCAAGCCTAAACAGTGTTTTCCTCCAGTTATCCACTTGTAAGACAGGCACAATAATATTCTGTGTTACCCTCATGATTCTACCAGCCATAGTGGATTTCTGCTGACCCCTCTCTGGATGCAACATTGTGGTACCATGAACCTCAACACTGTCACTGCTCTTACTCATCTCTTCCCATCTACATCCCAGTCCTTCTCCAGCAAGAAAAGGGTTTTTTTCATTACTGAGGGGTTTTGTTACTTGTAACTCTTAAATAACAGGGCCACCAAATTACAGTACTATGTCAGTTAAAAGTACTGAGCTGTACATTAAATCCTAAAAATTACATATGCTTTAGAGACAAACTGAGTGAATGATTTTGCTTGTGCAAAAATAATACTGTAAAAATCTGAGGAATGCAAAGGCAAATAAAAATCCAGACAGGTAGAAAACATCAGTAAACCTAATCTATCTGGACTTCTATAAAGCTATTGACAGAGTTCCCCACAACATCCTTCTCTCTAAACTGTAGAGATATGGATTTGATGAGTGGACTGTTCGGTAGATGAGGAATTGGTTGGATGGTCACATCTAGAGAGTAGTTATCAATGGCTCAATGTCTAGGTGGAGATCTGTGACAAGTGGTGTCCCTCAGGGGTCCATACTGACACCAGTACTATTCAATATTTTCATCAATTACATTGATGGTGAGGTTGAGTGTGCCCTCAGAAAGTCTGCAGATGACACCAAGCTGAGTGGTGCAGTTGACACACCAGAAGAATGGGATTTCATCCAGACAGACCTGGAGAAGCTGGAGAAGTGAGCCCATGTGAACTTCATGAGGTTCAATAAGTCCAAGCACAAGGTCCTGCACCTGGGTCAGGGCAATCCTCATCATCAATACAGGCTGGGAGATGACGTGGTAGAGAGCAGTCCTGCAGAGGAGGACTTGGGGGTGCTGGTGGTCAAGAAGCTCAACATGAGCCAATAATGCATGCTCACAGCCCAGAAGGCCAACCATATTCTGGGCTGCATCAAAAACAGCATGACAAGCAGGTCAAGGGATGTGATTCCGCCCCTCTAACTCTGCTCTCTTAAAACTACCTGGAGTACTGTGTCCAGTTCTGGAGTCCACAACATAAGGAGGACATGAAACTGTTGGAACAGATCCAGAGAAGGGTCATGAAGATGATTAGAGGGCTGGAGCACCTCTCCTATGAAGAAAGGCTGAGAGAGTAGTGCGTGTTCAGCGTGGAGAAGAGGTGGCTCCAGGAGATCTTATAGCAGCCTTCCAGTACCTGAAAAGAACCTAGATGAAAGCGGAGGAGAGACTTTTTAGAAGAGCATGTAGCGATAGGACAAGGCAGAATGGTTTTAAATTGGAAGGGGGTAGATTTAGATTGGATATTAGGAAAAAATTCTTCACTATGAGAGCAGTGAGGCCCTGGCACAGGCTGCCCTGGGAGGTGGTGGATGTCCCCTCCCTGGCAGTGTTCAAGGTCAGGTTGGATGGGGCCTTGAGCAGCCTGGTCTAGAGAGAAGTGTCCCTATCCATGGCAAGGGGGTTGGAACTTAATGATCTTTGAGGTCCCTTTCAGCCCTAACCATTCTGTGATTCTATGTTAGCGCACGTATTTTGACCACACACAATTTTAGTGATAACAGCTCAAATTTATTTTGAAAAGTATGTCAGTTTTCTCTGATTTCTTTTCAGGGAGTAAGGAGTTCATTTTGTGAGTATATCTATTAGCCATGCTTTTTAGCACTTGCTCAGAAACATATACTACTCATTCTCTGGTTTCCACTACTACTACAAATTGAAACCAAGCAAACAGAAATTACATTTATATGCTCTGCGTTTGAGGAAATAAGCCTGTAATTATTGGAGCACCACTTTCGAGGAAAGTTTCCCTACAAATAGCACACACAATCTGCACCGGGAAAAAGTTAGTTTTGCTGTTTTATCAGTTACAGATTAAAATTTCATGTCTATAGAAATGTAATGTTAACGATTTTTTTGATCTACATCGTCTGCTCTCTGAATTAAGCAAGAACATGAGCAAAACTACACCAGACTACAAGAAAATGCATCTTGTAAGAATAACACCCTTCATAACTATACCATTTTAAATATCAATACTGTTTGCTAATAGATCAGTAGAGTTTTATTTCAGTCAAAGAGACAGAAATCATGCCGTATGAGCAATCCCAGAAGGAATACCTCTAGTGGTTCAAAACATATTTCACTTGCCTCTGGCATGAGTTTCTGGATTAGTGTCATATATGTGTCAACAGGAAACAACATAAGCTATTTGTTTATACATTCGCATTACTCCTCCTTATGCTGTTCTGCATGCCAGCTGACACTGACTATACATATATATCAATATATTCAACCCAGTGAGTGGGTTCCTCTGTCAGGTACTTGTTAGCGAGACATAACTACCAAGTACAAATGAAGGGAAACTGAGGTAATGATGTCTGTAACTGAAAAAGTGACACAAAACACACAGGGACTTAATGGCACTGTTTGCATACTAATTAGAAATTACATTGTATAAAGATATATTTTGACTAATAAGCAAACAGAGCTGCAGCTTGCTTTTTAAGATTTAGTTAGCTGACAAAACCCAGACAACACACAACCTGAAGCCTGTAGTGAATTCCATTATTTTTCAACCAATAATAGCAGGAAAATTATACCTTGCATGTTTTAACCTAGGTGCCCTTGGCCAGAATGGCTAGATGCAAAGTTTCTTTGCTCCAGCCAGAAAATCAGCAACTGGAATTCTGACTCTGAGATTTGCATTCCTGAACCAAATCTCCCTTTGAAATAAATGCTAGCAATGTCTCATTTATTATATGTAAACTTCAGCCACCTTGAGACCTTAAGTAGACAAAAAATAGTCAAAACATGACCTCAGCCAAATGCATTTTGGGATAGGCAGCATGTGTAACAGACCCCAAAGCTGGTTTCTAACCAATAGAGTAGCCATAAAAATCAGATGCCCTCCACATCATCTGAGCAAGCTGAAGAGTCAGCAAGAATCGCATGACGCATTCTACTTGGTGATGAAGCAATTCAAGTTTCTGCTCTCTGTCCCCTCCTTCTCTCCAGCCATTCATTCCTGTCCCTGGGCTGCATCTCACTGCAGTCTCCTTAGGCTGATATTACTGGAGAACTAAGCCAAGTTAAAAATACCTGTCCCCAAAACAATTTTTTATTATTTATGTTGAACCATTTCACTGGTCCTACAAATGGCTCTTCCATCACAGCTGGGGCCCAAGGAATTCCAACAAGGACAAACAAGTTTTCCCATCAAAGAAAACATATCCTGAAACTAGATCCTATCATAACTGCTAGCATTTACCACTAGCCTGGTAAACTAAGGATCTGAAAATGTTTATGTTCCCCCACAATCAGAACAAAGCAGAAAACTACGCAGACTGACAAGTTGAGAACCAAACAGAATCCACTAATGCTTCCCTATTGTAGCACATATTGCTAATTTAAAATATGCATATATTTATATACCCACGCTTCACCAAGGTAGTATGCATCAATGTCTTGAGAATATAGAACCAGGGAGAAGACACACTAACAGGATACCTACTCACAGCACATCCTATTCTCACTTGTCCGCTGCCTGAGGAAGAGCAGGGGAGCCCTAGTCCCTTCTCACCTATTTGGGTACCACTTGCTGCCCCACAGCTGGTTATGCAGTCCAGGATCAGTGCAGTCTGAAAGTTGAAATGCGGGAAATTTGCCTTTGTAGTAAGCAAAAGGCTTAGAGATCAGTGAAGTTTTCTGAGGTTTTAATGTCATACTGGCATTTTGATACCCTCTCTCAAAAGAGCCCATTGCACTTCAGAAGCAGGTAAACTGAGCCAGAAGATGATGTTTTACCAGCACCACTTTTGTTGGAGAGTATGGTGTTCAGGCCCAGCCAGCGGCTGAGCACCACACGCCGCTCGCTCACTCCTGGAGGAGAAACAGAAAGAGCCTCCTTGGGTTGGGATAAGGACAGCTTGCTGGCAAAATCACCATGAACACAGAACAATAACAGCCAATTACACTCACCCGATGATAACACAAAGACTGATTCGCACTCAGACTGCTTCTGGAGGCACACAGCCCCTGCCCCTCCCCAACCAGCCCCTTTTATGGGCGAGTGATGTCAGGTGGTGTGGAAAACAGCCCAGGCTAACTCAGTTCACCTGAGCTAACTCAGCTCACCTGGGCTGGCTGCTTGGGGAGGTTGACTCTGGCCTGGCCAGAACAAGGACAGAGAGTTTTGGCTTTCTTGGCCTTTGCTATCTTGGGTCATACCTTTAGTTCAACCTAAAAATAGCTTTTAATGCTACATTTTTTTCCACTACTACAGAAAAGAGGTTTGAAGAACAGCTCCACAAAGCATGTCATTACACATTTGAGATACCACAGTCTAAAAGTTCATTGTCTGTTTAGGATTAGTTTTGGATTATCATCACGACTGAAAAATATTACATACAAAGTAGCAGAGAATAACTGAAGCCTGGTCTACTTTGTAATTTGCAGGTTGTAGTAGTGAAATATTACAATCCTGAAAAACCATTTTTGCACATGCTTCTCTATATTAGCATGAATTATCCCACTGAATACAGTAGACTAACATAAATCCACTTGCAGCTGAGAACAATTGTAGTAAGGGAACCTGAACATTTCTACAGAACTAAGACATGACTGCACTTCATTTCTCCCGATTCTTCATCCTTCTTTCCTCCCTCCCCTCAAATATCAAATTAAGGACTCAATGAGCTTATTCTAACATCATTCTCAGCCACTTCAGATTGGTATCATTTCACTAGTTTGAGAGAATTATAAGTACTTAGTACTTCTCAGTCATACTCTCAAAGCATCAAAGTGAACATGAAAGGTCAAATACTGAGCTGTTTTCCACCTAAAATCTCAACATGATTCTTTCCTATCCTAAAAAGGAGAGGGTCTCCTCGTGCAAATGTTAATAGCAGACTTAATACAGAATTAAATAGGGTGTGCCACTGCTATCACACAAGACCATATACACTTGTTACCACATAACTCAGTTGTATTTATTGACAAGGGGGTTAGCTATTTAACTGAATCCAAAAATTACAAATGACATTAGAAAGTTTTACCAGTTGTTGCTTGCTACTGCTCTTACTTATAAAGGGAAACCTGCACTGGCCTGCTCTACTACATACCCACACATCAGGAGTCACAGATTGATCCCTGTTAGTTACAACTATTCATCAGAGCAATAGTAACTTTCGATGAGCAGCACCTTTTCAGATCAGACTGATTTTGCCACTGCAGGCAAAAAACCCCAAACTACAGCTCATACATGCTGCTGTGCAGAAGTCAAGTAAGGTATGGGTCCCAGTGGAACCAAGGAGAAGGACACCACTGATTTTGAAAATTTTTAGAGCATGCCCATCAATACTACACAAGTCCTTTTCAAAATGTAGGGACATCTAGAAACTTCAGGTGATCCACAGAAGCTGGTAGAAGTGGCATAAGTGACCTATGTGAAGTACTAACACAGGAGTATGTCACAGGACAGATAACTGACAAACATCATTTTACTGCATGTTTATTTTAGGTGAAGATTTCTTGTGGGTTATTCTCTCAGTAGCTGAAAAGATTAGAACAGATTCATCTCTGGTTTACTTCCTTCTCTGTAAAGTCAATTTATCTCCTAAACTGCTAACCCCAAAACTAAAGAAGGATTTGCATAACAGTCTTGTTAAACTCTTGTAGATTCACTCTCTCCCTCAGACTTCAGAAACCTGTTGAAAGGGTAAATACAGCCCTAATCCACATGCCAGTGGGTGAGTCTGCCCAGTGCCACAATGCCTCACCACGTCAGGACTTGGAAGAAGCCTTCAATTTCATCTGGCCCACCCTCATCTTTTTCCTCTGTACCTCAACCCTCACAGAAAGGAGTTAGCAGTAAAATGCAAAACATTGTTTACAGTGCCCTTTCCAGGCCTTGGCTCCCTGATGTGTTCTTCCTAGCTAAGACTTAAGGTGTTGCAAGTGGAAACTGTATTCCAAGTGTCTGTCTCAGAATGGGTGGGTTAATTCCCCTTCGTTTTTCACATTGCTCTCATAAAAGCACAAAGGAATGACATTTGGGCTTGAAGTTGCTGATGTGAACACAGGGTAATTTTAAGCCTTTGGTTCTTTACTTTTAACACTTCACACTTTCCTGAAGGCAATCTTTAAGGTGAAAAAGAAAAGGGTCTGCCCTGTTCTTAAGATTCATAAAGGATGCCTACAATCCATTCCTTTTGTTGTTTTCCTCTTTTTTTTTAATATCTGAATTATAATTTTCAAACCTTTTCTTTCAAGAGTTTTTGAAGATTCTTCCACAGAACTAGAGAACTGCATTAGGAAATATCTTCATCTACTGATTGAGTGAAGCTGATGGGTCTTTCACATGTTTTCTTGCAAATAATTGTCAGGCATTTGAGTTAATGAGGATGAAAAAAGGAAAACAAAACATGGCCCTTCACAGGAGTTTATGCTGCAGCGAGCTGGGTGTGGGCAAGCCACTCCTCAAGCAAAACCCAGCAGGACCCCATGGGGTCCTCTGCAGTGGCATGACTGCAGGAAGATGGGCTGAAACTAACATGGAGACTGTCCTCTCAAATTCCTGGTCACACACAGCCACTTACTTGCATAAGATGAAAAGATTTTAGATGTTCAGTTTATGTGAATAAGAAGGAAGACCGGGCATTATAAAGCTTGCCTTTGACATTGAAGGTTTTTTCCTTTCCCTTGTATTAAGCCATGCCAATGTACTCAAGATGGCTATCACATGAGTACTGACCCTCCGTAGCACGCTATAAACTTCCTAGTACTCTATACCTGCCCTTGATACATTGCTTAATGCCACTAAACCAGACCTATCTACGGTATTAGGCTCAGTATTCTGAAGTCCATACTTTTGGATAGAAGGAAAACATACCAAGTCTTTAAAGTGGTGGTTTTATGATGCTGACAATGACGCTTCACTGTATTGACTCCTTTTTTCCATCAGTCATTTGCAACAACAATACAGAAAAACAACAAGACAGATCAGAACCAGGAGTCTTCTTGATCATCCCATCTGCAAAAACAACAGGCGTAATATTTTTCAAGAGTGGTTTTGTCCTCTTAGAGACTTATAACTTCTTTGTAGTCTTTAATATTGAGTTCAAAGATAGGTTCATGTTAAAAAGATGGATCCACATTCGCTACACCACATTTCCCACAACAAAGCATATGCAGACATTCAGTGTGTTAAAAGCACTGACTTTTTCCTTGGGAGAGGAGGGGAAAAAAAATAAAATAACAGGAAGGAGGTAGGTTTCAGGCCCAAGATATTCTACTTAAACCCAAAAATGCTTAGATGCTGTTCTTGCCTTTGCTTCAAGTTTATTGTGTAACCTTGGACAAGTATCCAAGCTAAACCACAAAGACTGGTGGACAGCATGGGCATATGAGTTGGGAAAGCTTGGGTTGAGCTGGTCAGACCAGGGGCCTGTTTTGAATATTTAGAGTTCACCCTCCCTCAACCAGAGACTGAATTTTGGAGTAACCACCAGGAAAGTATCCTTGCACCAAAGCCATTCCCTAGAGGGGAAACTGCAGAAAAAGCCATTTTTAGAAATTAAATTTGGGGTGACAAAGGGAATAGCCTAAAGATTTTCAACAAGACACAACCCTTGCTTCAGTTTCAACCAAGAACAAGCCCATATGGGATTCTTCAGAAAGAAACCCAAATCTATATGCTGACATCTGGGCACAAGGTGATCAGAAACACACAATCCCCCTTCCTCCTGAAAGCATGCAAGGTAATTGCACGAGTCTCAAAGTGATGTTTGCACTTCATACCCTATTTATCAACTAAGAAACAGCTTGCTTTGGCACACAGACAACAGGAACAGGCTGGTTTCCTATCAGGGCATCAAGGAACTTGCTTCAGCTTGGACCATGAATGTTCAGCCTTGATGCTGACAAGATGCCTCGAGAGCAGGTTTCTTCACACCATCTGCAAATGGTGCTACCGAGTATGCTGAATACTCTCTAGCACTCAGCCCAGGGGCACAGTTTGTATCTTAACCTGCCCAAGTGAGTAAAATCTACTGCAGTGTCCTAAACCAATAGTACTACAGGTGCAGAATGTTACTAAGCATTAGCAGCTGCTTTATATAGCATAACTACACTTGAAAGGGGCAGTGGAGGAAATTGAGAACTCAGGTGTGGGTGCTAAACAGGTTGCCATGATCATGGATACAAAAGGAGGCCACCATGTGAAACCCAGTCAGATAGGGCTTTGTATCAGCAGTAAATTTGCCTGCTCTTACATGAAGCAGCTGTAGGTGACAGGAGAAAAACAGTAGATGTCAACAGGGATCCTGTGCCAGGTCTTCAGTCTCCATAAACTGCTACCCACACCTTTTAGTAGAGCTGTACCCACAGGGAAAAAGCCTCTGATTTGTGGGGAAAACCTTTTTTTTTTTTTAATGCAATTTCTCCTAGCAGTTGCTACCTAAAAATGAAAAAGTACTTTAAACCCCAAACATCACAGACTGCTGGTAGCGACAGTCCCAGGTTCGAACCCGCTAGCCAACTCTGCACACCATGTTGAGCCAAACCTCTGTCTGCATTTGAAGAAGCTGCAGAATTAAATGTTTCACCCTACTTGTTCCTGTTCCCACATAACGTATCTTAACTCAGATACTAACAACACAGCATGATGTGTGCTTACAGAGTTATATTTAAATATTTTTATGTATAAAAGTTAAATAAAACCAAAGTAAGAATGACTGATAAAGATCTTCCTCTTTTCCTTTGTATTGCTGCCATCAATACTCTTAAGTTGCTTCTTAAATATTAGCCAAAGAATTCAGACATATTCGGGAACCGGTCAAACTTGCGCTCCTGGCTTTCCAGTAAAAATTGTCACAAGTTGCAAGACTCAAATCTTCTTGGCTCCTCCTGCCACCTTTTGTCCATCATTATCCCAGATTAATGCCTGTGCCTCCTTTGTTCTGCACCAGCCTTTGCTGACAGTTCTGCAGGGAAATGTTTTTCTGTTGAGAAACACATGCCAGCAACCATCCTTCTCATTTAAATTACTGGACGGGAGTCACATCATGCCGTTTTCTCTGGATCGTTTGTGCAATGTCAGGTAAGGCAGGATGTGAGTCAGTCATGACTCTGTTCAGAATTAGGACTCTCTGAAATCTGGTTTCAGTTCACATCAGGAATTCTCAGGACTGGCAGTCAAAGAAAACTGAACCAAGAGAAATTTTGTGTAAGCTCATCTAAAACCTTGGTCTGCTACCATACCGCCCATCTATCCCCTCCTTCAGGAGACATTAAACCCCCAGCTCTCTGAGAGTGGGAAGGTAGGATAGGGAAACTGTTTTTCCCTCTTTCTATTCCTTTCTTTCCCCAGCTCAACAGTAGAAATGCCTTTTTCCTCCAGCTCCAGGCTGTTTGTTTAGCATTAGGAAGCAATACTTCTATCAGCAGCACCCAGAGCAACTCTTCCCAGCCTGGAGATCGTGTCTCCTCTTTTCTCTTTCATGAGGATGGCTTAGAAACCACCTTCTTCTCACAAACCATGCTTTAGCTTCTACCTTTAAGACAAACTTTCACTATAATTTGCCTAAGGAAATTACAAATCTCCTGTTCTCTGAAAGACGGCTTGAGGCCTTACACTTTCAAAGAAGACCTAAGAAACCACAGAGAACCTTGCTTTGAGTCCCTAATCTCAAAGATATGCACATGCATAGACACAAGTCCTGACCAATGCTCTTGGAAGGCTACGTTGCTAATACAACTGAAAGCTTAATATAAAACTATAAGGTATATGTGTTGACATACCTTTAGATTAGAAAGTCGCTTTTTCCTAGCAGTTAAATGAATGCACAGCCTCTTTGACACATGGTGAAAGTGAATTTCATGGAGCTAAATTTCACAGAATTAAACTGATTCTAGCATGGCTTGCATATGGATGGGATGCAAGATGTGGCCATGTTTTAATTCCCTGCTATTCATGGAAATGAAAAACATATGCCTTTATCAATGTCACTAATCCTAACTAATCTTCAAATGGAATATTTGGCATTAAGAGACAATATTTTTATCCAAAATAAATAAGCAAGGTGTTCCATTTCTATTCCATACATTGTTTTAACTCCGTGGATTCCTCCCACTAGTTTTCCTTATACTGACTCACAAATGGTTCTGCAAATACAGTTCTCCCATACCGACCTACATGCACAGGCAGACCTCCTAGAAGATTATGCAGATCCAAAGAGGGGACAACATAATTGGAGAGGAAAGAAATACTTGAAAAGTTGGAAGATGATAACCTTTTAGGACAGTTCCCACAATTTTGGCATGTAAACATGTCCGATATGAGTGCTTCACTCATGCACAGATAGATGACACATTTGTGTGTGGGCAGAGGATGAAATTGGGTGTGGACTGCGTGCCTCTGCAGCGGGTACAGTGATAGGTCTAGCTCAGCACCAGCGGCACTGAGTCATGTCTTCAGAGCTCAGAGTTCCTCATCATTCCCTTTATGACACGGAAAAATCCTGGCCAGATTGCCTACAAAGTTACCCTCTCTGAATGGCACCTAATCTGAGAGAAAAAGCCAACAACGAGGTTTCTACTCTCTCAGAAATCCTCTCCAAAGTCCACAGGTTCATTCAAAAAGTGATTCTATGTCCTACCCTTCATTACAACACTGGGCACTCAGAACAGTTTTCAGTCATTCATCCTCTAATAGAATTAACATAGGTGAAAACAAACAGGCTCTGTAAGTACCTGAAGGGTCACTTGAAAGATGAAAAACTGAACCCAGAGACAACTGGAAAAACCCAAGTACCTGGAAGGGACCTACAGGAAGGCTAGGAAGGGACCTTTTAGAAGGGCATGTAGTGATAGGACAAGGGGGAAGGGTTTTTAATTGGAAGGGGATAGATTTAGATTGGATATTAGGAAAAAATTCTTCTCTACAAGGTTGATTAGGCCCTGGCACAGGCTGCCCAGGGAGGTGGTGGATGCCCTCTCCCCAGCAGTGTTCAAGGCCAGGTTGGACGAGGCCTTGAGCAGCCTGATCTAGTGAGAGGTGTCCCTGCCCATGGCAGGGGGCTTGTAACTTGATGATCTTTAAGGTCCCTTCCAACCTTAACCATTCTATGATTCTATGATCACCCAGTGTATGGAAGTGCATAGAAAGACAGCAGTATTTAACATTGGGCAATGATCACTACTATCAAAGATGATGTTTACAGTGAATAAACAGTTCTATAATCTGAAATCATGCCCAGCATCAGTTTCACGTTTTCTTATGCCTACCTTTTCAACACAAATTGGTAAATTATCTACATGCCACTAAAAATGATGGCATGATTACCCTTATTCTCAAAACAAAAACAAAACTGTGGCAAATCTTAACAGCCTGAGCCAAAGTAAACCTCAGGAAACCTTATGAAGAAGTGACAGTATTGAGAAGTAACACTGTAAGGAAGATGGCTGAAGTTGCTTTACTACTGCTATCACCTGGTAGACTATAGCCTAAACCTGCTGCAAATAAATATCACAGCTGTAGTGAGGAAGAAAAAGTAAAGCTTGTTACTGTATAATTTCCAGATGCGGGTCTTGACCACTTCACACAGGCATTCAACTGTGAAGCATTATAGGAGAGGAATTTATATGTAGCAGAGGAATCGTATTACCCCCACTACTAATAAACAATAGCAGCAAATAAAAGCAGCACTTGTTAGAATAGGTGTTGTTTCCCATCCTCCCCCCAGGCAGATAAAGCATGCCATTCTGTGGCAAGAGCAGATCATAAGAGGCTGAGCAACCAGAGCAGTGGCTAAGGAGCCTGTCTAGTACAGGAGCAGCTGATTGAATGTGCCAAGAGCAGGGCTCTGGGCTGGACATCAACCTCAGCTTTCTGTCCACTCCTGTTTCTGCTGTCCCTCAAAAGTGGCTTCTGCATCAGTAAATCCTTTCTGATCAGATCCCCTAGATAATGTTGGTATCCCACTCTTGTCGTGTCATCTGGCTTTGTAATAATCTGTTGGTAATCAATTCTCAGAGAATGGTTTCTCTCCTCAAGCAAGAATGCAAAATGTGGGATAACCCCATCAACGAGACCTGTGTTTGCTTGTCTTGTACTTCAAGAGGCAGATAGCACTCAACAAAGCGGATGTGAACAAGTCAAAAGTTAAGAAAAATTACTTTAAGGGAGAAGAGAAATTTTAAAAGAAAAAAACCCACCAGTCACTAAACTATGTCATGAAAACAAAAAATTTAACAGGATTCCAAAAGCAAGAGGATAATTGCAGGGATAGGAATGTTCTCATGTGTTTCATTAATTAAAATATTTTTTAAAGTTTACTGCCGAAATATTGAAACAAAGTTTCTATTAGAGCCTGGAGTGAATGATAGATTATCTCCTTCCTGCCTAAAGCAGGATTTCTTTTTCTTTTCTCTGAAACAGCTGGGGACCACCGCCATGGGAGACAGGGTACTGAACTGGATGAACTCCAAATCTAACATAATCACAATTTGTGTTCTCCCTGAAGAGCGTGATCAAATGATTAATGAAGAGAGTGCGCCATGACTGAGACGTAGGCTGATCCCAGAAAGTGAGTCAAACCTGAAAGATCACCAGCACAGATTTTCATATCGATACCAAAGATCAATTTGGTCAGAAGGTTCCTGAAACAGAAGTCAAGGCAAATGACTAAAATCTGGGTAGACAAAATCCTGCAGCAGTCATCAGATAAAATCAGTTGAAAATGCAGTTTGTTACGGAAGTCAGCCAGCTAGCTGCATGCCCCAACAACTGTACCCCAAAAAGCACAAACCCCAGCTGCATGTAAATAGAGAAATTGGTTCCTCACATACACTCTGGTTGCCTCTTATTAGCATCAAGCATACACGTATTATCATGGTTTGTAGAGGTCTGACAACAGCAGCCCAAGCAATGTTATCTCAGGGTTTCCTTGTGCCCCCCAGGCGCTCTGTGTCCTCTGCTGTCTTTGCACAGCAGTTGGACCATAAGCTTATTGCAAAGGGAGCTGCCTTTTGTTCTGTGTTTGCAGAAAACGTGTGAGTGACGACAGCGTAGGAATAATAAATACAAACAATACTACATACGCATGCAAACTTCTCCATGGAAAACTCAGCCATAAAGCAAACACCAAAATTTTACTTGTCACTTATTTATAAAATCAAAGAGACCTAGAAATAGCAAAAACACATCTATCCTTGCCAAAGTCTCCTGTCGGAGCGGACGGCCCCAGGAGCTGAGAGCTGAGCTCTGCTCCAAACAGCAGTGGTACCTTCCCAGCGGGAAATTCCCAAAACAGGAAAGATACCCCAGAGCTGACACAAAGCCAACAGATTTAGATCCCATGCCAGACTTCCTCCAGCTGTCAAGGCAAGAAGTGTGTCATGGTTAAAAAGCCTGCTGTGTTCTGGCTACTCCCCACTGGAGCTACAGTGGACTGGACAGAGACAAGAGGAGCTCGAGGGCTCTGCTGAGCATCCCTGGCTCAATATCAGAAATATGCATCCAGCCCTGTCCACTCCAGTGGCATCCAGCACTGCACAGCATCGCAGGCAAGGTCTTTTATCAGTTTCTACAAGCTTTCCACCACCATTCTGCAGTAATGCATATATGGCATTACTCATTAATAGTTCATCTGTTGCTTCGCCAGACGGATTCTTCCTTGCCAACAGTCCAACCCCCTCAGAGCCATAGCCATGAAGTTATTATTTGCTTTCAAGGTACGAGAAATATCTTTTGGGGGTCAGCACCTTGCTGGGGATTGTAAGCGTGCAAACTGAAGCTTTAAACAAGCCCATGCATCACTGAAGGTTGTATCTGCAAGTGATGGGATAAGCCATCAGGAGCGGTGGTTAAATTAGCTGATATAAGAGCCGGCAGAGAGAGACTATTTGCAAGCTGTTACAGACCAGTACAAAGCCAGGCTTTGGCTTTTAAGGTCCCATGTGGTTAAACAATGACTCATGGCTCATTCCTATCCCGCCTGTCAACACTCACCATTTTCTTTATATCCATATCATTGCTAAGGCACAGCAGAAGACCATGAAAAGGGGCAGAAGTGAACAATGTTAATTTACAACGCAACGCAGCTCACTCTGCTTCTATGCAAAAACAGATAAAATCTTGAGGTAGCAAATATTTTATGACTTCTTAAAATAAAATCCAAACAGAGCTCAATTCTTGTTTTATGCCATCTATAAATGAAAAATTAATTGGAGGAGGGCAAGCAGAACACTAGTAAGGTCTTCCAAAAAACTCCATTGGGTTTTTTTGCATCCAAGTCTATTCAAAACAGTCCATGTAAATATGCATGTACGGAGGCATGTTTATATGCACATATCTACACATATGTATAAATATACAGCAGAGCATCTCTCTACTGTAGCATTCTTTCAAATATAGCATCATTTTAAAATCCTTTATGAGAGTTGAGAGACAGACCCAGCCTTACCTTCCTAATTCCCAGCTTCTCTTCATCTTTTGAAACCAAATCCTTGTTGCTTGTCTCTATGGTGACAATGACGTCCAGGTCCCCCCCATGAGACAGTTACTGGCACGCGTGTCAGGTGCCAGAGCGAATCCATCAGCGCCTGAAATCTCTCCAGTCACCAGCTCCTCTGTGGGACACAATGCTCTTCTCCAGAACTGTGTCTGACAACCCAGTAAAGAAAACAGTGTTAAACCACCATCCCATGCCTAACAGAGGGGGAAACTGGGTCCACATATGGTGTCTAAAAGCTTTTTTATGTTTTCTCTTCAATAATAATTACTGATACTTGGGAAATAAATGCAGTAGCACTGCTATCAAAGAGTGTATCTTGATAACCTACACAGAATGAACTAATTACAGGTAATTTCTCCCAGAGGGTTTGACAGAGAGATTATTTGCATCATGAAGTAGAAGTAGCTGATAAGCAGCATGATGAAAACCTCCTGCAATGTCCATCCACCTGACATACGGAACCAACAGTGACAGAATGATATTTTCGTGGCTCCTGGTCAGTGGAGAGAGGAGCACAAGGGGAGATTTTTATCGAATGCTAAGCAAGGAGCAGCAGGTGGGACCTATAAAGGTGTGCCTTTCACGCAGCCACAGAAGGTGGCTCCAGGGACTTTCTCTCCTTAGGAAAGACACAGTGAGTCACTGAGGTTACAAAATGCCAGTTACTACACATAGTCCCAGTTATATTTTACAATACATATACCTAGTTGTTTTCTAATGCCAAAACACACCTCCACTGTAACGTGCCTTCTTGTAGCTGCTAGTGGGCATAGCAAAGGGTATTCGGTTCCCACTAACACTTTCCCTAATGGGGGGAGATGTGCCAGGAAAACAGCTTTGATCTTCTGCCACAGCCCACTGCCAGCACCTGCTGATACCACATGCCCCATAGATGCTCCAGATTGTCTTTATATTTCACAGACCTTCATTGACTTCACAGCTGAAGGTGCCTGACACAGGTCCGTGTTGCTGCAACCTTGCTCCCCATTCCAAGGGAAGAAATGAAGTCCAGCAGTGTTTGTGGCAGCAGGTCTTGTCCAGAGGATTTCACTGTGTGCACCATGCTGCCACAATGAGCTTGCTGGAGATTACTCTCTGCTGAAGTAATTCGCTCAAAATTTAAGGGTCTCACTTGATCCATATATAAATATTTGGGAAATGAAATAAAGACACAGATTAGGCCTGTACTTCTCTAAGTTTCCCCATCCTTTTTTTCAAGTCAGCCAAAAATATATAGCCTATCATCTTAAAGACGGAAATTTTAATAGCCCAGTAGACATTAAGTACAACCCAGAAGAGATATAATAGCAACAGTATATTGCTAAAACTTGCATTGTGATAATGCATATCAAAAAATCTAGTCCCAGACTGGATAATTGATGTGCCGTATCTACTGTTCTTCCCCATCTTCTCTTCTTGATCCTTATTCATGTATCACGTCTTTTCTAATGCTAGGAGTGGAAATGCTTGGAATTAGGGAACACATGTTGCTCTGTGTACTGCCTGTCTCATAGTGGGTTGCTGGCCCCTACCTGAGGCTTTAGAAACTACAATAATAAAAAACCAAAGTAACCTGAGAAGAAACAAGAAAGTCCAAAAGGACACAGTAGTAGAGGACTTAGTCAGGTATATAACCCCTTAGAAGTGAGGATCACACCCAGCCTGATGCTTCAGTCTACATACTTGGTAAGCACAGAGATCATAGTTTCATACAAAATGAAGGAGTTTTCTCCATATTTTCCTCCTTGCAGGAGCACCGGCTATAGGCTCACTGCAGAAGCCAGTAGACATTTGGCCTTAACCTCAACAGAAATGCAGATAAAGAGCTGTCTCCTACTACATACAGAATTAATTTCTGTTTCACAACGAAGAGATATAAAAAGCATATTTCAGTCAAAACACAAGATGCAGAGGACTGGACCAGGGCCTGTGTGACCTGATATCAGAAGAGTTGCACAGGTACCCGCAAACTCCTTTTTATTAGGGACCAATAGCCAGGCCCAGTAATACAATGTGGAGTGAAGGTCATGTTGGCGAGCCCATCGGTCAAGGAGCATTGGAACATGCCAAAGTATAAAGTATTCCTTCTCCTCCAGTGTCCACAGATGTCTGACAGCAAAGATGACCACAGTTAGAGTGGGTTACACCAAAGGTCAGACTACCACAGAGCACTGTGGAGCAGAGATCAGTCTCCAAGTTGTAACCCAGAGCTCACACAAGAGTTTAACAGAAGCACCACCAGAAGTGGAGCAGGCTTTAAAGTAACTAACATCAAAGATAAATACATTTCCTCTAAGCATGCAGAACAAAGTGTTGGATTACAATAATTTTGTATCTGAAAACAAGTTATACCTGTGCATACACACCATAAAGAGAAAAGGCAATTTCCAGGGGTCTTATATCTTGGCTTACTAAAGCTACAAAGTGATCTTTCAAAGGGACTTTTTCCCCTTCTTCCCCTCCTCATACAAAATACAATTATCACAGAATCTTAGGGGTTGGAAGGGACCTCGAGAGATCATCGGGTCCAACCCCCCTGCCAAAGCAGCTCCCTAGCTCATATTGCACAGATAGACGTCCAGACGAGTCTTGAATATCTCCAGAGAAGGAGACTCCACCACCTCCCTGGGCAGCCTGTCCCAGGGCTCTGTCACCCTCACTGTGAAAAAGTTCTTCCGCATGTTGGTGCGGAACTTCCTGTGCTCCAATTATCTCTATAACAGCAGCATATACCTCCTTCTCAATCTATATCCGTCTGTTATATTTCACAGATACTTAACATTATGCTGGCTAGACTTCATGCATAGACTACATTTCTTAAACATACATCCCATAATAGGAGTAATGCACAAGGCTAGGCACTACATAGTTTCTACTACAACTAATTATAGCTGAGTTACATTTTTTGGGGTGTGTGCGGCCGTAACATGACAATGATTGTCACTTTTAGGATTTTCAAATATAGGGAAAAAGGAGGGGCAGGGTGTAGGAAGTGCTGCTTTGCTGTTGCTCTGTTAAGCCAAATCAGGATGAGTTTTTACAGACTAAATTCTCTGTCATTTTGCTATTTTCATGCTTTTAAACTTCTAATGGCAACTCTTTAACATACTTCTAATTGGAAACGCACAATAATAATTAAAATAAGGGTTTTTAATATAAAAAGGCTATAATTATGTGTTTTGCTTTGTTTGACAAAACTATGATTTCTACCAAAACACATGACCAGCCCTCGGGTGGTCTATTCACAGCAAACAATGTATTGTCCTGGGCATACAAGAAGACAGACAAGATGTGGTTTAATTGAGCCTCAGACTTCATTTACTTAACTTTTATGGAAACTACCAGTAATAACTCGTAGAGGGCACACCATTATTTTTTCTTTCATCAACTCTACGTGATTGAATGCTGCCATTATCAGCTGCTTCTTTCTCACGCATTCAGTTACATCCACTGCTGGGACGTTACCGTCCTCTTTGTATAAGGGTTAAAGAGCTAGAGGGAGGAAGTGGTTTCCTAACTACATCAGACATACAGAAATGCCCAAAACCCATTAACAAATATTTCTAAGAGTTTTCTTGAAGTCTACTTTTAGTTCTTAAGCCACAAATTGCTTTGGTCCTTAAATGCTGAAACCAGATGAGTCATCAAGAAGATAGACAACCCCTTTCCTAAGATCAGGTTAAAAAAAATGTCATCTCTACAATCAGAAAACAGTACTTTTTCATTTCTGGGTAGCTTTGATATCACACATATTACGAAGCTAATGAATGATTTTCCCCATTCCCAGAAAGTCATAAATCTTTGGAAGTGCACTTCCACAGCTGCTCAGCTGCCTAGCACAAAATCACTTCAAAGCAAATAATTCTGAAAACAGTGTTTCTGTAAAAGGAGTGTCTGAGGACATCTGCTTTTGAGGTCACATGCTTGAAGAACTTCTGTCTGTATATGCTGGATTGGTTATATCTACTTCTTTTCCACGGGGTTTAAGAGTCAACAAGGTAGGGTGAGTGATGAGGAGGTGTCAAGGGGAACAGGTCTTCAAGCAGGCCATCATAATCTGCTTGCTTCTCTAGAGAGTCCACCAGCTCCTGAGATCAAGAAAACTATTCCCGTGCCCTCCAGATGGTCCCCATCCTTAAACTTACAAACCTCATTCCGTCATTGCTTCATCTACCTGGTCAGAACAGCTGCATTTCAAGTCACCCATAAGCAGAAGAGTTGGCTGTGCCCATGCCAGGCAACAGCCGTGCTGTCCTTAGTTTGAGTCTGCAGAGCCAGGATACCCAAGACAGCCCATGCTCATCCTACTTGCAGCCACACAGGTCCATTTTGAAGCAGTCTCCAATAACGGCTGGAAAATAGTTTTGCTCACTCTATACAGAAACCAGCTTGAAAACCTGCTTATAAGTAAGACAGGTGTTCAGAGACTTTGGGACTCAAGCCTTAGCTCAAACTTTGAGTCAATGTAACAGCATGGATGGTCCACAGCTTCCAGCATCATGATCACTGTAGTTGTTTCACCAACGGCTTGATACCTGCCAAGTATGCCTCTATTTCACAAAAACTCAGCACAAGCACATGTAGCCACACAATTATGCCTGCCTGCAAGGACTCAGATGTAAATGGGAAAACGTGTTACATTTTCCCATTCCACTAACATTATTGAAGAAACATTTCATTTTCAGCTGTGTTTTCAGAAGACTAACAAGGGGCTCATGAATACATCAAAGCAAAGACATATTATTCATTTACACAAATGTTTCTGATTACTTTTCCTCCAACCACTCAGACAACATGTTATTAAAAAGCTAGAAGAAAAATTGAGTGTTTCTTAGGACCACCTCTCGTAACCATAGTTCCTGATCTACCCCCACATTTGCAGAACCCTCCACAGGACATGAAATGAAGCACTGGTATCAGCTCTTTGCAAACCTGAGGTCAACCAGAAAACCTCCTTCCAGCTGAGAGGGAGCCATCTCCAGCAAATACAATCAGCGATGAAAGCAGTGGGAAGTACACTGTTCTACATGCATTGAAAATATGTTCCCTTAAGGGTCTCACACAAACTACACCTTTGCTTGACTTCTGAATGAAGTCCCCAGGTGGTTAAAGTGCTGATATTGCATTATTTATGGTGATTGAAAAGCATCTATGTAGTGCTTAGCAATAGAATTTACACAAAGTCACTTGATGGAAAAAATACAGGGTGGGGGGGAGGAGGTTGTTTACAAAACAAGTTACAGTAATAAAGCTGCTAGGCTGAGCCAAGAGACCTCTTAGTAAATCATTTATTCCACAGTTTGACAATATTTACAAAGGTTTTTACATGAATTATTTACTCAAGCTTTTATAACTTGTAACGTACTGTACAAAAAACAGCAAAAACACATTAGAGCTACAAACCTGGGAACATACAGTTATGCAATGACAGATGGTGGAAAGGGCTCTGACAAAGGAAAGTTTACAACTAATACAAGCAACAGCCTTTTCTATCTGTCATCAATAAAGCAATGAGGACTAGCAGGAAAATGTGATTCAAGGAAACAAGACAATTTTTCAAAAGCTACATTCTTTGTGATGGTTGGATTTGGTTATTTTAAAACGAGTCCTTTGTTTTGAATGTCTAGTTCCAAGAATTGCCATTTTAGTGAGTTACCACCCACCAAAGAAAGGCTGAATGGCACAAAAGCTAGTGTTTACATGAAGGAAACACAAAAAATTCTGCTGCTCACTATTAATTTTAGGTTGATGCCATAAACTAAACGGCATTAGGTTTTAGGAGACACCATTTGTGTGAATGCCAATACCAAGAAATTTTATGCACAACACTCTTTCAAGAGAGATTTGTTGATCAAAATATTTTTAACTGAAATAAAAGCAGTTAGGGATGATAGTTTCCTGACCTATATTATAGGTGGGGAATAGAAACATGCACAATACCTGAAGTACAGCAAAGACCTTTCAAGCACAAGTTCATGGAGCTCTGTACATAGAATTAGCTCTTACTGTCCAGCATTGGTGAACAATGGCTGTTGACATCAGTCATTTTGCACACTGTGAGAAGGTATCCTATGTGACTTCAGCCTGCTCTCCTCCTCTCAAAAAAACAAAGGGAACCCCGTGCTGAGGCATGGGATTCATTGGTGTCATCACAGCATGTTCAGTCTTTCTTTCACAACCTTCAACCCCACACGACACACCACACCCTCGCACTACTCGCTGATGGAAGGCAAAGATATCCCCATCATTTAGTGTTACAACAGTGATGGATGCAGATCTATAATGGACAATTGTCCCAAGAGAAGACTTTGAAGACTGCAAGGACAGAGCATCATCACACATCCACTTCCTATCCAGCATTTTGGTTGGGATGCGGCATACAGAGGATCTTCTTATTGACTTGAGAGCTAGCATGTGTTTAAAATGGCAGACAGGCCACGAGGATGATCTCTCTGTGTTTGGGATTGCTGAAACCCTGGCATGAAACCTGAAAGCTGGGACTTGAACAAGACCCAAAGAAAGCCTTTTCCCATGCAGACAGTATAGCTAAATCCTCAACTATTAACAGAAAAGGGCCAGGGAGTTGTCTGCTTGAAGAACTCTGGAAACACCTAGAAATGCCATTCATGAGGAGGAAGTAATAGTGCTACTCATCAAGCATCCTGACATCCCATACAGGAGTCAGCAAGGTCCTCTTACCTGCTTCTGCACAGGGTAAGATCATGGATCCACCATCACAGGGGACTGAGCCCATTGGTTACTGTGTACAAGCTCTATCTTCTCTAATCATCTAGATTCAACTGGTGAGGAAACCTCACTGAAGTTCTTCCTTGACACTACTTGATTTTTCATCTCAGAGCAACTTTTAAGATCTTTTCTCCCTTTGGAGAAAGCAAAGGACACAAAAAAAGTATGTTAGCTTACTTATAGAAAAGTCTTCTCCCAGAAGGATGGCAGCTTAGGACCTCATATTTTTTTAAACTCTTTTAACCAAATTACCAGCCTCAAAACATTGGTCTGAATTAATAAGCTAAGGTTTAAAAAAATAGAGCAGAAATAACCAAGACCATCCAAACTCAAGGAAAATCAACAGATCGCTGTGAAAATTTGATTATGAAATGTCAAACCGCAGTAGTAGAAACGCAGAGGACTGTCTAGATGAATTACAAAACCAGGCTGGACACAGCATGAGTTACTGTGCCATAGATTATACAACAGAGGTTGTGATTAGGCAGTGTAATAAGCTATTGCCAAAGACTACAGAGCCAATACCCACCATTTCATTCTGCAATGCCAAATCAACCTTCGATGCACAGCTAGAGGAGCAACCATGAGCACAGACACAGGTACAATAAAACTAGAAGAAGGTACATAAGAATGCAGGAGTATAGAATGTAGAATTATTTCTGTTCAAGAAATAATTAGTCTGGAATTCTTTGTGTGCAAATTAGATATGAGAGGGCACCTGACAGAGCTGTAAAACAGCAAGTGGCATGGAGGAAACTGCATTATTCTACTGTTTCTTCTAATGCAAGAACTATCATTCATCCACTGAAATTACTTGGTAGCAAGTTTGAAATAAAGACAAGTTTCCTACAGGAAAGTGGTAGAGGGTCTGTTCATCAGGGAGTGCAGTGACAGGACAAGGGGCAATGGGTTTAAGCTGAAGGAGAGTAGGTTTAGGTTAGATGTTAGGAAGAAATTATTTACTATGCGGGTGGTGAGACCCTGGCACAGGCTGCCCAGAGAGGCTGTGGAAGCCCCGTCCCTGGAGGTGTTTAAGGCCAGGTTGGATGGGACTCTGGGCAACCTGGTCTAGCGAGGTTGGAGTCAGGTGATCTTTGAGGTCCCTTACAACCCAAAGCATTCTTTGATTCTATGAGAACTCTGCAACATGCAGAAAGTAAAGTACACTGTCACGAGATGCTGTGTATTATACAGGTTTACATGGGCTTAAAAAGAGACAGAATGCTTTCTGGAAGGGAAGCCCAGCAAAGCCTTTGAACACATGGATCTCACTACTTGCTCTGAAAGTCCCTAAGATTGGGAAAACACACAAGAAGGAAAATTTTTTGGAGGTGCCAGTCACTCAAGACTTTTACATGACAAGAAACCAAAGAGCAGTACTGAGCATGGTGCTAATTTGATGATCATGAATGTTCTCTTCAGCACGTTTCAGAGTGAAGACGTAATGAGTAGGAAGAGCTGGCTGGTCCATACAAGTCCAGCTCAAAAGGGACAGAGCACACTTCTGAATTGGCTACCTAAATCAGGAAAATTAAGAGGTGATTTCTAGAAATGTGGCTGGATCTAGAGAAAGACTATAAAACAATCCAAATACACTGTAACTAAAGCAGGTGAGAAAAGAAGTGAGGAATTGCACACGAACACACCTACTAGTTCCCCATTTTTGTTACAAGACAAGCTTCATTGAGAGACTGTCAGGTAAATGACGGAAAGCTGCAGTCACTTGCTAAAGTTCACAAGCTTTACTTCATTTTCCTTCAGGTCTTAGCATGCTGTAGGTCTAATAGCAATAGATTTTTTAAATTTTTTTTTTCCTTCCTTTTTTGACACTTCCAATTAGGTTTTCCTCCTGCCGGTTTCTGAGGATCATTCCCTGAAGGCAGACGTGTATCCTTGCACTTAACTGCTTTTGAAATATTGCTGCTATTGTCAGGAACTATGCTATTGACTGAACTGCTCAGGAGTCAGTTCATGGTATCTGGTGGACATGTGGCCCTTAGAGAAGTTACTGGGTACTGCTCATCTACGTGATGGAGAGATATTACTGTGATTATTAGCTAGTCAAAGTGTGGAAAGTATCCACATTATGCAAAAGAAGAGTGACCACCTGGAGTACTGCATCCAGCTCTGGGGTCCCCAACATAAGGACAACATGGACCTGTTGGAGCAAGTTGAGAGGAGGGCCAGTGCACTTCTAAGAGGACAGGCTGAGAGTTAGGGTTGTTCAGCCTGGAGAAGAAAGGGCTCAAGAGAGACCTTACTGGAGCCTTCCAGTACCTAAAGGGGCCTACAGGAAAGTTGGGGAGGGGCTGTTTACAAGGACATGGAGTGATAGGGCACGTGGTAATGGGATTAAACTGAAAAAGGGTAGATTTATGTTAGATATGAGAACAAAATTCTTCCCTGTGCAGGTCGTGAGACCCTGGCACAGGCTGTCCAGAGAAGCTGCAGCTGCCTCCTCCCTATCAGTGTCTTTGACCAGCTTCCATGGGCTTTGGGCAACCTGGTCTAGTGGAGGTTGTCCCTGCCCATGGCAGGGGGTTGGAACCAGATGATCTTTGAGGTCCTTTCCAATACAAAGCATTCCATGATTCTATGACATACTTCATGGTGGGGACTATCTTTCGCTATTATAATACGTGCAGAGGCCAATGTCCCTCTTTTGGCAGGAGTACACAACTACTTCTACATTCCAATAATTAGTTATTACAAGAAGAAGCCCTAAGACAATGAAGAATCAAATCAAATAATAGTTTGCAGTAGCAGGCTATCCTAAATTGACCTAGGGTAGGAGTTGGTAAACTACATTTATGATTGTTGATATTTTAAAGATAATTCCTTTAAAGAAACCAGATTTAAGTGTTACACCTCACATAAAGCCCTTTTTCATCCCAAATTGGGCTGCAAGCCTGTGTTAATCTCAGTGCAGTTGGAAGGAAAGGAATTTGCCAAGAGATTTTAATCCTGTAAATAATGGTTTCATTAAGAACCATGCACATCTCCACAGGGAACTCTAAATATTAAGATTGGTAATAAAATCATTAGTTGTTCCAAGTTATTCAGCATATCATGGAGCCCTAAAATGTTAATGACAGTTAGTTAAGAGCTAGCTACAGATGGACCAAACGTTAGTCGGTTCATTTACAATTGTGTTGGAAATAGTACTTCACACTGTGGGGCAACAATGCTCAACAACAGGGCGGTGAGCTCAAATGCTTAAAAGAGCCTTTTTGATCACTGATTTCTAGTCACAGTCATAATATTTCTTTTTTATGAGCTCTAACAGTTAAGGTTTTTTGAATGCACAACAATGACTCATAAAAGCCTTACAAGAGCACTGTAATTATTAAAAATGAAACAAATGGCTTGGCCTTCAGATTTCAAAAACCTCCAAGTTTCCTAGAACATGGTCCAGATAACTGGAATGTTTAAAGCAATCACTTTCATCCTGACGAGTCTGAGATTTTATGCATGTGTTGTGCATATGTGTATATATATGCATGCATACATACATGTAGATATAAATCAATCATCTGCACTACAGATAACACTTTGGACTGTAGCTAAGGTATCCCAGCACTTGTTTCAATGCACACAAGTGTCTAAATTGCTCAGCCCTTAGCAACAAAACCATCCTGGTTCCAGCACCCAGCCACAGAGGTACATGTCCATGCACACCACAGCTCTGCCATCAGGTACAGGGACAGAATCAGTATCAGGCAGGGGAACCAGCCTCTTCCCAGCCTGACCCCACACCCTGATCCAGGGGGACCCGGTGCTGTGCCAGCAGGCTGGGGTCACAGCAACTGCTCCCCGCCAAGTCTCACGTGTCTCAGGGATGGATGGGTGGGCAGCCAGCCAGCACAGCTGTAGCCAGCCATCTCACCGCCCCTGGGCACCACAGGTCTCCCTCACACCTGCTGCCCACCGCCACCACATGCCCCCCTGCTGCCGGCAATAGGTGCCTGCCAGCAAGGAGCCGGCAGGCAGGTCGCCCTAGGTTGTCGCATCCCCATGGGGCTTGTGGATGACTGTGAGGAGAGCTGAGGGTATCCAGCAAACAGCAGAGCAACTAGAGCTAGCTGTAACGCTGCTGCGTTGTTTCAGCAGGGCAGGTTCACACCAAAGAAGCAAGAGACATTGTGGCTGGGGGATGAGAAAGGGGGAGGCCGCCACCTGGCAAGCTTTACCTCACTTGGTTGGAACAGTTCTGCAATTAAACAAAAAAAAAAACCCAAACCCACCAGTAGAAAAAAATTAAACCACTGTTCCCAGGCAGTCGAACTGCAGCTCACAGACAAAAGCATCCCCTTCCACAGAACTGTGTGACAGGCTTTTTCCCACTGCTGTGCAGAACGAAACCACATCCAGACCCTGACGGCTGTGACTCCCCTGCCCCTGTAAGAAACCCTTCACTGAAATATTAAGACAGCCAGCACAAGCTACTGCTGCAGTGGCACGGTTACGGCATTCTTTCAAACACCATAACAAGCTAGCTATGTAGTATTATTCACCTAGCAAAACCACACTGTCAGTGTTTTTGTCCTACTGGAGTTTTCTATAACTTTTAATACGTTTAAGAGTTTAAGATGACAAGTATATATAGCACACATTTTGTCCTCAGGTATTTTTCACATATTTATGAAGAACTATTTACATAGGAGCAGACGGGGTCTCAACGCATAGGAGGGAAAGCAAGAGTCCTTTATTTCCACACCTGCTTTTTTCTACATTAAAAAATATTTACCTGGTCTTCAAAAGACAAAACATAGATAACACTTTAGTTAATGCAAAAATCCCACTGGCAGACAAAATTTTATTTTGGACACTCAGACACTTGTCTTACTCTGATATTTTGTGACATTTAACAAAAAATGCCCCTTAAAATTGCAGTCCCAACATTGCACAAAAGGTTTGCAGCATTTCTGCAAAAATGTGTTCCTCCAAGAACCCCAAACAGATAACATTTCCCTTTCTAATTATGTATGTATCCACATATTAATGCACCCATTGTAATAATTAGTTTCTAAAAAAACCCCAAACTTCTAAGTTTGCTTCTAAGCTTGCTAACAAGCTTCATAAGGGCAGTGACAGAGCTGGTAAATTAAGTATACTTTGGGCTAATTTTATGTTTTTATCACAATACTGGAGAAGTATTAGGAAGCTATTATTTTGTCAGCTTTCTCATTTAGCAAAGCAGCTTCAATTTATTAACAGTGTGGAGTGTGAATGAATCAATATGTTTCATTGGGCTATGTGTCATTTGTTAATCGGATATTGATGAGATTATTGACGCACAGCTAATTAATCTCAAACCCTGTGGTAGCCTTCATATGTTTCCTTAATTATGTTCTTCATCTTAGTCTTCCAACTTTGGCATGCAGACGCCGGCTTGTAGACAGTGAGTGAAGTAAGCTGTCAGAGGGTCTTTTCACACATTTACAATCCCTTGGCAGCAGAATTATTTTCCTACTTGTAAATAGGTATCAAACAAATATTTAATAATATTTGCCAGAAGATTGATATTGATTTGGCAGGGAGTCACTCCAAATTAGCTTAGCAAGAGATCTCGCATCAGAAGCATACTTAAATAGATATATCTAATGAGCATTAAATAATTACAGAACTATAAACCTGTAATCATTGGGAAGCACTAAAATTGCTTCTCTACAGTTGTTATCTTTGGACTCCTGGTTAGAGAGACCTACAGTAAAACAGGATTTAGTTCTTCCCTCCTGCTGCAAAAAGACAAATGTTATTTTTGCACTATTATTTTCTTTTACTGGACGACCAAGTTTAAAAAAAGGAAAACATCCTTTTTAATGACATGTAAGAGGCAGGAATAGTTTCACAGGGTGTGAGATGGGTCACACCCCCTAAATTCGTAGGGTGCCAGAGGCCTGTCTGAGGAGAGGGCAGGGTGGGTTCGTTCATTTCTGAGCATCCCCTTCTGGCTGAGGGCACAGCCCTGCGGTGGGACGCAAAGACCTGCCAAGAGCTGTTCTGCCCATTTCAGCTGGAGTCAGCTGAGGACACCGGCATCCCGGGCGCCACAGACAAAGGGAGCTGCAACAACACAGCTCAATGGGGTGGCACCCGGCTGGAAACCCTTTGTGCTACCTACTCAGGCGTAATAGCTTTAATGGATATACAATTTGCATTGGGCTTATTGCTTTTGTATTTTTTTTTAACCCACAGAAACACATCCAAAGGAACTAAATAGTAAAATAAATCTTGATAAGACCTCTAACTAAGTAAAAGACAAGCCTGTTCTACCCAGGCAAGGGTCTTCTCTGAAGGATGGGAATATAGATGCCAGATATGTTTTGATTTATGAAATTATTTAAAGTGCCTACTTCATCTCTACAATACCTAACTTAAGCTCCATTACCTTTTGATGTTTTTGGATTTTTTTTTAAGATTAGGAATCTAGAGCGCTCTAGAGTAAAACTAATTATCATCTTAAAAAAAGAAATAGAGAGGGCAAAACCAGTTTTTATTCCCCCCTCCTCTCTCTCATACCTATCTTAATTTCCAGGAATGAAACAGAATAGGTATTTCACAGCTGTAAACAAGGTGGGCTAGTGTTATTAGTGCTATTAAAAACTGCCAGGGTAAACTGCCTGGCATGTTCTGCTCACACAGGACTAACCTGATCAGAGCTTAGAGTCAGGCAAGAAATTCCCTCAAGTCCATGTAAGGATGACTGGTGGGGTATTTCTTGTCCTTGGCCACAACTACCAGACGACCTACCTTAGAAAATCCCCTGCTATGGCAGGCACCTAGAACATGCATAGGATGAGAAGCACCCCATAATAGTGCATCTTACCACTTTCAAGATAGATATGGCACAGCATCTCAGTCCTCTATGCTCATAGGCACTTTGAAAAGACGTTTCTCTCTAGATGAGTCATATGCTGTCCATGATTATCAAGGTCTCCTTTGATAACTCAGGGGACACTTTCCAGTTGCCTTCCAGGCAACCGTGAGCTTTAGGCTTCCTACTGGCTATTTATATGGCAGCCATGAGGTGGCCGAGAGGGCAACGCATCCAACACCCTGTGCTGCGAGCTCCCCCAGATACATGCATTAGCATTTTGGGGTAGTAGAAAGAGGAGGTCAGGCTAACAGACAGCAGGGAGAGGCTGGGTTGTTTTCAAAGCCTGTTCAGAATTCGGCCTTCCAGATAGGAAAAGTAATCAGAAATAAGATGTGAGATGAAAATACTCTGTTAAAGAACTATGGAGGCATTTTGGTCTGCCTCCAAAAATTCATGTTAGAGAACTATAAATGGTCCTTAGCTTTTGAGAACAAATCATTCCAGCAGCAAGCCATGTTCCTGTGCACGCACTGTATGCAAGAACAAGACTACCATGTCTCAGCTAGTATTGTTTCAACTTATTTTCTAAAAGCAGCCTTTAAAAATGCTGTGACAGTGTCCTTATTTTGTATAAGGAAAGCCAAGAATACACACACAACCTCACAGCTTGCAAGTAATCAAACACAATTGAATATAGGTCTTATCTTAAAGCACATGAGTTTCCTCTCCCTAAAAAGGACACCAATGCAAATTTTATACCATATTTATACTGATCCTTCTAAAGGGGATCAATGGCCTTCTAAATCTTAGATAACAAGCACTGACTTTGTCAGTAACCTTCAGCATCACACCAGTCTTCACAGATGTTTGGTTCTTTTTTTCAAAATGCTGACCAACAGGTTTATGTTGTGATTTATTCAAGAGAAAGCAAGAATGATAAAAACTTCATTTGATATGACACTACAGTAGTAATCGTCCTAATTGGCCTTTGTTTGTTTGTCATGTATAATTATTCTCTGCATAAATTATCACGTTTGACTACAGCATTTATGACCAGTGAGTTCCTTAATATGCCATTATCAAAATCCTTACAGCAATAAATTTTACTCAGTACATTGAAAATCCAGCCTGAAGGGAACACAAAGGTATATTTTTCTTAAAAGCTCTAGAACTGATCAAGAGGATAAAAAAACCCTATGTTATTAATGAGCATCACATCTTGGCCAGTTATGATCTTTGCAAAACTCTATTCATAATAAAATTCATGGCATCCCAAAACAAAACCATTAACCATATTCCATGCCAACGTAACTAGCCCATGCCAAATCTGGTCAGACATTCAAGCCCCTTCCCCCTCACCTCAAAATGAAGGGGAGGGGCAAATAATCACAATGTGAAAGTAAAAACAAATTATGCCAGGAAGCTTTTAAATTGTTTTGGTTTGCTCAAAACACCAGTTCTATTATTGATATTTACTTCTTGGCCAAGCCAAAAGCATAACATTATTTGCATCACTATACGGGTAAAGAGTTTTCACAGGTAGAAGTGAGGTTGTTGATGGTGCTGGTGGATATAGAAGTCCTGCAAGAGAGACATCCCACCAAACTGCCCTTCCCAGGTGAGCTATGTAAAAACAACATTACTTTCTCAGTGTATTGACTACTCTGCTCCATCAGAAGTCTGGATCCTTATTCAATTTATAAGCCTGAAGATACTTCTGCCATCTCTGAATGTTGTTACACCTCCAAAAAAGTTGCTTGCAATATTATACAAATATGTCTCATGGTTTCTACCTTGGGGTCTAGCCTCAGCTTTCCACATACATCCCCCCAAATACTAGTGCTTGCTTGAATCTGGCTGCCTATTTGTAGAGAGCTTTAAGACATTTGAGAGTAATTACTTCATTCCTAAAACACTATATACACACACGACAATTCTGTGTCATGTCTGAGGAGTTATACCCTTCCTAACTCCCTATTAAATAGCAAACATTTCAGGTTTGCATCAGGGAGAAAACAGAGGATCTGCATCTGGATGTTGTGATTTAAAATGCCAATCATACACCTTGTCTTCTAAATAAGTGCCATTTTATATTTGGTCAGAGAATTTAAAGAGGGTCAGAACATGAAACCAGACCATTTTCATTTTTACACCTGCATCAGTGCAAGGTTTACTTTGCACCAGAAGCAGGGGTAAGCGACAGAAGAATCAAGCCCTGTTGGCACGGTTTTCCTACAGACAAAGCTCTTTAATACCCATTCTCTGAATTTCCCTACATGCTGCAGATTCTAGCCAGTAAACCCTACATTTTCAAAGTCTATTCTACATTTTCTTAATTCTAATTAAACAAATCTTAATCTTGACTTTAATGGCTGCAATTATGATACTTCATTATGTTAAATGTTAGTTGCAACATAAGAATAAATTGTATAAACAGTTTAGCTGCAATTGCATGGAGTCTAACTGTACATTACTCATTAACAAGATGTGGGTAGCAGCAATTATAACATTTCCTCCTAATGTCCCTATTTATTGAGTCTCAGCAGCAAGCCCCCTTTTCACAACACACACTGATTGACGATAGCAGCTTTTGTACTTGTGAAGAACAGGCACAGTAACCTGCTGTGTGCCTGTAACACAGATCGATGGAAGTACACATTAGCTCTTAGCCTCACAGGCCGGAGTTCCTGAAGGTCAAAACAGCCATCAGCATCACTGTAGGGTACAGGAATCATTTCACAAATTGTGAACAAAAACAACACAACTTGCTTTGCAGTTTGATTATTGTTTATAGATACAGCAAGCCAAGAATTAAAGCATAGCCTTGAGGCAGCGTAATTATTTACAGCTGAAGACTCATATCATTATTAGCATGCTCCTAATTGCTTGAAGTTATATCAATGTTAGCTGATTTAACACATTTTTTATAAGAGGCATGGAAATTGTTTTCTCTGCATATGGAATGTTGGATCATTTCTTTATTTTTTTAAGGTCTTCCCTCCTCCCCTTTCTTTCAAACTGTCCCTTGTTTGCCATTGAAGAAAGCCCCACACCCATAAATTCTCCTTTATTCTGGATGTCTGTAACTGCAGTGCTTTGTTGTGTTTCTGTGGAACCATATATTTGAATTTAGCTGGACTAGAACTCTGCCAGGTCTTGGCTTTCACTAACAATGAACTTGATAATTTCACATCAATATCAACTAACTAGAGAATAAATCACACTTTGCTTTGGGTGGCACATCTTAATCTTCCACTTTTCACCACAGTACTCAAGCCAGAAGCCAGCTGAAGGAAAGCAGTGCTAGTCCCCCTCGTGAAAAGCAATAAGGAAAAATCTCACAGACTGAAGTGGCATCTGCATCAGGCCTCACATGACCCTTCTGTCTCTAAAAAGGCACATCTACTGTAACATTGCTGCAGCCACTTCCCCTGATCTACAGAAAAGACAAATCAGGTTTGCTATTAATAAACCAGAGCAACAAGTGATTTGGGAACTTTTCATTTCACCACACCTGGAATTTATCACTCAACTTGTTCCTCTCATTCAAACCAGGAGAGCAGCCAAACACTGACACCAGCAGAGCCTTGAGCCACTGCTGGCCAAATACCAGGAGAGGCGAGTTAATGCCGATCAGGATGGGAAACAGGGATCCCCTGGGAGCCAGGACAGGGAAGTCACTGGTAACAGTCGCAACATACAGGGAAGGTCCCCACACCAGCGCTGAGCGAATGATGTGCTGGTGACATTTCTGAAGTGGGGCATGCTTGGCTTTGCAATCTTAAATATTATATTTTAAGAGTCTACATAATGCAGTACAGATATTCCAAGGTAAATTAAATACAAATAAGATCTTATCTTCCTTCTGTAGCTTCCTTCCTGCACTTAAGACTTAACCCCACATCACGTATTTCTACTACTTGAGTCACACTGTCCGAAGAAGGCTGTAATTTTACAATGGGAAAAGCCATGTGTATTGCCCATGGACGGACCTACAGCGGTCTTGCCCTCAACTCTGGCACAGCAGCATGGAGAAAGATCACCTTCCCCATCAGGGCGAGATCAACCCAGAGTGGAGAAGCAGCAGCAGCAGACAAGAGGACTGGTAGTTTTGCTTTCCTCAGCAAAGTCAAAGCTAACGAGAGCAAGGCTGACATCAGGGGTGAGCACACAGCAGGAAATAAGGTTGCTTCTTTCCTACCCACATTGAGTACCAACCTTAGTCAGCTCACAGAAGCAATCCTGCACTGTGCAGGGTGTGCTGAGGATCCTAAGTGTTCATCCACTTCTCACCCAAGCACAGGCATAGTTTTATGTGCAGATTTCAAAACATTTAATCACATCCTTCAGTGAATTTTGGCTCAGCTACCTAAAGATTCATTTAATTGGGCTAATTTCCTTATAGAGGTACAATAAAGAACAGGTCAAATAATTTACAGACTGGGCTATTTTAAAATAATGGTCCAACTCTGGAAGTTACAGCATCTGGCTCCAAGAGGGGTGCTGATATCTGCGTTACATACTACAGTTTCCAGTGAGGAAACACTTCCATTTTTTTGTGTGTAAATGGGGAAATAAAAAACTGCACTAGCGTGTGAAACCGTCATAACAGCTTTTCATGGTTGAGACACATTAAGTTACCAGCAATCAATATCCTGAGAAAAAGCTTCAAAGAAAGAGATTTGCTAGGAAGGAATAAAGAAGTGCGCCCAGTTTTAACTTGGAGCTTTAGTTTGCCCAGTGCTAAAGAAGTCGTAACAGCTGCATAGATTGAAGCTGAGAGAAACAGGAAAAAAGCCCAAACCTACAGACTTCACAAGCCAACTTGCCTGGCAACAAAAGGATGCAGCTTTTAGGAATTAACTTCTGTACACGCAGCATGGCATTCAGAGAGAGAAAACAAAAGCTGAGGGAGAAGCTTATGTGGGCCAAGTAAGAACATGTCTTGAGGCTGCAAAAGACCAACTATGATTAAAAACTAAATGACTGTCTGTTCCTCGCTAGGTGCTTTGTACTCTTGGCATCTTATAAATGGATCTTCTGCAATCCGTCCCTATTTCCTGAGCTGACAAATCACAGATCCTGCGATGACACACGAGTTTTCTGCCGCGTGACTCATGTGCCTAGTGCTGCTTAACAGTTTTTGTTTTCCGAGTCCAGCTAGAGTCGCATGGCACTAGCAGTCAGAGAGAGCTAATACAGTAAATGGAAACTGCTGTCAGTATGAACCAGATTAGTCAATCCCTATAGCACAAGTGAATTTCAGATAGCAGCTCAAGCATGACCACTATGATCACAGCCCAGTGTTTATGTATACACAGAAACAATGAAGTGGCCTGGCAATTACTGGAAATACATTCCTCAAGCTTTCAGGCTATGCCAAGCTTAAAATTGTGGTCAGCTCATGGGGGAGAAACGAGATCAACTTGGATTGCATTGCAGCAGTTGTAATTGAATGGTATATTTTGCCTTTCTATAAAACTTTCAGTGCTAAATGCACAGCAGCTTAAATGACTGTGACATACAGTGTTCTCTGTGCTTTCAAATCTCACCAGGTATACAACCCTGCCACCTCTTCCCAACTTACACCCCATCGGCACAGCCAAACATCCCCACCCCCCTGCCTTTCTCCAAACCCACAAGGTGAGCAGAGTGAAGCCCACAGCAGTCAGCAGCAAAGCCCCTGGGATTTGCTGTAACTAACGATTGAAAAAATGTAGATTTGGAGCAAAGTCTGTCCCTGTCCCAGTCAATAGGAGCTCTTCATTTCCTTCAGCTGGGCTGGGGTCATACCCTGCAAGTTTGCACAAGCAGTTGAGAGTTTGGTGCTTAAAGCATCTACCTACCACAGTGAAGTTTGCAAAACAAGGCAAGAAATGCCTACTTACCCCCCAACTTATTTTTTCCCCTCCCCTAACTAGCCTGACGACTACTTCATTATTTTTTTTTTCCAGAAGTTCTGGCCATAGCAGCTCCCTTTCTCTTTATTTTAGTATTTCAGATAATTCAGTCAAATTTTAAATATATATATGAATGTATTTTTATATATTATTTATATACATGTACAAAATAATTTCATTGTCTCATGTACTGTACTGACCCATGGTCACTCTGGCTGCTGGCAAAACCTGGCCACTGCCATCCTAACCTCAGTGCCTGGCTGAGGCACCAAAACACTTCTCTCTGCTCCCCATGCCATTCACTCACTCCAACCTTCCTCAAGATGCTCTACTACAGCCTGACAGACAACGATGTCACAACTATCTTAATAATAGTTTTAGGTTATCAAGTTCAGTTGAAAACACCAACTTTTCACTTAGCCAAAGTTTCCTTAATTTTATGTGTCTATAAAGATTTCTACACAAAGTAACTTGGCAAAGGTTCAGTTCAAAGTTTTCTATATAAAGTAGTTTTAAACTGAAGGGGTTTTTTTTTCTCCCCGCAGAACTGGTTTAGTTAGTTAACATATCTCTGCAGCTTCCCCACCTGCCATACCAAAGGAAGGAAAATCCAGAACCAAACATTCCCTTACCTCTCCCTTGACAAAGCCAAGACAAAATACACACACCGAAGTTCTGGGAGAAGGGGTGATCACAGCACAGGAATGAGCAGATTCTATGACTTTTAAAAATAAAATTATGCAACTCTGGACTTCTGGTGGCGACAGATGAAAAGAACTCCAACATCTTTCATTCCTCTTTCCCAAAATTTCTAAGTTGCTGTATCTAGTATGTTCAGCAGTTCACCCAGTTCTGCCTATCAAAGTGGTCTACCTTGTTTTTTCTTATTTAGAATTCAGTTTTATTCCCCAGTAATTTGGCTAGCATCATGAAACAGCAATAGCTAGGCTGGGTAAATTATAGCCTCCCCTATTTTTTTAGCAAAAGCCTCCAACAACTTAAATTTTCTACTGTATAAAAACTAATGTTCCACTTAATATCTGGTTTGGCTTCCTAAATACTAAAATTCTTGGAGAGAAGGAAGGAAACAATACACAAACTAAATATTCAACCAACAGCATCTTCATTTTCTCAAGAGAACAGGGCAACATTTACTCCGACGTTTTAGAATGTTCCAGTATATTTAGCTGGATTAAAGCTCCCAGTTATATAGTTCTCTGAAAAGACATCTATATTTCTAATTACAAAGTTAGGCAGGGAAGAACATTTACTTTATGTACAAAACTTGAGGTGACTTTTACTTTGTGAAGGAAAGTGATATTTCAGGAGTTGACTGTTCTTGTATTCTACCATTTGGCCCCCAGATCAGAACAAATAAAACATTTTCACTGAAGCTACTTCCTCCGGCCACTTTGTCTTGCAGAAATTTGTTCTAAGGCATTTCCTGTCAGTGCTTCCCATCATTCTCCAAAGTTTGCATCTTTTTAATATATATAAATTTTACTGTCCATGGCAATAAATATCATTTCTGTCATCTGCAACTATCAATATGTCGCAGAGACTCCTTTTCCATCTCATGTGGTTATGACAAGCTTTCATATTTGGCTCCCAGCATTCATCCCTTCTTGGCCTAAGAGCAAAGTAAATCTACACTAGCCATTAACTATTACTCTAACCAGATCTGAGGCTCTGAGTACGCTCTTAGATCACTATTGCTCGAAGAACTACCTATGCCAAACCGATGATAACATCAAACAAAAATTACATTTCCCAAAAGGTTCAGGTGTAGTTGCCAAAATCCTTTCAGTGGCACTGAGCATTAATCTCACAGGTATAAGAAAGAAGCTGAAATTATACAAAGCAACTCAGACGGATGCATTTCTCAGCCATTTGATGCAGGGAGATATCCAGCTGCAGCTGGGACCCACCACAGGACTGGACTCCCAGCAGCCAGAAGACATGAGCACACCCAAAGTGGACACCCATAAAATAGAGTAGAAACGCAGGGAGAGCATAGCAGGTATCTTGATTTAGGCATCATAGTTACTCATTTAATATGATATTTAAATAAAAACGAAGGACATAGCTATGTATACATTGTTATAATTGCTCATTTAAGAGAAAACTTGGGTTTATATGATTAAGCAAGTGAAAGCCAGAAGGAAAATACCTCACAGTTTAAATTCTATCTCCTCTTGCACATATGCAGTGAGACTTTATATATCTGCATAATATTGACCTCTTCATTATTCAACCAATAGTCTATAATTAAAGATCACAAAGGGTTCCCACAGCTCAAGGTACACACAGGCATGGTAGTCTGTGTGCTGGTATGGCCAAAAGGATCAGTTTCTGAATCACATTACAGCACAAATCCAGTGCACATTCACTAGAAATACACTATAACCAACCCAAAGCTGCCAGCTAGAAAATTTGCTCTTCTTTACTCTGTCTAAAGCAAACTTCACTTTTATACCTGTGACAGCTTAAATCCAGTTTCTCTCCGACTTCTGGTAGAGAAGCCAGCTATTCAAAATTATGTGTCACTCTGGTGACACCTATGGCTTAAGACAGCCAGTTTGAAAGAAAATCAAAATCCTCCTTCCTTCTTTCTGAACAAAATTTTAACTTCCCCTATATTCTTATGCTGGCCTCACTTTGGAAAAGTATATGACAAGTTATACAGAGCACAGCTTTCTCATTTCCCAAACACACTTTGTAGGAGGACACTCCAGCAAAGCCAAGCCTGCCCGCTTGCAATGCCCAGCCTGCCACAGCAACTGCTCCACTGAACGGCTGAAATCTACATTTTCAAGTCACAAGTGCTTGCAACTTTTCAGAGCTCTTGCATCAGCTACTACAGCCTGTGGAGAGTGGTTCCTAGGAAATCCATGCAGCGGCTGACAAACAGAGAGGAAAAACTCCTGTGCAGAACACATCTGGGGCCACAGCTTGTTGTTGTGGACATGGATGTGTCTCCAAATAGGCTCTGCCTCTGCCCCTATCAGCTCAAGGACCATAGATAACCTCTCCCCCATGGACCTTATTCCAACCAGATGCTGGAATAGAAATTAGGTATAGACAAATGTCAGCATCACTTAAGCAATGTCCAAACATGTGTTTATTCACACCACCGCGGCGCTGTGCCTGTCCCCGACTCTTCAAAGAGGCCCTCAGAAGCCAGCACTTTGTGTGGTGCGGCAGAGGCAGCATTGTTCTCATTACCACTCACAGAACTCATATCCAACCATTAAATTATATAGCTTTCATCTGTTTCTTAAGGAGACAAGGCTAATACAATCATGCTGAGCCTGTGCATGTGTGTGTCCATCCCTATATCTCCCAGTAACTTTTGAGCATCAAGCCTGACTGATCACAGCTGGCAGGTCAGAGACCTTGACATTGACATGTTTCTGCAAATCTTCAGGAGAACAGGAACCTGGTCTGAGGGGAGGGGAAACGTAATTACTGTCCCCAAGCAGAAAAAGTATGCAATCCCAGCTCACCCTTGGACTGCCAAAGGATCCAACATGAGTCACAAAATCAAAAGAAACCAGGCTCTGCCAGTCCTGCAGCTTGTTGAAGCGTCATGGCACAGCACAGCAGTGAGAGCTACCGTGAGCCACGGCCTCCCACAAAGCATCCCCCGCTTCCCTGGGCCCTGCAGCTCTGCCTTCAGAAAGGGCCTTAAACAGCTCTCAACCAAAACAGCTGCCTCACATAGCTTCATAAAAAACTTATACTTCAGATAGAGCGAGTGCAACACCATGACATTTTCCCTCCTGTATCATCTCTGCAAGGTAGGATTTTCTCTGTTGGCCTTGATGCACAAGCCAAAGCACTGAGGCTTCACAGTGATGCTCACAGAACACAAGGGAACCCTGACCTTACAGAAGTCAACAGGAGCTTCTGTTTCAGGCAAAATGGAGCTATAAAAGGTGTACGCATTGGGGAGGAACCAATAAAAAAATCAAGAAAAAAATCTAAACAGGATACCTTCTTGTAGGCATCACTTAAAAAAATTAACTAGAAAGATATTTTAAAAAAATAACCAAAACCCAGCATTTCAGCTCCTCTGGAATCAAACTTTAAATTCACATTCTGAATAGATTTAAATTAGTGTTTTATTATCCTCTTCCCTGACCGGATGCATGGTAAGCTGGGAGGTCATCACATACACAAATACTGCAGAGTCCCTTCAAGTTCTCGTCCTGGTCTTAAAGTTGGATTCTGCTTCTATATGAATCAAGAGCATCACAATGAGCAGAGGACCAGCGGGTGTGAATGTTTTCTTCCTTCAAATATTTTTCTTATTCAGCTTCAGAGGACCTATGCACCAGAACTAATCTTATAATAAAACATCACTCTAGAAATGCTTTGTTTATAAACATAAATTTATGTACATACATACTTGTGTACATACAGACACTACACTTAGTGCCTTAATGCAACCGAAATGGTTGTTACAGCTTTGTATGCCATGCACAGTGAGAGAGTGCACTCTTTTGATCTACAAGCTAGAGGTAAACTTCAGCTATTTTTAATAAAATACAGTCAATGCTGCTTCTGGCAAGTGCACTACAAAAGCTAATATTTAAATAGTAGCAATAAAAGGTATAACATCTATTCTGTAGAAGAGATTTATATTAAGATAAAGAAAGGGGGGGGCAATGGGTTTGATTTTTGTTTGTTCTTTTTTTTGTTCAGGAAAAGCTGTATTTTAAAGGCAGCCACTTCCACCAGTAGTGGCTGTATATCTGTTTGGTGGTCTGCATAGCTCCTGCTTGGGCACAGGAGTCTAAATCCTCACACAAATCAGAATATATCCCTTGAGGCTGCCCCAGCTCTTGCCTTTTTTTTTTTTTTCTTTTCTTTTCTTAGTCATCTTATTAATGCACCACAAAGGCAAGTGAGGTATAATGGCACCCTGCCTTTCCATCATTTCACCTATAAGCTCTGTTTCACTCAGGTATTGAACTGAAAGGTTTTTTTGGCTGGTTTAAAAGCCAACTTTAAAATCATTTTACATTTCTTTTTAAACTTTATATATGAAATATTTAAGTTATTTAATTTGTTCAACAAGACACTAAAAGTTAATATTTTTGCTCACTCTCTATACAAAAGTCAGTATTTTAAAGAAAACTGCACAGAAGGATGTTTAAGTCTCACTAAAATCCATCCATACCTTTGACTCTCGACAAGCCAGGGCACCCTAGAGAATAATTCCCTGTGAGTCCCCAAATCCAGATTCCAACCACATTCCCTCCTAGTATACTGTCAGTCAGCTGGTATTTCCATGTGCACCTGGTACACATTGCTATGCAATTTTAGCACCTCAAGGCCTAATCCAAGGGATTTCAAACCAACAACATTCATTCCACCAGTTCCAAAAAAAGAGGTGTTCATATCTTTAGTGCAAGGCATACATCTCAAAAAAAAAAAAAATCACACATACAAATAACATCCTTTTTGAAACTATCATTTTAATATATACCAGACAAATCATCAAGGTTAATTCCTTTAGTATAAACTTGTGAATAACATTTTGAAGTGTTCTGTTTCAATTTCAATTGTTCAATATTATTTCCTACAATTACCCATTCTTTAAAGGCAATCATCAGCAATCTCTTTAGGTTGCCTCTACACAATGTACATAGGAAATTACTAACACTTCTTACATACCACACAGTAACTAATGACTTAAAGGTCCTTCCCAAGCATGTCTGTGATGACAGCACAGTACTGGTGAGGAGTCTCTGAAAAAGTGAAAGGGATAAAGACCCACACCTCATGCTGTACCCACCAACAGTGTATGGAAGACACAGGTCTTAGTTCACCTGAGACAATGGTTTCCTCAACAACCATCACATGCAACCGTGCAACATTTGGTATGGGCTTGCACATTATCCAGGCCCTACCTACTTTGGTCTCCTTTTTGATTATTGGGTTACCATGGCTACTTTCTTAATCTAATCACTTAATCTAATTGCTAGATTACTATTAAAAACAAGACAGTCATTAAAAAAGTTGACTACTTCGGAGGTAGTCACACAAGAGACTAAGTGGAGGGAAGTGATCCATCTTGCTTAAAATGAAAAAGAAACACAAAGGGCAGAAAAACTTCCTTCATCAGATAGATTTCCAACTTAAAATGCCTGTGGAAGCCTACTCAGTATTATAAATGTGAAGGCAGTGCTTTTTTTGGATTTTTTTTCCATGCTTTTATTTGTAACTTGCTAAGTAAGTAGAAAGCACCTATATGCGTGCATGTGGTTTTATTCATTAATGTGACATGCCATAAACTGCAGAAAACAAAACCTTCACTTCCTTTCTGCCCTAGTGAAACAGCAGTGTACAAGTTGTAGCCAACGTGCCTGACCTCCCAGGTAAAATTAAGTTGACTGAAGGCAGATTGAAATTCCCTTGTCACACTATTATCTCCCTCTATTTTAGTTCATATGAAGCCCTGTAATTAAGAACGGCCTTTAAATTCCAGCAAAAAGCCAAAGAGTTCATATTGTTTGTTATTTTTCTTCTACCAGACAAACCAAAAAGAAGAGTAATTCTTGGAAGATGCAAGAATTAAAGTGTTCATTAAAAAAAAAAAATTTAAAAGAAAAGGTGGCAAGATTTGCCAAGACAAACCAGACAGGCTGCTGTGAACATCAGAAAGCTTCCAGTGATAGAGAGTACACAGCAAGCAAGGCAGATGAAGACAGACACGACAGCTTGGAGAGATACCAGAATACTTTCACTTTGTGGAACAGCCTCTTTTAAGGGATTTGAAGTTACTCTTTTAATTTAGCTAGCTCTTGTGGGAAAGCACGTAGAAGGGGAAAGCTGCTGAGGCTGACATATTTGGGAAAGCAGTGGGCACACCTACCCTAGCTAGACTGGAACTGGACCCATGCAACTCTGGAAGGCAAGGTGTTCTCGCTCCAGTTGTAGCTGAGAAAACAAGCCCTTCACATCACAACCTCCCTCAAAGCCCAATTCATGCCAAGCATGGGTGAACAGCAAGGATGAACTCATTTTCTGGATTCTCTTTTACTGTCCTATGCCTCTCTGCCCAAGCAGAGCCAAAGCAGCTATGCGGACATATGACTTCTGTGACATCCAGGGCATTGTTGCCACAGCAACATTAACCACAGGGTGACATAAATCAGCACATTCCCCTTCCAGTGAATATTTCCAGCTTAACATTAATGGAAGCTCCAGTCAAAAATATGGGATGCATCCTTGCAACTAGTGGGTCTACTGGATTTTCCTCTCCATATTCGCTTGGTGGTTTTGAATTAAATCGAATCAGAGGGCTGAGAATGAGCTCTCCCAAAATAGTGCAGTTCCCTCTCATTGTAAGGAAATCACGGGTCTCTAATTTCTGCTGCGGACAGGGCCTCTAACTCGAGGGTGCCAGGCCGAAGTCTCCCAGGCACAATTTCATCAAAACCTCTTCAAGTCGAGACAAAAGTAAAGCTACGAATACTCCTTATTGCATTTGTCTCCACTGAATAGCTCGGTATTGCCCTATTGCCTATGACAATGGAGTTAAGGGAATGAAACATGTTGTTTGGAAACAGCAAAAAGCTGTCAGCAGTAACCACTGTCAATACTCATGCTGGGCTAAGCTTGGTACTCCTGCTTGTCATTTATTTATTTACTTATAAAAAGCACGTTTGATATAAAGTGCTTCTGTATGCAAGCAACAATGCCAAACTAATAAGCCAATGATTAATTTTGTTCTTGTCCTAGGTTTGTTTTCTTCTTAATAATCTACATAAATACATTAGAGAAAACATTAATTTGCCTAGACTTTATGTGGTATGAAGCAAACCCAGAAGCGTTGTGCAAAGGCAGCTAGTTGTCACAGAACTGGGTGGGTGAGCAAAAAAAGAAAGACATGAAAACATATTTAGAGAGCTGCATGCAAGCCGTAGAAAGACATGAGACATTACATTTTAAAAAAGAAAAAAACCAAACCCAAAAAACAAAGAAGTTGCTCAGCACTTTTAAAGAAGCTGCCAATCTAAGAAATGCTCTCACAGACTTGGGTCACAATTACCACAGATGGCAAGAAAGAGACAGATAAGGAAAAGTAAAAGAAAGCCCAGTCATCATTCTAGAGAAAAGACTAAAAATGTTTTAGTAGAGGTCTTCACTGGCCACTTTGCTTAGACAGTGGTATTTAAGTTTTTACATGCATTAACTGTGTGTTTTTCCTTTAACAGCCATCAAAAGTTCTAAGTTTGTAGAGAAACCTGATACTTGTCACAGAGACTTTGTTTTTATTTCTGTGCCTGGACTATAGCAGAAGTGTGCTGGTAACAAGCTTTCTCAGATTATTCTTGTTGCCACCAACTACCTTGCCCCAAAACAGTAAAGAGCTCCTTCCCAAGGGAGCACAGACAAAACCCAGTCACACAGCACAAGAGGGCTGTTAATACTGCACAACTTGACAGATCCCTCCAGACCTCAGAATATTTTTCATATTTCTCATGGTAACTGTTTTACAGACAAAGGAGGGGAGAACTCCCTTTGCCAAATTAAATCCCCCATCATAAAAAACATCTTCAAACTACAGCAAAGCTTGAGAAACAGAGAACATCTTCACATTCAATCTCCCTTCAGGGCAGTAGCGGGCCCATTCCCGCTTTCTTTGCATGCCCTTGGTTATTGCCAACTCCAGTTGCGGTTTGGGTCTTGCAAGAAATACAGAAATAGAAAGAGAAAATGGTCATGTTCTCCATGCTGGATGTTGGGAGTTAAGCCATCCCTTAAGCAAGAACTGGGAGTGATAGTATTGCTTGCAAGAGGTGTGCCTCCAATGCATTAGAAGGTCTTTTTTTAAATGCCTATAAAACATTTATATTTTATGATACTTGTGTATATTCTATGGTACAATAGGAAAAAAAATCTTGTGTTTTTCATTTCTTGCCACATAGTATTGGAAAACTATTTTAAAAATGCTTCGAGGGCCACTCCAAAATGTTGCTGGTATTGTTCTCATAATTCCAACTTAGCAGGCTACAGAGAAGAAAATGTTAATGAATAAATTAGAGAAGCTTCTAAAAAATGCTCTACAAGAATTTTCTGAAAGTTGTATAGACATCAGCCCATCCACCAGATATTTTTACAGCCACCTAGGCCACACTGTTGTAAAACCTTCCTGTTTAAGAAAATAAATCCACAAAAGCAAGGTGTCTAGAACTTCATAGAATTTAAGAAAGATACCATGGTGACTGAAAAACTTATTATAATATTTTATAATGTGCATGTGAATTAGTATATGAGATGCTGCCAGGAAAGAGTGCCAAATTCAAAGCCAAGACCTTTGCATTCAGTTCTAGATAAGGCATGTAGATAACCTGTCCTTCAAGACAGACTGTTTAATAGCCTAGCACCATCTCCCAGCACTTTACTGTCTTTACTGCTTCACAGTTTCTGGTTCCAGTGAAGCGTAACCAGTGCTTGTAGGAAGTCATTGCCAAGGTTATCTCCGGTAACTAAATCCATCCTTTATGTGGTTTTAACAGACAATTTGAGATGGAGACAGAAAATATTTTCAAGGGAGAGCCAAATATCTGACTTCAGGGACGATGTAATCCTGGAAGGTCATTGCAAAGTAAATACGTAATTACCACAGTCTTTATTGTTGAGTTGTGGGCTTTTTTCCATCCTCTAGAACATGGGAAATAGGAGTGGAAGTCTTCAAGCACAGAGAGACTGAAAGAAGCCCGATACCTCCAGGTATACTGATACCTCCAGGTATACTGATACTCAAAACAACAGAGGACGGTTAACAACCTTCCCTTCCAAACAGGACGAAATTTCTAGCTCACTCATTACTAACACAGAGACGACTCCTGCAATCACAGTCCTAAATTAATCATCCTAAACATCAGGTAATTTGGACTAGGAAATTCCAGATATGGAATAAAAGACCTGACTTCTTTTGATTGCACCTTGGGTTTTTTAAGATTCAATTTAAAAGCCCTAGAAACCGATTGATAAGTAGAATTCAAGTGAGTTGATCCAATGTAGATTACAAATACAAAATATTACTGGGATAAGTACACTGAGCATGTCTATCCCTTGGGATGACTACTATTTTCAGCTTCTTCACAGCTCTAATTAAATTTCATGTTGATGGGAGGTAAAGGACCAAAGCTTCTCAAGAAACTCTTGAAGAAGTGGACTCCCAATTAAATTTAACACAAGAGGCATGCCTGGTAGTTACTATTTTTTACCCTGAGTGCATGGTCCTTTAACCACCTAAAAACAGCCACCTGCAAAAACTCAGGGTCCATTTTGCTGAGCAGCTGCAGCTTTGAGCTTGTGGTGATGGTGACAAATGTAGCAGAAAGAAAAACAACCCAAAACATAAAAAAACCAACACAATCAACCACAAGAAGGGTTTGAACCCAGGCCACCAGTGGCCATCCTACCATCCTGGTTTCCCAAAGCAGGTCAGCCTTCCCTGGCCATCAGCACAAACACAGCTGGAGACAGCCCTTGGGGCTGGGCTGCATCGAGACCATCAGCAGTCCCATTTGGCCTCAACCCCACTTCGCAGCATGGGGCAGCAGGTAAACAGAGGGTGGTGGAAAGTCATCCTGCAAGGGCACTACTCTAATTGTTTTGAGATGCCCTAACTCATCCACATTTGAGCATGAAGAGCTGCACTATGGAAATACAAAGTGGGATTTTTCAAGCCAGAATGGCAAACCAGGTACCGATGCTTGCTCTTTCCATGCATTTCAACTATGTTGCTGCTGTATTTTGGGCAAACAAAGCCAATATACACAGTAACTGTTAAAGGAATTTATTAATTCAAGTTACTCAAATTTCTACTAGTTCCCCTGAAACCTTCAATAATCTATAAATTTTTTAAAATATATTTAATTGGCTGTCTTTTTTCCACCCATTTTCACTTAGGATCTTTACAGTCTGTACTAAATAATATTAGATAAAATCTTCGCCTCTCTCAGCGCCCTCCAGGTTTTATAATAAAATATCATGATGTTCAAACCAGTTTTGTATAGCATCTATATTGTAAAATAAACATCTGAAGGCAGCCATGATTGAACCTCAACTCTGTAGAGCCAAAAAATTCCCACTGCCTTTTAGAAAGCTGACAATATTTATTCCTCCCTAAAGTTTGTGCCTCATGAATAATGTTTCTTTCACGCATCCTTCCCAGGATTACACTGCATTCTTTGCTAGCCCTCCATGCTTCCTTATCTCAGTTTGCATGAAATGCAATCATTCAAAATAGCAAACTTAACTTAATTGCCATAGACAAGTGTTAATAGATTTTAATAATGCGTTATTAGAATTTATGCAAATTGGACTGCACTGAAAATCTGAATAAAATCCTAGCTTTAGCAGCCATGTTGTCTCTCAGCACAGAGCAGGAAGAGGAAGCTTTAATTAGTAATTTCTGATGGAATCTGCTGATGAAAATGCTCTTCTTATGAATAGCTATAGGTGTCAAAGATTATCTTTAAAACAGAGTTTCATGATTCATTAATTAGCACTGAGGGCTTTTCCCAGGGGGCAATTAAATACTAATTCAAGCCAACAGATTTTTTTATTTATTTATTTTTCATTTACATTAGGAATTTTATCTCGATAAAAGTGTGGATGATGTTGCAGAACAGTATTATGTTGATTCCCCTTTAAACTACTCTGTTGACCCACATTTAGTACCTAAACAGCTAAAATCACACTGTTAGGAGAAAAGTAATGTATTGGCAAAGATTTTTGAACAACAAATATGGAAATAATCCAAAAATCTATTCTAGTAAATAAATCAAGATTAAAGTGATATTATAAAATCTATTCAAGACTAATAGCTGTTGCTTTATTCGTTGTTTCCTTTTGTTGTTACTTCTCCTTTAGGAGAAAATCTTAATGTATGGAAGGTTTCTGTCTGCAGGACAACTTGTTGATATCAGTGGGAAAGGCACACAAATCAAAAACCACAAGTGACCTACATATATATTTAAACTCACGAAAGAATATGCTATAACTGGGTAACAGAAAGGAGCACAGTGATAGAATGACTTTTAGTTTTGCCATTATTAATTAATACCAGTGGGCAAATATTTCAAAACCATTCTTCCTTTTATGCCCATCCATCTTCATTGAGGCTGTAATTTGCCCACCAAGGAGTGTATAAATGCACCGTGGTTAGAGAATCCTGACAGCATAGAACTCCTTTGGAAGCATTGTTTCTTCACATTACTAACAAACTTGTCCTATATTTCCTCCTGAATCTATAAAGAAACACAAAAAAACCTAATGCCATAATGAACCAGAGTGATATAGTATTACTTCAGGTCTTACAAAGCGCCAACCAAAATATTTTCTGTTGACAAGCTCCACTGAACAGCACAAGAGCCAAGCATTGCATCACATATGCCAGATAACACTTCCTCTTGTACTATATTGGGTTAGGAACATCTGCCAGCAGAGTATTAATAGTTGCCCCATCTAAAGATAAAGGAGATCAATTACCAAAACCTTAGCAATGTACTCAAAAGGAACAAGAGCCTGGCTGTGTTTAAGTTGGTGGCAAAACTTCAACAGAAGTAGTATTCTACCCACATATTAACTAAACCAGCTCAAATCCTTCCTCATCCAGTCCTTATTGCTCACCATAAACCAATTACTAGGCATAAAACCAGCCTTTCGCCACAAACACAGCACAAATCAATAGACCTTCAAAATCCATGTGCAAGATAAACAAAGATCGTTTGCAGCAGACAGTGCTGTGACACACAGCAGCTGTAATTCAGAGCACAAGAGAGCATTTGAAATAAAACCAAACAGAAGCCCACCCTACCACGAGCAAAGCCAGGAAGCAAACCCGGAGTTTGATCTTAACTTAAAACAGAGCCCACTTTTGAGGTAACACTAATCTTAGTCATTTTAAAGGAGGTATGAAAGAGCACAAAGGGGCAGGAGATTTACCACTGAAACTATGCAGAGATACCTAGCATTTCTCTCTGCTTTTGAAAGTCTCCACCCACATACCTCACTTCAGATTTGCTGGCTCTTACGGAGCCACCTGAAGTAGCCCTGTCACTGCAGCCAGACCGTCTGTAGGGTGTGAGCGAGGCGCACAGTTTGGAAGGAGAGGCGATCTCTTTTGCTAGTGCAAACGGATAGGTTGTCACTGAAATTAAGGCCGGTAGAGCCAGGGACACTGGGGGTCTGGGACAAGCAGAGGTTGCTGTCTCGAGGCCAATAAAGCTGTACCAGTGACACATACAATTCAGTTGCTTTGAGGGTTCTTTAATTGCACGTACGCTGACAACACATAGAGCTAAAAATAAAAAATATAGGTTTTTCAAATGGAAATGATGACTAACCCTTAATGATAATTAATACCAGGCATTCTCAAAGACCTTTTTTCACCTACAAATGAAACTAATTACTAGGATTTCTTGCTCTTAGTTTGCTGTGTTACAGAACAGCAGCAGCTGGGCTGTCTTTTTTTATTTACTCTTGAAGGGCTTTCAATAAATCTGTTTCAAATTTTGTTAACCCTACTCAACCTCCACACCCTCCCCTTTCTACTCCCCACCACCACCACCCCCAGTACTCATTCATAAGTTACAGCTGAATAGAGTGATTTATAATAGTGCAATGAAGTGCAAAACATGCTCTGGCAAAGGAGTAAATTCCTCCGCCTTTCCTCAGATACCATCAGGTGTAACTGCAAATCCTGCCATACCCTTAGTGCTGAGAGAGGAGATAAGCAAGACGGTGACTTTTCCTCCACAAACTTGCCGGCTGGAGTAGGACGCAATGGAATTACACCCTCCTCCCCCAGTACAAGCCCCATCATGCCCAGCCACAACACATAAAGGGAGGAGGTCAGCTAATCCCTGGGCTTTTTTGAAATCCTCTTGGATACATGCAGAGGGATAGGAAGAAAGCCGCTTACCTTAAGTTCAGGTTGCATTTTGCAACTAAGAAATGCTGAGTACAGAGTGATCTGTAGGGTTCTCCAAATCTGCGTGTTCATCTGAAATAGAGGTGGTGAGCTATGGTAGCTTCAAAGTACCTCACATAGGTGCATCTGGTTTATTGTCTAAAGCTTCAGGGGCGGTTTTTTCCCATTTCTGCAGTATCATCATGCAGTAACTATCCAGACTGAAATAAAGTTATGACACAGGACTACAAACACAGCTCTGCAGGGTGTATGATTTTACTGCATGTCTGATATTTCGTTTTATTTTGTGTCTGGACTCCCAAAGCTAAGTCAAATTCCCAGCTTTCCTCAGATGGAAATAAGCTTTGAATTCAACTAATTTTGAAGAACATTTTGTAAATGGGAACCATGAATATAAAAATTACAACTAATTGCTGTTAACCTCTGTCACAGCCGTACCGAAGTATGCAGTCATTCCCACAGCTGACAGCACGGTTTGACTACTTCAGCCATGCAAAGACTTACAAGAAAGATTAGATTGCAAAAGAAATTTGTCAGACTTTCTGATTGGGAATAATTTAGAGACAATTGAAGTAATTTTGTTTGCCTTATTGCACAGAGCCACAAGTCTCATTTTTGGTTAGGTCTGTGTGGGGTGGTGGAAGGCAGTTTTGAAAAGCAGGTCTGAAGTAGGCATCTGCAGCGACTTGGAAATCCTCCTGGAGAAGGATCCACAGTGTAGACAGGTTGCGCTCTACCTAAAGATGTCAACTCTAGCTCTCATCAACATTTTTAAAAAGTGCAGAGTTTGCCTACTATTGACTGTAAGGGACAAGGCAGAAACTGCTTCCATCAGCACATCTGAACACAAATTGTCATGTTCACTTGAAATGAAGCTGAACACATTTTTCTTTTAACTGGGTGGCTAGTCATTTGTGTATTTTATTTTATTTATCATTAACTTGTTAAATAAAAAAGAATAAAAAAATCTTTGCCTTGGTTCTTGATGAGGCATTTCATCAGCTCATAGCAAACTGAGGAAAGTTTTCCAGAAGCAGTGAGTAAAAATTCAGGATACTCAGGTGACTGGAAAATAGGGAAAATCTAAGTGACATTAAAAAAAAATAGGACTTTAACCTTGCAGACTTTTAAACTCTTTTTGATGACCTCTTCTTGAGGTATTTGCTGTTCAAAAAGTCACTTTTCTGTCAGTGTGTCCCCTACAGTAATTGCAATCAAAACAAAGAAAAACAATCAGGACACCCTGACAGGGCTGCCTGGGCCATTATCATGAGTTTTCACTTTTCATTTTGTAGTACCCATCTCATGGCGTATTTGCAATAGAACTCAGTAATGGTCCTTTGAAGACAACAGATCCCACGGAAAACTCCAGCGTTGCTGCATGCACCCATTGCTCCATTGCCAAGCAAACTTTAGCCCTTGCATATTTAAAGTTGACTTACAGCTTGATCAGCTCAGGAGAACGCACCAAGAGAAAGAGTCACTGCAAAGCAGAATTGTCAACACATCCCTGAAACACCCCCCATGTTTTCACTACTAAGATGGGATTTCACAGCATAGTCTTCAGCAAAGATGTTGTTAGAGCCCTTCATAAACTTGGGTCCTGACCAAACACATGGCTTCAAAAGACCTGGGCTGTGCTTGGAGACAGAAGCACTTGGGTATCCACACACGCATAAGAGCCTGTGTCCACACATAATCACAGAACTGTAGGAGTTGGAAGGGATGTCAAGAGATCATTGAGTCCAACCCCCAGAGACCTGCCCTGATCAAAGCGGTACGTAGACTTCACCTCTGCATCACCCAAACATACAGCACAGCTCAGCAGCATCTCAGTAAGGCCCAGGTAGCATATCTACTGAGATAAAAGGGTAGTTTATTCTCTGGGAAGTAACTCCATTAAAAAAAAAAAGACCTGACTACTGCATAGGTCTACTCTGTGGCTCAGTAATTAGAGCTTTTCCTTCATCTTTTCCAGCACAAATAAGAGACAAACTGAAGTATAACACAGTTGCCTACTGCCAACATAAGCTCTTCCTGACTTGCAGCCCCTTGCAAACATAATACGGGACAGAGCAACAGCAGCAGTACCACCAGGAAAAAGGGAGACCTTAGAAAAGGCAAGTCTACACAAGATAGTGTGAAACTTGCCTGACATTAGTACAGCTGCATTTCCATAGCAGAGAACAGCACCTTGATTTCTCTGCCCACTCACAAGAAGTGCAAAGCAGTTGTTCTATTAACGTGAGCGATGTTCCTCGTGATTTTCACTGGATTAGGTGAGAAGCACTCAGATGCTTCTCTTCATTAAAAAACATGAGCGCACGTGAATACAAGCTGCAAATGAGTCAGGCTCAGCCACAAGGAGTGTTTATAGTTCTTACCTGAAGGCTTACAAAAGCCTAGGTGAAAAATGTCTAGAAGATACCAGTCACTCAGCATGAACAGCCAGTCAGAAACAAGCTTTTTCCCTTCCTTCACAACTGAGCAAAGCTCTGGTGTACTGACTCATGACCCCTTTAAGACAAGGTATAAAACACTGTGATCCCTAATGAGTACCAAGGCTTTTGCCCCTTCTCCCTCCCTGCAACATCTACCTGCCCAAAATACAGCAATAGAACCTCCAGAGAAAAAGCAAAGTTTCTCAGACTTGTAAATGAGCGAGAAGTAGTTTGCTGCAGGATTCAAAGAGTCAGTTGCAACCAGCAGCCTGAATCATTTTCACACTCATTTATAAAGCAATCTTTTACTCGGGTGAAATGCAGAATTTCTTAGGAAAAATAATTCTTTATTCCATAGCCCAAAGTACAGCGAGTGCTTCATTCTGTCTTTATCTGCGAGCCAAGGAGAAACTGCAAGGAAACAATTCCCTTCCAACCACCACATCTACTCTGTTGTCAAACAACAGCCCCTGACTGACAACCTCAGCACCAAATATGTTTCCTGTACCAACACTTTGATCTCCAATTGCAACTAACCTAGAAGGGTAATAGTTACATCTGAGGTCACTAGGAGGTCTCGACCTCAGTTACATCACCCTTTTCCAAAGAAACTTTGACTTTAATCATCAACTTCCGGGTAATCTAGTAGTAACTGGCATAAATCATACATTAAAATAAGCCAAAGCATTGTTACAAGAACTAGAAACTGATCCATTAAGCTCTTCCTCCCCAAACACTGAACTCTTTTAAAAAATAAAAGCCATTGAAAGACATAATGAATTCCAATTCCTGTTACATATTATTCTTCTTCTTGAAAACAGGCAGAAGACAGGCAAGGCAAGGAAGAGCAGCCAAAGACTGCACACTGTCCTGTGATGCTATGGATGCTGTTCAGTGTAGTAAGTCAATGTGTCAAAAAGCACGTTTGCGCCCTCTTTCCCCCATGCACTCCCCCAGCCACCATCCCAAAGATGCACAAAACTGAAGACTGAAATGGTACAGAAAGAAAAATAAATGGTGAGACTTGGCACATGTAAATTTTGCTGCCTGACTTCACCATCGCTGATTACAGCTGACGGAGAGTTAATAAAAGAGCAAAGCTGGCTGTCAGAGCAGATTAGTGTGTGCAAAGGACAAGACAAAAGAATAATGCCGTCATTATTATTTATGGTCATTAACTGGGTTGAGTTCATTTCTATAGTACCCTACCTGAGCAGTAAAAATGATCATCTAAACATGAAATACTACATTTAGAGTTAAAACACTATAATTTTGTCTGCATGTTGGCTTGATCTCTTTTATGTGAGGTATTTGATCCCAAAATTATCCAGAGTGGGTAAGAGATTCATCTAATGCAAGTAAGAAACCCGTCAGATTCTTGACCTTACAAAGAAGAGTGGTTTTCTAATGAGGGAGCATATAAAAGCTCACTGCCTCCTTGTCAAGACCTATTGAAAGAAAGGCACTGTGGGAGGGATGGGGGAAAGCTGCAGTGGAGGTAGAATATCTAACTCAAGAGAGGAAAGCGCACACAAGTGGCAGTAAAAGTGGGGACTAAAACAGGATTCTGGGTTCAAGAATCCAGTAGCAGGGACCTCAGAAAGGGTGAGATTATATATAAACTCAAGCAGCTGCTTTGAACAACAGATGAACTCCAAGTGCAGAACATAGGTGGTGAAGGAGGCAATCTGGCTGGAAGAGGTGACAAGGGACACTGAAGAACAGGAGGAACATCATAGGAACAGATGTGTAAAAAGCCTGGGGAAGAACACAGTGGCACATCTCAGAAAGCACTGTTGAGAAGCATCATGAGAAAACAAACTTCTGAAGCTTGTATCCAGAGGAAAACAAGACAGGGACAAATGCTACAAGCTTAAGCAGCTGATCTGCGTACAGTCAGAGTAACTGTGGGAAGTCTTATCTGCAGGTCAGAAAGCAGTTTTCCTGACCTGGCACTCCAGGACCACTCAAAATCCCTCATAAGACCAAAACTGCCTTAGTCCTTGCTCTCTGTCAATCTGTCCTGCTGCCTCTCTCCATCTCATTTGTGGTGTTTGTTTTTTTAAAAAGACCTAAGCTGAAGACACCAACAAACTCTTTTTTTTTGTCCTTGTCTGACAGGGTGATTAGTTTGGCCATGGCTTACTGTCAGCAAGAAGCTTCATGGGACATACATGAAACTGTGGGGGAGAGGATATCTGCTTGTGAACACCTTGAAGCCCTTTCTCAATACAGGGCAGACTGATGTCTATAATATAACTGCAGTCACTATCACCTGATTTTAGTCAGGTGAGATGTACCTTATTAGGCACAGATATGTCAGGGTACAGTTCATCCATTGGTCACCCCCAATTTTTAACCTACGTTTAAGTATAGTTACAGTTGCTGTGGGAGAGCCTTCAGATTTAAACAAGGTCCTTCATATCAGAGAGGGAGATGCCATCTTATCTTCAGCAGTAGGCTCTAAATTTTGAGATTTCATCCTTTTAAGTCGATTCTGAGTAGAAGAATGACACGATAACTTCATTTTTCATGTATGCATACTTTCTTCCTCCCCACTTTTTTTATACCCTCCTCCTTGGGGATAAAGAAATTGTTTGTTTTACCAGATTTAGCTTGCATGATATTTTGGGGCCAGTGAATAAGTAGGTTATAATAATAACAATATGCTTTACTTTCTTAGCTCAGGTGTCAGGAGTCCAGAACCAGCACATAGTCTTTCAGTGTACTTCTACATAGCAATGACACCATGAATTAGTATCCTTCACGCTGCAATCTGAAATGTGACCAAGTTACAGAGCCAGTGACAGAGAAAGAAAGCTCAGTGGTAGCACAGGGAGACATCAAGACACTGCAAAATACCAGTAGCTACAACACCCATTCCCACAGACTGCCTCCTCGCTGAAGAGCTAAGATGGCAAGGCAGCAGTGAAGTGCCATATACACTTCACAAAGGATGTGGTAATTTCATTCTTTGTTGCAAAAAACACGTCAGAAGGAAGAGTCAGAGGCTCTGAATAGTGCAGAGAGATTCTTATGAGAGGGGCTCAAATTGAAACCTGGATTCTTATATTCTTCCCTACCTATTTTTGTAATATTATGACAGATGTAAGCATCTTTACCCACTTTGGCAGTTTTGATACAGGATGGCATCCAAAAACCTGAAGAGCAATACATTATACTTAAAATTCAGGTTTTAGATCCATAAGTGCTACAAGACAAAAGCTTTACATACTGCTGATATCCAGTACCAGCATTAACCCTGGTCCAGCCCTGTATTACCATACAGCAACAGCCACACAAGGGATCAGCGTAGGAAGAAGTCACCACAAGGTTTCCTCAGGTCACCTAAGAATGATGCCAAAGAAGGAAAGATTCAGATACATTGGACAATCTCCCTAACAATTTGTTCCTGCCCCTGGAAACTGAAGAAAGTTATTTAGGTTGGTATTTTTTTTGCCTTTTCATGCATCTAAAAGCCTTTTCAAAACTGACAATAGGTGATGATGACACACAAATATGTGAGCAGAAATTTAATGTTTTCTTGATGTCTTATAACTAATTTACTAAGTCAAACACAGGACAATGTATTAAGAATTACTTATTCATAATCTTATTGCAACTTTTGCTGACTTTCGGTAAAATTTATTAGTTCCCAATACATATCTGCTGCCATGAAAAACTGAAAGGGCCAAGAGACAATCCTTTTTATATATAAAAAGTGTCCTTATAAAATGTGACTGTGCCTTATTAAAAAAACAGCTCAGCAACACATTATTCAGAGGCAGTTAAAGACCACTGAATGCAATTTGGGCAGACTGATGATGGCATTCTAAGATCTTTCTGCAAGGTGTTATATACACAGGGAACTTATACATATGGCCAAGCACATATATAAGATACTATTGTAAAAACTCTGTGCTACAAAGTGCAAATTCAGTGCTAGTATTATGTAGGCATGGTTCAATACACACAGGTGCTAATCCTTCATAGCTCTTGTGAGTAAAAGTGAACCCAGCATTTTCTCATCTTGCAGCAATAACATGTTGCTGTCTTTCCAAGGGGAAACTTTCATAACTAAAGAGCTACCAAACCGAATGGACATCAGCTGAGTCACCATGGCATTCCTGTCTCAGTCGCTTACAATCTCAGGCTATGTTTTGCAAAGTAGTTCAGACTTTTTTTTGTGTGGTGTGTTGTTTGGGGTTTTTTTAAAAAAAAAAAAACTGACAGAGGGAAATGTAATCAACTCATAGTTTTACAAACAGATCTCAAGGCTTTTCAGTAAAATTTGGCTTCTGTGCAAGCTTGTAGAACAATGACTAGATGGAGTTCTTCTTTTGAAGTTTTGTTTCAGAAAATTCTCCCAGGCTAAGACCCAGTAAGTTACAGTTTAGCCTGGAGCAAATTTTTACAACCAAGTTATAAACCCCTGAAATAGTAGTTCATAATGGAAACAGCTGTTCAATCCTAACTATAGCGGGTGCAAGTATAATAAAAACTGCAGGAGTTCACATTAACAATGGCGTCCCCTTACACTCTTTCCTGTTACCCATCCATTAAACGAGCAACACTACTTAATAGAAGCAAAGGCAACAGGCTTTTCTCTTTTCCCTACACCCTTGCTTGTCCCCCCCACTCAATAACAAGCTAAGCAATTTATAGGTGGTAAGGAGCACGCTTCCCAACATCCAAATCTCTTTCAGCAGGAGACACTCAGGTTCAGCTCTCCAACCCCAGTGTAACGCACCAGCAAGACACCACTATGATTCATTCCAGGCAAGTACTTCACATTGTATGATGCACAAATATTGCACGTGACACACATATGATGGCCTGTTGCTTGAGCTAGGGGATTCCCACTGAATCTCATCACCCACACAGCAATTCATTTTTTCCCTCTGAGCAATACCTGTAACATTTTCATACAGAATTTTTACATGCCATTTAGGGGAATAAAAAATGCCAAAGAAATGCAGCACAGACTATACCCATAGGTATATAATGCAAGTTCTGCACTATCCTTTCTCTAAACTGGCCCTTGATTTTCCATGTGCTGCTTTCTCTACCCTGGTAATACCCTGCCTCTTGGTTTCAGCAGGTTATGAAAGGATTAACTACTCTCAACTTCCTGTACTCTTAAGTGACACAGGTTATCCAAGCTGCAGACTCCAAGTCCGAAGACATGTTAATGGTTGATGGCCGCTCACTGCAATATCAGGACAAGCTAACATGAGGCTACAGGTATTTAAAAACACACCAGGAGCTCACAGTGACAGTAATGTCCCTTTAGATACCTTTGTTTCCTTTCCATTAACTAACAGGGTGGTTTTTCATAATAGACAGTAATATGCAGAATATTAAACAGATTATGGCTCACAGTGACACAGTGGGACTGCCCCCCACCCGTACTAGAAGTTCAAACCATAGTTGGAACATCCATGCAGCCAGGTAAAGCAGTACTTGCAAAGGACAATAAAAGTAAAGCTTTCTATAGAAACATACCTTTTAATGCAACTAGGCTCAGGAGAGAACTATCAATAATATTGATTTGCAGCAGAAAAGTTTTTAGAAATTGAACAATTTGAAAGAAAATAAAGGCACTCCCTCCACAAGCAAATTAAAGGGACAGATCAAAACTTGGGATGTTAGGCAGGACTTGTGCATCAGGTTTGCATGGCAAGGTGTTTTGGGGAAGGGAGAGCTACAGGGGTGGCTTCTGTGAGAAGCTGCTAGAAGCTTCCCCCATGTCTAACAAAGCCAATGCCAGCCAGCTCTATGATGGACCCAGCACTGGCAAGGTCAAGCACATCAGCAGCAGTGGTAAGACCTCTGGGGTAGTTTAGAAAGAAGGGGAGAAAAGTACACACCAGAAGCAATTTCAGACAGAAAAAGGAGCGAGAATATGCGAAACAAACAACTCTGCAGACACCCAGGTCAGTGAAGGAGGGGGAAGAGGTACTCCAGGCACCAGAGCAGAGATTTCCCTACAGCCCCTGGAGAAGACCACAGGGAGGCAGGCTGTCCTCCTGCAGCCCATGGAGGTTGACAGTGGAGCAGATATCCATGGAGGTGGAGGGAAGTGGTCCCATGGAGGACCCCACACCAGAGCAGGTGAATGCACCCAAAGGAGGCCATGGAAAGCCTACACTGAAGTAGGCTCCTGCCACACCTGTGGCCCCATGGAGAGAGAAACCCGGGCTGAAGCAAGCTTGCTGGCAGGACTTGTGACTCCATAGGGAGTCCGTGCTGGAACAGCCTGTTCCTGAAAGACTGCACCCCATAGAAGGGACCCACGCTGGAGCAGTTCATGATGAGCTACAGCCTGTGGGAAGGACTCATGTTGGAGAAGTTCATGGAGGACTGTCTCCCATGGGAGGTACCCAATGCTGGAGCAGGGAAAGAGTGAGGAGTCCTCCCCTAGAGGGGGAAAGAGCAGCAGAGACATCCTGTGATGCGCTGACTGCAATTCCTACTGCCTGCCCCCCCACATGCCACTGCATGGGAAGGAGGTAGAGAAATTAGGAAAGAAGGTAAACCCAAGCAAGACAGGAGAGGTAGGGAGGAAGGTGTTTTTAAGATTTGGGTTTCTCATTGCTGAGTTGGATAAGAAGTTAATTTTCCTGACTTGAGCCTGTTTTCCCCATGACAGTATTTCTGCAGCAATCACTCCCTGTACTCGTCTCAGCCCACCACCTTTTAGTATATTTTCCTCTGCCCTGTTGAGCTGAGGAGAGGAAGCTACAGAGCAGCTTTGGCGGGCACCTGGCCTGCAGCTAAGGTCACCCTACTATGACTTGGAAAACATATAGCACATTTGATCTCATTTTCTTTACCTTTATGGGCTTATGTTGGGACTGTCATAGAAAGATGTGAATCACAACGCAGTGCAGTTACACCTACAAACTTGTTAAAATATTTCTTGTCAAAAAGAGACCTCATCTATTGCAACTCACAAGTCAGTTGCCTTCCAGACTCACGTTTGCTATCTGCAGAAGTAGTTGTGTAGAAACTATAAACAAGAAAACTATAAATTCTCTTACCTCAACACTTGTAATAGCATGTTTACATGCTACATCACTACAGTTTAAGGATTCTCTTTGCACATGATCAAGCAAGAAAAAGTCTTCTACTTAAAAATATTGGCTATGTAGTTAAGAAACAAGTCCAGCATTGTAGTCAAATGAATGTAGGAAATATCATGGGAAGTGGTTTTGTTATCATGTATTCTTGCAGTAAGAGTCTGAAACACTGCCCTGAACACAATTGGGGAAGACCAATCAGGAAGAAATTCTCAGATTCATGAAGACAAACAATTCATTTCCCTGAATGGTAGCAAAGCAGCAGTGTTTATGATGATCTAAATTACATTGGAGCCAGGAGTTTCCAGTAGAGTCCAGAGCAGATCTTGCCCTGAAGAGTTAAGAATCCCAGTCAGCAACACTCCTCCCCATAGCATATAATGCAACAATTTTGTTTCTCATACTAGGCTTTGTCAGTACTGTCAGCATATTATACACTCTAATGACCCATCAGATGCCAGAAGATAATACCGTTGTTATATACTAACACTGCTGGTTTTGGTAACTGGTGCTGGCAACACAGCTTGTTATGTTACACCCAGTTGTTTCCTCCTAATGAGCTCCAGCACCCATATCTGGGCACCATCTTTAGAACTAAGGTGAAACAAAGAACACGTTGTCCATAGGGGAAGGAGGCCTGCCCTCCCCAGCAGAAACACAGATGCAGGATCTACTTTGACCCCTCTTGGGTCATGGTCCCGATGCTCTGCCCTGAGCTTGTGTGTCCCTCCCATCTCAGGGGGCATTGAAGCAGGGAGGACCCACCTGCTCTGCTGGGAGCACAGCTCTTCCCTAACTTTTCATGAACATCAAGGCTATTTATCTTATTTCTTCATTTTTATCAGCCTGACGCTCTTCTCCATGTACAAGATGGTGCACACGAGTAGGAAAACACAAGCCTTCCTCGCAGCTCTTAAGTCAATCAGTCTCACAACAGGGAAAATGCTGTCTTTTCCAAGACAGCATAGAAAATGGTGGGGTTTTACAGATAGTTGATAGGTCTCTGTGTAAATTACACAGAAATCTACCAGAGCAAATTACTGACTGTCATCATTAATGGTAAAATATTCATCAGCAAAAGGCTTTATCACCTTGGATTAATGCTATGAGTCAATATTTTTAAATACAGTATATTTCATACATAGATCTGCTCATTTTCCCCAGATTGATATCTTTGAAATAGGTGCTTAGATCCCTTCTACAGCCAAAATAAGGCCCTATTATAAAGCTTATTAAAAGTCCCACTTTTGAGTATCTGCCTGCTTCAGAAATCTAACAGGAATCTTTTTGACAGGGGTGATGATTTCTAAGGAAGTGCCTATGGGGGCCAAGAAAGAAAAGCTAAAATTCTCTCAAGCTGGGATTTTACAGAATGTACAAGCAAGCGGGTCACACTAGGTCCCTGCAAATTTGCCAAGTAGATGTCCCTGGCTTTAAAAGGCATTTTTCTCAACAGTAAATGTTTCCTATTAATTTAAGTAGCAATAAACATAATCCTAGAAAAGACACTCACCCTCCTAACTAGACACATCATTCATAAGAAACATGCATTTCCAACCGATAAAAGGAAAATAAGCAAACAAGGAAAAAAAAAATCTAAGGAAACTGATAAAATCTGCCAGCTAGGTGGCAAATTAGTCTCAAAATGCCCCCAAATCCTGCTAGATAAGCAACTTCTGCAACTACTCTTGAAGAGAATAAGGCTCCTGTTTATCTCCACCTCCCCTTGCCGAGACCCCCAAACGCTGACAGATCCCATCAGCCATCTCGCTGGTTAATAACAGTTGCTTTCTGCCCGTCAGGAGAAATGCTGTGCAATTTGTCTGATCAGACCCCATGCAGCCACACAACCTAACTGTCAAAGACTGAGCACTTACAGTAAACCACTGGTAATTAACTCAGAGTAAAGGAGAAATTAAACCGCTGTAAATTCCAACAATAGGAATGCGGGAGAAAATCATAACCTCCTCGCAGATGCTCTATTAGCCAGTAAAGACCCTGCGTTTGCCTGAGTGTGTTACTCAATCAGCCGACTGCTTTAACTAATAATGAGCTATTTTCTATTATAATGTAATAAATCTCAAGAGGACTTGATCTGGAGTGATGCTGAGGACTTGGTTCCCAGCTACTCTCAGCAGAAATCTCAATGAATGCAGTAACTCTGGTTTTGGCACAGACCTGCTGGGACATACAGCACAAAACAAGCAACTGATTTGTTTTCTAAAGCACAGAAAGGGAAAAACCAATACAAAGGAAAAGAAAGGATATTTTATGGTAAGCCAATAGCTAACAGGATTCCAAGTTCAGCTGATATTTTTAAATGTTGCCATAGGTGTTTGATGCACCATTCGGTGTACAATGACACTCTAAACCCTATATAACTATCATCTTCATACTGTTATTTAAAACACGAGCAAACATGGGCCTATACCTACACTTTCTCTAGACAAATATTTCTCACAGAATCTCTCTACCTACCAGACTGTGAAGACTCATTCCAGGAGTTAGATGTTTATTTGAGCTTTACACCTTAAGCTGAAACACTTACAGCCTAGTATTTAGAGAGAGTAAAACTGCTCTGAAAGTCTGAATTGCCAAGGCACAAGACTGCAAACATACAAGTCAAACCTTTTCTTTTATATAACACAGGGATTTCCTAGACAGTCTCAGGTATCGAAATTGATTTCCAGGGTTTAAGGAAAAACTTCAGAAGAAAATTTTCATTTGTTTGACAATGCGGTGAACCACAACCACTCTTTTTACAAATTATTTTGAAAACCTAAATTAATAGCTTGCATGTTACCAAATCCAGATAATTAGAAACAACATCTAGCAGCTTCAATCATCCTCCCACCAGTTTAAAATAAAATGGCTCAATCGATGTGATTTGCTCTTTGATGTATTTTTTTTTCAATTCTCAAGTGTTCTACAGAAAATGGGAAGGCATAGAAACCCCCAGGAAGACTGTCAGATGGCAATTCAAAGTCAGAATACCTACAGTAAGCCTAGACCTGTGAAACCACAACGCTTCCCCTTAGCACACGAAATACACACACAAGTGTATGTTTAAAGCCACCATCTTTCTAAACTGTTATTTCAAAAACCTGCTGTCTTCAAGCCATCACTGGCGGTGTTTTGGCAGCTCGTGTCTCACAAGCAACAGCATTCATTGTTATTTTGAAGTGTTTGTTTACAGTTCCGTTACCTGAAAAACTTCCTCTTCGTATTTTATTCCATACCTTTTCCTGCCAAACTCTGTTTCTTCAGCACTATTTTACTCTGATAAGAATCACAGCTGGCTCTCTGATGTCAGTGGACTTCTACTAGGAGTAAAGCAAGCACCTGTGACCCTCCACAGTGGTTTCAGTCAAATGTAAGAACTCTAAGTATGTGTAAATTACATGTTCCATATGCTCAACTTCAAGCATTACTCATAATGCTATTTCATCTTAGCAGTCCACTCTTTGGAGAAAAACCCTCTGAATTTCTCCTTACCAACTTGTGTCAGTAGCATAACCAGTTCACATCCTGAAGCAATCACATTAAAATAGCAGCACTCACTGAATTCAGAGATTTTACACAATAATATCCACTCCTAAGTCTTGGACTTACATTTAAAATACTACTTTTAAATGAAGCCTCAGGGAAAGGTGTTATTCCTGGGCTCAAACTACTGCTCCTCCCATTTCTTCCATCTCTTCAGGGCATTTCCTTGTGTTTCAGGCTTGCCTGTTTGGTTTCATCTTACTGAAAGTCACAAGACACCCCGGATAGATTTCAGGGAATGGAAATCTAACCCCTTAACCCTTCCCAGGCACAGCTTGATAGAGGTAACAGCTCAGATGACACAAATTTGCAATGCTTGTTAGCATAAGGAAAGTCCTACAAGAGAATCAAACTCACAAGTCCACACATTAAAGTAGATACAGCCATATCGTAGGCTGAAACTACAGCACTAAACCTGAATCTCTTTATTTACTTAGTATTTTTCATGGTCTGAAATCACGTCTGCCATACATCTGTAAGGTGCTTGAAAAGAAGCTGCCAAAACTGAGGCCATTTCAGAAAGCAGGTCACCCAGGTCACCATCCTTTACATGATGCTGCCTGAGCAGCACCAGCCTCACTCACAGCTCAGGCACACGGGTAATAGCTGGCCACAGGGATTTACACTCGCTGAGTGAAAGCACTGCCCAACCTGCTTGCTATGAGATTTATACACGAATGAGCACAAAAAAATCCATAGGGAGAAATTCCAGACATTCCCACACGCCCATGCAGAATGACATGCTCTTTCAAATCTTTTGCTGGGCAACTGTGCATCCTCGGATTTTCCTACTGGGTTCACTTCCATCCACCTCTCTGGTTCATCAGCTGCTGCAGGGCATCTACAAAGCGGTACACGCTGCACTACCATCAGTGTGCTGATGACACCCAGCGCTCTATCCCCCTTCCTTCCTGACCCAGACACGGCTGCTGCCAACCTCAAACAATGTCTGGCAGAAATTGGTTTCTGGAAGAAGGCCAGCTGGCTGCTGCTCAACCTGGACAAGGCAGAAATTATGCTAATCAGCAGGGGGAAATGCTTTGAGGACCTGGTGAAATGTGTAACTACTCCATCAGCTGAAGGCATATGTCTGGCTAGCATCTTAAGAGGTGTGCAATGCAAGCACCAGGTCACGGTTCAACTTCCTCCCAAACTCACCAAAGGAAACTCACTCTGTTAGATGCCTGATGCATTTTGAAAGACCTCACCAGCTTTCCTTTGAGTTTGACTGCGAAAACTGCACCAGGAGGCTAAATAGATGGCAGAGTGCACCACTTCTGGCCGCCTTCTGGATAGCAAAACAGAGAAATTCCAAACCTGTTCTCTGGAACATCCATCATAATATGGCATATGATCATCTGGAAAAGTAAGTCACATCTAAGGGTGACATTCACTGTCAATTTAGATAAAACTTTATAGAAAAGCAATTTACATCTTTCCTGTGAAAAACAGCAACTTGTCTAGCTTAAAAATCAAACATTGAGGCAAAATCTACTTTCCTGGGTCAAATCCAAGGATTTTAGATAAATGGCAAGCTGTGCACAGTGGGACAGATGAGCTTCTGCCTTCAGAGACATTTCATGTTTCTCAGTTCTACCCTTACAAGGGACAAATAAGCCGACATTAAAATTCCCGGTATTTTGCAAGGGGTAATAACTCAGTGACTTAATACACTCATTCAGTAGCAAGACATGACAATTTTGGTACCTAAGCAGCAAGAAAAGATGCAAAAGTATGCCAGTTACCATAAGTGAAGACCAGAACCAACAGTATTGTATTTTATCTTTGAATCACACTTCTAAAGAAGACTTTTGGTGTATCTTCCAAAGCCATTCTGATCATTCAAGTGTTATTGGAAATTGTCCTTTATTCTTTAGCTTTAAGTAGCAGCCTGTGTACTCTTTTGCCACCTAATATCATACCTGACTTCCACAGCTTCAGTCCACTGACTTTAAGAGTATGATGTGTCTTTTCACTTTAAGAGTATGGTGTGCCTCAATCTTTTACCAATAAAATGGGAATCACTATAGTAATTTCCTTTCTGAAGAACTTACCAATGGGAAGTGCTGAGTAAACACAGGAGACATAAGAACAGCTGTAACAACCCCTTCACACATAACAAACCCCAGAAAGTTAAGAGTTACAGACAGGTTGACACCTTGAGCTCAGCTGATCTCAAAACATCCAGAAAAGAAAACAAAAAGTGGGTGCAGATGATGTTGGCAAGCTATTATTTACAATGATAAAAGCAGGGTTTACTGCAGTGGGTAATGCAAAAATCAAGTATGGTACACTCAATCAGATCTCTACAGCTTGCAGAAACTCAGCATCTTCAACAATCAAAAAGAGAGTTGGAAATGTGTTATATACACAGTACTTTCAGTGAAATGTTATTATGGACCAGCTGAAGTGTTTTGTGAAAAGGGGCTTTTGCACGCCTTTGCAACTATTACCCAGTGGTCTGGAGTTGAACACAATGCACATGCAGAAGGATGTATTTCTCAGTACTCCTTTGTCCAGTGGTTCAGTCGTCCCTTTATCAGCCACAGGTTATAACTCTCCTGATTAAAATAGTGAAACAGGTTAAAAAAAATAGACTGGGCTTATACTAAAGGTACTCAACTCACAACTTTGTCTAAGCCAACTACACATTATATCCATCTTCCTTAATCCATTTCCAAACCACAGTAAAGCTGCAACAGGAGCATCTTTCCTAACGAGCAGTATCAACAGATGAAAAAAACTGCTCAGAACAACTTATTTTGGTCAGTGTAAGGGAAGAGTGTAGTTTTGTGAGCATCCTTTGTTTTCTATGTGTATCTTTGGTTAGACAACCAAGCAGACTAATCAGTTTTGCATTTATTGTCATCTTCAAACAGGTATTTGATAGAGCTCCAACCCCCCTGCCACAGGCAGGGACACCAACCTCAGGCCTGGATCTACACAAGGTTGCCCAGGGCCCCATCCAACCTGGCCTTGAACACTTCCAGGGATGGGATCATGTATGCTGCTACAAGGCCATGCAGAAACTGTGCCACCCAGTTGGATAATTCAGGACCAGACCTGGCCCTAATGAGCGGCAGCTTCAAAGTAAGCAATTGTTCAAGCTTAACTTTCTGGTGGCTGGCATAGTGCTATTTCACAGGAGTGGCCATTGGGAAGTCAGTTAATTCCTTTAAAACTGGTTATGTTTTTAAATCCAAGCTTTAACAATCTTAAAAAAAGGTAAAATGACTTCATCCTTGCAGCTGATGCCAGCAACAGCTATTTTGTGCTGTGTGGTATTTACTTAAACCTGTTAGCACTATTGTATTTTGAAATATATATTTGAACTTTCTGATTCTGTTTAGGGAAGGGAAAACTTAACTCGGCAGCATTTAGCAATCACAATTATGAAGTGCTTCACATAACAAATATAGCATGTAATAGTGCTGTTTATGCTATAAAAGCATTTATGCTTTATATATGTGTATATAAATAATAACAATTATCACATGAATATAAAGCCAAAGTAAAGCAATGCCATGCCGGATGGGTAGATGCAAGTCAGACGAATACCAGTGTCAAAATTGCTCCTTGTATCCTCCTTCCAGCCCTTCTTGTAGATGGGCATCACATTGCCTAATCTCCAGTCAAAGGGGTCCTCCTCAGTTAGCCAGGACTGCTGATAAAGGATGGGAAGGTCTTGGTCAGCACTTCCCCTCAGTGCCCTTGGGTGGATCTCATCTGGCTCCATAGACCTGTGTGTGTCTAAGTGGTGTAGCGGGTTACTAACCATTTCTCCTTGGATTATGTGGGCTTCATTATGTTCCTTGTCCCTGTTTTCCAGCTTAGTAGGCTGGGAACCTGGACAACAACTTGTCTTACTATTAAAGATCAAGGTAAATAAGGCCTTAAGTATCTCAGCCTTTTCCTCATTCTTTACCACTATATTTCCCTCAACAGGTATTTGATAGTGCAGTAGGCCAGTGTTAAAGGAGAAAATCTGTTTGTTGCCTGTACTTGTTTAGAGTGCCTGTTTCTACCAAATTACATTTAAAAAACACGCCCAAGCTCCATGACTCTTAAATCTAACAGGAACTCTGAGGCTGTTTTCCAGCCAAATTTGATATGAATGTACCTCAAACATTTGTCTCAGAGTTTACCACTAAGCAGAGGCAATGATACTGATAAAAGCAGGGAGATTATGCAAGGCTGGACAGATATCTTCAGCACAGTGTGTTTCGGACAGCAGTTTTCCAGGGTAGCAGACAATAGCTTCTTTCTTTTTTTCCTTTTTCTTTTTTTTTTGGTAAAAAAATACAAAGGAGAAAAGCTGTGGAAACAAATTAATTTGGAATATGTAAAGAGGATTATGAAAGAAAGCACAAACTTTCCTCCTCTGCCAAAAGAGGCGATTTACTGTGTGTACATCTTTGCCTCGTTACAGTTTATTATGGAGTTGGGTAGCTGAAAGAGAAAGAATTCAAATAAGGAGAGGCTAAAAAAAAAAAAGGTTGGCTCCCACTGTGAGCACAGGGGTGAGGAGAATATGGAATAATACATGGGGGGAAAAAAAAGCAGCTCATTGCAACAAAGTGACTTGTTAAGCCTTCAAAGTCTGCCACCCTTGCTCCTCCAAGCAGTGTAACCGATTGCATAGCACATAGTAAGGGCTCAACAGTAGATATTTCTGACCTCCCTTTTCTAAAAAGAAATGCTCTACAGCCAAAATACAGCAACCTTCCACATGCACCTACACACTGCGAACACCAAAAAGCCAATCAAGTTGCTGAGCGTAGTACACAGCAGTACAACACAGGGTCGTGGGATGAAAGAGAGAAAGAACATTTTAGGCTGAACATCGGGAGAAAGGAAAAAGGCAAAAAAAAATGACAACTTTTGTTCAACTGTGAAAACACTGAATGCCCACGTTAAAAATTAGCTAGACAAAGCACGAGAAATTACTTTGTATACCACAGCTCTGCACTGGCAGAGAGATGGAGCAGAACTAATTGGCCTCTGCAAACCTTAACTTCTTATGATCCTTCATAAGAACGGTCTACAACAGTTCCTAGATTTAACAGAGGCTTGCACTTAAAAGAGAAAATGAAACTGGGAAAGCAGAACATCTCCTGCAAGCTTATTTCCACTCGGAGCAGCACAGCGTGGGAGGTGCACCCGTTCAAGCGCATTACGCTCTGACTTGAGTCAAGAGAATCATTTACAGCGGATAAACAGGAGTGATAACTTTTTAGTATTTGTCACCATCATCACGACACTCTTAGCACACCGGCTTTAGGGAAAGAATAGTCAGCCCTCTTTCTTGGGAGGGTGGGGGGGAAGGGTCACTTTGCCAGTCGACTAAATCTTTTCTCATTCCCCCAGCTACACATTGACCCAGGTACTAGTTCCACCAAACCCAAAAGTGGAGCCGATGTCTCGGGGACCACGACATTCTGACACATTTCATAGAATGCAACAGTTGGGCAGGAGGAGAAAGACTCAGATTGATGTTTCCATTGAGTCCAAATTTATCCATAACCCACTCATTCCAACAGCAACCGGCAAACCAGCACGCTGTCACATCCTGACCTGTAGGTCAGCAGTTATGTGGCTCTGGGCTAGCACCCACGCCTCGCACCCAGCAGGACTGGCCTGGGACAGTGCCAGAGGGACTTTGGAGAGATAAAAAAAGAGATCTTCTCGCATCCACAACTCCCAGAACACAAAGTGCAAATATATATACACACACATATATATATGTGCACATGCAGTGTATGCGTGTGTCTATTTGGCTCTTTATATTGCCCATGTTTATTCTGTGGATGTTTCCTGTGATAATCAGGGAATGGATTCTTGAATTCTGTTGATTGCAATTTGTCACAAATCTGGCAAGCGAATGTCATCGGTATGCAACTGGAGCCACACATTGCATTAGGCAAGTCTGAATAACTATAAAACAGAGCTCATAAATAAAACAAGCTAAAACATGGGAGATGAAATACCTTTCCCTATTTTTTTGTGTAGGCATATGATTTCTGTTAGCAAAAGGACCACTGTAAAATTTACTGCAGAGAAACCGATTTTCCCTCGGTAGCCTTCTTCACCATAGATCTTCAGTGTATGTTTGCATTTTGTTTTATGCTTTAGCACACACACAAAAAAATCTGAATGGCTTCAACAGCACAGAATTGGTTCCTTTAGTTCCTTATATGCAACAAGTATATGTGCCCTGTCTTACAAAAATACTGAAGGTATGCCAGCTTGAAATTCAATGTTTCAGAATTATCTGGGACAATAAAACTCAGCCTGCCTAATTCTCTCACACACAGATGCAAGCACCTGCAAGGAAGTCTTAATCCAAGCAGATATTCTGTTCATCTCCAGTCCTGTCAGTAGTACATACCATGTAATTATCCTACCAAATAAAGCTTCTAGCTGGTGCACTTTGAAAGTGTTTAAATAATAAGAGATGAAAGCAATTATGGATTATGCCCTAATAACTGTTGTTTGTAAATGATAAAAGCAGCACGCTGCTAGCGCTATTCCCTTGAAATCTTAAACCCAGTCCCAGGAAGGCACTAGCAAAAACGTTGTGCTTCAAGTACCTATGTGCCCATGTTAAATTTAAGAATTGGTTTAAGTACCTTACCCTAGACCAAGGCCCTGAGCAAGTGAAATATGATTTCCTATTTAAAATATTAAAAAGATACAGGCTGCCCAAGTGTTTTACATTTCTTTTTCCTTCTTGACTTCTAATTCATTTCTGACATACTGTTTCCTTTCAGTCTCTTGCCTGTATCATAAATCTATCTGTAATAATTTGGCACAAGTCACACACTTTGCATGGAAATGGATCTTACACCTTCCTAGTCTGCGGCTGTGAAGGACAACGTCCATAACAAGTCACGTACAAAGTACAGTTTCAGTAATCAAAATACCTCTTTTGGGCATTTGTGACTCCACATCTCAAAGCATATCCTGATGTACCACATTGACAGCTGGAATTAATTCTGCATCTACTTACTCCAGAGTAAATCAGCAGTCTCCACAAACCCAAGCAGCCTAATATCAGGAGTAAACGAGATCAAAACTGGGACACATCATCCAAACCTTGCCCTATAGAAACATCAGTTTTATTTTTATTGGGGTCCCCATTATTAACAGGGCTGGGACACCACAAGCTGTAGTCACACACCCCTTATAAACGGGAAGAAAGCATTTGAAGTTAATTTTTGAAAAAAATTCCTTCTGGTTTAGCTTTTCTTTCAAAGTTTGCACAGAAGTATCCGGCCTCTGTGTAAACACAATCGAAATCAGCCAAGGAAAGCAGGAAGATGCTAACTAGGCACAGGATCGGGCAACAACCCAGCAGTTGACACGCAGTTTCACAGTGCTATCTTGGTTCTGCCCGATTGCACATTATGTCTCTCATCAGGCACCCTGACACACAAGGGTAAACATCTCCATTAAATTATTCAGGAGTCAAAGCTCAAGATGATGGAAAAGGCATCTTTCAAGACTCTTCGGGTGCAGAAAATGTTTAGAGTTACGCCAGGGATGGAGTTAGTCCTTTATTTTCTGTAATGGAGACAAGAAACGAGAACTGGGACAGTAGCTCGCTATCTGTTCTCTGGTTGTTGATCTTAAAACCCTTGGGGTATATATGGCACGTTCACGGCAGGCTGCTGCACAGAGCCCTTCATATGTTGTGAAGTAGGGTATATTAAACTCTGACAACTCAGAAGGTACTGACGAGCAGGTATCATGACCTGTCAAAAATCAGTTTTACATACCTAAGATCACAATCCTTTCTTCACATCATTAGGAATTTCTGGGGAACATTAAAGGCCCAGATTTCTGACAAAACCCTTCCTTTCTCCTAACTCATTTGTTATGTTTTTAATAATGCCTTTTTTGTTTACAGCTCTGCTTGTCAAATTGGCACAATGGCAAAAACATGAAGAAAGCCAGGGAAGCAAAACCTGGCTAATTGATAGCATGAGCACATTTCACATAAACATTCATTATACATAGTGTTACTGCTGAAGCTACTGCACTGGTCACAGACCCTGCAGTTTAGTACCGCTGACCTTAATAGCAGGCAGATGGATAGCAAAACTGACATGTCAAGCATAAAGCTAGAGTAATTTGCACTCTTATGTCCAGACCTTGAGCTGGCACATAGTGACCATAGCTTCCCCAAGATCAACAACACGAGGTCAATTTTTTTTATTTCTTTTTTGTCCTTAGCTCAGCCAGTTTTTAATCTGAGCACTGCTGGGAAAGCCGGGACAACATTCAGCATTTGTTAAACCGCTGAATTAAAACTTCTGAGTCATAGTTTCTTTCATCTTGATACCCATGTTTAAATATGCATTTGATATTACTAGAATTGCGAGAAATTCAATTATTTCAGATCACAGTTGTGTTTAAAGCAGCTTTTCTCCTCTCTGTTACTGATTCAGGAGGACTTGAACGTCTCCTGAAACTTACCCGTAGACCATGCGTACCAGAGTCAAATAAAACTATATATTCAAAGCCTGATTAACTCATCTTTTGTGGGAGAAGAGAAGGTGAAAAAAATCAATTCCCATTCCTCATTAACTTTCTGGAAAGTAAATTGGGATAACTCATGCCCCACTGAACCCTTATCTACACTACAGAAGAGAGGCGATGCTATGGAAAGCAGGGGAAAACCAAGTTGACACAGAAGCCAGCTAAATCAGCAAAAGCTCATCAACAAGAATGGGCGTTTGCCCCACATTAAAAGCACTCACTGCCTTGTCTTCACCTTGAGGTAGGCACTGTGTTAGCAAATACTGAATTAAGAATACACAACAGGTAAGAGGACTTCTCCATTTATCTAAATATTCCATCATTGCACATTGCTTTGTACTTCCCCTGTCTTTCCATATGCCCTAGTTTGTCTTTCAGCATCTCTTTGTAGCTCTTTGCCAGATCACTGGGTTTCTGTCCCACAGCACTTCTCCAGCAGGCTGCCCTTCTCATTTCCTTCTTTTTTACAATGCTAGAGATGATCTCATCCATTCCAAGGCACTCAGTTATCATCACACAACCAAATGACTCTCCAGAAGTAACCTGTCACTCAGCTTCCATTCATCAGCACTTACATACATGTTTGGTATAGTTAGCAAGTGGTACAAACAAAAAGGTTTGCAACAAAATAGCATGTATATATAGGGCAGCAAAGCCTCTCCCTTCTTTCACATGGAATTGTGTTATAAGGTTGTGATCTCTGAGTTAAATTTACAGAGACTACCAAACCCAAGAGAGTCAGAAAACCAGTAAGGACAGAAAGACAACTGAGATCTGGAGACACTGAACCTGCAAGCAAAAGAATTGCAAGATGAAATTCAGCTTGGAAGTAATATAATACAGTTTTCCTTTTTTAAAGAAAGAGGAGAGAAAAAAAACCTCCAGACCACACAAACTCAGAAAGCAGCAACGGGTAGGAGAGACTGAGGGTCAGCAGCAGATAGTAAATTAGACATGAGTCCACAATGCAGTCTGACAGCAAAAAAGGTCACCACAATTTTAGGCTGCATATGTGGAGACAGCAAGTAGCAGGGAAGTAATGGGTTTTATCTATATTGATCGAGTGCAGCCTACTATGGAAAAAACACGCTCAATTCTGCGTTTTGTGTAAACAAAAACTAATGGCAATTTGAAGGGAGTTCGTACAAAACAGTAACAGAATAGCTTGGAGGGCTAGCAGAACTAACCAGGGAAGATGAAAAGCTGACAAAAAGCAAAAAAATAAGGAACCACCACAGTCCTTCTCTTGCAAAGCAGTTAGTAGAATTTAAGAAACCAAGACAAAAATAATTGATAGCTGAGGGTACACCAGGCAAACCTGCTCGCTTGTGCCCTGAAAGCAACCAGAACTCACTTTAAGCATTACCAAGTCTGACTTGGGAGGGTGTTAACATTGATGCAGCAATTATTTCCAGAACTGCTGTCGCATGCAAATGTCCAGTTGCACCCTGGGAACTGTTTCTGGCGAGCACAATAGCTGAGAAAAACACAACAATGTAAAAGTCTCTGAAGAACAGATGTATCAAAGAGAAAGAAAACTTATTTAGTGTTGCAGAAGGGGACTTCAGTAGAACTTACGGGGAAAAATAAAATCAAGAGGTAGACCTCAACTAAACTGTCAGGCAACATCTCTCAAGGCTGAGATAAATAGTGAGGATGACTTTGTGCTGCCCTTGTGCCAAAACATGACCTGAAACTGTGGGTTTCAAAAGCTTGAGGCTACATGCAAAGGTATATTATTGAGTCAAAGTGGCCAACCAAGGCCAGCATATTTTGAATGAGTGCCTCAAGATGACTGATGTAAGCTCTTCCTTGTAGGATAGTCCTGAGATTAAAATTCACAGAAAGGAGAAGATTCCTGGCAATATTAAGGGGCTTCCATGCTCTGTCTGCTACGGAGTTTTTGAGGACAGTTGACCAAAAAGTGGTAAAAATCATTAGAGCACTCAGGACAAGCTAACAAGCTTCTGCAGTAATCAAAGCAGAGTTTGGTTTTTATATCACATTGTCCTTTAATGGCTCCTGGCTGGGCTGGGTGTATGTGCTGACCCTGCTCCTGTCTGCAAATCCAGCTCCCGATTAAGCTCTAAGGCAGTGACGGTCCCTGTGTGAAGAGGGGAAGCAAGAAAGAAAAACAAAAGAAAAAAGCCGAAACCCCCACCAACCAGCAAGAAAGCACTGGCATCTCAGTGTGTAATTCACAAGCAAGCCCATCCTGATGTAGCGTGAGATACCTAATGGAAGCAAAAGGCCTGCTCTTTCTCAATATCCTACGCCATTTACAATTCGCTCAGGCAGTCAGTATATTTCAACACTCCTTTTAAATCCAAGCTGGAAATGCTTAGTATTAAATTGGCAAGAATTTTTAAAAAAAGAGGGAAAAGACAACACAATGACAAAAGAAATCCCAATCCATCTTTTCACTGAGGTACATTGCCTTGCTAATTTTGCTGTAAAAAACCCCAAACAGTTCTAGACAGTTGGTTAAAAGAAGCCATTAATTTAAAATAACCTCTTTTTTAATTGCTTTCAACCTTGGTCAGTTGGTTTCTGCACTCTGAACCCTAAAGGTAGCTTGAAATGAAAGCATCTAGGGAGCAAGAAGTAATTAATGCAAGCAGGCAGCCATGGCTGGAAGACAGAGGTTACAGCAAAGGGAGGAAAGGTCTGAACCAGTACAAGCGCTCCTAGGAATTGGCCCTGCTGTTCTTCCTCCGTCTGATGCAGAGCCGCAGCTATGGCTGAAGGCCTCTGCCAAAGCAGGGGTGTCCCACCACCCCTCAGGTGCACTGCCATCATCAGTGAACAAAGGCTTTGCTGACAGCAACCGGCAGGAACAGCAAAGAAAGCGAACTCCGCGCGTGTAGCTACACAGACCATCTACTCCCTCCCCACCATTTGCCTTAGGACCCCAGACCCATTTCCTCACTGGGAGCCACAGAGGCCACCTTGCCCAATGCTACAGCACCAGCGACCCTTCCAGAAATCTTCCCTGGCTGAAAGATGTACAAAGCTACTGCCAGCTCTCAGGTGTCAGAAGCAGCATCCTTCTGCCCCCTCCAAAAGCCAAGCTGTGTAGAAACACAAACTCCACCAGGTTTTCTGCTTCTGTTCCCTCAGCCTGACAGGGCCCCGTTGCCCAGGGAAGGCTGACCACCTTCATTCAGGAGCCACGGCAGCAGGAGGAACAGAAAAAAACCACCTGGAAATTAGTCACTTGTTTTAACAAGCCTCCTCAGCTTGCTTTGCTGCACACTCAAAATAGAAAAACTGACCTGTGAGTTATTTAACCATGAGTGTAACATTCAGAGGCACAAGGCAGGGCACAAAGATTTTATCCAACTGGTGCCTGCCTGACCCCTGTGAGTCCTCAGGTGACCCAGGCACTCACAGACACATGGTGATGCAGCTGGTGGTGCCCCCCTGCTCTCCCCACCTTCTTCCCCCCAGGTGCCAAGGAGGATTGGGCACTGTTCCAATAGTGAGGGAGAAGGGGGGAAAAAAATAGCTTTCACTAAGAAGGAGGAGACAGGCTCATTTCATTATAACACACACAATATCCTCCTCAAGAGATGTCATTCTTGCAGCAGCCTGGTGTACTTTCTTGCAAGAGCAAAGCAGTTGCACAATGTGTCTGCAGAGCTGGGAGCCACAGCCCTTCCAGCAAGCTGTATGTGCTGGGACCCACTGTGCTTCCAACTTGCAAGGGACAGTGAAGAAAGTTGTGTTCAGGTAGGAGGCTGGCAGCACAATCTCTCCCCTTTTCTCAACTCCACTCCTTAAATTTGCACCAGCCAATTCTAACCATTACGATTACGTTCTGACTTTTAATCCTCATTAAAATACAGGATCTATACAAATCACAGAATCAAGGCACTCTGGGTATCACAACAGCCTATGCCAAAAAGCTACATCCAGAAAGAAAGAAAAAAAAAAAAAAAAGCCTTGATAAAAGCTTATCTTGAGTTTCTACCACAGCCTAAGTATAAAATCACCCCAATAGACAGCGCATGCTTAAAGGTGCTTAAGGAAATCTGTGACACTACTGCTCTCAAAACAGGGTTTAAGTATGATTTAATCTGGGGTCTGAAGTTGCACAAATGAGACCATGTACAACGCTGAGCTTCACAGCACATACTGTCTGTTGAACACACACACAGGGTTAGCAGCTACAGAGGTCCTTATGTTCCTGGGACCACCTAAGCCAGACGTGATTTTGATGGCAGACTGCATGATGCTGTCAATCAGTTCTTATTAAATGATTCACTATGAACATATCTTATCAGAGCTATGGCTTTAAATATAATGAATAATGATTCCCAACCACATTCCTAGATAGAATAATGTGAAGGCTGAAAAGCCAAGCACTCAGATGGTTGCAGCTCTGTCCCAGTAGGCCATTGCTCTGAAATAGGACATCTTCACAAGATCATAGCTTGTCATCTGTAGCAGTACAGTACACAACATCAACAGAGAGATATTATACGTATATTACACACACACACACGCGCGCGCATATATTCTTTGGTCAGCATCATAACCAGTTCCTCTGCAGCAGGAATAAAATCTTTTTACTTTTTTTTCTTAAACACAGAATAGCTCCAGGTTACCATTCCTCCAGGGGGAAACATGGTGCCATTCCCCCTCCACTGCTAAATCCAGTAGTGCCTTAAGAGGCTTTGCTTGCATAATTTTCATCACCATTATTGATAGCCGTATTGATACAGGAGGTGGCTTGGTCAGGTTGAAATGACTCTTCGAACTCATTAGTTATTTATGAGTTGTTGCTAATCTGCATCACAGGGATACTCTTGGTTAGGTGGCACACGCCAAGAGATAAGATGGAGGTTACATGATGAAGAGTACAGATTGTCCCCATTCAAAAGGAGCCTAATACACACATTGCTTACAGTGAAATCCCAACTGTACCACAAAAACAGAGTCTGATCACAAGCCAGTCCTTCACGTTTGCCCTTTCACTGCTAAGACCCAAGAGCACCCTTTGCAAGGCATTCTCCAGACATTTTTTGGTCACAACACCACCATATGGAAAGCTGGGCCAGGTATAGGGAAGGTATGCTTTTCCAACACTGAAAACGTATTCTTAGGGAAAAAAACATTTCTGCAAAGCTTATGTACAAGTAGTTTCCTGTATCTTTGAATCCACATCAGAGAGCAGCTGTCTTACCTAGGCTTTTTTGTTAACTTCCAGGCTGAAGAGAGGAAACATGGACTTCCATTTTATAGAGGACATAAGCACCAGTCATTGCCCGTGATGTCTATGACAACTGCAAACACTCAACACATCTTCCGATTTGTTTGCTGGTGTTTGTCTCTTGAGCTAATGCCAAGCTAACTCTAGCAGCAAAATTATCATGCAAAGGCATGTGGTCCATTTAAAAATACGAGTCACGTAGAGTTGCTGGGTGATGTCACATCAGCTGCCCCTGACGATAACTATCAAAAGTTAGCACAAACCTCCAAATCACAAACACCCTGGCTCTGATCCCATTTTAATGAATCTGCTTTTATGATTAAACCATCACTGTAATTGGCACTGGAAGAGTGTTGGCAGTCTGCTGTGGTCGCCTTCCCTGCAAAGCGTGTTTGTGATGCTCATCTCTGAGTGATGCATAGTGTCTGCCTGCCTCCTATTAAAAAAAAAAAAATTATGTGAACAGCGACTGGCAGGCAGACTGGTCAGCAGTGATTCATTCCCTGGCAGCCATGATGAGCAGCATGGGCTAAATTCAGCCTTGGTGGAGGTGGGTATTTCTCCATTTCCTTTCATGGCATCACATCTGCGTTACATCAGGTATGAAGTTTGTCCTTGTATATTTAAGTATAGTAACTGCCGTTTACTTACTGTCGACTTTTTGCAAGCATTACGCTCTAGTTTGGGGAACAGCTTGTTAGTGCAGCTGGAATTGCACTGCACTCTGTGGGAAGATAGTGGGGAGAAGGCAGGGAAGGAGAAGAGACAGAGGGAGCAATGTGTCTTGTGTACTTAAATAGCTGGGTTGTCGGGGGAAAAAAATAAAAACACATTGCAAAACACACCGATTCCTGGAAGCTGGGAAGAGGAATTTACACACTTCACATTTTCTAATTTCCCTCTGGATAAGAACTGGATAGTTTATCTAGGCTTTTAGGTTGTGAAAAGGGGGAGAATATGAGTATTTGAAGGCACTACTACCTGTCTCTTTTTCCTGAGCTCAAACGGTAGATAAAATTTTAAAATTAAGCTGGCATTGAGTATTGAGGCACACAGGGTGCTTAGCATTAAGGAATTTGGTGAAATCATCAAATTGATTAGAAGTTAGCATCAGGCAAACAAAACAAACATTCTACACACACACAAAAGATAGAGAGCAGAAGGGGGGAAGTCTTAGAGGATTCTCCTCCCCTTTTCCAATATTGATATTGCTCTGCTTTTTGATCTCTGCACTTCTTTGTTTTGGCTTCACAGGTATCAAGGGAAAATGGCTAGCAGTGAGTTCTGTAGCTTTTCCTGCTCTGCAGCCCCTCTGGCTTAGCCAGCTGGATCACACTGAATTAGTCAAGTACTTCATTATCTCCCTTCTCTGCACATTTTGCTCCAGGTAATAAAATGCCCAAACAAGAGAGCCAATGCCTTCTGCTGCACTGTCTGTGAAGTTCCCTTGTTTTGGCCAATTCCGCATATCAGCATCGTGCTATGGGAGGGCATCACTTTTCATCCCTTGCCTGCAGTGCTTCCCAATCTCCATTTAGTCACAGCAGTTAGCTAACCATGTAGCTGTTGATAACATAGCACGGTTTTGGAGCCCCTCAGCCCTCAGGAGGTCTGGGATTTCTCTTCGCAGTGTGGGCCTTCAGGAGGAGCGGCGGCTAGCTGGGAGAGCCAGACCAATTACGTTGTGGGGATGGATGTAGCGCTACGTGAGAATTGCTCTTATTAGCAGCCAGTGGGATAGGAGTTTTGCGGTAGGGCATTTTCTGCAGCAGTGAACTGCTAGCCAGATATCTAGGTCAGGTAGAGAAAGCCACAGACCTGAAATTCAGGCAATTGCTTTGCACACCTTCCTTTCACGAGGCATTGTGCTGCGCGGAGGGAGGAAGAGGGCTTACGATCGGTGGCAGTGGTTTTCTTTCTTTCCCCTGACCGACTCCTTCTGATATAACATCAACTTCTTTTTCACATCTGTATTCTTCACAACGAACACTTAATAGCTAATTTTTAATTTCTTTTTTTAAATATATTGTCCCCTCCCCCTGCTCCATGGGTCTTTCCCCCTCCCCCCAAGGATGACCTTTAGTTAGAGCCATAAACTAGCTTGAGGCAATCTCCAGCAGCTCTGTCATGTGATGGGCAAAATGGGCCATATTTAAATCACATGGAAAAGAACAGGAAGACAGAATCTAGTTCACATCTTCAGCATTTAACCTTAGTCACAATGGCCACTGCTGAAAATCTTTAAAATGTTATTTATTTAGTAGCAGGCATATGAAAAATACACACCGGATAGAAAAAGGGAGAGTCAGCCTTGCATTAACACCCTAGTTGCAAGAAATCAGTTTTCCCTGCGTGAACAGAAACAAGAACATCTGAAAAAATGAGATTAGATATTAATTCCTTTTGGCAGCCACCTTTCCCCCACCCCTTATTTCCATCAGGTTCTCCAAATTTCTTGCCTGGGACATTCAGCCCACGGGGACATAGAGAGGGAGAAAGCATCTGAACCAAATTCCACGTTAAGGTACACAGAGCTCAAGAAATTCAAATCCAGAACACTGAAAGCAGAAGAGCACGCTACGTATGCATATTATAAATTTGATTCACAGCCTGATCAAGTAAACAGCTGACTTGTATTGATTTCAGTGATCGGTGGATCAGTCCTTAGTGACAAAAAGAAGGATCTCACAACAACACAAGTCCAGACTGCAGTATTTAGATAAAAATATTAACTGCAAAATACTGCTAAATTAATCCAACTTCTTTTGATTATTGATGTCCCACTGTTTTCTGCCTGAAACAACATACACAATGCATCAGTCATTTATAAATTATTCATTCACAGTTATTTTGGCAGCGGCTTCTCTCCATTTATCAACTGATAAATGTACAGGAGATAAGAAGGGTAATTTTATAGCCCCTTGACATTTACCTTTGACATGATTCCATATTTAATAAGGTAAAACACAAATGGCATTTGGGGATACCAAAGTCCGTACTATAAAGCCTTACGATAACTTCTGCATCCCCGCCGCACAAGATGGGTGAGCCACGTATGTACAAACCGCATGTGCCCACAAGTCCCTCCAAGCTCACTTCCCAAGCCTGATTTCAGCAGCTCCCAGATGCGCCCTTTGTGCCACCAAATTGCAGAGCCACTGCGGTGGGAAAGATTATAGTTGACTACAGAGGCTTGGATAACATCCAAGGAGCCACAGCTCTGGGAACTGCTGAAACCATGAGACATAGCCAGGTCAAGTTAGTTTTGTTGCCTGGCCTCATTACTAGAGATCTCAACAATATTTCTACTCATGCAGCTTTATAGGCATTTCAGATCTTCATCCAAAATGACTGCAGTAAACACATAAAATCAGTGAAATTACATCTTACACAGCCTGGGGTTAAAGGTGGGCAAAATCAGGTCCCAAATAGTCAAAGACCACATATGTGTCTCCACAGATATTCTTCTATACCTTTGTAGGTCTGCAACCCACTGGTTGCTACACTACCATACCAAATCACATGCTGACACACACCACCAGAAGTATAAGCCCCCACAAGCAAACAACAAGCAAGTGAAATGACCTCCATCCTAGCAAAGAATGACAGAGCGTTTGAACAGCATCTGTCCTATTTTTCCTGTAGCTGATGAGACAATTAAAGACAGACTTAAGTTTGGTTTTTACTAAAATAAGAGGAAAATAAAAAACCTGACAGTATTTTAAAATAGCAGAGCAGGAATAAATTATAAGAGTACCATTAATCCCAAGATCTACAGAGACTGCCAGAGTCCTCCACACCTGATAAAGTACCAGGAGACCACTGTGAAATTTGTATGCCATTTCTACAAGTCCTATAAGTATTGCACATTATGCATCTAGAAGTAATTACAGCACAGCCAATTAACTGTTGACTTGCTCTTGCCCTGTAATTCTAGACAGTATTCTTTGTGGAGTTGTACTTTCAGGAGTAATATTATACAGGAGACATTAGCCGTTGGTTCGTACCTGCACGTACTTCAATAAATCCCACTACTGTTCATTTGTGAGGCCCAAAACGCTGCATAATATCTATAAGGACACAAGTACTTGGTGCTGACGAGCCTACTACATTGAAGCGTCTTTGTTCTAACTCCTCCTGCTACACCTCTAGGAAAAGGGAAAAAAAACCCAAAAAAACTATCACCTCTGTTCTTTCCCATTTTCTAAGATGGTGAAACTTCAACTGAGGGATTCAATTGTCTGGGACAAGTTTCAGAAAAAAAAAAAAGAAGAAAATGTTGGCTTCTGGGATCACAGTACAGTTCTATCATTTTAGATGTTGTCAAGGAGACAAACACAGTTTGATCACAAATGGCATCCAAGAATCACATCAAGGGGTAATCATTAAAAGGCCAAGCACACACCAGCCCACCTACCCCTCACACACCCCAACCCACCAGGTGTTTTTTTCCACCCTGTCCTTGAAAAGCCATGCTAAACAGGCTTGTGTTACTTGATGGATGTTAGAGAATGAAAAGTCAACTAGAAGCTGAGCTGTGGTATATTTATTTATTAAGTGCCAACAGATTAATGTATTCTCTGCTTAGGGAAACAGTTTAACAAAAATGCCCTGCTCCCACAGGCGCATACAGTTTGCTCGTTTCTGGCTAGAATGGAGGAAACAGGGGAGTAAAGGTGACAAGATGTCTTTTCCATCATCAAGCTGTTATGCATATAAATAATTCTGGTGTTATTACTGTTATTTATTCTGTATAAAAAACTAACATAGGGCAAACCTCTAGAGATTTGGGTTAAGTGTTAAGGGCTATCCAAACTCAAATTCTTTCCCAAAGCTTTATGTTTGGGGAGATTACTTGTCATAGTTTTTTCTGCCAGTGAAAACTGCTGGACCAGCAACTCCAGAAGCAAAAGGCCTCCTGTTTCTCCATGAAAAAGGGAAGTAGAGGGAAAGCCCTGCACATTTTCTACACCAGGGCAGTAAGAAACTCAGGACGGGAAACAGTAACCTAGGACTGGGACATACCACCTGGGTCATTGTCCTAGAGATGTAAAGAATCCCCTGTAAAAATCGCTATTTCCCATACACACCACCTGCTGAAGAACCTGCAACACCTCTCTTCCCTCCATCCCATAATAAACTTTGGCGATCAGCTACAACAGACCACGTGCCTCAAAACAAAACTACATTTTGCTACAGCGTGTAATTTTTCAGGACTTCAACTTCAGACAGGACTTTGCCTGCAGAGAGGTGACTTTCAATCTTAGTACACTGTGGCTGTTCCTTTTGGATATGGTTCATGCTTCCATATTTGTTGGTTTCTTAAGTAAGACTTAAGTTTTATTCCAATTATATGGCAAGCCCCAGGGCTCAATTCAGATAAGCATGCTTCTGTTCCGGTGCCAAAAAAACATCTTTTTTTTTCCTCCTCTTGCAGCCATCATAAACCAGTCACCCTAGAAAAACCAGCTCTTTGTTCTTGGGGAAACAACTATTGTCAGAATATTTTACATGTAAATGAAACATGGGAGCTCATCTTCCTCTTTTTATTTGTCATTGCAAGCTTTCCCCATTTACCATTCTGCTCCGATTTTCCCATTTAGCAGTGTATGGAATCTGCAGTAGCGCATATTGTAATATGCAAATTGTATATAGCATTTTGGTGTCAGACACACTGAAATTAAATCAAATGGAAGAAAAAAAATGAAAGAGTGTAATAAAGGTACCTTTATGGCCTCAAGCTGTAGATAAATTGTGGTCTGTGGTAGTTAAACAACAGCTGTTCAGATTTAAAACAAAATTATGATAAGGATCCCCAGAAGATAACACCTCTTGAGGTAACAGCATTTACCTAAATGCATCTGTTAGCAGCAAACACGGCGAGTTAAGGCTGTTTATGTGATAGTTTATTCCCATTTGTTTTCCTCCCTCTTCCTCCCCCCACTCGCGTTCGTTAGCGAGAGCCAACCCTCCCACGGCAGCCTGAACCTTGGGGCTCCCCACGCTGCCCCTCCACCTGCATCAGAAGGTCAGGCAGCCTCTCCCAGGCGCTCACGGCCGGAAGCAGGCCGCAAGCCCTCCGCGGCGGTAAGCGCGAGGATTAAAGAACAGCAAGAAAGCAAATTGCTACAGTTAAAGAAAGAAAACAGCAGGACTAACACGTTTTAGTAGGGGTACGTATGCTGAGACTCAGCAATCTTTATACTCTTTGCGAACAGCAGTTCTTTAAGAGCTTTACACCCAATAAAATTTAAACTTTTATATATTTTTTTCCCCCTCCGTTTATTGCACCAGGGGTTTTTATTGCAGACGTGTAGCAAGCCACCCATATGGAATTCCACAAAGTGGCAACCACGCGCGGCCGCAGCGCCTCAGACCTTCCCAAACTGAGCCTCGGGTCAGCAGTGTTGGAAAAGGATTCTCTTCTTTTTTCCCCCTCCCCTCCGGTTGATTTTGTTCCTTCCACCCCTCTTCCTTCTGTCTCTCTGCTATATCACATTTGCTATCATGTTAATAAATTTAAAGAGAAAAAAAAAAAGGAAGGGAATCCCAACAAGAACAAAAGAACGTTCAGATTTTAGCTTTAGCCCCAAGCTGAGAAGTTACCTAATGGGAAGGATGGGGAGAGATAAGCACCCAACTTCTCCCCCTCAACTCCCCCATTTCTCTTTCTCCAAAGGATGCAGGCGGCAGCGTGGGGTGTGCCAGCAGTGACAGTCCTCCATCCCGGCCGCTGCCCATGGGAACACCTACACACCCCTCCACCTCCTCAGCGAGCACGAGTTTAGCAACAGCAATTCATCACTGGGAGAAACATTAATATTTTACCTTAGTTACCAAGTGCACCCGTTCAAACTTTTATCTAAAACATTCTTTATCATCTTTTCATTAAGTTCTCAAGAGCTAATGGTTTCTGAGTTCCCGGGGTAAGGATGATGTTCTGAATAATGAAAGCTCATTATTTCTCCACAGAATGCTTGTTAATTCAAATGATGATATTAAAACTATAGTAGCCTTTAGCGCTGGGGTGATTTCTAGCATACTTTATCATGTATCAATATATACTCTGTTTGTCAAAACTGCCCAGGGCTGGGGCTGACATTCTCTCTGGAGGAGTCTAGTGCTTCAAGAGGCACTGAATACACCAAGGTGACAACTTGCAGAGTTTGCGCCTCTAGGAAATGGAAAGATGAAACTTGAAGTGCCATTGTCCCCCTTGATTTCCTTATTAGTATTCATAAAGAGACAGTATCCTCCTCTCTTTCTAGTCCTCACAGGCCTTCCTTTTGAATGAAATAAAAGGCGCACGCACACGCACCAAAAAAAAAAGCCGTGTAGAAGTTTTACATATAAAACATACCCCTTTGTTGTAATTTAAGTAATCCAAAAGGTGTTTCTGTAGTTACAGGTAGACATGCCGATTGTTTAGCCATAATAAATTCTTAAAAAAACAAAACCAAAACAAACTCACCATATTTAAAGAGGAGGCAAAATTTTTGTTGTTGTTTTTATGACTTTTTTCCTGCACCTCCCCTTTTCCCCCTCACCCTTCTCCATATAGCCAAGCTCTATTCCCCAGCAGCTTAGCTAGGAGCTCCCTGACATTACTGCCCTCCTTTCAGCTTTGATCACCAGAATACTGCAAATGTTGCCAAGGCCTCGCTCTCTCCAGCTCTCCCACCATCCTGCCCCCTCCAAGGAGAAGAAAAGAAAAAGCAGCAAGAAAAATCCCCATCCACATGAAATCCCCTGGTGAATGCCAAAAATAGATTTGCAATGAAAAGGCCAATTTAAGTGACAAAAAGCATGTTTCTTCAAATAACATTACAATTCCTGCACAAGGGCTCCTTCTCCCACCTCCCACAGCCTGCATAAATATGCACATCCTTATCTGACAGCAAATTATATCATCACCTCCCATCAGGTGTTTTGCAATAGCAAGCTCTGGCATGGAGGGGCAGGGGAGAGAGAAAAGATGCTCAGAGACTGCCCTGATCCCTCATCGGCAACATTTACTTCCCTCAATGCTCAACAATGTAAAATTTAAGGGGTTATAATTGAGCAAGTCCCTCCTGCCTCCACCCCAATCCCTCGGCCCTTCCTCCTCCAACCTCCCAGAAGGAAATGTAATTCTGAGCATCACACCAGCCCCACCAGGCCCTGGGAGCAGCCAGGTCAGCATTCATGTGTGCTACATGACACATCTCCATACCGTCCTCACGTAATTATCTCTCACAAAAGATTTGCTGGACTTTCAGCCACAGGCAAAAAATAATAAGAATGTGGTAAACTTTTTTCCATCTTCCCCTACCGGCCTATCCTTAGCGAAGCAATTAACTATTTATGTGTTTTAAAACACCTAACTGGATGATATTTCTTCAGTTTCACACAGATGTAAGACCGGAGTGCAAGTTTATTTATGCTGCCTCCCAATCTTAAGCAGAAATTAAACTTTTTACAAAGCTTTTTCAGCCCTGTTGCACAGGCTTATGGGGAGAGGAGGACAAACGACATGATTTCCACATCCCTGTTTATCCAGGGACATGCTGGCATCACAAACAACATGCCAGTAACACTGACCTCTTTGGGAGATCCCCAAGGCTAGCAGAGCACTCAGTTTGGGGATACTGCTCCTGCCTTGGCTAGGGGCTCTCCAGGAGCCACACACTGAGCAAAGCAGCTGGCTGTTAACATGGAGTTTTCCCCATGCTTTAGGCCCCGTTTACACCAGAGTTCAAATCAAGTTAGTGTGAGCAGGAGGCAGAAGTGGCTCCTGCTGCAAAGACACCAAGGTAGGTCTCTCGGCCACAAAGGAGAGGTTTGCCTGCAGCACCAGGGTGATGCTCCCAGAGGGGCCACACTCTTGAAGGAACTGCAGTAGGGGCCCAGGCAGTGGCATGGCAGCCACCACGTAGGGGTAGGGCAGCACTGCCACACAACACCAGCCAGATGTTGCACATAGCAATGAACCCAGAACCGTGGGCGTTACATCCTGCCACAGCCCAACAGAGCCACACCATCTGAGGAAGCTGGGGAGGACCTCAACTGCCCTGACCTCTCCTGAAATAAGAAATATTCATCATGTAAAACATGCATCTAAAATTTATTGCAGTGCCAAAATCTAGGGACACCACCCTCAGTGCTCAGACCACAGCGTTAACCTGTCCCGTATCCTACGAGTGCACTTGTGGCTAAAACCAGGAGTACCACCTGGAGGCAGATGGCAAACTACTGTGAAATATGCTTATCTGAAGGAAATTTATTGTTCTATGCATTCTGATGGTTTAAAACAACCCATCAGTACAGGGCAAGATTTGCTTCATAGTTTTAATGTGGATGCCAACAGATTTTCAGCGCAGTGTCTACATGGCAAAAGAAAAAAGCTTGGTTCTCTCATTGATTTTACTCTACTTTATGCCATCCTTACCACGCAAAGTCCAATTGACTGGTAGAAATATGGCTGATGGGAATGGAGGCAACGGAAAGAATAAACCCACATATGCCTCTCAAGCTGTTCCTATAGTACTTTCCAGTTTTATATAGAGCTGTGCAAAAGTGGCAAAACAAGCAGGCTAAACTATTAATTACTTCGTGCTGTGATAAAGGATGTAAACCTGCAGACACAGGTTTGCGTAATTGTCCTTCAATGAGCTGGCCACACCACACAAACCTCCACAAAACCCTGTTCTTGGACAGTCCTTATTTACTTTTTTCCCCGGCAAATATTAATGAAACAGCCATTTTGTCTCCAGGGCTGGGAAATACATGCCTTTCTTTTCAACACAGACTTACTCCATTTCACAAGAACTGTAGAATTAAACATTCTTACATGCTCAGGCTTTCCAGCCAAAAGGTGTACTCAAGTGGACAACAGCATTCCAGCTTTTATCCTGAAGCTGGGCTGCTTGCAGCAGCTCCCAACACACCTCCATTTCTTCCCTTTTTAAAGATCTTCATTTCTCAAAAGTTTTCACATATTTTTGAATATTCTAGAAATCCTGAATATTTTTTTTTTTTAACATGGCAAGTGCTGTTGACAGTGCATCACTGAAAACACTCTACTTATCAAATCTAAGGTGGTTCTCACTACCCCTTCGGTTTTGGGATCGAGTCTGTATGCATTAACTCCTCTTGGCAAACACCGCACCTTAGTGATACCAGAAGAGAGTGAAGAGAGGACACAGATGGTAGCACAGTGAAGAAACTTTGTTTCCCTTAAACTCTGTGGCCAGCAAACAAGAGGTCTGGACTAGTTTTGACTACACTGAAGTCCTGGGCTTTTAAAACATTTTTTGAGGAATATTGGCTAAGAAAAAAAAATATCTCCAAGCAAAGGTTTGTCAAGAGCAAGGTCCTAAGTAGTTCCGTGCTCACTTCTAAGGGTGACTTTGTGTAAATACTTGATTTGTAGGACAGAAGCCTGCAAAAACTTGTGTGGGTTTCCTCTGCACACTAGCATGCACAGAACCATCACAAAGGGAACGTCTGCAAGAACGGAGCCCAGAAAAGCCACCATCATTGCTTGCACAGTGTCACAGTGAGGAGGCTATTTCCCAACTTGTCTAGTTTCTGATCCAAGCATTTCAGGAGCACTGCTTGGACTGGCTATTGCAGTACCAATGCCGATTATTTAAAATAATTGAGTCATTTGCTCAAAGAAAACATTTAGGGAAAACAAAAGGTGGAAACTAAAATTCCTTTTGCTTATAAATTTATTTTTGCTCCAACAAACATAAGCCTTTCTTCATCACCAAAATTAGAAACATATTTTGTGCAAGCCAAGATTTCCACATTCAGAAGATTATAAGACCTTGCACTTAAAGGAAAACCACCAAACACCACAGTACACAAAAGTCAGAAAAGGTGGCAACCCCATTCTCTAAATATACTGGAGGAGCAGAGTCCCAAATACAACACAAGTGAAAAAATTAGCCATGAAGAGTCTTTCTTTAGGAAGCCATTCTTGGCTAACAGCTCCATAACCACAGTTTTAAATGGTGCTCAGCAAATGGCAGACAACCCTGCAACACCATATGGTGACAACACTTTAAGGGGGAAAAAAAAAACCCACAGAAGTTTCTGCAGATGAGAGACGGAACATACAGCCTCTGAGCTCCTTGTCTGTGCCCTTCCCACAAATCAAGAGCAGCAACAGGCAGATACATCACGGCCCCTTTCATGATAGGCCTTGTCTCTGCAGCGAGCTGGACCAGCAAAACTGGTTCTACACGCCCTGGGAAAAAAATGACAGCTTCTCCTTGCAAGCTGCACCGATCATAAAAGGTGGAAGAGGCTTTCTTGCATGCCCAAACCTGCTTCTTTCAAAATGCCTGCACACCCAGCGTGGCAGGGGGGAAACTTCAAGGAGGGGTCCTGGCTGCTCTCTAGGTTACTCCAAGGGCTCAGCTTGGTGCACAGCCCCACCAGGCCACAGGTGGGGACACTGCCTCTCCAGTGCTCAACTCAGTGTCCTCTTTATTGTGCACCTGCCCACCCTGTCTTTTGTGCTGCTTCCTTCTCCAGCCCCCTCATCCTCCTCCTCTTGCAGCATTGGCCTCACTCTGCAAACAGGAACAAAGTGCCCAAACGGTGGCAAGGGGCCAACATTGTTTTGCCTCGAGGTAAAAGGAGCCAACTGCTTTTCCTGGAACATGCTCTAAATTTCACACCCCCTTTCTTCTCCTTCCCCTCCCCCAAAAGTGGGCAAGAAGGAGCAGCCACATGCACAAAAGGGTACTTTCACACATGCAGATAAGGCATGCTAATGTGCACAGCACAACTCAGCATGGCCTCCCCAAACCTGACATTACTCACCTTTGAGAGCCCAATTACAAAAAAAAAAACCACCCCAAAACCCACTTAAATTACTGAAAATCCCATTCCAGCACGTTATACCCTGCACAAAGGCAACCCAAGCTCTTGTTTCCTTTCGAGCTTCCACAGACTACGGCAGCTGGACTCAGGCACCAGACTAAGGGCAGAGGAGGCAAGCAGGCTGCAATCTCTCCGTCAGCATCACTGAATGCCATGGCACATAGTGGAGAAGCCCCCATACAGCCTATCAGCCAGGTCAGCTGCCTCCATTCCCACCTCACATCTAAGTCCAGACAAAAAAAAAAAGCATCATTGCTACTGCACTTTTGGAGGATCTGAAAAAAATGCATCATGCCCTCAGCTCTGCCAGATTTCACACCTGACCACCTGCTCCGTCCACAGCATGGAACAACACGTGGGTCTTTTGCAAGCACAAAGGGTCCTTTGGGCTGGGCAGCAGAGAAGAAAGGGAAAATGTGTTCGTATACATGATGAGAATGAATAGACAAAGATGCAGCATCACTTCACCAAAAGAAAAAGAAAGCCACCCATGCTAGCAAGCCACCCCAAGCTGAGCAAACAAACCTCATGGCCAAGTTAACCTTTCCAGAAGTACTGGTCTCAAGATCTTTACTTGAAAGAGTTTCTTAAAAAACAAAATAAAGACAAACAAGTAGTACAAGACAGAAAGAAGCAAACCTTGAAAGCCACAAGGTGTGGGGCCTTAGGCTATTCCTCAATATCCCTCAAAAGTTCCAGGCATTTTGCCAGTAGAAGAACCTACCTTCTGGTGCATCTTCATTTAACTTTGCTTACATTCAAACCCACAGTTTTATAGTCCTCTAGCTGCTCTAGACATTCATTTAAACACTAGTGGGAACCTCTTCCCTAAGTTTTGATAGCCATGTTTATTATGAGATTTCTCTCTCTAATTATCAATTTTAATGTGGAAAATATAATTGATATTTTTTACATTTTATAGATTATTTCTTTTAAATTCTTCTAAACACAGAATGAACACGAATGGAAATAGCAGCCCCCTGCAAGGGTAGTCAGGGTTCCTTGAGATTTTTAAAGGAAAGTGGAAAGCTGTACCTACAACAGAGGAAAAAAAACACACACAAAAAACCCCACACGTACATGGATTTTCCCACCCATCCCCTGTAATACACAGCACATGAGCCTGTACAACCTACTGAGGTAAAACATCAGCAATGTCAGATTGCTGAGGGATTTACATAGGTGTGGCAAAGGCAAAAGGGATAACGAGACTAGATAGAGGTAATAAATAGAGGGGAAAAGCAACAGGGAGCAAGGCGGCACCCGAAGCAGCAGCTCCATCCTCACCATGCTCCATGCACAAGGAGAGGGCCAGCAAGCTGTCCTTCACAACACGCTGTGGGGACAAAGCGTCAGCCCCTGTGTCGTACCCAAGAAGGAAGACGGAACAAGGTAGCTTGCTTGGTCCTGTTTGCAGCCATACTGCTGCCAGTTGGCCCCCTCCCCAGAGATAAAGGTATCTCCATAAGGTCCCTGCTAGCTGTCTGCCATACCAGGCCCCAAGAGAGCCAAAGACCTTTGGAAAGAACGTTTGGTCACCTTCAGGAAGGAGCTGTAGGCACACAGGGAGACGCAACTCAAGCTGAGTGGTGAATTTCTGCTTCAGTTTTGAGAAGACACTAAGAGGAAGTGGCAGGAAGCAACAGAAAAGCTCTGTGTCAATGCAGGCACATTTTGTGTAGAAGTTCCACAGATATTTCCAACAATCACTTGGGGGAAGGGGGGTGTCTTTAAATAAGAAAAATGCTTGGCCAAAAGTAAAGACCTCAATTTGAAAGACTTAGCACAAAGTTTTCCACAGAAAAATTGGGGTAGTTTTTTTTATTGGTTGGAGGGGTTTTTTACTATCTAGGATTAAATACTTTTTTTGTATTTAAAGACTGAAAAAATTGCTTTCCTTCTAAAACCAACTGATGTTAAAAAAAAGAATTTACTGAAAAAGGTGTTGGGGCCTGGAACAGGCTTGCCCAGGGATGTAGTTGAGTCACCTTCCCTGGATGTGTTTAAAAAAAGGGTAGATGAGGTACTAGGGATATGGTTTAGCATAGGATGGGAATGGTTGGACTTGATGATCTTAAAGGTCTTTTCCAACCTTGTGATTCTGATTCTGTGACAGTTTTCAGCTCTAGAATATACTGAAGTGATATCTTTCAAGGAAGAGCAAGCATAAAGTGGCCTTCAAAGGAATAAAAAGTGGTCCAACACAAGCATCAAGGCAAGTCTGTCCCATTTCAGGAAAATTATGTTCATGACTCACATGAGTCAAAATCAAGACGAGGCAACTGGGAAGCCAAACATGATCAAACAGACTGCTGGAAAAAAAGCAGACTTAGGCAAGAAAATTGTTGAAATACGGTAGCGGAAGTAAAAGACGGTAAAAAAGTGAGATGAGCAGAAGTGGACCTAAAGCACAGCAAACAGTTCGTTCAGGACTTAGAAACTCTATAGGAGCAAAAACAAAAGCAATTGCAAAAGAGAGATTGCAGCCCCAGGGGCAATCTTAAAGCTGATGGGACTGAAGTACTATCATTTATTTACATTGATGCATTTTCTACAGTTCATGGAAGAGAGGAACTGTAGAAGATATCTAGGACTTCTAAAAATTCTTTGTGTTTATGACAAAAAGAGCAATGACACTATCTTTTATACCAACATACATATAACCAGCACAAGAAGAGTGACTTCACTTAACAAGCCTGGAGTACATTCAAAACGATTAGAATTGCCAGATCTCTTAGAAGCTAAAGACTAAAAGAGGAAGATCAGGATTTCCAAATCTGCTTAGACATTCAGAAATGTTAGATGTCTCTGTCAAAGCACCTGAGCAGGTAAGGTATCTAATCCTCACTGAAGTCAGCAGAGCAGGGTGCCTGACTTCAAGGCAGTTTTGCAATGCTCTCAGGCACCTACATGGGCTGGAAGAAGCTAAATCACCCTGCAGATCCTGCCCTAGGTGCTACAATCAGGAACCAGAGGACATGCTTCAACGCTCACCTTTATCTTAGACAGCACTGAGGCAGGAAAGAGCCATGTAAGAAGAGGCCATATAAGCAGTGCAAAGTGATCAAAGTGATTTGGTCAGTTTAAAAAAAAACAACACACCCAAAAATACCCCAACACACACACCCCCCCAAACTCAAGGGGACACCAAACCAGAACTTTCCTCCCAGGAGCTCTACCAGGCTTGTAGGAACCAGAAGTCCCTTTCCACCACGGGCAGGCTCATCCCACAGAGGAAGGTGGGCAGCAACCTTCACCTGCTGCCTGCATTTTTACAACACCTTATGTAATTGCCCTGGCACAGGGTGCCAGCTTGCAGATAATAGCTCCTCTGAATTTAGGTGGCATACGTGCAGTCCGATGAGCCAAGTTTCTCCGGAGCTGTCAGGGCCTGATTTTTTGGGAAGGTTACGCAAGTACATGCTCAAGAAGCACCTACGCAGCACACGAGACGGCCAATCCCCCTTCCCTCCCTCCGCCTGCTGCAAGCGCTGAGGCCTGCCGGTGGCCAGGAGAGCACGCTTCCTGCCTCATGCAGAGCCTGGCTTGCTTTTCACGCCCCTTTCGGCCTTGTGTGGAACCCAGGAGGGGGTAAAAAACCAAAGCAGAGAGTAAGTTTGCAAGCAGGGCTGCAGAGTGACCAAGCCACGTATAGCGTCATCAGTCTTTCTGTTCTGATGTGCAAATTCTCTTCTTTGAAGCGTATTAATTCAGCTATGATACTCTGTTAAATATATACAGTATGTAAATATACCCCTTGGTACCATTAATTTTTACATAGTTTCCTGTCTTCTCTACATCAGTGTGCACAACTCTGACAGTTGTATCTGCAGAATCCTGTCCATCCATCCATTCCCCACGTCCACACACAGACCCCCATTCTCCATATCTAGCATATTCGTTTCTCTGCTGCAATGAACGCAGAAGTTCAGAAGTTCCGCTGCCCAGGTTGAATCATTGGCTACCTTAGATAAGGTCTGAACAAATCCCAGTGTAATACATAACCAAAACTAGATGAAACAGCCGTATCGCCCCCATTTTTCACGTGCTGTGATGCAGTTTGGATCACAGCCCAATTAAGAGGTAGAGAGAAGCTGATCCAATATGACTGACTGGAAAGATATCAAGCATATGGTGTATACCAAGTGATTAATTTTCAACATTAATTTTTAAACATTAATTTCAGCTCCTTTGGAAGGAAGAAGAAAGCAACTGCCAAGTTTAGTTAATTTTTGCTTTTAACAACCACATTTTTTTCTTAAACTGCTTCTCTTGTAGTAAGTAAACCACTTTGTAATCTCAATTAAAAAACATATTCTCATCTCAAATTTGGTTAGAAACTACACAAGCCATAGAGCCCCCAAGTAAAAGATTTAAATTGAAGTGGAACCAATACCTAAACAATAAAATGACAGCAATACAGAAGTTGGAGAGAAAGTTGAAATTCATAGTACATATCTAAACAGCAGTTGTAGTTTCTAAGCCCCAGACATACTTCCTCACAGCAAGAAAGAAAAAGGCAAGTTGAAAAATAGCAAAATGCTACTTGTCAAATGCAAAATAAAAACTTCCCCTAGCTGCTGTTTCTGTATGCTGGGAGCATAAAAATAATATATGAACAGGGAATGTGACAACCAAAGATGGCCTCGACGATTGTTAGGGCTAAGAAAACATTTATTTCTGTGGGTTTCTGGGGTTTTTTTCCAAAAGTGCTGCTGAGTTTACAACGTGTGTAGGTGCAACTTTAGCCAAAGCGTATCAGTGTTTTCTTAAAGAATCCAATTAATTTGTTTTTCAAGTCAGTCTGTTAAATGAAGCCAAAGCAATCATGCTTTTCTCCAGCCAGTCCTCCCAAAGTGCAAGAACTACATTGAAAAAAAATATTTAACAGCAGGTAAAATTAGACTTATGTAACAGCACTGTAAATCCAGCAGAAACCCAGAAATGCTGGTGTAATAGTTTTATTCAGGATCTACATGCCACAAAGAGGGAAAAACCTAGATCTATTAAATGCAATGGCAGATCTCAGAGCATGATGCAGCATCATGCAATTGGGCACCCCATGCATGTCTTTTGAGAGTGAAGTATTCAGGTTTAGTAATATTTTTCGTTACCTCCTTTATGCTACTTGAGCCTCTTTTTCCAGCACTTGTGGTTTTAGCATTCTCCACCCTAGTTACACCTGTCCTCCCACCAGCCTTTTCCCGTCCCTTCATTCATAGCCCCTTGTTATTCCTGCAAGTGCTTTTAACGTGGAAACAGAAACATTCAGTTAAGCTTCAGAATTGCTCAGATTCCATAAGAAAAAGCTCAGAGTCAAGCACACCCCAGCCTCCAAACATGGCCAATCAACCTCACTGAAGCAATATCATCCCTCTGCCACTTTCACTGGCATGCCCTTCCCGAGGCATGCAACACCATAAGACAAGGGACTGAAAACTTAACCTGTGCCAGCAGCTCCTTGCACAACTCCCCACCACCATCTCCCAGCAAGGGGAGAAACCTAATGCAAGGGACAAGCCTGGAAGCTGTCAGTTGCAGGAGAACAGGAAATCACAAATTGTAAACAATCCTGAGATAATTGCATTGGAGGAAGACTTCTTCCAGGATTTGAACCCATTTTTTAATTCTTTTTTCCTTGCTGGACAAGGAGTGTGACATGTGCTAGGTCATCTCCTCCTCATTGTCCAGCTTAAATTTCCTGCTCCTGTCCTGCATCCCAGCCCTATTTGACCCCACTGTTCCCTGCTCCAGACCTGCACTGCACCAGCTCATGCTGGTATTAGATTGCTCTAACCTACCTTGCTGGTATAAAACTCCAGGGGAACTACTTTACCTCCAACCTCAAGCAAGGGCAAACAGACTAACCAGCCTCAGGTAAAGACACAGTGCCACACCACTCTCTGTGTATCTCAGGGGTTTATACATCTGCACAGTAGCAACATTCAATTATATTGAATGTTGCTACTGTGCAGATGTATTTACTTTACAAAACATTTTTGTTCATCATCTTGTTTTTACTGCCTACAGTTAACAATGATATTAGCCTAGATTTAATCAAGAACACTTTGAAGACCTGTAACTAGATCCACTCACGTTTTTGAAGCCATGCAAGTCTACAGTGGTTTAATAGATCTGGGTCAGAGTACAAGTCCAGGACAAACATGACTTCAATGTGTATTCATGAATACAGGATAAAATCAATAAGATGGTGAGTGGCATTGATGTAGTACTGCATGAAGAGTTGTGGGGAAATTAGCTACAGAAAAGAAGCCACATGATACAAGACAGAACTTCTCAAATTTATCTTTGCACCACTCTGGTGAACACAGAGGATTTCCCTCCCACTCAACAGAAATTTAGATAGTGCTTCTGTTGCATTCACAGCACCCTGGTATTTCTTCAAGAGGTGCCCAGTTCAGACAGCAAAGGTCCATTTTCACTACACTTCCAATAGAAATCAATTTTCTTGCTTGCTCAACAAATCACAACACATAACATGGTGATAAAGAGCTTGAATAACTCGTCACTACTGTTGTAATCCAGAATACATGAACAAGGACTTCATGACCAAGAATTTAACTGGTTAAGAGTTTTGTGGGCTAGCATTTAATAAGTTAGCATTCACTGCTGCCCAAAAGTTAGTCCTGAAAAAACATCCATTTTCTTTATTGGCTCTATGATAATGTAAAAAAACATATCACGTCTTAACCCAAAAGCTGATTAGTATGCATCATCTTTAGAGGCAGAGTATAAAGTCATCTACTTCTACCCTTGGAGTTTTCCAACCCAAATCATTTGGGAAGAGCACTTATTCACAGCCTCTGACATTTTTCCAATAGCCTGCCTGTAGACAAAAAAAGATCTAAAGTCAAACTCGCAGCACCCCATCCTGACCTCACCTTTTATTAGTAAGCCATGATACTCCTAAACATACAGCTGCCATATGAATTTTCATGCATTTCATTCAGCTTGGCTTATTCTTTACATGCATACATTGTCACTCCATGCCTGCCAGGCATCAGTGGGACCAAGGGTCAGCAGGTAACAGCAGGGTCAACTACTTCAGCCCATACAACAGAAGGTGTACGTGCTCTGCAGCTGAACCTCTCCATCCCAAACCTGCACATCCTGCAGCCTGACCTCTGTCCTGAGCCCACACACAGTGCAAAGGTCCAAGAAATTAGCTTTTGCCAGCTTTATTTTAAAGCTCACTCTGAGGTCTTGGTCATGCAAGGTCAAAAGAGGGCTTGAGGGCAAACCCAGCCCCTGGCCTCAGCTACCTGTTCAGATGCTGAAAGTTACCCAAATGCTTCAGGTTGTCAGGAACACATGCTAGAGTTTAAGAGAAGAATTGATAGTACCACTTTGCTTTACCAGTTGCACCATAGGCAAGTCCTGCTCTCGAGATATCATCAGACGTGACAAAAGGGCATCAAAAGATTAAAGCCTTACTGGGAGAACATAGGTGAACAAGATAAATTCCAGTGGCCTGATATCTACAAGATCTTCAGCCCACCGATCTTCACAAATTGCATTTACTTTCTTGTTCACCACTACACTATTGTTGATCGGTCTTCATTTCAAGACTTTCAGGTGACCACCACTTAGTTAATTAAATAATTACAGCTAATATCCAACCACTTTGGGACTACAAATACAATCATGTATCTTAAGAAATCTGTGTTTGTGAGATGACTTGTAACCCCTACATCTCTGAGCACTTGCTGGGGTGCGGTAGCAGTTTAATAAAGTGAAGAATGCCTTAACCAACAGACATCTCAAAAATACAGATGGATCCCACTCTGGAATCACAGGAAGAGCACAAGCAGTAGTAAGAGCTCCTCCAAAGAGAAACCTGCTCCCAAAAAGTAAATTATGCTGCACAGAGTAAGTTTACTGCCCTTTAAACACATTTCCAAGTTAATTGTACCTTGCTAAATGCCACTCAAGCTCTGCTGACATACTTTATCCACTCAAGCTACAGCTTTCTGAAGTTTATAAAGTTAAGAATAATTTGATTGACTTCCTGCCTTTTCAGAGGGCTCTACATTATTCAGATTAGCTGAATAGATAAAAACTTTTACTGTATTCTAAACTTCACTGATGAGACAAGCTCCTTCCATATGGCATTTTAACTTAATTTTCTGTGGCCACTAAAAGACACTTCCAGAGGTACAGCACTACTTCTAATTCACAGAAATCTCAGAAGTCATAAAGCTGGGTTGAGGGGCTTTTGCTTTTTCAGTCTGATGCTCGATAAATGCTGAAAAATGCTTTAGTTCAGTTACATTCGAGCATTTCAAAACTTCTCATTTGTGACTTTATGTTCCTTTTTTGCAGAGCAGTAAAAGCTCATTAGAGTGTCCCCCCATTGTCTGTTTCTTGAGTGCTCTTTATATGAAACTACACAAGAAATCCCTACCTTGGCTTATAAAAAAAATATGTTGACACCTATACATTACTCATGTTTCGCTGAAACAAGCAGTGGACTTCAAGCCCTCCCCACTGGAAGGCAACTCCCACTGCACAGATGTCCCAGGCACCCAAGCAGTTAGTGTGGTCAAATACAGACCAACATAAACCACATTTCACAGAGGCCATCAGGTTCTTGATTGCAGGGTTTGAAGGCAGGCAGGGCATGCTAGTTATTGGACAGGAGGGCAAGAGACAAAGAACAGCCCCAACAAAGATCCCAGACACAAGTACCTCTAGGCTTAGAAGGCAACATGTTTCATAGCTCTCAAGTCACCTCAAAAACAATTCTCAGAAGGGACACAGGCATAAAAAAGAGAGACAGATTTATTTACACATTGAATACCCAAAAATGTTGCACATTTAAATAGTCTTAAATACCTGGTCCTTTGGCATTTAAGCTCTATTATGAATTACTTTGGGATGAAGCCACTGCAGTATTTGGAGAGATCTGTGCTTTTCAGCACCGTTTCAGATAGAGTCAATCCCTTGGACTCCATCACTGCAGCATCTAGAGGAAATTCCAATCCAGATCATTTTAACTGAAGTCTCTAGGCATTATGGTCAAGAGGCTGTACAGGTCACCATTACCTTTGTTTTCTGGGCATGAGAATCAAAATCAACTTCACTTAACTGAGTGTAGTCTCACTGATATGTAATTGAGTAAGTGATAACCATCAGGTCCCTTGCCTGGAGAAGCCAGTGGTTAGCTTGCGCACATCAAGAGACTGATTTAAAAATCAATTAGAACTCTGACATGGGGTGATTTTCTCTCTTAAGGGATTTCAGACCTGCAAAGCGGGTGATGGGGGATCCTGCAGAAGAGAGTGCTGTAGGATGGTGGGGCCTGTGACAGGCACCGCATCAAATGATGCACGTGGCATTTCGAACAGCTCATGTATTAGTTCAATGCTGTTAGGCGTCAGTGGCTGAACTGGGCACAAACAAGGTATCCTTAATACATGCCACCTTAGTAGGGATGACTTTACATAAGGATAATGGATGCAGCTTTCTAAAGCTTAGAAAAGATGTCACATCCATTTTAAATTAAAACATTTTAAAAAAAACATGCTGATGAGTTAATAAACAGTTGCCCATAAAGAGGCAGGAACTTGCAGGTACTCATAGCTGAAAAAGGAGCATCACGGCATTTGTGCAGTTAATCTCCTTCACCACTGACCTCTAGCAAACAAGATAAAACCAGTGCAGGGCAAACTATAAAAAGAGATAATCTGAAGAGAAACATGGAAAGGCAGACAGATGAGCAAGGAAGAGAACCACCACAAACAATAAAGCCATCTGGAAAGCGTAGTCAGGGAGGGAACAGATACTTAACACCAGGAACATATAAATCCTTGTAGCAAGCCTGGAAGGAGGCTTCTTCAGCCTCAATGTTCCAGCGTTATACCACATACTTAATCTGCTCAGACCTAAAGCTGACAGCATGATAAGTGGTACTAGCTCAAATACCAGAATCTAAAAGTGTCTCATGCTTGCATGTTGAGACCATGATTCATGTTCTCTAAACTAGAAAAACTCTAACCAAGCTTGCTCTACAGAAATTACTGCTTTTTGTAACTGAAATCATCTTACCTACCAGGCTTATCTAGCAACTTTCATGTAATATTAAATTTTAAATTGTGTTTAATTACAGTATCAAGTTGATATCAGAGTTTAGATCACACTACTTAAAATTTTAAAAGCTGATTAGGAAAAAAATGCGTAAAAATAAATGCTTAGATTAACCTAACAGTCTTAGGGGCAGTCAGAAGTGCTCAAGGTGGCCACATGTAATGTTTCATACATCAAGGCTTTGTACATAAGAACACCCTGCGCCACGTCCTTGTACTCTTATCACTAGATCCTTCTTGTCACAAGAAATGTGGGAAAAGACCAGAAGATTACTCAAGAAATGAGGATTCCCAGCCACCTGCATTTTGCTTCTGTCCCTGGTGTTACATCTGGCTTTATGCAAGCACTTCTTCTAGTTAGATTATTTCCCTTCCCCCATCCCTTCTTTGGTTTGGCCATGAGACTAAAAATCCATTATTAAGACAGCTTTACTCATTAATCAAGGTAACCTTTTTTTTCCCTTTCCAAAGTTTCTCATGTTCTTATCTTTGCATAATTGAGCATTTACACTTCAGAAGAGCATCACCTGAGGGGGTGGGGGCAGATTGGAAAGGTTTGGGGTTTTTTTCCCCTTAAAAGTTTCAGGTTTAAAAAAAAAAAATTAAAGGGGATGAAGTTTAAGTTACTCCACCCTCAGGCTTTGGTAATTTAAGACTGATAACTAGTAAGAGTTTCTCTCTTTCACCACAGAAACTAATATTCCACATGACAGGAAATCAACGAGCAGTAGTCTCATAACATTTTGTCCTTATACAGAAACATCCTATCAAAAGATACCCCACAGCTTCCCAAGCCTTTGTTCTGCAGTTACCCCTCCAAGGCAGAGACAAGGTGGATTTTCCAAACACTTGCATATGAAAACTCCAACTCATCAAATCCATGCATTTCCATGAGAAGTCCCAGGTTTGAACAAACTGTCCAGTCACAGGCACAGTCCTAATAGAGCCCTCTGTTCTTGGGCAGGATGCTCCATAGGCAGGTATTCTGGGCTGCCAGAACCTCAGGCAACCTTACCAGCAATGTCTTGCTTTAACCAGGGATTATTTCACATCCCAAAGGCCCTAGAAAAAACCCAAAGCACTGTAGGCATGCCCCATGTACCCCCAAAGTCAGGAAACAACCCTGAGCTTTTGACAGTGCCCAAACCCTGGCCAGAACAAGGCAGCACAAGCAGCCCAGTGAGCCAAATGCCCTGTCCATGTGTTTTGCGTGCACAAGCATGTGGTTTCTGAAAATAGTCAGGGCTGTGCTTGTTTCTTCCCATAGTTAAATTCTTCTTCCAAAAAACATTAGCTTCTTCTATGTTAGCCGTTTTTATACTCCCTCTTTCCATAGACCAATATAAGAGGGGTTTTCTTCTTGCTATAGAAAGGAGGAGATTTAGAGTATGAAATGGATGGGTATGAAAGCAGGGTGTGGGAACAAATACCCACAACCATTGTCTAACAGTCTTTTTATTATCACTATCCCAAAAACATCATAAAAGCAAAAAATACTGCTTCCAAACAGCAGCCACATAAATCCACTCTCAATGATGCAGCTAATTTGTTACAGGATATTTGTTATTTTAATCTTGATTTTCATGGAGGAAAGTAATGCATTTCCTGCTGTTGTTACTAGTGGTGGGGACATAATTCATCATAAACATCAACAGAACCCAGAAAACAATCCACCTGTAAGAAGCTGACTGCTGTGACCAAGAAAATGTCTGAGACATTGAAGAGAAAAGTAGTTAGCAAAACAAGTAGCATTCATTCTTTTTTCACCAGTTACAGAATATTTGAAAAGCATTACAGCCACAATTTCAGCTCACCCATGAATTTGAGACACCCCAAAATAATGGCTATACAGTTGAAGCTTTGTCCCCAGTACTGCTTGGAATTTTTCTCTAGAATTTGAAGAAAAGATTTCTCTCTATAGAAATAGATGCAGAGAAGCACCATAGCCCAGATTCAGTCTCTCAGGCAGTAAGTCAAGCACTTTACAAATCAAACAGACGAACAAAGGCTAAATCCTACCTTGGCATTACTTGAGCTACGACCCCCTTTGCATTCCCAGCACCACAGAAGCATCTCATGCTCCCTCACAAGGTTAAATTTCACAGAAGCAGAAGTGTCAAACCCTTCTGATGGCTCTAAACCCATCTAAATAATGTCCATTTTGCATGAAGAGTCCTTACTGAAGGCAGCACACGATTCCTAAAGTTGCATATACTCACATCAGCTCTCAGTCTGCCTTTCCCTGGTCTTCTTCCATTTGCATGTCTGATACCAATGCACAGATTCACATCTAAACACGAAATACTGCTATTTGGGTGAGGCTTCTGGCTGGGAGGTATTTTAAGGCTGGTCAGTCTGGACTTATGGGTAAGGATGACTGTCCTCATAACAAATCCCAGACATCTCTCCAGACAATACCCCATCACAAGCTATGGAAGCCCTAGGCCCAACCCAACACCAACTCTTCTTAATGTACAAATCAGTTTGTGCCCCAAGTCATAGGGCTGGGACATTGCTTCTATAAACTGGGGATAGCCCAGTTTTGAGCAACACTCCTTATCCCAGTCAGACATTCATGGATTCATAAAATATGAGCAAGTAGTAAGAAACTCTACAACTCTAAACTCTGTACTGATTCCAACAGAAATGGTTCCAATTTAAACCCTGGAACTCTGGCACTGCTCATGCAAGTCCCTTCTTAAAAGAAACAATGAATAAAGACCATTTTCCTTCTGTATCACACAAATTTATTCCTTGCTGCATTTTGGAACTTCTACATGCCAACTCAGTGGGACTTTGTTTCTTAGCACACCTCGTTTGAGAAAGTTTAGTGAACAGAAAAGGGCATTCAGAAGTCACAAAACAGAATCTTGACAGGTTTGCATTTGAAGACAGTTTAAAGAAATTAGCAAAAAAATTCTTGAAATATCCCAAGCATTGCTACTGCCACCATTTCCTGTAATGCACACAAGAACTGATTCAATTTGGTTTTCATTCTAAGTCTTCCAACACCCAGGCTATGCTTTTATTCACAAATAAAATTTACTGAGCATTGGAAGATTAGGAAAAAGCAAGATGTTCTTAACACTTGGTGCACTTTATTGAAAATTTAGAACAAGCAAGGCTTAACTTAGCTCTAAAACTAATAAATACTTTAGTTGTTTTGTGTTATGGGTAGCGTTCAGCGGCTTGCATGACTAATTAAACAATCTTGAGTTTGCTTTGAAGGCTAAGCCATCCTAAATGGCTTTAAATTACATTCTACCAAGCTAAGCTTAGAATTAAAATCCTCATTTGTAATAAGGAATTTTACTGTGTATAAATGCTATTAGAGGGGCTGTATTGCAAAGTTTAGTAATTTGGGTGGTTTCTGGCCCTCACGGCAAACGTGCAGAAATCCCAGCCCGCTCACAGCTGAAGGTTCACTCCCTGTTGGCATTAGGGAAGCAAAGCTCTGCTGGGGAGGTACCAGAAGAAAAGTGTTCCTGGGGGAGTCTTACATAGGATGACAACTCCCGCAGGAGGCAGATGTGTAAGCTGGGGAGCAAAGGTGGCCAGTTAGGGGGAGAGTGGTGAGGAAGGACATGCTTACCACGTAACAAGAACTACACCAATATTTTATCTGCTCTGTGTGGCCCACAGGCAGCACCAGGAAGACTCAACTATGACTACCAACACCGTAAAAAGAAGTCACCAACACATCCTATGTCCATTTTGGTTTATAGAGTCACAAATGAATTGCTTGAGATCACAGCTCCTCCTTTGTATGCAGCATTCAGCTCTTCATTCCCTCTAGACGTAGTGCGCGCCAACAGCGCTATTTTTCAAATCTGCAAGTGCACAATAGTCACCCCCAGGCTGGTGGGAAGCCACCACCCAGGTAGCAGAGTCACCATATGCACATCACTAGAACAAAATCAGCATTTTGCTGTGAAGGTTTTGCACCACTACCACTGACTGCATCTGCAAGCCCCTTTTTTGGGGGAGGAAGAAGAAATAGCTGCATGCAATAAAAACATATCTTGTGGCTCTCAGTCTGATCAGTGGCAGAAGCAGACACCAGCCCACATCAGACTGTCACCCATGTCACCTCTCTGAAACAGATAACCCACACCTGCTGCAATGAGCAGGCATGCCCAGAACTTTTTCTGAGCACAGCAGTTTTGATCCCCAAACCATCTGAAATCAAGTATTCTAAAAGTACAAACGCTTTCAGAGGTGGGTGGGTTTTCCCCCTTCAAATAATTAACTCATCTTTTTTCACTTGTCCTGCAGGACCAGAGCCAAACCTGCCATAGGAGAGGCACAGCAGACCACTAGTCCTTTTGGACGCAGCCTGCAGCACATGTGGCATGCTTAGGCAATTTGAGTTCCTGCCCGTTAAACAATAGTTCCTCCTTCTCTTTCATTAAAACCATCCTCAAAACCCTGGCTGGTATCTCCCTGCAGCTTTGGGGATTTTTCTGTGCCTGTGTGCGTGGAGGGGAAGAGAAGAGAAGAATCTTTCTTCCATGAGCACTTCCCCTCACCCCCGCAGTTTAAGAAATACCATACATTTTCACTGTTTGTCTTTACTTTCAACTCTTCCACAAAACAAAATGTGAAGCCATCCATGCTTTCACTGACACAGCTCTGCCCAGTTTTCTTTCCCCCTTAACAGACTCATTCATGTGTAGAATGCTTTTGATCCTGGGTTTAGATATTCATCCCTGCTTTACATAAGTACCTGCCATTGCTTATGGTTATGTAAACTACATTTGGGTCCTTGGCCCTGTGCACAACAAGCAAAGGTCTTAAACCATCAACAACTGTCCTCTGCTTCAAGCTGCCCCTCTGCAAAATAAACCAGTGGAAGGGAGAAAGAGAAACAAGATGAGTGCCAATGTAGAGTGAGCAAAGAAACTTAGCCTGGGGAACTCCAGTCCCGTCCCCCAACCAAGTTTGCTTTTTGGGCCAACATTCTGCCTGCTGATGAGGAACTGAGGCCACCAAGTACCTGCAGCACACACACCCCACCCCTGCTCCAACCCACCACTATGCCCCACTCTCACCAGAGTCTGAAGAGGTGGGTTTGGGGGTTTTTGTGGAGTTCGGGGTGTTTTAACGTAGGGGGGTGTGTGTGGGAGGGGGGTGTTTGTTTTTTTTAAAAGCTGCTACTTAGTAGCCTGGTGATTAACTAAAAGGGGACATTGAGTTCTGTGAAATTAAATACTACAGCTCCTACTCCAAGGGTAGAGTCCCCATACTCATTACCCTTACATAGGCCTGGGACAGCCCCCAGTAGAGAAGGAATCCCGGAAGGGACAAGTTGTATTGCTGGGCCACAGAAACACCTCTAAGAACAGCTCCAGAGTTTTCTACTTCACAACAAAATTCAGTTAAGGGGAAACAGAGATTGTCAGACATAAAAACATTTGACAATGACTACATTAAGCAAATTACTTAATTTTAGTTACTTCAACCACTAAATGCTTTTCTAGTGCTCCAGAAATTCACCCTTTCCACAGCTCCACTTTGGAAGCAGGGAGGCAGGAGGTTCCCAGCACACACATATTTCCCCCTGCTCATCCCTACAGAGAGCAACACGCAGCCTTCACTCCACATCTGTGCAGGAACACCCAATACAGTCCCAGGACAAGAAATTATAGTTACTCACCATGCAATTTCAAAGCCCCAGCAAGCCAGCCTCTGAAGGAAATCGCTATGCTCCACCACAGCACTTTGTAACACATAGCTTTGAAAGTGGAAAGAGTCCTTGAGACTTTTAAGGCCTCTGAACAGCTTATAGACTCTTGTCTACTCCAGTAACTGCAAGAGTCTCCCCAGACAGACCATAACACAGGCCACCTTCACTTCCAGGAATGATACATTCAGGATACACGCACACCCTAAGATCACCACAGAGCCCAGCTTGGCTCTGCTGCAAGCCCCCCAAAGCAAAGGCCAGCTAGGCAAGCAAGGGCACCACAGGAAGAAAGCAACAGTCCTGGGCACAAACCAACAAATAGACCCAAACCTAGAGAAAGGGAATAAAGGGGAAAAAGAGGGGGGGTGGGGAGTAGGTTTGTAGCCACTAACTAGCCCCAGATTCAGCTTTACAGCAGCTGACTGCAGTAGATAGGAGGCAGGTGGGTCTGTTACCTGGGCAGCCCCTGCATGCTCACCTGGGGAGGATCTCAGCTTAAAGCCACCAACCCCCTGCCTATTTTTTACTGTCAAATTCATATTTAATCCCCTTGACACCAGGGCACAGAGATCAAGCTTTTCTAGCCCCAGAGCAGCACTGTGCCCTGGCCTCCTCTGTTTTCTGATGTATCTTCTTTAATATCTGTTCATGACATCTTTGAGTACCTGTAAAACCAGCATGAAGTCTAAGAGAAATCAAGTGTGCTACCTTTCACTACACAGCAAGGAAAAGAAAGAGAAAATAAATGCTGTTATTAGATATGGATTTACTTAAGGAAAATATTGTTGGAATCTGAACAAACCCCTACAGTTCTGTGCTCTGGATGGTGTAACAATGAAAAATATTATTGGATATAAGGGAAAGTTATGACACTATAATGTAACGCAGACAAGTGAGAAGACATATCAGTCATTATCTAGAACACAGTGGACTCCTGTGGTTTCATTTCTCATTACTAATTTAATGTACTTACAATGCTACATGACAAAAAGTGAAAAAGAACAATAAGAAGTGAGCATCATGAAAACAAAACAAGATCTGCAGAATTCAGAGATTCTGGTAAGTTACAGGAGAAATTACCCACAATCTCTTGAGAACTGAATAACATTCATTAACATCCAATAAAAGATCTAATAACAGAAACTTAAATGTGGGGGGAAAAAACCATTTTAATAAACACAAATTATTAAATACATTTCTTTACATATCACAGGTCCACTATAGGAAATTATTTTACCAAGTGAAAACATCGGGTTTGATAAGAAAAGATGCTTTGCAAACGTTAGCTCAGCAATCACACTCCTGTGATCCAAAGTAAGTAGCTTATTCTCCATTTGTTTCATGAACCCTTAACCTTCAGGGTCTTGCAGTGTATTCTCTGGTAGCCATGTAAATGACAAAATACAAGCAAACAGACTTACACCACAGTAAAGCTGGCGTGAGGGGATCATCACACCTTGCATTGTTTGCTGGGAAAATGCTTGTGTTATAAATGATTTGGTCCCAAACAGGATTTTAACCAAACTGAACAATTTATTAAACGCAGCCGGGTGCACAGGGAGTCCCTGCTCCACCAAAACGCACACCGTACAGTTCCAGTCCCTGGCTTATCTACCTTCCAGGGATAGCACCGCCCGCCGGTTTAAACTGAACAACCATATACTGACATGCTGGAGTGCCTCGCCAGGCGACCCCCACAAAGCATCCTTTAGGTGAGCTTTAGCTTTTGTCTTGCTAACGAAGTCAGGCAGATGGTTCTGCAGACTTGAGGCGCCTTCCTATTCTTCTTTCCTTCTTCTTCTTTATCACCTCCTTCTCAGAGATGAGAGGTTTCTTCTGAGGTATCACAATGCTAACATTGTGGTCCTTTAGGCAAAGGTTTGCACATCCTTTATAGAGTTTGTTGCTGCTTCAACATACTTCAACGTATATGCAAAAACCTTAAACTGTCCCTTCCAGGCCCATAGCCATACAAGGGTATATCATTATGCACCCCCAACATTGTTCCATATTAACACGAATCAGATGGACATATATCACACTTGCAAACGTACTCTGCATGTCTTCTGGGGCAGATTCCATATACAACAAATACAGGCCAATGCCGCTTCGAGCTTGGTTGTTGAGCTCAGGTCAAACAGGTTTCCAAAGCTAACAAGAACGGACTGTCATAAGAGCCCATCTAGGCACAAATTAGCTAGCAGCAATAAGCAATACTCAGAAAAACCCAGTATCAGGGGTATATCGGGGAACCCTGACCAAGACCGCAGTGAAATATAACCATAAGTTGCCTTGCAAGTGAGTAGGACTCTTGGCATTTTCTTTGCCCCAAGTGAGGGTCACTGAGTAAGTTTCTGAAAAGCCTAAATTAAGATTTGTGAACTGTTTGTGTGGCTGTTTTGCCCTGTCTCCCATAGAATAATATATATTAGTAAATTTAAGTGACTTCACAGAGACCTTTCAGTGATATCTGAGTACCAATCATCCCACTGTGATCTTCAAAATCTTAGCAGTGAACATCTGTATTTAAAGGTTGGCTCACAAAATTGAAAAAGCAGAAAACCACGGCAGAGATTACCATATGGCTAGGAAGAAATGCTGCCTGTTTGTACATAAGGAAGCTAGGTGGGTGGAGATAGAAGATACTGTGTTAATACAAATGAAGGAAAGCTCCATTTGGCTGGAGAATAATCCTCCCCAGTAATATTTCCTTTAAAGCAGAAACTTTCCCACAGCTGTTTTGACCAGCTTGTGCTACATTGCTGTGTCTGTAAAATGTAATTAAGGACTGCCTGCTTGGGGGAAATGAAGGGTCTGATTAAAAGTTATAGAAAGGAATGGAGGGGGGAGGTCTGGGTGGTTGCTAAGGGTGGGGGTGGAATGGTCCAGCAAAATTGAAAATAAACAGTAAAAATACTTTCAGACATGTAGCACTTTATAAGGCAGACAGCTTCTTCTCTTCATGCTCCTCATACTCATGGAAGAGATTTTTCTTAGAGAAAAGGAAGTCTGGGAAGGTTTACCCAAATTACCTGCAACAGAGGCAAAAGCTGTTGCTTTCCTGGATACTTTTGGATATATTATTTGTCACCAATTTCTAATGTTGCTTTTCACAGCAGTTTGGGACACCTGAAGCTTGTAATATCCATGCTGGTAGATGCAAACCATCTGCCTCCTTTTCAAAGAGTCAAGCTTTCACTCACAAACTCTCCCCCTCCTCTTTTTCTCATGCACTGAGGTGAATTTTCACCACCTGAGTATTGCTGCTTTTTTTTTTTGGCTTTATGAGCTGTGTCATCTGCGACTGAATGCCATCAAGTATCACTTAAGCCTATTTCCACAGTAAGGAAATATTGGAAGTAAAAACTGTTCAGGAACTGCTCTCTGGTCCCCTTAGCAATGCAGGACTTGATTTGCAGCAGCAGCAAATGGGAAAAGTTCTGTCTGGAGTACGTAGGAGTTATGTTTGCTCAGCATCCCTGAAAAATCATACTTTGGGCATCTTGGGTTGAAATCCACAAATGGAGGCAGCAGTGTATGCTCCTGAAAATACAGCCTTATGTGCATTTCAGATTGCAAACTTTCACACTGATGTCTGCATAAAAGCAAAATTTCTTCAGGCAGTTTTACAGTATCCTGTCAGATGTTTGGTGCCTAGGGAAGTTGGAAAAAAAAATCCACTGATTATAATATTTGGTCATTTATTTCTTTTGGAAAAGCATGTTGAAAAGATAGCATTCTGTTTGGTAAAACTTATTTTAAAGATGGGTTTAACTGAGAAGCTTAAAATAAACAAAAAGAAAGAATAACATATGAAAACAAACATCCCAGACATCTTTGTTAAACTATTAAGTGTGAATTCATAGCTGGACATAGTGCCCATGTATGCACAGTTCATTAACTGCACAGCTATTTGGTCTAAGGCATTTACAAGCTCTTCTATGGAAACTTGAGGAGAGGGAACCTATGAAATCTTTTGGATTTACAGAGCAGTAAGCAGAGCTTTTAAATACAGGCAGCCACTCAGTCTCAGACTAAACCCCTTAAAGTGTGTTTGTAAATCCACATCCCCACTAGATACAGAGAAAGAAGCCGTTGAGGTTCCTCCGACAACCTCTGTGGGACGTTCTAAGTTGCACAAGCCTTTCAATTGTGGGTCAAGGACTGAACAGCTAATTGACAGCAGACAGTAAGCTGGGGTTCTTCTTCATCCCCCTAAAAAAAAAAGAAGTACAAAAATAACACCAGTGAACGGCACAGGCTACAAAAAATCACAAGCTTGAAAGTCAAGAATGTGTAAGTAATTAGCAAGTCCTGCAACATTAACAGTACCACCATCCATCTTCGTAGGATTTTTTTTGATTCTTTCCATTTTAAAAGGGAAATGCTGTGCCTTGCTTGCTGCGCCGACTTCACCTCCCATGCAGCTGTGCCAAAAGCATGAGTTCCTCAGATTCCCTGATGCTGACAGCATGCTTGAAGGAGCAGGAGGATGTTCTGGTTCCTTGGTCAAGATGCAGAGGACATGTGAGCAGCAGTTACAGCTGGACTGCCACCCTCACCCAAACACTGGCCTCCACATGAAAAATGGTGCAGAAGGCTGGATGAGGGGCTGCCCCCCTCTCCAGCCCCCCCTTCCCTCACGTGGTGCTTCCCTGCAGAGTGCAAATTTGGGTGCAGTTGGAAAAGGCAACTAAAACTTTGCCACATCTGCAGGTTTGAGGCCACACTCAGGCAAGCTGGCAGCAGAGGGAATGGCACAGGACCTGGGTACCACTGATGGTAGCACTGGGCTTGGTTTGCCCCATGGGAGGGCAGCTTTTCTCCACACAGTGTGCAGGAACTCCCAGGAGATGAAAAACCCAAAAGGAGACAGGCCAGCCAACCTACCAAGGTGTTCTGTAGTACAGATGGCTACCCTGTCCTTTTAAGGCAGGGTGTTGTAAGGGAAAGGGCCAGATGCTAAAAATGTGAAACTACATCTGAACCACATTCAATGTATAAGTTTTTAATTCTTAAGGCATGCAGTTGATCCCTACTTTTGAGGACATTCCCATTGGAATGGCTGGGAATTGGTAAAAGCACGTGACCATGACCTGTCTCTGAAACATGCGAGGCTGCTGTGCTCCCTGTGAGCTGCGATCCCGTCCCTGTACCCACCAAACACAAGCACTGGGCAGGTGTAACATCAGAAATCCCACACTTAGTCCTCTTCTGATGAAACTGAAGTGCTGGGCTGTGTCCAGAGAAGGGTGAAAAGACTGGTGAGAGGACTGGAGAATAAATGTTTTGAGGAGCAGCTGAGGGAACTGTGATTTTTCAGTCTGGAGAAGAGGAGGTTGAGGAGAGATCTAATTGCTCTCTACAACTACCTGAAAGAAGGTTGTGGAAAGGCAGGGGCTGACCTTTTCTCCCTAGTGACAAATGATAGGACAAGAGGAAATGGCCTCAAGTTACACCAGGGGAGGTTTAGATTGGATATTGGGAAAAATTTCTTCACAGAGAGGGTTGTTAGGCATTTGAATGGGCTGCCCAGGGATGTGGTGGAGTCTCCATCCCTGGAGGTATTTAAAAGATAGTTAGATGTGGTGCTGAGGGATGTGGTTTAGTGGTGGTTGGCAGGTTAGGGTGACGGTTGAATTTGATGATCTAAAGGGTCCCTTCCAACCAAGACAATTCTATGATTCCATGGTTCTACGAAATATTCAGAGTCCTGCTCACTCAGCTATTGGCATGTTTTCTTGTTTACTACATCCATTGTTTCCTTTCATAGGCTGATCACATTTGTCTAAACTCCTTCAGAAATACTACATTCATTTGAAGCTGAAACAGCTTCCATAAAAACTGCAGCTAGACCACACATTTACACAGAGAAAACAGATTTGTACTTGGTGTGGATTGTCTGCATATTTACTGCAGTGCTCATTTTCTTCTTTGAATAAAAGTGCAGATTTTTTTTCCTCCACCATTTGCCAGTACTTGTTAACTAGCCACGTTCTTCCTTTCGGTTGTACAGTCAGTGTCCTTCTCCGATCTCCCCCAAAGTAAACAAGCCATTTTTCACTCCAGGACACCATGCCATCACCACCACAACCTTCCCTTCAATAGTTGTGCTCTCAGTAAAGGCACTGTTAGGTGTTCATGAAGAGAGACCCTTTTCAGCTGGGGTAGGTCTGTGTTGCTCTTGGGGAGACACTGCTCTGCTGTTTGTCCTGGCTAAGCTCCTACCCTGGCTCCTTACCACAGTGCCCAGGATGACCATGTCCACACCAGAGTATGGACTTGCCCTGTCATCCAGGGCAACAGCCGTCCCTCTCCAACCCTGGTTTGGCAGCTGGGAAGGGGGGCAGGACTCTCCTCCTCCCTGCCCCCAGGGCTGGGGGCTCACACCTGGAGGGCACTGGCGCTTGGAGAGGTGCAGGGCTGGGCCAGACCAATGAGCACCTCAAGCAAGAGAGGTAGGAGGCTTTGCAAGGGGACGCAGAAGCTGGTTTTAATGGAGTCTGTGGAGCCTGAGCTCGGCTGCCTGTGTAAACACAGCCAGTAATACCACTGATGTAAAACTCATGTTGTGAGACAAGAATCAAACCCCTTTTATTCCCCCTGTACCTTGTTCAAAGCTTTATCAGACAGATGAATCAGATCTCGGACTCCTAAGGTCACAAGCATAAGGTTTCACCAAATCTTCCAGCAGTTCCCCAGCGTGAGCAGAGCAAGAAAGCAACATATGGGCTCCCGGGCACCTTCCTTACACTATCGGTGGAGCTGGAGGAGCCACATGAACGCTCTTTATTCCCACTGCAGCCAGCGTGTGCCATGAATGGGCTTACAGTTGGAAGAAGAGATCTACCTCAGGGAAGAGTATGCAGATTCTTGGGACTGATTTAGGAAGTGCTGATGGTTTTCAATCTACACCTGCATTGGCGATCGGATATCAGAGTCACATTGATCAGGTGCCGAGTGACCCCTTCATGTTGCTGATAGTCCTCAGACTCCTGAAATTTGAGGAATTTGGGAACTCTCTACAGCAATTTTGCTGGAGTGCACTTCTGGATCCAAAACACTGCCAAGAGGTACCCTGATGTGTGAGGGCAGATAAAAATAAAGAGAAATGTTAATTTCTGGCCCCTTTTCATGAAAAATACATTTAAGGGTATCTTTCTAACTGTGAGGAACTTCAGCTTCAAGCTGTGCCACGTTTCCCACTCTTGTAAGCTTCCAGGTATCCTGTTCATTGGTGGTTTGTCTTCAGGAATGGGGTAACCCCCTTGTTCCACAGGGGTTCATCACCTCGCCTCCCACCAGCCTCCTGCCAGGCTGAAACTCCCACCAAAGCTACATTCCAGCAGTGCTTGAACATCTCAGCAAGGCTCGTGAGGGCATATTTTCAGAAGAACAATTTAGTTGTTATATCTGAGGCACCAAATGCAGTAGCAACATTGCTCTCCTTTGGCACCACTTTTGAGAAGGTTTACTGATCTGGCTTGGAAACCTAGACCTAAACCTTGTGGGTGTGCTGTGGTGGCCTGGGCTTACAGCTTAAAGCTTAATTCATTGCAAGTTGATTACAATTATGGATGTTAAAAAGATTTGGAAAGGGAAACTAGGGGAGCACTCTTAATATAGCTCCTTTTTCAAGCACAGGAATAAAAATAAATGTAAATGGTGTCATATAGGTGGCTCTGAAAACAAAAGGCATAATTTCCATTAGTAAAATACTCCATTTCCACTAATACTCCATTTCCACTCCAAAGATTGATACTACGATTTGTGTAGCTCAAAGCCACTTGTGCCTTTCTCACTCTTCAGATGGATAGATAAAATTCCAATTCATTTCAATTGAAGGGTTTCTATTTAAGTGCTGTTGGTATAATCAGTCTATTAAAATGGGAGGTGTTAATTTTCCAGTAATCACTACACATTCTTTGCCTTCCTATCTCCCAATTGAAAGGACAGCCTCATCCTGCATGGTTAAAATGTAGTAATGCATTTAATGCCAGGCCATGATTTTAGACCTCCAGCTGTTTTACTGGTTGTGTAAGTAAAAATAAGATAATGTTATGCTTGGTAACCATGGTTTTTGTAGGCATTCACATTTTATAAATCACTGCACAGTATGCAAACCATTATATATATTTAAAATGTTTAAAATCAAGCCTACCAGGAGTCTACCACTTCCATTATTTAAGGAGGGGGACCGCTAGACTGTGAAGAGTGATATATTCTGTCTAGCTACTCAGTGGAGTTATATTATCAGTGCAAATCATGTGAAAATATGCGCTTCAGCAAGACAAGAAAGGAGTATTCTCTGCTATAACTAGCGTGCTGTGGGAAGCTAGATGGAGTCATTGGTTTGGTGTAATATATGAGTAAAATCTTATTTGTTCAAATAATAAAAAAGGGGAAAAAATAGAGAACACAGAGAGAAGGCAACCATGAAGTACTTGTTTATGCTCTCTCTGTACAGAAACCAGCTTCTACTTCAAACAAAGGAATTGAGTCCCATCTTTTACAGTTTTAGCCAGGTGTAACTACTCATCTGAGCAGAGATCTTCCTGATTTATACAGGCAGGAGCAAAAGCAAAAGCAGGGTCATGAAGAAGAAGGTTATTGATTTGTTCCATGCACACAGGGAAAGTTATTATACCTCACCAGCATGATCATAAGCATGTACTTAAATCCAAGTAAACCTTAACTGGAATATTTCTTTGTAAGAAAACACTGGTAAGTGAAGCTATTGACAGCTACATTTTCGAGAGCATCTGCTTTCAGAAACAGCAGCCATTCAGAGCAAATGTTTTTGGAGGCAGATTGTGCTGCTCTGATTAGGAGTACAGGCAAAGATAATGGATAGTATTCAGCTTCACCTGAAATTGCCTTTAAAGTTCAGTGTGGAATTTGTAGCAGGAGTAGGAAAAAAAATGGCCTCTGCTTCTGCTGTAATTTTTCAGAGAACACACATGTAGCACTCCGGATGGTTAGAGCTCTCAATTTTAATTAAAAAATGGTAAGTGTTATACAGTACAGTCAGACCTGATTAATCAGGGTGGAGCTGGTTTGTGCATATGCCTGGGAATACAAATGCTTTGGGTATTAAGCAGGCTTGCTGTATTTATTTATTTTTTATATATATTTATTCGGATTGACCTCTGTATGCCAACCTCCAGCATTCAAAACCATCAATCAGGGCAAAATCACAGCACAGGCTTCCCACACCACCCCTCCCGCCCCACCAAAAAAAAAAGAAAAAAAAAAGAAGCAAGAAAAAAGGAAAAAAATGAGAGGAAAAGAAAAAAACTTCTTTTTTCAAACCATGGTCTTTGTGTTCTTTGTGCTTTTCATCTTTAGGATGGATTTGTGTTGACTTCAGAGCTCTTTCTTCACCACTGAAAGGAACAGTAAACAACGTGTCCCACTCCACCACCCAATAAAAAAAACAAACTCTGAAGTATAAGCCAATAACCCTCTTCATGAATGGGACTGGTAATTAAAATTTTGACTACAGCAAGAAAAGCATATGAGAGTGGTAGCAACACTAGCTTTAATAGGCTGCTTCTGATCCATGCCCAGAAGGTGCCCCAAGGGTTGTAGCCCAAGAGCTCAAAGCTCAAAGCAGTGCTCTGCATTACCTGTTTGAAGGTAGATTTCTGCAATGTAAAGAGCCCATTTGCTTAGCTTTAAGTCAGGAAAATCCCCAACTCTTGGATCTTCAGCAGAGGAGGAGTTTCAGCCCTGTATCCTGCTCATCTTCCCACTTCCTTGGGAAATGAAAGATGGGCATTGTACAGAGAGCTCTCCTGAACTTCTCCTGCCTCTCTTGTTGTCTGTAAGCTGTCTCCTCCTCCCAGCAAAAAATGTCTGACATAGGAAAAAAGAAGTGTTTCAGCAGCCTGAGCCAAATGGGAGAAGGAGTGGGTTTGAAGACACAGAAAGGTGTGAAAAGCTCCCCAAAATAAACAGAACCAATTTCCATCAGGAGTGACCACAGTGGTTCCACATTATTGGGGTTTTTTGTTATTTACTCACCTGGATTAGTGCATTCAGCTATCATGACAAACATCCTGAAATATTTCTCTTCACAGTGGACGATCTATTAGTCTCATGGAAGGAAAATCGCAGACAGCTGAATTAAAATTCCAACTTTCTCCATGTTTTGGCCACAAAAAAGTTATTTCACAAATCACACCCTATTCCTTCTGCTGTAAGTATCTAAGAAATGCTTTAATTTTCGCACACTACATCTGTGAGAACTTGCTATACAAGTGTTATTTCCTTTTAACAGACATCTGACAACTTTGCTCAACAAATGCACCCACACAGAATGGGATTTTATCTATATGCTTTGCATTCATGAATTCCCTAGAATACTATGAAATAGCTACTTATATAAATATGTTCCAAATATCACCTTGCCCCCATACCCTTTTGTGGGCAAATCTGTCTGCAAAGTAGAAATAAAGAATTGCCTTTATACAGTATTTTCAAATTAGAAAACAATTTGCAGCTTGTAAAATAATAGCCGTGTCTTTATGGTTGTTCCATGTCTTGCAAATGCTCCCCCCCAAAATAATAATAATAATAAAAGTACTGTCATTAGAACAAGTTCAGCCTCTCAGACAAGTAACATCTGCTAACAAGATGCCCCTCCACTGCAGATGGCACTTGCTTCCAAACTCAAACTACCATTGAAAAGTATGTGTGTATTAACAAGTTAAGGAAAATGTGGTCTTCTGTGTCTGTTTTAACTTCAGTTGGAATCGCTTGAGATTACACAGGTTTTCAACTCATGAAACAACGTGATCTCATCACGTTGTACTTGCTATGTTCCAGAGTGAAATGCTTTCATGTGCATGAAGAAAGTGAGAAATAAAAAGGCATGCAATGGTTCAGAGACCAGAAAGATAGGTCTGAGATATAAAGGACTCAAATTTGAATCCAATATTTTACTGGCCCACAACTCATCACCGGCAATCAGAATACCTTATGTCATCAACCTCTTTAATTAAAAAAATAAGATTAAAAGGCCGGCTTATCTTCCTGAGTTCCCATCCTGGGAAATCTAGGCAACCTTCAGAGCCCCCAGAGGATCTCTAAGGACTCCTCCAGGGCTGCTGCAGATGAAGAACCTCTGTAGCTCAGCAGCCTCACGCATTTGGAGGAGTACCCTGCGGACAGCTCGCAAAATGGATTTGTCCTCTGATGTAGGCATGCCCCTCCTATTGGCTTCAAGAAACAAAGAAAACCTACTTCTTTCTCCTCTGCTGGAGCGTGATGTGAATTTGTTACGGAAAGGTTCTTCCATGCAGGGTCCTGCAGACAAAAGGGCAGCCAGGCTGAATAACCTGGGTAATATCTGCAACATGACTCCTGGTCAGTCCTCAGTGGGAGATGGGGGGTTGGGAAGGATGGAAGCATCACCTGAAGCTCGTGAAAAATTGACCTAAAGGGATACCTATCTCTGGACTAGCCTCCACACCAAGGATTTTTCTAAATGTCTGGTATGGTTTTGTGTGACAGGGTTCTAGTGGAGAAGGGGGGCTGCAGGGGTGGCTTCTGCAAGAAGCAGCCAGAAGCTCTCTGCAGGCCTGACAGAGCAAACACCAGCCGGCTCAAGGCCGAGCCCATCAGCGATGGTCACAGCACCTCTGGGAATCACATTTAGGAGAAAAAAATCACAAGCAGCTGCTTTTTGCCACCAGAGAAGGGAGTGAGAAGATGTAAGGAACTGTGCAGCTATCAAGGCCAATGAAGAAGGAGGGGGAGATGAGGTGCCCCAGGTGCTGGAGAGAAAGATTCCCCTGCAGCCCGTGGAGAAGACCATGGTGAAGCAGGCTGTCCCCCTGCAGCCCACAGATGATGATGCGGAGCAGAGATCCCACCTGCAGCCCATGGAAGACCCCATGCCAGTGCAGGTGGAGATACCTGAAGGACTCCTAAGCTTCTCAATAGATTTTTTCTCCCCTGTCCAGCTGAAAAGGGGAGTGACAGAGTGACTTTGGTGAGCATCTGGCCTCCAGCCAGGGTCAAACCACCACAATGTCTCAGAAATGTTGACAGTATTAACACCCTCGACATACAAAGACAAGTTCACTTTATGTGCAACAACAGGACAGGGGCATGTTGTAAGCTCTCTGTGCCCCCAGACACCCCATTTGCTCTGGGATGTCAAAGGAGGGTGCTGAGCCACAGCAACAATAAAGTCTGGCAAGGGTGTCTCCTGCAGTGGCCGTGGCATCCATGGTTCTAATTTCCTAGGGACACATGGGAACATACTGTGGTTAAACTCATCTCTGCCTTCATCCTACCCAGTCACATTCACACGTTTCGCCTGAGTTCAGCCAAGCCAAGAGGTGGGATAAAAGTGTCCCTATAGGTTTTCTGAAGAAAGGTGGACAGGAAGATGCAAGAACTTACTACTGCTGACTGGGGGGAAGGCTAATGAGATCTGTCTTTCAGCCAGCAGAGGATCCACACAGGAAGGAGCTTCATTATTTCTGGTGCTCATGGAAGTATTTATTTAATCATGTTTTGTATTCTTAAAGGATTTCTATGCAAAAGATGAACACCAAAGCAACCCTTCTTTTGCAACATGCCTGTGTTTATGAAATCCTCACAATGGCTAATTGTACTGTGTAATGTGCTCACATTCAACAGTTTCAGATCCTACACATAATATCTTCCCATCAGTCTGGCAACTTGTAGCTTTTTAGCTTAGGCCATTGCTGATTCGTGAAGCAGCCAGCTCTGCTTTGGTGTGTGTGACCTCAGCTCTAACAACGGGATCCTTTCTATACACCAATATTTACTGGATGACAATGCCATCCACAAACAGGGATGCAGGATGGGGACAGAGGACATTTTTAAATATCATCATCATTATTACTTTTATTATTATGGTTACTATTAAGAACATAAAGAAAATCCAACACCACCAATCCTATGTTTTGCATAAATTCAGGAAATAAGCATACCACAAAATCCTAATACCTCGGTGTCCTAGGACATCTGTATAGTACCCAACTCTACTTCTCTCCAGGAGGAAGGAATGCTCCAACATAAATGGGAAATAACAGCAGAGTGCTTTTTCCTGCCTATTAGGCCCTGGTATCCCACAATGCTTTATAGGATTCATCTGGGTGAAAGGGGTGGAGCTGAAGGTTAGCTGGTCTGTGTGGGATGATTCCCAGGCAGTTTGGAAATGTCTTCACCCAAAGTACTTAGTAAAACGTGAATGGCCAAAACCTGTGACATTTTCTTACTCTATATCAATTGTCTGGTCATTTTTTACACAAGACAGGGAGGAGGTGGAAGTGTGTCCTGAATAAATCACAGTATGGGTCTTGCAATATAAAATATAATGAGCTGCACACTCTTTTCAGATATACGTGCTTTCTTCTTCATAGCTCACCAACCACACAAGAGGAGTTACTCTTAACCCTCTGCTAGCACTTGACTGGCATGCCCAGCAGAACACTACGCAGTCCCTCAGGTGCACAAGTCCCCTGGGGTAAGGTAATTTTCACCCAGGGAAAGCTCAGCAAAAGTATTCAAATAGCACAGACCTGCCCAGTAGAAAACCTTGCTTTGTGCCTGGAAGGCTCTTGGAAGACATGGCTAACTGGGTGAGTGAGAGTTACCTCATTCCTGATATGGGAAAGATGTGCTAATAAGTGGGAACCGACGTGAGTTATGTGGTGGCAGCAACGAGATCTCTCGATAGGCTTAAGCAGGTCCCTTGCTTGCACACATGCCCTGGTCAGTAGGGAATGGCTTACTCACTGCAGCCTCCAGCAGCATATAAACCACATGTCTCTACCTCCCTGCTTCCCCATCTGGGGCCCTGAGGGAGAAAGAAGTGTTACCTGCTCTGACCTCAGGAACATCCCTAAAGTGATGTTTATGAGGAAACCAACCAAGGCAGCCAAATGGCACGGCAGTACCTGCACAAAGTCCTAAGTGGCCTTGTACAGAACTGCAGAAATCTCTCCTTCCAGCATCATGCTTTTGTCATGATACCAGACCTGGTGACATTGCTGCAGCTGGTCAGCAGCATTTGGGCAGCAGGGCTAGCCTCTCCTCCACCACCCTCCATCTAGCAAGGCTACAAGGTGTGACTGTGGGGACACCACCTCAAATTACAAGGCATCAGAAAGTGCTCTCTTAGATTACTCCTTGATGAAGACATTGTCATGCTCCAAAGACGTTCATTTAATGACAGATTTTCCCTACAATATTCCGCTATATTCTAATTTTTGTTAGTTTTGCAGTTCTGGACTTTTTGTCACCACCAGGTAAAATTTCAAGCAAAGGCTTCCATAGCCCACACCACCCCACCTTTTGGGCAGACCTCCCTCTCAGGCACTGCGGGCAGCAGTGGGGGAAGGCCATCAGCTCCCACCCACAGGCTGCTGAACCAGAGCTCTGCAAGACGGTGCCTGTCTGTAAGGTGCTGCTGTTGGTTTCTCACCAGATAAGTGGATTATTACCCTGGTTTGCAGCTGCTCTGCAGAAATAGGTCAGCCTCAGGAATAAGCTTTGCCTTCTCCTATTTGGCATCAGAACCACCCAAGAGGAAAAGGGGCTGCTTACAGGGTCCTTGTCCAGGGACCATTGAACTCCTGAGCAATGGGTCGCCTCTGTCAGTGTCTCCTAAAGAGGGAAATGTCCTTAAAGTCAGCGCCTGTGGTTTCCATTGGTTTAGGTTTAGGTGTATGTCCCATAGCAGTGACATATCTTCTGCCTTTATACTTGATCAGGCCCTGTTGAATTCAGTGTGCCTTGAGTGAGGAAGACATTCATTGGTCAGTCATGGGTAGCACTTCACTTAAGGGAAACCTGGATGCCCCCCTAATCTGTGCCTCCCATCCACTTTTTGGATGGACACTCTCCTCTCTCCTTACCCACCATGTATTTGAGCACATTTAAAAATGTGTTTAGCCCAGATTTCAAAACAGGGTTGCAGATTGAATTAAGAAGGAGCTACAGTGTAACGCCAGCGATGTGAACTTCAGATCCAAGTCTCATGTCAGCCCTGCCTAACATCAGCAAAAAAAGGGCTTAAATAAAACCAACCCAGCAACAAAAAATGCAGATTTGGCAAGAAGAGCAAAACACAGCATTGAAACCAAGGATATGCAGCTTAGCTTTGATATGAAGATTTCTCCATCTCTCACACCTTTTCCAGGCCATTATACCTCAGCTGATGACTTCACAGCACAGAAAGCTTGCAAAGTTTTCATTATTGCCTCTTTCATTCCTCTGCCCGTCTGCATTGTGGCTAAAATCACTGAAAAATATCAGGATAAAAGCCTCCTCCTGTTAACACCCTGTATGGCTGGAGAAAGACACAGGGAAGGCCTTGTAGGAAATGTCCTTCTTGTAAGAATTCCAGATCAAGAAATTATGTTAATTCCACATTTTTTGAGACTTTATCTATCCAAAGAAACCTTTTTTGCACATTTAGCTCCCACAGGTGCTTATACAGTAAAGGCCTGATCATCAGCGGGTGTAAACTGGCTTAGCTCCGTAAATTTTTAAGGAGCTAATCCACTTCCCCTCACCTGAGGACCCATCCCCTGGATGCTCACCCCGCGTACCTGAACTGCTCTGTGCAAACAGAGAGATTCATGGCACTGTTTTTCCCCAGTGAAACCACACAGGAGGCAGCTGCCGGGAAGCACGTCCCTCCCCGCCTGTCACACAGCAGCAGCAGGTTTGGGCCTACAAATTAATTTGCCCCTTGCAAACGGACGCGTGCTGCGGAGGCTGCCGCGCGCGGCAGTTTCTGGAGCAGCACAGCAGATTTAGAGCAGGCTTCGCCGAGCCCCCGTTTCCACGTCCCAGTAACCACATGCTGGGGAGTGTGGGAGAGCCGCAGGTGACTGACCCCAAAGAGCGCGGCAGAAATTCGCCCAGAAAGGCTGGCAGCTGAGCGGGGCCCGAGCCCAGCTGGAGCAAGCAGCCGATGGAGGGAGTACGGGTTGCAGCAGCCCTGGGAACCGCGCCGTGGCCAGCAGCCTGCCGAACAGGTTGCTCCCAATAAAAGTGCTTTGCCACTGGATTGAGGCGGCGGATGAATTAATTGTGCCATTTCCATGACATTCTGCTGCAGCTTAAACATATTAATAACTGTTCATCCCCGAAACAGCTTTTTCCTCCCACACGAGGGGGAAAAATATCCATCTGAATTTTTTAGATTATGTGACAGGCTTGCAAACTGTTGTTAACTTTATCATTTGGGATATGGATTAGACTGCAGCACATTAATTTATCGGGAAGTAAGAGCTGCCTGTTCATCTCTTTTCTGTTATGACATCTGCAGTGAAAGCACGATGGGGGCCAGACAGACAGTGAGTAATAGACTAGAATATGAAGTTTGGTGGGGGAAAAATGGCAAGGTTTGCTACAGATATAATTGAACCCATTAAGCAAAAAATAAAAAAAACAGTCAGTGGTCCTTTAGCAGATATCCCTCTTAATGAAATTGCAGATAATGAAACCTGCCAGTTAAAAGAGATATCAATCCACATCTATTAAAGTTGGCATGGAAAAGTCAAGCAAAAACCGATCCTGCGATTAAAGACATTTTACTGGTGTCCCCAGGGCTTTACAACCACCCCTATTGCTCCCCACCTCTTCAGCCTCCCGGAGGGGTATGGGGGTGTCACAGTGCCTCCCAGAACTGGGTTTCCTCCCGCTGCCCTAGGAGTGACAGCCCTGCTACATGGCCAAAAAGGTGGGAAAGGTGAAGGGCTGTGATTTGTGGGCCAAAAGACTTCATGAAACATTCAAGAGAGCCTTGCCAGCTTCCTAAATTGTTAATGCAAGCTCTCCAGCTTTACAGAAAACATATTCCCGTTGTCATTTTCATTCCCTCTTGGCCTGTTAGCCCTCTGATTATGTGAACGGCAACACATGAGCAATTACACAGCACAAAAAGTGTGAGGCTTAGGTACTTATATTTGGCCCCTTAATGCCAATGGGCAATTCTGTTTATATTATCTATAGTTAATACGTAAGGATCAGTATCCATGAACTCCCAGACTTCACGTTCCAAGGCATGACAGTGTAGTAAGGCTATCACCTCACAGCCATTTATAAGACTGCGTTTTATTTTAACAGTTAATGCTAAAGAAAAATCAGCTACAGGGCACAAGGCTCTCTGTCACTGTGGGTGCCAGCCCTCAGCCTTCTTTCCCAGCTCTCCAGACCTGCTGTCCCAAATCCTTCAGGGTTTCGCTCTTCACCAAGGTATGCTTGCCTGTGCCTGGACATGGTAAAGATTCAGCACGTGGTGGCTGAAAATGGTTCACAAACATTTAGTCACAATAAATTCAGCTAATTCATGCTGAAGGTGTTCCCCAGTGGTTTTTTTATTCCTATTATGTAAACAATCCCACCAGTGACTTTTTCTTTTGTTCCTATTAATACACTGGATGCATGTGAGGCAAAGACTTACATCAGGAGAATTCACGTAGTCTCTTCATAATCTCTTTGGTTTCCCCCTTTCTATTTGTAAGAAGTACCCCTGGCCCAGCCCAGATGCAGAACAATGTTGCAAGGGAACAAAGGAAGGGATGGGTGGTGGATCAGGCCACTGTTCCTTCTGCCACACTCTGTGCCCTTCCCTGCCGGCGGCAAGACCAGCTGCCTTGCAGGACAGTGCAAGAAACCCCCGAATGAACCATCATGGGACAATCTGCCCACAGGGGAAGTTTTTTTCTTATTTCTCATCAGATAGTTGTTTCCCAACACCATGAAACATGGGAGTTTGCATACTTGTTATCCATACGATATTATCCGTACAAATATCTAGTCCCTTTTGGATCTTCCTAATCTCTTGGGCTCAGTTGTATTTTGTGGCAATAAATTCCTAGGGACAAACAAGTGTTGTCTAAAATATTTCCTGATCAGTTTCAAATATTTTTTTCTTTTTCTGCTTCCTTATTGAGCAACTCTTGCTCATGAATTTAAAAAAAAAATGGCTAAATGAGATCATCTCTTCTAACCTTTTCGGTATTTCTCATTGTCCACCCAGTTTCCCTCCTTTTACTTATCATCCCTAAACAGAAACAGTACACTCTTCTTGTAAAGAGCTCGTCTAGGACTAGATCACACCCCTTTTTTTATGTACAAAACTAACAACCACTCACACAGCCTGACCCTAAGAGCCTCAAAAAGTTTCCTTTGCCATGACAAATAGAGCAGACAGTTTTGGACTTCAATCTTTGGACAAAGGTCCACAGAGCCAAGCAATTCAAAAGCAATCCACCAGGCTGGACAATATTCATGGAGGATAGATTGCCATTCATTTGGGACTGATGAGCTCAAACCCATCAGAATCAACAAGTCCGCAGGGAACTTGCAAAGGAAGCAGCCAGCAAAGATAAAGCCATCTATGCCCATCAATAAATCCAACGGTCTGGTTCCCCCGGCTTTCCTTTGGTCATGCAGCCTTGCTGGGCTGCGTAATTGCTGCCTTACCGAAGACACACAAGCCTGCCCGCCGAACAGATGCAAGTTTCCCCTGCTCTCGTTCAGCTGGGAACCCGCTCAGCAAAGCGGAAATAAATCACGGGGAACTTGCTGTCATCTCTCCACCTTCCCGCACACCCTCCGCCGCTGCTGCCTGACTGACTCGAGCTGGCGTGGTTTTTAAATGAAATCTGCGAGACTGGCATCAACAGCCTTCCCTAATTTTTAGCTAATACCTTAGTGGGTTCTGCATTCGCATCTGGCCGGCGCCGTCATGCTGAGCCTGATGATAACAGGCTGCTGCTCTTTCCGAGCAGGAAGCCGGGGTACCGCTACCGACAGCCTAAACAGAGGCTTGTTCCAAGCACAACAGCACATCGCAGCCAGTGAAGGGTCTGCGGTGCGGGACTTCTCCCAAGGCATAAAAAAAAAGGAAAGAAAAAAAGGGAGAGGGGGGAGGAGAGAGAAAGAGAGAGAGAAAAATGTGTTAACTGTGCTAACAGTGCCAAGTAATATGCTTCGTTAAAAATTTAATCACCTGCAAGTGCAAAACAAGTGCAAAGCAATCATGTTGTAATTAGCACAGCAATTAACACCTCCCTTTTCGATAGCACATGCATCCTAGGAAGTGCATGATTGCAAATGTTTATGCTGCTGACAGACTAAGTTCCTATAGAGAGGAAAAAATTGCTTAAATAGATTTTTTTCCCCTCATCTCTTTGGCATTTGGGATGTTATGTGTCCATGAAACCCCAGCACCAGCTGCCATGTTGGTTTTGTGTGAGTGCTGCTCCATTGCATAGCGTAACTAACAACTACAACTTGATCCGGAGCCTCCTGAAAGATGGGCACAAACCTCTAGAGCTCCACTGTGGAACAAAGATGTAAGCATTAAAATTATAAGGTGATTTTTTGCAGACTGTCACTTGTCAAAGAGCAAGCACCAAGCCTGCACTGTGTTTGTAGACTCTGGGATGTTACAGTGTGGGTGGAGGGAGGGGAGGAAAAACCAGAGCTGTGGTTTCAGGATAGGTCTGTAGCTAAAATACACACAGATTCACAGCACCAAGATCCCTCTTAGACGTGTCCCCCCATTCAAACAACTACTTCTACCAAAAGGCTGTGCCAGAAGAAATATGATTTGGTTTGATAAACTGGCTGATGCAGAGATGGCTTGGGAAAACACCCTCCTGCCAGCCATGCCCAGGTGATTGCTGCTCCTTCACCCACTCACTGGGGTATCCATGTTTGTCTGGTTGTCCATGCTTTTTTGCCTCTTACCACCCCTAGAAAACTTGGGGTTTGATTGTCCCAGTCCTCTCACAAGACTGGGTGCCAGTGAGACCACATGAGGAAGGAAAACTGGCTCTCAGCATTACCTTGGAGAAGTTATATAGACTTAAATATTCAAAAATATCCCATAAAGTACCCTTGTTTAGAGGCTCTTCAACTTTAATAAATGGGCTGTATTTGAAATGGGACACCATACGCAGCATCCTGGCAGGAACTCATCGGCTCTCATGGTTGCTCAGTAGAGCCAAAGAGCTGGCCTGCAAGCTTGGCATCCAAAAGCTGAGCACCAAAAAGGTAAAAGCCATCTTTGAAAATAGAAAAGGAGAGGCTAGTCTTGATGTTTCTCCCCTCCCAGACACTAAGATTGTTGAAAGTTATTTCCATCAGAATTGAGTATTGGGATTCCTATTTGCAAAGTCGTTAGGAGATGCTAAAGCCACAAACATTACTGTCAGGTCTGAGCCAAAATAACAAAAAACCTTGCAATGGCCACAACTCCTGAAAAAGTTAATTCTACATAAGTTTGCTGCATATCCTCAGAAATTCACATTTTCCACACCATTATTTCCATGAACTAAGATGTGCTCATGGGGGACTTCAACTTCCCTGACATATGCTGGGAGTACAGCACAGCACAGAAGAAGCAGTCTAGGAGGTTTTTGGAGTGCACAGAGGATGCATTCCTGATGCAGCTGGTCAGAGAGCCCACAAGAGGAACTGCCCCGCAGACCTGCTGTTCGTGAACAGGGAAGGTCTGGTAGGAGATGTGAAGGTTGGGGGCTGCCTTGGACAGAGTGACCATGAAATGATACATTTCTCAATTCATGGTGGAGCTTGGAGGGGGAATAGTAAAACTGCTACCTTGGACTTTCAGAGGGCAGACTTTGATTTGTTCAAGAGACTGGTAGGGGGAGTCCCTTGGCATTCAGTCTTAGCGAACAAAGGGGTACAAGAGAGCTGGTTGCTCTTCAAGAAGGAAGTCTTAAGGGCGCAGGAGCAGGCGGTCCCCCTGAGCCGCAAAATGAGCCGGCGGGGAAGAAGACCAGCGTGGATGAATAGGGAGTTACTCTTGAGGCTCCGTGAGAAAAAGAGAATCTACCGCCTGTGGAAGGAGGGACGGGTAACTGAGAATGAATTCAAGGAAGTTGTCAGGATGTGTAGAGGTGAAATCAGAAAGGCAAAAGCCCAGCTTGAATTTAACCTGGCCGCTGGGGTTAAAAAGAATAATAAACTCTTTTATAAGTACATTAACAGTAAGAGGAGGACAAAGGAGAATATCCACTCTTTACTGGATGAGGCTGGGAATGTGATCACTGAGGATAAGGAAAAGGCGGAGGTTCTGAATGCCTTCTTTACATCTGTCTTTAAAGGTCAAACAGATCCTCAGGGTACCCCTCTCTCTGACCTGGTAGTCTCAGCTGGGGAGCATGCTAACTCCCCTGTGATTCTGGAAGAAACAGTCAGAGACTTCCTACTCCAACTGGACTGCCACAAGTCCATGGGGCCGGAAGAGATCCACCCGAGAGTGCTGAGGGAACTGGCAGAGGTGGTAGCCGAGCCGCTTTCCATTATCTATCAGTCCTCCTTGCTGACTGGTGAGGTCCCAGAAGACTGGAGGCTTGCCAATGTGACTCCCATTTACAAGAAAGGTTGTAAGGAGGATCCGGGGAACTACAGGCCTGTTAGCCTGACCTCGGTTCCAGGGAAGGTTATGGAACAGATAGTCTTGAGGGAGATCATGCGGTATGTGCGGGATGGCCGGGGGATCAGGCCTAGCCAGCATGGGTTCATGAAGGGCAGGTCCTGTTTGACCAACCTGATCTCCTTCTATGATCTAGTGACCCATCTGCTGGATGAGGGAAAGGCTGTTGATGTGGTCTACCTAGACTTCAGCAAAGCCTTTGACACTGTCTCCCACAGTATTCTCCTGCAGAAGCTGGCAGCCCGTGGCTTGGATGGGTACACCCTCGGCTGGGTAAGGAGCTGGCTGGAGGGCCGGGCTCAGAGAGTGGTAGTAAATGGAGTTAAATCCAGCTGGCGACCGGTCACGAGTGGTGTTCCCCAGGGGTCGGTGCTGGGGCCTGTCCTCTTCAATATCTTTATTGATGACCTAGATGAGGGCATTGAGTGCACCCTCAGTAAGTTTGCAGATGACACTAAATTGGCTGGGAGTGTGGATCTGCCTGGGGGTAGCGAGGCCCTACAGAGGGATCTGGACAGGCTGGAGAGCTGGGCTGAAGCCAATGGCATGAGGTTCAACAAGAGCAAATGCCGAGTCCTGCACTTTGGCCACAACAACCCCAGGCAGCGCTATAGGCTTGGGGCGGAGTGGCTGGAGGACTGTGTGGAGGAAATGGACCTGGGGGTACTGATTGATGCACGGCTGAACATGAGCCGACAGTGTGCGCGGGTGGCCAAGAAGGCCAACGGCATCCTGGCTTGCATCAAAAATAGTGTTACTAGTAGGAGCAGGGAGGTAATTGTCCCCCTGTACTCAGCACTTGTGAGGCCGCATCTCGAGTACTGTGTTCAGTTTTGGGCCCCTCACTACAGGAAAGACATTGAGGCTCTGGAACGCGTTCAGAGGAGGGCTACTAAGCTGGTGAGGGGTCTGGAACACAGGCCTTACGAGGAGCGTCTGAGGAAGCTGGGATTGTTCAGCCTGGAGAAGAGGAGGCTTAGGGGAGACCTTATAGCTCTCTATAACTTCCTGAAGGGAGGTTGTAGTGAGCTGGGGGTCGGCCTCTTCTCCCGTGTAGGCAGTGACAGAACTAGAGGGAATGGTAGCAAGCTGCGCCAGGGGAGATTCAGGCTCGACATTAGGAAGCACTACTTCTCAGAAAGGGTAGTCAGGCACTGGAATGCACTGCCCAGGGAGGTGGTGGAGTCACCGGCCCTGGGGGTGTTCAAGGAAAGACTGGATGTTGTATTGAGGGATATGGTTTAGTGGGAGCTAGTAGTAATAGGTGAATGGTTGGACTGGATGATCTTCTAGGTCTTTTCCAACCTTGATAATTCTGTGATTCTGTGATTCTGTGAAAATTGGAGAACAAATTCAAAAATTACCATAGAGACAAGTAGAAGGCAAGTGAAAATGAAGCTAGGAAAGAGCAATGCACCCTTTGCTATCCCAATATATTTTCCTGTTTCTTGAGCTACTTCTGAACTGAGAGAGCAGCCAAATCAAACACGGTACCAGTTTAATGATAGTTTCTGCAGAGTTTCTGACAACACTGACGCCCTACACCCACTCCCCTCCCTTGAGCCAGTTGACCTCTGTTTACAGACCTTTGGGTATCCCAGTTGTGTTTTATTTGAGGCTTTGTTCCGAGCTCTCACTGGCCTGCTGGCACCATTTTCTGCCCCCATTGAGTACTTCCTGGGAGACAAAGGTCTTTGAGATGGTTGCATCCCCCTCTCTGTTAGGGTATGAGCACATACTCATGTTTTTTGGTTTCCCCCATTGCCCTCCTGCCGTTCAGGCTACACGGGAGCCTGCCCTATCCTCCTGAATGAAGTTCAAGCATCCAAGTTTTGATGTTTTCAACTGGCAGTTACAGGCGCTTTCCTCTAGTATGCAACACATTTTTTACTACTTTTACAAGTCTTTGGTATGATGTGGGCTACAGAAACCCAAAGTGCATCCCCCAGTTCTGCCTGGGGCAGTCCTGGAGACGGACAAGAAGAAGCTCTCAGGATCAGTATAAGGTCTGCCACCACCTTCATGAGAGGTTTGGGGTGATTTCCCTGCCTCTGCTGGAGTTCACCTTCTCAAAGGCACACTGCTAAATCATCCCTGCCAGAGATGACTTACCCCCGAGGCTCATAAAATTACTTGTGAAGAGCAGTCATGTTTGTACTTGAAATGCACTGAAATAAGCCATCGGAGGGGGTGGGGGGTGACGACAGAGGGATCCTGTGGAAAATACCCCTGAAACACTGACCCAGAGTCTTCATCTCGGCTGACATCACATTTCCAATGACACAAGTGCAGCACCATGCTGTACTATACATCCACGAGGCATGTTTTTCAAGAAGATGATCTCATACAACGTGCAGTCAACACCTAGACTAATAAGGCATGGTTGCATTCCCTGCTGCCAAGTCCCTTCTGAGCACTGAAACGGTGTCCATCAAGTATGGGGGAAAAAAGCTTGTGTGAGCTGTTTGTTAAAATGTTTGCTGCACAGCAGAAGCCTGAAGTAACAGGAGCTCTTCTCTTCAAACCACAAAGAGCTGATAGTTATCACCAATAAAAGGTTAGGAAAACCATCAGGGGTAAGGAGAGTCTCGCATGCACAGAAAACCACAAGTCAATGCAACCGTACAAAACCTTGTGGTTCAAAATGTATGCAGAATACATCAGAAACCTCTCATCCTGGGAACAAGAAAAACAGCTTACACCCATGGAAGGCAAGTAAAAGCCTTTGGTTGACAGGGGCTGCAGCACAGAAAAATGCCTGGGAAAGGTCAGTGAGCCCATCGCTTGGCAGCAGCTGTCAGCAGGGAGTTGTGACAGCATCCCGCAGCAGCAGCATACATCTGACAGAACAGAGAGAATGGCAGAGCAGGTACTGGAACAGACTGGGATCTGGGATCTGCCCAAGGACACGATCAGAAGGAAATCGTGTGGCCTGGTAATTGCTCCATGGAATACAGAATCAAATAAGTGTCTTGATAGCTTTGGTCCAGTCTGAAAAAAACCCAACCAAACAGGAAAAGAAATGCAGGTGGTGAAAGCTGACAGCAAGTTACACAGCTACTTCAGTTACCAAGGCATACACCTTAAAAATAAGAGATGAGATGGGAAGGAAAGTACCAAAGTGGTGAAAGGAGATGGGAAAACCAAGAGCACCTGAACAGCAGGTACAAAAGGCTTGGGAGGTATTTAGTCTTGAGAGATATTTAGGAAAGATAAAAAACTGCTTCACTGACATAGAGAGCAAGTACTACAGATTTTGTGTGTTAGGACTGTGAATAAGGACTCAAAGTCTGTGGCTTGGCTCCCTCTTAGTGGGAACCATGGAGTTTGGGAGGGTGAGACCCCCACCCCCTCATAATAACCCTCTTAATCTTGACAGGCACTGCTCTCCCACAACTGGGAAGATAACTCTTCTCACTAATATTTCTGAGAAAAAAAGGGGGAAAAAGACACACACACAAAAAAATCTGAATTCCCACTCGTTTTGCATATCCAGGTTCCCAGGCACCCATCCCTATTTTACTAAAGGGGGGGTAAGAAATATATTTAATAAAGATCTGGCAGGAGTATGATGAAATAATGAGTAGGATGAGACCATGTTACATAAATTGGCAAGGATCCAGCTTGTAAATGATTAAAACAAAAGAAAAAGGGAGTTTCCACAAAGACTAACGTAAAAAGCATTTTATAATCAAAAGGCCTGAAACTATGGGGGCTGATGGGAATGTCTAGCAAAACAAGCCTGTTCTGAGGCTTCCAGATGATACATGGAAACTTAATCAGCTCATCTCAGTCAACCTTAAATCAAAGAAAAGTCTGATTGGAGGTTCAAAAGGAAGAGTGGTTTTGTGGCTCAAGAAGAAGAGTGGAACACTTTCCCGATTCTGCCACAGATTTCCTTTGAGATCTCGGGTAAGCCACTTACTTGTGTGATATTAAATTTCACAGCTCTTGGGTACAATAGTTTGCCTTATATGCGTATTCCAATTTGTCCCTGGAAGTGGACTATTACATTTATACGCCTGGCTCTTTACACCCACACCTAACCTTCACAGAGCACCGTTGCTAACAAGCAGGCCTTCAAATTCCCTTCTATAATCTTTTCCTCTGTAAAATGCAGAGAAGCCCCGTATATCTCTATAGCGGTGCTGTCATACTGAATTAGTGCATAATGTTCCTGACGATCTTTGAGTAGGTAACGTTACAGAGGGGAGAGAGTTCTCTGTAATTTACTGCAACGAGATTAATGGTGAGTGTTTCCCTCTCAGGTAGATGCCAAGAAAAAAGGAGTTTAAATGGTTACAATCTCTCTGCTGCTAAGAAAAGCATCCCTTCGTAGTTCACCGATAACTCTTCCTTCTTCCTTACCCAAAACCAAGGTCCAATGACGTTAAAAATGAGAACTGTAACATTAAGAGAGACACAGATCTAATTTCTGTTGGAACAGAGAATTTGTTACACAAAATCAAATGCTAATTGGCTCCAGCCTTTTAAACTAAACAAGCTAAGAGGCCATGGAGAACATACAGATCTTCAAGGGGAGTTTGCTAACCATATGCAGTCAGAGCCCAACCTAAATGGTTTTTATCTTCCAGGTTTACAAGAGTATGTGTGTGCACTTTTCTGAAAGTCTAATCCCCTGTACACTGAAAATTCAGATGAAAGTCAAGAAAGGGAAGGTTAGATCAGGGAATGAGGACTCCTTTATACTGCTTCCAAGCTCTGCCCTGATGCATTGTGTAACCTTGGGCAAGTCATTTAACTTGTCTTGCTCATCCATCAGATAGAAAGATGATGCTTATCTATTGCATGAAAATGAGTTAATTGCTGTTTGCCAACTGCTTTCATCTCTTTGGATGAATCAGATTGAGTCCATATATGTGAGTGTATATAATTTTGCATGTGTATTTTTATTTGGAGCTTGCTTATGTCTTGGAGCATAGCTTCTTCAGGTCAACACTGGTTATCTGCTTGGCAGGGAGCCCCTGTTGTACATTTCTGATGTAATGCAAATCATAGCAATAAGAAACACATCAAGTGAAAGGTATTACTCTTATCATCATTAGTTGTTTTGTTGTTGTTGTTGTTGTTATTATTATTATTATTATAGTTTCACACTTGGATGCTGAGATAGGACCACTTTAAAAAGTATGGCCCCAAGAAAGAAGTCTGCTGTTCTTTGGAATAAGTATCTAAAAATAAAATGAATGGGAGAGGCATAGGCCTGGAGCTGCCTCTACACAGACGTGTTGATGTAAAGTTTCCCAAGGGCATCACCAAATCTCTAAACAAATTTACTTATAGTCTTTACCACTCAGGAACTGACCTATGCAAGTGCCTGGCCAGTGGGTGGTTCTCGCCAAAACAATAAATCTCCTCCCTCAGGGAGGAGTCGTAGCACTCAAGACTTGTTTGATTTTCGGAAACAGAAGGAAATTGGAGTGAGAGGCTCAGAAAGAAATAATAAGAAATTCTCTAAACCATAGCCACTGCTCTGGAAAGACATCCAAGGGCTATAGAACCACTGAGAGCAAAGTCTTTTTCTTAACCATCAGTGGATGCACTGAGGATCATGCTTTATCTACTACGTGAGGAGCTGACACTGCTGTTGAAGGATGTGGAGTTGCCTGCAGAGGCCAAAGGGGTCACCACTGCTTTGGGAAGCAGGGCCAGAGTGAGTAGCAGACAAGAGCAATCTGGTGTGTTTGAAAGGTATGATCTTTAAATATATATGTTAACTATAAACTATTGTCATTCTTTCATGCAAGACACTCCACCGTCAGAGAACTTCTTCAAAAGAGACCAGGTTCTCCAGTTCTATGTGACCCCATGTCCTCACTATGGATGCTGCTACATCTTTTGTGTGTTAAGGGTACACCTTTGCTTATCTGGAGTGGTAGAACAAAACCCATTAGCTTTGCAACTAAGTTTAAGCTCCAGAAAAAGCATTATCCTAGTGACATTTCTCACCAGAAAGAGACTCAATGGTAAAAGGACCAAAACACATATTTGTTAATGTCTTATCCTCTGCCCAAGTACCAGGTTGTCGGGTATTTTTGGGTGGGGGTAGGGCAAAATGGGACATAGGGGGTGCCTGCCTTTGGAAGCACTGCAGAGATGTTTCTCTCCACAGGCTGATTGGAAAGCTTTGGAACAGCTGCTCTTCCAGTCTCATGGACCACAACAGCAACACAGCATCCTCCCATAGCAAGGTGTTGACACATCATGCCTGGACTCATTCCCAGGCCCTATGGTTTTGCCATCCCTCTTTGCCTCAGAGATACACACATTTTCTACCCAGTGGCTCTTCTAGTTCCTCCTTCCATAGGACTGAAACAATGGGGAAGATTTTATCCAGCCTTTCCCTGCGTGGTTGAATTTTGCCCGTAAGGACTTGTTTTCATTCATTCCACACTTTCAGCACACCAAGTATGAAAGACCTAATAGACTGGGATGCATTTCATGTTTATTGGATGAAATGGCAAATGCTGTTGCATGATATTTTGTTATAGATCTCAGAGCTTGTCGTTATTTCAGTCAGATTGGTTAGCTCATTTTTTTGTTTTACTCTGCTTGCTTTACATAATACTTATTGGTTGACTTATATGAGTATGATTAAATTAATAGATTTTAGAATGCAAATTAGTTTCCACTAGTGTTTATTCAATACATCTATAGGTAAGGTTTAAGTAAAAACACAGCCTAAGATCAGAATTAGGGTGCATGCTAATCTTAATGGATGGCACGGACCTAGCTTGCTCCTTGTTACATTTGGATATTTGGAACAACCCTTTCTAGTCAACCTCTGAAAGCCACTATGGGCAGATGTTGGTGCAGAGCAATTTTGTTTTTTCCACAGAGGCCTGGCTTTACTCAGAGACAGACATGCAGCTCTCAGTGACGCAATCAACTTTTTCAGGGTATTACTGTTGTAAAGGCTCTACAGAAATGCTGATTAAAGGCAAGCTTTCAGCACAGGCTAGAAAGTCCAAAGGATAGCAGCAGAAGATACTGGTTACAGTGGCATAAAATGATTTGAAAGGTGCCCTTTCCCATGCTTCCTGTGCCTCCAAACTCCTTTTTTCTTGCTGGTACATTTTGCTCCTGCTCTTTTTTTTGTAAAAGATCACTACTAACTGACTCAGTCACACGTGCATTTCAGTCTAAACAATTTTGTGTCAGCAAAAAGGTCAGTACTGTTAAAAAAGCTGACTGTTGTGGGTGAGGGGCACCTGCAGGTTTCCATGTAGCTCTCAAGATTCACACTCATCTGGATCTTCACACTGGAAGGCATCAGGAAGTAGTAGTCTTCCCAAAGCATCTTCCCAGTTATTCCCCGATATCAGCGTGCCATCAGGTCTTGGAATTTCAAGGAGGGTCATCCTGGCTTTACCATACTAAACCAAACCCTGTCCTCCACAGAATCAGCTCCCCAGTTCACAGCGTAACCACTGCCATTGAAAGGAAATCTGCAAAGTCTCCCCTGTGCTGCCCTGCTCACTGAGCACTGAGCACTGAGCACTGACTCCGTGCTCCTTCCCAGCTCTGCCTGCCGCTCTCGCCCTTTCGCACAGCCGCATCTGCCCAGGTGGCTTTTGCTTCCCAGTGAGCTCTGCTCCTTTAAAACAAATTACCAGGGGAATGTTAGTGATGTAAACTTGTTTAAACCTGAGCGGGCAGTTAAGTTAGCTTTGTAATTAATTGCCTCATCACTTGCAGTCATCCTTCAGGAATGCTGCGCCGCTGGTTCACAATCAAGGAAGGGCCAGATCCCCAGCGTAGATACCCCAAAGTGAACAAAATCACTAGAGTCTGCAGCAGGCCTGGCTCTGACCCCCAGAGAGGATGAAGAGGGAGGCATCATCAGCCCCACCACCACCCTGGCATGCAGAGGTGGGCAGGGGTGCGCTGTGAGACCCCTCCCAGTGCACTGCTGGTTTTGTGCTGGGGAAAGGATTAGCTTCCCAGAGGCACGGCCTCAGCATTCATATCCCAGGGGTGCTACATCATGACATGACTGCTTTCCACCAGGTCAGGTGAGCCCTCCAGGGCTTACACTCCTCCCTGCCATGGGAAGGAGACACCATAGCTTTACGAACCCACTAGGAGGACATGGGAGTTAATGGAAACAACTTGTGAGTGAAAAACACGTGTTAACCTTTAGAGACACAGACAGAGGCTGCAGAGGGATGGTTGTGGTACCTTCTCCCTCACATACCTGTAAAGCTGGCTGAAGCCATGAAACTCCAATTACAATTATATCTACTCACATCTAAAGGCACTGCGGGTGCGCATGCTCAGAAGCTGGTTTTACCCACAAGCTCTCTTCTTGAGGCTGGGCTCTCCTCTGCACGGGAAAGGGAGGAGGGAGGGAAGATAAAGAGGTACCAGCTTCTTTAAGAGTGGCAAGGTAGTGAGGGATGACAAAGAAGAAAAATAGTGAAGTGCGGAAACGTAGGATGGAGGGAACTGTGTCTACGAGGAAAGAGCAGTAAGTGATGGACCAAACTGAGAAGCCACCTGATAACTTCTGGGTCAGTGCATGGTCAGTCTATGTACCTTTCAGAAGGCTGCTGGAGGGAAAAAGGGCTGAAGGGGAGATAGCTATTTCAGATAAGAGCTGCTGTTAATATTTGTGGCTACTTTATAATTGCTAGTTACACTCCAATTAAATAGAGGAAAAGACCGGGGTCTACATGAAAAGTGAGCTGAGTGATGTGGCCAGTAAAAACCTCAGCACAGCTCCTGTGTAAAGAGTAGCTCAGGATGTATAACAGCCCTCATCCCTGCATCTGCCAGTGACAAGTACCACCCTTAGATTTGATGTCTCTGGTCAAGAGAAGACACCTTTGTGTGGGTTTCTGGGCAGACTCTCCATCACCCCAGGAAACGGGTGTGCTTTTACCAGTTCTCCCGCATCGCTGCCAGCTGGAGCAGAGATACCAGTTCACAGTCCCTCTCCCACACCAGCAAGTGGCTCTTCTGCAGGGATCCGGGGGAATTCTAGCACAAGGAGGTAGAAAGGGCAATCAATGCCTGTGATAAGATACACTCCAGCAAACTGTTTATATTTTTTCTCACTGGGTTGCAGATGACCTAATAGGCTCTTTTCCCATCTCTAATTTCTACGAATCTGCAATCCTACTATTTATATTATATCTTGAGGGTTTCTTCAAGAGTAAATGATGTAATTATACCCTGCACCATAACATTTCAGGATCTAGCATAATAGGACTAAATATGCAATTATGTGGTTAGTAAATGTAACAGTACAAAACTCAAAATCTATATCCATGTACTGTAGCTTCATAAGAATTAGTTTCCTGTTATGTACACAGCAGATGTAATGTAATTACTGATAACTGGAAAGTATCACCAGACATTCACATGATACCAACAAAAAATGCCCCTCCAGACAATTATTCCTTCAAACATATGAAAATTAGAGAATTTCTACTGTCGTGTCTTATCCACAAAGTCTAGGCACATACATTTGATCCTCTGTATAGTAAATCAATACTTATAGATACACTGAACCCACAAATAATGTGCACGCATACTCAAAGGGAAGGATCAGATTCGCTTCTGGTGATATTCCAGCAACTTCAGCTGAATCACAGGATGGAGGAAGGCTGTCCATTCTGCAACTTGTATGGGTTACAGTTGGAATAAAACAAAATTGGCCCCTGACATCTGTACAGTGTTGTGTGAGAAAAGGAAAACATGAAAGGAAGCACAGCCCTGTGCTTAAGGAGTTAATCCTGGACTTGGGAGACACACTTTCAACTCAGAGTTTTTCCACAAGTTTCAAAGAAATGGAAAAAGGGAAAGGGAAAGGGAAAGGGAAAGGGAAAGGGAAAGGGAAAGGGAAAGGGAAAGAAAAAAATAAAAAGAAAGAAAAATTAAGAGGTGAGAGAAGAAGAAAAAGAAGAAAAAAGGAAAAAGGAAGAGGGAAAATAAGAGAACAAGGGAGGGAAAGAAGGGGAAGGGGAGGGGGAAGGGAAGGGAAGGGAAGGGAAGGGAAGGGAAGGGAAGGGAAGGGAAGGGAAGGGAAGGGAAGGGAAGGGAAGGGAAGGGAAGGGGAAGAGACTTTTATGATGCACTTTGTCTGCAAAGGGACAGTTTACCAGTTAAAAGTGAGATTTTTGCACCAGTTGCTTTCACCTAATGTCACAGAATCACAGAATCACAGAATAATAAGGCTGGAAAAGACCTTTAAGATCATCAAGTCCAACCATTCACATACTAAACTAAACCATATCCCTAAGTACTTCATCTACCCTTTTTTTTGAACACAAATGTCCTTTATTTTCCACTTAAACCCAAACATGAAATGGGCCTAGCTGTACCAGAGGAAACTGTCTTCACCAAAAGGTTAAAAATGGTAGTTTAAAAACTATATTTAAAGGTTGTGATAGCTCCTGCTTTAGAAATCAAATACGGCTTGAGCTTCTCCTTCCCTTATGTAAAGGCAGCTACTCACTCATTGGGTACAATGGGAACTCTCTGGTTAGGGGCTTCAGCTCCAAAACTAGGCCACGAGGAGAGAGTGCTCACTGAGCTGTATGATCCCTGCACCAGCCCCACTACCACTACTCATGAGGTTCATCAGAACAAATATGCCAGAAAGAAAAGCAAATGCTGTTTTCTTGTAGAAACTTCAATTATCCACGTATAAAAACAGGTGATGCTTCAAAGGAGTGTTTTATTGCTAAGCAAACACCTGTCAGGTTTTCAGCTGATACTGACACCAGGCTAAATACATCCCTTAGCAAATATATGCTTACATCCCTATAAATATGTTAGACCTATGGCTAACAGGGAGTAAAAGCTTGATAAACATTACACACAACACACCGCACATTGTCCCAGCAAGCCACGCTTGCTGTGTACACGAGCCCGTGTTTACAGCAACGTCGTGACATTTAGCCGTAGGCATGAGACAGCCGTGGTGGAAGAGTCAGTCATGTTGGATGCACCAAAAGGATATTAAGCCTGCATGAATCTCAGATGTCACACAGAAACACAGAACATCCCTTTTTCAGACTTCGTCCCTGGCAATTAAATCTACCACGGCCTTACTCAAAATGTCCCATTTGATTAAATCAAACTCCCAGAGGCATGGAACCCCTTAATTTCATATTCAGATCACGGACAGAAGAAGCTGTGTGTTCCTATTGAGAGGTGTTTAGGAGCCTCACCATTGCCTATCTTGCTCCTCAAAAGCCATGTGAACCAGCCACCACAGGCACCCAGGTACTATATCGCCTAAGTTTTGAGACCACAACAGAGCTCTGCACTTCATTGCATTCTACTTTGCCCTGCACTTCTTTGCAAACTCTCCATTTACCACAGGACAATAAGTGTCATACCGTCCCATCCCTGTTGCAGAGAGGCAGTTCAACACCTGGATGGCTTGAAGAACTGTGCTGTTCTTTCTTACCTTCTCTACTCAGTCGTGTCTTCTACTTGTCTATATGTCTTGTCTACATGTCTACTACTATGGCTGAACTGTTAATATAGAGGTTAACATGATGCTCTGTAGCAGCGCGTAGTTACTCCAGTTTGAGCTGAAATACTTGGTCATATTCCCCCACCCCATATTTCTGTTGTGCTATTGGCACTGGAAACATTAGCTTTGTAGTCACAATCACATGAGAACTAAGTAAACTGTAGAAATTTGTAAACTGTTGCATTGCTAAATTAAATGCTGTTTTAACTAACAGTTAATAGTGTTTACTGCTGTGTAATAGTAATTTTCATTTTTTACTGTATCTAATGACTTTCTGATGACTCAAATTCTCTGTAGGGATACCAAATCATTACATTAAGGATGAGTGATTTTAGTATGCAATGACTGATCAGTACAATAATATGTAGACTCATGCTTCAGCTAGTAAATTAAATCATTTACACCAGAGCATTTGTCAACCAGAAGAGTTCTATTACACTGCTGCATTATAATGTAGAGTCTGCTCAAAATAAAGCACATGCTATATTAAATCCATGCTACTTAACATACAAAACACTCAAGGAGCAATGGTTTATCATATAGTTAGGCCATGGAGAAGGACTGGTTTTCACACACAGTAGATAAAACCAGAAATTTTGTCATTAATTTGGGGAAGCACTATGGTCAACATACAGGTGTGAGTCTACAAAGTTGCATTAGGCATCCAAATATCACTTGAAAACTTCCTTTGGTACTTAAGCATACAGGAGTTAAACTGGCCACAGCCATTTTGTGAACTTTCAGATAAACATGCAGATGAACCAGCGTCAGGACTTGATGCAACCACCTTATCATCCCAACCATGAAGAATACAAGGGCAATTTACTTTGGGATACAAACACTTGACAAGTCTGATGAAAACAAGTGGTCAACTGTGTCTTCAGGAATAACTCATCATGATCTTAAGATAAGATCCTAGACCAATTCCTTGCTTCAGTAAGACAAAATGGAACATTTATCACAGTTTCCAAGCATAGGCTTTGGTTGGGGACCAATGATTATTCTGATGTCAAAATGTTCAGAAGAACCGAGAAGATGATCCAGAGGGATCTTGACAGGCTGGAGAGATGGGCCCGGGTGAACCTAATGAGGTTCTACACTGCCAAGTGTCAGGTGTTGCACTTGGGCCAGAAGAATCCTAGACATAGATACAGACTGGGAGAAGAGCTTCTTGAGAGTAGCCCTGCTGAGAAGGACTTGGGGATTCTGGTGGATGAGAAACTTAACATGAGCCAGCAGTGTGCTCTTGCAGCTCGCAAGACCAATGGTATCCTGGGCTCCATCAGAAGAGGGTGGCCAGCAGGGACAGGGAGGTGATTGTCCCTCTCTACTCTGCCCTCGTGAGGCCCCATCTGGAGTACTGTGTCCAGATCTGGGGCCCCCAATACAAGAAGGATGTGGAACTGTTGGAGAGGGTTCAGAGGAGGGCCATGAAGATGATTAGAGGCCTGGAGCACCTGCCCTACGAAGAGAGGCTGAGGGAGCTGGGCTTGTTCAGCCTGGAGAAGAGAAGGCTGTGGGGGGACCTCATTGCAGCCTTCCAGTACCTGCAGGAAGCTTATAAGCAGGAGGGGATTCAACTTTTTAAAAGGATAGAGACAATGACAGGACAAGGGGGAATGGATTAAAACTAAAGGAAGGAAGGTTTAGATTAGATCTTAGGGGGAAGTTTTTTACAGAGAGAGTGGTGAGGTGCTGGAACAGGCTGCCCAGAGAGGTAGTGGATGCCCCGTCCCTGGAAGTGTTCAAGGCCAGGTTGGATGGGGCCCTGGGCAACCTTGTGTAGATCCAGGCCTGAGGTTGGTGGCCCTGCCTGTGGCAGGGGGGTTGGAGCTCTATGATCCTTGGGGTCCCTTCCAACTCATATCATTCTATGATTCTATGATTCTATGAGTGCTTCAGGAACTTGTTTTAGTGTTTTGCTTGAGACACCAAGGGGACTAATTTCCAGTAAAACGAAAGTATCAGTTTTCATTCACCATAGATTGGAGAGAGAGTTCTCAATTTTTTGGAAAAAAATCAGACCCCAAAGTGACATGGTTATCTCCCAAAGCCAGAGGCCATGCACCAATGTTAAACCATTGACTCCACTGACTTTAACCCAGTCACACTCACATTAATGTATGTGATGAATCAGAATCATTTTCCATCTATATACAATAATGCTAGCCAGAAAATACCTGTAGGGACATAGTGTTTCCATAGACAAATTTTCCCTGTTGTCTTGTGACACATCCTGTGACACACTCAGGAGGAAGCCTTGGAGGACAGTAGAAGATGCTGCATCATGTTTGCTGAGTTCATTTCCCAGATGTGGCGGCTTTACTGTCAGAAAAGGACGCTGAACTTCTCATAATGGGAGGGAGTCATGGCAGAGGGAAAGGCTTGCTTTGTGAATGCATTTAAAACCACATGAATATATTGCTTTTCAGAAACTTAATGACTCGTTCAATTTTTACCCTTGGAATATTCAGAGCCACAAAACCAGTGGTATTTTGACTTGCAAAGTTTTCTTCGCAAAAATGTTTTCTGTGCTACTACATAAGAATTAAATTTCTCTGGCAAAAGCTGAAAAGTTATCATGACTAGTTTACTGCATGGCATGCTTCACTGAAAGGCACTTAATGGATGAGATTGGTAGCACGTCAACAGTCTTCAGTGATGCCTTAACACCTAATTCAATGGGCACCTCCTGCACAGAGTGTGGTCCCACATCCGTAGCTCTACATGACACATCTGAGTATAACGTACACTTTCTCCCCAGCAGGACCTTCCCCATGAGCCAACTCCAGTGAGACTGGCCCTTTGAATTTGTTGTTGTTTGCCTAAGAATCCTTAAAAAAAAAAAAAAGGAAAGGAAAAAGGCACAGAAAATGCTTTTGAGCATTTTGTTTAAAATATAAGAGTGTTAAAATGTCCTAATAATCTGGAGGCTTGCCAGCTTGTAGGCAGGCACTAAGTGAGGTTTAATTTTTGCACAGAAATCAAATATTAGCAAGGGAAACATGAACACATACAAAAAGACTGCTCATCTGGCCAACATCTGGTTTGATAGGGCTATTATTTCAACAAGTACTTACAGGCAGTACTTTCTTGTTGCTGCTTCCTCCCAGAGCAGCAACAAACTAGTAGTAGATATTACAATTTCCATATCATTCTCACACACACACAGTTGTGCTGCACAAGTTGCCCAGAACTCCTAATATTCCTTTTTCTTTTTTTTGAAAACACTTGCTCCAGGTGTAGGTAAGAGGTGAAATCATCCCTCTTAAGACTCAGTGGCTCTCAGTTTCACAAATGCACACATATTTGGAAGTTCAAGGTGTCTGGCAGCTCATGATGAGCCTACTGATCTCCACTTGGAAAGGTGTGTCCTTTTTTTCCCCAACAGAAGAGAGGTTTTCTTCCTGGAATCATCATAGTGATGGGCAGATTTAAATGCGTTTATTGCTATACATGCAGGCATGTGTGCACTTGTTTCCAGAATGTCTCTTCTATTGCTTAAGATGGTGTTGTGTACCTTTCCAGTACAGTAAAGTGGGAGCCATCACCAGTCCTGTGGCTAAACTAAGCCTGTGATAAACACATGTGGCCTGCTAGTTGGTCTATATCTACAAAATCTTCCAGTGTTGAAAAACCTTTGACAGCCTTTAAAAACAACCATGCTCTCAGCCAGTCAGCTATGGGAAAGTAACTAACTACCCTCCACACAACGAAAAAACACAAAACCCAAGAATAGTCTGGGTTATAGATTGCAAACTAATGACAGAAAGAAGAACACTGAAGCACATCTGCATGCAAAAGTGGAAATGAGACATTTATCTCCATCCCTGCCCTGATTAATCTGCTTTTCATGGTGATGCCATTTCTTCTGTTTGTATCACCACCTGTCTTTTTGTGCCTTTTTCTCTCTTCATGGCCGTGACCATTTATGGGGTTGCCCTAATGTTGAAGTCAAAGCTATGGTTAGACTGCTCCAGAAGCAGTTGCATGGGCACCCATTTACTGCAATCAAGCAACTCCACACAACTTATGGACAGGAAGGATGGCCTTGTTTTGCAATGAAAACTCAGGACTTGACTCTTAGATTTGAACTGAAGTGCTCAACTTCTACCTCAAGCTGTCATTTCACACAAAGCAAACCCCTCAGCTCACACAGATCGTGTCACAGTCCCTGTATGTGGTGCAGCCAGGCCATCAGACCTCTGGGCTCAATTCTGCTGGCTTCCTGCTTCTCCAAAACAGAAAGGTTGATGGTTCCAACATTTTTTTTTTTTTTTGATGGGGAGAAAGAAGGCGAAATGAAACTATGCTGCTATTCTTGTCCATTGATTTGGGATGATACATAGCTTTCCTTCTGAAGGTGTTTCTCCATCTCTAGCCTCATATTTTGGGGAGAGCTGGCAGGTGAGTGTCTGTACAGAAAGGGTTTGCAAGGGTCAGAATATGGGAAGGAGACAACATGCTGCTGCCAAAGAACATGAGAAAATAGATGGCATGTTCTTCCCACCCCAACCAATGCAGACACGGGGTCAGCTGAGAATGCAAAATGGAAGCAATACATGCCAGGTCACTTCAGCAGCAGGAAGGGGATAGTGCAGCAGCAGGGCTGAAGCTTAGAAAAGCGTTCAGTGGCTGCCTCTGCAGGCCTAGGTAAAGCTCTTTTCTGCAGGGAAGTCTTTCAAGCTTTCCTTGAGTAAATAAACTGCTAACACAAGAGGCCCAGAACACGCCCGGGGATCAGCTTTTCTTCAACAGCCTTCATGCAACTTGCTCACTCTCTCGCTGCACCTTCATCAGGCTGCCTCTCTGCTTACAGCGACTCTGGCAGCTCCATCAGCGGCTGGCTGTTTTCTGTATGTCCCAGGCCATAATTAGTTGGTTATTTCTCATCTCTGATTGACATAGCTCCTATTCCAGTGCAACACAGAACTTATTTTCATCACTTTGCAACTTTCTCAAGATGCCATTAGTGGGCAACGTGACATGATGTGAGCTAAATCCCACAGTAGTGCCATAAACACAAGGGCAGGGCCAGATTCACGGCTCCATCGTTGCAGTTTCACTCTATAGGAACTCTGTTGAAACAAATCTTGTCACATGTAAGACCAGAGTTGCATATTCAGCCCACAGTGTGGTCATGAGAAAATGCAATGGCAGAGCACTCATTTCTACTACTAGAGAGCACTTGTGCCATACAACTGCAGACTGGGCATTTCTATGGAAACTCAAAATGCCTGACTTGTATAGTTAAAATTAACCTTATGCCTTGTTAATGGAATTTGTGGGGACAAAGGAATGTTAACTTTTTTTTTTTTTTTACTTTATTAAGTGTGAACACTTTTAGTCATCATTCTTTCCATCTGTCTCAGGTTTGTGTTCTCACACAGTTTTTTACATTGCATATATTTCATGTATAGTGAATATATATTTTATATATAATATATATTTCATGTACAAATATATATTTCATATACAATACATATACACATTGTATATACTTCACATACAATGCACACTGTGCAGCTTCCCCAACTCCCGATGATATTAACAAAAGTTACTCATGTAAATCTCCCATTCATTGTTGGGACAATAAACCTCAGAGAATGTGAAAGCACTGCATTAAACTCATTTTTCTCAGTACAGATACGAATATAGGACACTAACATCCAGATTAAATGGCACGCATAAACCTAAGGACCCACTATTGCTGGATATCATGCATCATGCACTTATCTTTCTGTCATATGCAACACTGAGGGAGAACGTTCTTAGCAAAATACATCTGTATTTCCCACAGCAACATCTCTCGCTAGGAAAATGGAAGCAGCACCAGTACTTAAAAGCTTTCCACACTAAAACGCCCGTAGATTACACCCTTTGGCTCCAATTGCGCCCATGTATCACATGCTAAACAGAAGTGGGTCTGATCAGAGCTTGGATAGAGGACCTCCAAGGAAAGCTACAACGCAGCAGAATGTGGTATTAGTGGCTCACTACGCAGTGCGTATGCCTAATGCCTGCTATCGAACCTGTCCTCCAGCTGTGACCCACTGGTGCTGATGGAGCCGCTAGTTTTACAAGGAAAATAAAATCACAGCTCTGACCCTTTCTGAGGAGAAATAGTAGCATATTGCCTTTATCTTTGCACAGAGCCTGGCCTCAGTTGCATTGCCAAGCATAAGTCACAGAATCAGTGCACGTAAAGTCCATTAGTAGCTGCAAAGTACTGTCAGATAAGGAGCAAACTTCGGGACACCACTGTTTCCACCCACAAATGACCAACAGATAAAACAATAAAAATTAAGAAACAAGAAGATTGTGATGCCCTGGAGTTGGGAAGGAAAAAATTCTTCCCCATAAAGTTACAGATATAGTCCTATTATTATAATAAGGCGGGCTGATAGCCTTATTATAATGCCTCCAACCCCAAATGGTTTATTTCATCAGTGGGCATAAAGCGAGCCTTCGTCGTACCATCTGCCAAGTACCTTTGGGATGTGACAGCATGGAAGGATCATTAAAAATGTAAGAAGTTGCTGTTTACATTAATAAAAACACAAGTTCAAAAACCAGGTTGAAAAAGCAACAAGGCTGTAAACATGTCTTTAAAACTACAGCCATTTCCTCCCGTAGCGAAAGGCATTGGGTTTATTTTCCCCTGCTAGAACATGACTACGCCGAACATGGCTTCTCCACCCTCACCCTGCCACTCTAACAGAGCTTGCACCCACAGAAATGAAGCGTGTGTTGTACATGGGACTGTCTCCGCTCTTTCACCTGGACAGAAACAAAAATGAACACACATCCCCCCCATCCTGTATTTCAACCCCTGTACCATTACTACCAGCATTCTTATAATGAGGGCTGGGCAAAACTGAAGCCTATAATAAGAGTGTACGATTCCTTTTTTTAAAGGCTGACCTGCAGCTCTGGTTTACAAACCAAATGACTGTAGTCAGGCATATTAGTGCTTTAACCTTTTTATTACATTACATACATGAAAACAATTAAGGCTGGGATTCTTTCCAGTGTATTATCATTTTCTGTTCCCTCTGGCCTTTTTCCATCCATTTCAAAGAATGTACATAGCATCAACCGAACATTCTCTCATGTTTTATTTTTTCGTTTCTTTTCTTCTTAACAACTGTCATGCTTTCAAGATCAGCCAACTACAGAGCATCGTGCAACAGCAGCAGCCAACAGCAGCGGCGGCAAAAACAACAACAAAAAGTTTGGGGGTTTAAAACTCCTCATAAAATTAAATCTGAGATTTAAATTCTCCCTCATATTTTATTGTCTTTTCTTTTCTTTTTCCTGTGGTAAATGGTAATTAGAGTCAATAATCTTTTGCTGAGAGAGCACCTTGTCCTCACAGTGTTTATATCATCATCATCAAAGATCTGCCTTAAGGCCCTGGCGTGTTAATAATTTAAGGTGTGCACAGCCTAGTTATAGCAGGAAGCCTAGTTATTGAGTTTGTAAACCAGCTGATGATTTATGGGAACACCTTGCATGAGTCATGCTCATTAAATAAAATACTTCAGTTTAATAAGGAACATGGGGTAAACAGTTCTTCCCGTTACAGAGTGACTGTGCAGTTGGAAATTGCTGAGTTTTGTCACCAGCCTTCGCCACTGCTATTTTGTCTTAATTGTAATGTCAGGGTCAGCTTGTCTGTATGTGTGAATATATGTGTATGTGTGTGCACACGCTGTCACAGGCACCCATGCACACACAGGAGCATATACACGCACATTTCCCCTCAAAATACAGTCTTTCACTGATGGGGATTTTTTTCTCCCACCCTCTGTGTCTCTCCCTCTCTCCCCATACAGCTGTTTCATAACTTACCCTCTGATAATGAAAATGTTAAATCTTTCTTTAAAAGGCTACTAATTAAGAAAACAGAAATGTTCACGGAAATAAAATTACAAGGGGAGAAAAAAATCAATATATGGTTGTTAAATGTAGCTTGCATTTGAGAGCCATAACCATATTTTACTTTTAAACACTAGAGTTAACTCTGACTCATTAGAAATTCCTTGGGAAATTGAGGCAGTAAAAGCCCCACACATTGGCCTCTTCTGTTACACCAGAAGCGAGCACGCTTCGCCCACCGCTTTAGAAATCCCCTGCGTCTCCAAGAGATTTCAGTGGGGTAAGGCAAATGCAGGCAGTAAGAAGCAGATGATGCAGAGGACAGCAAACACACAGGCAAAAATAACCTCTGCATCATCTACTTCTCATTGTCTGCATTTTTCAGCTTTTGGGAAGCCGGGGTGCGGTTCCTCAGGGGTTCCCACCAAAGCTGGTGGCACCTGAGCATGGGGAGTGGAAGGAGCCGGTGCAGCCATGGCTGGAGGGTTCATTCAGCTGGAAGCTGCTCCAGGGCAGAATTACCATTGTCTTCACGGTGTGGAAGGTGGGACCTGTGGAGTTAGAACATTTCTACAGAATATGGGGAGAAGCAGATTGAGAAACAACACAGAAGCAGCACATACACTTTTCTTGATGGATTTCAGTCTTATCCCAAACCACAGGTAACTCAACTGGGTTTAGTTAAACTGATAAATAAACAATAAGGAATTAGTTTTCAAAAAAGAAAACCCACCCAACTTTTCCCAGCAACTGAGTATCAGCAAACATGCTATTAGCCCTGCAATATTGACTCCTGTGTTCTTTATGGCTCCTTTTAGATGCACTTTTCTGCATACTTTTCACACAGGTGACACAGCTGTAAGTTTAATTTTCTGACTAATAACTGAACATCCTCAAATATAGACAGACTGTCAGGCATCATCAACAAAACTGTTAGAGAATACTGGGCCAGACCCAGTTGTGGTGTAACTTTTGGATTTAACAGCACTGCGCAAGCAGGTGATCTGAGTGCCAGTTTGTAAACAGCAGTTTGAACCCTCCCCTTTTTCCAAGGAAAATAAAGCATGACTTAACAGGGCATGCACACAACTCAGGCCAGCTCATTGAGATATTTAATTGCTTTCCATAGCTCTAATATTTGCATCTTGTAATTTTTTTCATGACACTTGTGCTAGCGTAGCAGAGTGCCGTGATCCCATTTTGCAGAGGGAGAGCAGGGCACAGAGAACCCTTGACGAGACCCACAGTTAGGCACTCCTGCAGTAAAGGTTTCAGGACTGACTCTCCCCTGACCGATGCAAGGCAGGGGTGGAGGAAGAGCCCCTCCGCCACAGCGCTGGCACTACCCACCAAATTGCACAAACAATCAGACCAGCTGGCAGAAAGACTCAGCAGTCACCACCACACTGCAAGGGATGCGGCTGCTTAGCTCTGCTCCAGGGTGTCCGCCCAAAGCCCTAAAGGACAGGAACTCAACGTTCACCTCTTTTCCTATACCCCACCCCAAAACTGAACCCTTAATACATGGAGCTGGTCAGATGACCTTCAGGGATTTGAGCTGTTCCTCCAGGTATATGCACTGGAAGGGCACCCAGAAGGTGGCTTCGTGGTGCATACAGACTTTAGCCACCAAAAGCAAAGGGTTTTCTGCACAGCAGGTTCACATAGGCTTACTCAGCCCTCCCTGCAGAGGCTCCTGGCTACAGAGCTGCTGTGGCCTGAAGTAGGTTGCACACACAAGCCCAGGGACTGCCCTGAGCTCTGTGCTCCTGCAGCATGCTGCCTTGCACACACTGAGGTGTCCAACCTGCAGCAGCTTTACTAAATGGATCTTTTCAGGTTTCAATTGTCTCCAAGTCAGGTGGCAGCTCACTGAGGTGTTTGAGAACATAAATTTTGCCAGTAGTTGGAGTTAGACACGTCCTCCTTACCAAAAATGTCCAAGTCACTGACTCAGAAGTACATAAGGAGTTTGGGGCAGAGCAGAGACAAAAAAAAAACCAGCTTCTTCAAGGCACAGAATAAGTGTCCCAATTCATAAACTTGTCTTCTAAAGGGGAGAATTTTTTACTATCACTCAGCCATGACACTCCCTAATACTGGAGGCTATAGCAAAGGTGATGTGGGAAGGAAAGACACTGGACTGGGGGAGGAGTATCCTTTTTACAATTCAGTCTGTTTTTTGACTGTTTTGAATTTTTTTTTCTTTCCTTTTTTTTCCCCCAACAGTATGGGTTGTGGTTGCCCCTTTGTAACCACACAGAAGATGGACAACAAAATGTTTCTTTCTTACCTGCATGCTGTGCTTAGTGGGTGCAAGAACTGCATCAGCTTCAACTCTGCTGGAGTGACACCTCCTTCCCCAGCGAGCTTCCAGAGATGGTATTCAATTGCCCTTTGTGCTGTGACAGTGCTGGCAGAACACAGTCCTGAGGCTACTTGGAAGTGCTTTAGAAACTACCACCAATTTCAGAAAAGCAGGTTCATGGAGTTATTGCTATTAGCACACTGGTCTGAGGGCAAGGGAGTTCCCTCAGACAAGGGACTGGGAAATCCTCTCAAACCCAGACTGAAGTATGATGCTCTTGACCCCATATGTACTTCTGCCCATCTTGATTTGACTTATATGCAAATAGTTTAGATCCTACTGAAGTCAGTGAGATCTTAAGCATAAACTTAACCTTGGGGTGAGCTGAACTGATGCCATAGTGCAGCTCTTAACTTCCAGCACACTGCTACCAACCACTCTTCACTTTATCCTCCCTAACACTGGGGCTCAACACCAAGCCTTAGACGTTAACATTTTGAATACCAGCAGATATTGAGAAAATCCTGGTATTTTCCATTGCAGACATCAGGGTTCCACTTCCCCCGCTTCGGCTGAAGTCAATGGCAAGGAGCTTGGCTGACCTAATTACTGACATCAGCCAGAAAGAGCAGTAATTTGAACTAACTCTCTCCCTCCTGCAACAAGCTGCTGTGGGTTCCTGACCCCTGACATGTAATAAAACATGATTTCCAAACCCTGCCCCACACGGGGAGACTGGAGGCACATTAGCTCCTCGTCTCTCTCCAAAGTGACACTCTCTTTCTGCTTTGTGCCCAGAATAAATGAATTGTTGGCAAAAGAGAACCAAAGTGAACCGTTTGCATCCCTCTCTGCAGAACTGGTAAAGAACAGCAGAGGAACCTGTGCCCAAGCTGCAGTGAAGAGGACTACTTCCACTGCTGGAGGCCAGCAAATGCCTTTAGCCAATCTGACCTGCTACAGGAAAAACATACCATTGCTTCTTCTCTTAATGGTAGACATGGTATGTGGGTAAGTGCCTTCCTTTTGAGATGGGCAAAATGTTAATTATGATTATTTGCATTGGACTAATACCTAGATGTTAGATTCCTACTGTTCTCCTCTATATAGCAAATGATCTATGCAGCCAACGTAAAGGATTTTCAGCCTAAATGCAGAAACACGATGTTTCAAGTCTTGAGGGTTTCAGACGAGCTGACAAAATTTTGGATGATCTTTGGAACTGAAGAAAAAAATAGTCACGCGATGTAGAAAATGGAATGAGCATGAGTCTAGAATGGAAAACATAAGAAGAGGAAAAGCTAAATTAGGGCATTAACTTATAAAGCTGGTATTGAGTGGAAAAGGAGTTTGGCAGGATCTGAGCAGGTTGTAGGCTGTATAATGGGAAGATACCAAAACAAGGCGGCCTCCCATACATCCACGGGCAAGTTAACACACCTAAGCAAATTCATCCTCTGGCTTCAGTTAAATGCTCCTTTCAGAGTGGTTTTGGGGATAAATCAGCGTGCCACTAGGATGCCTCACAAGTCAAGAGCTTCTGGGAGCTAAGCAAAAGTGTCATAGAAACATCCCCAAGGAAACACCTTGAGAGTAACAAAAGGTGCGATTTGTCAGCAAGGCACAATGGGACTGCACTCCAACTGAAAATTGAGAAGGAAAGAACCTACTGATGAAACTCTTAGATTCATTAATATAGGCAGAAATAAACCATAGTGAAAATGAGTAAGTCCATAAAACACTGGAAATCATATTAAGGGCACCATTTATCATATTCTGCCCAAACTGCACAACTCTGTCCAGAAAATTGCAAAATGAGCTCGTGCTCAATATAAAGGGAGCCAGGAGTTTCAAAGACTAATATAAAGTGAATGATAGCCTTACATTTCCTCATGTCCTATTTGAACCAAAGTCAAGCCGTATCTGTGCTGGGGCAAACTCAGAACTTGACCCAGCCTGACTGGATTTTGAAAGCGTGTCTCCAGAAGAACATCCAGCAGACAGGGTCAAGGTAATTCCAGATAGACACCTTTTCTTGGTTAACAGAAGATAAAGGCACCAAATAACATGCAGAAAATCTTAGTCATAGCCTTCCGTGTCCATCCCAAGCATAAGAACAGAGCTGGAGTTGTTCCTTCATAGATAGCAGTGCACCCACCAGAGATAAGATAACCAAGCGATTGATTCCATAATAAATAATAGGAGCAACATACAACAGAAGCAGTGACACAAGGAGATTGTCCTAAAAATGCTTGGTACGTGACTGATGGATACCTACATGGGTTAAACCAGAAAGACCACCGAGTAAGCTGCCTCTTATGTGCTGTCTTCTTCTGGCTCAGTTTTGGGTGTTGCCATAAGGTGTTGTGCAGCACATAGCAATGGACTAGCAAATTATAAACCCCAGTTTGCTTCAGATGCATTTCCAGTTAAGTTAGAAAAAACTAGCATAGATTATAAGCACTTCACCTGACCAATTCTCTTTAACTTATCTGTCAGGAGCACCACGCTAAGCCTAGGGTATGCAACATCTAACAGCCTGGCAGATGGCAAATGATAAAGAACTTGATAACAAAACGTCTTGGTTGATTAAAAAGGTTGATATTTGTCATCATTTAAATATCATAACACACCTCACAACACTTTATTAGGCTTACCAGTTTGGGGCAAGTAGGCAGAAGGCAAATCACAATCCTGCCAACTTCTTGAGCAAATACAATTAATCCTGAGGTATAGTTACAGAAGAAGGTTATGCCAGGACAAGAGCAACATCCAGAGTTGCCAAATACCTACTATCTAAATAGGAGAGACTTCAACAAGTAAGTATTTGGGAACCTGACATACTTATGACTATTGTTGCTGTGCCAAAGTCACGTATGAGAAGCCTGCAACACAGAAAGGCCTGCAGGAGGACCTGGAGCTGCCGGCTGTACCTTGAGGACATCCAAAAGCAGTTGGCATGGGTCCTGTGCTGGCAGAAGCGACACATGCCCACTCTGCTCCTGATGACAGAAAAACAAAATGTGAAGGCGACACAGATGCCAGGTACTGCTGAACAGATGCTGGGGATGAGGAGCGGTGCATGTGACAGCAAAGTCCCGGAGGTGCTCAGGATGTGGTTGCTAACCCAAACCCTGTGAAGCTGAACAGTTTCTAGTCTTTTCCCCAAACCCCTCCCTACATGCACAATATGTACATTCATTTGAGCCTCTGTTTTGGGGGCAGCAGGAAGAGGTTGCTGCTATTTTGTCATGTTTCCTTTCAATTACATTTTTTTTCTGCTTTTCAGAGGCATGGTCTAACAGCAGTCACCGGAGTAGACAGACACTGACCCCTGCCTCGTGGCAAGGACACAGTCCTCCTCTCCCTGGCCCAGCACAGGAGCTCAGGGCATGAGCTTAGCAGAAGCTCCTCTCTGTAAAAGGTAAAAGGAGTGGCATCCTCCAAAGGCTAGTGCAATGGATCAGCTCACGAGGCAGAAGTGGCAGTGCAACAGTTCAAGGCCTGCACAAGAACTTGCATCATTCCCAGTAGAAAGGGACAGCAACAGTCATCAGCTATTGTTACTGGCGAGGGGGAGAACAGACAGAGAATTTAGGTCTCAATCTTTATTATGTTAAAGGACTTCCTTTTAATACAATATAGTGAAAAGCAAAACATAAGAGTTGGTTTTGGTGAGGGGTTTTTTTTTTAGGAAAAGGACCCTGAGAAGGAAACGTTATGGTAGCCAATTGGATCTGGCCCACCACCAGGCAAGCCTGTCCCAGGGACAGATCAGGGACAATGCTCTTACTACTGGCCAGGTACTGGCTGAAGTGAGATCTGTGCAGCTGCACCCCCAAAAACACCAAGTGCATTGTAAATTACTTTGAACTGTCTGCCTGGAGATCTCTGAAACACTGAGTTCCTCAGGGAAGGAAAAGCAGACAGGGACACAGTTAGCCCCAAGTCCTGCAGGAAGAGCATCTGCAGAGCATCGCAGGCAGGTATTCAGCCAGAAACCTGACGCGTCACGCTGAGTGAACTGCATGGGGGGCTGCCCAATGCTGCCATCAGAATACAGCGTGCAAAGAGAAATTAGAAACCTGGTAGCTGCAGGGCACATGGTTGGGAGGTTGATGGTCCCTCTGTCCCCATGTCTTGGCAGTTAGGGACACTCCAGCTCCCTGGGTTAAAAACTTAGCAGGCGGTACTTGCACTGAGGTCAGACTCCTAGTTGCAATGCAGATACACTCTGACTCAGGCTGGGGAAATAATTGACATGGGAACAATAATGAGAAAATCAATTGCTAAGTCAGATATCATCGACTGCAGTGAAAATTTTGTGCATGGAGGATTTGCAGGATAAAGACCCAGGTTTTCTTTCAGGCTAGATGAGTTGGTAGAGATGCAAGAAAAGATAATGTGGTTAGTATTGCTGTCCTTGTTCCCCTGCACTTCCAGCTGGAATTTAAAGGAGTATGGCCTGACGGCTTCCCGAGGTGACCCTTCAGCCAAAGTTTGAGGCTGTGATTCTGCAAATGTTCCAAGATATGCATGATTAAGACCTTGTGAGACTGGAACATTACACTAATGGTCTCGGCCGCTGCACAGTTTCATTAAATTTAACATTAGAGCTAATGTATAAGCAAAAAATACATCTCTAATGTCACCCTGCACATCCCTGCATGTAGGTGGGACACTTCACCGCATAAGGCCCACAGTTCTCTTGCTATTATTTGCAGCTGTACTCAAAGCCTTTAATCAGAGCTCCATTACTTCAGGCAGGGTCCGAAGCATCAAAAAAGCCCCCCTTTCCCCAAAATGAATACTATCTGAGAACACTTAATACCATCATGAGCCATTCACTCTGTTTTGTGTGATGTTATCTTCATCTTCTGTCAACAGTATCTACCAAAAGGTCGATAATAATCTTAAAGAAATGTTTATTACTGTCTTGCCTCTCACACCTGCCCCATCCTACCTTTGCTCTTTGTCTCAGAGGCAGTAAAAGTGCAACAAGCTACAGCAGAGACATGTCTTCATCTCATGGTGGTGTAGTTTTTGTTGCAGGATTACAGAGCTAATTAAAGACCGCCTGTGCATCATCGCTGCTATTTCTTGACTTGCAGGAGCGGAGTGTTTCTCCTCCAGGAGCTCTCTCTAGAGTTACATCCACAGGCGTGTGTGCGTGCCTGACAGAGGTGTAACACAAAAAGCACCAGACATGGTTTTAGCCTGGGTATGCCAAGTATGAAGTACTGGGATTAAAATCTTCCCCGTGAAACAGAACGGCCAGGGGAAAAAATGTACAGGTGTGGAGGTGGCAAACAGGTGGGGAAGAGGGTGGGGGGAAGGCAGGTACCCTGACCGTTTTAGCAATAAACCCGGCAGGAGGTTCCCGTCCTTCCTGCATCTGTCTTTTCAGACACCGATAAAGATGCTTGCCCGGGTTTGCGGGCTGCTCCCTGCGCCCACGCTGCGCGGCGCTGAGCGGAGCGGCCCGGAGCAGCGGGATGGCGAGAATGTCGCGACCGAGACCGTCCCCCCGAAGGCGGGAGACGGCGCTGGCGGGCCCCGCCGGTGGCAGCGATGAACAAAGCCGGGGCGGGCGGGAGGGCGGTGGGCGCTGGCACCGGCCCCGCCGGGGACCGGGGTCATCCCCCGGCGAGGAGCAAACGCCTGCCGGGGGTCAGGAGAGCGGCATGCGCGTCCCTTAGCGGGGGGCTGCGATGTAATTCGCTGTCGTGATTGTCACGGCAACCTGCTCATCCGCCTACAGGCAGGCGGCAGAGGATTTAGTTGTTCTCGCACGGCGACAGCGAGCACGGCCCAAGGGGGTAAAAGCGGGCAGATCGCCCCAAATTAAACAGCCCGATCTCCCTCCCGTTACTCAAAAGACCGTATTCAGGCGAGGGGTGCCTCTCCCCCCGAAATCGGAGGTAAATTTTAGGACTGACGTCACCTTACCGCCGACGTTTTGGTTTGTTGGTATTTTTTTTAATTAGGTGGCACCTAAATGAAGAGGGATGTCGCACGTTGTGAATATAATTATCCATTGTGCTGCAGAGAGCCGCCTGTAGCTCTTTCCCTTTTTTTGTTGTTTTCCCCCTCCCTCCCTGAACACTCCCAAGAACCTGGGGAATTCACATAATCTTCCCGTCCCCGTGCACGGATGGAGCCTGTCAGACCCTGTGCGAGGGCTACTGACAAACACAAAGGAGCAACAATAACCACACACCACTTACAGCACTGCTAGACTTATTCATTCATCGTAACATAATAATTCTAGATGGTCGCTGAAGAGAAGCATATGTTTCGGGCAGACATCAAAAGAACAACCAGGCATTTAGATAAGACAACTAAAAACTGAGTTTTAAAGTTTCAGATCTAATCCCGGGTAAAGACTGAACAAAGAGTCAGAGAGCAGAAATTATGTTATTTAAACTGACACCACCTAAATCGGATCCTTTCTTCTGTGATCTCACATAAACACAGCGTGTTCATCACATCCAGCCAGCTTCATTACTATTTATATTACCGTACGCTGGCTGCGTGCAGTCAATTCATAATTGTCCAGTTTTTCTAATTAATCACAAAAGATTTTTGTTTTGCCTACAGCTAGTTCTGGGGTGACTCACAATGGCAAGCCAAAGCTCATACATCAAACACAGACCCGCTTTACTCCAGCCTTCTGCAGGAGGAGGCTGCTGGGCTCCCCTCGCCAAGGCGCTGCTCAGGGGGCATGCGCGGCCCCGGGGCGAGAAAGGAGCCCTGCGCTCTGTCCTCTACCGTGTGACTCGTTATTTTTATCTGATGCTTGCATTCTCAGCCCAAACCTGACCCAGAGATTTTTTTTGGCAAGATTTCTTCATTCAGAGTGTTTGATTTCCCTCTGTCTCCCTCTCTCTCTTCCCCCCCCCCCCTCGCCTTCTGTCATACGCACGCGCATGCTCCCCTCTCCTGCTCTAGCAAGCTGTTTGGGATCTGTGTGGCTTCAAAGGAAGCGAGCTGGATCGAGTACTGTGTAAACTTCTGTGCTATCAATATTTTCTTAACGAGCTCAACATAACCGGTGGAGGCTAGCAGAGAGGCTGAGCCAGCTGCTGGTTCCCTCCAATCCCAATAGCAACAAGGCTGGTTGGTGACATTTGCAGTAGGCCAGGCCGCTTGTGCCTCCTCCACCCACACCATGAAGAGCGGCTACTCAGGTGAGTAAATCTTTTGGGCTGCAAGGCAGCTGCTTGTGGAAGCAGCCGCCTGCCAACCTGAGCTCCAGAGGACAGCAATCTGACCCCTATCTCTCCTGCTGCCAGAGGTTTAGGCATGCAGGAGCTATTCCCTGAGCAAAGGCACAGGCTAATTTGGCTGGTAACAGTGCGATAGTATGTTCTTTCTCCACGCACGTTGAAAAATAGGCAATTCCTATTACAAAAACTATCACTTTTTGTTGGTTGGTTGGTTGGTTGGTTGGTTGGTTTATTATCATGAACGAAGTTTAGAATACCAAAAGTCAGCCCAGCCAAGGTCAGGCGGATTCACGTGAGGAGCAGCAAGCCACAGAACCACACAGCTTCTAAAGTGCTCTCCAACTTAAGGCTACAAACTGTAACGTCATTAATTATGTGGAAACTTTCTGGTAAAACGCATCTAGTGATGTAATCTTCCTTGATCACATTCTGCCACTGCTGGGTTTCCAAGGAGTCAGCACAGTGGCAGGAGAGGAGCATTTTCATTACTAGACCCTGCTCAGAACCCTGCCCTCAGCCCTGCACTCATTTTTGGAGTGACAATGGCTGTGAAGCCAAAGGTGGTTTCTGGACAAGGAAGCATGGGCAAGCAGATAGCTTCCGAGAGCAAACCAGCTGGTTAGTAACAGCACAGGAGAGAAAAATGTGTGTTCATAGCTGATGACACAGAGGTGAGGGTTCCTCTGATTTATTGCAGATTTCAAGAGGAGTTGTTTGGGGAAAAGATGTTATGTTTAGAAAGGCTGAAAAGATATCAATTAGCAAAAATTCATGTTTTCCTAAATTTCTGTCATGTAGATTATTTAGCTCGCAGCAGACCCATTTCTCTGCAGACTAAGGAGTTCAAAAGAATTGGCAGAGGGGTGGGGAAGGAGAGAAGGCTCCTTTTCTCAGCTCACCTGGGGGATAAATTGTAATGTAAGATATCTGCATCTTACACACTTCCTGGTGTGGCCCAGTTGAAGACACCTTGCTCTCCTTGCTTAGGAACTTGAAAGCACCGCCAGTAATCTACAGGTATTTTTAAAGCCAACCAGGAGAAAAGTGCTCCACAGAAACTCCTGCAGGACCAGACTAAGGTTTACGCTTCTGCAGATAAGATAATCTGTCACAGAGGAGATTCGAAGGATAGCCCATGAGAAATATGTGGAGGGATCAAGCCAAACAGCTCTATTCCCAGTACCAAACCCTGCTTCTCACCACAGTGTCTGCCGGTCCACATGAACACACGCAGGGACTGTGTGTGACAGGAATGCATCCATTAGCCCACCACAGCGGCCTCTCAGACACACCACTCCGATGCCAAGGACAGCATTTCAGGACCCACCACAAGCCCCGACAGTGCACTTCGCCTTCTCCTTCCCCACCTGCCATCCCCTGAGTTACAAATGGCAAAGTCTCCCCTCCCAGCTGTCAGCCCCCTGCTAGGACCCACCTTTGCTATGACATGTGGGCCATGGTGACACCAGCAGCCCCACCTGGGACAGCCTGGTGATGGCAAGGCTGAGGACCCCGTGGTACTTTGTGGCTCTGTTCGATCTTAGAGAGACAGAGCCAAAGCTCACTGAGCCCAGGGGGGTGTTTTCTCAGTAGGTTTCATCAAGCAGGCAAGGCTCCTGTGGTCTATTGCCGCCTCACTGTAAAGACCGTAATTTTGCTGGGACAAACTGCTTATTACCCAGTTGCAAGCTTAATAATCACCGTGGGCTGTGCTTCCTCCTAAGGAACTGAGGACCTGAATTAAGTATTATTAATACCAACAATATTGCGCTAACACAGGAAAAATAGCGGTATTAATAATAGTGTTATCTTAATGGCAGTGTAAATATAAGGTAAGTAGTGTACCTGGCTTCTGAGGAGTGTGAAGCCAAACGATGATTTCCTCTCAGGGCAGTGATAAACAAGTCAGTCACACTGAGTTTACAGTTTTAGTAATAATTGGCTTGAAGGAGGAAAAAAAAATCATATATAAAGCACAGTCACAGGTTAACTACATTATAATTACAGGGTGTAATTTCAGCCCCTGCTCCTGGAGTGGAAGGCACAGTCTTTATCTGATCAGCCTCTGTGTGCAATCCCTTACTAGGTTTGGGGCTAAGCATTGCTGTGCTGCTTTTAAAAATGACTAAGCGGATACACGGAGATTGCAACCCGCCCTGGGTCACAGCGAGCTGGAAACAGGCTCAGGAGAGGAACCTCCAGCCATGGGGAAGTGGAGCAAAAAAAAGGTAGTTGTGGTGGCTTCAGGGCCACCAGCACGCACAGGTTCCCATGGCATCTAGGTAGGGTTTTGGAGCTAAGCCTGGTGGCATTGCCAGGGTCTCTCCAGGAGTGCCCGGGCTCTGGGGGTATGGTGGCCCTGACTGGCAGCAGTAACAGCTCCTGTCACCCTGCTGGAACCAGGACAGGGTGTCTCCAGACAGCTTAGGAAATCCTGATGCCTCGTCACACTCCCAAAACACTCTGCCTAATTCCTCCCAAAATCAGCAAATGACTGGTCACACCATGTGATGGAAAAAGGGACCTCCAAAAAGGCCTGCGTATGCATAGCTGCAACAGGCACAATCGAACACCAAGAGCAGCATCAGGGACAGGCCATGAGTTGAGTGATGTCCTCTGGTGAAAGGATAGAAACCGTTGTTGTTGCCTCTTGGATTTTCACACAGACTCTTTTCTCTTTTCACTAGAAATCTGATTGTGAAACTAGAAAGGGGAGGAGGGATGGATGTTCTTTGCGCTTCACAGCTCACCAGTCCCTCCCTGGCAGAAATCTCTTCAGCTTCCCCAAGAAGGGCCAGCCTAAAGTGGGAGGAACAGTTAGCTCTTTTGCCTTCTCTTTTTTATGTCTGTGCCAGCCCACACATTTTAGTCAGAAAAAGTCAGGCCCCTTTCAATGTGTCACGAAGGCGCAGGGACATCCAGAAGCATTGGATGGCTTTTCCTACTGCACTCTCTACAAAACCTCAGCCAATTTACCCAGTCTTTCATGGCGTGCTGTATGTGGCAGTAGATGTTGAGACCAGGCAGCTGAAATACCTGACCATGCTCCAATTTCATGAGCTTGTCCCACGAGCTAATTCAAGGTGTTAAGCAAGAAAGCTGAACACGTTGCACAACAAACGCTTCTGTATCTCCTTGGTGAAAACAGAAACATTACAAAGGCACATGGTACCACTCTTCTCCTGTCAAACCTGGTGTCAAGCAAGGTCCTTCTGTCCCTCACACAGACTGTGTGGCAGGTTGGAATAATTCTCAACTTTGTTTCCCAAGAGGCTGAAAGTGAGACCCACCCCCTAATGAGCAGAAATGTGGCTACCACGTCGCCTGATGTGCAATAATAGGAACAGGAGAAAGGTCGAGGGGAAAAGGGGACCCCAAAACTGCAGAGATGTCTGTTGATCCTGTGTGGCAGGGTTATCAGTATTAAAGCAAAAGCAACACCTCTATCCTTAAATGAACTGCACAGACAGAAAGTTTACATGAAAAGCTTAGATGAAAGCTTACACTGTAACTACTTCCTAGTGGCATCTTATGAGCTGTAGCATTAAGCTATTCCCTCCCAGCCCCAGCGACTTGGCTCAGCACCCTCCTTCAGGATGCCCCAGGTCCCTTCTTGCTTGGTCAAGGCAGGTCCAGACCAGAGGAACTATTTTAACAGTGCCAAAAAGGTCCTGCTTGCTGGATGCTTTGAACTTGCTGCATTTGGTTTGCGTGGTAAGGTTTTGATAGCAGGGCAGTTACAGGGGTGGCTTCTGCTAGAAGCTGCTAGAAGCCAGATGTGTGACCCTGTAGGGAACTCACATTGGGGCAGTCTGTTCCTGAAGGTCTGCACCCCACAGAAGGGACCCACACTGGAGCGGTTCGTGAAGAACTGCAGCCCACGGGAAGGTCTTGTGTTAGAGAAGTTCATGGAGAACTGTCTCCTGTGACAGGGAACCTATGCTGGAGCAAGGGAAGAGTGTGAGATGTCTCCCCCTGAGGAGGAAGGAGTGAGAGAGACAACGTGTGATGAACTGACCACAACCCCATTCCCTGTCCCCCTGCACCTTTGCAGAGGAGTAGGTGGAAAAATCAAGAGTAAAGTTGAGCCCAGGAAGAAGGGGGGGGTAGGGGAGGGTGTTAAGATTTGGGTTTATTTCTCATTATCCTACTCTGATATGATTGGCAAGAAATTAGATTTATTTTGCTCAAGTTGAATCTGTTTTGCCTGTAACATTAATTGCTCAGCAAACTCTCCCTGTCCTTATCGTGACCTTTCACTATATTTTTTTATAGTGAAATTTAGGCTTTCACTATATTTTTCTCTCCTCTTTCCAGCTGAGGAGGTGGAGTAATAGAGCAGCTTTGGTGGGCACCTGGCCTCCAGCCAGGGTTAACCCACCACAATTCTGCTGAAGGAAAATGTTTCTTCAAGAGGCACAAAATGAATTCTCCACACCCACGCTAGCTCCACCAGAGAGTGAGAGTGGGGACAAGAGTGGGGTGCAAGCAGCAGCAGGAGAGACCCCACAGCTGAGCAGAGCTGCCCTCTGGGAAGAGGGAAGAAAGTAGAGTTTGCACAAGGACCATTTTGTAACAGTTAGTGAATGTACCGCAGAGCCATGTGAAGCCCACTTCCCTACATTCTTGATGGAAGCATCCCCCCTTTGCACTGCTGAACAGGGAACAGCTCACCACGTTGCACAAGCTGACAATCGGTACACTTAGTCTCTAGCATCCTTGCCTGTAAATATTTCCCCTCTTTCTTGTACAGGAGCAATTTCCTCACCTCCTCAAGTCTTCTAAATCACTTTTCTCTCAATTTTCATCTCTGCTACAGAGAACCTCCATGCAAGCAGTGTTCCTGCGCCATGTCACATTACCCTCACTAGCCTGTTTATTTTGTGAAAGGACTTCAGAGCTCAGCAGAAAGACACTGTCATTTTGAACACACCATAACTGGGTGGGAACAAGGAAGCCTACCCAAAATGTTGGCATTTACCCACTCACCAAAGGGACTTGGGGAGAGGTGGAGACCACTCTGACAGAACACTGACAGAATGAACCGTGGGTTTGCTCTTATTTCTGTGAAGACCTTTCACAGGACCCCAGGTAGCGTAAGCGGCAGGGGAGGTGGCTGGAAGTGACATTCTGTCACTCGTGTATCAACAGAGTGGCAAGACAAATGTAACGTCTTGACATGCTGAACCTCTCTGCCCGCTGGTGCTAAGGTGGCTGCTCTTTGGCAGGGCTCAAATCACGCAGGGATGCCCACTGTGCTGTGCTTCTGCCCGTGCGCCCATGCCCCCTCCTTCGTCAGTCATCTGGTTCCCCTAACAGACTCTTTAAAATCCAGCATTTTAGTAAGACCGTTGGTCACACATGGAGCATATTTATATTGGCAAACATAAATAAATCCAAATAGATGGGGTGACTCAGGAAAAAGCTGGGAAGAACTTCAAACAGACTCCAAAACACCATCATTGAGCTGCGGGGCGGGGAAGCTGTTTTACCCAAGGAGAACAGACCAAGACTGATGTGTCACCCTGAGAGAGGTAACTCCTGTCCTAGGTGCACCCCACGAATGATGGGGCGTAATTCTGGTCGACCCTTACATCGCTCACAGTGCACACAGGAGGCTCCTCGCTACATTCAGTGTCTTTTCTTGGAGAGCAGGCCCTACGCTGTGATTTTTATTTTTTTTTATCAGACTAAAGAGGATATATTTTATCATAATGGTTTCAAATCCAGTGTGTACAGGCCAACACAAATAGGGTATTACAAGTTGAAGAACTGTACCTCAGGCACCATTTTATTAGAACTAGTGTTTACATCAAACAATACATCCTAAGTACTTCATATTAAGCTTGGACAAATCATTTGCCTGAGGATTAGGGTGTTGTGCCATTGAAATGTAATCCTTCTGTTGATTTTTTTTTTTTTTTTAAAAAACTGCCAAACCAAACATGGTAAAATCAGTAACTGCTAAAACAACAGAAGGGTGAAAACCTCAGCCTCAATTTGACATGTTAAATAAAACAAAGGAAAAATTACCGAGGTGAGTTTGCAGACAAGTACCTGAACAGCAGGTCGGATTTCCCCTTGTGTAGATCAACAAAACTCTGCAGGGAAACAAAAAAGCATCAACGGTGGGGGCAGTCAATCCTTTGACAAGGCTGCCCAGGGAAGTGGTTGAGACTCCATCCCTGGAGGTATTTAAAAGACCTGTACACGCAGTGCTCAGGGACACAGTTTCAGTGGTGGAGTTGGCAGTGTTACTCTGCAGTTTGACTTGACGATCTTAAGGGTCTTTTCCAACCTAAATGATTCTGTGTTTCCATGATTGTTCCACCACAGGGGATAAGGAGGGAAGAGAAGGCAGGTCTAGCTGCTCCCTGTAACATGTCAGTGACCCTAGCACGTGGGCACTTGTGCTAAGTGAAAAATTTGGGGAGCAGAACCAGGAGCAGGAGGAGTGGGCAGATCAGGCTGCGTCCCTCGAGGTGATGCCCCATGCCTGGGCACAGTCCAGGCAGCATGCCCTGCCCCAGGAGAGAGGTCTGATGGCACAAGGGAGAGCCTCACTCTTCAGGGGAAGGGGATGGCTTCCGGTCCTAAAAATGGAGAAGTGGGTGTTGAGACATGACTCACTGATGTGTAACACTGGCTGTGAGGATGGAGCCAGCCTAGCCAATACTTGCAGTGTTACGCGAACTGGAGGCAGACTCATCCCTGCTAGCTTTGCAAAAGCAGGATGTGCCCCACATGCACTCCTCACCCCTTTCTGCTGCCCAGGAAAGCATGTTTCTCCCCATGTCTTACACACTCATGGCATTTGCTTTTACATGAGTGCACTGCTTGGGTCCCTTTTAAGAAAAGGTACCCCCAAAGGATGAGTGCCCGGGCACAGAGGACACCCCTGGTGAGAGCTGCCATCATGTACTGGAAGGCAAAGCTTGCCACCAAGATGATCACAAAACACCTTCCTTTGCCTCACAGGGATTTAAGGTCAAGTCAGAGGCAACGGGACTACTACCAAGATGCAGTCCCTGGACCAAAAACCCATAGCAACACTGTGGAGACTGTTCTCAACAGAAGCGCCATGGCGATGGCCAAGGAGGATACGTTTTCATCCAAGCTAAGAAAACATAAAGCGCAGTTCAGGTATAAATGTCTGGCTGTACTGGGAGCAAGGACTGGGAACCTGGCCCCAGTGAAGGGAAAGAGGAAACTTTCCCGAGCTTCTGCAGGACCAGCACTTTACTTGTGTTGTTTCTCTCACCTCCAGGAATGTGGTGGTTCTCACATGCTCACCCTCTGTCTCTCCCTTCCCAAGCCAAGTCTGACTTCCCTGGTGAGTACTCTCCATCCACCCCGACACTCTTTCCCTGTCTGGGCACCCCCAGACATTGCATCTGAGAAGTCATAGAATCATAGACTATGTTGGGTTGGAAATTACCTCAAATATCATCTAGTTCTAAGCTCCCTGCCATGGGGAGGGACACCCTCCACTAAAGCAGGTTGCCCAAAGCCTCATCCAACCTGACCTTGGACACTTCCAGGGATGGGGCTTCCACAGCCTCCCTGGGCAACCTGTTCCAGTGCATCACCACCCTCATAGTAAAGAATTTCTTCCTAACTTCTAATCTAAACCTACTCTCTTTCAGCTTGAAACCATTGCTTCAGGAATCAAGAGCAAGGAGAGACAGTAATTCTCTGCCCCCACCTCTGTCCTTGCTTTGCCAAGCAGGTTCAGGCTATTCAGTCTCCCAGTTTCTCTAGAGACTCAAGAAGGGGGAATATGTGCAATGTCAAAATCAACATCTTGCTTTGCATACAGGTCTGCCAACAATTACGTTTCTTAACAGTTCCAGGGGAATATGTATTTGGGAAATCTGGCACCCTATGTTTTTCAGAAGTATGAGGTAACGAGAGGTGAACTGGGCTGTGCAACCACCAGTGAATTGCCATTAACTGCATGACACACTGGTCACCAGCCTTGATGACTACAGCTACGGCAAAGACCTGCTCAGAGGGACCTGCAGCTGGCAAAGCTCTGCTTCACTACAAAAGGCATTTGTGCTGCACAGTGGTCAGGCACAACGGTGAGGATCGCTCACAGAATGCACCTTGGGAGATACTCATACTTGGTCTGTAAGCATATTCAAGTTTCTGTAAAACATTTTACAGCCAGAATTCTCCAGCAAATCACATTTGTATACTTTGGAATTATATATGTGTGTCTGTGTCCATTTATCTGTTTGTGTATAATAACACAGTGACACACTGAATAGATAGATAGAGATAAACATATAGATACATATATAGATACAGATGTATAGATATAGATACAGATATAGACATCTGTAAAGAGGTTACCCAACACTGTGGCAAGTGATGGCATACGTGCACATGCAGAATCCATGGGGCTGACCCCACAGCCAAACAGAAAAACTCCCAAGTTCAAAGCTAAGAGCAAGTTTTAAGTGTTTCTGCATGAAGAACTCAGCCATCACTGAGGCAATCACCTCCATCCCCTTGGAAACAGAGTCACTGAGGATTACAAGACATAAAAAAAACCCCACCAACAAAAAAACCCACAAAGACTTGCAGTCTGGCATGGTTGGGAAGAAAACCAAGGGTTATATCTAAGAAACTAACTAGCAATTCGCTAACATGCTCCCATACATGTGTGTACACACCCCAAACTCACTGTTTGTTTTACCCTAGTTTAAAAATTTAACCAATGTTCTTCTACCAGGCAGAGTTACAGGCATCTCTAGCTAAACTCAGCAACACCTCTTCATCTGCTGAACTTTGTGGCTGCTGAGACATGACACAGACAGGTGTGAGAGCCACAGGACTTCTGGATTCACCAGATTTCAGATAGGGCCACAAAACTGCCAGTTTCATTGAAAATCCAAAAAAGTTCTGCTCAGGAAAGACTCCCTTGGGGCATCTACATGCCCAAGCATTTGAAAGTCTTGTTGTGGGGATCATGCTTGCAAGGTTTCCATTAACACACCTGGTTTGAGGGGGAACCACAAGGTGCAGGGTAGATGCTGCCCTGTCCCTGCCCACAAACAGAAATTCATCGGCAGGTATCAGGGCGTAAAAGAACCACAGCAGTGGCAGGTAGCATGCTGTTCTGACAAACAGCACAGTTAATACTTTGGAAAACAAATCCCAGGCTCAAAACTAGGCTCTCAGACTCCCAGCATTTTTCTGTTGAGTCGGAGCCGCTGTGGACAGCTCAGCATTTTGTTAAACCAAGCCACGTACTGAGAGGTGTCTTGATATTTCACCTCCTTATGGGCCCATTCTAGAAAGTCATGGCTCCCAAAACAGCAGAGAACCAACTCACTGAAGCAGGGCTTGTACTAATTGGATCTCCCAGTAGGTCCTATCCTGTCTGCAGTCTTGGCATGGTACCTCTGAACAAGGCACGGCTTTAAAAGCCCTGCTTTGCTGAGGCTCCAAGTAGCACTGGTGGCTGCTGCTAACTTTGCTTTAAGAAGAAATTTCACAGAGATCACACATGGATGTGCAGGTTCACAAAAAAAAATCAAAACCAGGAGGCAGAACCTGAAAAATTAGGAAACTGTAAGCAAATAGGGAACACAGGCAGGAGTATTGCATACAAAGGGCAATAAACATATGGAGTAAATTAGGGGAGTTGGCAATGGAAGCAAAGCATGTAAATGAGTTCCACAGACACCTAGGTTTGTCGCTGGAGAAGAAGGGGATGGGGGAGGAGGATGGAAAAGCAGGAGGGTGGAATTAAAAGGGCCTTTTCCTGTTCCCATGGCTTTTTCTCATGGTTCTTACACTCTCTGTATGCTTAGGTATGGCTGAGACCCCAAATCAATAACCACGTGCTGTTTGTAGGTACCATATGTACAAGCATACCTAGGCACGTAGTTCCTCTCGGTTTACAGCAGCCTGCCTTCGAAGAACAGTATTAGGGTTTCCATCATGAATTAAAATACAAGTGCCTTGATTTCCCTGAAACCTTGAACTCTCAGTTTTACTGTCCTCCAGAGATGACAGGGAAGAGTATTGAGGTATCCAGAAAGAGAGAAAGCAGGAGAGAAAGCAATTCACAGAAGTGTGTTCTGTCTTGAAAAAGCAAAATACAGTATGCCTATTCGTGGGAGGGGAGCAACAGATTTTATAATATTAAAAATAGCTTGGTCACAAGCTGGAGCTGCCAGAGGTAATCCTATAGCACTGGTTTTACTGGCACTTTGATGTCTTACCCGGAATTTAATACTACATTATTCACTAAGAGGTTTGTTCCCACCGTGGGACATACAAACGTCGCTGCTATTAGCAGGAACAGGAGACACATAAACGCAGCAGAGAGAATAGCCCCTTGTGCATGTATACTATTAACGATAATGCTGCAGAGTTAACTTGGGTGGGAGGGAGAAGGGGGGCATCCCCTTGAGCCACACTGAGTAGACTTGTGGTGATGGGGTCGTAGCTGTGGTCAAGTTTGGCTCCCAGCTCCCCGCACTTCTGCGCCAAGACTGAGGGGCCGTCGCCCCATCAGCATGGAAGAAAGGAGGCGAGACAGAACTGCCCACTGCAGCAGTGCTGATGCTAAATATAGGCAGGTTTTCTCCTGGGTTGTGCAGGCATTTTAATTTACCCTGGTGCTAATAAAGCATTTACTGTGGCCTGGGCAGCAGACAGGGCTGGAGAACAGTGGTGGCGGCTGCTGTGGACAGAAAGAGCCAGCCCAGCCTGTGCAAAACAAAGGTTTCACGTGCTCTGCAAAGACTTGTATTTGAGAGATATACAAAGGTGGGAGACCATCACAGACAGCCTAATTAGCAGGTAGCACAGGGGGGACAATGCTGCCAAACGCTAGCACGAACCGCAAGGCTGGACCTGTGTCTTCTGCAATGCAGATGACAGAGCTTCACACACTGCTTCACAGGAGGTACCTGTTCCATGCATATTCTTACTTTCTTCTGATAGCAGGTGAATTTGGGACACAACGTGGATCCTATTTGAATCACATCTTTAAAAAGCAAACAGTGCACCCACTGCCACCATTTAGGCGCTGCAAATTCACACATCAGTGAGGAATTAAAAGTCGAACAGGAAACCTCTATTCTCACCCTTTGCATTTGCCATATCCTTGTATTTAACTTTTGCATGTCCTGCGCAGTGGGTCTGTAACTACAGTTTACCTCCTGATATCAGCAACACAAGCATGCAAGACCAGCACCTTAGTGGGATGCAGATAAAGCAAATTTTATTCGTCTTTCCATTCATGGATACAGGCCAAATCCTTCTTCCCATCCAGTAATCTAAAAAGTTAAATAAAAAGGCACTTATAGTCTGCTTCCTGAAAATTCACAAACTCTTTCAGGTTTTCCTTTTATTGTGGGCATCCATACAATGCTTGTATCCCCCCGCGCCCTGGAAATCCTATACTGCTCTATACAGGGGAGCAGAGAACAGTGGTTTACACTGGAGTATGAAAGGCAAGAGGCTTGCATTTCTTTCCAGCTCTGTGTGGGGCAAGATGTTTGGCCTTGAACAACTCCCTTAACAACTTGGTGCTCTGACTCCCCTCTCACTGAAGGACTGACGTCAGCATGGTCCTGCGAGCCGAGCCTGAGACAGAGGTGTCACAGCGCAGCGCTCATACGGCTTTCCTTCCTGCCAGGCCTGCTCAGCTGAGGGCAGAAAAAGCTCCCTCCGTGGCTGGGGTTCATTTCAGCCAACACTTTTACCACCTAAAAACCTCTGCTCAATCGCTGGGCAAAATGCCTAGCTAGAGGATCTCTTTTTTTTTAGGGAGAGGATAGGATATGCATGCTTTCTGCTGCCTCAAACGTAAATTGTCAGGGAAACCCCCATCTTTTTTCCCATGCCCTGTGCTTAACAAAGGATAAAATAAAGCCCGATCTTGACAGGATTCCTATTGAGAAATGAATGGATTGACTGAAAGTAACAATTGAAAAAGAAATCACTTTTTTAGAATGAAAATTCCTCCCTACCTTGGTGGCCACTGCGTGGTAACTGGCAGAGGAGTCACTTCCAGGTTTTGTCATACTGTCAGCAACATGTCTCTGTACATCCAGGTACTGACACTGCTGCAGAAGGCACAGCTGGGCACAACAGCAGCTCTACTTTTACAGCCAAGGATCCCAGGAAAACCACTATGTTCAGAGCCTGCCAACCTCCTAGCCCCAAGATGTCAGAAGTCCTAGGGCCACGGTCACCAGGATATAATCCTGGACCCACATGGAGAGGTATAGATAGGTGCATTTAAAAAAGATGTCCTTAAAACAGGACAGACACACACTTTACAATCAGTTTTAGGTAAAAACAAAAAGCAGAAAAGTGTCCCCACAGCGAGTCCCCCCTCTCCTTAAAACAGAGAGGCCATCTAGCTCATTTCCTCACAGACACACCGGAAAGGAAACAGGAGCAATTACAGAGTTAGGTCACCTTATGCTCCACAAGTTACAGCCTCGGGTGCCAGAGTGTTGGCAATACCCCTCCTGCACCCCAGCAGCATGGAGGGTCCTGGGTGCATGGCTCCAGAAGCGGTTTCCTCCCTCCAAGCAGGGTTGTGAGGAGCACATAAACATTGCAAGCCACCACTCTCCCCTGGCTTGCAGAGCTTCTCCTTGCTTAGCTGACTTATCTGACTCACTCAGAACAAGATTTGGAGAAGAAGGACTGATCGTGCCCTCACTTGCCTGGGAGGCATTGCTGAACCATCATCAGAAATGGCCTGATTGCTATGAACAAGGGGAAGCACATTTTGAAGAGGCCTAGGCAGGGATGCCAAGACACATCACGCAGCTCAGCTATGTTCAGAGTCCTTTTGTGGAAGTTCACAGGAGGCGCTTAGGGACAGGACGAAGGGCAACCGTTGAGGAGCCACAGGTCTGCCCATCACTCAGAGCATCCTATGGAAAAGGCCACCAGGACATGTTCTGCCGGTGAGATTCGTGCCGAATACCAGAAACCGTGCCTGGGAGAGGCTATTGGCTTTAGGGACAACCCACCCCTTTGAGGAGTAGCCAGAGAAACGTGACATAAATGTGGAAGAATGCAGCAGTAGTTGCATGCAACTATTCCCATCCTGGACACTGCCCAGGCAGTAGCAAGGAGGGAATGTGAAGTGACAGTACTGCTTTCTCGCTCAATGGGGTGAATCCAGGACACAGGCAGAGCTTAAAATGTGACTTCCCCGTCACTTTGGGTTCAAACCTTGGCATTATTTATAAGCAGGGTTGCGGGGGTTGCTTCCTTTCCTTGAAATTTTTTCCTTCCCGTGAATTTTATCAGTAAAACCAGAAGAGAAGGATCTCTTGATAAGGATGCAAGGGGTGACATGATGCCTCTGCAGCCTAACCTCTTTGTCCAGATCTCCAAATGCTGACGCATGGAAGTGGCCTTCCTAAAGTGAGCCCCCCCACCAAAACATCAACGGGCACAGACTGTCCTATGTATCATCATCTGCAGGATCCAACTCTCCATCTGGCACTATTAGAAGCTCCCCTAGCAAACGTTAGCTGGAATAGCACAGCCTCAAAGCAGCCTTTTTGCCTTTATTTTCTAACTTATACTTAGAAAACAGGCCAGTGAGTATTTTTGGTAAAATTTCTGCCCGCTTCCAAGTCAGGCCAATCACAAGATAAGGACGTAGACACATAGGGATCAGCTTTTTAAAGCACTGAAGTACCTGAAAGTGCAGAGAGACACCTAGCTGCTTCCCATCGCTCTCAGCACAGAACTGGGCACAGAGCAACGAATTTAATCCCTGTACCTCTATACTGGGAAACTGTGAAGCACAAACTGTAGGTTACAGAAGGGATGCGGTGCCTTTCACTTCTCTGAAGCATCAACAGCTTGCAAGTCATGTCTTGCAACTTAACCCACACCAGCCAGCCCTGCGCACTGGGGACAGTGTGATTACCTGAGCCTGCACTAATCAGCAATAATCAATTATATTCCTCAAACAGGTGACAAAAGCATGGCGTGTGTACTGTGTCACAGTCCCATCTCCTCTTACCTATCGCCCACAACAGAGGTAGCAGAAGAGAGCGTCCATCTCCCAGGTTCCCAGCCTCCCCACAACCATCACCTCCATTCCAGCACACCCACCAAAGCTGCCAAGCTGGCTGAGAGGTGAATGAGCAACCCCATGCAGAACATGACACCAGTGCTCACACCAAAAAAGAGTGAAATGTTGACAAGTTTGGTCCCTAAATATGTCAGTATTTATTCTTCTGGCTTAACTAATCACTGTGTTTAAGCTCCCTTAAGAAAATTGATGGTTCCCAGTAAAGAATATATAAGCCAAACTCACATCAGAGCAAATTTTTACCAAAAAAACCCTAATAAAGACCTTTGAAATTATACCGGTAATGGAACCACAGCTGGCATGGCAATTAGACACAATATTAATCAGGTATGAGCAAGATGGACCAGAAGATTGGTTCGTTAGCCTGGGAAAGATGATCAAGATCCTTCCAGCTTTCCTTTACCACTTTCTTTAAGGTGATGATGACAATAATTTATTAGATTCAAATTCCTGTTGTTTTTATCTTGGGAGTCCAACTGGCTTTACAATAGGGTAGTTACTTAACTCCCTCTCTCAATGAAATAATTGAGTTCAAAGCTGCTGTTGCACTGAATTGCTCTTATTAAGTCTGCTGGTCTGTTGTTATTCGCAATGTACTTATCCTGATGAGAACTGCATCCACACCACCACACTGCCTCACACAAAGGGAGACTAAGGAAACACACCTCAACTTCTTCCAAATCCATATTCTGGGCTGTGAGCTTCACTTAAAGCCTGTCCTTAGAAGGTCAGGGCAACTCCTCGCTAAATCCCCTGGGCACCCTACCTCAAAGAAAGCCAATGCAGGGTCAGGGCTGCTGATGCTTTAAGGATGAGGGATGCTTTAAGCCCTGTTTGAAGTAGGGCTCCTCCCCTTGCCAGACCTGATAGCGTATCTTCAATCAGCCTGGTGCAGGAACCTGCACACCCTGGGGGGACAAACAGCACCATCCATCCATCCATCCATCCATCCATCCCAGGAGTTTATGGGGAGCACCCCTGCAGTGCCAAATACCAGGCTTCAGCTGCCCCCAGTGCACTAGCCAAAGACCACTGCAAGATTAAGTAGCATGAGCCTTAACAGAGTGGGAAAACAAGCTAAGGCATCCCTCTCCCTCCAGTCCTGCAGTGCTCCCTGCAAGGGCAGCAGGACCTTTCAACAGGTGTTTGCTGAGAACGGCACAGAAAAGTTTCAAACACCACTGAGTAGGTGTCACCCCAAAGCCGTGAAGAAAATGGAAGGTGGAGAGCCCCAGCTCAAGCCCTCAAATACCAGTCAGTCCTTTTTCCCCACAGAGGGTTTTACAAGCTGAGGAGTGATGTGAGCTGAAACCTCTGCTCAACAGCTTTCCCTCAAAAAATCAGCATAAAACCAGCCTCAGAAGAAAGTTAGTGATGTTGCCTGGAGAAGACAGCTTGGATTTACAGGCAGTAATTAATTAACCTTTAGAAAAATACTGCTCCCCTCTCCCTGCATTTTGACTTCCACTCCAATTACGTCACTTCTCTGGGGTGGGAGTACCATCCATAGGTCTTCCCAGCTGCTTTGGCTGAAAGAGCCCCTTCCAAACCCTTGTCACACTGGTAGATGAGAATACCTTGGGTGCTGCCCAAGATGCCTTCAGGTACCAGCAAAGTCTCCTGCAAAGACAGCAAAAGGTCTATGGAGGTGACACTGGTGACTCTTCACAGAAGACCCATCTTCTTGACACCTGACCAAGTCTGGCTCCTCTGTAAATAAAATAAACAAGCATTAAAAGAGACTGTCTTCCATCTGAGCCAAGGAAAAGACAGTTTGCCTACTGATAAATATCAGTAATACCAGATAAACACCAGTGCCAGCAAAACACCACTATGGATATCTATAGAGTGACAAATCACAAAGTCTTGGAGTCATCCCTGAATCATTGCCACAGGGGCTTCCTCTGACCTCTCTCACACGGCAGGCTGTCACGTTCTGCCACGTTTCCTCTCTATTGAGCCCAGTCACTTGGATTAGACTCAGTCACATCTTCTGCAGAAACATCCACTCCTGTGCCAGAATACAGCAAGGAATGGGACCGCTGCCGCCCTCAGTAGCTTATTCAAGTGTTTAATCGCCTGCATGTGCCTTATCTTGCATTTCAATTTGCCTGGCTCCAGCTTCTGGCCTCCAATTTTGGAGAAGGTCCTTTTTGTTCAAGGTATTTTTCTCCCTGGGGAGCTATTGTCATGCAGGGCACTTGTTGCTCACCACAGGCTCCCCCTCCCAGCCCCGGCACCACCAAAGGCAGAAGCTGAGTCACAACCCGACACTAAACAAACACCCCGGCTCCATATGAACCATCTGAATGGAAGGGCTGTCCAAATAGCCTCAAAAAAAAGGAAAGAAAAAAAGGCTTGCAGGGCTCTGCTGTGTATTTGTTTTAGTCGCCTTTTGCTGTCTGCAAAAGGGGCAAAGGAGAGGACAAGGGCCCTTCAGCTCCCTTCTCCCAAGCCTTCCAGCCCTGGCCAGGCGCGCGTCCGTCCTAGCCTTGCCCCTGTGCAGGTTTTCGGCTCCCCTGAAGCTGAAGAGCAACTAAAACCTCTGGGATCTGGCTCCTAAGCTGATAATTGCAGCCCCTTCGCTGGCACAAGGCGGCTCTCATGCCATTTTGACCCGAAGTATGTCTTCCTTCTGTATATTTTTAATTAGACTCAAGAATGCAGAAAAACCAGCGTGAGATCCTTTCGCTCCCCTTTGTTTAATATCTGTTATTATGACATTAAGTGCAGGGTTTTGTTGTGGTGGGGAGTTGAAAATCCCCCTCGGTTCTGCTGCTGCAGCCGTGGGTTCGTGTACATTAAAGTTGTCATTTTCGGGTTAGCTCCTGCTTTCCCTTCGATGCGGACGAAACGCGGAGCCAGTTCGCTGGAGAAGGCATCTTACCTCTTTCGCTGCCCTTCCTCCGTGCCACCAGCAGCACGGGGAGGACAGGGCGAAAGCCCCCCCGGCTCTCTTAAATCAGGAAGGAATTTCCAAAGGGTTTAAAGCTTTATGTTGCCACTTCTGTCGGGGTGGGGGGCTGCCGGATGAAAAATAGAGGGGGGTTTGCTTTCAAAGGGACGGGCAACGACCAGGAGCTTCGAACTCGCTGCTGCTGCTGCTGTTGTCACCGTCGCTCCGTGCGCCTGGTCCTTGGGAATTCGGGAGTCCCGCCAGCAGAACCCAGGGCTGAGGAGCTGCACAGGGCAAAACTTTTTCTATGGGATGCACTTGTTTTAGTGGTGGGAATCAGCATTTTGGGAGCAGTCAAAGTCTTTTTTTTTTTCCTCTTGTCGCTTTTTTTTCCTCGTGCCTCTTTTTTGTCCTTTCCCTTCCCCCCCCCCCCCCCCCCTTTCTTTTTGATTTGTCAGTTAATGGGCCGCAGAACGACGGTCTGATTGAACAAATGCTGGATTTCACGTACGCTTCGCGTTACACCGACGGCCCCAGGATTTCTTTCCACCCACACAAGACCTAGGTTCTCCACAGATACTGCTCTGGGATGTCTGGTATTTTCTTCCGAGGAGTGAGCTTTTGCCAGCCTTGAGCCCTTCCCACCTTTGCCGTTCGTTTCATCACAACCAATCCCAAGGGGTCTCGATTAAAATAAAATCGAGCCGTTTGGGGGAAAAATAGGGAAGAAAAATGGTTAGTTGGGGAAAAAAGAAAAAAAATAACACACAACTTTTCTGCCACCCTATAGATCATCCCAAATATTCTTGTTAAAGTCGGGGAAACCGGGAGAGGGAGGGGGGTGGAAGGTCAGAGGGGGAGGGGTGTTTATGTCAACACAGCTCGGCGATGGAATAATGCGCCCCAACGTGAAGTCACAGCCGCGGGGCATGTGAAGTCACAACTTCTCCAGGTGACAGGTGCTGCAACAATTCAAATGCGAGGGAGCCGCTTCCCCCATTCCTCCCCCTCCCCGCTAAAGGCATCAATAACCGGGGAGAGGGGGACTGCCCCTGCAAACGCCTCTCCTCTGCTTTACATACAAATAGGGCAGCGGGGCTCATGAAATATTCCTGACCCATCAGAATTATTTTTACCTTGGGAAACATGCTTTTTGTTTGTTTTCCTTGGCTTTTTTTTTTTTTTTAATAGGCGCTAATACGCGCCTAATCAGCGAGATATGTTTTAATTTAAAAGCCAATAGACTGCAGCCGAACTGCGCTACAGAAATCCGATGTAAGGATAATTTGGAGTATCCAAAACCGCTGAGTCAGCGGCGGAGCCCATCTCCATGGCTAGAATATTGTTTCGAACTCCCGCTGCTGTGTTTCGCTTACTGTTATATACCGATTGCATCGTGTAATTATTGTTTGGTTCCCAAAAATGTAATTACTTTCCCCCCCCGCCCCTTTTTGTTGCCTTTGCACCGTTAAATCCGCCGAATGCCTGACTAAGGCAGCTCCAAAAAATAAAAATTTAAAAACCTAAATAAATTAGAAGCTAATGAAAGAAGAGGGGTGTCTCTCTCTCTTTCTACAGCCAAAGATTTCTCTCTCTCTCAGGCACCTTCCTGCACCGGCGATTCAATAAAAACACCGGCACGTGTGGAACAAAACCCTTGGAAGCGCCCAGCCGGGTTTGGGGGCGGCATCGGCCCCCCGGCAGCCCCACGCCCTCCTCGGGCGGCCTGCCCTCGCCGCCGCGGGGGGTACGGGGAGCGGCGGCTCCTCACGGGGCAGCCTGCGAGGGGGTTAATAGCAATAATAACAACAATAATAACGATAATAACAATAAAGCTGTCGAGCTGTTTCCAGCTTGGCGCTGGGGCCGGGCTGCACGGGGAGGGGGGTGTGGGGGGGACGGGACCGGCTGGCCCAGGGCCGGTGGGGGAGGGGGTGTCCCTGCGCGCCCGCCTCCCCTCGCCGCAGGCAAATGGAGGGGCGCGAAGCGGCTGCCCGCCGACTGCCGCCGTCCCCAGGCGGGAGGCGGCGGGGATGGGCGGGGAAGCCGCCCCGCTGCCGGGAAAGCGGGTCCCGGCACCGGCCGCAAGTTTGGCTCCCGGGCCGAGGAGGAGGGAGGATGCCGACCTCCCCCCCCACCCACCCCGCCGGGAAACGTCGCGATGCTCTTCTCTGGGCAACTTTAAGGGTCGGCCCGGAGGGAGGGGTGGAGGGCAGCCCGGGAGCAGAGAGGGAAGGGGCTGGCGTGCCCAAATGCAGGGCGTCCTGCGGCTCTCAGAACGCCGGAGGGGTCCCGGGGAGAGTCGGAGGGGTGCAACGCCCGGAGAGGTGTCCAGCCTTGCTCCAGGAGAGGTTACTCGCCCTTCCCGCTTCCTTAAGCGTAGGATCCGGGAAGAGCGAAGCCGTGCAAGATCAGTTTCCCCCATGATTTATGCCAGCTTTAATTAAAACGGTGCAGAAGGGACAAGCCCCTCCACACGCCGGCAAACCTCCCCTCGACTTCCCCGGCGAGCGAGGGCGAGCGGAAAGCACCGGGGGACCGGGCAGCACCGGGGGACCGGGCGGCTGAAGGCGCTTCTCACCGCGCCCCTGCCGGGCCGGTTCTGAAAATGGGATGGAGAGGGTGGGCACTCTCGCCCTCGCCCTGCCCGGTAGGAGGATAAGCCGCGGTAACTCCTGTCCTGGGGAGCGTGGGGCTGGGGTTCCTCTCCACGACGAACAGACAGTCCCTGAAACCTCAGGTTTTATTTCTGGCAAACAATGCTTTCCTCCCCCCCCCACCCCCAACACCCCACCCCAACCCCCCAGCCAGCGTTTGTGCGCGAGACGAGTAATTGTGCTCCCTTGCTTAAATAAATCATTGATGGGTGAAATTACACATGCTCACTTAAAATGTAATGTGATTAAGAGATTATGGGATCGCAGTTAATATGTTGCCTCACAGCTTCTGGACCCAATTCCTGACACCAGAAATCTATCAGCCACAACTGTCCCTCCGTGCGGGGAGGCGGCTCCTCCTGCCACCGGCAGCCGGGAGGGCTGGCCGGGGAGGGGGTCTCCCGCCTCTGCCGCCCGCGGGGGCCAGAGAAGGTGAGAGGGAAGCGTGAGGTTCGCGTTCAAATAAATAAATAACTCCTTGTTGTTGTTTTGGGGTTGTGCTTTTGGGGTTCGGGTTGGGGTTTTTTCCCGGGGGGTGGGGGGGGGAAGGAGGGAGAAAGGAAAGTTAAAATAGAAAGGCGGCGGGGGTGGGGGGCTGGAGTTGGGGGGGGGGGGGGAGAGCGAAGGGTTGGGGCTGCTGCGCCTGCAGGCTGATTACCTCTCATCTGAAAGCTGCTCCATTTCCTCACACATCGGGTAAGTCCTTTATCATGAGGTGGCACAAGCCCTGCCGGGGGCTATTGGTCGCCCCGAGGAAGGAGCCGGGATGGCAAGCGGGATCCTATCATCAGGCTGCATAATAACCCCGGGCTCGCCACAGCTGCTCTGTGACCCTTTGTGATGGAGCCGATGGCGCTCCCGTGAAATAATGTCCTCCTTTTGGGTGTGAAATTACCATGTTTATTAATTGAGCTAGACATGAGGGTTACCTTTTTCTTTGCAAGCCATGAAAATTTGTGATTCAGGGTAAATGGCTCCCCCTTCCCCACTCCCCCACCCCCTCCCCAAGTTGTGTTGCCAAGGGGTTCAGAGAACAGGACCAGCTGGGGGGCTGGGCTATTTCGGAGGGTCGAGAGGGACCCCTTGCTCCACGGCAAGTTCAGAGCAGATTCACGCCCAGGCACCCCACGCCCCGCTCAGCCGCAAAAGCAGCCCCACGCCCCGGGCAAGCGCCGCGGGGGAACGCAGAGAGCGCCCCAAAAGGATGGAGGCCGGGATGAGGAGGGAGGGATGTGCACCGCGCAAGCTGCCCGGCCACCCCGCGTGGGGTGCCGCGCAACCCCACGCACGCACGGGGGGAGGCGGGTCGTGCCGAAAGAGTACGGGTCTTCTCTCTCTCTCCACGCTTTCTTCTTCTTTTTCTTTTTTTTTTTTCCTTTTTTTTTTTGGCGTTGCAATTAGGCTTGTAACGAGCTTATTGCAGTATGTGTTTCTGGGCCAATAATACTTGTATTTAACCTAATTAAAGCCGACCTTTTAAAAGATCTGAAATCTAAACACGCCTTTTTTTCTTCTGGTTTTTTTTTCCTTTCCCCTCTCCCCCCTCCTTCCCTACTCTGGTTTAGCAATTTAACGTTTGAATCTCTGGGCTGGAACATGCAACCTTCCACCAGAGCACGGAGGGAAGGAGGGGAGGGAGGGGGGGAAAGTAGCAAAAACCTGCGCATGAGGCGGAGGGACTGGCTTTGCCCGAGCATCCGCGACAGGCTTCCAGGTAGGCAGCTACCCCCACCCTCCCCCGCCTCCTGGGGCGAGATTCTCCCCTCCCCCCCACCTTTCCCTATCCCACTCCGGTGGGCAGGGGACGGCAGGTAGGGAGCAAGCCGGGTGCCCCCCAAGGAGTCGGGGTGGGCACCCCTGCCCTGCCGGTGGCCGGTACCCACGCGGGGACACCCAGCGCCCCCTGCTCCCAGGGGAGCGGGGGTAAAGGGAAGCGCATCTCCCTGCGCGCTGAGCAGCCGCGCGATTTTCAGCCGAGCGCTGCCTGCCGGGGGGCGGGCGCAGCTGCGTGGGGCCCGACACGAGCTTCCCACTGGAGGCAGCGGCACTCCTGCCCGCCTGTCTGTCTGTCTGTCGCCTGCCTGCCTGCCGCTTCCCAGCCGGGGTGAGGCAAAGCCCCTGAAATAAATCGGTAACGAGAGTGTGCATTAATGCCTTTTATTCCCATCGCACAGGAACTGAACGAGCCTATTTCCCGTGAAAGCTCACCCTCGCAAATTTTCAGCCAGGGTTTTCTTCCATCAATGGGAAATTTAATTATTTCTTTTTTCCAGGGCAAACCTGGATATGCTAATTTTTTATTTTATTTTTTTTTTAAACTGGGTAATCAAAATTATCCTGGGATTATTTTTTTTTTCCCCCGCTGAATGACATTACAAAGAATTTTGTTAAAGAAAGCCAGACTAATTGCTGCCAGAAGACTCTTTTCATAGAAAAGTCTGGTTTTCATAAGGCACTTTCTGTGGGTGTTGCGGTTAAATCCAAACCTAGTGGAAAGGGGATTTTTTTTTCTTTTAATTTTATTTTATTTTTTAAGGCGATTTTTCTCAGCAGCGGGAAAGACCCACGCTTTACTTAAAAACTATTCAAAGACTCCCGGGGCAAACACTGCGAGGAGAAAAAGCCGGCGCACTTCCGAACCATCTCACGTCGTGCCGGGCGCCTCTCCCCTCTCTCCCCGCAGTGGCTTCCCCGGTGCTCCCGCCCCCCGCCCCGGCTGGTGTGCCCCAGTAAAGCCCCTCGCAAATCCTGCGGCAGTTTTGCCTGGGTCGGGGCTCTTCGAGCTGCCTCTGAGCCTGGGGCAGGGAGGATGGAGGGGCGCCGGGAGGGGCGTGAAGCGTGGGCATCCTGGCGGGGCACCGACACCCCACTCTCTTGGGAAAGCCTTGGTCCTCACCTGAGGCGACCCCCCAAAGAGCTAATGGGGGAGGCATGACTCCCCCCGCCTGGCCCGCCTGACCCGCAGCCCGGCTTCCCAGCAGCAGCAGCAAAAGCGGGCAGGTTTGCAGGCAGCCCCTCGCCTTAGGGAGCACAGCGGCCTTCCCGGGAAAGGTGGGCCCGGGGTCGGTGGTGGGGTCAGCTCGGGGTGCCCGGGGTCGAGACTGGCTCCCATCAACCGTCCCAGGCAGCTGCTCAAAAACAATAAGTGAGAAAGAGCTAAACACCCCCACAAGGCTGTAAAGCCCGCGCACACCTTTCGCTCCCGCTCCCCCTGCATCCCCCCCTACAATTTAAATCTCCCTCGGTTAACCATCCTGCTTTCCTCTCCTTTCACTCCCTCAACGCAGGAGGAATTTTAAACTGCCTTCGCAACACCCACGACCCCTCGCCTGAAGGGGAAAGGAGGAAAAATAAATAAAAGAGGGAGCCCTCCTTGCCATGGGGCGCAGCCTGCCCCACGCTGCCCCTTACGAGAGTGCCGAGCCTGCCGGGGAGGGTAGGAGCATCTCTGCCCCTCTTCCGTGCCCAGCGGCTCGGTCCCGCCGGGTTGAGGCTTTCTCCACAGGGTGAAGGAAGCCGGGGTGAGGGCAGATTCCCGCAACCCTCCCTCTTCCTCCGGCCGCGGAGAGCGGCGAGAGTTTTCCAGCCGCTAATTCCCAGCCCTTGCCCTGTCACCGGCCTCTCTCAACTACGGAGAGGTGGAGGTTTCACACACACCCTCCCAGATCCTCTCCCGACCCCGGCGTGCAGGGTTTGGCTGGCCGGGCTGGCTACCGGAGCTGCCCCTCTTCACCGCATCAGGGAAAAGGGCTCAACCCCCCGGCGGGATGGCTTTTAATTTTTTAATTTTGAATTTTTTTTTTCCTTTCCAGCGACAACATACTCAAACGCCTCTTTGCAGGCAGAGCAAACTCAGCCCGGTGCTGCTCGGCGGCCCTTTTGTTCGCGGTGGGGGGACGGGGGAGCCGGCCCGGCTCGTCCCCGCCGGGGCGGCGGGGAGCCCGGTCCCTCCCCTCCCTCCTCTCGCCGGAGCTGGGGGACGTGATAAAAGGAGACAGGGCTCTGAAAGGATTTGATTGAAATGGCGTGTGCCAAGCTGATGGGAGCCAGCGAGGGACAAAGCGCCGAGGAGCCATGGACACTCGAGCAATTATTCCTCCACGCTGAAGGTGGATTAGTGCAATGGAAAGAAGCATATGTTCGGCCTGGGGCGACACTCCCCCTGGCTGGGTTTAGAGAATGAGAGCGGAGAAAGAGGCTGAACCTGGAATATCAACTATCCGGGAGACAGCCCACCCCACCCCCCCTTCTTCTCCCAGCCTCTCCAAAAGTCGCAGGGATGGAGAGATAAATACACACGCCCATAAAGATGAACAGATAGGCACATGCACACGGACACCCACAAAGATGTGCGTACACCTCCACAGGCAGGCAGGGATGGGGAAAGAGGCGCCCTAGGTGAAAGACCTCCCCGAGTATGACAATGCAAACCAGCCTCTGAGAAGGCTGTAGCAGCCACCAGTTCTGCTGGAGGCTCCAGTTTCTCCCAGCCCTTTCCCGGGGAAACTTTCCAAAGGCAGCTGTACAGAGGGACAGGGTCAGCAGGGCCCCGTCCAGGCTTCCCTGAAGACCCAGGGTGCAAACCTCAATTGCCCATTTTCCATCCGATTTTCTTCCAGGCCACATCCACCTCCTGCTTTCTCTCCCTCCACCAGCTGGCTGCAAAACCCCCTCTTTTCCAGCAAGATGGCTATGTGCTCTCACAAGGGCATGTGGAGAAGCCCCAGTAGCCAACCTGCCAGCCCCCACCCCAAACACTAAGACACAAGGAGCAGCCTGCATGGAGGCTCTACAGCAATGGGACAGCCATCAGTTTCTGGCCTGCGCCATCTACACGACAAGCACTGGGAGCAGTATTCAGCAGCAAGGGAGAGGGCAAGGAGGATACCTGCCAGCCAGCTTAAAAGGGCAGGAAGGAAAAAGAGAGAAAGAAAAGGAATGCAGTTCTCCCTTTCTCCTGGGAGCTCCAAAAAATGCTCTGCTCTACAACCAGAAACGTGCCCCAAATATTTCACACCTCTGCTTCTTTATCCTTAGCTTTGGGGATCAGGGTGGATCATAAACAGAGAGGCAGGAGACATCTGCGCCCAAAGCAGCACCAAGCCAGGAAGTTTTGCAGGATGAATGGGCGGGTAAGAACATAACCAAAAACATCATGTAGAAGAAATATACATCCCTCAGCCTGCAAGTGTAACTGCACAGCCCACGCTCCTGCTGGGAAACAGCTCTCTATTCAGAGCCCCTGCATCTGCTTTCAATAGAGTTATTACAAAGGGAATTAACTCTACCACAGGCTACAACAGCAACGGGGCTTGAGAGCATCTCTGGACTGGGAAGGTCTTCATGTAGATGTTACAGATCTCCTATAGAAACTAGGATGTGTGCATGCAAGCAGTGACATGAAGAAACAGCTCACACTGCACACCCAGCAGCCTTACACCTTCCACATCCGAACACAAGAAGGTTCCTTCTTCACCTGTGCTACTACACTTTTTCCAGTTCACTCTCCTTACCCTGGTTTGAAGGTGTCTGCACAAACGAGCTTTGTGACTACAAACAGGACAATAATCATGGGGCTTGGAATAACTTCAGGACCCCGGTTTTGAGAGTCAGGGACTCATTTAGGTTCTCAAGGATGGGCCCTGGGTGCTGGCACCTGCCTTGACAAACCAGGGCCTAAAAGAAAAGTGCCACCTGGTACCAGTGGGTCACTCTACCCCACCAGAAAGCTCTCATCATTAGCCTTAGTCTGATTTCCATGCCATGTTCACTCAGTGAAAGTGCTCTAACTGCTCCGTTGGGTAGATAAAGAATTCTGCCCCTCTGGGCCACCAAAGTTGAACTGGGCATCAGAGAGGCATGGCTGCAGTGGCTGCAAGAGGGAATAAAAGGCCACAGGTCACTCGCCTTTACACCTACAGCACCAGGCACCAGAACAGAGAAGTAACAGTTCAAGGACACAAATCTTTGCTGTCACCGTAAAGTCGTGCTTCTGTTTACCCTGCCCAAAGTACCTGCTGTTCCAACCACCCTAGAGCTCAACTGGAAGGAGACACAAAAGGCTCTTTGGCGACTTGGAAGTTGGTACAGCTCCAGTAGTAAAGGGTCACAAAAGACTTCTACTTTTCCTCTGCTTCCAATCGCCTGCTTCAAACTACTTATTTTGGAGAGGTTGGGGGTTACCAAACTCCATACTGCAAACAGAGTGTGCGACCTATGCAGAATAAATGATTTAAGAACAAGGCTTGGCTGATTCCTTTTTTTTTCCTCCGTATTGGAGATAAAGGGAAGGCACACGTTCTAGTAATCCCTGCTCATTTTCACGGCCATTCTTGCACCTGTAACTCAAATAATGAAGCCATTTGTTATTTATATTGCACTTTCCCCTCCATTCTAGATTTCTAACGATCTGACCCTGTTTTATTGCCCTGACAAAGCCTGAAACCAGTGTGGACTTCCAATAATTGAACGATACAGGGAAAAATCTTTAGCTGGAATGAAGCAGATGTTAGCTTCGTGCAGTCCCCTAACTTGATTATTCTTTGGACACATTAGACAAGCATTAGTGATTGATAATGACGCTAATTAACCCCTTTCCTTTCCAAAACAGCAAACCAACACCAGCAGGATTCTGCAAACAGCACAGGCAAAGTACAGCGTATATCAATATCCCTTCAAAGTGGATCAGTGACACACAACTCCACTGCCCAGCGCTCGACAAAAATCTTCTCCCACTGACACCGAGCCGGCCCCAAATCCACTCTGAGAGTTGAACTGCTCCCGCCTGTTAACTGGCAGGGCAGGAAGCAGAGACACAGCCCTGCCATTCAGAAAAGGCGCACAGGACAGAATCGGGAGGCATCATTTATTTTTTACCCCCCCCCCCCGGCCTTTCCCGATGGATTAGCAAGCCCAGTTTAAATCACTCTGCCCTCGCTGACTGGGACGGGCTTCACGCCGCTCCCCATGGGAAGGGCAACGTGTGATTTTAGGGACACTTTACAAACGCGAGGGCCGACGCTCTGAGAATCTGGTCTGGGCTGAGACAGGCACAGGCTGAGGAGGGAAAGGGAAGTGCACATTCTGGAATTTAAATGCGAGGCGGAAGACGGGGTAAACAAACAAGGAGCTGATCTGATTACGCACTCGAATTTATCATGGACGATAAAGAAACCGCCTCTAAATGTAAGGGTTTGGATAAATGAATACTCCTAGCAAGTGAATAAAATGTATTCAATTAACTAAAAACCTCGTGCACTTCTGAACTGAAGTGGAATCGACTGTAATTGATTTATTTGAAACCAGAGGTTAAGGACTGAATTAGCTAAGTACAACTGGGTATTTCAAGCCACTGACTTCTCAAATGTCAAATCCCTTCTATTTTAAATATTATTTCAGCTGCGGGGCATTGCTGTCCTGATGGCTGTTCCACCAGTTAAATCTCAAATTATATTAATATTCGATTTTTTGGAGGGTGGGGTAAATTACGGTACAAAGAGGAGGGCTGTCCTTGTTCACGGTGAAAGAGCACTGAGCTGTTTTTTGGTTCACATGTAGGAATTAGCTCAGCGTGGCAGCAACGGTCTAACATTCAGACACCCCTCACCCTCGTTTCAGTCAGTCTGGGGCAGGGGGGGAATGGGGTGGGGTATGTATGGGAGAAATAAAATCCAACAGGAGATTTTTGTTTCGCATCTAAAAGCACGACCCAGAATTTCAGTGCTGCACCTCGATCGCAACGTTAAAACCACATCCAAAGAGGGGTAAAGTAATCAGCACATTTTAGTAACTGCGTGTTGGTCACAGCAGAGGAGGCTGAACCAAAGCTGGTCTGATTTCCATTATCGCCTGTAGAAATCCTCCCTTAGAAATAATAGTAATAAAGATATCTAGGCAAGGTCATTCCATTTGTTTTCTGGTGGCTTGCTAATGCAGCAGCAGAATACTTAAAATGCGCTCTCCTAGCATAAAGTAGCTAATTATATCTTTAAAACATTATTTATTATGACCTTATAATGTTCTAACATAAGACTGCTTTATACATTGCCCAGTATAAAATGATTATATTGGGTACAGGTTTCAAAAAGTAACAAGCATCTGTAAATCCAGATATGAATGAATGGTATTTAATAAGATTGTTTTCGTTTAAAAATGAGTATTTATGTGTTGCTGTAGAAAGAGCAGCAATGTATTGCTGTTTATGAATGCTATTGTGCCTGAGGTTAGGATCCCACACACAATCTGAGATGCAGCCAAGAAAAACAGCCCTGATAGACAATGCTTCACTTCACCTGCTACAATACTGTGCATTTCATTTATGTCAAGAATATGTACAGTTAGGGTTCATTCACCTCATTATTTTGTTACATCTACTTTACAGTTAACCAGTCTCTCTTGGAAATAATAAATAACTGTTTTTAAAACAATTGCGGCTTTGCATTCAAAAGATCCACTTTCAATTTATAGGAAAAAAAATATTCACCATTTTTATAAACTGGCTGGCTCTCGAAAATAGAATTTAGACTCCACCAACTCTCTTTCTGCTTGGCAAGATTGATTTTACACTGCCTTCCATAAGTAGATTACCAAAGCAAAATGAAACATCTTGGGCTTTATCTAATGCTTTGCTTCACCAGCCCTACCAAACGTCAAAATATATGAGCAAATGTTAATTCTCTTTGCAGCTTTATTGTAAACACCTCCCTCTTAACCTCCTCAATTTTTGCCTGAGCAAAAAGGGGGGTGGGGGGAAAGAAAAAAAAAAAGGGGGTGGGGGGAAAGGAGTGTGAGTCAGGGAGGGAAGGAAAGAGAGAAAAATCAGCCACCACTACCAAAATATCACCAGCACTTAAAGGAGACCATCTCTTTAAAATGCCTTTACATTCTAAACTGCATTAGCCTCCCTTCCTATGATATAATATAATCCAGCCTGATCCTGACTTCACCTACCCCCTGGGCCAAAGAAAATAGATTCAAAGTCTGAATTCTCACATGTTTTTACAGCACATCTTCAAGCCGAACGCTCATATTTTTTAATTTTTTTTTTTTTAAAGCAAAGTTCCCTCTTTTACAACTGGTTTCCATGAGAAGAAACTCAAGATAAAAATTTCGGTCCCTTACAAACTGACAGAACCACCTCAAAATGTCAATCCGTGCATTCCACTAAAACATGAACCATCAATCAGAAATAATCTGTCTCCTGCAAGATTTCACTAAAGTTCACAACCATGAGATGATTTTGTTGGCATCGACTACAGGGCTTTTCTTTTTTCCTGAGGGGGAGGGGGCACCGGGCTCTGATTCACCAGTACATCATTTTTTTTCATAGCACCTAATTTTCGGTATTTGCTGGGTAATGATTCTTTCTTTTTTTTAAACATCCCTCTTGAGAGAATGTGTTGGGTTGTTGGTTTTTTTTTTTAATCTCAGCTCTCTGTTAGGACAACTACACGTACAAAATTTTATAGGCTTATCATTCTGCACGCTATATATAAACATAAATAAAAACCTAGAGGTCAACATAAATAAAATAAAACTTTATTTTTTTTTTTAAATAAAATTATGTTTTGGTTAAAGAAAAGATAGTGTGTCATTTTGTTAGCAGTACAGACAATTTTTTATCCAAAAGAATACATTGTGCTTTATTGTGTCATTTGTCTGAATACAGACTCAGTGGAATATCTAAATGATACCCTGCTCTGAACTCCAAGTTGAAAGTAAGTTTTTATTATACTTGAGGGAAACAATGGGTTCAGCTGCTTATTGCAAGGAGCAATTGTCAAGGGAGAGTTAAACTCAATTACTGTAACCATACTGAATAAAAAATACTGCCAAGAACAAAAATACGCCTGGGTAAAGACAGCCACTGAATAAAAAAATCGACATAAAGCGTATCAAATATTTATTTATCTGGGCAACAAAGGACTATGATACATTGACAGGCATGGAAACTACTGCCGGCACAACTCAATACAATACAACTATAACTGCTTCCAATATGGCCAGTGGAAATACAGGATACCAGGTGGTCCCGAATGTTTGAAGTTCTTTGGAATAAAAAAAAAAAAAAAGGAAAAAAAGGAGAAAAAGAAAAACAAAAGAAAGGGAGAAATAAAAAAAAAAAGGCGGAGGGGGGAGAGAAGAAAAGCTAAATCTTGTTTTAAAAGACAATATTAATTTATTGCTCTGATGGTGCTTTCGGGAGAAGGACAGTGGATGAAAATAACTTCTTCTTTCATTTTCCACAACACATAAGGGTTGTAAAACCACTAACATGTTTAAAAACCTTGCCAGGGTCCAACATCACTTTATTTTATCTTCAATGAGAAACTAAATGTCATACTAATTATATATAAAAATTAATGGTTTTTTATTTGTTCAGCTGCTTCATTGTCGCCTTTAACATGCTACAACAGGGCTAAAAATGATGAATCCCAGAGAAAAACCCCCAAAAACCTCTGATATCTAAATAAGTACCATGAACCACATGATGAACTAAGAGGGGAAGATTTAAAACCCACTAAACAAGAGGTAAACGAGATCACCAGATAAATAAAAAAAGGTTTAAAACAGACTCACCATATTTACAATTCCCATTAAATTACACATAAATAAATATATACATACATGAACACTGATTCCCTTATATAATAACCGTGAATCGTGTTGCAATAGAAAGTTCAAGTTGGTCGCTTTACCTTGGACACGAAAAAGTTCTACAACTGAAGATATGACATGGAACTGCTTGTGTTTTGTGTTCAAGTTTATTCACAATACTGATAAAATGTCATCAGTCCTTTTTGCCTTTTGTTTGTTTGCTGTTGCTGCTGCTGCTGTTGTACTCTTTTTTTTTTTCCTTTCTCGCCTTTTTTCATTTTTAATATGGCTACAATCTTAACTGAAGTTTATGTAAGGGAAGGTGGTGATTCAGTCCGGTGAAGCTCATAGAATTTTTTAAGTTTTATTTAATTCTTTTTGGTTTTTTTTTAAATTTTTATATATTTTTAGAAAAAAAAGTCCTTTTCTTTGTTTTGTTTTTTTTTTCCTCCTTTTTGTTTTATTTTTAAAAAAAAAGTTCACAAACTCAAGACAGAACTTTTTTTTCTTTGCTGGCTCCATCCCCCTGTTCTGTTCTCTTAGGCTCCAAACTGGGGTAAAATGGTGGCGGCGGCGGGGAGAGTGGGGGGAGATTAAGAGGGAGCAAATGGAAATGTGGATGCTGGGAAGGGGCACGGGGAGAGGGCAGAGCGGTCCTGTGGAGTCAGAGAACAGGATTGGCAGAAGGGCACTCATTCTGTTGCTGTAGCCTGGGGTGCTGGGTGCAGGGGAGAGGGAGGAGGGAGATGAATGGATCGATGGGCTATGAGGGGGAAGGGAAGAGGAGTGTGTGTGTGTGTGTGTGTGTGGGGAGGGGATCCTCACTTTCGGTGCTTCTCCTCTTTGTCGCCGCTTTTGGCGCTGTTGTCTGTGTGGCTGTTGGGATTGTTGCTGAGGTACATTTTGTCCATGGCCTTGAGCGCCTCGGTGAGATAGTTCTGCAGGGCGGTGACGGCAGCGCACACCGCCGGGCTCCCAAAGCCGTGCGAGATGAGGTTGAAGTGGGTCAGGCAGCTCTGGATGCCCGGCTCCAAAATGGGGTTGGGCCGTGAGTTCCCCAGGGGAGATCGGTCCTGAGCCAGCAGGTCGGTGAACTCTTTACAGATCTGTCTGTAGCACAAATGGAGCAGAGAGACAGAGGGAGGGAGGCAGGCAGGGAGGGGAAGAGAGAGGGAGAGAAATGAACCATCACTGGCGGCAGCAAAGCCTGTGCATGCTCCCTGCTAGATTACACAAGCCCCTGGATGAAGGGGGCTGCTGCCCCCGAATGCACACGTGCTCCCGCCTCTCCCTCTCCTCTCTACACATCCTTCCCAATTTTCACACTTCCCTGGCACGCACAGACCTCTTCCTCTCGCCTCACGTGCACACACATCACACCCCAGCCAACACACGGGCGAGTAACAGGCACACAGATCCACACACACCTCCCACCCATCCCCATATCGCAGCCCCCCACACACCCTCCCCATGCACACACACATCCCTGCCCAGCTGGGTTTTAGAGCAGACACACAGTTTAAAGTTCCCCCCGCACGGCGTAAAGGAGCAAGTAGATGGGGTGCAATATCCAAAGGGAGGTTCAGGGATTTATTCCTGGAAGACCCTTTTTTTTTGGGAGGGGGAGATGGGGGAACTGGAGAAAGGTGTAGGCCTTTTCCTTGACAAGGCTAAAACATGCCTGTGTGTCAGGAAGAAAGAGCGAGGGCAGAGAGGGGAACCGAGGCTTTAAATTAGGGTATTCTGAAACGTTTATATATGTACATCTATATCTCCAAATCCAAAGGGACCTTCCCACAGAGGGGATGGCTGACGCTAACTGGGGTCTGGAAATTTCCTTTCAGGGAGGTGGGAAGAGAGGATACGAGGGCACAGTGCACAAGTTAGGTTATACCATCCACTCTCTGCACAAATGGTTGGGGAAATAACACACCTTATAGCAAGAGCGCTCAGAGGCGTGTTGAAACAGTTTGTATTCCAAAACCCCCGTTAATGTCTTCCAGCCATAACGCGGTTCCCATCTTCTGTCTGCGCCCTCTGGCACTGTGCCCTTTGGTGACACCTCCATTGGTAATTAAGGGCTACTAAACAACCCTTTTAATTTCCAGCAAACATATCAAAACAATCATTTTCTTCTCACACGCCACCTGGAAGTCTAAGCAGCCCCACCAATGACAAACTCCGCTAGCGTTTTAACTGCGTACAGATTGCCATTTAAAATATATTTTTAATATCCCTATATTCACTGAGTAACAGAGCTACTTAGGCAGGAAGAACCGTCGCAGATTTTAATGAACTGAAATCAGTTTAATGTGCCAGCTCTATTTTACTGTCAATGGGGAAGCCTCCCTCTTCTACCTAAATTGATAAGCTTAGTGAAAAGGCCAGGAAAACATTTGGCACTGAAGAATTACTGCTTTTTCTTTAACTAAACATGCACCCGCAATTTTCACCAGGTAATCTCCACAAACTGACTTGATGGAAACCAAGATGGGTTACAGAGCTCTCCTATAGCAGGAGACTGCAAACGCACCCCCTTACAATTTGCCAAACCACCAGCCAACTGGCTACGCGGCAAATGCTCACAAAATAAAAGCCCCAAACCCGGGTTCGTCGCCCTCCCCTCACTTCTGAGCAACATGCCAGAAAGGTAAATGTCTTACTTTGTAGCTAGAAGCATGTTTTTTCTTGTGACTTGCTCGTTTGGATCGGAATGTTGTCGGTTGAGAAATTCAGCTACTGCTTTGGCAGGAAATTCTGTCTCACAAACGTACCCAAAATCTCTAGCTAGATGTACTGCTTCTCCTGAAAAGGGAGGCACGGGTGGGGATGGGAGGGAAACACACAGCTCATCAGTACACGTAGTCGCACAGAGGCAAAAATCCATTAGTAAAAAAAAGCACCACGTTCTACTTAGGCTTTTCTTCTAAAAGGCTTGGACTTCTCTTATTTTTTTTAAAAAAGGTAGGGTCAGAAACGCCAATCACATCTCATCTTGCAGGAGTTTGGTTCGCTTTAGTCCGAGGGCAATGCAAATGTGTATTTTCATGGCAATTGTTACAAGCAAAATCTCACAGAATAATTTTTTTAAACTTTTCCATTGACTGTCAGATGGACTTCTAGCCCGGCGGGCTCCATCCACCAAGAACATGTGCTTAGGTTTACCTACCCGTACCTATACACAGCCACTTGCACACGTTTCATTCACAGCTATTTACTCTGGAAACGTTTGTTTGCCTCGGTCACGTCTCTATATTCCTTTGCAATGCATCAATGATTAATATTGATCATAATTACTCCTAGAGCTCTTCTAAATAAAATGCATTAAACAGCTAAGTGTTTAAAATTTAACTTGATCACATATAATTATATGTTCACCCCCAAACGATTAACCATGAGAATTTTAGGGTCATTCCACCGAGTCTGTCTGTTTTGTTGATTTTCAAATCTTTGGTTTTAATTTCCTGAACCAGTTGGTTTTTACTGCAGGGCTTCCTGCCATTAGCTCTAGCTCCGGAAGAACGCATGCGCCAATTAGAGCTTCAAAGCCTCAGTCCAGTGAGCTTGTTTCCATAAAATGGAGCGGATCATAAACAATAACAGTACTCTAGAAACTGCCTCATCGCTATGGGACTGAAAGCCCCAGCAATGTTTATACTATCATCCCCCCCCTCCCCCCAAAAAATTAGCCACCATCGCTAAGTTATCTGGAGATTGGGCCTCTGGTTTTGGTTTGTTTTGTTATGGTTTGTTTTTTTTAAAAAAAAATTCCAACATTCTTTTTGTATGCGAAAGCCAAACAGAACAATAGATTACCATAAAACCTTCTCCATATTCATTAATATCACAAACAGGCATCTACCGAATCTTAAGACTTTTTTACAAGTTTTCCCCTCGTGATTTTTTTTCCTACAGCGTGTCGATGCAACTGTGAAGCCTTTTCAGAAACATGAAGACGCCGTAATTTTCACGCAGCATAAATATAGAGCAGACACTAATCCCCATGTTTATAAAAAAAAAGGGAGCCTGGCATCACACAACGCTTCTCTCCCTGTCCCTTTGAACATGAAACATTTCTCGCAGAATGCGAAGCGACAACAAAGCAAAGCAGCGAATTCCCTCCTAAAACAACCAAATTTAAGCTAGGCCTGCGCAGCCTGGGCTGAGCTTAAAAGCACTTTTCAGACTGAACCAGTCTAAAATGCAGTCAAACCAGTAAGCGAGGGGAAAGGAGAAGGATGTATTTGCTGGCCCCGGGCTTAACTTTGTTGGCCTGATCCAGCAACTGCTTCAAAACTCAATGGCTGCAAACTCTTGAGCTTCCCACACACCCCCCCCGGCCCCGCTTCAGACAGCACTGGCCATCCCAAGGCATTAAAACTAAGTCGCACCTTTTCTGGCAAGAGCAAAGCAGAGAATGATACAGCCAAGGGAACATGTGTTCTGAAAATGAGAACCAAAAGGGAGTATGGGGGGGTGGCGGTGCAACTTTTGAGGCTTTCAGGACACGATTAATCCATGGCTGAGGTCAAAGATTCCCAAATTAATTCAGGAAGTGATGGTCATGCATTTCTCAAATGCAGATGTCAGAAAACTTAAGCGATTCACTCTTGTGTGGCTACAGGCTGGGAGGGAGAACAAACTTAAAGTAGCTGCAGTTTCTGACAGTTAAAACCGCTTCAGCTGTCCACCTGTGGCAGAAGGCCCGCAGCAAAGCATTACAGGCTCTGCTGCCTGTAACATCCAACTCAACACTCAGGGGTGTCTCATCGGGCTGAGCCCACAGCCCCCCATTCGCAGGGATCCCTCACATGCTCCTCCCAGTAAGATCTGCTTACTCTGCAGAGGGATTACTTCCTTGAACAAGGGAGCAAGATGGGGCCCCCGAAAACTTGTAGCTCAAAGAGACTTAAAAGCGAACAAACAGTAGAATGCAATGCTGAGTCTGCAGGACTCGTGCAAGCCTGTTTCAGGGTGAAACAACAAAGCAAAGGTGCACAATTAATTTTTTTTCTTTACTTTTTTCTTTTTCCTCTGAGGCACAGCAAATAACATCCTTCCAATAGGCAGTACTGACTGGGGAAAAAAAAAAACAAACCAAAAACCAAACCCAAACAAAACAAACTGACCCTGCACCAAGTCTCCTCCCATTAGGCAAAAGCAACAGGCACATTTTCCAAACAAGCCCTCCTGGCTCTTTAAGTCACTTACCCTCTACAAGCGATGTGAGCAAGGTAACGTTAGCAGCTTTACGCCTCCCGGCTGGCAGGTTTAATCCTATTTTGTCCAGTTTCTCCCTCAGAGATCTCCCACCGTTTTTAGACTTCGCCCTGCTCCACACAGAAAGACATCAGAAATGGGGCCAATGGGGGGTCACCCGCTCTCCCACGTGGGCTCCTGCCCACGGATCACCCCAACACATTTCTTTCCCACAGATGGGAGTAAAAAGGGGAGAGGCATGCTTGTGGGGGACTGAAAAGTGAGTGTTGCTGAAAGCCAAGTCTCAAGACATAGGGAAGCGGCTTTGGATGGCTCCATGTCTGGGGAACAGGGGCCCTCACTGAGGTTCAGGTCAGCCCTCAGGCTGGTGGGAGCTCTGGGCACATCATGGCCAGGGCTAGACCCTTGAGGCAGCCACCTGAGCTCCCAAGGCACCGAGGACCAGGGAAGCAGCTTCATCCCACAGCCCATGGGCATTGCAGAAGGTCAGCAGCCCCCATTACCAATGCAGAGCATCACTGCCCTCACACTAATCCCTGCGTGGCTTTTCTGCAGAGCCGGACCAAGCACCTGGGTGTGAAAGTGGGAGCTGGTTTAATTAATCCTGGCTGTTACTCCCTGCCTGGGCACTGCGTAACTGCCTGGGTGAGGTGGCAGGCCCAGGATGGCAGGCAGCAGGGTGGGTGCCCACGGCAGGGTGCCTGCCTGTAACCTCCCTACCCCTGGGGGTGTGAGGGTGAATGTGGGGGGTGTACATCGCCGTGATGGGTCAGCGTGGCCCGGGGACACACACACACACCACACTGGGCCCTGTTCCCACTACTTCGGGGGGGGGGGCACACAAAGCTGCATGTTGCCATGGCTACAGCGCCTCACCCCCCCACCCCCCACCCCCCACCCCCCGCTCTGCCCCGGCGGCCGCGTGCGCCCCGACCCCTAGTGGCAGGCGCCGCTTGCGCCTCACCCCCCCCACCGCCCCGCGTGGGCTCTCCTCGTCGTCGTCCTCCTCCTCCTTCGCGCCCGCCCGCCCGGCCCGGCACTGCTCAACCCGGCACGGCGGCAGCAGGCGTTATTCGCCGCCGCCACCCCGCCTCCTGCGTTCCCCCGCCCCTCACCTCCGGAGCACTCCGCCCAGCAGGGAGGCGTTGAGGCACTCGGGCGGCGAGAGGCGTCTCTGCACTTCCGCCACCGTGACCTTGTACTTGGAGGTGGAGCTGAGCAGCGAGAGGCGGCCCGGCACCGAGCAGAAGACCTCGTTGGGGTTCACCACCCCGCCGAAGAGCGTGTCCTTGTTGATGGGGATGGAGGAGACGGCGTTGTTGTTAGACTTGGAGAGGGACACGGGGCCTGCAGGGAGGGAGGAGCAGGGAGGTGAGGGTGAGGAGCGGGCAGGAAGCCGGGGAAAAGGGGTAAAGCCGCCGCCGGGCACCCGAAGCCGTTCGCCGCGTCCAGCTCCGGCCCCGCATCGCCTACGGGGCGGGGAGCGGGGAGGGCGGCAGGCGGGGGGTGCCCCTCCACTGGCCAGGAGGCGCAGGGAGAGAGCGGGGCAACCCTCGGCCCGCAGAAAAGGAAATTAAAACATAACCCGCCGCTCTCCTCTCTCCCCGCCCCGCCTGCCCCCAGCCCACAGTGGGCACACGCCGTCCGGGGGGGCCGGTGGCAGTTCGTACGTCAGTACCGGACGTACAACCGGACGTCACGGGCAAGGCCAGCCCGCAACGGGCTCCTGGCCCGCGGCGGGCAGGCAGCGTGCAGGGGGAGCCACACAGGCAGCGGGCCGGGCGGCAGCGCAGCGCAGCCGTACGCGCTCGGGCGCCGGCGGGTTCCCCGGGGGACGGCGCCGTTCAGCCCGCCCCGCTGCCTCCCCAGCGCACAACTTTTGCCTCGGTGGGTAAACCGTAACGCCGCGAGGAGCCGGAGCGCGCCCCTCCGGCACCCAGCGCCCGTCGCTCCCCAAAATAGAGCCTGGTCCTTCCCCGGGCGAACCGGACCGCCCCTGCCCGGCGGCGGATAGTGGGGAGGCGCCGGGCCCGGCTGCCGCGCAGCATGCGGTGCCTGCCGGTCTCCGGTCCCGGCCGGGTCCGCCGCGGGCGTCCGGTCGCCTTCCCTTTCTCCTACCGCCCTAGTCCAACGGAGCGGGGGGCTCTCTGCGTTTTGGATAGATCACTTGTGACATTAATAGCTCTGGGAAGGCTAATAGATACAACAGGAGTTAAACGAACTCTTGAGATTACTAATAAAAGAGCCAATTATCATGTCGACTTGGAAAGAGCATCTCTTAAGATTTATCCCTTGCACATCTAATTTGACGTGACAAAGGCTTTACAGACGCGGGGGTGGGGGGGATGAAAGTTTGAGCTCACTGGCCGTGCAGCGTTTAGGATTAGAGAGGAGAGCGGCTCTATTCAGCACCTTGCCCCGGTGGCGCCCGGGGTACCAGAATAAAGAGCACGGCCGCGGCACCCCTCAGAGCAGGCAGAACCTAGGTTCGTTCAGCCGTGCTCATTTTACTCTGGCCGCAGCTCCACACGCGGAACCCAAACGCAAACCGATCGCTGTACACCAAAAACTTCCTCCGCAGGCTGCCCCGTGCCACCTTTCCCAACCAACCCCCTTCGGTCTCCCGGAGCGAGGCGGGAAAAGGAAATCGAGGGAACACACGCCGTGAATATTTTGCGAGATCTTGGGGACCAGCTTCCAACCGAGCAAAATTCAGTTCATTCAGTTCCGAGTGAAGCGAGCGCACAAAGCCAACGAAAACCGAACAGCCCAGACCGACAGCCACCGGGTTCCAGACACTCGCTCTCCGGGAGCCCACCTCACCTCATCACCGCCGTCATTTAAATAAGAAAAACCCCGAAGGAGGAGGGATAACGTTTCCTCCTTCAGTTTACCAACAACGATTAAAGCCCGCTGCTCGGGCGGGTGCAGGGGGCAAACCCTGAAACCGAATTGTTGGCTGATGCACCGAAATACCGGCTCGGATTTTCTAGATCATCTGCTAACATTTTGCCTCGTTAACGACAACAATAATTAAAATACCCGGCAAAACGTGGCCACTTAAAGAGGGCGGATTTCAACTCTTCATCGCCCGTTTTCTTTCTCTGCCTCCAACCTTTTGGCCAACAGTACGTGCCAGAGGAAGGAGCCCGGGGCCGGGAGGGGGGGGATGGAGGGGGGGTGGTGGTGGGGAGGGTGTGGAGGCCGGGTAAGTCCTCCCTGCGAGCAGTCCCCAGCCTGTGACGACATGTTTGGTATGCGCAAGGAAACGGCTTACCTTTCTTAATTACAGTTTGATCTGGGATGTTAATACCGGGGTCTTCTACGTGCTGCAACAAAAGGAACAGGCAGAGATGTAAATGTACAACCACAACAAAAGGCGGAGAGAGCTGAGGGGTGCGGGAGAAGTTGTGTGCCCCCCCCACCCCACCCCGGTCACAGTGAGGGGAGGGAAACAACAAATCTGAGGAGGGGGGCAGGGGGAAACGACATGGAATTGGGGCGGGGGGGATAGATTTCCTTTATCAGGAGGAGTCCTGCCTCCCTCCCCACTCTACCCCCGTCCTTCAAGAATTTAAAAAAACCCAACAAAATCACAAAAAATCACCCGCACATCGCGGGGCTTGCCCGGCAGAGCCCGACACCCGAGCAGCCTCCAGCTTCTGCCGGCTCCCGTCCCTCCTAACTCCCCTCCCCTTCCCTCCTCCCCGGGAATCGGCCCCGGCCCGGTCCGGCCCTTCCCCCGTTTCTGCGCCCGCTCCCGTGCCCGCGGGAGGGAAAGCACAAAGGAGGGGGGACCGGTGCGATGCCGGGGGCGGGGGGACGGGACACGGGGACGCACCCCCACTATTGTCCCCTCGCAGGTTGCGCGGTCGCGGCTACAGCTGGGGTTCGCCCGGCGGAGTCACGACGTGATTAGAAAGTCAAATGAAATCATGTTTTCTAATTCCAAAAACTGACAGGCAATATAATGTCTGGCTGTGTTTACAAATTAACACCACTGCTGCTGAGATAGAAGATTTCACAATCGTTACAAAACCCAGGCATTACCATTTAAAAAACTATTACTTCCTTCTCTAGTCTTTGTCCAACAATAATACTGATTCTAACATTTTCCATTCTGTCTTGGATTTATGCTCCTGTTAATTGTGCCTGATCTCAATGATTCCGGGTGGATGGTACTAAGTTGCTTTATTACAGGTTTTATTATACTCAATGCTCTCATTTGTAACTTGCCTAAAGTGCTTCTGGATTTAAGTATAATTAAATTGAGAAATGTTCAGAAATGACTACTGCTGCAGTTCTTCTGTTTTAACTATATGGGGAAATATGATCCCTTTATGCATGCACCCTAAACCCATAAAGTAAATGTAGTGTGGCATAATACTTTTATTTGTGTTATTTCTACACATATTCCATACAGGGAGGACTGTTAAGTTTAAAATCCCACAGAGATATTTATGATTAAATAATTTTCACCGTCTACTTGATTTTCTTAAATATTTAGCAGTCGTTTTTATTAAAGGTTAACTGTTGCAGCAACGGAAAAAATTGAAAATGACCCTTTCCCGACCCAGATTTCTGTAATTTTTTTTTTCCCCCACATAACTAGATAAAACACTCTGAAAAGATACATCCTCTAATTTTTATGCTCTCCTTCATGCAGCCTGCTGATTCAGTTTTACAAAGAGAGGGGGAAAAAAAATAAATTGGCCGGGCTGGTTTAAGGATTTAAACCAGATGGCATTTGGTTTTCACAAAGTATAGCAATGCTGTTAATTCATAGATCCCTGAAAGGCAAATCAAACGATTTGTACTTAAAATATCTGCAGAGGAGGCTTCCCGAATCAGCCCACAGCCACGGAGCACCATCGAGGAGAGGGAGAATTCAAGAGAACGTTTTAGGTCATGTTCCTCCTACAGCAATCAGGGGCTTTGTAGTGAACAAATTAGTTTATTCTTAGTATTGCCTCCATGTTATTTTATATCAAGTTTAAAGAATCGACCTGCTTTTAACGGATCCAAATTGCTTACTAAATCCTCCACTTTGGGAAACGTATGCCCTCATTGCAAAACTGCTGAACATAACCAGCAATTTTCTGTGGCTAATTTGGCCAGATGAGGGCTGTAATAAATTCACTATTTTTCCCTGAGTATAATTTACAAAAGATTTCAAAATTACACCCCCCCCCCCAAAAAAAAAAATAGGTAAGTTCATCTGAACATTATCCTTGCAACACGAAACTGTACTCATTAAACTGTCAGCGAATATATTGTTGTAATATTTGATCCTGTAATTTGGGATGGCATTTCAGCAAAAATCACATCCAGATACCACAGTTCCCTCCCTCCTCTTTCCTCCTGTGAGCTGAGCAGCTTCAGTCCCTCAGCATGAGCTCTGTGGGCTTTAATAAATTTATTGCCATGTTCTACTTGCGTTTTCAGGGAGAAACCCAGAAAGATGAACTTTGATTGTGACCTATCACGTTGCATAAGGCCACTTTCCTAAACGAACAATAGCCCTGGCTTGCGCTTTGTAAATACCTCGTGTGCTAATGTCATGCTTAATTAGAAATCTTTTTTTTTCCTCTGTTAAAATCTGTATTTATCAATAATAGAATTAGGTCCCCCAAATACTGTATTCTCCAATAGGCTCCCAACATATAATTTGATATAGGGTGTAGCAGGTCTGGCTCGAATTTGATAACCTATAGCTAATGATTTATGAGGTCATCCCTTTGCACCGCTGCTAAAAAGAAGGCAGCAGCGTTTTAATATACCTCTTCCCTGATTTGTCAATTAATTCCTTCAGAAAAGAGTATCTGCCCATATCCTCTTACAACTTTGGCTGTCGTTATCCTATATGCCAGTTCTGTAATCACGGGAAAACGATTTTTTTTCCCCTTCTTAGGCCACTTTCACCCACTTTTATTCCTTTTCCTTCCCCCTTTACGTTTGCCTGGGAGGACATTTAATGAGATCTCGCGTTTCAGACTCGTGTTTTTCCCAAGGCAGCGAGAAATCCCCAAATGCACGGCCCTGTGGTGATATTATATATTCTTCCAATCGTAACAGCTTATTGTCATTGAGAAGGAAAGATATTGTTAACGATGACAGTAATTTGATTTATTTATATTTTAGCGGGCGCGTTAGCGGGGAGGCGTCGCGCAGGGACGAGCTGCAAGAACCTATTGTTCTAGGTGGGGGCTTCGCCTTTCCGGGGGTGGGGGGGCTCTTTCCTTCCCTCCCCCTTTTTATTTGGTGGGGGGAGGGCAGAGGGGTCCCCCTCCTTCCTCCTCACAACCACCCACCCCATCCCCCCCCCGAAGTCCGGCACCCGCGGGAAGGAGGAGGACAAGTGACGAGCGGGCCCCGGGATCCCTTTGCTTACCGGCACGTCCTCGATGGCGTGGGGGATGGAGTGGAGGGGCAGGTCGGCCAGCCCCGAACCCAGCCCGTGCGGGGCGTGCAGCAGGTCGTCGTGCCGCCGGTAGTCCCTGCGTGGGTCGAGCCCCGAGAGCTGGTGGGGCAAACCCCGGTGCGTGTGGAGAAGCCCCGTCTCCTGGCTCTGTCTCTGTCCCGGCCATCCTGGGTGCTGGGGCTGCGGCTGGGCATGGAGGGGGTTGAGGCTGTAGGGGTCGTTCACGTGGGAGTAGGGGTCCTGAGACTGGGGGTAGATGGGCTGGTAAGGGGGGGGGAAGTAGGGGGGCTGGAAGTCGGCGTTGGGGGTGTGGGAGAGCGGCGGGGCGCTGGTGTAGGGAGACTGACCCACGGTCCCCAATTGGGGTAGCCGGGCTGTCCCGTTGCTGGTACTGTCGTGGCGCTCCTGAGGTGTAGGGGAGGGGTGGGGGTGGGGGGGGGGGGGGTGGGGGGGAACGGGGGGGACGTCGGGGGAGGGAGGAGGGGGAGGGGGAAGAGGGGAGAGAAAAGAAAAACAGAGATAAAAATCAAACTATTTCTCCTCAAAATCGGCTCGCGAATTTCACCTATCGGGAACAGACGGGCAGCTCGTCCGCTCCGAGGCGGAGAAGAGCAGATCTGGGCATTTCCCTGCCTCGGATTTCCCTTGGCACACGATTAAGAGGCAGTCTCGCTTTTTAAATAGTAATGATAATAATAACGGCAATAACGATAACAGCAATAGCAGCAATAATTATAACCGGACTGCTTACAATAACAAACAAAACCATTGCGGCGGCACAGCGTGGATCCCCAACAGATCGCGCCCCGGCGTTTCAAGGAGCAGGTTTTCCCCGCAAATAAAAAGAACAATCCATAAGCGGGCATTCGTAAAATAATAATTCTACCACGAGCCTAAATCCTCCCGCTGGCCCTGGACAGAACCGATACGAATACTGTCGCTGGGATTACCGATAACGCATCCCAAGAAAACCCTGGAAAATCCAAGCCCACTGCCATTTTGTTACCAGAAGACGCCGAAATAGGCTCTAAACAAACCGGTCATCCCCCCTCCACACACACACCCCCCCTCCCCCGCGAGTTTTACAAATATTTCGGGCCGAAGGCAGCCGGGAGAGCAGCCCCGGTGCCCGGCCGAGCTGCCCCGCTCGCCAGCGGGCGATCCCGGAGCGGAGGGGGAGGTGGCGGCGGCGGCCAGGGCGCCGGGGAAGCGGAGGAATGCGCCGGGCAGCCGGGGGGTAGCGTCGCCCCTGAGCCCAGCAGCACCGACGGGCGAGCGGTACCGAAACGCCCGGGCACGGGTCTGCCGTCTCCCGCAGCCGTACGGTATGTCCGGGGGAAAAAAAAAAGGCATGGCCTCCAAAGGAGGAGGTGGAGGAGGATTCAAAGAGGGAAAGAGCCGCGATCCCGAAAAAGGGAAACGAGAAAGCTGAAAATATCCCGTTTGCAGGTGGCAAGGTGGAGAAGCCGAAGCGGTAAGGTCCAAGCAAAGCCTTTTGCCGTTCGCTTCAAGCAGACAAAAATAAAAATAAAAATAATTTTAAAAAAATAGAAAGGAAAAAAAAAAGAAATTGGGAAAAAAAAAAAAAGAGTAAGCCTCCGAATTAGTAAAAATGAAGGGGGAAAAAAGCCCTCTCCGGAAAGCTGTGTGCAAAACCCCGACCGCCACCGCCACCGCCGACAACAATAGCAACACCCAGCACACACCAAACCCCCTCCGAGAGAAACGTGAAGCAACTCACCATAGCCGAAAAACTGTGTACTAACATCTGCGAAGAGTCGGGGGGTACAAGTCAGGGTAGGAAAAAAAACCACCAAGGAAGGAAAAAAAAACCCCAAAGCAGAGGACAGTGACCGGCGGAGCGCAGCCCCCGGCGGAGCCCCGCGGGTGCGGGCGCGGCGCGGGCGCGGAGGGAGCGCGGCCGGAGCCCGGCGCTAGGCGCGGGCGGCGGGACCGGGGCGCCGGGGCTGTTCCTGCACCGCGGGTGCGCCACTATAATCCATCAGAACTTGCACCGATCTCTGCTGCCCTTCATCGGGTGTTGCCAAGGCGAGCTCTCTATCCTGGCGTGGTGTGAGGAGTCAAAGTTGGTTGCTTTTTTTTTTCTGCTTTTTTTTTTTGTTTTGCGCTTTTTTTTCCTTTTTTTTTTTTTTAGCGTGTGTGTGTTTGTTTCTTAATCCTTTTTTTTTTCCTCTGTCTCTTTTTCTCCTTTGACTTAGCTGCTGCTTCACTTGAGCTCCTAATAACAGATCTGCTGCCTTCCTGGAGACTCCTAATAGCAGATATTCATGACTATTAATATTACACGAATACTTAATAAGGGAAGAATGGCTGGAAATCGAGCGTGAAGCGAGAAGGCAACTCAAGGCAGAGCCTGTTCTAAATGACGTCCATTGAATGAAGAATCAGTGTATCTAATCAGAGATGGGGGAGAGGGAGAGGGAGAGAGAGACAAAAAGGGAGAGAGAGGGAGCGGGAGAGAGAGAGGGGGGACATGCTGCTGCGTCTGACGAATCACAGGAAAGGGGCAACATTTTAAAAGGTTGCAGGGCATGCAAAAGTGAAAGAGAAAGAGATCCGGAGAGAGGGAGAGGGTGGGAGCCGGGAGGGGGGTGCGGCGGGGGGGTGGGGGGGTGGGAGAGACCGGCAGAAGGAGGGGAGGGGGCGCAGGATCCCCCCCCCCGCCTTTCCTTTCCCTTCCCCTCCCTCCCTTCCTCCATCCCATCCATCCTTCCCTTCCTCCCTCCCTGTCGCTGCCTCCCCCTGCCCCCAGCCCCGCGGTCCTTCGCGGGCGCACCTCGGGCTGCGGCTGCTGCGCGTAGCCGGCCTCAAAGCCCAGGGAGAAGAGCGGCTGCTGGCTCCCCGCCGCTTGGTTCTTGCCGCCCTCGGCCGCGCCGCCGCCGCCTTTGCGCGGGGTGGGCTCCGTGGGGCCGCCCGCCGCCGCCGCCCCGTCCATGCCTCGAGGGCGCCCCGCCGAGGGGCTCCCCGCGCCGCTGCCCCCGCGGCGGCCGCCCCACGCCGCCGAGCCGGCTTCGCCTCCGTGCCCCGCGTCCCGGAAACCGGCTGGGAAAGTTTTTTTGGGTGTCTCCCCTTCTGGGTGTCAGCCCTCCTCCTCCTCCTCCTCCGGTTCGAGGCCAGCACCGAGAACGGCGGGCGGCCGGGATGAAGGGGGGGGGGGGGCTGGGGAGCCCAAAGAGCATCCGCCGGGCTCCCCGTTGGCCCCCCTCTTGGAGGATCCGGGAAAAGACGGGGGGAAGAGGCAGGAGGCGGCGAGACGGGGTGGGAAGGAGGGCGGGAGGGACGCGGACGGAGGGGGGGTTGGTGGAAAGGGAGCCGGGAAAAGAGTCAAGGCGAGCGCTTCTCCCGGCCCAGACAAGCCAGGGCTCCGGCGCAACCCGTCGGACTGGCTGTGCAACTCCCAAACAACTCCCTCAAACAGGCACGGCTCCACTCGCCGCCGCCGCGCCGCTGCCCCGCCGCAGCCTCCCCGCCGCCGGCGCCCGGCCCCGCGCTCCGCCCGCCCGCTCCCGGCGCTCCGGGCGCCCAGCGCGACTTGCCGAGCTTTTATTCCGCTTTTCTTTTCGTATTTTTTTTTTTCCCCCCCACCCTCCCTTTCTTTTAAAGGGAGGTCCTACCCCCGCGAGGGTAAAGCCACCCTCTTTTTCCACCCTGTCCGCAAGCCCCCTCGCTCCCGCGGAAAAGCACGGAGACCCGGCCGCAGGCGCACGCACAAGAGCCGGCGGGGCACCGGCGGAGCGGCCGCTGCTCCCTCCGTGTTTGGTAGCACCTCGGTGCAAAGTCCCATTAGCACAAGGCAACAAAAGCCATTGGCGATGAAATCCACACGCTCGCACGTGTACACACTTGAATACCGATCCTGGGGCGGGAGGGGGGGGGGGGAGAGACGCTTCCCTCCCGAAATCCAGCTGAAGAATACATACATTTTTTCCCAGATTTAAAAAAAAAAAAATCCAAATAAAACAAAACAAAACCCAAGCAAAAAACCCACAAAAAAGCCTTAGCAAACAACAACAGAAAAAAAACCCACACGAAAAGACACCCTGGACACCTCATTCCTAGAAATCTAGAAATGAAGCATCCACCAGCGAGTGGATCTAAAACCTCAGCTCCCGCACCGGGAGACAGCTTTATCCCAGACTCCTCGATCCGGGATTAAAACACCAAATCATTTAGCCGGCGGTGAGTTTGGCGAGTCCTCGGTCCCTTTCCTAAGCTACAGCATCGCCCAAAGCAGCGGCGGGGTGGGAAGGGAGCGTGGCCCCCCTTCACCCCAAACATGCATGACGGCAAGGCTCCGCCGAGGCTGGGGGGGACCTTCCCGCGTGGATCACGACCAAAGAACTACGTTCATTTGCAAAGGGGAGTCCTTTATTGCGCGGTTTAAAGGCACTGCACAGACAACTTTTGCGAGACGGGTGACAATAGTATTCGTTGGTTTGAGACTAAGTATATGAGTCCTGGGCATCGCTCTTCTTTTTCATCTTCTTCTCCTTTTTGTCACAATAAAAGACACTTGCCTGTTTCTAAAAATACGGATTCACACACAGAGTGATGCGCGCACAAAATCTGCGCTCAACAGCTCCAAAACCGAATTAGGCGGATTTTTGGGGTTTTTTTCCCCCAAACCGTTAAAATATTACTGCTCAAAGCCTTGGGAGTGTGGCCCTGAAAATTAGAAGGCTATGGGGAACACCGCTCCCAAGCCCGTGATTTCAGTTCGGCAGCTGACCCCTGCAAATTTGTGCAGCTCGGTATAATCAACACACAACTACATCAAAAAGGTCGAATTTAGGCGTCGGTCCTGAGCCAATTTATTGGGATGCCTCGGGTACCTGGCGTGTTAGAATAATTCTCTTCCCTTTGTCTCTTTGCCCTTTCATTCATCCGTCCATTCATTCATTCATTCATCCATCCGTCCGTCCGTCCATCCATCCATATGGATGAGTGTAGCATCCTTACAGAGCTTTATCTACGGATGAGCTACCTATAGACACCGAGACTGCTGCTGGATCCTCTTTTGCCTTTCCTCACACACTTCCGACAAAGACGGGTTTCCACAAGCCCCGAAGTTCCAGGGGAAGGACCCCAGCCCCTCTCCAGCTTCAGGACCGCAAGGAAGCCTGGCGAAGGAGCAGAAGTTTTCCTAAACGAAATTGAGAGACGGAGGGGATGCTGCAGGCTCCCGCTCGCAGCTGCGAGGCCGGGGGCTCTACCCCGGCCGGGGGAAGCGCTTACCTCACATTCCTCATACTTGATATTATCCGTCAGTTTCCAAAGCATTTTCATGGATTGGCGTGAGACTGAGAGAGAGGGAGAGGGTTTGGTTCTCCCTGCCTTTCCCTACAGTGGCGGTGCCGGGGCGGCGTGGGGAGCGCGGCTGGCGGAGGCTCTGCAGCGCTCCCGTCCGCGCTCGGAGATCTCCCTCTAATGGTGGAAACTTTTCCCTTTTCCAGCTCTTTACCCACAGCCTAATCGCCTCATTAGCATATCAACAACAGCCCAATTGCTCGCCAGCACAACAACCTGCAGCGATGGACGCAGGTAGCAAGGACCCACGAGTAAAAAAAAAAAAAAAGAAAAAGAAAAAGAGGGGGGGAATAATTAAAAAATAAATAAATGAAATAAATAAAAGCTTTATCCAACCCGCCGAGCCCCGGTGCGGGGTGGGGGGGGCGGGAGGGGGCCGGGCAGCGGGCCCTGCCTGCCTGCCTGCCTGCGGGCGGGTGAGCGGGGCTCGCCGGCCGTCGCTCCCCCCACGCCTCTGCCTGCCAGCAGGGAAGAAGGTGGCGAGTGAAATCAAAGAGGTGACTGTCCCTTCATCTGCAGAGAGTTTGGGGCTAGCCACAAAGCCACTTTTTTCTTTCCTCACCTCCCCCCTCCTCACCACGAGGTTTAAAGAAGCCAAAGCAGGAACGAGGAGGAACGAGACTCGGGTCTCGGTCTAACGAGGTTATTGTCTGCGGAGGCTTCTGTTGCCCTCTGGATTTGATTCGATCTTTTTGGTGGATATTTGAAAAGCTCCTTTCTTTTGGAAACTATTTTGTTCCTCTCGGCTCTGTCGGCTATCGGTCTTCAAAAAAAACCCAACAATCCAAAACAAAACACAAAACAAAACCCAAACCCAAAACAAACCCAACATAACCTCCCAGATAGAAGTGGGCGAGCGATAATACGAATGCAGCAGGAGCCAAAAGTCTTTTGCAAGCAGTTGAGCCAAGGGACAAAACAATGACCATAGTAAAACTTCGGTACTTTCTTAGGTGGAGCGCTTCGTTTGCTTAACAATGTGCCTCTAAGCGAGTGCTCAGCCCGCCCTTCCGGGGGGTTGCTTTTCCAGCCCTTCTCTTTTATTTCCCCGGGTGCCCAGCCTTGATCCATCCACAGAAATCTTCGTTTTCTCCAATTCCCTTCTTTTTTTTTCTTTTTTTTTTTCCTCCTTTCCTTCTTTCACTGATCCCACGCCGCTCCTAACAGCGAGGCATCCTCCTCTCCGTGGGGCCGGCGTGTCGGGCCTGACGCGGCTCCCCACGCCCGCCGGGCCCCCAGGCATTCTCCGGAGCTCAGCATCCCTGCGCGGGGCTGGGGGGCGAGCACCTGGCTGCCCTGCTGCTCCCCGAAACTTCCCTCTGGCAACCGCAAAACCTGCCCTGTCGACCTGGGAGACCTTCCTGGAGCCACCCCCCCAACCCCCACCTTCCCCCCATCCCCGACGCCGGGGAAAAATTTACTGCCTCCAGGAGCAAACGGCCCTTCCACTCGTCGGGGGAGCCGCAGCGGGCCCTCGGGGGACCCGGCACACGCGTCCTCGCCCCGGGAAGGGCGGCAAAGCCTCCAGGCTCCCGGGCCTGCTTCTTCACACACAAATCTACAACCCCAAAATGGATTATTTTTTTTCCTTTTCCCCTCCCTCCCCCTTCCCCCCCCCCCCCCCCCCCCCCCGCCCCGATGCTCTTTTTCACCAGCGCTTTTGTCTGCAAGTGGCAGGAGAGTAAATTGTTGTTTTTACTCCCATTGAGGTTCAAATGGAGCTGGCAGATTAAGCCTAGTTAATGCCCCGGGAAGGGGGGCTAAAGAGCGGGATCAGAAAGAGAGGAGGAAGATAACGAAGGGGCCCATCGCCTCTCAGCGCCGTCCTGGCGGAGCCCGGCAGGTCGGGGAGAGCCTCCCACTCGGGACAGCCTCCCACCCACGGCCGCCCAGGATTCCCGTGGCCCAAAGGCCCGTCGTTATCCCTCCTCTCCCCTAGCCCCGGGTCGGTCCGGGTGCGGGGGTAGGAGGCGGCTTTCCCCAAGAGACCCGACGGGGCAGCGGGAGGCGGCTCCCGTGCGCCCCGCGGCGGGTCCGCCCGGGCCGGCCCCTCCGGCCAGGCGAGGCGAGGCGGGCGGGGGGTGTGGGGGGGAGCCGCAAAGCCGGGGAGCGGGAGCAGGGAGGGCCGGGGGTGTAAGGCAAAGTCGGGAATAGATTTCAGGGCAGATAGCCCGTAATTACGATTACATAAGAGCTGACTTCAGCCGGGAGATTAAAAAAAATATTTAAAATCCTCTTCTGATGGCTTCTGCGTACCGACCCGACAAAAATACACCAGCTCTAACTGTGAAAAATAACTAAAAAGATACTTTTGTTTACTGTTTTTTGGTGGGATTTTTTTTTGCAGACGACTTCATGCCACCGTAAAAAAACCCCAAACCCGATTAAAATGAAATACGGCAGTATGGAGAAAGACTTCATCGAGAGGTTTGAAAAGTTGGGATCAGAAAAAGGAGCTGGGCTCCCATCTTGAAGCGGGTTAATCGGGGTAGGGGGAGGGGGGGAAGTGAGAAAGAAAAAGAAAAAAGAAAGTCGGTTTCGTCAGTAAAAGATGGGGTGTTTGAACGGGACGGGTCGTCTTCACCTCCATTAGCCGGCAAACCGGGGCGGTTCGGCCCGATCGGACGGCCATCTGGGCACTGCCCGGCTTGGCCAGCGCCTCCCGGCTTGGGACCCGCCGCGATGCCACACGTGCCGGGTCGCTCATGGCGAGCGGGGGTCCCCCGGGTCCGCGGGGCTGGGCGAGGCCCCGGCGGGCCGCGGTTTCACCGCCTGTCCGCTTTCGGTGGTGGGTGCTGCTCTTCCCTTCGGCTCATTCCCGCGGGAGTGCTTTCCACGGTGGCTCCCGGAGCTCCTACCGCCCGGTGGGACCCGGCGGCGTTATTTTTCCACGGGACGGGCTTGGGTGGGAGCTCATGTCGACCTTTCGGCCCCCAGCGGCCCGTTCCCCGAGCACGGCAGATCCCTACGCGGGGCAGAGCCCGAGTCCGCCGGCGTGCCCCGGGGCCGCGCAGCTTGGGCCCGCCGCGCTCCGAGGGCAGCCCCAGGGCTCGGCGGCAGGACGGCCGCCGCCAGCCCCGGGCGGACGGGACGGGCAGGCGCACGCTGCCCTTCGCCGGCCCACGCTGCTGGGCAGCTCACACCGGGGCCGGGACACCCCCGAGAGCGGCGGAGCGGCCCTCGCTTCGCCCCTCCCGGCCCCCAGACCCCCGCTCTCTTAACTGCTGCGGCCGGGCCTCGCTGGTGGCAGCTCCCGGCACGGGGAGCCACCAAACCACCGACCCCGGTGCCGGGTTTGCCCCACTCCCTGCCGGCCCGTCACCTTTCCCGCTCCAGCCCTACCTCCCGTCCCAAAATAACAATAACCCTCCCCCCGCCGCCCAGGGCAGGAGGGTCTCCTTACCTGCCAGTCCCCCATTTTGGCGAGGATAGACATCCTGGCTGCGGGCTCCGAATCCCCAGATCCCTGCTGGTCATGGACTGCGAAGGCTGAGCCGCCCGCCTGGGATGCCTGTGGGTAAATCCTCCCCTTACCTGCGCCGGGACTCTCTCACCTGGCCATAAAGAGCTGGGTGCTCCCTGCCCGCGCCTGCGCGCTGCTTCCGCGCTGCTTGCGCGCTGCCCCCCGACACCGCACTCCCACGGCGCCCGTCCCGGTCCCGCGGCCCCCCGGGGGTGCACCGCCACCAGCCCCCAGGGAGTGCCCCGGGCGTGCTGCAGCTGCCCGCTTCGCTGCCCCGCTGCTCCCCGCTGCTCCCCCAACCCTGAGCAGGGGGCAGCTCTGACAGCCCGGGTGGGGATGGGCGAGCCCCCCCGTACCCCCCGGAGGGGTGTGTGTATGTGGAGTAGTATATTTCTTCGGGGGCAAGTTGCTAATGAGTGCGTGCTCGTAGTAGTCGTAACAATAATAATAACAATAGTAATAATAGTATTAATAATAACCACTACCCAAAAAGACAAAGCACTGGGGCGGGGGGGGGTGCTGAAGTAGCCCAAATGTGTAACGGAGACGCTGCAAGTGTCCGGAGGAGTTCGGGGGGAAACAAAGAGCCCCCAAATGCAGGCGGTCTTCCCAACCCGCAGTACCCGGGCCAGGCGGGGGGATGTGGCACCCGGGGGCTGTCCCACTGAGCTGCGCGGGAGCGGTGCGAGGTGATAGCTGCTGCCACCCGCCCTCCCCCACCCCCAGGAGAAGCCGGCATGCGACAGTCTGTGGCCCTGGGACCTCTCGGTGTCTGCAGCCCTTGTCCCCGCCCGTGTTTTTTTTCCCCTCGGGGATTCAAGTGCCGAAGTGCCCTGGAAAGTTGCCAGGGCGTAGCGCAGCTCTCATTTCACGCCCCGAAAGACAAGAAGCACGGCCCATGCCCCATCTCCAGGGCCCGGGCATGGGGGGAGTAGGGGGAAGCGATAGTCCAGCTGCAGGATTTTTGGGAGGGATGCGATTAATTTCCACTTTGCAGCCGCACGACAAGCCCTTGACTTTTCAGAAACAGAGGGATGTGGCATCGTGTCCCAGTTGCGGGTCACTTTGAGGCCTCCTAAAAGCCGGGGAGCATTGGCCCCCACCTATGAGGCTCTGCTGGGTCGGGTCCTGGGCTGGTCTCAGCCGTCGGTAGAGGGAAGGTAAACGCACCCTCTTGCTCTCACCCTCAGAGCTTGGGAACAAGAACCTCACAGAATAGCCAGGCCCCCTCCGCGGGGACCGGCGGCTGCTGCGCGGTGGCGGGACGGGCCGCGGTCAATGGGCCATGCGAGGCGCGCTTCCACCGCCGGTCCCAGCGCCTGCCCGCGGTGTACAGTTAGCGTCAAATTACGGCAATTAGCCGGGCACCGGAATTTAATTACCCGGCCCTGCCCCTTTCCCACCTCCCCCTCGGTCCCGGGGATGGTCCTGTTCGGCGACAGACGCGGAGCAAACACGGTCCCGTGCAAAAATGGCACTGGGATGGAGAAGATGCAAGGAAGATTTTGCACCTGTGGGACTCAGCCACTTCTTTCCCAGCTTCCCGGCCACCCTCCGGGCCCCCTTCGAGAGACGCCGATTTTGGCTCCGTTACGATTATTTTAAATGCTATTATTTATTTATTTATTTGCCAGGAGGGGCGGGGAATTAATCCGATTTAAAACTGGCCCTCGGCGAAATGTTGCCGGCAAACTTGGATGCCACGTTTCTGTTGTTCTCCCGATGGGATCTTTCCCTTCTTCCTTTCTCCATCGCTCCCCACTCAGGTTAAATTTACCCGGTCAGGATCCAGGTCCCGCAGCCCAGCGTGGTGCTTGGCGGCCCCAGCACAGCCCGCCTCCGGGTCGGGGACCTGGCTTTTGGGATTACAGGGGAGCCCTGCCTCGCATCTGTGCGCTTTTTTTTTATTATTATTTTTTTTTTAGCCTAGGGGAGGAGGGGCTGGGCCGGGCGTGCTGCCGAGCCCGGGGGTTGTGGAGCGCTTCTTTTCCCCTCCCCGGGGCGTTTGGTGACCGCACTTCGGGGGTTAACTCGGCTTCCCTTGCCCTGGGCTTTTAGAGGGCTCTTTTCCCTCGCAGCCTTGAGGGCAAATCCGGCACATAAAGGGGCCGGTGTCCGAAACCACCCCACCCCGGGCTGCTGCCATCCCTGAGGTGCCAGATCTGTGTGTCTTGCTCGTCCTGTCTGCCCTACCGCCTGCCTCCTCCCCGTGCGAAGAGAAGATGAGGCTGAGGAAACTTCTTTCCCCAGACAAAATAGTCCGGTTTAAAGCAAAGACATAGGCAGCTTTTCTGTTTTCCATCCTCCGTCTTTGTCACACCGGTTGGTTCACAGCTCGGCAGTGATTTCGGCAGGTGGATCGGAGAGAGTCACGGCGGAACTCCATCCTTTCTGATTTATTTCTGACGGACGCGCCCGGTCCCTCCCCGTGTCTGACAGCGCGGTCAGCAGACGGGGCAAAGCCCTGCCCGTTCCCCTTCCCCTCCACTGGCAGCACCCTTTTGGCTAAACCCCGCCACGCATCCCTTCCCAGGCAGGAAGAGATGCGCTCGGGGAGCTTTTCCCCTGCCCGGCGTCGAGCCTCCCCAGCCGGTCTGAGTGACCGACAGGTCCTTGTACCCCCGAGCGGGAGTACCCCCACCTGCCCGGCTCCCAGCCAGATCTTTCCTTCTCCCTCCTGCCTGTGCTGCCTGCCCCCGGGGCGAGCCCTCAAGAGCGGTGCGATAAACCTGGCTCCCGAAGCTCCGCGGGGAATTTAGGGCTGGGTATTCCTCGCACTGTTGCTTCTCCCTGCCGCAGTGCCGCTCGGCTGGAGAGACGCTCGGCGCGGCTGAATTCCACCGGCTCGCTGCCACACGTATCGTCATTTCCCCCCCTCCCTTTTTTAACGTTAATCTGTGGCAGTGGCCGGCCTGCGGCCGTGGGGCCACTTGCAGCTCAGCAGAGGCACAGCTCTCCGCCATCCCAGCCCTCCGCCATCCCAGGGCGGGCGCCCCGCGGGGGACGTGGGGCTGCGGCCGGCAGCAGGGCGGGCTTGCTCCCCGCCGGCGTCGGGAGGGAACTTCCCTCGTCCTCTCTCCAGGCTGAACTCCCGGCGTCGGTGTTTTCGGAGGGAGAAAGGAGAGCTTCAGGTTGGTGTGGGTTTGCCTTCGTTTGGGGAGGTGCGGGGAGAGGGGGGGAAGTGGAGCAGCAGCTGCCCACCGGGTCGCCGACGCCCTGGGGACGAGGCGTCTTTCCGTGCGCACCTTTGCGCAGAGGAGGGAGCAGAAGAAAAGAGGCAAAAAACTGACACTCCCCCCCCCCCCCCCCCCCCAAACATCCCCCCCCCAAACAAAGACAAAAAGGGGGAAAAAAAGAAGAAAATAGATACACCCCTCCCCCCCGCCCTTCTTCGTCGCGCACTTTGCGGTCCAATATGATTCAACGAGTTTTGGGAGGCCGGTGCCAGCGAAGGGGGGATGCTGCGTCTCTGGTGTTAGCGAAGAGGGCTTTCCTCCGCTGATTTTGGGGTTTGTGCCTTGCTTGTATGCCCTGCTTTGGGGGAGCCGGTTCCCGGGTTGGAGCAGCCCCGGCGGATCTGGGGAAGCCCTTCCCATGCGCGACTGGGGATGGTGCGAAGCGGAGGCAAGAGAGGATAACAAAAGAAATCCCGTCCGCTTCCACCTGCGACTGGCCTGCCCACAGTGCTCTCTCCCGGATACTCATTTTAGTGGGGTTTGTTTCCCTTCAAGCCCATTTCCCACGGGAGAGAAGCTCACCGACTGCAACAGGTCGCTTCAGCCGCTATCGGGACCTCGTAGAATCCGTGTCCCACCCCTCCTCCCCTGCGGCTTTGCTCCGGGACACGCTTTAGGGGGGACCGCGGGGCGTCACGCGTGGGGCAGGAGCGGGACCAGGCTAGGACACGACGCCAGGACACGGCGTGGCCAGCCACCCCCGCGGAGGATGATGATGATGATGATGACGATGAGGGTTCTGTGCCCCTGGGATCGGCATTGCTGCCCCTCCACTCAGAGACGCCCCGGGGCTCCCGTCTCGGCTCTTTGAAGCCCCGGAGCGTTGTCAGCGAGCTGATCGGTTTGGGGGTCAGCTCTGCACATATACAGGTGTGGTGGGGTTTTTTGGTGTGGTTTTGTTTTTTCCCCAGTGCCAAATAAAAGGGCAGAGGGGGTATGTATGCAAGTTTTTGAAAGCAAGATGAAACCTTCTTTCTTTTGGGGGGCTTGTGTGTCTAAGCAAAGCTTTTCTAAGGAGCCCGTGGGTCTCGCCTGCCCCTTTACTATTTATTCTCTAAACAACTAAACAAGCAAACCCGGGAAGTAACCAAGAGTTAAGCTTGAGCGCACGCTGCTGTACCAATGCATCCACCTACCGAGGACTAACCCCATGGTACAGAATCCCATGCTATAGCCGTCCTATGGAAACGTAGCAAGTACGCTCTGCTTCACCTGGTACCTCTTTCTCAACTCTGCCTCTTTAGGGCTAAGTACTTGTCTTTGCCATCTCCAGAAAACGAGCCTCCGAGAAAGGCTGGCCCTGTGAATAAAGCATTGTGGGGTAAAACTCTGCGCTTCAGGTTTTTTGGGCTACTGGGGGAGGAAATGCATGGTGTTAAATACAAATGTTTGTCAGGGATGTGTCTTAAAGTGCAATAAATCCACGCTAAAGGCACCAAGCACTTCCGTCTTTAGTAAATCTACCCACTATAAGCATGTCAAGATCTGATTATTTGTTTACTCCAACCTGGACATTTTTTCTGTTGTGCATTTCACCTCCTAAACAGAAAACCCCAACACACCTAGTTTTAAGGCAATAGGTGCATTTGCAGTTCAGATATTATATTGGAGTATTTTCTGGGCAATTCTGACTGCTCATATGTCCTCCGAAAAAGCTTTTGAATCTGACACAGGCAACTGTTCTGCCAATAATCTCATAGCTGCAGTCGATGGCAGCTTTACTGACCACCCAAAAATACTTGCAGATAAGTTCTATTTTTAATCTTTCATCAATAGAGTTGTCAGGTGAAATCGAGGAAACCACACGGTCCTCCAGTATGAGTTGCCTGATGAAGGCGTTGCTGCTAATACAAGTGTTCTAGGAGGGGTTGCTTTTCTTTAGCCCAAGCTTTGCTGCCGTTGCTACCACCACCACCCCCAACTGCCCTAAAATCCACTGATGCAACTGCACACGTCCCGAGGATGAAACACAAAGTTACGCTCTCGTGTTAAGTCTCTACACAGAGAGTTTTGCTTGGATTAAGATTTCGAAACTGAGCCCATAATAAGATATGCCATAAAACCTCAAACAACCCTCCTCCCCCAGGGATATTTATCTTACACGTTTAATTGCCCAGTAAAATAAATTCTGTATGTGTACACTTATATGGGAAGGATTTTGATCTGGTAATTTTGGTGTATCTTCTGATCTGTAGCAGCTTAAAATGAGTCTATACTAACATCCTCAGAAACTGTGGAGAAGCAGAAACTCTGCCCTGCTAAATAACGCCTATTCAGCTGCTGAATATTTACACACAGGCAAGAAGGAGCTTTCCTTGTAACGCTATCTCTCAGCTATATGTCGGCATTCAAGAAGAAAAACAAATGCAAGTCATTTAAGCATAGGCCAAATCCCTGCTTCTGCTAAAGCAAATAACAGAGCTCTGCTAACTTACATGGGGGAGAATGGGGCTCCTTCCTGTCCTATTAACACTCTCCTTTTTATAACACCTTCCTTCTCAAGGCACTCGCTACCATATAATAAGCTTCAACAAACCCTTGAGAGGGATAGGTGCAGTGTTATTAGTTTATCTGTTTTACAGATAAGTAAGCTGATGTAAGGGGAAGATAAGGAATTTCCCCAAGGTTTTGCAGCTGGTTTCCTGGAGATCAAGTGAAGGAAAGGAAACCAAGGATTGAGGCTGAACTAACCACCAGACCAGTATCCGCTCCTCCCACTGCTGGTGCCAACGCATCCCATCACCAGGAAAGTGATGTTAAGAGGAGGAGCACATGATCAGCACCTATAAAAACCAGGTAATTTCCAGTCAGGTGCCTAATTGTGCTCTTTGATAGCTGAACTTGGGCACCCACGCTTGAAACTCTCAGCTTCTCTAACGATACTCCGGAGTTGCGTCCATGCTGGAAGAATACGACATATTCCATTCTTTAGCTCATTGTATAAACCACCCTAATAATTCCAAGACATGTTTAGAAAGGTAAGCCTGGTATTACCCACAGCAGAGTTTAAGTAAAGTCTACTTGGATATGTCTGTTGTAACATCAGAGCTGCTGTCTGCAAGGCCTGTATTTTAAAGTGTTGAATAATTACAAAAAGCCGTATTGTTGGAAAATAACTGTTGGAAACTCCAATGTCCAGAACAATATTAACCTGCACACACAAAAAAACCCCCTACTCTAAGTGATTTTTTTTAACATGAAACTTCCAAAGCTGTAGTCTTTAATCTAGCCCAGCTTGCTCACAGCTGCAATACACTCAGCCTTTAACATTGGCTCTAGCCATTGTCCTAGCACATGCCAGCAACCCTGCGACACTTTACGGTGTTAAAAGCAATGCTGTATGGGTGCAGTAACTTGTCACTAAGATGCAGCACTTGGTGGAGAGTAAAACCAAAGCAAGACAGTGAAGAATGTGGCTTTTTTCTTTTTTTGGTGGCAGCCTATACTACTGGTCCAGTTTGGCCTGGCTTGGTGGTGTTTATGTGCCGGTTTATACCAGCGTGCGCTGCCCGCCTCCCTGGCAACTATGGAGTAGAACCTCTGGAAGTGAGTGAGAGAGCCGCCCGTGCACTGGCTAATCCAGTCTAATTGTTCCATATGGCTGCTGAAGGAACAGCAGCCCGCTACATGTATAATCTAATGGCAGCCAGGAGCTGATGTAATCGCTTTTAGGCTAGCCTCCTCCCTGTGTCAAAGGGAAACGAGGGTGCGGCTGGAGGATGGAGGTGATGGCTGACGTGTACCCACATCGCAGCCGTCCCGGGGATTTTCACCTCGACGTTCGGCTGCAGACACCTCTGCTCCAGAGGCATCCTGCAGGGACAATCCGACAGGACAGAGAGGTGGGCCATGGTCATCCTCACACGCGTGAAAGCAGACAGCTACACAGAGGCCGGGCAGCCAGCTTTTTAGCTTTCAGAGGAGTGGTGTTACCGTACCCCAGCGACTTGAACTGGGAAGTTTGTTCAGAGCGAGTTTGGTGCCATGCTTGCGGGCGCCATGCTCATGGGCGCCATGCTTGCGGGCACCATGCTTATGGGCGCCATGCTCGTGGGCACCGTGCTTGTGGGCGCCATGCTTGCAGGCGCCATGCTTGTGGGCGCCATGCTTGTGGGCACCATGCTTGTGGGCGCCATGTTTGTGGGCATCATGCTCATGGGCACCATGCTTGTGGGTGCCATGTTTGTGGGCATCATGCTCGTGGGCACCATGCTTGTGGGCGCCATGTTTGTGGGCATCATGCTTGTGGGCGCCATGCTTGTGGGCGCCACACTTGCGGGTGCCATGCTCATGGGCGCCATGCTCATGGGCGCCGTGCTTGTGGGCGCCATGCTTGTGGGCGCCACACTTGTGGGTGCCATGCTCATGGGCGCCATGCTCGTGGGCACCATGCTTGTGGACATCATGCTCATGGGTGCCATGCTTGCGGGTGCCGTGCTTGCGAGTGCCATGCGAGGAGGATGAAGAAATGCATCAGCCTCCCATGGGAGTTAGTCTCGCCACACCTAAGCACCCTTGCCCCAACCCCCCAGTCCCTCCAGCGGGTCCTTAGGCCTGCCCTTGCAAGAGGGGCTGAGGGTCACTAGCAGCCACCTTGCCTCTTCACACCTGGCAGGTTTAAGCAATTGCGAATGGAAACCAGGCCCGGGGTGATAGCTGCTCCCTTAACACTGCCCACCCCGGAGCAGAGCCCTTCCCCGCCCTCTGCCTGACTTCAGGGGCGAGGAGTTTGCTCAGAAAGAAGCTAGGAGCTCCGGCTTGCTAGGATTTCTTTTCCAAGTCTCTGGCGCCCCTGTGTGTCTCTTCTTTTTTTAATTATTTTTTATTTTTTGGAAATTCAGTGATAGAAAAGCACCAGGCTGCCTTTTTTTTTTAACCTAGCACCAGACACGCCGCATTTGGATGCGGGAGAGCTCTGCAAGGGCAGCCTGGACAACGCTACCCAAGAGCATGACCCTAATTTGAGCCGTGCAGTTTCCTCCCTCCTTACCTACCCTCCTTCAGACACCGGAATTGCCCTCTTTGGCAACTTTATCCAAAGTGACTAATGTTTTTAAAGCACCACTTCCTGGAGTCATGGTGTTCATCATCACCTTTTCTACATCCTCGCATCTCTCAGTGTGCATGAGGTGCAGATTGGAAAGGGCCTTAAAGAAAAGAAGTAAATTTAAAGCATTTGAAGTATCTTAGGTTCTCAAGGCTTCAGGTTTAAAAAAAAATGGACAGGCAACAGTATGCTTGTGGGAAATACACATCTGTATCCCTGCATTAGACTGCAGTACAAGCCTCTATGTTCTTCAAAGGTGAAGGCAGAAGCAGAGAAAATTCCACATAAAAAGTTAGGGAAATCCTAAGAGGAACTGTAAATACTTTTTTTCTGCAAGTTAGGTGGCATTATTTATCCCATATCTTCAGGATAACTGTGACACAAAGGAATGAAGTGCCTTGCCTAAGGGTACAGGGACAGCTGGACAGAGAGGAAGGAAACCAAGCCAGCCCAAGTTCTGGCAAGATTTACTCAGTTGGAGGTCCTGGTATAAACGGGCTCTGCAGAACTGAATCTCCCAAGCTCTTCACCCCCTTTCCTGTCTTCCAGCTGTCAGTACTTATTTCAAAACACATAAGAGATGTACACATCTGAGGGGTGCGGTGTTTTATTTGGGGCTATTCAGAAAACACACACACACTCTGCAAAGTGTCACTGGAAAAATATGGCATGCAAATGCAGGCAGGCTATCACTTGCCCCAGAGTTGGCATCACCTGCTCCACACTTAACCTCAATAACCTGTAAGGAACCCTCCTCTCCTGACGCCCATCTCACCCTTCCCTGCCTTTAGACAGATGGCCCCAGCTGTAGGCAATGTAGATGTAGGCCTGCCCTGCCTATATTTATGGGTGGGTGGTTACTCTGCTTTTGTTTCCCACCGGCAGTGCTTATTGTTTCTTTCACCAGCTCTTCTACCACAGCTTCCCTTGTCACAGGTAAATCTGTCCCCTAAGGCTGCAGCTCCCCACAGCAGGGGAGTCTATCCCAAAAAAGCATCTCTCATGCCCTTTCCCCAATTTCTTGTTCTGTTTCTGCCCTTACTCTTCCTCTCATGTGCTATTGGGTTGCCCTACCAAAACTTTTGCTGAATCACACCCTGAAATAAGCTAAAATAATCTTGGAGATAAAAGAGAGGCAGTTGTCTAAATCAGGGTCTTGTCCCAGGCAGGACACCTGTCTTGCTGCCCACCTCCCTGCTGGGTATGGATGTGTCTTAATCCCTGCCCTGTCTTGCAACATACTACAGGTTGAGTTTCAAAACTTGCAAATAAGCTGCTTCTTAATCTTCTTTTAGACTCATGAAGGAGCCTGGCCTTTGGTAATAGTCCTGCCTTCATGTGGAGCCTCCCCAGGAGGAAAGCCTTCCCCCACATTCCTGGGAATCCCACTCCTGACAGCACAAGTGATGGGAGGGTGGTCTTCGTCCCAACGTGGTGAAGCCCTTTTGATTGCCTCCCTTTTGCCCTCTTCCTGTGCATAGAGAAAGTGGTGCTGCTTCATTTTGGAAGGCCAGTCGGTATTGGTTGTGAAAGCTGGTGGTTAATTGAGTGGGTGAAGGTGGAGTCAAACTCAGCCCTGTGGTTGTATGCAATGGATTTCCAATACAGGAAAAGGGTTTCTGTAATTTTTTCCCCCTTATAATGGGGCCCACTAGGCTAAATAGGGGATCTGCCCTGCTTGAGAGGGAGCACAGCTCAAATTCCCAAGTTCCTAAGGGCTGTAAGCCCCAACTGCCTACACTAATGGGTCATGTGTTGGCTTGACCCGGTTTACAGGCTGTTGATTGAGCATAAGAATTTAGAACAGGAACAAAAAATTGTCCCATAAATAGGCTTGTCTGCATTTTAAACTAAATTAACCCCACAGTGAATGGCCTCCTCTACTGAATTACAGCATGACTGAGCCTGCGTTGGGGATTGAAAGGGATTCATGTGGCTGGTTAAGAGCAGCATTATTAAGATTATTATTGGGGGCTGGATCAGGCCCAATATGAATGCAATTATTCAGGACCTTTGAGCTACAATTATGTGTGACAGAAGAAGCCTAAGTAGCTGATGGCAGGGAGTATTTGGCCTTTATGGCCATGTAACTCCTATACATGCAGACAGGGCTTAGGGCACTGACAGACAGGTTGTGGTGAAGCTTGCTGTGCTGGTTGAAGATGTTTCCATCTCCAGTCGCTCACTCCAATAAAAGAGCTGGCAGAAGGGAATTGGTTCCCCAAGCCTCAGTCGCTCAGGGGAGAAGCTCAGCACCTCAGGCTGTGGTTTCACACCACGGAGAGTTCAATGACAATAGCAGCCTTGAGGGATTCACACCCTCTTCCTCAGCCTCCTGTCAACTTTTTTGCAGACCTGCTGGGCTGATTCAGTTCATTAAAGAAGAAAGAAATAAAAAGGGAGGGGGAAGGGGGAAGAGGGGAATCGCCCACTCTTCTAAAGTTAAGCAGATCAGTTCCTGATCTGGCTCAAGCTTTCCAGCCTGTGGAGCTGAAGATGTAGGATGGGGACAGCCACCGATTTGGAAACCAGGGCTTTACCCTCAACTGCTGCTGGGATCTTTTTTTATGGGGTTTTTTTTGGTGTTTGTTTTCCCTGCCTCCCTCCCATTCCTCTATCTGGAAAGCAGCTTGACTCTTTGCTGGAGAGGCATCCCTGGAGGATGGGAGCACCGGGCCCTGCAGACAATCTCTTCTGGCTGGACTGTCCTCTGCAAGCAAGGAGACAGAAAAGCAGGTATGAAATCAGAGTGGAAACAGCGTGGAAAACAGTGTTTGGCACAGCAGGATTTTTTATTTTTTGCCTGTGTTTTCATCCCCAAGTTTGTCCCTGCCGGTTTACACACAGCAGAAAACACTACCTCTTTATAATGGGTGACTTACCTACAATTTATTGGAACTGAGCTGTTGCTAAACACATGGAGTAGCGATGTATTAACACATTGTAAAAGGCTGTTTGATCACCATGGGATTCCAGATGAGCTAACAGAAAATAAGCCGTGATTCACAAATGACTCATTTCAGCGTTTCTCTTTGATGCAGCAGTTCAAGCAAGCCCTGTCTATGCACATTCAAATGAGTTCACTGAATAGTCAGTGAGCCCAGCTATGCCATGCTTACCGAGTCGGGTTTTTTTTTTTTACGAAGTCTAAGTATAGTTTTTAAGGATAAAAAAATTGGGCAATTTCTAGCAGGCTGTGCCAGTGCGTGACTCTTAGTCACTCCTGCCTGCAACCCCTTCCTACGCCTAAAATCTTGGCACGTTTTCCATGGTTCAAGTCCTACAAATCTGGTGAGGGGTGGGAAGGGGTATTCTGAAAAATCGCCCCCTGCGAGTCGAGCATCTCCCGTCGGGGTGGAAGCAACAGCAGTAGGTGTGATGTAACAGCGGGGCGCGTTTCCCACGGGGCGGGACCCCTGCCCGTCTGCCGGCGCTGCCGACCTTCCGCCTCCCCCTCTCCTCCTCCTCACCCCGGTGTCCGCTACCGGCCGTGAAGCCTCAGCGATGTTTTAGTCAGCATTGCCATCCAGTGGCGCAAGGGACAAACGGCAGCGGAGGAGCTCGCGGGTAGGAAGCGGCGGGGTTCTGGGGGGGGTGGGGGGTGGTGTACCTCTTCGTTAGGTGATGTAGCCGGTGATGACGTGGATCGGCAGGTTGGCCCGAGCTTGGGCAATACCCCAACGGTCGGATCTAATACGTCATTTGTTGATAGCTTGCAACATCGGTGTTTAGCACCCGCTGGCTGCTAACCGGGATGTTGGGGAGAAAACGGTGAACATCTCATGCAACCAGGGGGTGGTGTGCAAACTCAAGGGTGCCCGGCCTGTTTCAGGGGATGGATCCTAAATCCCTCTTGTATTTTGACTTTTCTGTTGCTTTTTCTCCCACCTTCTCCCCGGTATAAGTTTTTTGGTGCTTTGTTAGGTGGAAGTTGGCTTTGTTATTGCTCTATGGATTGTAGAGTTGAGTGCATTACTCATTTAATGTCTCCCTAATGCACTTATCTGGCCATAGAATTTGTCTGAAAGATGCTCCTCAAAACCTCAAGTATTAAGCTATGCAGAACAACCTTGGGAAAAATAATCTGCAAAAATATAGAGTCTTTTTTTTCCCCCAGAAAATTCATAATAGTTACATTGATCTGGTCTGGGCTTCGGAAGGTAGCACTCACCTGCTCTTCATGGCTTGGCCATGCTGCCATTTCCTCTTGCCCAGAGGGAAATCTTGGGTCACAAAGGACCAAAGCCCAACCTGAAGGAGCCAATAACAGCAATTTTTCACAACTGTAAATGGCCAAAAAAAGCCCCTCAACAAAACCCACCTTCTTGGCTTTAGGTTGTTGTATAAGAAGAGTAAAGGACCGTTTCCTTTTTCCAAAAGCTGGGTAGATGGTGTCCTGGGTTCAAGGCAGCACGGAGGTTACCCTGGATGCCCCAACACAGCTGCTTGCCCTGCACTGTGAGGCAGGTCCTGCTGCCACAGCAGAGATTGTCACCACAGGATAGACGGTGCTGGTTGGTGAATGCCAAGGACAGACTGCTTGGGGACGGTATGGAGGCCTGCAACAGCTTTGCCACAGAGACATGATATGTGATCTCTGTGCCTATGAAACTGAAACTGGGGTGGAATACGTGATACTCAAGACCAGGCAGCCAAAAGGAAGAGGACCATTCTCCTGGTGTCCCTGTGGAAGCAGTCAGTTCCCACCCGAAAGTGAGACCCTGCAGAGGCTCCTGCCATAGCTCCCCAACTGACCACGTAGCTTTCCTCTGGCAGACCTCAGTGTGGCAACAGGCAGGGCTGGCTGAAGGAAAGAGAGAGCAAGAAGCCACCTTTGCAGGAGAAAGGTAAAGCAGGGGGGTGTTGGCAGACACAGTGTACTCTTAGACCTGATTGCGTAGGATGTAAAACGCCACAAATTTCATGCTGTACACACAGCGGCATCGCTGGAGCTCGGTCCCCAAGCAGGCTGGATATTAAATTGATCAAACTGGTAATGAAAGTGGGAATTACTCCATCTCAGCCGACACAAGGCAGGTGACCTTATTAAAAAATATGCCAGTGTATTTAATGGGGTAGGGCAGTTTCTCGGGGAATTCATGATTAATGTGGCTATAACTCTGGAGATCCCACAGCTAGTGCCCCTGGAAAAAGTCTAACTTCCACTCTGAGATACCCTGGCTGAAATTTTTGAGATGGTACTGTCTGAATACGGGCACACGAATTCAGCCACTACTTTCTGCCAGAGAAGCCAAATCACTCAAGAACTGCTGCTGCACTGACTAGGGGACTTGGTGGCCTCATGCAGCAAGCTTGATATGCAAGAAGCCTCAGAGCCTGCAGAGGGGAAGGGGTGTGTTTCCTTGAGGTCCGTTCAGGCTACCCACTGCAAGTAACTCAAACTCCTGTATTGCTTAGTTATCACCAAAACAACAGAAGCCACTGTCTGAGACACCAAGTACATGTAATGTCCTGAGCAAGACCTGACTTGGAGATGCCCTGGTATCCACTGGCAACCAACAGGCTGGAGCAGGTCAGCATTTCCAGCTGTCTTGAGCTATGTGTGTGCATATGAAAAGGACCAGAGAGTGAAAAAAACAGGTGTCTCTGCACCTCTGAGAGGGAGCAAGAGTTTAGGAAGGCCATAACATTCCAGGTGTTGTGTCCCCAGCAGGTGCCAGAAGCTGAAGCCTGTGGAAAACCAGAGAGATGTGGCACTTCTCCTGACATCCTTTCAACCGCCAATTGTTTGCAGACTGGTGTCTTCCTGAGATGGATGTGGTTGCTGTGTGGTCCTCTCTTGAACATACCCAACCACTGTTTGAACAGACACCATGGAGAGATGGAGTGAGCAGAGATTTAGGGGCAAAGCAGTCTGGTTTCTTCCACTTGCTGCAGGTATGGGAGAAAGAGGACTGAGTGCACATTCTTTGCAAATATAAAGGAATATAGCAAAAATTAACATAAATACAGGCTATGGGGTTTAGGCCAAGGAGAGTTAGCAGTGTGAGCAACATGCAAGAAGCTGTAAGTAGTTCCCAAACAGAGAAATTGAGGCAAACTGAAGGAAATAAGCAGAGACTGGAAGGAAATATGCAGAGGCTTGCAGAAATTCAAGGCTGCAGAGTGGAGTCATGGCTCAAGGCAGGGCCCAGGCATGCTGCAAAAAGGACAGTCCAAGATAACACCGTGTAATAACCCAGGACAGGACAGAACAACTGTGCCAGGGTATCACCTGCCAGACATGTATGGTAACTGGGGAACCCAATGAGAAGACTCTGACATGGGCGAGGTAGTTTAGCAGGAAGGGACCATACAAGACAAGGCTGGATGCAGTGGCTGGGGAATGCGATGTTGTGCAAGTCCAGGGATTTCTGGTAGTTTTCTAGCCTCTTTACAACCTTCCAGCAACCCAATATGGGGAGACTAGGTTGTCCCAGCTTCAGTAATTCCATCAGGGCCTGCCTTCAATCCCATGGCGATTGCAGCCTTCCCGTAAGAGAGCCATAAAATGTTTTTGTGTAAGCAGTAGAACAAGGGACCCAAACATAAGGGTGAGCCTCCACCCAACCCGAAAGCAAACAGGAAGGTGCTTGGCCATTTGAAACACTCAGGAGTGGAGCTCAGGGCTTTTACTGGGCACTGTTTTGAGTGTGCAGGTATCAGCAGGTCTAAAATATAATCAGGTAAAAGACATGGAGATGGAAACGAAAGTTTGCTAGTGCCTGAAGTTGGGCTAACTGGTATGGGTAGCAAGGACAGAGGAAAAAGCAGACTGTCTTCACAAAAGGACAGTGGCAATTTTAAGCACCAATTTGGGTCTTAGGCAGTGTAAGGCAGATGGATCACCAACATAGATTTCTTTGCCCAGGCTGTTGGTTATACAAAGAGGACATGGTGGCATACAGTAAAGCCTCCAGAGTGAAAACAAGGCAGTAGATGCAGAAAAAGGCTAGACCTTAAGAAAAGCACTGTACTTTGGGCTACAAAAGGCAACACTTCTGCTGTTGAGGGGAAAATAGTAGCTGCCCAGAAGTGGCCAACTTCTTCCCCAGCCTGGCAGCTACTGTTTGTCACTACTCACAAGTTACTTCTGTCAGGAACTTCCCATTACTCATTAAGAACCTGGCAGGTTCTGATGGTCATGGATATCTAACATCTCTTGAGCAGACCTGAAGCAAAAAGCAATGGGCATGCTTTCAATCCTAAAGCCCTTTAGACACTCCAGAGCCCTACATCTCACTGCTGCCCACAGCCTGGTGGGGTGGGAAGGAGCCTTTTTCAAGCCAAGTTCTGGCTTGAACCCCTGTAAAAGAAAAATCTGACCCAGGCAGGAAGATGTTGGGGACAACAGATACCTACCACAGCCCTCTGAAAGAGGATCCTGATAATACGCTGAAAGAAAACCAGGCAAAGAGATGGAACAGGTATCAAGCTAATCTGTGTTATGATGAGAAAAGATGAGATATGAAATACCTGTCAATGGGCTAACAGTTACAGATACATTATTTATTAAATGATTTTTCTTGATGCTTTGGATGAATCACAAAATCATTATACAAATGCTTTTTCCTTCTGGAATGGTACAGAACTAGCCCAAACTTACCCAAATTGCAACGCTAATGGTAATTAGCAAAAATGAAGAGCATTTTTCTAAATGATGACAAAGTCCTTTTCTTAAAATCCCTAGCTGCAATAGGATCCCCAGCTCCAGCCAAGATAGGTGATACTGCAATACAGACAATCATAGGAAAGAGAGCTGGAAAAGACCTAGAAAATTACCCGGTCTGGACCAGTATGACCTGCAAAACTGCTGAAATAGCTATGCCTAACCTGCTCCTGAAAAACATCAGCAGGGAAAATTCCAGCCTCTCCAGACAATCTAATCCACATTTAACTGTTTATCACTAAAAAGCTTCCCTGAAGTGTCTGATTTTCACCTCACCTGATGTTATCTAAGGTGATTAGCTCGTCCTATGCACAGAGAACACATGAAGAATCAGCTACTCCCTTCCTATTTGCATCAGGATTTGTTTCTGCTTTTTTTTTCTTCCATAGTTGAAGACTCTCTGTCTACCTATTTAATTTTTTTTTTTTAAATGGCAAAATGACCATATCTATTTTTCAGTTTTTCCTGACAGGTGATGTTTGCTATGGATTCTCTGTTTCTTTCTTATCTGGTAACAAATTATATTGCCAGAAGGAGGAGCATGGGAATGCTAAACCTTTAGTGGAGCCACCAGAAATAAAAGGAGTGATCTGTGTAGCTGCTCCCTCTCTCTGGCATGGCCAGATGCCTGCAGCTGGAGCTGTTTTGCTCATCTGTCTGCTAAGCCACCTGCAGCTGGGAAAGGGACCCTTGGCCAGGCAGAGGCAGGGCTGCAGGGACACTGCCCCGACCTGGCATCTCCCTAAGGGTCTGACACCAGCTGCAGGGAAACTGCTTCATCCACTGAGGGAAACATTGTGGGTGTCCAGTTCATGAGGTTAGCAAATGCCCAGATGTTTGTAAAATCCAGTGTATGCTAACTTTGGACAGTCCTCCAGGGCAAATAATAGTTGCATTTGTACTTTACACTACCACGTACGTTACTCTGCAGTAAGGAAACAAATCTCTCTCCATGCCTTGACTATGCCAGTGTCACCTACAAAATCCAGTCATATTTAACAGAAGAAAACCAACTCTACCACCACAGCCTGCCTGTACTCTATTAGGACATGTTTAATTATGTCTTGCTTTCTCTGCGCAGGAGGATAAGTGAGCAGGGAAGAGAATGCTGTGCTGTTGCTCCTGAGCAGCTGATGAGGAGTAGCTTGCACAGAGGTGAATACGTGTCCCTGTTGGAAGTTAATTGGAGAAAGAAGGAGTGAGAGTGCTCTACTTTGGACCAGTAGCAAGTCTGACTTGCACAATGTGCTCTGCTAGAGACCAGGCAGCTTTACCTGCTCCTGAAACCTCTACATCTACCACAAATTCAGGCGAGCGGCGCAGTTCCCACCGTGCAGGAGGCTCCGTGCCTGGAGCTGGAGACCATGGCAAGACAACAGCGGGTGACATGGTGCATTGTCTGGCTCCTGCTGTTTGTGCAGACAGATGTGCTCACTGGCTGCGTACGATTAGATTACTCAGTGATCCTACTGGGCCATGTGAGCTGAGCTAGCGTTTGCCACGATGTGTCATCTCATCTCCCCTCCCATTCGCTGCAAGCGCTGCTCCGTGCTGACTGCCCGGTGTCAGTGCATCTGCCTGGGAGCTCTGGTTTCAGGTAGGCTTGTATCTTCTCTTTGAATAGCCCGGTTACAGCTGGCTGGGAAGTGGGAATGCCAGAGGCTGCTCTGAGCGGGAGAAAGAGGGAGAGAAGAGACAGGAATAAACTTTAACTGCTCTGGTGCTAAGACTACTATCTCTTTTCCTGTGTTGTATTCTGTGTGTGTGTGTGTATCTATATATACCTTCCAGCTCAGGCAGGACATGCAAGTTAGGCACATGTTAAAGATTGCTTTCAGGCAGGGCTGCTCCAAGAGAAGAGTTTTGGGAAGCCATGCACATGGCAAGGTGTCCCAGAGCAGAACAAGACCAAGGCAGGTTCATCTTAGTGCAGGAAGATGTGAGGGAGGAGGAGGAGATCCTTTACGTGGGCACAAATCAGTGGACTGGGGCCACCTGCATTTCCTAACCAGAAAAAAAACATACAGAGGAGAAACTATTTGTTTGCAACAGCCTTGCTGTGATTTTTAACAATGGTTCTGATTCAAACTGGGAGCTTTTCATGCGAGGGCCATGAAAAGGAATGTCATGATACAGTTGTTTTTGTCCTAACAATAGAAAATGCCAATTGACTCCAAACAGGCTTGAAATGTATAATGCTTGTTGCTACTGACCGAAGCCAAACAGGAACTTCAAACTGACGTGCAAAGCCTTGCTTTTTAATTAGCTAACAAGTTAGCTGAAACCAATTACTTGCATTGATTAAGGCCAGGAGCAGTTTCCTGAGTAGTAGCTATATTCCTAAGATAATATCCTCACTGCCTGGAAAGGTCTGTTCCCATGCATCCACAGGGAAGCCATTTCAATCGCTAATCTTACTGGGGAGTGTTTCCACTGCAGGAGCCACGCCAGAAGCTCCTCTCGTGTTAAACTTGGAATTGCTACAATGCAGGTTGAGGGAACAAGAAAAAGGAGCTGCACAGTGAGCAGCAGTTGTGGATCCACCAGCACAGACCCCTCTTACAAAGCCTCTCTCAAATAGCATGGTAAGTTTGATCTTCTATTATCTTTTTGTTCAGGAACTCTGCTTTTGCACCCAAAATACGCTGAGGCCTGATACAGTCTACAACAGCAGAAGCCATGGGCATCATGAGGTCTGCTGCCACATTGCTGCTCTTTCGCTCACATGGTACAGATCTACATTTAGCTTTGGCTTCTCCCTGCACCTGAATGTCAGATGGGCCTGTAAAATCAACAACTCACCTGAGAAAAAAGAGAGTTTTTCTATTGAGGTGCCTCATGTGCCTTGTATGTTCTATTTCTTAATTTTCCTGCTCTGTGTGTGTGTGTGTGTGATTTCTGCCTATAATCCCAGGCATGGGTCTTATTTCAGAAAGATCAGAACAACGTAGAACTAGTTTAAAAAAAAAAAGGGGGGGGGGGAAGTTCTGAGAGCTTGGTTTTCCACAGCAACCATTTGCATGTATGTTTTCAGCTTTTTAAATACAAACTGTGCTGAAGGATGAAGGCACCAAGGTTAAGAAGTAGCACCAAGGACGCAGCCTTCCTTCCCCAAAGACTAGTAGTACCAGAGGCTCACAGTCTGGATTGTTGCAAGGGTGTTAGCACCAGTGTCTATGCAAAAAAGAAACCCAAAACGTCACCAAAACCCAAACCCCAGAAAACCCAACAAAGTTAAATCTTGCCCTGAAATGTCTGCTTCACTCCTGTGATGAGTAGGCCTGTCATTCTCTGCATGTAGCTTATTGTTTGCTACAGACCATAATAGTAATACAAACATCAAAACCTAAGAGAAAACAATCTCTCCACACACACACATATGTATAAATATATATATAAAAAAAGTCTTCAAAGTCTTTCTAGTTGTGTAGTATGTTGCACAGAGTTTTAAAGGCATCTGTGTGTACAGTTTCAAAGGCATCTAAATGCCTTGGAAGATCTCAACCTTTGATGCCTTGGAAAAGCTACCTGTGCTCTCTGCCTCCCGCTGAGACTTCCCTAAGGAAATCCAGGCTCCTGCAGGAATACTGGCACCTACCCCCAGTTTTTTCCTAAGTCCAGCTGAATGGAAATCTCATGTTAAGACCGTGGCACAGGGGAAGAAATGTTCTTGCAGCCAGCTGGCCCAGTGAGCAGGTGGGAAGACCCTGAACTCCTCGGTCTGTGGAGCACACAGAGGAGAGCAAGAAGCTGGTGGCCTTATACTCAGTCACCTCTGGTCTTGTCCGTCTGCGTTACTGAGGTGTCAGGCAAGTGAATGTTGTTTGCTGCTGGATGAGGTTCACTCTAACAGTCCAATCAAGAAGGAGCAGTGGTTTGAAGCACTCTGTGCAGGTCTGTGCACTGCAGGGCAGCACCCACCAGTCACTGAGCCGGGGCAGGGGTTCCCTTCACAGCAGTGCTTGCTGTATGTTTCTTTGCTGGACTTGGGCAGTGGTCTCAGCTCAGCCCCTGCTCATCTCCCTGAAGCCCCGTTTAACGAGCTGCCCTGTCGGGCTGCGGCAGCGTTTTCCAGATGACTTCTCAGCAGCATCAGCCAAGTCCCTGTTATTCCCTGGGACTTTGCACACCTCTGTTCCAGCCCCTCGGCTCCAGTGGAGCTGTCCTCTTTCCAAAGTTGCTTGTGTCCGTGAAGAAGGCTGCAGTGGATCTCCAGCATGACCACAGCTATCCTTACCTGTCCTTGGTGAGGAGCTGCTCTGCTAATTGCTGTCACTGGGTAAGCTTGACTTACAGGTCTGTCCCGCATCCTGTACCAGTTCCCCACTTGGAACAGTGTGGCCACAGCCATTTAGAAAGCTTCTCCAGTGCTCCTCTCCTCATTACAGCTTGTGACTGTAACTGGTGAATGAAAGCCACTGCCTGCAGCCTTCAATCTGTTGGAACAGACACTTCTGGAGACTGGTGCCAGGGTGGGAGGAAACCTCAGCTTCTGGGAGGCACCTGCCGGCGCCTGAGGTGGCTTATCTGCGTGAGTTGGAAGGTAGGTGATGGTATTTCTGCCTCTTGTAGCATGATGGATTGCCCAATCAAAACACTACCAGCATGATCTCAGATCATCCAATACTGCCTCAGCATTACTTTGTTTTGGAGCAAAACGATACACTGGAAAAAAATTTGTCGCCCCAAACGTGCTGTCTCATGGTAGGAGACAAACACATGCTTGGAAGAGAAAAAGTTGCCAAGTCTTTCATTTTAGTCAGAGCTGTGCCACAGGCTCTCATTGCTCAAGCACTTTGCTATGCCAGCTACATACACGGCTCTTGGAATGCCTCATCAGAAAGCCTGAGGTTAGCTTAAGGAGTTTACATAGCTGGTTTCACTAGCCCAGCTCCTTGTGATGTCAGCCCAGCGCTCATCACAACTCAGCCCTGACAGCAGAAACTGCTTGTCGCATTTCAGATATCACAACCAAAGAAAGCCTTGCTGCAAAACCTGCTGGCTGTCAGATAATTCTACGCAGCGGCAGAAAAATGGCTCTCCTGCTGCTTACAGGTAGGTGCTGGCAGCTTTACGTGGCAGTGTGGTGTGCTGAAAAAACCTTTCGTGAGCCTGAAGCAGCGACATCTGGGGCACTTGGGTGGTTCAAAAAAGAGTTCTAGTAAGTTAAAAAAAAAAACAACCCAGTAAGGGAAATACGGGGTTTTCTTGTGACAGTGTGCACAAGCAGGAAGCTTTACAGCTATATGATATAGGTATGTACAGCCATATGATGCAAGGAGAGGGAGGGGGAGGGAGCAGATAAAAAGATACCTGAAAATTGAATTCAGGGATGCTGTGAAACATGTATTTGTGGCTGGGTGTTTGCTACTGAGTCTGAAACCATGTGATACCTCTGTTTAATCTTCAGGGTGCTGCGGAGCAGCTCCGACCTGCAAGCTGTTGTCTACTTTCACATCGGTGACTAGGGCAGCAGCTGTGTTCTGCATGTCAGATTGAGACATGCATTCTCCAGCAGGAAGGCAGCACAGACAGCTTGTTTTGCTTTCTTTTTGGTGTCTGAACTGATTGCTTTCTGATATTCCAAGTGAGAGTCTTCCTCTGAGCATCAATGGGTGCTCTGAGACACTGCTTCTTCACTGCCCTGACCCTCAGCGTTGCGCTTCCACTTGTTTTCTACGCTGTTCATTTTCATGCACAAAAACCTCTTAGGAGACTGAACTTCTCGGTGAGCTCAACTTTAGAAGAAGCCTGTAAAGCCATTATTGAAGATAAGGAGCCCTTTCTGAAGGAAAACACTTTGAAAACATCATTCAGAGAATCCAGTTGCCCAGAGTACATCGCACGGAACCGCTACATCACCCGCACCCTCTCAGCTGAGGAGGAAGTGTTCCCCATCGCCTACATCATGACCCTGCACAAGGAATTCGAGACCTTTGAGCGGCTCTTCAGGGCGGTGTACATGCCCCAAAACATCTACTGCATCCACGTGGACGCCAAGGCACCGGCCCCCTTCCAGCAGGCAGTGCGGCACCTGGTGGGCTGCTTCCCCAATGCCTTCCTCGCCTCCCGGGCGGAGCGGGTGGTCTACGGCGGTGCCTCCCGCCTGCGGGCTGACCTCCACTGCATGAGAGACCTGCTGGCCTCAGCTGTGCCCTGGTGCTACCTGCTCAACACCTGCGGGCAGGACTTCCCCTTGAAGACCAACCGGGAGATCGTCCGGCTGCTGAAGCAGCTTGGGGGCAAGAACGTCACTCCCGGGGTGCTGCCGCCTCCCCACATCACCCCACGCACCACATACGTGCACAGGGAGCAACTCTACTCCTTGTTTTCTTTCATGCTGCCTACGTTTGTGCGCAAGGCACCCCCGCCACACAACCTGACCATCTACTTTGGCTCTGCCTATGTAGCCCTCAGCCGGCCCTTTGTGGAGTTTGTGCTGCGGGACCGGCGCGCCGTTGACCTGCTGGCCTGGTCTGAGGACACCTACAGCCCCGACGAGCACTTCTGGGTGACGCTCAACAGGATCCCGGGTGAGTACACCTTCACTTTGGTGTTCTGTAGGTAAGTGCATGCCCATACACACACCCACACAGGCATGTATCTGGCACTGATTTTGGCAAAGCTGAGATGAAAAACTCCATCTGATCATAGTGGATATAAAAGGCTGATCTACCAAATCAGCTTACTTGCCCGTTTTTTGACCACTGAGGGAGAGGTGACTGCACCACACAGGATGTGCATCACTGCTGTGTGTCTGAGCAGGAAGATGCTCAGGGGATCTAAGTTCAAATTGAAATTCTTGGGCGTTTCAGATGATTTAGGCCTTTTGCCTGTAAAAATTGAGATGAAGAAAAGTAAAGGAATAAAGATTAAGATATGTAAGCTATGTAAGTGTTGTAATGAAGGTGTTTTCTACAAGATGTTCATTTTGCTGGGGGGAATTTTATTTTTCCACAAATGGAAGTCAGTTCCTCCCTCTCTATTACTTCAGAGCCCAGAAAATCTGAGATCAGGTGAGAATCTGCTTCTAGTCTTCATGTGCCTTTCTGTGGGCACACACATGCACACACCAGCTCACCTGTAACACCTGCAAAAACCCATGTATATACAACTACACCTAAACACTACTCTGCAGGGTCAAGGATTTCTTCAGAGCACCAGAGTGGGAGCTGGTATTTTATTCTTTAGCTTCTGTATTTACAAGTAGTTTTACCTCATTCATACCACTGGGAAAGGGTCAGAAGATGCACAGGGCTTCTCCCCCATTCAGGCTGCTTTTAGAAGCGCCTGGTAGGACTTTACTGCTCTCAACTCCGTAGAGCTCCACAGCAGCCCAAAGCAAAGATACCAAGAATGGAAGCATGAATTAATTTCTTCTGTCTGTCTTTCCGCCCTCTCTCTACTGAAACTAGCGGGAGATGAAAGCAGTAACTGGTAACAGGAAAACCACACATCTGCTTTAGCCGAAGCAGCAGACTGTGGGTCTGTTTTAGAAGGCTAGTCTGCTCTCAAACTATCATGTAAGCCTCTCTGAGAACAGTGCTTGCTCTTTCAGTAATTATATTTTACAACTGACCTGTGCAGGATGCACAAATGATCTGTGACCGAGACAGTTCTGGTATAATCAGCATATATTATTTGTAGCTAGCTGACTTTTCCAAGAAGCTGGTTGTTATGTTGCTATTGTCCATTGCCTCAAAAGCAATAAACCCGGGGACCCCATCTATGTTCTCCACAACCAGAAGGCTTTAGGTGGTTGCCATCTGTTGTGCTGCACCATGAAGCTTACACAGGCTGTGTATTTCGTTGTTTCCATGCTTGTTGCCACACGCTTTTCAGCATTGCACACTGCTGTAACATTTTCTGCACTTGTTCTCTTTGCACCCAAAAAAGGACTACAAAAAAGAGGCAACATTTTCACAGCAGGTAAGTTTCCTTCATCTTTCTTCCTTTTCCTCGTTGTCACTTTTAGGGTACCTGGCCAAAAGTGGCCATGCAGCGCTGACAGACATACTTAGGGACTGCTGCATCCAGGATTTTGGATCCAACCTTGTAAGTGTAGCATGGGATGTCAGATGCTCACCTGAGTGTACCCAAGTTGGATCCAGAGCTCTGAGCCACTCTGGGGTGAGACATTGTCCCTATCAGTGCATGGAGCATTAGCCTGGGATTAAGTTCCTGGCCTTAACAAAAACCTCTTGCCCAAGTTTGACTAAGCTGCTTCCTTTTAGCTTTTCAGGAATATCAAAGGGAGATGATGGTGTCAAGCAGTGGTCCAGACCTTAAAACAAATAGTTGGAGGCCTCTAGGTAAGCAGAAGGATCATTTAGGGACAAACATGGCCAGGGATGTACAGCATATAATGAAAGAACTAAACCAAACAGATACTTGTCGTTTCAGACACTCATGACAATCTCAGTTCAGATAAAGATTAGAAAAAAAGACTCTGCGGCCCCCCAGATCTTAATATCTTAGCATGTTTATTGCCCAGAGTCATGCCATGAAAGCCAAGATTACTTTTTTTAGCCCCCTAAAGCCAAGGACTTCCAATTCCCATTCAGTTGGCTTTCAAATGGTGGCTTAACTTATCTTCGGTATTTATCTCTGCCCACTTCTCTCCCACTTATCTGCCCACTCCCATGTGACAGAAAATTCCTGGAAGTCAATTTTCAGGTAATTTAAGAGACACATGATGAAATGAGGGGAAAGTATTTGCAAAGTATGTAGGCCTGAAGTGACTGGCCCTAAATCACCTCCCCCCAATAACACACAGCACCCCAGTGCAGCTTGGCAGTCAGGTCCTGGGCCAGCAGTGTAACCACTGGGTTACTTTGCCCCTCACTGCTCACATAGAGTGCAAAGTAGGTTCTGATCACCCCTCATGGGAGAGGGGTGTGGGCATACACAGTCCATGCTACCAAGTCCTTCAGGGCAACTTTACTGAATTCTCTTCCAAAGTCCTGCCCCTACTTTTCCTGCGATAGGGTCACAGCATGTGCATGATTTGGGATGCAGGTGGTCTCAGATGATGCAACCCTTCAGGGTACACACCAACACGTGTGCAGACATTCATGTGTATGGTTGGCCCACCAGTAACTTATACCTTGTTCAAGGGGGAATATAAAACTTAGGAGAAGCAATATCAGTGCTTCTCAGTCAGAGGCACCAACACGCTTTACAAAGGAGATCAGGGCTATTGTTTCCCACTCATAGAAGCAGGTAGAAAGGGACAGAATGCCCCTATGCCTGGTGTTTTAAGCCAGATGAAGGCCAAAGACAGCACTGGAGCACCAACACCCGACTCCCAGGCTGATGCACTGGATTGAACTGCTTTTTTCAGGGCTGGGTCACCTGCAGCATAACGGAGCGTGGGGGCACTGCCACTCCTGCACCAGCCCCGTTTCTTTACTAAGGGTGAGGGTGCACAGGACAGCTGAGTTCTACTCATTGTTGCCAAAATAGGAAATTTTCTTCTGCCTCCTGCTCCTCTTTTCCCACTCCCTTGTGCCCACCAGCTCTGTGCCAGGAACTCTGCATTTCAGAGAATCACAGAATTACAAGGTTGGAGAAGACCTTTAAGATCAAGTCCAACCATTCAACTCACTAGCTCTGAAAAAAACAATCCTCTTTTTCCTGAGTCTGTGAATTTAATTGACTTTGTGAAGAATTTGGCCAGCACTGAGATGGGCACACGAAGAAAACCTCATGGGTGAAGATGCAGATGTGAGCAAAAAAGGAGAGAAAAATGTGAAGGAGAGGAGGAACGGGAGCCAGAGCTTCCCCTTTCAGTAGTGGTGAGCTATGAGCCTGGCTCAGGCCACCTGCTACAATGCCACCTGCAGACAGACATTTTTTAACATCTGAGCTTGGAAGGGTAGGGAAGAAACGTTTAAGCATTCCATGTGTTTTATCAGTAGTTTTTGTACAATTTTCATCCCAATGACAGGCATTTGATGATGCATTTGGGAAATGGAACTAGAAGAGCTAACTCAGTCTGAAGAACAAATATCATCTGCGTGCCAAGAGTAGTTTACTGCGCTATCCTGTAAAAATAGCATCTGTTTTCTACTTTGACCTTTCCACTATTCACTACTGGCACCAGTCTTATCTACACAGATGATCCTTCTGTCAGAGATGATCTGGGTTAACACCAGCCTGGAAAAAGGAAAAAGAGTTTATTTGTAATCAGTCTTTGCCCTGGATCACTACGCAGTGCTATAAATAGCTGTGCTGGCAGGGCTTGAAGGGGCTTGATGGGATGGGAATGAACAGTCAGGGTGTTTCAGGGACAAGGATTAACTCTCCAGAGCCCAGCAGTATGTATTTAGGTAAGAGGCTCATCCCCCAGAGCTCTTGAACCACCATCCTCCTTCCTTCTCTCAACACTGTGACTACGTGCATTTGTACACCTGCACCATATATCTCTTTCCTTCTTCTCTGTGCCCTTCTCAGAGTTTTCTGTTCAGGTTTCAGTTTAGGGAGTGTCTTCCAAGTCCAGGCGTGCCAAGAAGGACCTATTTTTATCTAGACCAGAGGGCTCACCATGCTGCTGTTACGTGAGGCCTTTCCTGCAGTCCCTGTCAGCAAGTTGGCCTCTGTCTTCTCTGTTCTGTAACAGTGAGAGCAGAACTGTTACTGCAGCCTGGGAAGCACACCCAGAGAGAAGTGTTGTCTCTTACCATTCCCTTGTCCAGCTACTCTGGGTGGCAGCTCTATTCAGGGTGACTTGTTTTACCACAGTGTGTGCTGCAGCTTCTGCCTTGTGGGAGGAACACCAGTGATTTAATAGCTTCTGCCTTTAACTTCAGAATTAACACCAACGTGCATGGAGATGCTGTATCACTGGAAAGCAGAATAGGTCATGGCTGGTAGAGCATCCTCTTCTCCACAGGGTCTCTGACCAGAGCAAGCCTTGAGGTGTCCTTCATTCTCTCTGCTAGCAGATATGAAGGACCCCTCCGTTCCTAGGGGCAGGAGTTGCTACATCTGGGGCCACAACTACAGCTGGGTTTAGAAGTGAACTGTGGTCAAGACACAAGATACTGGGTGAAGAAGCAGAGAAGTTTGGCAGTGACTTTTCTGAGAGCACACAGGACAGGTACAGTGGAGTGTTGCATTGTGATATCCAGACTGGGTAGGTACCACAAGCAGTCTAGGCATAGCAAGAAACCCTGCTATTATCAGGAGAAATTGGGTTTTGCACCTTCACTCTGATGTTTTTGAGGAAGGCTTCTTCCTGAAAGGTTCTGTGTCCCCAGGGTTTGCCATGTGACTCGATGGAAGTTGCATCAGCACAGCTGAGAAGCCTGTGCAGAGCCACAAACCTGAGGAGCAAGAACTTCAGGAACGTGCTTCAGCTGACACTGTCACTGAGTGAAACGGGGAGGAATCACAGCCACACAACTAGCCAGCATGCCTCCAAAAGGCACCATGCTGCTGCGCAGGCAGAGCACAGTGCTCTGAGTGCTTTGGGCACCAGCTTTGCACAGACACGTTTGCTTTGCTGATTGTGGCTATATAATTAATGTAATTGGGAGTAGAAGTGTGCTTCTGAAGCACTTTCCCTCCAACTGTTCCCCTCCTGCTGTACACTAGCTTTATTTGGATAATGACCTTCGTGCGTATGGGCTGGATTCCTTCTCTGGTGGTACCAAACCAGATGATGTGCATTAGCAGCACATCATCTGCACTGCAGCAGCTAAGGGGGACAATCTGAGGGAAGCCTGCACCACTGCCAAGCACACAGAGTGCAAGGTGATTAGCAGCTGTGCCAGCCATTAGTTACAGTAATGCAGCTCCCTTCCTTGCTCTCATTCTGTCTGGCACAAAATTCACCTGGCCACCCATGGACAGTGTATTCCCACCTCTGGGCTGTGACTTGGTCATGCACATCCCTCCACAGAGATCATAAATGGTGCTTGGAAAGCACTTGGCGTAAGCAAAACTGGGAGGGAGTTTGCAAGGAGAGTGAGAAGGGAGAACCACTTTTGTTCCTGGTTTCTGCAAGAAGCCTGCAGGGTGGGGACCAGCTGTGGGCTACGTGTCCCAGAGACAAGGGAAAACAAGGCATTCCGTGTCACTTTTCTCTTGTGCCAGCCTGAAAGGGACACTGAGTGTACTGTGTGCCATCACTGCCTGCTGCCAAGCAAACTGTGTCAGCATGACGTAGTTGATTATCAGACAGCTGGGTGGGCACAGTGTCTTGTGCAAGCTCACTAACCCTGACCACCCTCTGATCTGAACGGGCAGATCACAGATGCGCAGGGCCTCCAGCAGCTTTCTCAAGCACAGGCACCTGGGGACATCATCATCCTCTTTGAGTGAGGTTCTGTGGTGGTTTGACCCTGGCTGGAGGCTAGGTGCCCACCAAAGCCGCTCTATCACTCCCCTTTTCAACTGGACAGGGGAGAAGATGTATATTGAAAGGCTCAGGAGTCAAGATAAGGACAAGGAAAGATCATTCAAGCAAGCTGCTATGTTGTTGTGGTTTTGCATGGTGGGGTTTGCAGGGGGGCGGGGACTGCAGAGGTGGCTTCTGCAAGAAAAAGCTAGAAGCTTCCCTGAGGCCCAACAGAGTAAACACTGGCTGGGCTCAAGGCTGGAGTCGTTGTTGACCAAAACCAAGCCCATTGTCGAGGGTCACAGCACCTCTGGGAATCACATTTAGGAGAAAAAAAAAATGCAAGTAGCTGCTTTTTGCCACCAGAGAAGGGAGTGAGAAGATGTAAGGAGCTGTGCAGGCACCACGGTCAATGAAGAATGAGGGGGAGGCAGCACTGCAGGCACTGGAGAGAGAGATTCCCCTGCAGCCTGTGGAGAGGACCATGGTGGAGCAGGTGTCCCCGCTGCACCCCTCTTCCCTCAGCTAAGAAGGAAAACAACTTGTGAGGAACTGACCAAAAACCCCCATTCCCCAAGTCCCTGCCCCTCCCTGTGCCACAATGAGGGGGAAGGGTGCGAAATCATGACTAAAGTTCAGTCTGCTCAGAAGGGAGGGGTAGGGGGAGGTGCTTTAAGATCTGGTCACCCTTCTTATTACCCGACTCTGGTGTCACTGGGTGTGGGGTGCACTGTCATAAATTAGAGAGTTTTCTTTCCTTTATTCTGTGCTGAGTCTGTTTTGCCCATGACACTAATGGCAGAATGGTCTCTCCCTGTCCTTATCTCGACTCCTGAGCCTCTCAATATCTATTTTCTCCCCGGTCCAGCTGAAAAGGGGAGTGATGGAGCGGCTTTGGTGAGCATCTGGCCTCCAGCCAATGTCAAACCACCATATAGCTGCTTCTTGCAGAAGCCACCCCTACAGCTCCCCCTTCTCCACCAGAACCTTGCTGTGCAAAACCACAACAGGTTCTTTTTCTCATGGCTGGTATTCTGACATGGAAACTGGGAACCTGCCCATGGAAGATGGTTTTACCGTCAAGCTTGTGTCAGCTTTTCCAGGGGTTCACCCATCTGTGTGTTTACCACAATTTTAAGTTTTTCTGACACGCTGCCTCTTGAATCTGTCTAAAAGGGAAGACTCTGAGTTCCCTCAGCTCCCTCTGAGCAGGAGGAAGGTTGCTAACATATTCATTTTCTAAATAACTGTAAAGGAATGAAAATGATGGATAGTTTTGCTTGCAAGCGGATTGTTAAACCATCCCCAAAATTTGAAAGCATACCTGTGCCATCCTAGTGGCAGCTCCTTGGTTGGGAGCTGAACGATAGATGGAAAATGAAGGCAGAGTCACCATACAGTATGTCTCGGGTAATGGCAGGCATATGGCAGGTTCATGCTGCGAGTCAATCTTGTGTGCTCCCAGGGCAGATGGGAGTTGCCCTTGTTAAAGTTTCACCCCAGCTTATCTGAAGCAGTAGCTTTACATCCAAAGAACAAGCTGGTGGCTTTCAAGGAACATCTCATTCACATCCCTTGGGCGTGGGTGTGAGATACAAAAGTAATACCAGAAAATTCCGAGTAGCGCTGCTAGCACATTAATCGGTCATGTCAGCCAATTCCTAGTCTTTTTATGGCTATTTGCTTGTACAAACAGACATGTGATTTTTCCAGATGATTTAGCTTGCACAGAGCTTCTCACTACAGAAAATTAACCATTGCAACTTACACTGGTACCTCACCATCCCACCTACATTTGTAGACAGGCTCTCGGAACAACCTTCTCTGCAACACACGCATCATACTAATACGTGCTTTGAGGTTCTGTTCTGCCTGTTAAAATTGTTCCTTTTCCTTAGCTTAGTGCCTGCACTTCAAAAGAGAGAGAGATGCAGAAGCTTTTTAATATGATTCCAGGCAGTGATAGTTGTTGAATAAGTCATGTTCTAGAAAAAAGAAGCCTTTTGTACCTATGTCTGCAGTGTTACTCATATAAGTAATCCTGGTTCTCTTGTTCTCCCCATTATTTTAATAAGACTTCCGGATTGAGCAAGAACTTCTTATAGAAACAAAGCATTACAAAAAATATAGGTGTTTTCCCGTGACTTATACTGAGTCTCATGCCCTCAAAGCTGTTGTAATCTCACCATCAAAACCTTTCCCTTTTGAAAAATCTGCTGTAGGGAAAGTGTTGCAACAGTCGCAGCCATCACAAGAACATCTTCATGGCAGAATTTCCTGAAAAATTACACTTGTCTTCTGTCCACCATTCAGATACTATAGTTCATCTGAGAAGATGCAGCTTAAAATAGGATTTGTTCTCTCTGCAATCCACAGTCATTGGAGTACCACTTTCAATAGCAGCAATACTTTGCTTCACAACCGTTTGCTTCTTACTAAAACATTACTTTGTGATGATGGGATAAGGAAGGGTATGTCTTTGAGAAGTCTCTTTGAAAAGCCACAGCTGGCAGATGGGCTTGTGGTCCTTTGCTTGATTTTTTACTGCAATCAGACAATGGTGTAATAGCTTCAAACAGCACGAGTCCTTGAAGAACAGAATCAGATGAGAGTAATTTAAGGGAGGACATTTTTCTTTCAAAATCCTGGCATCAGGTAATGTCTGTCACAACTCATGCATGTAACCAACTAAACCTCAGTCCAGTTTCTGGATTACAGATACTTTTCTTGACACTGGGGCGGGGGGGAACCCCAGTCAGGATGCGTGAACCTGTCCCCTCCTTTTACCTATGAGCAAATTCACCTGACCACACCTAAAGTGGTGTCACATGTGCTGAGAGGCAAATCCTGATGCCAGCACCCACCTGGGCAGCTGGGGTGGAAGTTGGTGGAACCATAACCAAATGGGTGCCAGGGTGGGCACCTGTGGTTCCTGCAGAGCAACTCTGCTGTCAGCTGTCCTTGGCATCCAGTATGTCCACGCAGGTCCAGCTCACTCCCACTCTGGAAAGCAGGTATTTCCCAAACAGCCTCACGGAGTTCAGCTCCTCCGGTGCAGGACTGCATCCCTGCCAGAGACACTGCCGTTAGTTTATAGCTCAGTAACAGCTCAGAAAGACCTCCTCCTTCAAAATGTGTCATCAAATGAAGCTACTAGAACTGGGACCCTTTCCTTATTATCCATCCGTCAGATGATTCAATGCAGGAGGTACAGGTTAGCTCTCTTGTGACTGTCAACAGCCTGATGGCTCAAAGAGATGGCATTCATTGCCTTAATTCAGACCCTTGTCTTGAAAGAAGTAGTTTTAAATCAGCTTCATAATACATGGTAGTGATGCAAAGGAGGAAAGGGAGTGTGCTGCTTTTTGGAGCCAGTGCCTCCAGATTAACTCCCTTTGGAGCTGCAATGGCAAACAACAAAGAAGGGCTTAGCAGAGAAGGAGGTTGTGTTGCCTTCGTCCTGCCTATGAGGTCCAGGCTCTGAAGCAGTGTTTTTCCTGCCTCCAAACATCCTCCACAAGGGAAGACATGAAATTAAAGGCATCAGAGGGGCTGGCCTGTTTTTCCAGTCACTTGTGACTCTTAGCACCTGAGTGGTACAGTTCTGGTGGCAGATCTTTCTAAAACCTGGTGGTGGGAAGCTCATCACCAGGGCAGCGCTCAGTACTGCTGCCCACAAGCTTGGCTCTTCTATCCCCACTTCTTGTTTTGTGGGGCAAAACTGCTAACCTTGATGAAGTAGGAGACCAATGCTGGACATAAATAAAGCAAGCAACTCATGGCAAAGTTTATACTAACTTTCACCATCAGCAGCACTCTTCAGACACACTGTATTTATACAAACAGGACCCCAGGCCAGCTTCCAAATCTGAAATCAGTCATTCAAACAAATATTTAATGGAAAATGTTGTAAATGCATTTTTTTCCCCCAGTACTGATCTACATTTTCTCCCTTTCTTTAATTAACTTTAAAAAATGCCTACTTTGCTCAATTTGGGAGATGGTGAATAATGCAAAGTCAGCAGTTTCATATTCCTGGAAGGCAATTCCTTCCAGTGTTTTTGTGGATGTCCTGGGGCTGTTCCTGTTTTGTCTGTCATCTTTCTGCCTTCCCACCATGTCAGCATTTTCCAGGTCTTTCCACACACTGCATTTAGTGCCATCTGTTGTGAACAGATTTTTAATTTGGGATGGTAATGCACGTCCCAGGCCTTTTAAAATGTTCATCCCTTCTCACTATGGCCTATTTTTGTCTTTTATATAGTCTTATATTTAGGGTAATGGTTCATGCAAAAGACTGATTTTTGGTTTATTTTTCCCCAGGACAAAGCCATGCTTTTTGGCATGAGATATATATATATATTTAATACATAATAGCCCAATATACAAAGGGGGAGAAATAAGCTTATGAAGTTCTGCTTATAGCTGCCATATACCTCTGTTTATGGAAAAAATGTTATGCTGGTTCTGCTGTTGGACCACAGGGTCTTTTTGCATCTGATACAAAAGTCATGTCTCGGTATTTGCAACCAACCACCCTTACTTACCAGCAACAAGCTGTCCTTAAAAACACGGAGCAAAGCAAGAAAACCCCAATGTTTAACCTAATCCCATCCAAATTCTCAAGCAGGACTTGATAATTAGCTCACAAGGAGAGGTCTTCTTGCCAGTTCATCTCCTAGATAGGTGATCTACCTAGACTTATATATATAATTATATAATATTATAGGCTATAATTGAGTTTCAGCAGCTCCATCCACTTGTATCTTGCTTGAATTTTTTCTGTTAGCCTCTTTTCTTTTTTTAAAAAAAAGTATTTACCACTAAATTAATGTGAAGGTACTAGGTGTCAGTGGCCCAGGGTTCAAATAGCCCTTGGAGGAGAGTGCTGGTTAGGAAGGTGGCATGATGTGTGCAGTATCATACTGAGGCTGTCGCGGAAAAGGGATTTTATTTCTCAAGTGAAACGTTCAGGTCTCTTGGGCTGACATCTTGTTTATGTCATGAAAGCTGCTTTCAGGGAAGAAATGAGGTTAGCAGCCAGGCATCTGTTGATGCATATTCCTAGGCATTGCACCCCAGTTCTGGGGAGAAACGTCCCAGAGAGTGGACATAAACCTGAACACATAGCTGTGAAAAGAACCAGTTATTTAATTACTTGTTACCTAATTGCAGGTGTCCCAGGCTCCATGCCCACTGCATCCTGGGAAGGTGACCTGAGAGCGGTGAAGTGGATTGATATGGAAGAGAGCCATGGAGGCTGTCACGGTAATGCATACATTTCCCTCCATTTTTTTCTTCTTGTGAAAACATTTGACTGTTGTTCCTGTACCCCTACAGCTTCTAAGCGTGATGTGAGACAGTCTTTAGATAACACTTCATTGCAGAGATGACATTAAAAAGGATTTAAGAAGATGACATTAAAAAGGATCTCCTTTGTAGTCCACACGTGGATGATAGTAGCTACGTGAATCGTGAGAAAGCCAGGGTGGTGGCTCCTTCATCAGGAATATACCCTGTATGTTCAGCAGCCTTGGAATGGGATACATTTGGCAGCACTTCGGGCTCACGTGAGTTAGCTGACTGCTTTCTTGCAGGCCTTGGGGGAATCTTCTCACAGGGAACAGCCCACGTGTATGCCCCATGCTGGGGTGTGAATGCGCTAGAGCCAGCAGCAGTGTATGGGGCAGGGGTCCTGTGTGAACTCAGGCAAATCCCAGCTCACAGCTGGGCACTGACGCCTGCCAGAGCTGCAGCTGATGTGGAACCTAAGGAGCTGTGGGCTGCTGCTGTCTGAGCTTTGCTTTCCCACGCCACCTTGCTGCATGGCATGACATTAGCAGTAGATAACCCCCTGTATGGCACACTCAATTTTTCCATCACTGCTGTGTACGTTGTGTACTGCTACTACTTCTGACAGCCCAAGCAGGACTAGGCAGGGAATACCAAAATGCCAGCCATACAAATTTTATTTCAAGAATTCTTAATTCATCATGTAGTTGTGTTGAGGAGAGAAACTTTGAGAACAACAGCCAGTGGCAATTCAAGCAGTTTCAACACTGGCATAACCACATTTGAATCGGTGAAAGGCCACCATTATCATCCAGGATTAGTTAATGGAAAATCTATTATGAGTAAAAGTTTTGGTTTCTCTTCACTGACAGAAAGAAATTGCCTGTTGCAGTTTTGTGTAGTTGGGTGCTGGAAAAGAACAGGGGTGCAGAAAATGGCTGCTGCAAGGAGCTGCTGGAATTCTCCAGAGCTTCTAAGTATAAACAATTCAAGTATAAACAATCATTGTTTAGTAGGGCCAAGCCAATGAGAGATAGTCACAGTGCCTCCGAGAATCACATATAGGAGAAAACAACCCAGAAGCAGCTGCATTTTGCCACCGGAGAAGGGAGTGAAGAGATGTAACGAGCTGTGCAGACACCAAGGCCAGGGAAGACGGGGGAGGAGGCGCCCCAGGTGCTGGAGAGAAGGATGTCCCCTTGCAGCCCGTGGAGAAACCACCCCCATGGAAAAGGCCGAGACCCCACCTGTAGCCTGTGGAGGAGCTCCACACTGGTTGGAGCAGGTGGAGGAATAGAGAAGACGCTGCGATGCTACCTTGTGACCCCCTGCCAGCACTTGCAGCCCATGAAGAGGAACAGAGACAGAGATGAGCAGAGAGTTTTGCACCGAAACAGGTTTGCTGGGGGGAGGCTGGTGACCCCATGGAGGACTGGGACTGAGAGACATTGTGATTTATTGCTGCCCGCCATAGCAGTGATCCAGGTGGAGCAGCTGATGAAGAGATAAAGCCCTGGGGGAAGAGACTCACATTGGAGAAAGTTCATGGAGGACTGTGTCCCGTGGGTGGGACCCACGGTGCAGCAGGGGGAGGGTGTGTGTGTGGAATGAATGCCCCCTCCCCAGCCGAGAAGGAAGCCAACTTGCAAGGAACTGACCGAAGCCCCCATCTCCCAGTCCCTGCCCCGCTGCACTGTGATCGGGGGAGGAAGGGAGTGAAATCATGACTAGAGTGAAGTCTGCTAAGAAGGGAGGAGGGGGGAAGGTAGAGGTGTTTTAAGATCTGGAAAAGGAAACAGCTCATGAAGAAGTAACCGAGAACCCCATTATTTTTTCCTAGTCCCTGCCCCCCCCCCGTGCTGCGAGCAGGGAGGGAAGAAGGGAGTAAAATCATGGCTGAAGGGAAGTCTGCTTAGAATGGAGGGGTGGGGGGAAGGTGCTACCGAGAACCCCATTTTCCCCAGTCTCTGCCCTTCCTGTACTGCGAACCGGAGAGAAGAAGGGAGCAAATAAACTCTGACCAAAGTCTGCTAAGAAAGGAGTGGTGGGTGGAACGTGCGTTTAAGATCTGCTTGCATTTGTTTTAAGATTTGGTTGTGCTCCTGACTCCAGTTTTCTCTGTTCTTGTTAGTGTAGTGCAATAAATTAGAGTAGTTTCTTTCTTCATTCTGTGTTGAGTCTGTTGCCCATCTCGTTGCTGATAAAATGATCTCTACTTGTCCTTATCTGGACTCCTAAGCCTCTTGATATATATTTTCTCCCCTGTCCAATTAAGAAGGGGAGCAATAGACTGATTTTGGTGGGCGTCTGGCCTCCAGCCAGGGCTAAACCATCACATTGCCCTTTGCTGTGTTTCAGCCATGTCTAAGAGTAACAAGCAGTAAGACCTCTCTGCTGAGCTTCCGCCTTATTTTGCTCACCATTTATCCTGAAGTAACTTTCTTCATTCCATCGCATTGTTCATACTTATTCCCACTGCATGTCCAATAGGCCTTTTAGCATGTTTGCTGCATTATATTCTTTATAGTGGCTTTGCAGAGAAAACTTCTCAAAAAGAATGATTTGGATCCTTGATTCTGACATAATTTTTTTTTCTTGTGGCAGGCCATTACGTCAGAGGCATTTGTGTATATGGAACAGGTGACCTCAAGTGGCTTTTTAACTCCACCTCTATGTTTGCAAATAAGTTTGAGCTTAGAACGTACCCCCTGACTGTGGAGTGCCTGGAGCTGCGACATCGGCAGAGAACCTTGTCCCAGAGCGAGGTTCAGGTGGAACCCAACTGGTATTTTTAGCTAGCTGACCCCTGGGCTACAACATCAATGAAAGAAGTCAAGAGAACATCAGCAGCAATTTTAATCTCTGTTGTGCCAGAAACATAAACTCATGAGACAGGGATGTTCTGTGGATGCAGCTCTCGTCCACTTGTCTCACGCTGCCTGCAAACCTCTCCTTCTACTTAACACCTGGAGGTTAAAACAGGAGAGATCCAGAAGAGTTGCCAGGGCAAAGCTCCTCTTGCAGCTGGAGGGGCTTTGCACTTTTGCCATTTTTAATGGACTGTTTTCCAGCCCCAGTCTTTGTCCTGATACACTGTCATTGCTACCTCTTTCTACAATAATATGAAGAGATCGTGCGTCCTTGGCACTTCTCAGGTCTAAAGGCAAGTGTATGCATTTGGTAAGCAGAAAGGCAGTGAGTCCCAGTCAGCAAGATCTTAAAAGCGGGAACACAAAGGCTGGCTACACATACAGATACCCTTTTGTCAAAGACACTGATATTTGCTGCAGAAAGCTAACAGAAGAGTACTGGAAATGGAAGAAAGACACCACACTTCCCAGATCTTAGCTGTTCTTTAAGTATCTGTTGGAATTGGGTTTGTAAGAAAAAGCAACATCTTTTAATAGATCAGTGGGTATCATTAGAAAAATCATGTAGATTTTGAGGCTCAGGTGCCTTTCTCCATGTGTGAAAAATGAGGCTTGCATATTTGTCTTACTTGGCCAACTAAAAGAACTGGAAAAAAAACCCCAAACTCTCTCTACACGCAGATTTTGGCCCACCACTGTCCTTAAATCATCACGTGCAAGGACACAAAGGGAGAGAGGGAAAGTGGTGAAAGAAGTAACACGATAAATATTCTCAGGGCTGGAAGAGCAGGAGCTGACCTCTGGCAGTAACTCGGTAACTGTGCATCAGGTTTTGATACAGCATCAGCCTTCTTCCCAAGTTTCCTTTGTTTCGTCTTAATATGATGGTTAATGCATGTAACCCTGGGGTTTGCTTCATCACAGCCCTATTTTCACTCCCGCATAACAGCCACTAGAGGGAGGCCATCTAATATCTTGATTTGCTTTTTCCCTTCCAAGCCTGCAGAACCCTTCAAAACACGTGGCACCTCAGCAGACTAGGCACGCCGCACAGGAAAAATATAATAATAAATGCTTGGGAATATTTAGTATGGCAAACAGAAGGTGAAGCTTACAGGTCTGTGCTCTCATGTCCTAAAAAACAAGGCAAGGAACTAAAACTGAATGACAGAATCATAGAATGACTAGGTTGGAAAAGACCTTTGAGCCCAACAGGAGAGATCCAGAAGAGTTGCCAGGGCAAAGCTCCTCTTGCAGCTGGAGGGGCTTTGCACTTTTGCCATTTTTAATGGACTGTTTTCCAGCCCCAGTCTGGACCTTTGAGCCCAACGATACCTGTCCTCTACCAAACCATACCCCTGATCACCTCATCTACCCATCTTTTAAATACATCTGTGAATACAACTATGAATGTTTCTTTCTGTAGCTATGATGGTTGTATTGACGCAGCATTTTAACAGCTCCGTGGAGCGACCTGGTCAGCAGCGTGGAGACAGGATAAACTGGGATGCCTGAATATAAGGATCTCCCATCTCTCCCATCTCTCTTCCGAACGAGTGAAGATGTCTCAGAGTACCTCTTGAATAACAGCAGCTTAATATCAACTTTATGAAACCATTGCTAATTTCAGGGTCTTTCAGCAAACTGGATTGCAACCTGCAGCAGTTAAAAAATGATGGTGCATCATATTCAGACTTCCTGAAGCATGGCTGGTACCCACCATGGAAGGGTCTGTACAGGCAGCATCTGCTTCAGTCAGCTTACTCTGCATTTATAGCTGCCAATGCCTAATAACACAGATACCTGCAGGAAGGCACTGAGAACTCTCTCCAGAGCAGAACTTTGGTGAAATCCCATTCAAGTTTTTTTTTGGGAAGGAATGAGAAGAGGGCTTTGCCCACTCGCTGCTGTGGTGGCAGCTGAAGAGAGACATTCTTTTAAAGAAGGAGTTTTCGGTGTCCAACTTAAGAGGTCTCAAACCAGCTCCCTGCCCCCCCTTTTGTTTTATCAAGCTGAATATTCCCCAAAGTGAAATGTCCCAAATAAATTAAAGGAATCCTCACAATTTTACATGAATATTTAAAGTAGCCTGAAGTACAAACAAGATTGCATTGCATTGCTCATTCTGCAGGCAATGCATTTACATGTGGGACTTGACATTTTCTTCCCAAGCTTTCCTCTTCCTAAGACACACTATGTCTTCAGGTCCAGCAGGCATTGGCAGGTGCTTGTTTTCCATCACACAGTGCAGCGCTGTGAAGTCAATACATGAGCTGAGGCACTAGTTAGCTCCCAGGGTCTGACCCAAGCCAGCAGACAGGGCTGTGGAACAGGCTTAGCTGGTGCAGTCAGTGCTTGGCGTGGGGCAATGAGCAGAGCCACTGCCGATGGAGGGAGACCCCATGACCACGCATTTCCCAGAGGCAGCCGACATCAGCAGGAGCTGCAGTGCTGGGCTCACACACCGTGCGTGGCCACAGGCCTGCTGCTCCCCGCTGTGCTAGGGCCCAGCTCTGGAGGCTGCGGTGCTGCAAAAGCCAGCCTAAACCAGGTCCTGGCTCCCAGCCCTCCTGCTCCTGCCAGGCTTGCCCATGCCCCAGCTCTATCAGTTCCCCAGGTCCCAACCAAGAGGCCTAGCAGTGCCTGTGCCAGCCCAAAAGAAGGGGTGACAGAGTTGATCTCAGGACACGGAGCCAGGCGGCTGCTCGAGTTGCATCCAGTGACAAAAAAGAAGGAAAATTAAAAAAAAAAAAAGGCAGGGAGAGGAAACACAGTGGTTACCAAAGTGTCCTTTTAGATGTGCTCAAAGCCAGAGAGTGACGCAGTTGTACTCATGTTTTCAGCTTTACCACTACTATTAGGCTTCACCTTAGAGGTCATATGGGTCCACCTAATATGGGTGCAATATTGGATCTCCTCCTAAATGAATAACAGAAATGGTTTAAAAGAAAGGAGAAGTGACACTGAAGTTGTGGAACAGAGCAAAAGCCAAGCACACGTTTAATGGGCTTGTGGTCTGGCTTGCTTTGCTCCCTGGCAATATCCCACTCCTCTGTTAAAGTACTGCCTTGTCCTTGTCTCACTTAATTTGTGGGCACCACAGTTACCACAAACCCACCATTTTGGCACCCACAGCAGAAAGACTGAAGCTTCCATGCACACAGTTGTATCATCGCGTAGCCACAGGAGGCATGAAACTAAAGTAACCAGTAGGACTGTCTTCTGACTGACTTCTGAGTCGGTTGCTGGCTTCTAATACAGATAAAGCAGCCAAGACTCTGGTAGACCTGACTTGTGAAGTCAGCTGTGACACCAGCAACACCAAACAAGGGATGAAGTAGAAGCTGCCAGTGCTGCAGTTCCTCCACTGTCATGGAGAACAGTGCCAAGATCTGCCAAGATTAGCATGCGCAGATTCGGAGGTTAAGCTGCAGCATTATGCTGTGATGTGAAGGAATACAATAATGTCATAGAATCATAGAATATGTAAGGTTGGAAGGGACCTTTAAAGGCCATCTAGTCCAACCCCCCTGCAGTAAGCAGGGGCATCTTCATTAGATCAGGTTGCTCAGAGCCCTATCAAGCCTGACGTTGAATGTCTCCAGGCATGGGGCCTCCACCACCTCTCTGGACAACTCGTTCCAGTGATCCACCACTCCCATAGTGAAAAACTATTTCCTAATAACCAACCTAAATCTCCCCTTTTCTAGTTTAGAACCATTACCCCTCATCCTATCGCTACATGCCCTCATGGACAGGTCCTCAGCTTCCACCAGGAGCCAGCCTTTTAACACAGAAGTATCTAATGAACATAGCATAGAATCATATAATCATAAAATGCATCGGGTTGGAAGGGACTTTGAAAGGTCATCTAGTCCAAAATAGCACTTAGAAAAAGTTTAGCTGCATGTGAGAGGTGTTTTTGCTGACCCTTTGCAAATCCATTCTTAATGGATTTGACCAAAGATGCTTTTGCATCACTCCATACTCACAGTGCCACCCACCCTATAGCTACAGTTTCACTTGCCATCTCCTTCACCTCCCCAGGAAATAGCCCAGGATGATTCAGATCTCTGCTGACGCCATTCAAGAATCAGTCTTTGCCTAGCACATCTTGCTGGCTCATGGCTGGTGACTGCCAGCAGAAATCTTAAATTGGCTTATGGTGGTTTGCTATGTGAGTGTGAACGTCATTTTTGGGAGGGGGACCTGAAGAGGCTGGAAATAGGCACTAGAAATAGAGACAGAAATAAGCAGAACAAGGGCTACCTGATCTGATTATTTTTGTCAAACCAAAAGCAAAGGTCGTGCTTTAAATCAAGGGGCACAGCCTCATTTGGATCAGCAAGTCATTGCAGTCATTATTGCTATACTTGCCAAATGCTTCAAGCTCCACTGCAAGCCCCAAGTGCCTGAAGCACAAATATTTGCAGCCCATCTAATGGCACAGAAATGTGAATCGAGTTCTCCCCACGACAGCCAGCAACCTTCAGCAGGTGTGATCCGCAGCCTTCGTCGTCTTCATGTAGCCACTCTTAAGGGCAGAGGGGACGTCTTCAGAGGATGCATGGAGGGGGGGGCCAGAGAAATCTGGGAAGGGAAGCAACACCAAAAATACAGAGAAAACCTCAGGACAATAGTGGGGAAGAGTCAGGAGAAGGAAAACAATGTAGGGAAAAGAAAAACCCTGCACCTTAGAGAACGAGGTGAGAATGTCAAGAGCTGGTAAACTAAATAAGATAAAAAATAATGTTTCTGTGTCATGCATTAGGTGTCAGCCTGCTTTTCCAGGTAACTTGGGCCAGACTGGTGGTTTGCCACAGAACTCGTAAGACCACAATAGCTGGCCCTTTTTGGTTTCATTTGTTTAGTGGAAACCTGACAACTGCATGGCCTTCCTTTTGTTTGAACTGTGTTTGTGCTGGTCCCTTAACTGTTCACGTACAACAGAACAAAGGTGCAGCCTGTGGAAGCAAGCATGGAGGAGAGTTTGTTGCATTGCAAAGGAATAGGTCTGATCATAGTTTGCAGCATGAAAGCTTCAGATCTTCCTTTTTTTTGTTTCCTTTGCAAATATATCCAGGCCTAAGCATAGCCCATCAGAAGTGCAGTTGCGGGGTGCGTGTGGAGGAAAATTCACAAAGCAGAAAGCATGATCGACAGGTCATCTGTGTTGTCCTACAGGCAGGCTTTGAAACTTGCCAAGTTTGATAAACCGTTGGGTACACATTAATGAACAAGCTCTAGCAGGGGTCAGAAGGTAATTTGCTTCTTGTCCGGTGGACCTCATGATATTTTCCTCTCTCTAAAGCACATGAAAGATCTCATCACAAGCACAAACCTCAGTTCTCAAAGCATGTCTGGGAAGGGAGAAGGTAGAGATCAGCTGGGAAGCTTCCACCAATCTGATGGTGACTCAACCACTTTCCCGGGCAGCCTGGTCCAATGCTTGACTACCCCATTTTCATGAAGAAATTTTTACTAACATCCAACCCAAACCTCCCCTGGCACAATACTCCTCTTGACCTGTAGCCTTTCACTTGGCAGAAGAGACCAACACCCACCTGGCTACAACCTTTCAGGTAACTGTAGGTGGTGATAAGGTCTCCCCTCAGCCTCCTTTTCTCCAGGCTAAACAATCCCAGCTCCTTCAGCTGCTCCTCATAAGACTTGCTCTCTAGACCCTTCACCAGCTTCGTTGCCCTTCTTTGGACACACTCCAGCACCTCAATGTCCTTTTTTATAGTGACGGTCCCAAAAATGAGTACAGCACTTGAGAGGTGGCCTCACCAGTGCAGAGTACAGGGGTACAATATCTTCCCCAGTCCTGCTGGACACACTTTCCAATACAAGCCAGGATACTGTTGGCCTTCTTGGCCACCTGGGAATCCAACTCCCTTTCTCAAAGCAAGGTCAACTTGCTCAGGGCTGTGTCCACTTAGGTGTTGAATGTCTCCATGGATGGAGACTTCACAGCCTGTCTGAGTACACCTTCCAGTGTTTGGCCACATTCATAATGAAAATTATTTTGCTTGTATTTAAATTAAATTTCCTGTATTTCAACTTTGGCACATTGTCCTATCACTGAGAAAACCCTGGCTCCATCTGCTTTACTCTTTCCCATTGGATATTTATACACATTGATAAGATGCACCTGAGCCTCTTCACCTCCAGGCTAAACAGTCCCAGTACTCTCAGCCACTTCTTGTATGAAAGATGCTCTTAATCATCTTCACAGCCCTTTGCTGAACCTGCTTCAGCATGTCCATGTCTGCCTTGCACTGGTGAGCCTAGAACTGGACCCAGCACCCCAACCATGTCTTCCACAGAGCAGAGAGGAAGGATGACCTCTGTCAACCTGTCTAATGCAGCCCAGGGTGCCAACTACCTTCTTTGGTGCAATGGTATGTTGCTACCTCATGGGCAACTTCTTGTGACACCCTGGGATGCCCAAGGACTTTCCTGTAAAGCTGCTCTCCAGCCAACCAGTCTCTGGGCTGGGGTGCCAGACCGGGAGAGCTGCAATCTCCCTCTGGAGCTGGGATTGCACCCAGTGCAGTGCCAGGGTAGCTGTTCCACGTGGTGCAGAAGATTGTACCCTGCAGCACATCAGTATTGTCACTGAGCATTTTTGGGGAATCCAGTTGCCTTCTTTTGACACACGTATTTGGCTTACATGGCAAGGTTGTGGTGCAGGGGGCTCCAGGGGTGGCTTCTGTGAGAAGACAGCAGGAGCCACCCTCATTCTGGGCAGAGCCAGCTCCACAGCTGGCCAAAACTGAGGCCATCAGAGATGCTGGTAGCGCCGCTGGGATAATGTATTTAATGAAGGGTAAAACCACCATGTGGCAGCAGCTGTGAGAGAGAAGTGAGAAGGTGTGAGAGGAATGGCCCTGCAGACACCCAGGCCAGTGCAGAAGGAGGGCAAATTGCTGCTCCAGGCACAAGAGCAGATTCTCCAGCAGTCCCTGGAGAAGACCATGGTGAGGCAGGCTGTCCCCCTGCAGCCCATGGAAGCTGATGGTACAGATATTCACCTGCAGCCCGTGGAAGGCCCCACGCTGGAACAGGTGTGTGTCCTGAAGGAAACTGCAGGCCATGAAATAGAGCCCATGCCTGGAGCAGGTTTGCTGGGGGTGGGGGGGCGGCGACCCCATGGGGGACCCAGGCTGGAGCAGCCTGTTCCTGAAGGACTGCACCCCGTGGAAGGAAGCCACGCTGGGGCAGTTGGTGAAGGTCTCCTGTGGGACAGACCCCGTGCTGGAGCAAGGGAAGAGTATGAGGCAGAAAAGCAGAGAAGAGGTATTATGGACTGGTAGCAACCCCATTTCCCACCCGCCGGGGAGGCCGCAGTGCTGCTGGGCTTAGTAAGAAGGGGAGGAGGTGGCTTTATCTTCTTTTATTTCTGACTTTCCTACTGCGTTACTGACTGGCAATACGTTAAATACGTCTCCCGAAGCCGAGCCTGTTTTACCCGAGTCGGTAACCTGTGGCTCAACCCGTTCACCCCGCGGGACCACAGGGCCGCGCTGCAGTACCGCGCACCCAGCCAGCCCCGCAGGCACCGCCCCCGACCGCCCCCCCGGGCCCGGCCAGGAGCGGGCGGCCTCCCCCGGGTGTCCGTCACGGCCGGCGGGAGGGACCTCCGGGGGAGGCGGTGCCGCCGCGGGGAGGGCGGCCCAAGGTCGGAGCGGGGGGCGGCGGCGGAGCGAGGCTGGGGGCTGCCTGCAGATGGAGTACGACTGGCTGGGCTTCGGCTACGCGGCCCTGGTGGCGGCGGGCGGCGTCGTTGGCTACGCCAAAGCAGGTAGGTGCTGGTGGGGGGGTGTCCCGGCCCTGCTGTGCCGTGTCCTGCCCTGCCCGCGGGCAGCCCTCTGCTTCCAGCCCCCGCCCTCGTCCCCGTCCCGGCGGCGGCTGGCCGAACACTCGAGAGGGAGGGCGAGGGTGCGGGCCGCGTCTTTGCCGGCCCGACCTCGGGGGGCCTACATCCCAGCCAGGGAGCTGGCGGGGTGCCCGCCGGCCCTCCGAGCGCCCCGCGGGAGGGTGCCGCCTCAGCAGGGTCCCGCTCCCGGATGTGATCCCGGGGAAGCGTGCCCCGTCCTAGTTGCATGGAAGCGGTGCTCGGCCGAGCTCTGCAAAGTATCTTCCTGATTAACGCCCCCGCTCCGGTATCGTTTGTGGAATTTTTTGGGTTTTTTTACGTAGCGGAAACCGGCGAGTGCTTTCGTTGGGTTTGCAGGCTGGCTTTACACGGCTTCTTTCCCTAACTGTGTTGTCTTTCGTCTTACTCAAGGCAGCGTCCCTTCTCTAGCCGCTGGTCTCCTCTTCGGTGGCTTGGCAGGACTAGGCGCTTACCAGCAGTCCAAAGACCCGAAGAACGTGTGGCTTTCCCTCGGTGAGTTTACTCTGCTCCCACGGCCGAAGCACCGCCGGTAGCTGTGGGGACAGTGACCCTCTTCCTAGGGGTGCTTCAGCCGATCTGTGCCCTTTTATTCACACAGATGTTGTAAGCGGTGACAGGAGCTCCTGCCCCTGCCAGGAGGTGTTTGTGTAAGAGCCCGGTACCTGGCTCCTATCAGTTGCCCTTTCGGAAACCAAGAGTTGGTGATTAATTTCTGCCAGGCGAGATACCCTGTGAAAGCAGTGTAGGAGCAGGAAGCATCTGTGAGAAATGTTTGGATGTGAAGCCACATTTTTAGCCCATGGTGACCGAATAGGGATTTTGGCAATAGTGAAGGCGCTGTGATGGGCAGGACATGGCTTGATGGAATAAATACTGTTTTGCACAAGCACCTCAGAAGAAGAGCAGTATATGTTTCAGTGCATCACACGCTGCAGAAGAAACTGCCTGAAGTATATAAAAGTGAGGAGAGAACTATCTGTTCTCCTTGTGTAATGTGCTGAAAGGCTTTACTGAGCCCCTGGTAGATCACAGAATGATAGAATGCTTTGGGTTGGAAGGGACCTCAAAGATCATCTAGTTCCAAACCCCCTGCCATGGGCAGGGACACCCTCCCTAGACCAGGTTGCTCAAAGCCCAATCTAACCTGACCTTAAATGTCTCCAGAGATGGGGCTTCCACAGCCTCGCTGGCAACCTGTTCCAGCAACTTCACCACCCTCATAGTAATGAATTTCTTCCTAACATGTAACCTAAACCTACCTTCCTTCAGCTTGAAGCCCCTGCCCCTTGTCCTGTCACTACAGTCCCTGGTGAACTCTCCCACTTTCCTACAAGACCCCTTTTTAAGTATAGGTAGGCCTCAATTAGGTCATACTGCAGAGGATCAAACTGCTTTGTCAGTAAGGAATGAAATGTAAAACAGCTCAGTAAGAAGCAAATTTTCCTCTTGTGAATTTTCTCTCATGCTCTGTCACGCTGTGGGAGTGGCTGAGCATCTCTGGCCAGTTTGTAGGCAGTGTCAGGACAGAAGGATTAGCAGCTTCCTGATGTGGTGTGAGTAGTGCTTTCAAGTGGACCCCTTGAAAGCAGTGGCATGTCTCAGCCTAGTACAACTCTTTACTCATCCATTCCTTCTCAGCCCTGCTGTCATGTGCAGCTGTGGCTCCTGCTGAACTTTAGCTTGATCAGAGTACATCAAGGATAGAAAAAGATCTTTGATGGAATATTTTTAGAAAAACTTTTGCCCTGTGTGATGCAAACAAACTTGAAGCTTTGGATAAAGGTATATCACAAGCCCACCAGACTTCCTTCAGTGGAACAATGGCCCTGTAACTTTTAGGTGAATATTGACAGGATTTATTTTTTCCCAAGACTCAGAGATTAAATAGTTTGGAATAACGTTTAAAATGCTATTTGTTCTCTCAGTTTGATTCCTTAGATGGCTTTCTGTTTGCTAATTTATATATTCAAGTGGGGTGGTTTTATTTCTGGCTGTAATATTTAGTGCCACCTTCCAGTTCAGAACGTCACAGACACACGGGAACCCTAAGACCGTTTGCCTCCCACATGGTGAACTTTGTCCCAGCTTTCTGGCAGTTTTGAGCCTCTTTGTATTGAAAGAAACAATATTCTGCTAATAAGGAGAAACTGAGGGAGAGTTGGTGATCTGCCCAGAGGGTTGGAGGTTGTAGAAGATTAGACAGTGGTCTGGACCCTGATGAGATCTATTTGCTTCTGATGAGCAGTGGAGCGTGCTTACCAAAGCTGCTGAGAAGCTCACAACAGCTCTGCTGTGTAACTGTACGGGCACTGGTGAGGCTGCACCTCAAGTGCTGTGTCCAGTTCTGGGCTCCTCACCACAAGAAGGACATTGAGGTCCTGGAGCGAGTCCAGAGAAGGGCAACCAGGCTGGGGAACGGGCTGGAGGGCAAATCCTATGAGGAGCAGCTGAGGGAGCTGGGGATGTTTAGCTTGGAGAAGAGGAGGCTGAGGGGAGACCTTATCACCACCTACAACTACCTGAAAGGAGGCTGTAGAGAGGTGGGTGATGGTCTCTTCAGCCAGGTGACAGGTGATAGGACAAGGGGGAATGGCATGAAGCTGTGCCAGGGCAGGTTCAGATTAGATGTTAGGAAAAATTTTTCACTGAAAGAGTTGTCGGGGCCTGGAACAGGCTGCCCAGGGAGGGGGTTGAGTCACCAACCCTGGGTGTGTTTAAAAAAAGGGTAGATGAGGTACTTAGGGATATGGTTTAGCATTGGACAGGTATGGTTGGACTTGATGATCTTAGAGGTGTTTTCCAACCTTGTGATTCTGATTCTGTGATTCTGTAACAAAAAGAAGTAAAACCTTTGTCTGTGCTTCACTGCCAGGAAGAGGAAGGCATTCCTGTCTGTAGGCACAGACCTGTTTGGCACTGCTGAATGCCCAAGGGTGGTTGTGCTTGTGCTGGTGTTTCCATTTCAAATGGTTCTGACCAGGCTTCTCTTTGACAGTGGCATCTGGGACCTTGTCTGCTGTTATGGGAATGAGATTTTACAACTCCAGAAAAGCAATGCCAGGGATCATTGCTGGTGCCAGGTAACTGCCTGTCTTTTCTTCTGTGTTTTTCAATAGGCATTTTATGTGATTTAGTTGTGGATTATACTGTTTTTAAAACGTTGTGTGGAGTTCTGTGAGAAAAAATTTTATGGTGGAGTTCAGCTAAATGATGTAATGCCAGTGTTTTCTTGTTCTTTGTGGGATTTCTGCCTTCCCCCCCCTTTTTTTTTTTTTTTCAAATAACTACTCTGTTCAACAGTTTACTGATGGTTGGACGGCTTGGACTGCAGATCATGGAAAAGCCTCTTAAGCCTTAAGCCTGGATCGAGTCACTTGAAGGTTTGCAACCGAGAAGCCTGAAGATGCAACTGTCTAAGTGTGCTACACGAAAGCGGGAGGGGTGCCGGTGTCTCTGCATTGTATTTCCCATATCCTAACACACATGGGTTGTGTATTTAAAGGACTGACATGGAGAGCCCTTGTTATGTCTTCCAAGATGGTATTTGTCTTAGCACTTTCTGCACTGTGAGGCAAGAAAATCAAAGCATTAGTTTAGCTTCTGGTCCTGCAGCTTCCTGTGGGCAAAGGCTTCTCGGTGGTTGCACACAGACAGCTGCAGGATTGAGCGTAACTGTACATCTGGCCTCGTCATTCTAAAATCATGTGTACCTCTTAAACAAGGGGAGAAGAGTTGCCAATTTATCACCAGTAATTAACATAACAAACATGCTTATTACGTTACCTCTCCCTTTTTGCTTCCCTGCCAGTGTGTCCAGCCAGGATGCTTGTCAGCTGGGGACTTTGTTCTCCCAGCACCGACTGTGCATTAGGCCCCGGTCGCACAGAACACAACCGCAGAGCGGGCTGTCGAGGTTCTGCTGCAGTGCAGACCTGTTACTCGCCATTACCTGTAAGCAAAAGTGCCCAGCGATGTGTCATTCATTTCACTTTTAAAGATGATTATTCATAAATCAAAAATAGGCTTTATTAGGTAACGCTGAATTGTAGGCATCGCTCTTGCATTTCATGAGAATTAAAATGTTATTCTAAATAAACCAACAAATTATTATTACAAACTTGGGTGTTCTACACAGCTATTTTTTTTTTTTAGTTTAATTGTTCACCTGAACGGATTCACTTTGGTGCCTTTCCCCAATATGTTTGCAAACGTGAATTGTATAAATAATCTCCATTCCACTCCCTTGGACTAGTGACTTGTAAATCTAAAAGCCTCATTACTGTGGGAAGGCATGGAGAACAAAAGCATACAGACCCCAGATTCAGACAAGCTTATATTAGAGTGTTTTTATTTTTTCTGAGGGGAATTATGTATTTTAGATTTGAAAAATGCTCTATGAACATTTATTTAAAGACTGAAGGACTCAGTTGATCAGTCTCTGTCCCCAGTTGATTCCCTTGATGCCTGAAATAATTCTAAATATAAACCTGCTATACAGAAATAGTCATGGGAGCCACACATGGATGGGAACATATCTCATTTCTGGTCTCATTTCATTCACGTCCCTTTCTGCATGGATCTTGAGCTTCAATTTCTTTGTTGGTGGCTGGTACTGGGAAAAATGGAAGCAGTGGGATTGATCTATTAGAGCGGTGAGACTCTGGAGCTGCTTAGAGTTCTCTAAATATCAGGCTAGTACCTTTGCAGGGGGCTGACTTCTTGCACTCTTCCTTTTTCCTTCCTCATCACAGCAAAGTGACCCAGTGCTGCCTGAGCGGGAGGTGCAGAGCTTGTTGTGCTCTGCCAGCAGCGTGGTGGCGAAGAGGCACGGCCGAGGTCAAGCTGGGATGCCAGGTCAGGCAGGTTGGGTTGCAGGTCAGCAGGGACATGGCCAGGCACAGGCGCAGCTGCAGCACTGCTCCAGCAGCCTGCTCCCAGCTCACACAGCCTGGGTCAGAGCTGGCTGGAGCAAAGGCAGTGAGGTTAAGTGCCCAGTCCCAGACTGTGGACCCAGCGTTGGCAGGCAGGTGTCTGAATGTCTCTGCTCTTGCTTGAAAAATATCAGTAAGCCAGACACTGGCATTTAAGACACATCTCTTTAAATTACTGTACTGGCTCTTTGCCTCTTCACATCGGTTTTGAAGCAGAAAGTGAGATACAAACATAAGGTGGGAGAGGGACTGTTCACCAGGGACTGTAGTGATAGGACAAGGAGCAGTGAAAGTGGGCAGGTTTAGATTACACATTAGTAAGAAATTCTTCCCTGTGAGGGCAGTGAGGCCCTGGCACAGGCTGCCCAGAGAAGCTGTGGCTGCCCCCTCCCTGGCAGTGTCCAAGGCCAGGTTGGATGAGGTTTTGGGCAGCCTGGTCTAGGGGATGGTGTCCCTGCCCATGGCAGGGGTTGGATCTTTGAGGTCCCTACCAACCCATTCTATGAAAAAATGCATCTACTGTAATAGACAGAACAGCCACAATCCAGCAGGCTTCTAATTGCATAATGCTGGTCTCAAATCAGGTAACTGCCCTTTAATGGAATAAAGACAATAGAAAGCAGGGCACTGGACTGATACACTTTTAAACTTAGACCAAAATGTTAAGCCTTGCTGCTGCTTCATGAGCTGTGGATAGCAGCAGCTTGCATCAAGAACTGCTAGTAGAACTTGTTACCCCTTTTTGTGTTCTGGAGAAAGACGAGCGATCCAGACAAAGGGAGGAGAGAAAAGCTTGAGCCTTACACACTTCTTACCCCCTTGGAACCTTATCAGTGTATATACTAAATTTCTTGAGCACTGGAGGGCAGTTCTGCACTAACAGTTCCCTGTGTATCAATGAATCAAGAGTTTTTCTTGCTGTTTACAAGAAGAATTTCTTAACATTTCTCATGCTTTGATCATGGGCAAGCAAAAGCTGTTATGGTTATGTCAAAGCATTTTCAATGCTCATTAGCATATGGTAAGGACAGGATGTTTCTTCTAGCTATGTTTTGTGCCATAAATAGGTATTATTGATTTTTCTGCTCTAGGTGACTTACAAACATGTGAGCTATGGCCACAGCAATAATACGTTCCTGGAGCAGAGCCTGATTTTAACTAAGTTATTACAATTAGTTAACTAAGGCTGTTATAATAAATATAAGCATATTGTACTAGGGATGAGTGATTAATTTATCTTTTTTTTAAAAAAATATAAACCCAGTGCATTTATGCCTGCTATAGAAAGCCTGAGGTTGTCCTTCATTGCCATAGTCAGTTACATGCATATTCTACAGATAAATTTAGATGCATTTAAATAGCATAGGGACATCTGTTGGTGCTAAGGGAATGACAAATACTTAAGCCTAGACCAGTGGCAATTGGATTAAGGTCTCTAGTGCACTACTAACCAGGTATCTCTATCCCTTGGTCACTCTCCCAGTAGTAAAGTGGTGTTTTGTTTAGGTCTAAGTTTCATAACAAAACACTTGATTTCTTGGTACAAGTCTTTTAGATTAAACCGGCTTTCAGTAAGTTAACAAAACCCGTATGTTATGGCACAGGAGGTCAACAACAGGAATTTAAACTTTTATATGCAGTTATAAAAGCCATACAAATACATCTCTCTTTTACAATGCTTAAAGTGATCATTAACAGCTTTACATCTTTACAGAACATACTCATTTCGCACTTTAAAATGGCAGGTTTAATGCAACTGCTAAGTCTAAAACATCTATTCTAAATGCAGCTGTTAACAGAAGCAGCCTAGATCAACATCCTAAAAACAATTTATTGTACATTGCAAGGTCCTTTGCAAAGTATTGCTATAAAAACTTTTAACCAGAAGCCAGGGGAAGTACTGAATGAGCATATGAACAGTGAGGTATTGCATTATTAAAGTTGGTCTGTATTTTCAGGTACCTAAGTTGTCCTGTAAGATCTAAACCAGAAAGCCTGATATCCTCCTTCAAGTAGCTTACTCAACTGCTGTAGTTTAGTTTGATCACCCAATAAAAACATGCAGAAACAGGAGTTTGCTGATAATTTATGCCTTTTTGGCTAATTCACCCTTAAAATGACTGACAGACAGCAGTGATTCAGGCTCCTGAAAACATCACTGTGACAGATAATCTCCACAGATCTTTGACCAAAAATGGTCATGAGTTAATAGTTAACAGTAGAATCTAATTTTCAGACTTCACTACCGCTTGGCGAGGTAAGATTCAGTACCTGTTGAGATATTTTCCAGTATTGCTGTATCATTCTTGAGCCATGTATGGACCAAGTTTTTAGACCTTCCTTGTGTAGTAGTCGTCGGTGGATTGCTTATATCCTACCACAAGTAGTTCAGTTCTCATTGCTGTTGTGAATATTTGCATATCACAGACCCTAAGTAACTCTTAGGTATCAGTGAGTTCCTAAATCTTTGTATGAGAGCGTGGTGGTCTCCACCAACAGAGTCTGTGCTTTCACTCCCATCTTTATAAGAAGAAATCAGCCTAATAGCTGAAAGCCTGGTGCTGCTCTGCTTTAGCCCTGCTGCTAGCTGCTTGTGTACTTCAAGCCTATGCCAATAGCAGACATCACGTTGGGCAAACCAACGTGGCAGTCATTCTGAGTAGGAGAATAGGAGATCCATCTACAGGAAAATACAGAGTTAAATCTACTTCTCTGTAGTTTTGGCAATGTGTTATACAATACTTCAATAAATCCTACTTTTGTAGCCAGTATTTTATGTGGTATTACACGTATCGTACAGGGAATAGAACACAGTAGGCATTTCAGGTTTGCAGTGCAAGAGAACTGAACATCGCTCACATAAGATCTATACAGGATGGCATTTTCTATCTGTTTCCTCCATATTTGGCCACCCAGTCTGTTCTTCCATGTACTGGCTGAATTGATGGTGGGCGAGTTAAAATACTCATGTTTTTCGTTGCTGGATTGAAAGTAGGACCTGGTAACTGAGCACGAGCAGCTTTGGTTTTCCAGGAGTAATCTGAAAGGAACAAGAACTCAGAATTAATTAGGACTTGAAGTACTTTAGTCCTTTAGAGATAAAAGAATGAGACCTTAAAGATGACTTGTGGCACTGCTCGAGAGTGCTAACAGATCAGGATACTTTGGCCTCTGATATGCTGTCCATGCTTGTTTTCAGAAATGGTTAATGTTCCCTCTACTTTGTGTATCTTACTAATAATTCTCATCTACTGGATACTTGTTGAGCAGCAATTCCTTGAGAAAGCATTGAAACTGAAATTAAGTGGAAAAAACAAGGTGTGTGCCTACAACTGTGTATCTACTACTGCAAAACTGTTACAGAATGCAAGTAGTCTGTCCTCTGCTCAAATATTTTAAAAAGCATGTAATTATAACATTGATAAACTTCCTAAGACCCAAAGAGCTTGAAGGACAGCTTCTGGAGACCCTATTGATCCTTTTGAGGTTTTTATGCCTTCTATTCCCTTCCTGCTTAGCTGAGAATGCCTGGTGTACTTGGGGGCAAGTCCTCTTTCTTCATCTCCATTTCCCATTCCTCTGTTGATTTGGCAGGATCTGTTCCACATCTGCAGGTTTGGTTTTTTTACCCCTTAATCCTGGCTTCCACCTGGTCTTGGGCACTGTGAGTTGTGCACTACTGTATTCCTGGCCTACCTGCTCAGATTTTTCCTGTCTGCATTTCAGGTAGTCACTGCTTCTTCAAGCTCCATGTGATTACAGCAGCTGCCCTGCTGCAGGGGCTGACAGCTCATGTTTTTCTTCACGTTCATCGCTCATTCTGCTATTTTCCTCACCCTTCAGTCACTGGGGGCCACTCTTATCCAGAGTCCTGCTATCTCTTATATCGTTGTTTCCTTTGCATTCCTAAAGTATATCCTGCCCCTTCCATTCCTACTTCTGTACTTTAGATGTCTTTTATTGAGTATAAGTAAAACTTTTTTAAAAAAAAAATTTAACATGCTATGGATATATATTTTTTGTACCTATGTATCATTCCGTTTCTTAGAGAAAACCACCTATTTTTGGTGGTATTTTTCGACAGTGGGTTGAATCCGTTAGGGAACAGGGGAGGATCAAGGCATTTAAAAAGGAGGAGTTTCAAGAACCTGAGAGTCAGGTCTCCACCTCTTTGAAAACTAATACCATTCCTTTTTATTGTAGGCTGGCATTCCATATCTTTCATCAGCAAGTATGATTCCAGCCTACCCTCTCTTGGCAATGAAGGTCACTTTTCTCAGGTCTTGGCATTTTCCTCAGAAAAAACAATCTTTTATGCATTAAATTATTTAAATCATGGCATTAAGAAACTCAACGGGAAAATTAAGAGAGAAAAAAGAATCAAGAGCACTAGCTCAAATTTTTTGGTCACCAAAAAATGTTAATGTCCAAATATTGACAGATAAGGAATGAGGCAAATGGCAGGTTTTATCTCTTATCTCTCTTCCCATACAAGTCCACAGAGTTCAGGCTAAATATGAGGGATTTAAGCAACAGGATTCTTGCTCTTCTCCAGGACATTGAAGAGTTTCTTAATTGACTTCTCACTTTTACTACAGATTTTCCATTTCTTTTTAGAGGTTAACAATGAATCGATTTCCTTTTGTATCACCTTAAGTAATTCCTTTTCATGCTCACTATTTACAGCAGTAGATACTGTAAAGGATCCAAAGTAACAGTTACATTCAGAACAGGTTTCACCTTGTTTGTAACTGGTCAATGAAACAGTCTTTCAGTGTGTTTGTTTATATCATGTACAGCCGCATTGTTACTGTATCCTAACTATAAAGAACCGGTTATTTGCAGTCTTGCATTTGGCCTTTACCTTTTATGATGTAGCAGCAGCAAAAGGGACACTTCACAAAGCACTCTTGTGATATTTCATGGGTACAAGAGCAGTGTCATCTCAGTCTCTACAGACTTACACAGCCAACGCAGTGAGATGCAGACACAGTGGAAAACTGCCTCACATTAGCACCACAGAAACCACAGGCCAATTAGGGCCAAAAGAGAAAATAATTTTAATTTACTGTTTATACCATATCTGTAATGTTATTTCTGAATTTACTGAGTCATTTGCTGAAGGTCTTTGACTTTTTAAAAATTTTTGAGGCCTCAAGCCTGGATCACCACCATTCAATTGCATTAAGTGATATTAAACTGATTAAAGACAAAGCAGCCTTAAGATACATTAAAATCACACCCCTGTTTTGCATACTTGCTTGTTGGTGACCATATCAATTTCTGATACCTCTGTAAAGCACAATTCATACTGGTGTCCAGTCTACATGGCCATTTACTCCAGAGTTGTGGAGTTACATTATTTTTACAATTCTGCTTAATCCTTCACCACTAATGAACAGTAGTTTAGCAAATGGTCCAAACTTAGAATTACAAAAGGTTTGCACCTTTATTCTCCTTTACTTAACAAATTATAGTAGGAAGTGTTTCTCTAGCTATCAGGATTGCCCCTAGACACCTAACATTCAATTCATTTATGTTAAGGACAATTTCTGCCCAAGAATTTTATTTACAAAACTTGAAGGAAACCTTACCAAGGGCTAATAAATCTTTTAGGAAGCATGGGGAATGAGCATTCCTCTGTCTCAGACACGTATGGTAAAAGGATGTTTCTTACCCGATGCAGGTGCACCAAGAGGAGCTAGCTGTATCTGTTGTCCAGCTGATCCAACTTCTTTTTTATGAAAGGAAGGGATATATACTCCTGGGTTGTAATTAGCACCACTTACAAAGCCAGGATTTCCTGTTGACAGAGATTTATTATTTTCAGTTGCATTCGAAAAACCTTGCCTATTTTATAAAGTCATTTCAAGATGTATTTGCAGTACCACAAGAGCACTGAGTGCTCTTTAAAAAAAACTCCCTAGTGCTGGTCTGTTGAAATATATATTCATTCTTTGCCTTGTGCATTACTGGGATCCTTTCCAGAACCTTACAGACTGAGTAAGCTGCAGATCCAGAACACTGATCTCCAATTCAGCAGGAATGAAGATGGCAGAGGAGGATTAACATTGCACCAGCACTGTCACTAAACTTGGACCACACAGAAAGGTTTACGCTGAGTTTTAGAGAAAGGAACTTACCTTTTACTTACAGCTACTGGCTTTACTTGAAGCTGGTTTAAGCACTTCAGTATTTGGAAACTAGCACTCAACAGTACTCTTGTGCTCCATGTTTGGAAACAAACTTCTCTTGGGTTACGTGGTGCACCACTTGAAGTTGACTTTGCTAGTTCCACAGTTAAAGGCCTGCTATAAAAGTCAGGCCTAATTACCTTCTTTCTTTAACCCTGGTTGTAGTTTTATTGTGCCTAGTATTGGTCCAGATCTTCAAAGCAATGCTACCTTGGGAAAGCTGACATAACCATCCTCATTTGGAAGCTGAGAAACACTGTGTATTTACATCCAAAATTAGTACTGAAATTACTGTTCCTTGGCAGAGAATCTTAACAGAGGGATCTGTTAACGATACTTAGCCTTCCTGCTCCAAGAAAATTTCTTACCTTCTCCATGTCTGTGATCACTTGAGACAGTGTTAAGATGGCTGGCACAATGTCTGGAGAGAAATGCTTTTCTCTAGCATGTGGTTCTGTATTCAGTAGTGTAAATTTGTGTACTACAAGACCATATACAGGAATTTAAATTTGACTTATCAAGTGTGAGCATTTGTATCATATTCAGTGTGGTTTCAAGAATAGCTGCAGTAAAACATGAAATATCTGATTTGACAAGCTTTTCTGTTTCCTAAATCTCTGGCCTCAGTTCAGTCCCCAAAAGTTTCTCTTCACACATACACTCCCAGTCCTCTGTGGTAATGTCAGAGCTCAAAGCAGTGGATCTATAAAAGCTGCAAATTTGGTCATCTACAAACTGCAAAAGGTATCGTCAGCTAATTAGAGCTGTGTTGGGTCACTGCAGACCTCCCTGCTGAGGAGCACTAACAGCACGTGGCTTCCCTGTGCCCAGCTGCTGCCAGTCTCCAGAACTGTAAAGAATGACACAAAAGTCCTGGTGAAAAAAATACAACTTTAATAAAGTATTTCACTCATATTTAAATTTCTTGCAGTCTTAGTCTTCCTTCCAGGAAGGAATTATAAGTTATTCTTTAAGTTGTGTCTCCCAGTAATTTGCCTGAAAAACAAAACAACACACAGTTTTAGTGGTTTGTTCACCTGCCTGTGCACACACATCCACATGCACACACACTCTCTTATTCCCCATTCCTAATCATTTCATTGGGAGTGGCACATAAATAACAGCTCAGTAGCATTCCTTAAAATTCTGAAGTCTGAAAATAAGAACATGGCAGGATTCAATTAATATAACCTCAAAAAGACTACTTCTGTCAGCTTCTTACCTACAGCTCAGTAAAGCTGTCTGTCTGTCAGAAGTTGCTCAGTCATTTTTTGGTTCTACTTACCTCTCAATTTCCAGTGTCCTTTATGAACCATTCTGCAGGAAATGGAAGGCTGCAGCCAGGAGGGTCAGTCTGGGTGAAACACCAAGGTCTGGAGGGGTGATGTTTTGTTGGATGAGAACAAGGGAAGGAGGGGGAAAAAAGTCAATATAAAAGAACAGCATACCTACAGAATTTAAAAAAATAAATCCTATTGAAAAGCACAGGTCCTTACCTCTGATAACTGCAGCACAAAAGAAAGGGGTTCTTGCTGAAGTAGTGTTCATCCATCAGGCATCCGGCAGGTCTGGCAGCAGATGTGCAGGCAAGCATGCATGGCAATGATGTCAGCAAGCACACGTGTGACCCAGGCCGTACCCCCTACTCCAAACAACACATACCCATCCTTTATGGAGAATCAAAGTCCCTATGAATAGTTGCAGTGAGACACATCACTCAGGCAGTATGCACCGGGGAGCCTGAACATGGGGAGAGGTGAAACATTCCCAGGGCTTTAGAACAATCAATGCAAACACTGTTTAGACTCAAATTAGGCTGCCTGGAAACAGGAGTTTCCACCCTCTCACGCTAAGGGAACTCCATCAAAATCTATGCAAATCACAGTGCTGTAACATCAGTGCAACAGAGAATCAGAATGCAGTCAATGGTGCAAGTCCCAACTGCTGTTCTGAACAAGCAGTCCTTCAGGAGAGATGCATATGCTGCTTCACCACCATTATCCAGCAATGGTGCAGTGACATGGTGTGGATTATAATTAGGGTCTGTCTTTAGAGCACAGTAAGTTCCAGAAGAGAGTGAGGTTTGACAGAACTGATTGTAATCGAAAATGAAGTATATGATCATTTGGAATCTGCATTATAAGTGCAATTTTTACAAAGAAATGCAAAACACAAATACAAGATCTGTAAAGAAACAGGCTTTAATTGCTATAAATTACCTTTTGGATCCTCTAATTTTTCATTCAACCTCTCTTTGCATGATAGCTTTTCAATAGGTATAATTAAGTTCTCATCTGTAGGCAAGGAAAAGGAAAGGAAGAACAAGATAGGAAGACAGAACTTTAGAAGAAAGCATATGAAGCACCTGGCTGGGTGATATAAAAGAAATGAGGGAAAACAATGCAAGAAAGAATAAATATCTGACTTTTTTAACTATAGCGTCTCATTCCTATATTTCCTCAAGCAGGAAATGTTACTCTAGTTACTTTACAAGGTCCTAACAAAGGAATAAAAATCTGATTTACCAATGATGCAATCACATTCCAGTCATACAAATATATAAATCACAAGTTTAAGCACTCAGGCATATCTGCAAAGTTGACCCTAGCTCTAACCTTACAATTCTTTATAAATAAAGCATTTGTAACTATTTGCTCTCATCTTATTTCACCTTGGAGCACCTTTTTTTTAAATTCATCCACCTTGTTGTGGATGAGTTAAAAAAAAAAAAAAAGCACTTAAACTAAAAGTAGTTATTTAAACAGTAAAGAGCACAGTGTCAACTTTCAGTTCTGCCAGTATAAAAAATGAAAGCATACAGAATTTACATGTGTTGTATTTCCGTGACTGGTGCTCCAGCTACCCTGGTTTCACATGTCTCTTAAATGTTGTTGCTTCCCCAGTATATGAAACATCACATGCAATTTAAGATACTGACAGAAATACCACCAAGTATTTTCCAACATACAAAATAAACAGTTTTAGGTTTTGGGGTTTTTTTCCCTTGTAAGCCAGTAAGACAAAAGCAGGATTTTTACCATTAGCTTTCATTTTATTTTCAGTGCAGTTCAGTAGGCAGATGTCTAGCTTGTCAACACTTCTGTAAACAGCTCTTTGCCTTTTTATGCTTAATTCCCTCGCAAAACTATTTTCTGAATCTATTAATTCATTCTGAGACACCCAAATACTGTTATTTTGGAAAACAAAAAGGTACATGTGATGATTGCTTAAAACCATCTGTTCTATTCCATCAAAGTTCTGCTAGATGCTGTTATTTTTCCACTTCCTAGAAATCTTTCACATAGTCTCAGATGAACAACGTACAGCTCACCTGACTTTGAGGGAAAATGAGGTTTGTTGACACTGCAGAATGGCTACTAAAGCTCTATTAAAAAGGGGTGCAGCATCTGCATGTAAACAAACCTTCTGAAGTTCCTTCTGTACAAGCAGGCAAGGCTAGGTGGTGTATTGGCATTAAAGTATTTGGGAGTGGCTCATGCTGGCTGGACAACGGCTGCAAAGTTGTTAAGGAGGTAACCTCCCATAACAGGGTGATGTGACTCTGTACCTCAAGTATAGGGCTCGGTAGTCAGAGGGCAGATTTTAGTCTTGAGTCTATCTGATGCCTCCCTTGGTAAAAACTTAGATAAGCCATTTAACTAGTCAGTCTTCACTCTATAAAATGCTGCTAACAGTGTTCTTCAGAAAACATAACACCAAGAGGCACCTTACTGCAAGTTCCTGGCTGAAAATAAGGGGACTTTTTATGTAGCAAAGTATTTAGGACAAGGCTAGCAGATTGTTAAAAGACATGTTTAGAATATTAGGCAGTACTTTTATTACACACACAGAGCACCCACCATGTTGTTTTCATATGTGAGACTCCTTCCTGTGTTCCACAACACACTGACCAGGCAGTAATGAGGTCAAACTAGCTGCTAAAATTAACACAGTAAAATGCTGGTCTAAGAGGATTATGTAAAAAGTTTATCTTGGCAGGACTTTGTAACAGGGTTTTGTCTACACTTATGCTCTGAAAGCAAAATACATAGTTTACCCAAGAAGTTATTTCAGAAGTGTCATTAATGCAAGGCTACAAAAATGTTAGCCTAGAAACTAAGCCTGATAACAGAGATTAAAGCAGATTGTCTTAATTAAACTGAAATTTGGTGAGATATCATGTGACCACTTTTAATTACACTTTTACCTGTAGTATTTCTGTTAAAAGTCACTCCTGATCCAGTATGTGCCTGCTGTTTAGAAAACAACTGGTTGTTCCAGGTTCCTTGTGGTCCTTCTTTATTGATTGCTACTAAAGAGACGTTCTTTGGGTTTACACCTTAGAAAACAAATTATGAAAAACATTATAAATTTTCAAACATAATTCAATCAATGAAAACCAGACATTTTTAGAACAGTAAACCAACACTGAATTATTTGTGGTTTACATAATAAGAACAATGTCCATTGATTAAGTTAGACTGTTCAGCTAAACCATGAAGACTAGAGACACTGATTTAAGAACAATTCTCTTCATGCTTTCAAGAAAACGTAAAAGTTGTTTTAATACAGTTACCAAACTGTTTCCATAGAACTATAATCTCATTATTGATCTTTTTGATTCTCAAACAATTAACACAAATTAAATACACCTACCAAGAATTAAGGTTCTCAAGGCTGAAAATAAACTGCTACTTCACGGGGTAAGTTTTAAAAGTAGGACAAAGGGGTTCTTGCTAGTTCAGCATATTATGAGTGTTACAAGAGTTAATGGGATTACACAGCATGGAAGCAGATCCCAAATCTAGTGGTAACAGAACTGAGGTACTATGGATAAATAACAAACGTGCTCTTTGGAGTTATTATTCTTTAAAGTGCTGAAATTAATTCTTTTTACAGCTATGCCTTTCTCATTGAAAAATTTACTAAAACCAGAGAGACATTACAAGCATGCTTGACAAAAAGATAAGAAATATAAATGGACTTTCCATCTGTGCTGTCTTTCAATAGGGAAGCTCCCCCTTTTTTTTTTTTCCTTTTGAACTTAAACTGTTGATTATGTGAGCATCCTATATAACATTCAAGAAGTGATTTGATACTCATAAGTCATCACTGGCCTAGTGAATTCCTGAGAAATAAGTGATACACTGTAACTTGCCTAACAATCAGGAAGTCCTCTGTGAGCCACCTAAATTCTTGTATGAGGATTATGGTAGAGTCATGATATGCTTACTGTAATCGTGCAAGACAGCATGGTATTAAAAGAGAAGATACTTAGACACCAATTAAATAATTTGATTATAGAATATATTCAGAATACTAACTGAAGAGAACATTCCCTTTTCTTTCCCCTCCTTTCCCTTCTTATTGCCAGCAATTATGTAATTTCATGTTATTTTCCTGACAGAAAATCACCCAGATTTAGACTAACCTATCTATGTATTTTTAAGAATGACTGCCCTGGGAAGGGGAGTGTGTGAATTCCTATCAGTGAGAGTGACTTATATTTCTAACCACTTCCTACCAAGAAGGGTAACTGTACTTACCAAAAATTTAAGTTAAAAAAACCCTAATCTCCTGACACTGCAAAACTAAGAACTACGAAGTATCTCTCTCTCTCTCTCTCTCTATTTTAATATGAGTAGTTTCTTTAGTCGTCAGATATACTTGCTTATAGGCCAATCTGGATATATTCCTAGGAATTCAAGATATAATGGATTCATATTACTGAGGGTTTTATGTGTTACTGGTGATAAGGGTGCCTATGAACTTATATGGTGGAGCATTGAGCTTCCTTCCATAGCCAGAAACTTACGCATCGATTGTCATGATGTATGTTCTGGGACAGGCTTTTAGTTCACAGCCTGGCTATGAAAAGTGAAATTATCCCGTGTGAAATCTAAAGCTTCAATGTACTGTACAACCACGATTGTTCACACCTATTTTCCATATATATTGACTTTTACCCTTACCAGGTAGGTATCTTGATTGCCTCAGATAGTACTGTTTTGCTGATGTATTAGATCTTCCAGAGTCATTTCTCATCAGAACCTTATTTTCCCCTCCTGGCTGGATACAGCATGAAGCTTTTGGTTCTGGCACACTGAAAAAAGCAAAAAAGTTCCAAAAAATGTGACCCGACAGCTCCAGCCTGGTATTACTGCAGGCTGACCCTATCCCAAAGAGTACAGTCCTCTTAGCCTGTTCTCATCAGTAGAATTTATTCCCACAAAGTAGCAACCAAATCTCACGCCTTATGAGATTTTGATCTGGGACTCTGAAGAACAATAGCAAAAGCAAACGTGGGTAACTTTAGCAGAACTTGGTACCTAGCTTTATTTCCTTTGTTGGTTAAGTTAGTGTATCTGATTTCAGTAAAACACAGTGTTTCTTAATAACAAAACAAACACCTAAGCCATACAGTGACTGAAAACAAATGTGATTCAGTGTGGATATTACTGGTGCTTTATCAACACCACACTCAAAGCTGGCTCGTTCACACAGCTCTTTGCATACTTGCAGAATTTTGGTGACTTAATTTTTAGCAGATTTGTCTTATCTACAAATTTACTGAACACTACTGACAAAAAAAAAAAAGTTATTTTATAATTATAGGACTTACCTAAAAAGACATTCCTTGTTTTTCTTTTCTTTTAACAGTGCAATGCTAGGCTTCTTTGAACATGACATTCCAAATTCAGTGTCATCCAAGTCATCCCAGCTATCCACAGTCTTTAACAAAGTCTGACCCCATCGTCTTCTGTAGCTTTTAGGACCTACTGAACCATTCTGAGGGCCACTAGCTGCTTGTTTCTAGTTTAAATAGGGGAAAAAATAGCTTCAATTTAATTGTAAAGTTTTATATTTTGTAGCTCTTCCTGAGATTTTGTATGTTTTATACCAATTCCTGACTACATCTTCAGAACTTTGAGGGAATTTTCCCCATTGTGTTATGCCTATTTTGATCATAACATTAGAATGACTTTAAGCACAAAACATAACAATAATGTTGCCAGTAATTTTGAGTGTGGCTTTGTCAAATTGCTCAAATCTACCTGAAGTAGTTAGTGTTCTACTTGCAGACCCAGTTTAATGCTCAGCCTCTACTACTGGTATCATGCTGAACTTGTGCCCTTGACAGCGGTAGATGAACTGGCAAGAAGTGGGGCACAGTGGTGCCCAGGGTTTAGCAGTGCCAATTGCTGTGGCCCCAAAGTAAACACAGCAAATAAAAAGAAGTTAGTCAGGCCTTTCCTCAGCATTCTCTTCTAAAGAAATTACTAGATTTTAAAACTGTCCTTTCATGTGACTATAGTTTGTTTCCCAGCATTTTCTGAATAACTATTATGTTTAATATACTTTATATTGTAGTTCAGTGAGTATAAACAAATATTCATCTTGCTAAAAATCTTACTTGTTAAATGCTTACCAGCTTTGGAATTGGATGAAATGCTTGAGGCAAACAAAATGCTTTCTCTCCACTTCTCTACAGTACACTAGTATTGTTATGAATTGCTTCTCAAAGGCCAATAAGTGATAGCTGTTGTAACTACGTTACTGTGTGTCAGTAAAGGCTGCTATAAATGAACATACATCGTTGTTACAAGCAATCTCTTCTTCTGATTTGCTGTACAATTTTAATAAGTAGGTAAACACATCCTTAGTTATTCCCTAATTGCCTATCTGCATTACCTCTAATAAACCATATGGTAATTTTCAAGGGATGACCTGACTGAAGATAGTAAGACCTTGTAATATAAATAGCTAAAAATTCATTGCAGACAACTTACTAGAGATGAGGTTTTATTGATAATTGGAAAAAATGGTTGTGCCTGTGGCTGCTGCTGGTTAGCTGTATTCTGAGGCAACTGGATTTGCTGGAGAGGCTGGTGGTTAACCTTTGACAGGGGCTGTGGCTGTGTTTTGTCAGGTGCATCAGGTGAAGACAGAGGTTCTGGCTTGGATATAGCTTCCAGTTTAGGTAAAGTTGCCTTTGGCTCTGCTGGCTGAACTGCTTTAATAGGAGTCTGCTTCTCCAGATACTGTGAAGGAGGTCCCAAAACTTGGCCAACTTGAAAGTAAGGATACTTCAAAGCCTGGAGAAGAAGATATAAAATATTTTACTTCAAAATTTGACTTTGGTAACCTCATCAAGGATCTAAGGAGGTTTCTGAAGAGTTTGATCAAGCTTTACAGCACATATGCAGGACAGACATGACATCATATGTAAATAGTTTGTACTGATAACAGGTCTGTATTTTAAACTCTTCCCAACATATTTTAATAAGATGGATCCACTTGTACGTGTCACAAAAGTCACATCCTTTCCTTCCATTCTTTACTTCTAGGCTTTGTGGAGTCTGTGTTTTGAGGAACATTTTACATTCAACACCATTTTATTCTACATTCTTTCAGTAACAAATTCCAATCTTAAACCATGTAGCTTCCACTACCTTTACTACATGGTTTATTACATGTTTCCACTGCTAAATATGTTCTAGTAACTTGATGAACAGGTGGGTTTGTTGTTTTGGGTGGGGTTTTTTTTTTCTTCAATGAAAAACCCCAAAACAAACAAGCAAAAAATCCCCAATCCCAGAGTGCAACGATTGCCATTTAATGTTAATGTACAGGATTTACAAGTAGAGTATGCTAGGGAGCAGAGCTTCTCCTTCATTTTCTTATCACCAGGTTTCCCTGTTTTTGTTTTGCTCTGAAGTACATTCACTGTGCTTGCTCTGCCTTCATGATACTTATTAGGAAATGACAGTGTCTGTCTTCAGGCAGATGTGCATTTCATTCTTCTGCTGACCTTTTCATGCCCACCACCAGACGCACAGGAGTGAGATACCTTACTAATACAGCTCCTCCTATATCAAAACAACACACTCTGCTACTCCTTCTGGGTAGGATCCTACTCTTTGTTAGCTCTCAAAGGGATATTTTGCCTCAGCTGCACTTGTGAATCGCTGCCTTTGTACTCATTTCTGTGTACATGCATTAAACTCTCCCTTTTGACTGTGGATTACACAACTGCTGCAGCTGCTTCCTTGACAACTCACTTGGGCACAAGCTGGTTATTTGCTTTCATAAAGTACATGCAGCATTCTGAGTAGAGACACACAGCACAGAACTAGGTCTCAGTGACTTTAACAATAGATACACTTTATAAAGTGGAGAGAAAGGGTTGCTCAACTTCACGCCACCTGCTTAACCACTTCTGAATCACATTACCTTCACTTAGGATAACTTGCAACGTCCTTTTTGTTTCCCAATTGCATTCCCCTTTTATACCTCCTAAATAGGATTGTAATAGGCATGAATACTCAAAAAATTGTAGAATAATAGAATGGTTAGGGTTGGAAGGCACCTCAAAGATCATCAAGTTCCAACCCCCTGCTGTGGGCAGGGACACCTCTCACTAGACCAGGCTGCTCAAGGCCCCATCCAGCCTGGCCTTGGACATTGCCAGTGAGGGGGCAGCCTGTGCTAGGGGCTCACCACCCTCATAGTGAAGAATTTTTTACAACTCTCCCTCCTCACTACTCAGTCTAATTCCCACAGCAGTGTTAAAAATGAAGAGACTTTTCTCTAGCCATCAGTATTATGACAAGCAATTGGTTTCTGTATCTACAATTTTTAACAATGCAAGAAAATCCTGTCTTATACTTAATCATTCAGTGCTCAGACCTGACTTGCTGTAGGTCTCTTCTTTGGGTTCCAGTTCAGCATATCACTCATAAGCTGTATTGCTTCATTACTTGCATTTGGGATGAGAGTTTTTAGGCTTATAGGGACACATTGTGGGAAACGGAAATTCATGGCAGAAGCAAGGTGGTATCCTTCTGGCCAGTCACTCTGTTTCAAGGGAAAGAAAAATGAGTAAAAAAACAATCCCAAAAACAAAACAAAGACTATATATATATATGTATATCTTTGAGGCATTAGATCAAATTTAGTTCTATGCAACTTGAGTCATGGCTGGTCTGCATATCTCCTTCCTCTACAGTGGAAAACAGACATTACTGTTTTCTATTACGATTTTTAAACCACCAGTGAACACAGCATCAAGCCTCCAATGGCAGTACTTCTCAAGCTCTCCTGTAGGTAAGGCTGGACCCGCCACTGCAGATACCACACTTGGACACAGTCTATCTACGAAGGGAGGAAAGAGTGCAGCAGTACCAGGAGGACCATACGTTCTTTGTGGGAATAGCAGAGGTGAGGACCTTCCACCCAGGATCCCACGGCTGTGTAACCATGATGCAGCCTACACAATGTACCACCAATTTCACCATTAAGCTAGGCAATGATTAAGTTACAAGTAGACACTACTGCAACAGGAAAAAACCATGACCACCAGATGAAAAATTTTTCCTTCTTGTGTGTTTTAACATGCCAAAAGTAAAACATGAAATCCTTAGTTGTTTGATAATTGCATTGTTTGAATACAGAATCAAGATTAGCAAAGACCTCAAGCAATCATCCAGTCCCTTCCTGACAGGCATTAGTCTCAAAAAGCTTCCAGCTTCTGGCACTCCAGAGCTTAATCCTTCTCAAGATTAGAAAAATGTAATTTTCTCTTGCAGCAATACAAGACCATTGTTGAGTATGCCATTGTCCATGAATACCACGAAGGACTATTTCTTTTGTCTCTCTAGAGTAGCCTTTTTGTACATTAGAAGGTGTATTTCTCCTTTCCTCTAGTCTTCCTTTTTAATGGTTAAAGCAGCACAAACAATTCAATTCCCAAGTCTAGGCTTTTTAAGTTTTCCCTATTCTCTAGGCTCTGCTTTTTTGCTCTCGAAAGGCGCAACTTAGAGCTGAACATAACATGGCAAGTGGAACAGGAAGATTAGTTCACATGTCAGTGGAGTACGGTCCTTTCTCTACGCACTCATATGGCATTTATCTTTGGTGTAACAAATATTGTTGACATATAATGCACTATGTAGCTCCTGCATCCTCTTCTACAGATCTGTCACCTGGATAGTTATCCCCAGATGTTTATGCAGCTTGTAATTCCAGCTTAAGTAGAGCTCTCTACACATTACTAAAGAGGTGGGTTTTTTTAAAAGCTACATCTCTAATATTATAAGAAACTTCAAATTCTAATCTTGTCTTACATTCATTCCTTCCTAGACTGCTATCTCAAGAAATAAAAGCACCTCTCCTAGGAACACAGGCTGAGAGAGTTGGAGTTGTTCAGGCTGGAGAAGAGAAGGCTCCAGGGAGACTTTACTGCAGCCTTCTAGCACCTGAAGGAGCCTACAGGAAAGTTGGGGAGGGGCTAATTATAAAGGCACAGAGCAACAGGACAAGGGTTAATGGCCTTAAGCTAAAGGAGGGTAGATTTAGATTAGCTATTAGGTAGAAATTCTTCCCTGTGTGGGTGGTGAGGCCCTGGCACAGGCTGCCCAGAGAAGCTGTGGCTGCCCTCTCCCTGACAGTGTCCAAGGCCAGGCTGGATGGGGCTTTGGGCAGCCTGGTCTAGGGGAGGGTGTCCCCGCCCATGGCAGGGGGTTTGAGACTAGGTGATCTTTAAGGTCTCCTCCAACACAAACCAGTCCGTGATTCCAAAATCTATTATGTTAGAAGGCCTTTTATGGAATTAAAGCATTTCATGAGATGCAGATTTGTGAAGAGGTCCCATGCTGGGACGGATGGAGACACATGGAAGATGCTGTCACCCATGTTGTTGCAAGCTCCTGGCAGGATCTGCAGCCCATGGAAAGAGAGGCCCACCCTGGAACAGGTTTGCCGGGGGGACTTGTGATTCTGTGGGGGACCAGGCTGGAGCAGTCTGGGCCTGAGAGACTGCACCCCATAGCAGTGACCCACGCTGGGGCAGCTGGTGAAGAGCTGAAACCCTGTGGGAAAGGGCTCTTGTTGGAGAAGTTAATGAAGAACTGTCTCCAATTGCTGGGACCCCATGCTGGAGCAAAGGAAGAGTGTGAGGAATGAGCCCCCCGCTAAGGAAGAAAGCAACTTGTGAGGAACAGACCGAAACCCCCATATCCCCATCTCCCCCCGTGACACCTTGCTGGGGAGGAAGGGAGAAAAATCATGAATAAAGTTGAGTCCATGAGAAAGAGAGGGGTGGGAGGTGGTACTTCTCATTATCCACCTCCAGTTTCACTGTGTGTGTAGTGTAATAAATTAAATGTTTTGTTAAATTTCATGTTGAGTCTGTTTGCCCGTGACACTGATAGTGGAACAATCTCTCCCTGTCCTTATCCCAACTCCTGAGCCTCTCAATATCTATTTTCTCCCCATCCAGCTGAAAAGGGGAGTAATAGAGCAGCTTTGGTGGGCATCTGGCCTACAGCTAGGGTCAAACCACCACAAAGGAGTGGTGTCTGTGACATTCTCTCTCTGCTAAACATAGTGATAAAAGTACAAAAGTACAAGCAAAAATGAAATATACATTTCAATTTACAAAAAGAAATAATTTAGAATTATTTAAAGTCCCATTACCAACCTTCAACTAATGAAAATGCCTTTTATTAATCTCCCATTTTCAGATTGTCATCAGCTTTTTATTCAATTGGCATACTTCTGGTGAACCATCACTGCCAGTACTTGAATGGTGCAACTTCATTTATGACAAAGCAAAACAGTTGCCTGTCACTACTTAAAAAACCCAAATTCAGAGATGTCATTAGTATTGTATTACAGAAGTAAAGAAAGGCAAATTGGGATTAAGGTAATTTTACAAATAGTATTTTTTTTCAGACATTCATTTTTATTTATGCTATTAGTCTGCAATAAGGAATTACAGGAATTATGCCCAGAAACTATCTGCAGACACAGATTATTAAAAATAATTGCTTGCATTTTTCAGAATGCAGAACAACACTTCTAATGCATGCACTGTCTGTTGTGATAATTCCTATCACAATATTTAAGTACTCTTCTTACGTGGTGATCTCCCTGAAAAATGCCTTAGTATTGTCATAAGGAGATGAGATTCCTAAGTCTACCCAGGAGATGAGAGAGGCACAAAGGAAGTAATCAGGTTCCTGATCCTAGAAGGGTTATTTACAGTGCCTCTAACCCTTAGGATCTTTGGAAGGGGCTACAGTTTTCTCTCCACTACTCATCTGGTAATGTTCCCTGCTTTCACAAACAAGCTAGACCAGGAACTGCAGAGTGCAAACAGTCATGGTTTACTTCTGTTTAATTACTTATAAGGTTGGAAAAAACCCACAGCAGTCAGCTCAGCTCATCACTGCTCTGCTACTGCACAAAATGAAATCCTCTCTCTGACCTCCCTGCACTTCCAGAAGTTGGTTATGCTATATGTTGGCAATGTTCCAGAAGCTAGTCACAGGAATTCTTAATATACATCAAAATATTGTTCTTAGTCCTAAACTTGTGAGCTGCTTAAGAAACTTAACACCTGTGTCTGACAAAACGTCTTAAAATACTGCTCCTATTACACATTCTTGATGATGCACAATTGTCAGAGCAAGCACTGTTTTACACATCACAGCGATTTCCACTTAGTCCTCTAGATTCAGTCTTCACTTCCACAACATACCTTCCATAACTCTCCACCTCTGACCTTTTACTGTCTGCTCTGTCATGAGTTTGCACCTGTTTCTCAGCATGTTCTCCTGGATGTTTTCCCACCACTTCAAGCTCTGCATGTTCCTAGCTAAGCTTAATCTATTTCTGTTACTCACTTCTCTATTGATAACAGTGTCTTTACTGGACAAGAAATTACGCTATGCTTTGTGTTGATAGAACACCAATTAAATGGGTGTTTTTCTCTCCCACCCTTAGGTTTTCCAGATCTAGAGACTCTCTTCATTCATGTCACGTAGTTCTCTTTCTATCCATAAAGTACTGATAGAAATCTATCATCAAAAAATACTTGTTTTATATGGCTTTTTTCCCCACTTTATTCAAAATGTTGCAGGTAAACTAATTTTTTTCTTGCATGTTCGTATGTCCATTTGCTAAACCAACTTTTACCTGTAGTAAAAGTAATTGCATATTTTTTAGATGTACAACCCAAATCTTCCTTGTAATTTTAAATAGTATTTAGCACTTCCAAAAATAATTTAAAATAATTGTTTCCTCTCTAAAACACGACACATTTTTCCTCTATTCATTTTTATTGCTAGTAACATTTTACAATAAGAGATCTGTGTTTGAGACCAAGTGTTTCCTTTACATTTAAAAAATAAGAAAAGCATTTGTCTTAGGTATGGTATCTTCTGCAAGCTCCAAATTCTGTGTGCCAGCCTAGAAGAATTACACTTTCAAATCAGCTCTGGTAAAATTAAATCCTGTGAGACTTCTGATTTTTTTGCTTATATGCACAGTTTAAAATAACTAAATTAAACAACTGCATCTGGCTTTCATCAGAGAGCAGCAAGGCTAGTCATAATGGTGTGATAAAGAACGGATGCTGTTATACAACAAGAGACTCACATTACAGGCCTTTAAAGGGAGCTTGAAAGAAATACAGTTGAGAAGACCTTATGTCTGCAAGAAACTTTCTAAACCAGTAATTTATATGTATGTTCTGAGAGAGAGATAACAGTCAATGTTTTATAATAATTTTTTAAACTTTTTTTTTTAAAGTACTATTTTGTGAGCTTTTTTAAAAAAGCCTTACCTTCTTTGGGGTCCCTAATACTTGGCAAATTTTGAAGATTTCATCTACTTCACTTGTGCCTGGGAAAAGAGGTCTTAGCGTGTACAGTTCAGCCATTATGCTGCCAACTGCCCACATATCAATAGGTGAGCTATAAATAGATGATCTCAGCAAAACTTCAGGAGCACGGTACCTATGAGGATAGAAAGAAATAATAGGAAAATTACAATGGTAAGAAAAAAGGTAATTAATTAAGATAATGTAGTAAGCTTCTAAATCTACTCACCACCTGGTAGAAACATAATCTGTGTAAGGTGGCTGAGATCTTAGCTCTCTAGCCAAACCAAAATCTGCTATTTTCACAAGTTCTGGTCCGATACAGAGGAGGTTTTCAGGCTTCATATCTCTGTGAAAAAATCCTATAGAGGATCAGACAGAAAAATAAAAGGCCAATTATTGTGCCATCACTTCTTAAACAGCAACCTTTTTTTAAAGCAATCCAAAATTTACTTTGGCATGTTTTGAAAGAATATAGCTTTTGGGTTTTTCTTCTTAAAATACAAAATAAATGAATGGCAACCTCACCCTCACCAAACACATGCATTTTCCCCTCAAGCACTTATTATGCCAAGTGTTCTTAAATTAACAAATGCTAAACCGTCATGAACACACTGAGGAAAACAAATTGGCTATCGTGGCAATATCAAACAACAAACTGATTTCAGAATGAAACCTTCTGCAACTGCTTTGTCAGTTTTAGATAAAGGAAAATTGAGCATCTGACACACACACACACACAATTTATAAAATCCCTTGAATGATTTTTAAGTAGCTTATTTATCATTGTGACAACAACTTGCAGACAGAGACACATAAGATACACCAAAATTCTGCTCAGGAATGCTAATACTAGTTACACAGGCACATAAAGATTCTTTCATGCTTACTGTTGGCTTGAGCACCTATATACCTGGACAGCGATTAAGCTGCTAAGCAAATCAATTCTGCTGTTTAACTGGTACACACAGTTTGTTATATAAATCAATTTGATTGAAATTAACTTGCTACAGTAAAGCATTTGATTTCTTCATGCAGAAACTGACAACCTCTGTAAAAAACTGGCTAAAATTACTACAGTGAAAGAAAAATGTTCACATTTATTATACCTGTAACTCCCAAACACGTCCAAACCAAAATATTAATATTGTAACAGATATGGCAGTTTTTCTTAAATTCTAATTTTCTCATTTATTTCGCATTGAAATGAGGAAGGAAAAGCAGATGCTAATAATCAGAGAACAGTGTATGATCTTGATCAGAAAGGTATAAAATGGCTATTTCTGTGTATTTGATAATACTGAGCAGACTAATTATTTAAATTCATGAACAGGCCTTGCTAGGGCACATGAATGCCAAGCAGAGATCACTGGAAGCACTGTTTCTTGTTTCATTTTCAGCTAATATTTTATTGTCCTTGGAAAGTTTAAGGAATACCAATGTGATAAGGACAAATACAAAATGAGAGTTGAGCAACAGAGTAAATTACTACCTTTTTTTGAAATGCAAATGAGCTTAATGCCAGTATTTCAGAATGCAGTTTGCAGACCGATCTTAACCATGAGAATTGAAAGTTTTTTAAGTGCTGTTAAACTTTTTGTTGCTGCTGTTGTGAGCACACAGCACCTCTTATTTAGGCTGTGCTTGTAATTGCTAGAAAAGGTCCATCTCTTAATACATTTAAATCCAGCTTGTGTCTGATAAGGAGACTTTTTGAATTTCTTAGGGAACCTAAGTTATTTGAGTATTTTTTTAGATGTAGGGGATCATATTAGTTATAGTATATCAGGACATAAGAAACCGCCATCTGTAAAGTATTAATGCTCCTTAAATCGATCTTTTTGAGGAATCAGAAATGCATAGTCTAGCACAGCATACAGGTTTCTTTAGTTTGTTAATTAATCTGGTAACTAAGGTGGAAAAAATTACTCAACAGTGCATGAACAACATCTAACTACCTCAAAAAGAAAGAGGAATACCCAATTATAGAAAACAAAGTGTAACTTCAGGCATGGTTTAAAAATGCACCATACTTGAAGTAGCTAAGAATATTTTATTAGAGGTAATTAATAGCCTTTACTGGAAATTTTTACTCATGTTATTACTGTGCGTTATCTTATTTTCTAAAAAAGTGCTACACAGTTAAACTCTAGGATGAAACCTACCGTGCTTATGGATAAAAGCTAGCCCTTGCAATATCTGATACATCATGTTTCTGATGACTGACTCAGGGAACAACTTGTTTCTGTGAAGAAACAGATGAACAACTTCACATAATTAAAAAAAAAAAAAAGAGTCTTTTCAGAACACATTTCTTCATTCTGCACAACACTTCATACACAAATGAAAACAGACCTGTCACATCTTAAGGGCAAAGTAAGACAGATGCTGCTAGCTCTCATCTCAAAACTCACTTGTTGCCAGGCTTTGCTTTCACTCAAGTCTTGCAGAGGGACTTCTCTGCAGAGAGGTTCATGATCCTATGTCTCTGCAGAAGCTAGCTGGCCAGTGCACTTGACCAGATGAACAAGGAATGCAGAGTCATGAAACAAGGAAAAGACCTCACACGTGTGTTACCCAGGGGTACCCTTAAGGGAACCCTGAAGGGGAGCAATGCTGCTTAGCTGTAGGGTAACATTGTGCTAACACTGCCAGCAGCTACCTCAGGGCACTAACCCAAGAGCTTTGTGCATTAGGAGATAAAGGTGCATGACAATGTCTGAAGGAAACACACATTAAAGGCAAAAGAATTCAGCAAATGAAAGTATTATTGAAAAGCAGGTCCTATTCCAAAGTCCACCTTGCCAGCCTTGCTATGGATTGTTTGTCCAAGATTGCAACATCACACAGGTAGTCCGCATACAGGTCTTTCTTATGAGCATGCATGCATGTACATGCAGGTGACCATCCCCACCTTCAGCAAAATCCATGAGCAAAAGCAGAAGGAACAGTGCTTATCCAATCCTTCATACATTAAAGTGAAGGCTAATAAAGAAAAAAAAAAAGCATTTGGAATTTCTCTCATGGCTCTACATATCAAGACATGCAAACTATCATATTAACTGAGCAAACTGGTAGGTCCCAAAGCATTACAATATACAATATTGTAATGCAGAGCAATACAGAGTTCTACCCTCAGATAGGCAGGTGCAGCAACTCCTGTTCACATCAGTGGGGCTGCAAGAAGAGCCTAAAACAGAAATTCCAGTGTGTTTTTCAAGACAGCTTAAGAATAATGAAATAAAGTATGATAGCACGCTGTTTGTTCTGTAAGAAAGACATACCTGTCCTTCATTAACTGATAGAGATTTTCCTTCATGTATTCAAATACAAAGTAGAGGTGGTCATTTTCTCGTATGACTTCTTTTAATTTTATTACATTGGCATGATTTAGCTTCTTCAGAGACTGTAACAGAGCAAAATATGGCCTCAGGTAACTCGACAGTGGCTTTGATGCCTTGGAGCTAAGTTTTTAACACGTAGAAGATTTTAGCAGGGAATTTACAAAACATGTCCATCTAATAGTCTGCATTTATCTTGTAACCTCTGTTTCAAAGAACAACAAAACAGGATTTTAAATTGATTTTGAATAAAAGGAGAAAATATATTAATAATAGTTTAAAACTTCTATTTCTAGTGCTTACATCATAGCTGTTAATCTTCAGATTAACAGAAAACCCTAATTCCCTATAAAAGGGTTCTGAAGCTGCAACAGCTCCTGCTCACAGATTTGAGTAAGAAAACACAGCAACACTGTTACGAAATTTTCACAAACAAGGATTCTCTTACAGGTCTTCTTTTTGGAGATACTGATTACATGCAACCTCCAGTGAGTTAGAACTAAATTCTGGAAACCCAACCCCATTGTTGCAGAGTTTTATATATACAGAAAAATCAGATATCCAAAACGTGGAATGACTTGGAATTTAAACCCAGGTTTTCAAGTGCTACTCTAGCATTTGGCTAGCCAAAACTCCTAGAACTCTCTACAAATGCCCCAAATACTGGATATACACCTAGAAATCTGCCAGTAAAATGAAAGAGCTGGACAGTAAAACACATTCACAAAATCATTTGTTTTCTCCCAAAGACAAAGAGCTTGGATGGGAGACATGGCCTCTGCTTGAGAATAATGGGGTATTCCACAAAGCAGCAGGAGATGTAGGAGTGCCAGCAGCCCCTGGTTTTGTGGAACTGGCCACACTTGATTAGAGTTCACAGCCTGGACATTGTAGATGCCCTTTTCCTTCACACAAACCTAGCCAGACAACTTAAAGTATGTTCACCACTTTACCTTGACTTCTCTCAAATTCATACATTCATCCCATGAATAGAACTTTCTTTTCATTCTGAAATACAAGTCCAAGAAAGTATTTTCAGTGAACAGCACAGAATGCTTTTAGAACAAAAAAATCTAAACATGTTATTTTCCAGGTGTAGCATTAGCTGTACTTAGAACTCTATTTAAAACATTCTAGAATGCAGAAACATAATTAAAAGCAGACTCAACTGTTGGAATTATTCAAAATTTAAGTGTTTGATGATTAATAACTGCAAACATATTTTTAGAGGGGTAGTTAGCCAGAGAGACTGTGATACTCCAAAGTATTTATAAAAACATCAGGGACACAAAATCCCTCTGTATGATTTGAACTGTGCTCTCAATAACAAGGAAAGCAACAGTGCCACTGCACATAAAACATGGGTACTTCAAACCAGAAAAATCACCTCTTTGTACCCAAGTTACATAGTCCAGGAGAACAACAAAGCTGTATTTTTTAAAATCTGCAAATATCTTGACATAATGAAGCATCTGACTTGGTAATTTTTACAGACCTCTTCCAAGGTATTAAATACCAAATAAAAATGGTTTTGTATTTTCAAGCAATACTCATGCATACAATAGTCTCTAATTGTTATCTACAGCAGTGTTTCATTTTTAAGTCTTGCATAGATACAAACACAGATATCTGGTGATATGGGATGGGGTTGTGAATGTCGTATTATTTGCTGTGTTTCTGTGAAATTTTATCACTTAGGGCCAAGAGATTTAAACCAAAAATTTTAATTTAAAATAAATGCATCTTCAGCTAAAAGCACCCCCCAAACCCCCCGCCAAATCCCAGGCTTAAAATTCACACAAAAGGATTCCAAGGAGACAGCCTTTATTTACCTGACCAGATTGCTGCCTGGTACTTATCATTGTAGCAATATATGAAACTTAACACAGGACCTAAAAAGACTTGAGGGGAAGGGAAGGTGTTTCAAATCTACCCATTAAGATGGGTATTCTTACAATTCATATAAACAAACAAATAAATTCCCTAATTAATCAACTGCACAGTCTGTTTTGCTTTTTCTTTGGTGTTAGCCTAACATTTTAGAAGAAAGCACGCTGTACCTGAAGAAAAGCAGCATCCATTTTTATAAACCCAGATAAATCATTAAGTTATGCAAACTGACACAGTCTCACTATTAATCTGCTAGATGGAAGTCTGATCCACAATCACCTTGTTAATCAACTTAATTAAAGATATTAATTTTTTAATGTTAATTTCCTTGAAAAGGGACATCCTTTTCTACACAGATGGCAGACAGCAATAAATTGAGAAGCTAAGATCTTCAAGCTTTTGCAAGTACCTGCACTGAATTCAGATGCCACATACCTTTTGATAGCCACAAGCTCTCCCGACTCATTGCTCTTCCCCATCAGCACACTGCCATAGGTGCCATCACCTAGTTGTTTCATGACTGTGTAACGATTCATTTTCTTTAAGACCCAGATAGCTAAAAGCTTTTGAAATTCTAAATGTCTTGTTTTATTAAAATATTCTACACTCTGTGGTACACCCAGAGAAATCTTCCAGACTGTTTTACGTTGGTGAATGTCTTCTCATAGCTGAGCAGGATATTCACTAGTCTCCTCCAAATCACAGCTACTTTGAGATCCACATACAAAGTTTGAGAGACAGAAGAACATGGTCATTCTCACTTAGATCCTTTAAAAAAAAAAAAAAAATTTTACAGTATTTAGGAAAGAGACACTACCATTTGCAACTAAACATAACCTGCAGATCTGTATAGATAGAACACTTCAATATAACTAGTTCCTTTAAATCCTTCAAACTAAAGAAAACACCTCGTCTAGTACTAGGGTTCAAGTAGGGATCAGAGAGTCAAGATTACTATCATGATTCCCTAGAACCAGAGAAGTGTGTTTAAGGCTGGCATCCTCAGATGAAAGTCCTCATTCTTAATTTGCAGACAGCACCAGGTTACTAATCTGTAGCAAAGGCAGGGCTGCAGTTTGGGAAAACAGACAGAAGAATCCAAATTTTGCAAAGCGTGCTAATGATAAACCCATGGTCTGAACGCTGTAGGTGGGACTGGTAGTGCAAGCAGGGTCTCTATGCTTAGTTACTGAGGAAAGGGGGTGAAGAAGTGAGATAAACCCTGCATTCTTCATCAAGGTAAACTGAGTTGTTTTAAATATACTGGGATATCTCGCTCTGAAGTTCATAGTGCCTTGGTCTATAGGCCCAGTTAGGATTAGGCACAGGAATGGCTGAAGGCTGGAGTTTATTGTTTGGTCTTACAAGGTCTGCAGAGAGAAGTATAGAGCTCACATGCACTGGTATTGGAGATTAGATCTGATTCGTCATTTGGAAAAGAATTCACATTAAACAACATTGAATCTTCATCTCTGAATGTAAATAAACCTGACTTTGAGTCCTGAACCAAACTTGAATCTGAACCCTAGCTTGCATTATACACAGTAACATTGAAGGTGAAGGACTGTCCCCATAGGTGCTATGCACAAATCCTGACTCTAACCTTAGCGCTGGTTGCCTACCAGACATAACCATAAAAACTGATGTTAAGGCACTTACTCAAACTCACAAGAGTGACCCAATTATTTACACAGGCCTAGGAAAAACTAACACCCAATCCCTGTGGCATTTATTCATCGCAACCCGAATGCTTAAACACAAACCACTGACTGCTAACCACACTCCAGCACCACCTCTATCTTTTCCTTCTGCTGTCTGAAAATGCAAGAGAAAGCTCAAATCCCATGACACCCACTGTCAGCCTGCCTTTGTAGGAGATGCAGAATTCAGCAGGCAACACTGCAGTCCTTCTCCTTATCCCAGAATTAGCTACAGGCTGGTAATGCTGTCCAAACAGTTTAAGGAACTAAAATTCAGCTCTGGCCTGAGATTTACACATCCGGCAAAATTCAACAATGAAATTGGTCTGTGAGCACGAAGGCAGCATCTCAAGTAGACTAACTTGCTATCTAAAGGAAACATCTGCCTAGACAATACACCAATGTTTCTAGCTGTTATTATTCAAAACACCACTTGCTTGGAGAAGGCATATGGTGCACCTTCTTCCTCACTTGTTGCTTCTGTTAGCACGGAGGAACCTTACCCCAGCTGCCAAGATGCCAGTAACAAGTGACAAAGTGGACATCTCAATTTATAGTCTTTGCACCAGACAACCACCAGTTTAGCAATGCAAAAATATAAAGAAGTTTTTATCTATCCCCACAAAAAGCCATTGCTATAGTAAAATAAGATTGTTAATAGCATATTCTATAACAAAGCTAACCCCCAGATTTAACAAACAAATCACTAGGTTGGAAAAGACCTTTGAGATCAAGTCCAACCATACCTGTCCTCTACTAAACCCTGAGCACTTCCATCTACCAGTCTTTTAAATACACCCAGGGTTGGTGACTCAACCACCTCCCTGGGCAGCCTGTTCCAGTGCCTGATAACCCTTTTGGTGAAGAATTTTTTCCTAACATCTAATCTGAACCTGCCCTGGCACAGATTGAAGCCATTCCCCCTTGTCCTGTCACTTGGGTGAAGAGACCAACACCCATCTCTCTACAACCTCCTTTCAGGTAGTTGTAGGTAGTGATAAGGTTCCCCCCTCAGCCTCCTCTTCTCCAGGCTAAAGAACCCCAGTTCCCTCAGCTGCTCCTCCTAAGGTTTGCTCTCCAGCCCCTTCATCAGCCTGGCTGCCCTTTTCTGGACATGCTCCAGGACCTCAATGTCTTTCTTGTAGACCCAAAACCAAGGTGCAGCCTCATCAATGCTGAGTACAGGGTCACAATCACTTCCCTGGACCTGCTGACCACTGTTTCTGATACAAGGATGCCATTAGACTTCTTGGCTACCTGGGCACACTGCTGGCTCACATTCAGTCCACGGTCAACCAACACCCCCAGGTCCTTCTCCACCAGGCAGCTTTCCAGCCACTCTTCCCCCAAGCACGTTAACTGTCATGGGTGATTCAAATGATGACTGTTTTTTAAACTGGACTTTCATATATTTAAGCCTGTTGCTTTTTTCAGAATTCATCTTTATATCTCATACCATGAAGTGCTTGCATGCACTCTAGTCTTTAATACCTTGAATAATGCCATTTCTTCAACAATACTATTTGTTGACTCGGGTAATAAGCAGATGATCAAGTGTTTGTGCCAAATTAAGATACATAGTAACTACTTATATCTTGCAAGTTATAAATTGTTTGAGATATATATATATAAAACCAAACATTTTCTCACATTATTAGAACACCTTTTGAAAGTCTTCTAACACATGCAGTGACAGGACAAGGGATAACATTTTTTTGCTAAAGGAGGGTAGATTTAGATTAGATATTAGGAAGAAACTCTCCCCAATGGAGGTGGTGAAGCCCTGGCATAGGCTGCCCCCTCCCTGGCAGTGTCCAAGACCAGGCTGGATGGGGCTTTGGGCAGCCTGGTCTAGTGGAGGGTGTCCCTGCCCATGGCAGGGGGTGGAGTTAAGTGGTCTCTGAAGTCCCTTCCAACACCAGTCTACAATTTTAAATCACAGCACCTGCATCTAAAGCACCAGCAACGATAAAACATGTATGCATTTTGTGTATACATAGAAACACAACATAAAGTGAAGTTAAACATAACAGGATTTGGGTGTCTGTTTCTCTGTTTAAAGAGGTATCACTGTACATTAAGACGTGGTTTTTGGAGGGTATTACACACTCTCTGCCAAAAATGGCCCTGGCCTGAACTCCTGCAGTTACATGCATTACAGATCTGGAGAGCTCGCACGTATTTCATGCCCAACCTTTTGCTCTTGAACAAAGTGAACCAACCCAGATAACCCCCCCCGGTATTTGCACTCAGCAGACCCAGACCTAGGCACACACCTCAAGTTTTGACCTTTACATCCCCTAACTTTGGTGCCTAGATCCTGTCAGTAAGTTTTGGAGTTTAAATTAATCGTGTGCTTTTACAATTATTCTTTTTGTCCAATTCTATTACTTTGTCATATGCACTTGAAACAGCACCACATAGTGACTTTTTTCAGAAGTCCTTTGTAGTGTAACACAGCACAAAAATAATCATGCATTTTGTCTGTTCTGTACTACACTACTGCCTTATTCATTTTCTGTTATATACTGTGGTTTTTAGGGTAGAAAACACTTAAGTACAGAAATATCAGCACATTCCTTCAACAGTCAAGTGGAAGTGGCAAAACTGCTCTATGAAAATGCACAAAAAGCAAGTGTGAACACTATGTACCCTGACAACAATGTTTACGGACCATCATACACACGTTCACCACTGCACTGATGCATGCCGGGCCATTCCACTGAGGACACTTGAGAAAGAGTTGTCTTGCTCACTTATATTTAACAAAAAAGGCAAATAAGGGGACTCACAGAAAGCCATCATCAACTGATAACTAACCAAGTGAAGTGGGGAGGAAAAAAGGAAAAAAAAAAACCAAAATGGACTGCAGGTATCACACTTGACTCTAAGCTCTTCTCCAGCTTTTTAGAGAATCCATCCTTCATACCTAAAAAAACCTGACAGAGTTCTGAGGACAACTAACCAGTCAATTTTATGGCAGTGCTATGGCACACGGTAATCTCCGAGAAACACTGGAAGATGATAGGGGTTTGTTGACCAAAAGGTACAGCACTGGACCCTGCAAGCCTCAAACTACAACTTTCACTAACAATGGAATAAAATTAGGCTGCCAAGAACTTGTGTTTACCAGGCTGTTGTGATGTCATGGGCTTCTTTTGCTCTTACTGAATTAGAGCATAGAATCACAGACTGGTTTGGGTTGGAAGGGACCTTTTAAAATCGTCTAGCTTCAACCCTCTGCCATGGGCAGGGACACCCTCTACTAGACCAGGCTGCCCAAAGCCCCATCCAGCCTGGCCTTGGACACTGGCAGGGAGGGGGCAGCCACAGCTTCTCTGGGCAGCCTGTGCCAGGGTCTCACCACCCGCACAGAGAACTTTTTCTCCATCTCATCTAAATCTACCCTCCTTTACCTTAAGGCCATTACCCCTTGTCCTGCGGCTCCATGCCCTTGTAACTAGCCCCTCCTCAACTTTCCTGTAGGCCCCTTCTGGTACTAGAAGGCTGCAATAAAGTCACCCTGGAGCCTTCTCTTCTCCAGGCTGAACAACCCCAACTCTCTCAGCCTGTCTTCATAGGAAAGGTGCTCCAGCCCTCTGATCATCAATGAGGAGTTAAGATTTAAATGCTCTAGAGATTCATATTTCACTACTACAGACTCCTGCACACGTCATACTTCGCGCCAAACACACCCAGCTCAGGTCTGCAATCTTTTCTCTGGGGTCTGTATTTTTTTCAAATGTGCAGTTCAGTTTTCTGTTTTGTAGGAAAACCAAGGGCTCAATCTAGTTTTTCTGCTTAGCAGAGGCCTCTGAAGTGGCCTTTCCCATCATAAAACCTCCAAGATTTCCTCAGTTACATGAGGCCTTAAAATATAAAATTGTCATAGTAGTCAGCCACTAAACTGACAAGCGAAGTCCTACCGTAAACAGCAGCTTGTTTTATACTCTTAATGACATATTGCCCATAATCTCTTCTACACAGGCTTAAGGAAGGATTAAGGCAAGGGACAAATAGAGGACAAAATACAAAAGCTTGAAAAAATCTGCTAATTTGTACAAATTTAGAGAATCTGAACAAGTACTAACTAATTTAAGCAAATGTTCACTTTTCCTGTATTACTGTTGTTTCAAGCACTAGCAACAACCTTAAATTATTTTAGATGTCTGAATTACATTTCAAAATGTAACAAATAACAGTGACTCATCTGCATTTCTGCTGTGCAAGTATTATGCATTAACAGAAATTTTAACTTTGCATGCTACACAGCCTACTCTCAAATTAAAATACAAACTGGAATATATGACCTGATAAAGACTTCCCAAAACAGATAAGCAAAACACAGCCCAATTCCACTAACCTGTTCAAAGTATCTGCATCAGTCACCAACACGGATCACAGGGTATGGCATTACTCTCAGCCATCAAAACCAGCAGCACTTCACAGTACAGAATATGCACCCATACAGATTTTAAAAGCTAAAAAAACCCCACCAACCATAAACAAAACTGTTGCTACAAGAACCTCCTTTGCAGTGACTGTATATTGCTAAAGCTGGCAGTAATCAGGTCCTGTGACAGGTGGATCCAGTTCTGGAGATTAACTGCAAACCCATTACTCTAATCAAAAGACCAGTGGTTATTTAAAAGCACAACTGCTCAGCTGCAAGCAAGAAATTAATAATGTTGGCAATAAATATCTGTGCTTTCAAATGTATTGACCTAAATATTTTTCTTTAAAGTCTTTTCAAAATCCTCAGACACTGTTTCACTTATTTGTATGGGGCATTCAAGACAGGGCATATAAAAAAAATCAGGAACTCCAGCTTGCTGGAAGTCTTTTCCCTCTTTTTATTCCAAACCAGCCTTGGTCTCAAAACCAGCCTTGGTCTCAAACCAAAGTGATCCACATCAACATTTTCTGGACGTTTCAACAGTGGCCTGCCTGGAAGCTGTCATCCTGTGCCAGCATGGTTACCTCTTCCCACCCCTGTGAAACCTTCCCGCGATGCGGGGAGCAGCACAGCAAGTTCCAGGGACAGCAATGCTTTCAGCGAGACCCGCTGCTGGACCCTCACGTCTCCAGCTTCGGGCAGCGTCCGGAAGGAACATAGGGTACCCCTCAGCTCTCAACACTTCCACGTTAGCTTCAATAAACGCCCGCTTCCCCGCCAATTTCAGCTTAACCCGGTGACGTTCGCTCATCTCCCGAGAGCGTGCGGTTACCTCCCTTAGTATGTGCTGACGGCGGAAAGGGGAGCGCAAGCCTCCTCTCGGGCTGTGAAACTCAAGCTTCACCCTGCCTCTCATAAATAAAGATTCACCTCCTCTCACCAACCCGGAGTACGCCAGGATGCCAAGGCCTGGAGCCGCCCCAGCGGAGCCAAAGCCGGCGGGGTCCCTGTCTCCTCACGCTGCGCCCCGGCAGCGCGGAGCTGCCTCTCCCCAGCCCAGCCCTGAAGAGCGGACTAGCCCCTCAGGCACGCGAGGAAAGGTCGCTCGCCACCGGCCCGTCTCAAAGCAGCCCGGGGGCCGCAAGAAGCCATCCCACTCAGGGGCAGACACCAAGCGACCCCCGCCTCACCTAATCCGGCAGTCCCCGCTGCGACTCTGGGGCCGCCCCCACCCCACACGGCCCCACCCCGGGCAGGCGGGACGCGGACACGCACACCCGCTCCAGACGCCCGCCGCCCCCTGCTGAAGGACCCAGCCCCCTCCCCGCCGCCAACCGAGCGCGGCCGCCCACTCACTGCGGCGCCGCGGGCAACGCCAACCGAACAGCCAACGCCAACCGCCACCGGGCCGCGCTGCCTCGTCGCCGGAGCAACGGCGGAGGGAGGGAGGAGCCTGCCACCAGCTCCGCCCCGCCCGGCGCGCTCACGCGGCGCGAGGGCCCTGCGAGGCGCGGGGCGAGCCGCCGGGTGCGTGGACGCACGTGTGCACACGTGAGGGAGGGGCGCGCGCCTGCGTGGGCGTAAGCCGTTAGCTCGGCGCGAGAGCCCTGGGGGCGCGAGAACGGGCCGTGTGGCGGGAGCCGTGTCACGTGCGTCCTGAAGGTGGCACCGCAGCGCGCGGGGTCGCCTCGCGAGCGGCCTTGCTGTTAGCCACCGGCGGCGGTGCTGGTGGTGCCGCGTTCAGCGGAGCCGCCCGCCGCCGGGAGCGCCTGGCAGCCGTACTCCCCCCTGTAACGGAGCCCCCGGGGTTCCCCCCCCAACTTACCCCCGTTACTTACTGCGAGCGGTTCAGTAAAGTGCGCGCTGCTGATAGCGACGCCGGGGGAACTCTGAGCGCTCATATGTGTACTAATATATACAAATTAAAAATAATAATGGGGTTTCATCTTGGCCCTTTGTGACATGCGCCACGCCTGTGTGTCCCGCAGCTGTGGTTAATAAAAAAAGGCACGTTTGGTGTCCGAGCCTGGTAGTAAATTTGGCAGTGGAGTCTCGCTTTAAGTCTCAAGATTTGTTGGCACTTCTTAATTTTTAATGCTTTTGAGGGCAAGGGGCAAGAGAAGCACAGAACGTCCTGAGTTGGGAGGACCCATAGGGACCATCAAGTCCAACTGGCTCCACACAGGCCCAACCAGGTCAGAGCATGGGACTGAGGGCATCATCCAGACGTTTCCAGAACTCTGCCAAGCTCGGTGCTGTGACCACTTCCCTGGGGAGCCTGTTCCAGTGCCTGACCACCCTCTCAGTAAAGAGCCTCTTCCTAATATACAACCTAAACCTCCCCTGTCACAGTTTCATGTTGTTCCCTCGGGTTCTATCACTGTTCACCACAGAGAGGAGATGGGCGCCTGCCCCTTCGCTTCCCCTCCTCAGGAAGCCATAGACTGCCACAAGGAAGATCTTTTCAATACAGTAACCACTAGTGGCACCATGGAGGGAAAATCAGAAAATTATTTAAGAAGTTCAGCTTCATACCTACACCATCAAGCAGGCCACTCAGGCACCCAGAGCGAAAACAGGAAGCACTTTTAATTATACCTTCCCCTCCCGCCCTGTTCCTTATTAGCTGGCATGGTAACTTTGTGGTGGTTGAAGCGCTGTTGACAGATGAATTGATTCCACCTCAAGTCAACTGGGTGGAACGTGGGGCTATGGGAATCGGTTTTCTGGAATCTGAAGGATTCAACCACTCACATGTAGTTTGCTGAAATGAAAGTACAAGAAAACAACGTTATATTTTCTGAAACCGAATATGCCCACTTCCTTTATTGAAATAAAAACTCAGACGTGCCTCCTGGGTAAGGTAAAATGAAGTTCACGGGTGAGGCTTGGATGTGAGAAGGGAGAAGGTACTGTCACCCACATGAGCAGAATTCAGGCAGAGATTCAGCAGGAGCTGGACGCATGTAGCAAAGCATGTAACTATGCATTTGTTCGCCTGTAAGGGTATGTGTGAATACTGTTACACATGTACATTACATACATTACAGGCTCCCTGCTCCTCCACTGGTGCTGCCACCCAATCTCCACACTGCGTCTGCCTTTCCCTGTGGGGCTGACGTGAGGCATCCCGGGTTCTGGCTGCACTTGTGTTTGTGGCAGGCTGGTCTGTGGAGCTGTAATCTCTTCTCCAAGGACATTAGCCCATAGAAGGGAAGGAAGTCATGGCTGTTTTAATGCTCTTATCGGGGAAGGCACTAGAACGATGTTCGTGGCTGCTTATGGGGCATTTCTAGTCTAATTACAGTCACTTCCAAGAGCTCTGGCACAAACGAGGGGCCTGACGTTTAAGTAATTTCAACATTAGTTTTGCACAGGCATAACACGAATTCTGCTATGGGGACCCTGTGCCTGTCAGTCGCTGGTACTTTCCCAAACACTCCCTGACATTTTGGGCGCATGAAGACAGAGAGGCTGTCGACAGAACTTGCCAGCGTGTAAGCCAAACTTGCAGCACTGTTGCGGAGTGGCAGGACAAGCATTGCAATCCAGTCACTTAACACTTCATTTTGTCATAAAGACAGGCGAGAGGGGCTGTGCTGTGCTTTGCTGTGAACCGGGAAACTGAAGGAAAGGCAACAGGTTGGAACAAAGAGGCCCAGGAGCCACAGCGATGTTTGTGAGCCTTGTGAAAGGATCTCCAAGAACATCCTCATACACCTGCTTCCCTGCTCGTTTTACGCAAAGCCACTGCTAATTTTCTGTTGAAAGAACCCCCTTGGTTTGTTTTTGGGTTTGATTTTTTTTTTTTTGATGAGTTTGATCCAAACAAGCAATGTTTCTGTGTGATACCTATTTGCACCTGTATCAACTCACTGGTCTTTGCAATGAGTACGGACTCTTGCACATTAAAATATACTCTCTGTTTTCAACAATCCCAGCTGTGGCACTACATAAAGAGCAACTGGTTCACCCTCCCTTTTCTTGTGAGTGGCAGGCGTCTATTTACACAGCTAGAACTCATAAGGTAGTTACACGGCCACCACTGTACATCAGTCATTACTTCTTAGGCAGAGTGGTTTTATCAAGCCTGGTCTATCTTTTCACTCTCTGTATTAGGAGGAACTACTCTGACACTAAATGTCCCACTTCTCTTTTTATCTACATGAAACTTCTACTGATAAAGATGGGAATGACAAGAACTTTCCTAAATGCATCTCTATAAGTGCACTGTGCATCCTACTAAATGGTGCCTCTCAGGAAACATGATCTACTTTGGTCAGTGGTTGTATTAGATAACTTTCCCCAAAAAGACACAAAGAAAAACCCCAGAAATCCAGGGAAAAAAAAAGTGCAGAAAGCCCCCAGGGGAAAAACCCACCAAAAACCAAACCACAACAAGAAACCCCAGAAAACTCCACAACAAACCATACCAGTCTCAGAAACCATATTCTGCTCTGTTGCATTGTCAGCATCTGTAGAGTAGCTCTGGCTTCCACTCACGGAGCTGGGGGGAAAGCTTCCTGCTGTCTTTAGAGATGATCGTCTGTACCCCAAAACAAGGCGATCAACTACTTCCAGCTCAGTAAGCCCAGAACAGCCAAGCTCCTGTACGCCTTGTTTCTAGCATTCACTGTATTTGAAAAGCCCAGAGGTAACCTTCATTGGGAAGAATGAAGACCTCAGCAGAGGTCTTTGGCAGGGCTGGGCTGACACATGCGGTCACAGAGCAGGACAGCATGCCAGCATCTGTCCTCCAGGCAGGAGGAGATGGCACCACAAAATGCTGCCTGCTTGTAGTTGCACCCATCAGGTATGTGACATACAGCTGCATGCGGTGGGTATGTGGTTGAAAAACATTGTCACGAGGCCTCTTGTCTCTGGGAGGCATCCATTCAACACTTGGGCTTTTAAACTTTGCCATTAAGAGCCTGCTGTTTTGGTACAAAGGGCAGCCTCAGCGCAGGGACAAATGGTACTTTACCACAGTAGGGCCCTTGTAGTCCATATCAAGCCGGAGCCACAGGTGGCTGAGGTTTGAAAGCACCTTTTTCCCCATCTCCTCCCTCCACAATTTTGCCATAACAACTGGAACTTGTTAGATGAAGACATTTGCCTCAGTACAGGATGCGGGCTGGCGGGGGGCTCCTCTCATGTGTTCAATGTGGGACCAGAAACCATGCTTGAAGGGGATGATTAATGGAAGATGTTTACTCAGGGACAGAAGGGAGCACATCTCTCTTCAGGATGCTGCTTGACTTGAGAAACATGCTTTTAAAGTCAATTCTGCAGCTATACAATCCAACAAGGAGGCTTTCAATTTCAGCTTTTTTGTTACAGAAGCTCGCCTTGCCTTTACATTTATATATTTTGGAGAGAAAACTATGTACAATACCAGACTTCAGCCATCTGATCTTTTATCTGAAAAAGGTAACATACATGCACCTTGTCCCAGACACTTGTGCGTGAACAGGAGCAAAGTGAAGAAAGACCACAATAATCTTTAGAGTGGTTTTATTTGTTCTAGTGCTGCAGGTGATGCAGTGATGTAATTGCTACCATAGCTTTTTCCTGTGCTTAAACAGCTGTCATGTTCATTAGAAATAAATCCATGCCCAAAAAGTAGCATCTTAACACAACTGGTTGCATTTAGCCTGATGTACAAAGCTCTGCTGGAAAGGCTCTATTTAAGATCATAGCACAATGATTTAAGCATACAGCTACAATGACAAGTTTTATACCAGTGGTGTTAACAGCACAAACCCCCCACAGCTTGTGTGAACGTTTTATAGCTGAAGCTTGAGCTGTGGTTGTCTAAATCCTCTAAACTCTATATAAAATGGAGCATCTTACAGCTTTAGATTTTTCTTTGATTTTTGCATGTGCTATGAATCTTTCCAGATTTTTTTAGTAATTTTGTTTGGCCTTATTCCCATCCAGTATGTTACTTTTTCCTTTTAAACTTAGGAGGCTATAAATGTAAATTTTTATTCTACGTGCCAATTGCCTCAATGCGATTTGGAGTACAGATGAGAAATCTCAGTTTCTGGTGTAATTTTAAAAAAATTTTGTTTGCTTGTTTGTTTTTTTAAGGTTAGTATGCAGGCTAATTATCAAACTGATGTCGCTTATCAGAATCGGTAAATCAGTACTTAACTGACAGAAGAGTTGCCATGAGAGTTGAACAAGAGCCAGGTGAGGTATACAGCAAATACCCTAAAAGACAAGGTATGCTCACTGCAGGTGAGCTCATTCCATCTTTTTTTTTTTTAAAATTCCAGCTTCAAGTGGCTTGAATTTTTCAAATGCTGAAAAATCCATTTCTGAAACAGGATGCTATAAAGCAAATCCCCATGGGGCTCAATTTCACATATTGGAGTGCACACACCATTTTCATAAAAATACAAAAAGAAAATAAACTGCACCAGAAACAATGATTTTAAAAAAAAAACAAACTTGGGTATTTGTACACTGTGCTTTGCAGGTAAGATTCACTTAGCTGTTTGATGATAGCATTACAAGGTTCTGTACATTGAAACAAACTAGCCTGCAGCTTATGCTAGTTTACATGGTGCTTTGTTTTTAACTGGGATTTTATGTTTATTGAAAGGGTACAGTAGCATAGGGTTACTCAAAGCATAACAAAAATACACAAACCCCAGTTTTTCCAAAATATTTGAATAGCCAAAAAAACGAGAGATACCTGGTAACAGTAACAGTCAGAAATTCTGTCACCCTGACCCAGTCCCCTGTGTCTGACCTAACTCCCTTGTTTACATATGAGTTCTGGTGGCAGGCAGCTCTCAAAGTACCTAAATTTTAAGCCAGCAGTGCTCCTTCCTTTTTCTTCTTCCTGGCTTACTGGGGAATCAGTTCGACTAGCTAGGAATTTGGAGATGCAAGTCCTTACGTTTTCTTTGTTTAGCTCAGGGCGTTCAGAAGTTTTCTGACCTCCCAGTTTGTTGATTGCTGCATTTCCAGAACAGTGGTGTCCTAGGGAGTTACGGTTGCAGAAAGAAAAATGATGAGGAAAAATCCCTTGGAGGAAAGAGAAAGATTTAATGGAGAGGCAGAGTGCGGAAAGGTGACCCAGGAAAGTACGTTCAATGCTGACCCGTACTGCTAAGCAGCTAGGACGGCTCACTTTAGACAGGATGGAGTTGTATTTGTGGGTAAGGTGAATTTCTGCAGCAGTACCTGCGCAGTATTGGTCTGACCAGCATGCTGGACTCAAAGGGGTTTCCCTGCTGATGGTTTTCAGAACCACATATGCTACCCTGACACTCAGATGATGCTGGGTGTGCTTGGTGGGGGTCACCTGAACCTTTCTGCCTGCAGATAGAGTGTTGCAGGTGGTCAGTTCTCAATGGCAGCGTGGCTGTACCTGGGCTTTCTTTTTGCATTGCAAGGCTGCGTAGTCTGTACTCCTGATGTCAGGGATCGGAAAAAGTTGCATGAAGTTCACCAAATGGATCACAGCAGGTGAATTACTCGGCAGATTGTCTTGCTTTCATTTCTTTTGTTTCTTTCAGTTCTCTATAGTCTATAGCCACATTCCTTCATTTTTTTTTTTCCTAGCCACATTCCTTCATTTTTTTTCCATCACCTGCTAAGTGTTTTCTTTCTCACAGATGGAATGTTTTCTCTCGAAGCTTAAGAATTCTGGCAGGAGTTGTGGCTACAAACGGATAGCTTTCCCCATCAGAGGAGGCTACTGACTTCCAGTAGTGCCGTGCCTCCACATTGCCTTCTCTCAGGCATGTTTGGGGCTCAGCTCCTTCTGCCACTCTAGAGGTTGGGTGGTGCTCATAGGAAATTGCGTGAAATATGCTTCATTCAGCACAGCTCTAGAAAGGCTCCTGTGGGGAATAAGCTGCCCTGAAGTACTGATTCTTCACCTCTCCTCAAATCCCGTCCCATAGCACGCACACAGTCAGCAGAAGAAAGTGTTTTTCTATTTGCATGTATTTGTCATTTAGGCAATGTTTAGTCAATATTCAGCACTCTCAAACCTTAAGATCTGTCCCTCATGCTCAGTGTAGCTGTTCCCCAGCAGTGGGCCGTACCGATAGGCCTCCACGCTCTCAGCAGATTCGGACTTAGTGGGGACTGGTTCATGCTGGTAGAGCAACGCTGACTTTATCATCCCAAAGTCTTCCTGGATCTTCATCCCTGAATAGATAGCACCTGAGACATTTTCTGCCACATGAGTGTAGCTCTGAAGGTTTTTCATGTCGCTCTGAAGGTTTTTCATGTCGCAGATGTTGTCACTGTATTTCAGCGTGGACGGCTTGTAGGCCTGGTAGGACACCTTGGTGGTGGTTGTGATGACAGTTTGCAGCGGTGGAGCTATGGGAGAGGGACTGGGGCCATACCTGCAGGGGTAGTCCCCAGCGTAGTAAGGGTGGTTAGTGCTTGTCTGCATCTGTCCATAGTCACTCCGGTCCCCGCTGCCAGTTTTCCCCCAAGCTGGTTTCAGTCCATAATGTCTGCCAGGGTTATCAAAGCTCTTATCATGGGGGGTCCCAGCACTGCAGTGAGATCCATTCAAACCCAGGGGGTCGACATCGACAGCAGGACTTGCCAGATCTTTGTAAAATGTCGGGTAAGGGCTGGAACTTATAAAAGTAGGTACTCCAAACTCATAGCTGCATGACCTGGGCACATAGATCCTTGGATTGGGGCACTTTGGGTACTGTGATAGCTGGTCCTCTTGGAAACTGGCTGTGTCATAAGATGCTTTGTAAAGGTCGGTGTTTTGCAGTGAAGGGTAAGACTGAGCTGGAATCGAAAAACTCATGTCTGTGAGGATACCAGCTCTTTCTGGGCCATCCATGCAGGGCAGGTTCTGTAGGTTACTGACATAGCCACTGCTGTCACAGTACCTTCCTGCCTGCAAAGGACAAGTAGATATTCCAGATTTGGGAATGGATACTGCCACAAATGTACCCATCTTGACACCTGTGCTATTGCTCCTTTCAGCCCCAAAAGAACAGATGTAACATGATGCACAGCTTGTTTTTTGCCCCAGGATCTCCAGAACATGCTTATGACACCTTTTTAATTGACTAGAAGTCTTCAGTTAAAACCACTTTTTAGACTGAATAATTATTTGACTTACTTCTGAGTTTAGAGGTCTCTTTTTCTGGGAATAGCGGGAAGAGGACGTTTGCTTCTTAACTGCACTTCGTCTTGCCTCTGCCTCCAATTTACTCTCTGGTCTGGGGTGGTCATGGACTCCTTTAGCCTAAATTAGATTGAACAGAAATTTTTATACGGACTGGAAGGGGGTTAAAGAAGAGAAAATTCAGTAAGTAGGGTGAGAGGTAGGCACTACATCGTCTGTGATTTAGGGCAAGAGAACAGGGAGGAAAAACTAAAGAAAAAAATGAGGTATTATCTTTTAAGAAAATAAATCATGATTTGCAGGTAGACAGAAGTAAAAAGTGAGGGAGAAGTCAGAGAGCGCTGCAAGGTTGGATGGTGAAGGAGCAAAAGTGTTACCTACATCTGTGACATTGAGGAATAGCTGGTCAGAACCAAGGGGAAAAAATAATGAAGGATTATAAATGTAATTGGGTTGTTTCTCTGCAGTCCAGGATCTCAGTTCTGCATTACAACAGCCACTGCTAAAGCAGCAGAAATAAGCTTTAAGAAGTTTCACACTACCAGATGACAAATACTCTCTGCTCTAAAAACAATAAATTATTGAGCAGGATGAAAACGTATACCCTGGAAAGCCATCCAAGGATGCTTTGAAACATCTGTTTCTGATACTCACATTTATGCATCCAAAGCTATATTGACACACGATAAAAGTATATTCTATTTGTGCTTCTCCATACTTTTCCCTAAATGAGTGTTCATATAATCCCTAATCCATAGTAGGAAACTTAAAATTACTTTAAAAATATTGTTTATTATTTTTTGAGAAAGGACATCCAAGTGAGGACTTAGCAGCTATTTTGATGATAAATATATTTGGGTTTTGCACGCCTGTAACAATATCTGAATAAAACCCACCGAAGCCCTGTATGAGAATTTGGCCAGTTTGCTTTCATTTACTGACTGGAGAACAGAATTCACTGCAGTTTGAATTGGGGGGGGAAACCCCCAAACTAGCAGAAAATGTAATCTCATAGAAGAGAATCTTTTTGTTAAATTTTTTGTCCTAATCACAGAATTGTAGGGGTTGGAAAGGACCTCAAGAGATCATTGGGTCCACCCCCTCACCAAAGCAGGTTTGATATTCTAATGTTGCTAGAGAGGAAAAAATCAACACAAAATTCAGATTTTCACTTTCTAAATTACTTTTTTTAGCGAGCTTTTAAATCCTTTTAAAAGGGAATTTTCATATTTGACCTTGTGCTATTTAAGATAAGCTTTCCTTTCCCTATTTATTTAATAGAAAATAAGTGTTAGGTACTTAGTGAGAGTCAGTTGTCAGGTGTGCCAGTGTGCAGGACAACTTTTTTATTCATATTTGAAAATTTTAACATCTAAATGATGTTAAATTTTCACATCTATAATGATGCTAACAAGGAAGGTCCCGTTTGACCAGAATTTAGCAAATGTGACGCTCATCTACAAGAAAGGGTGGAAGGAGAACCTGGGGAACTACAGGCCTGTCAGTCTGACCTCAATGTCAGAGACAGTTAGAGAGCAGATCATCCTGAGTGCCACCACCCAGCATCTAAAGGACACACAGGTAGTTTGGCTCAGTCAGCATGGGTTTATGAAAGGCAGATCCTGCTTGACCAACCTGACCTCCTTCTCTGACAAGGTGGCTTGCTTAATGGATGAGGGAAAGTCTGTGGATGTTGTCTACATGGACTTTAGTAAAGCCTTTGACAGTCTCCCACCTCCAGTTTCCTGGAGAAAATGGCTGCTCATGGCTCGGATGGTTGTGCTCTTACCTGGGTTAAAAACCTTGAGTGAATGGCCAAGCCCAGAGTTGTGTGGAATGGACTCAAATCTAGTTGCCAACTGACTGGAGGTGGCGTTCCCCAGAGCTCACTACCAGTGCAAGTTCTGTTTAACATCTTTATCAATGACCTGGACAAGGGAATTGAGTGCACCCTCAGTAAGTTTGCAGATGATGCCAAGTTGGGTGGGATTGTTGATCTGCTGGAGGGTAGGAAGGCTCTGCAAAGGGGCCTGGGCAGGCTGGATCGATGGGCCAAGGTCAACTGTGTAAGGTTCAACAAGGCTCAGTGCTGGGTCCTGCACTTGGGTCATAGCAGCCTCCAGCAACACTACAGGCTTGGGGAAGAGCAGATGAAAGCTACATGGCAGAAAATGACACAGGGGTGTTGGTCAACAGCTAACTGAATATGTGCTGGCAATGTGGCCAACAGCATCATGGCTGGTATCAGAAAGTGTGTCCAGCAGGACTAGGGAAATGTTCATCCCCTGTACTCAGCACTGGTGAGGCCACATCTTGAGTATTGAGGGGCCCAAAACTGAGCACAGTACAAGAAGAACATTGAGGTGCTGGAGCACATCCAAAGACTCTCTAACAAAGCTGGCAAAGGCTCTAGAGAGCAAGTCTTATGAGGAATGGCTGAGGGAAGTGGGGTTGTTTAGCCTGGGGAAAAGGAGGCTGAGGGGAGACCTTATTGCTCTCTACAATTGCCTGAAAGGAGGTTGTAGCCAGGTGGGTGTTGGTCTATTCTCCCAAGTAAGAAGAGATTGGACAAGAGGAAATGGCCTAAATTGAGCCAGGGGAGGTTTAGGTTAGATGTCAGGAAAAAATTCTTTACCAAAAGAGTTGTCAAGCATCAGTTCCAGGTTGTCCAGGGAAGCAGTTGAGTCACTGTCCCTGGAGGGCTTTAAGAGATGTGTTAATGCAACCCTTAGGGACATGGCTTAGTGATGGACTTGGCAATGCTATGTTGACAGTTGGACTTGGTGATCTTAAAGGTCTTCTCCAACCTAAATGCTTTTATGATTGTATGTTACACTTAAAAATTACTATTGCTAACCCTCCAGTGCTGCTTTTAAAAAGGCATCCAAGAGTTATTTTTTATTTGTTCTTGCAGTGTTTGTACTATAGAGGAACTCAGTCATGGACCAGGAGTCCACCTTGCTTACTGTTATATACAAAGAGAAGAAAATAAAAAGGGGGGGGAGGGGGGAAAGATGGGGGAAAGATGAGGGAAGAACTCTCTAGTGAGATATATATACACACATCTCTTTATGAAAATCATATATGTGTACATGCATGTCTGCTTTTTACCTGGAAAAATATTGCTTTGCCATCAAGCCTCCAGAAGTTAGTGACTGGGTAGCCACTGTGTCCTCGGCACGGAATCAGCTCAAGGGCTGAGTTACAGTTTGGGCAGGCTTTCTCTGTGAATAGAGATAAAGAAACTAGTGAAGTCACTGGTTAAAGGTGAGGATGTCATCCGACAATAAACAGAGCTCAAGAACAAGGTGATCAGCCTTCACAGAATCTCAGATTAAAATATGATGTTCACAGAAACACAACAGACTAGTAAAACATAACTGAATGGTGTGGGCTGCTCGAGAGAAATACCAATGAGTTAAAGGATTTTAGATCCATTTTCCCCTTAAGTATTTACAGACAGGCGTTAGAGAAATTTGGAAATAAATCCATTAATCATAAACTTTGCAATTAAGCCTTTGTCTGCATGCAAGTAAGGGCAGCCCAGTTTGGAAACCAAGCCCAGATGAAAGCCACAGCATCCCTTGGGCATCCCAACTCTCCTCGCGCATCCCTCACTTTGCTGCTTCTGCCGAGCCTTGTCACATATAGCGGGGCGAAGCTGCAGCCTGGCTCCCCCGGGCAGAGCACAGCTCCTGGCACACACCACCACCCCCAGGCAGGACTTCTTGAGGATCTGGCAGTTGTGATTGTTGGTGTTGCGCATGGCCCAGCCGCTGAGGTGTCGCTGGGCGTTCTTCTCCTCGCTGGAGTAGATGAGCCGCACATAGCCATCGGGCCATTCCTGGAAGGAGTCGAAGTACTTGGGCTCCTGCAGCAGGGCAGGCGGGGTTGGGAGAGCAAGGCAACAAGAAGGGCAAAATAGTTATCAGCAGGGCTTTGCAACCTGATGGGTTTGCCTTGTTACAAAATACAAAATGGAAAAAAAAAGGGCTTTTCTGTGGCCACCCAAGCAGCAGGAAAAGAGTAATGTTGAGAGAATAACTTACTAAGAAATGCTTTATGAAAAGGGGAAAAGCAGTCTGAGCTTCTGTGTCTCAAAAGAATGCCTGGATCCTTTCCTCTTTTACATCACGAGCCATAACACCACAGTCTGTTGTCACAGACTCCTCTTTGCAGTAAGGTTACCCAGACATAAGGTATGGCCTCTGTTACCAGAGCTTACTGACTGGGCTACCACTGATGTGCCTAGACAGAACAGAAGCCATCCGTCCTGCTCATGCAGACTGTCAAGTTCTTCTTGTGGGACTGTGCACCTGTGGGCTGAAAACTCAAAGCTTTGGCTATGGGATAGTTTCTTAAAAATGTACCTAATACAGGCTCGATACAGTGTCTGACAAAAAATAGAAACTAAAAAAAAAAAAGGTTGCCATTACAAGCATACTTCCAAAATATATATAATGGTTCAGAGAGAGAACATTTCACTCTGGGATTTCACTAGCCTTCTGGAATTCCCAACTGAAACACAATCACCAGAGCAATGAAAGAACAATTGAGACTGTCAGAATCCAAACATTTACAGCACAAAAATATGGTTCCCACAACACTCATTTAACATGCATCACATATGAGCAAGCCCAGAGAGCACGGGGAAGCTACCAGCACTTAGAGCATGACCCCAGCCTGCACGGGCTTGGTAACTTTAAATCCACTCCCAGATTGGAAAGTTGTAAATCAACAAGGCACTTGGGGCTTACAGCTAGAGATAAGCTGAGCGCTCCTTACAGTTATAAAGTCACCTCGACAAATTGATGAAACGTTTAGATAACTTGAATCATTAGCAGCAAATAGCCAAACCAAGCTTCTTTTGAAGGCTTCTTTAAATGGGGAACGAGGGAGAAGGAAACTGACCGGAGCTGAGCCAAAGGCTGCTTCTGTAGCTCATACACAGCTGGCCAAAGCCCTGCACCAAATCCGTGGTTTTATTTCAAGCAGCTTTCTAAAGACTACTTCAGCCCACCAAGACCCATGTAGTCACACACCAAACCCCCAAAACTTTGCTGAGAGGAAAGGCTTTCACCTCAGCCTCCTTAGCCCCATGTTATAACCAACAAGAGATTTAATTTTCCACCATATCCCCACCCTGCCCAGTACCTGCGGCAATTTGGGGTCGTTGATGTCCCAGGTAAGCTTCATGCTGGTGGGTAGCAGCTGCGGGCGGCGGTTCCCGCTTTTTTATGCGGTCGGGCCGCCCCCGGGGTAGGTGGGAGCTCCCAGCCGGCCCCGCACTTGGGCGGGCACGCTCCGCTCCCCTCTGCCCGGCAAAGGGCTCCGCTGCGCTCAACCTGGAGGTGAGAGGGGGTGTCTGGAAATCCCTCTCCCCCTCAGCACCGGGAGTTGTGCCCTTTGCCACTTCGAGCGGGGTCTGGAAGCCCGATCCCGCGGCAGCGGGTGCAGGGCCGGAGGGGTGCCCGGCTCCAAGAGCAGCCCTGCCCCGTCGGGATGCCCGGAGCTGCCCGCAGCTGCCCGCAGCTTGAAAAGCCCCTGGGGATGGGTAGGGGGGAGTTCAAAAGGGGCTGGTGCAAGTAACCCGCTCTCCTCCTTAAACGTACGCGTGCACCTGCTCGGCGGGTTTAGATGTAAGCGAATTGAGTCGCGAAGCGTGTTCTCCTGCCGTGCTGTGCTCCGGGACGCGAGGCTTAGGGCATAGAAGCAGCATCGGTGCCGCGTTATCGATCGGCGCGTTTTAAGTTATTAGAAAGTTATGGATGATCATTTTTACCTTCTTCCTTTAGGAAAAAATAGCCGGTGAGGCTTTTTTTTTTTTTTGAGGAAAAATACAACTTGCTTTTAGGTCTCAGAAACAGAAGGAAATAAAAGATAAAGTACGTATAACATTACAGCATTGCAGAAGGAAAGAAAAGATAAAGTACGTAAAGTACAGCAATTGAATCGTTAACTAGATAGCCTTGCTCTCAGCCTTTAAGTGATCCCACCTGTTCTGAGTTATCTCCACAGTTATTTTTAACCCCTCGGGACGTTTACTGAGCTTTACCTTGAAGTTTTTGCAAACTGCAAACTGGCTCGCAGCAAGGAAACGCCGTCTGTAGCAACACCGCAACCCCAACACAAAGCAACCCCCGTTGGGGGATGGGAGTGGGCTTGGATCCCCGATCCGTACCCATCTGCTCGGAGGGGATGTCAAACGCCATCACCTGGGTGCGGAGGGGCCCTTTCAGCTGCCGCACAGGTGCGGCTTTTTGTGCGAAATGCGGCTTTCCCACCTTCCTTTTTCTCTTCTCCTCCCCACCAGAGCTGGGGATAGAGTCTGGCTTGCTGAGGGAAGGGGGTGCTGGGATCCCTGGAAGCGCTGGCGAGCGTCTCCTCTTCGTCTCAAAGGCGGGTTTATCGAGCGGCGGCTGGCCGCGGCCGTGCGAGGGAAGGGGTGAGAGAAGTAGCCCTGCTCCTCGTCCTCCTTCCTCGCACCGGGGTCCTCGCCTGCCGTGGGCACAGAGCCCCCCGCCGCTCCCGCACCATGGCCAAGGTAAGCGCCGCTGCCCGCGGCGGGGACCCGGTTGAGGGCCAGGTGGGAAGACACGGCCTCCCCCGGGGCACCTGTGGGGCTCTGCTATGGCTTCTCGTGGTCGTGGCTTCCATAAACCTCCGTTTTTGAAAGGGGGGGCCTTTGAAGCTTTCTTTAAGAAATAAGGAGGGCGAATGAGACCTGTGGGAGAGATGGGGTGAGTAAACGGCCCCTATCTTTTGGGGCAGGAACAGTTTGGGGTTTTTTCTGTGTTTTCTCTCTTTTTTCTTTTTAAAGAAGGGGGAAAGTGAAAAATGGATTGAAGAGATAAGCAATGATGCGGCAGACAGAGCAGAAAATTATGTAAGTATCTTAAATGCACTCTTAATTTTATCTTATAAATAGTTATATGCATTTAAAAGCGTGTCCTTAAAGGTGTATGGCATGGCTTAGAGTTTTTAGTAATGTGGGAAGTGCGACTTTTCCTTTATAAAGTGTGAAGAAATGGTTGTAATGGCAGTAGGGCATAGTAAGAATTATAAACTGAGTGTACCAGTGGAGTTGCTTATTTCTTTATTCATTATCCTTTGAGATTACTCAGATTCAAAGGTCCTGAATTTTTGGCAATTAAGGCTGATGTTTCACTTTCAGAAATGAAAACGGTAAACGCAGAGAAACAAATGAAGTAAAAACAAATAAATAATAAACCTACAACTTTTTAAACAGCATCACAATAACTTTCTCATATATGAATTGGTGCAGCGCTTACTGCTTACTACCTGCTTGTTTTACTTGGTGCTTCTTCTCCCTCTGCAGCTTGAATTGCTTCTCACCGATGCTTTTAAGGGGAAGGGATTTCAGAAAATAAGCAAACTGCTTCGTGAGAGAGAAATAAAGCCTCCCCAGAAATGCAGCAACTCTCTCTTCAAACAGCTGGACAGGGCACTGAGAAAGGTGAGTGGCATAAATGCTTGTAGCTATCCTAGCATCTAGCTCTACGGGTGCCAGGCTACTGAGGGACAGTGCTCTGTGTTTCTGTAGGAGCTGGACAAGAACGAATTCCGGAACGTTTCGCTGCTGCTGCAATGTATTCAGCTCTACTTCAAAAGCGATCTTCGAGAAGGGTCGAGCTTGCTTATTGAGCAAGGACTGGTAGAAAAGATGAGTATAATGCTGTATGCAAGTTACTAATGTGATTCAAGGTTGATTGCATCAGGGAGGTAGTTCTAAAGAAGTGAGAACCAGAGGGTGGCTTGCTGGCCATGCAGAAACAAAGTATTTTTTCAACATATTGCATGAGATGAGTGGGGGAAAAATGCTTGCTTTCAGTACAGTAGCTGACATCATGGCTTCTCCTATTACCTGACTTAACGGGTTTGTGGTGGGGTTTTTATAAGATGAAACTGGAAGGAGAGGATGAGTTTTGTTAAGTCCCCTTTGTGTGATGATGTAGAATTTCTATATGCATTTTAAGTGCTCCAGCAAAATGCAGTTTTAGTAATAGAGTTGGTGATCAGTTTGCACTTTTATAACTTTAAAAATGGATAGGCTTTTTATGACGATCTCTTTTTAGATATGTTGTAAACCAGATGCATTTAATTTGCAATTGCTTTTTATCTTCTGGCACCATACTGATTTTTAGCTGGTAATACTTGTAGTAGTAGAAATGTGCATGTGCTGAAGATGAGTAGTACCTGGATCTAGCCTAACTAGGAGGGACCAGTTAATACACAATTTTAGCACAGTTGTACTGGAGGCCCTCTCATCCAAACTGTTGTAATCCTGCCTTGTAATGATGCCTTGAAGAGATACAGTTACTCCAACTGTATGGAGAGATTATTAACAAAGTTTCACAGATATGATTTATATACTTCCAGTGAAACACAGATTTCTAGTTAACCATAGGTGTGTGATGCTATGCAATACATTTAAAAATCAAAAATATTAAAATAATGACTTAGGAAAAGCTTGATGAATTTTTAAAACATTAAAATGTTATTCCACTGTGAATTGGGGTCCTCTCCTACGGAAACTCCTAGTTATGATGCCACTAGAATTGTGTGTTGTGCCAAGGAGGTCCTGAGCACCAAGACTAGGTGCTTTGAGACAAGAAAGGAAGACAAAAGCGTGTGCAGGGGGGTGGGGGAGGGGAGGGTAATAAATCCTGCCGAGTGGGTGTGAGGGTGGCGCTTTTCATGTTCTCCTAGCAAAACTCAAGGTCCTTAATGCCATGTAGTTTTTCACACAGTATGTGACCGGGAAGTTCAAGGGCTAAAAAAACCCCACCTATGTGTATAAGGTTTCCTGCAGATATATTGAGTATAAGGATTATTCACTCTTATTCCCAGGTTTTAACTGATTCTTTTAATTTTTACCTGGTATCTTGGTTTGAAAGGGCAAGAGCATTTGTGATCCTCTTCCAACCAAATGAGAATAAACTTTTGATGTTACTTCTTGAAGACTTCTTTGACTCTGCATTGGTACGTACATGCATTAGGGGGGCAGAAGGGTTGCCTTTACTGGGCAGGAAAGCCATTGTTCACAAACAGCTTTCTGTTTAAAAAATGAATGGTCACACAGACCTTGAGCTACAGGGCTAAGCCAGGGATGTGGTTGAAGTTGTGGGGACAGGTTTGGTGTATCCGGGAGAAGCTGTGATGGACCTGCACAGGGCTGCAGCGTTTTCTCATTGTCTCACGTGAACCTGAGCAGGCTTGTAGGTTTTGTTGGTGGGGGTTTTTCCCAGGAAAATATGCAGGACGTTCTCATGCATTTCCTAAACACAAAGTTTTTGTGCCGAAGCCCTTGTTAAAACCCAAAAGTTACTGCCACCGCTGAGCTTCACCTTGTGTGCAGATGGCTTTGCGAAGGTGGCCCCAGCGATTTGTTGCTGTGGTGTTTGAAGCAGCTGGCTGACTTCTAAAGAACAATCTGAGCTGCTTGCAATTCTCATGGATATTTACAATAGAAACCTAAATAACTTTAAAGGTATCAGAAGCCTAGTGATGTAAACTTTCACTAGGAAGAATGCTTTTAATCTACTTTCTCCAATCTTGCCTGCAGCTTGCTGGAACTGTGTCACTTTGCATCAGAATTTATTTGAATACTTATGACACTATTTAGGAGACTCAGTAAAAGATATTTGAGCAGTATCAAATTTTTTTTTCTCTAATAACCACATGGGAATTATATGAAATACTCTGTCAGTTATTTATTTAGAAAAATTCCTCTCTGTTTCTTCCATATGCTTTCACTGTGGAGGGTGAAGTGTTTTATTTCTTGTGTCTTTTTAAAATTGGTATTTTTGAGTTTTCATCAAAGGACTTTAAAACTCGTCAAATATAATATGCTATGACATTTAGTATTGCAGCGTGGAAGCATAACATGCCTTTTTAGGTAGGCCCATATGTGTAATAAAAGCACCACAGCGATGCCATGATGTGGGTTTTCCAGGGAACCTGAGGGCACTGGGCACTGCTGAAATCCCTGGGGGAAGTGGGTGCTTCGCTCCCTTTTCCCTCCCTGCATAATGCCAACCTGCATAATGGGGGTGACCATGTGTGCCATACCTGTATCAGGTGGCACTACTTTTCCTGGTGTGGGTACAGTAATGTTTTATGGTGTTTTAGTCCCAAGAGGTGAGACCGCAGGGGCATAAACACCTCAGTGCTTCAAGTTTTGCTGTTCTTGGGCTGTGCTGTGTTAATGAAGGCTTCCTTTAATTTTTCCATCAGATGATTTGCAACTGTAGTATTGAAGGTCAGTATTGTTTTTTTCCTTCTGTTCCTTGATATTCTGGATCTCGGTCTCGGGAGCACATTTTTTAATACTGCTTGGACTGTATCCCCTTTCTCCTCTGCCCCTCCCCCCCCCCCCCCCAATCCATACCTCCTCTCTGCAATGTTTTCTTTAAATCCTCCTGCTAATACCCCCTCAGATAATGTTCATTAACGCTTTCATCTGAGCATGAAACCTTTTACTGTTCCTCTTTGTTTACTTGTTTTGAATATGCTGAAAGAAATGAAATGATGTAGCTGTGGTGTCTTCTTTAAATGGTCAGCATCAAGTAAGTGGTGCTTCTGGAAGGGCTTGGGGCTAGACAGTCTGCTCTTGCACATCTATTTGTGGGGGCTTCAGGTGTTATTCCCTTGCTGAAGGCAACCACCTCTGCCGTATAACATGGTAACTCCTTCAGCTGTCCTAGGCAGGCAGAGGGATGTCTGGCTGTCTCTCCATTGTTTCAGCAACAAGGTTTTTGTCTGTGGCTGCAGCTGGCTTTCCATTAGGGTAGGGAGCAGGTGCTTTCAGAAAGAGCAAGTATGTTGTACCCCAGACATCCAGGCTCACAAGTCATGTAAAAGTAAAGCATTATATTGTGGTCTGGGTAACTTCAGCTTATTTGTCCTTGTAGCTTGTTCTAGCAGGAGCAGAGCGGGTGAGTGTGTTCTGTTCTATTTTAGTGTTTTCTTCTGATGAGTTTGTCAAATGCTGCACATTATGGATTTACTTCTTGTGGTTACTAAGCAGCTTCTTTTTTCCATACCTATTGAAGTGTTACCTTAACTGCTGACCTGGGTATCTGGAGGAGTTTGTTGTTGGTTGGGTTTTTTTTTTTTAACAGAGAAACTACCAATTTCCTTTTCTGTTTAGGATTAGATAGCTGTAAGCTTTGTTTAAAACTGAATTCCCAGATGGGATATTTTTACTCTTTCAATGACACAAACATGAGTTGCTTCAACTGTCTTTTATATGGAGACCAGCTCTTTGATAGCTGTAACCTTTCAAATGAGTTTTTTTTTTTTAATAGGGAAGACGGAGCTGGTGAATTTATTTTTACCTGGACTAGGGCATCTAGTGACAGAAGCAAATATTTCCTGTGCTCTGCGGTATGAGGTAAGACTCCTACTAGGAGGTGAAAAGGGAGATGCATGCACACACAAGTGTGTGTAATTAGATAAAAAATGTGGAAAATGCGTTACTAAATTCTTTCCCTTCTTGTTCTGCTGCTCCTTCTGTGGGGGGGAAGGCTTTGAGGACTCTCAACTCTATACTCAACAGTGTCACACGGGAGGAGAGGAAGAAATTCCCTCTGTCTGAAGAGATATGCTTGCTCACGTAAGTGGCTTTCCTTCCAAGTCCCGTAGGTAAAGGCTGTCTTTCCAGCAGCAAGAGCGAGTTATTTCTACTTTAACTCATTGAATTGTCTTTGTTTCAGGAAAGACCTTGCAAAAACTATGCTGGAAGTTGGTGGTAAGAAGTGCTCAGTGGTTATTCTTACGAAGCTGGGATTCTCTGGCTTTACTTCATCTGCTTATTTATTATAGATGGATTGCAGTTTAGATGATTTCCTTGTAGATAGTTGATTTTTCGGGAGGAAAACCAGATGGTACTTTAAGAAAGTATTAATCAAAAATTATTATATGTATTAATGCAAAAGTTCTTTCTGGTTGGTATTAGCAATTGATATTATCTGATAAGAAGCTAAAGTTTATGTAGACAGGCAATTAGAGCCGTATACGTGTTTACAAAGTATGTTTCCTCTTTAGTCTTTAAAAATAAACTTTAACTAGTTTTCCATGATGTGGATGAATTTCACTTAGGGTTTATAGCCTCTTGAGCGAAACACTTTTTGATTCCTCCCAGCAATAACACTTTTTAGGGCATTACCATGGCATGCAAAATGTAACTTAATTGTTGTCAGTTCAGTGGTGAAGCTTTGCCCTCATGCTCTCCCCGATACCCAAGAGCACCTCCCAGAGACACCTCACTGAGCCAGGGCAAGGGGGAACTGAGGATGCCTGGAGCTAATGCTGGGTTGTTACCCTCTGCCTTTCTCCCGGGTGCAACTGAAACCAGCTGATGAATACAACTGTCTAGTACGTTAGTGGAAGAGTAGTAATGCTATAATCCCCTGGTACATAGGTGGGGGGAATATTTACCCTGTGCTTATGTTTACCATGTAGATTATGACCTTCAGGTTGCCCTTTCAGAAGCACTTTGTAGGTTAATGACAAAAAAATGGAGAGATGACCTTGTTCACCACTGGTTTGAAGATAACTATCTTGCTGAAGCTTTCAAAGAGATCAAGGATAAAGAATTTGAGACGGTGAGGGTCCTTATTTTGAAAACAACATACTTGACTGTCCTGTATAGGGGCTAGTTTTGTTTGAGCTCAGTAAGGATGTCCTTGTAAGAAGTTCCTACAAAACTCATTTTATAAACACAGACCTTAGTTATTTGTGTATAATTTTTTTTTTTAAAGATTGAACCCCCCCCCCCAAAACACCAAATATGAAATGTCATATTGTTAAAATAGTTCTTATTCCTAAGCTATTTTACTGCCAAAGCATAAGTTATTTTTTGTGGGTTTTATGTTTGGGGGCTTGCTTGTAGTAAGTTGGATCAAACCATTTGTAGCAACTTGAATGTTTCTTCCTCAGTGGCCTTTGACATCACGCTAATTAAAAGCTGATAACTAGAGGCTATACAATGCACCCCCCCTTACCCCCCCGCCAATAACTCTTGCAAAGGAAATATAGCCTGATTATTATTATTTTTTTAAAATAACACATACTTTTTCTTGAAGGACTGCAGAAAATTTCTTAACCGGCTAAATGAAAGGCTTGGGGATAAGAGAAGGTAAGCTGGGAACTGACACACTAAACTGGCGCTGCTGTTACGGTACAGGGGAAAAACTAGGATTGTAAAGTGACTTGGGTTAAATTTAATAAATTGCATCATATGTGAATAAGCTTTTATGAGGTCTTATTAAGTTTCATGGTTGTTCCTTTGAAAGTAAAAGCAATGAAGACAATGCATGCATGGTGAAATGGTGTATTCTATAAGCTTCTCCAAGCCTAATTTACTTCTAGGAATTGATTACTTTTATTTGAATTATAAGATTGGTTACTAACCTTAATGATTTTATCTTTCATAAAGTCAGGCTCTGATGATGAATGTGTCACGAAATCTGTTTTTCTTCCAGAGTCTATTCATTTCCTTGCATAGCTGCTTTTGCTGACACGAACGAGGTAATGGTCCTTAACGCTGACACACCTTCCCTACAGTGTTGCTGCCATTAAAATGTTGATTTCTGTGGTATATGGGTTTTCTCCTCCTGTCTGTCATTAGAGAGTTTAGTTTTCTGGAGCACAGAGTATAACCTTCAATTCTAGCTGGAAAGTTGGCTTGTTTGTCGTTTGGCTCACAACTTACTGCTGCTGACTTAGCTTTCATATCCAGCAAATGATAAGATTCAGTGCTGCTCTTGTGGTGAGGACAGAGGGGAGATCTCTAAAAAGTAAGAGGACAGGACAACTCTGATTCCTCAGACAGAGCTGCTCCTGGGCTGCCAGAAAAAAAGATTAGCCTGATGCCCACGTGGGAGAGGTCACAGCTGCAGTTATAGATCCTGCATTTTACTCTACTGGTCATTAAGTGACTGTATCTGTGGCACTGTTCCTCACAGTTGTATCAAGTCAAAACCAAGTCAATGGAAGCTGTTTCCACTGCTGCTGCTTATTTCAAGTGCTCAGAAACACAGAAACCTTTCACAGACTCTTTCCTGCCACAAACATGCAAATGCTGGCGTATTGCCTTCCCTTGGCTGGTGCAGGGGGATGTCTGACTTGGTCAGTATGGTTGGGTGAGCAGTAGGCTGACAACTTGCAGGTTGATCCTACCCCTTATTTCTGTAAGGCATGTGTACATAGGGAATCTCTTTCCAAAAAATTTGTCTCGTTAAAGAAAGCTGGGAATGATACAGCAGTTGTAGGGCTTTTCTGGGAAAGGCAGTGCTGCTCTTGTACTTCCCCAGGTGAAGAAGCCATCGGATGAGAAGCTGGAGGAGTTCTGGATTGACTTCAACATCGGCAGCCAGAGTGTGACGTTCTATGTGGACAGTAGTGAGGTACCAGTGAAGCCCAAGTGACCTTGTGTTAGCTGTCTACTGCAGTGGACGTTTGCTCAGTCTTTCTGATGTGCAGTGGCTTTGATTTTTCAAAGGGTGCTCTTTGGGACTCTGTGAGGCTGTCGAAAGAAGCAGTCAGCAGTTACAGCCTGAAGGGTAAGGTTTCCCAACTAGCATTACCCTCAGTTTGGTTGTGGGTCCACAAGGCACAACCTAAAAATCTCACCGTTACCAAAGTGTTACTGTGTCTCCCCCTCTCTGTCATGCACTTCAGCGCTCACCTTGCACCTGCTCTGCTTGTTATTGTGGGCCTGTTTAGGAGGATAACTTCTCCAGCATGGATAGGGAGGGTATGCTGAGGGGTCAGCTTATAGATGTGCTAGGGAATAGCATAATCCTCTGGATCCACTGAGAAAGAAATGTGTGGACAGAGTAACTGGAAACATGTGGGCAAGATCTAAAAGACACTTTAAAAAAAACCCAACAAAACAACCACTTCTTTAAATGTTTTTTGGGGTGACAGACTGAATATCTTGACTAAACCAGACTTAATTGATTTTGTTTTTTTAAACACAGAGAATGACAGAGAAAAGATTGTTAAGATTTATATGCAGATTCCTGCTACTTTTAATAAAACAGAAGCAACAAAAATCAAAATATCTTTCAGTGCTGAGTTTGAAATCTCAAGTATACTTAGAAAAGTCTTGGGAGATGAAAAAATTCTGGTAAGCTCTTAATATCAGGTTTTTTAATTTTTTCTAAACTATGTCTTCCTTTATATACACTGGGCAAAACCATTAAGTGTTGTTTGGTGGTTCTTTGATGTCTCTGTTATAGATCTGTCTTCCCCTTGAGGATTTGTGACTCTCCATATAGATGTCTTTGCTTTGGGCTGAAATAGAGATTAGAAACTTCTTTAGGGAAGAAAGATGAAACTTTTTTTAGGAAAGAAACTTTGAGGGACTCAAACTGAAAAGCTGGGAGGCTAAACTGCCTCGTTAATCAGTTCCATCAGTGTGTTGTGATTACTTTTACTAAGTTTTTTGAAGTTGGAAGCAAAACCTATCACATTTAATTGCATAACTTAAAGTATAAACACGCTCTGACATTGCTCATCCGGTGCAATGTAGCACTAAGCTAATTTTGATGCAAGAACCTGGAGAAAAGGGATGCGAATCTTCAACTGACTTTTTAGATAGTGCTTTCAGGTTAAAAGTAGAGTAATTCTAAAGCCTGAAGCGATTTTTTTTTTTTTTTTTATAAGCTAGTGTAAAAACACAGGGGATGTGTGTGACTTTTTTTTTGGGGGGGTTAATATTAACATGGTTACTTTCTTGTAGTTGTGATTCATCCACAGATTTGCAGAGAGCATTACACAACCGTCAGTAGTCATAGTGTAGTGGCTGTCACTTATCCTTGCAGAAGCCAAGATATTTCTGTGTGTGTAACTCAGCATCCAGTGATTTGCCAGTTGTTTGTTGGTGGTGATTAACAACTATCAGTGTTATGAAGTAGCTGACTTTACTAGATAAAGATTCTACTTTTTTTAAGGACACTTTCACATGAGATTAATTCACACCAACAGATAAATGTGGCTGAAGAAGAACCTGTCCGTGATGGGAAGCAAGCCAGGCAGAATGAAGCAGGTATGTTTTTAAAATTATTTTATTAAATTTAAATTGTTTAGCTTTAAAATTATCTTTTTTTGCAGCTCATAGCTTGCAGTTAACCTCCTGAGATCAATCTTCTACTGCTCATATCTCACAAGCTTGGCAGCTGATGCTCATGGCAGATGCTGTGTCCCTCCAGCCCAGGGAGGGAGTGTGAGGCACCATGGCCGTGTGCTGCTGAGGTTGCAGGGGCAGGGAAACAGCTCATGGAGGCTGGGCCCGTGCATGGGCAGGTAGCCTATAAAGGCACGTTGCAGCTGCTGGCAGACCTCTGACATGCAAAGCACACACTGTAGTGTTTCTCCACCTGCCACTGCACAGCAGTGGGATGCACGTGTGTCTCCTGCCTCACCCCGAGCACGGTTCCGGACTTGGCTGTGCTGTGTGGGTGCCTGTGGGAGATTCCCTGTGGGAGGGGGATGGTGGCATCCATGTACCCATGGAAGCACAGGTCGTCTGATGGATCAACGCTGGCACCTTGGCACTTAATGTGCTCTTCTCTGCACAGTGAGTGTGTGTGTGGTGGTGCAGCCTCTACCGAGGCTTCCCGCGGGGATGTGACTTCTATTTCTTTCCAGCAACACGCTGTGAGAGAGAATGACGCCCCACACGGAGCAGGCGATGCCCTGCAGCAGAAGCATGTACCTGCAGCTCCTGCTTGTGGAGAGAGGCGGGCTGCAGCGCAGCTCCTCTCTGCAGGAGGTGACCTGCTGCCATACGTGGGGCCGTTCTATGCCCTGCCGTAAATACCTCCTGCCGCGGGGCTGTGTCTGTGTGCGCCCTGACTGCAAACAGTGTCACTTCCCGTGCTGCCAGTGAACATCTCCTGCAAGATGTTTCCTTCCAGGATGATTGGGCTGAGTTTAATTGTGTTCCCTCAACTCAGGTTTTTTGTTCCAAATGTGACAGAAGTTATAGGTGTGATGCTTGTGTGCCTGATCCAAAGGAAGGTCCAAGGCCAGCACTTGTCTGGGGGGAAAGAGCAAGTAGATCCTTCCGTTTCTTCTGTCTTGCTCTGCAGTTCTTCTGTAAGTCCCCACCAAAGGCTGTGACCCATAGTTTGAGGAAAAGCTGCTTTCAGCACAAAAACAAGACATGCATGACTAGAATTGGCCTTAAAGAGGAAATGTTTCCTCAGCTCGATTTCAGTATCAACTTATTTGGGAGGTGGCTTTCTTCTGTATAGTCATCTCTCCTCTTTGAAGGCTGGACCATGTCCTTGCCGCAGAATTGGCTGTATGTTGGGTTTGGTGTTTTCTGGAGTGATTATTTTTTGTGTGGATTATTTCTTGGTGTAACTTGCTTAACAGATCTTTTCAGGTCATTCTAAGATAACGAACTCCCAGTTCTCTTTTTACCACCACTACTCATCATCTCAGAAAACAAATTGCAAGTCTGAAGAGCCCTTAGGTTAGGTAGCATTCTTTCTGTGCCTATGTTAAAAGCAAAGTTTTACTTTCCTCTTAGCTACTGTGCATTTTAGATTCCTCCAGGTGAATACTCAAGAGCTACTCTTAGCTCTCGATGTCTGAGACTGTAAATTCTTCTGTAGTCCTTCCCATTTTGCTCCAGTTGCAACCCAAAATAAGCTGGAGTGGAAATCCTCCAGATTCCAGAGGTGCAGGTGAGGGAGGAGCTCCTTTATCAGTGTCCACCACGAAGTATGTGCAGAGGCACAAGGTGGGCACTGTTTGAAGCAACTGAGGAGTACAAAGGGCAGGAAGTAGTTCATCTGTAGCAAAACAGCTTTTGCAGTGCTTGGTGGATATCCAACGGAGACAAACAGATATGGTGGAAGATCCTGCTGGTCTGTGGCTTTAGCCAGACACAAAGGGTTGTTCTGTGTCTTCCAGATCTAAGAGTGAAGGTAGCAATAAAATGATGGGCTTAGATGTATTCATATAGTACAAGGCCCTTAGAAGGGGTGGTCTCAAGATGCTGTTCGTTTATTATTGCCGTTGTGCACCAGGTAATTTGGAGGTGTGTGGTTTTGTTCTATTAAACACAATCTTGGGATGATTGCACCTAATAAGTTATGCTTCTATGCACGTGTGTGAGCATAGAAAGGAAATATGTATGTGTGGTTACCCCAACAGCCTTCTTACCCCATTGCTTTTCTGCAGCGATGCTGGAGTTCACCAATTCGCACGGCGTGGAAGATCCTTCGAACTCTGAAAACATGGACTCCATATCAGACAACTTAGTCTCTCAGTACAGCCAACAGGTAACCAACACCGTAGCAGTAAGTGCCTGGCGTATGGTGAAACAGTCCTTGTGCCCCTTTTCTGCCTCCTCTGGTCTGCTTTCTTTATAGGTGCGGTTAAAACCTTTTTTCAAAGAAAACTAGTTTGTACCTGGATCAACAATATTTTCAAAACCCATCTTGCATGGGTGAGAAGTCAGCCCAAACACCTGCTTCCAGAGCTGCAGTTTTGGCAAAACTACTTTAAAGAGAAATTTTACTCCCTCTTATAAGAGGATGATGGGATGCTCTTAGTGAGAATCCCATAGCACCATTTACATGCAACCTAAAACATTTGCATGGCTAATGATGAACCTGTTGTCCAGCTGTTGCCACAGATGGTGCTGAAAACACCTGTTCTTGGAGAAAAAAAACAAGACTCCACTATTGGTCATTTGCATGCTTTGTTCATGGTTTCATGTCTTCAAGCAGGAAATGGTTAACTCTGGTATCACCATGCTAACAGTGAGCCAGCAGATTGATGTGCAAGATGCCAACCAAGACTCAGGTCAGGCATGGCTCCCTTCTGTTCCTTACATCTGACACATTTAAGTGTCACCCAGGTGACATGGAGAAGGTTCTGCCTTTGTGGGTCTTAAAGCAAAAGCAGAAAAGACATGCAATAGTAATTCCAGAAGGTGAAGCTGTAGTTTCCTTTCCTCCTTCAGCAAAAAAGTCCAGAACTCCATCTCCAAGGATGAAAGTGACGCCTGGGTAAGTGTCTTGCAGATGACAAGGCGATGTGTTGCAAGGTGGTGTTGGACTCAACGATCCTTATGGGTCCATTACAACTCTGTACATTCTATGATTTTGTTCTTCCTTCCCTGGGGTTTTAATGCATGTGATCTTGAAGGGTACACAATCATTTATTAAATGGGAGGGAAAAAAAAAGATGCTGTTTTGCCATTCTGGAGAGCAGGGCTGGTTGCCCAGAGTTTGAGCTCTTTGGGGTTACAAAACAGCAGCGTTTGGTTGCTGGCTTGGCTGCTAATTTGGTGTGACTTTTCTCTCTCATTGCTGGTTTAATCCAAATCCAAGATGAGCATACAGTGTTACTTAGAGAGTTTAACTTCAGCTGTGTAACCAGAGCTCACCAGATATGTAGCTATCCACAATGAGGAACGTGACTTTTGTGAAAGATCATGTGAATTTGAGTTTACTTTGGCATTAGAAATACCTTTTTTTTTCCCCCAGAGTTTTTTGCAGGACAGCTTTTCTTGTAGTTAACGAGTTGGACTTCTGTAGAGCTATTGTTTAGTTTTCTTCTCTTTCCCTTTTTGCTTTTTAAACCACTGTTTTGATGCTAATTGGCTCCCTTGGGTGTCCTGCTTCAGTCTACTGGCTCTTAACATAAAAAACCCAGACAATCCAAACTTCATATGCTTAGGTGAATCTTTTTGATTGCTTGTAGATAAGAACGGGGAAAAAAGATGTAGAATTTCATCATTACTGCCGGTTCTGGGTTTTAAGATTCAGTAACTGGCTGCAACAAATACTGGATGTAAATCAAGAGCAGCGGTGTCCAAGTTTAGAGATGAAGAAGGTCTGTAGTTCGGTCACTCTGCTCCCTCTAGTGTCTCATCTGGACGTGAGCCTTCCTTTCCCTCCGGAAGCTTTAGAGAGCTGAGCTCTTCCCCTAAGTCTTTCTACTCCAACTAGTAGGAATGGGAGGCTGCTCTGTATGTTGAGCGGTAACTGTAGGGCTTGTAAAAATAGTCACGGTTCAGAGAAAGAAAGGAAGGGCAGTTAATTTTAAGCTGTTGAAAGACGTGCAAACAAAATTTGTATGCGTACAGAGAAGCGATTGCAGATCAGCCATGGAATTTTAGAGCTTTGAAAAGGGAGTTAAATGTTGTTGGTTTTGGGTTTTTCTTAAATGTTTTTGAAATTCTTTTACGTGAATTCTTACTGCAGCCTACCCTTACTGATGTGGGAACAAAATGCCCACTGCATAAACACGAATGGTCTAACTTGTTTCTATCTTCTGAATGTTTATCTTAAAATTAAAAAGTCACCACTGAAAGAGTGGGACCCAAGAACTACTATAATAGAGACCAAGTAGAAAAGGAAGAAGCTGAGAAAACAGCTTTTTTTAGGCATATGAAGCATGGGTGCTTACCATAGAAGAGCTTGTTGGGGTGGAGGTGGAAACAAGCCATGTTGTCCCCCATGCTGTTCTTAGTGAAGCTCTGCAGGGTGGCTCTTTGTGGTTGTGTGACGCTGCCACATCAATGTTGTCTTGCAGGAAGGAAATCTATGACTTTGAAAACTCGGACTCTGCCAGTCATGAAAAGGTAAAGTGGAGACAGAAGCTGTTAGGAGATGTGCTAAGGACCCAGCTCAGTGACTAATGGAGCAGTAATGTGTAGCAGGAGGTATCTGTTACTGTGGTGATGCAGTAAGGATGGACATGCTGTTACAGCAAACCACATAACCTACAAAAACCAGGGAACAGCAGATTCCTGGTTACTATAAATGGGAATAGGGTTTCTTTCCTTGGGGGTGGGGAGAGTACTCATCACTTCTTGACTTTCGTAGTGGGAGTGGGTACTGTATGATAAAACCAGCTGCAACAGGAATTCGAGCTCTTGCTTGGGTGAGGTTGTGGGACATCTTTGTGATCGAAGGCCAGCCTCTGTTGGCATTCTACTGACTATTTGAAAGCAGATTGCTGAACATCCTTCACTTTGTACTCTTAGGCTAAACCAGAACCACACTTGGCACACTGGGAATTGCTGGTTAAATCCAGTCATGAAACTTTTGTTGGAAATTTGGCTTGACTAAATTGCAGGTTGCTAGAAAAAAATTAATAAAAATTAATTGCTCTGCCTGCTTTGAAACTCTGGCCAGTGTGGGTTTTCCCAGGAAGCTGAAAACTTGCTTCTGATGGTTTCTGTCAAGGGGGCTCCACCATACAAACCTCTTGGCTTTCATCCTCTTCCCCACTGCGGGTGTTGTCACTGCTGTCTGTTAATTCAGAGGCTATGGGTACCGAATGGGATGCCCCAAATTACTGCTAGAAACCGGATATAGTTCGGTCCTCGCTGCTGCCACTGGGTGTCAGCGTAAAACCCTGCTTGGTGGTACCCTGCCCGATGTCCCAGCACCCCTGGCAGAGGGCTGCCTGGGTGCTGTGCGCTGCACTTAGGGCACGCTGCTACTCGTGGTGTTACTGCATAAAATGACGTTTCTTATAGCTGAAAAGGAGCGTTATTGATAAAGCAAGGAAAAGGGAAAGTAACTCAATTTAACAAGATAAGTGCTTCTCTATTATAATTGATGCCACTTCAATCAACAAATCCCAGTCCATCAAAAAGAGTTGAATTTGCATGCTGGGCTCATAATTAATTTTCCTCTTGCCTTTTTGACTCCAAATAGACATTAATCTTGTAGATTCTTTTATGGGGTCCTTTGCAACAAATACCTGCTTCTGTTTTAGGTTGCTGTAGCCAAAAGAAGGATTCTTGGCCAGAAGGCCTCCTCACGAAATAAAAGGTACGGGATTATGAGTGCTATTTATGGACCTCTTGCTCTGTGAAAGAAGAGTTCATTAGTTAAACTGTTTTAAGATGGGATCAGAAAGGCTATGTGATGTTTCTAATAAAGTTGTTCCTTGTTTAGCTGCCACAGCATCTGTGGATGCTATCAGTGCTAATATTCAAACAGCACCTGAGAATATAAAAGTTAGAATGGTGACTCCTGTTTAAAGTCTTATTATCGTCAAGGTGAACATCTCCCTTACCTGATCATATACTAAATTACTGATTTAAATAATAATAAAAAAAAGCTTAAGGCCTTTGCTTTTCCTTGGCCACCTGCAGTTACAGCAGTAAGTTGCTGGGGACTTGCCACTTCTATGTAGCCCAATTTTTCTTTCAAAAGGTGCTGAATTCCATGTATCCCTGGCTGCTCCTTTCAGAAACTAACCACAGAAGAAAAACCTGGCTAATGGCTGTGCATTATTAGCTTGTGTTAAGGAGCCTTGCCATTGCTATTTGACTGTGCCCTTTCTGCACTGCTGCAATGTGCATCTGCTAGTCTAACTTTGGTCTTTATGGGTGACTTGGCAGGAATTATGAAATGGCAAACAGGACTGAGGAACCGGGTGAGCTTGAGAGAAGGCAGGTAAGTCATGTGTGCTCCACTTCCTCTGTATCCACCTGAATGAATTAGCTGCACCATAAAACATGCTGAAGTTTAAGGTGGAGGAATGTGAGCTTGGGAACCTCAAAATGGCCAGCTTGTTGCTACCAAAAGTGATGCTCAGGGTGCACAAGGACTGCCAAAACCAGCGAGTGAATATCTGAATTCCTTTTCTCTGCCCCCTGTGATCTTAGCTCAGGCATGCTGATGCTTTCCTCCTTGTGAGAGCTCCTTCATCCAGATGCAGGTAGGAGGGGAAGATGAGGATGGAGGGTAAAACCCCATGTTGGCAAAGGGCAAGCATCCTCCTCTCAGTGTTTATCTAGTGCTGGCTTGCCAGTTAACTGTTGCTGTTTTGGCAGATTTCATGGTTTAAAATACTTCAGGTGCTGCACTGTGGGGAGGAAGAAATGGAATAATTTGGCAGTAAATGAAGGGGAGTGGTTGGTGGACTTCTGGATGGACAGAGGGAGCTGACTGTGTAGGACTCATTCTTAATAGTGTTTTTAGTCCAATTACAGGAAACATCTTTTCTCTGAGAGCGACAATGAAAATATGAGCAACGGTGAGAGTGAGAAAAGCTGGATCCTTGACTCTCAGAAACGGTCATTGCCAAAATCTCTTGACTATACCCGAAAAAGACCAAGGGTGAGAAGTAAATTGAAAGGTAAGATGGGTCCCCTGTTGACGCTTAGCTGTGTGTGACATGCTGTACTGCAGATAAGGAAAAGTCTGATCATAGTTTGAGAAGGAGGATTTGGCTGAGTCCCAAGCTGAGTAGGAGAGTACCAGTTTTTGAGGCTCAGACAGTGAGGGGTGCCCTGTGGAAGAGATGCGTTGTGCACTCTTGTGCTTGAAGAACTTGGCTGCTGACCCCTTCCCTCCAGTGAATGCACTGGGGTTTGAAAGTCCAGGTGGAAACTTGGCATGCAAATGTCTGTGTGGTTGCTGCTCTCTGTGTGACAGGGATGAAAAGCCCATGGGAGCTGGGCCGTGGCTGCATTGGTGCTCTTGAATGTGTGAGAAGGAAGATTGCTTTGGAGCTGCAGTACCTCCTCCCTACAACTTTCCACTCCTCATCTCTCCAGAAATACAATTGACGTGGTGAATAAACCTTGAAAACCCACACAATTTGTGGACCAAGGCATCCCTTGTTTATACACTGAAAGGCCTCAGAACGATTTACAAAATCAAATGGGATAAATCTCTCCTGGTACCCTCTGCTCAGGCCTGAACAACAGCAAAACTCCCCTGTGGCAGTGTTTCATTGCTGTATTGGCTTCTGGGACCTCCAAATTCAAATTAAATTGCCCTGAAAGAGCTGGAATGTCTCTGTCCTCCTCAAGGAGGATGAGCCTTGCTCTAGTAGCTGTTGGCTTCTGCAGTGATGAAAAAAGCAAACGCTGAGGGGGGGAGAAATTCTGCTTTATACTGTATTTCCATGGGAGTTTCTCTCATTCCAGTGCCAACTTGTGCACCCCAGCTAGGGCTTGGGGTCCTCAGACAAGCTGCTGAGCCTGCCCCTTTTTTTGGCAACCACTCTGGATGCAGCGAGTTGTGTACGTTTGCCTTGTACAGAAGCTTTGTTAGAAAAGGGGTTTGAAGCTTAATGTTGAGTGTTGTGAAGTTTTCTCTTGTAAAAACCTAGAAAAGCCAACTTGGAAGTGGATTATTTAGGGCAGAGCAAGCCTTAACTGGCTGAGGCATGCAGTTATGTTGTCAGTGATCAGGTAAGCTTTTCTCCTTGCAGTGCTTCCAGTGTCTTCCCCAAGTAGCGGCAGTGACAACCAGGCAAAGAAGGTAAGGAGGTGTCCTGCTTAGGTGCCTGGGATATAAACACATGATGCATGCAGGATGTGTGGGAGTGAGTGTGGGATTAAATAAACTGGTGCTGTCTACCTTATCTAATGTTCTGATGGGCAAACTTTCCTACTAAGTGTTGCTGAGACTGATCTACTAGAGGCTGGGGAAACATTGGAGGCCTGAGGGAGGCACGTGAAACTTCATAGAAACAACTGTGTGTCAGCCCTAAGCAAGTTGTTCTACATCTATAATGTTTACCCATGATAGACAATTGGGCAGGAACTGGCACTCTTGGTATGACCCCTGCCTTGGCTGACACAGGTGTCACCCCAACAGGAATGGGTTTGGCCCTGGGAACATGCCAAGAACCAGAGGTACCTGTCGAAGTAGCTGCACTAATCCCAGCTGAGTACTGCCAAGCTGCATCCCCATACTGTCCTCTGCCCTGTCCTCTCAGCTGTTGCCTTGGGAAAGCTTATGTTCTCCTCTGCATCTTGCTGGCAGTTTTCAGGGGTTCTGTTCCAAGTCTTGTACTGATGCTGAGTCCTGGTTCAGGCACAGTCCTCTGCTGTCAGTTATAGCTCTGGGAAAACTAACCATGTATTATATGGGGGAAACTAGTGGACCAGACATGCCTCAAGCAAAATAAAATATAGTTTAGCAATGCCAGACTTTTCTGTTAGGTGCTGTGTATCAGATAATTTTGGCAGGGTCCCCACATAAATATGGAAAGGTGAGGGGACACCTCTCCAGAACTGGTAGTTGCATTAAAAGCTTTTATTTACCCCTAAAAACCTTTTCTCTCTTGACTAAACTATTTTTTGATTTTGCTTATGAAAAACCTCACCCACCATACAGCTCTAATGGCTAAAGGGAGAACTTGGGTGTGCATTGGATTTCAGGGCACAGACCTCCTTCTGAGTTGGAGAGCAGAATGAGTGTGTTAAGCATATATCAACTGTATCTCTGCTCTTAATGTGGTTTAAAAACCAAACAAAGAAAACCCTGCCCTAAAAAAAAACCCACCACAAAACGCAACAAATCAAACCCTACTTCTGTGGTAATGTTTTATTTAAACATACTTAGACTTGGATTTGTTTTAGCAGGGAGCATCAACACAAAGAGCTCAAAAGGAGACGCTAAAGAAAAGCACATCCAGCTCCAAGGGAGAAAACTTGCATGCACTGGATCTTGCTGGTATTTCTTCTATAATCTTCTATGGTGCATTGGAAAAGTTGTTTTGATGTGTGTTGCATTTTAATTTTTTTTTAAGCTTTGCCTTTCTCCTTTGCAAGCATTCTGCCTTGTGATGTTTCTTGTCATGGCTGTGAGGGGTGGATATAGTTTGTAGATAATGTCTTGTGAGCAGGGAGGATACTAGCTGGAGCTAATGAGAAGTGAAGGAATGAATGTAACTGGCAGCCAGAAATAAAATAGCCTTTGGACTATTGAGCCACACTCTCTTCCATGTGAGGAGATATGGAGGAAGAGGGTGGTGGTTTCTTTTGTCTCTGTATGTGTCATTAAACTGAGGTTTCTAGTCAATACAGAATTCAACCTCTCTTGCCTGTGCTGTTTGGCTGCTGTCTCCTGCAGGTGAAATGCACTCTGAAGAGGTTGAGGGTGGTCCACTCTTACCTGATGTGTTGAAGGACTCTGCCAGCACTGAGGATATAGCCACGCAGGTGCAGTACGCAGCGCTTGAGCTCATTCTGATCTCACATCAGGCTAATTCTCATCTAAAACCAGTGTACCATGTCACTAGCCTCTAACTGCTTTGCAGTGCCTGATGGGTTCCTTCTTACTGTGTTTTGCCTCTCTCCTTAGAAGTTTCATGATCCGTCTGGCAAATCACCAAGAGAAGAAGGAAGTGTGAAGCGGAAGGACACAGGTTTGTCAGTCTTGATAACATGGAAGAGCTGCTTAAAAAGCAGAAAGGGGTGTTGATGGAGTTGTCATCTTTCTTCCAAAGACAAGCAAGCACTGAGGTTTTTGGTATCTGAAGGATACTCTTCGCATAATATCTTCCATTTTTCTGTCTTGTATATCACAACAGGCTGTGGCAAGATGCTTTTGTATAAGCTTCTGAGTTCATTGCTAACTCTTAAATCCTGTCCTTGATCACAGGGGAACAGCCCAGTGACACAGGAGAAAAAGATGGGGAATAAGTAAAAGAAGCAATCTGAAAAGTAATTTTAAAATATTTGAGTGTGGTGCAAGTTCATGTTAAAAAAAAAAAAGTCAAGAGGTCTTGACTTCCTTTATACCTAAACACAGATGTAGACCATCATTGTAAGCATTTGGTAAATGATGATTTGTATTACTGCTGTAGCTTCTTAGATAAGTGGCATTTAAGGATTATTTTTTAAAATGAAACAGAGCTTGCACAGACTAATTCAAAACTGTAGCACGGTCTCTTTGATTGGAAACAACTGAACTTCAAGCAGGTCAAGCAGCAATGGGATGTCTTCATCCTAATGTTCCTGATACTGATGTTGTTCTGAGACTGTCTTAAAGTTGCTGTTGTGACTGTGCACCAGGTCACTGAAACTTTGGCCTCAGGCAAAAGCACTCCCTTTCTTGTGAGCTGGCTGTGTTCCTGTTCCCAATATGCCTTTTGCTTTTGTTCAGCATTTGCAGAATATACGTTTTGCTGTGTCAGCTTAATTTGGGGGGAAGGTGAATGCTGAGGACTTAGTTTTTATCACTGTTTAGAGTCTTACAGTAGGAGAGAAGTTGATACCATGAAAAGGCAGAAGTAGGCTTATGTTCAGAATCTTCAGGTGTCTTCTGTGACTGCACCTGAACACTCATTCCATGAACCCTAAATCAAATTCAGTGTGTTTATTGTGTTCCAACTGTCCTCCTTGTCCTGGGCTCCACCACCTTCTTGCTTTCTGCCCTATGTAGACTTGAGAGGTGGTTGATCCAGCACAAACACCTCGCTGAGCTCAGAAAAGTGGACAGTCAGATGAAGGGATGACTTTTCTGCCAAGCTTTCCTTAAAATATGGGCTGCAGCCTCCCTTGCCACGTTCCCAAGGGTTTTCCTGGCTTAAAAGTTTTTGTGTGGTAACTCGAGTGAAGCTGAAGACTGTTATGGGTGCAAATAGTTTGTTTTCCCCTCTCTCCAGTGTATGTATGCACTTTTTTAAAGCAACAGTTGAAATTAGTTCAGGAACAAATAAGCATAAAGAGATTGTGAGCTTGGGTTGGAACAGAGAAGGGGAAGAAGTTGGGCAAGAGCTTTCTGTCTGATTTAGAATGGTGGGACAAGAAATGAAGGTGTCTTTAAGGTGGAGATGTATAGCTTTCCAGCTACCTCCTTAGCCTGGAACAGTGTAGTTCCTCGCTTCTGCAGGGGAAGAGACTTGCTGGTTAAGTCTTGTTCAGTCTTGCAAAGGTAATGCCAGACCATAAAATGAAGTTGCCTGCTTTTCTGTGGGATTGATAGTTCAAGTGGTGTTTTTTTGCTCAGGTACCTGGTATCGCTATGTACCTCGTGCAAAAGAACAGGTCTGTTCTGAAACATCTGTTTTCTTTCTAGGTATATTAAATGACACTGTCATAAAAAAGCCTAGACTTTCCAGTTGGGAGACCAGTAATTTGTCCTATGATGCTTCCTATAAGCCAAGGAAACTTTTTGATTCAGAAGAGAAGGAAGAGGAGATCCAAACAGGTAAAGTCAGGCTGACAACTAAGGTTGAAGTGTTTAAATGCTTTGTGTGTCTCTTGATGGTAGACATCATAGTCACATGGAAGCTTGAAGGAGCGGTATCTGTACTGAGGGGAACTCCCAGAGTTAAAATATAGCAGAAGGCACATATTGTGGCATTGCCACTGGATACCATGTATGCAGAGGGTGTGAATTAAGGAAATTTGGATTCCCTAACCACAATCCACTTGGGAAAACCACTCAATGATGCCAGCGTTTTCTAGTCTTTCTGAGTAGTGGTTTTCTAGAGCTCTTAAAAAACCAAACCAAACCAAAACCCACAAAAACCCCACAACCCAAACTGGAAAAAAGTGCAGATAACAGACAAAGTAACAGCAAACCACTGCTAACTCTGAACAGGAGGTTAGGCTTTACTTGCAGTGAATAAGTAGAAGGCAGAAAAGCAGTGCCCTGGGTTTAAATTCCTAAAGATTTTATTACTTGGAAATATGTTGCTCTTTGGTTAGCATTGTGCCTCTTCTTCCATGCTGCTTTCTAACAAGTCTTGTCTTGATGCATTTTGGGGCAGTTTCCCTCCTGCTTGTGGGATCTAGAAGAGCAAAACTCAAATTCCAGTTCTAATAAAACATTGTTGATGAACCCTTCAATGCCACCGAGGTTTATATTCCACTAAGCCCTCCAGCCCAGGACTAACGGGGCATATGCTTTCTCTTAGGTCTGGATGTGGATGATGCCAAGACGCTGCATGAAGATTTCGGTGAATCAGGGGTGATTGCTGCATTTGAAAGCTTTGTTGGCCAACTAAAGAAACTGTTCTGGGTAATGCATGCTCTATTAATGTGTGTGCCTTGTGTGGCACTTTCTCATAGTAAAATACCTTTTTTATTGTTGGGGGGAGGGGATTAGTGTGTAAATATCCCATCAATGTTTTGTGCCCAAGAGAATACTTGTACTGGGTCAGCACTCTGTGCAGCCGTAACTAGTTTTTTGTTGGTGGTGGTGTTAGGTGCTCACACTGAATTTTAACATCAGTTCTTGCATCGAGGCTGGAAGTGGTTGAATTTTCAAATTGCTTATGTTTAAAATATACAGAGTTTATATTAATGCTGGTCTGAAGTGGTACAGACAAACACCTGGGTTTGGTGCAGTCAAGTGTGTTGGTGTAGAGGTGAAACTTGCTGCTTTGCTGGCTGGACAAGCATGATCCTGACCTGAAGTTGTGTGGGTTACACAGAGGTCTGTTGGTGTAACCAGTGTGGTTAAACAAAACCAGTTAATATTTGTAGTGCCCTGCCTACGTGTGATCTCACTTCAGTTTAAATTTGGCTTGAGATGGTTTCTGCAAGGCTGGAAGGTGGCCTGTGTAGGAGTTTGTTTTCCAGGGAAAGGTTTTTGCGAATTAGACATTTAGGTTTTGTGTTGGGCCATGGCCCGTCCCTAACGGTGAGTCCTGCGGCTAGTCCCGCTGCAAGAGGATGGAAACCAGAGCACAGAACACTCTGAGGATTTCTGAGAAGAACGTGTCTGCCCTGCTGAACCAGATACATGAGTGCAGGTAAGCTGTCTGCTGCTGGCTGAAAACAGCTTCAGCTTTGTGCAAATTTTGATCTGAAAAGTAATGCCTCTTTGTAAGTGAACCTGGGAGTAAGATACTGTGCTCATTATGGTTTGTAAAGCAGGGTATGTTGTGTATGTGTGTGTCTTCCTTTTGTGTAACAAGTGTTTCAGAAGCATAGCTCTTGTTGCCTTGCCCTGCTTGTCCTGTAAGGGGGGAGTGGATGGATAATGTAAAGCAAGCTTGAGTTGGGAGCAGTTGATGAAGCAGTCTTTAGACTGTCTTCTCATCGTCACCAGTATTCACAAATCTGTTTAAAAACCTTTAGTAGAGTTTTTAAATGTAGAACACTTCTACAGAAACATGTTCTAAGAAAGAAGCCAGACTCTGATTGACTTAATGAAGTCTGGGAGAAGAAAAGCCAGGGGTCTGTTGTAAATCCATTCCTGTAGATTGCTTCCACATGCATGGAAAAGAATGCCAGCTAGTAGACTTTACAGGCACTCACCAGACAGGGGTTCAGGCAGGTCATTTTGCTTTGAGCTGTCAGATTTCTCAGTTTATAGGAGCAAGACTGAAAAAATTATAGTAATGGATTTGTTATAAGAAAAATATAAGCATAACCTGAGATAAGAGTAAGCCTATCAGGCCTCTGTATCTACTGTTCTGTTTTCAGGATTTAGATCAACTGTAGTATGAAATAATGGCCTTTAAAGTGCAAAATGATGATTATTGGTAAGATCTATATGAGCAGAGTTTGCTTGTCATTAAGGTACACAGAGAAGTCTGTGTTCCAAAAACAAATCCAGGGAATGCTTTGGGGTGGAAGATGAGTTGATGGTGGTAAGCTGCTGCTTGGTTAACTGAGTAATGTGGTGTTGACCAGAGTTGCAGGACAGTGGGGACAGAGCTGTGCCAAACCTACCCCAGAAGGGCGGTTTTTAAAGTCACCATCATGATGGCTTGGCATCCTACTGCCAGGGAAAAGGTGGCAAACCCAAACGAGTAAGAGTGTTGCTGGTTAAGGTTTAGAAATCTCTGGCATCCTGTGGCAACACCATATGTGTAGCAGAACCCATCAGAGATGTCTTCAGCTCGGAAAATCTGTGCTGAAATTCCTGGAGGCTGGGAGAATATGCAGGGCAAGTATTGCACTGGGAACCCTCTTGTACCTGCTGTCACAGAATCGCAGAATCACAAGGTTGGAAAAGACCTTTAAGATCATCCATTCACATCCTAAACTAAACCATATCCCCAAGTACTTCATCTACCCTTTTTTTTTTGAACACATCCAGGGAACACATCCTGGGACTCTGTTACCAGCTGCAATCTGAGACAGGCTATTTAGCTAACTCATCTTCAGTTTGACCCCCAACAGCTATTCATGTGCTCTGTGACATACCTGGGAACAAAGCTGCCCCATGTAGTTCAGCAAGGTTGTTTGCTTCTGCCAAAAAGCAGGTTTGGTGCTGAAGGGATTGTCATTTATCTTTTGCTACTGCACACTAAAGTATCGAACTTATTTCTGTTCTCCATCACCAGGCTGAGTAAGCTGGAGACCTTCCAGAAGATTGTTGTTGAAGAGCTTGCCAATCTTGAGAAGGAAACTCAAATTTTGGCAGACATGGAGAAGGATGCAATGGTGTGTACGACTTCTTGTGTGCCAGCCTGTGGAGGTACCTCTTCCCAAGTAACAGGATCTTTCTTTGGGGCTTGTTTTAGGACTTCTGGAATGCACAGTTGTTCAAACTGAGTTCTTTCTGTAACCAGCAAAAGAAAAGGTATGTCTCTGCCCCGTCCTGCATGCTCACAAGTCCTCAGGAGGCACTAGTTAGGCTGGTGATACTCCCACTGGTGTACAGGGAAGTATTCTGAAGCACCAGGATGACACCTCCACTCGGTGTCTGTCGATGGAGCCTTTGCAGCCTCATAAGTGTTTTGAGTTGTGTGGGGTGCGACGAGGGACTCTGCATGCAGAGCTGTGCAGGGCAGGCACGTACCTCAAGAGATCTGTACCAGCATCTGCAACAAGATGTGGCTGTGTCTGTATTTACAGGTCAGGGGTGGGGGAAGGATGCAATCCTTTCCTATATAAAATACACTGTTGGTACAAATGCTGGGCAAAAAGCTGCAGAAGAGGGAATCCTGAGGTCTGTTTTTACTGGCCAATATCTCTGGTTTTGCTGCTTCAGTAAATACTAATGGTTCACAGATAAACTAGCCAAGCTCGCTTCTCTTCTAGAATCCAGACTGTTGACTCTGCCCTGGGCGAAACAGCGAGGAGTTTTGCTGACACCTTCCATAATACCACGGTGCGTGCGGTGTGTGGGCAGGCCTGGGGGTGGTGAACTGAGCTGTGACCTCACTCATAGGTGTTGGAAGCAAAAAAAGATGAAACTGAAGGCCTGGGAGGGGAATCCTTTGTTATCTGTGAGTCTGTTTCCTCATGAGACTCCCAGTCCTGATGATTGGCAAGCACTGAGAAGCTGTGTTTGTCTGGCTAGGGACTAGGGAAAGCAGTCAGAAATGACTTGCCTAAAGGAGAAATAAGGACAAGGACTGTCTAGGTATTGATGCTTCTCTTGGATTCATATCTGGATTACTTCATCCAGAGGCTGGTTTCTGTATAGTTAGTGACCTTTAATGAAGTTCTCTTCTGTCACCGTGTCCCACTTGCCCTTGGGGTTGTGCATATGTGCAGTACTGTGGCTAGGAGCTCTGCAGCCTAACAACACCCTGCATACTTTCTCTCATTTGTTTTTTGGGTCTGACAATATATAGATTTGATGCCTCCAACTGATTTCTAAAAACCAAATTTATTCATTTGCCTTGGATCCCGACATTCTGTTCTTAAACTCTTTGGAGTCTATTTGCTAACTTATGCCCTTATTTTAATTTGGAGGCTCAGCTGAACACTCTTTGATACCCTGCTTAGTTTCCATCTCATCCACCTCATCACAGGCACACAAGTATCTGCTGCTGTCCCAGATTTTATGTACTGATCTTCTGGCTTTAGGGGTTTGGCATTCCTGTAATAAGACTGGGGGATTACTCTGTGTAGTATGCTGTGTCTGCACTGCACAGAGTTGAAGAAGGCTCCCTGTGTTGAGGGGGCAGCCATGTCTGTGGTCACAACAGTAGACTGGAGCCTGGGATGTTAGAAAAGCTGAAAACCCAGGGCTTGTTTCCCTTGGCTGTTAAGGCTGGTATCCTGAGCCTTTCTGAAGAGACAAGTTTCCATGATAATCCACGAGTTGCTCAGGGACATGGGTCTTTCCCTTACCCCAGAGGTGGTCCTGCTGAAGGACCATGGGAGCTGCTCATCCTGCAGCACCTTGGTCTAAGGCAGGTGCTTGAGAATTAAAGGCTAAATCTAAAACTGCACCTGGGATCTCTACAGCTTCTTTTCTTATGCAATATAAATATTTGATTATTATGAAAACTTCTGGAATGCTTTTCATTATCCTCTTTTCCCTTCCCTGCAGGATGAACACCCGAAGTCAGTAGACAACACGTCCATTGTTCCTTCTGACTAGAAACCACTGAATTCATTAGAGCTCTTAACATTTGAGCACCTCACGCAGCACAGAGAAGACCATACTGTGAAGGATATCAGTTGGTTTTTAAATGGAAAGGAAAAAGGGAGGGAAATAACACTGATACTGAGCCTTTATTTTTCTTCAGAATATACACTGCTGAGTGTTTCAGTTCTGACCTCTGTTGGTAACATTAAGTGTTTCTGTAAAATTGCAAGATGGATCTGTTAAATGTCAGAGAGACAGAAAATGAGCTAAACGTGACTTAGCCACCACACTGATGTGTACAGTGGCTTTCTTTGAGTAGTCTGCTAATACGTTTATCAAATGTAAAAACATTTAGTGGTTGAATATAAGTAAAAATGTTGTTGGTCCAGGACAATGACCACCTCGTTCATTTCAAGTTGGTGCATGGTGCATGCCTGGAAAGGTGCTCTGGGGCCCCATATGCCCTGTATGGGATGTGTTGGGGGTAGGCTTGCTTGTGTGCATGCAGCAGCATGGGAACTGCTGCCTTGAAACAAGAGCCACTCGATTCTGGATTGCAGAGGGATGGATGAGATCTTGGCTAGATGCCTCATGGCAGACCAGAGGCTGTGAGGGGCAAGAAACTTGGAGCCTTGCAGAGAAAAGGGCGAGTGAAGCTGGAGAAATTACTTTTAAACCTAGTGACTACTGGCTTTTAGGAGAGTTCTAAGTCCAGTGAATTTAGGATTACATAAACCAGCATCTAAGGTCTCTTGAAAGCAAGCAGCAGATCAACAATGCTATTTTAATGTTGTCTTCTGCTTTGACAGAGTTCCCTAAATCACAGCTGCTTTTTGCAAGCCGCCTTTAGCGCTGCAGCAGGCTTAGCACGTGCTAGTGCATCTTAATGAATTTGAGGGAGCACAGCATGTTTCCAAGCTCTGTGTTTCCATCTACTTACCTTATAAAGCAACCTCAGAGTGCTGTGTGGGTTGGAGCAGAGGGAGTCGTTCCCTGCACACAGTGTACCTTTGACAAAAGCCCACTTCTGCCGGGGTTTGTTTCACTGCTGACTGTCTTTTGGGGGTTGAAACTTGTTCCTTCTTGAGAAGATCATGTAGAGCAGTGTCAGCACAGAGAAGAGAGAGAAGCTGCTATTGCCATCACTTAATCATTTTCTGGAGATTATGCTTATTCCTTTAGTTTAAGTAGTCCTGACTGGAGTTGGCATGAATCCACCTTAATCCTGTCAACGGGCAGTGGGCTGGTTTAAAAGAAAATACCTCTTCATCCCTGTGATTCCTAAAGCTCCAGGTGCACTACTCTGCTCTCTGCCCTTTAAAATGTGAAGGGCTGAAGCTGTGATTTTGCATCCACTCCTTTGCACTTACTTCTTTGAGGGATGGCACCAGTGACCTGACTAAGCTGCATTCTCCTGCTGCTCTTTGGTGCCTTTCCAGCTGCTGTTTGAATCCAGGTATCTGAAAGCCCTCAAAGTGGCTGTGTCTTTTTGGGAGTTGAAGCTGTAACCTCTGTGAACAGCTCTGCTTGTGCCTGGTAAAGCTGTTTAGCTTTGCAGCCCAGTAAGAGTTTTCAGCACACTTTGTGTCCTGCTGATATCTGCTGTGGCTGCACCATCCATAGTGACGGTACCGTGTGGGTGTGCCATCAGCACTGTTAACCAAAGAAGGCTTAAAGCTATCAGCCTGAGTGATCTGAGCATCCCTTCCTATTGCCTGGCTTTACCAGGTGCGAAAAAGAGAATAATTTGGGGCTTTTACTACCTAAGTAGTAATGCAAGGTCCTGGGCCTAGGATTGTGGTGAGGGGTTGGACTGAACTCAGTGTTTACTCCTGGTGAATGTAAAGGGATGCTTTGTGCAGTGTTGCTCCCTGTCATAAGTACCTTCTAGAGGCTTATTGTAGTTCCTGGGTAAAGGCCTGCATCCCGTGGCTTTGTTTCCCCCTGACTTGGCCTGGCTGCATCCATCACGCTTGGCCTAAGAGGACGCTTGAGGCGAAGCAGACTATGGAAAGCTCCTCTCCGTTCTTATTGCAGGTGCTCTTGTATACTGAATTTTGTGAAGCCATGGAAATGGTGCTGATAGCCTGCATCCCTGGGGCATGTGTCATCTCCCTGGGGCGTGGATGTCACCTCAGACTGCTTAGGCTTGCTCACCTACAGCTCCAGGGAGCTTGCTGCTGAAAGGGAAGCTTTGAAATAGGGAGAGGATGATGTGTCAGGGCTCTTTCTGGTTGAAGGACTGTCTTTAATTTTTTTAACTATGACAATAATGGTCGATCTTTCTTTTTGAGAAGGAGCCATCAAACAGCAAGTTAAAGCTTCTAAGAATTTAAGCTTTGTCAGCACAATGGAGTAGATGTGTGGCAAGTGTTGGTTTTGCTGCCTTTCCCTGCCCTTTGTGTGTCTCTGCAGAACACTCTGTGTCTCCTGTGGCTGTGAACACTTAAGAACTTTTTTCATCCAAGTATCTTCGCTAGATAATATGCAGAAACAAGACTGCATACCATCTCTTACTGTTGAATCCCTGTGTAACCTGTCACTACAAAGCCTGGAAGGTGTGTGAGCACTTCAGAGGGCATAGATAAAAGAGAAATCAAGACTCTTACTTTATTTAAAATTATGATAAATGCTTTATGCACCTACACTTGTTTAACTTTTATTGGAAAAGTTCTGAACTGTAACAGCTGCAGAAAGGGATGCCATGCAGCTTAGATGTCTCTTATTCCTGCGTTACTTTTTCTGTGCCTTTATATAAAACCCTTTGCCTATTGAGAAGCTTGAGTTCTAGGTTGGTAACCCATGAACTGCCCAAGCTGTAAGGACATGATAGAAACTCTGGTCTCTCCCAATGGTCTTTCCATCTGTAGTCAGAAGTGGTTGTACCTGGAGGCAGCATCTGAAACAGGAATGACTTTTTCTGATTTTGGACAGCCAACTTCCTGCACCTCTGGGTCAGTTCAGCACGTTTGAGCTGTGAAACCCCTTGAAGGTCTTAAGACCATTTGTCTTCTGCAGATAATATCTTGGCAACACAGAGCTGTAACTGGGTTACCATCACATTTCCTTTTCAAAGGTGGATAGCTGACCTTGACAGGCTTCCTTTGCCTGATCACTTAAAGTCTCTTAAGTGTTATTTATCGAGCTATTTTGTTGTTCTTTTCAGTGTTCAGTCTTGAGCCAGAGTAGCACAGGTAAGGGTGCTAAAACTGTGCTAGTGTGGCGGGCTTTTTTGTTTTTCAAGTGCAAAACCTATGTGTCAGTACCCAGAAAAAGAAATAGGAAATACGAAGTGCACACAAGGGATAACTGCTTTGTGTGTTTTAAGCTCTTAATGAGTTTAATATTAACTCTGTTATAACCTCTGCTATCCTTATGCCATATCTTTTGGGTGATGAAGCTGTGCCAAGTGCTTGTTTACCTGCATGTTCTGCATCAATGTAATGGTCCATCTGAGGTCTAGAGGGCTACTGATACCTAGTGGCAAGACTACAAGGAGGCCATGCGAGGTCAGCAAGAGGGGTGTCCTCTGTGGCTGGAAATGGGCAGGGTGACCAGAGGACCTGTGTGTTTGCCCTGGCCTGGGGTCAGCTCACCCCGCTCTCAGCAGGGTGCGCTGGTGTGGGCCAGAGTGCACTGTGACAGGTTCTGCTGTGAGTCACAGGGCTGTGCCTAAGAGTGGTGCACTGGAAAATAGGCCCTTTTCCAGGAACAGTTGAGAGCTGCTGTATCTGGGGAACAAACACAGAAACAGAGCCCTTCCTGGCCTTATTTTACAGGGTGTTTTTTGTTTATTTTGAGCAAGAGTTGAGAGACTGTTACTTGTAGCTAAACTGTGAAAGAATACATGTAAAGCCTTGGCACACATCTGCAGCCTGAATTATCTCCTTTAATTCCACTGTTCCTCGAAGTGCCTTAGAAAAGCTCATTCCTTCCCCCTTGTTCCTTGGGAGACTACTAGTATCCCAAATCAGTGAATTAAACTCAATAGCTTGCTTTCTTCTGCTTTACTTCCCTGTCCTCCTATGTCCACCCCCGGTGAGCCCTGGTAGCTGCCCTGCCTGCACAGCATTCACTGCAAACTCACTCAGCAGCTGGGTTGACTGCTGGCTTATTTACCCATTTTTGTCAGGTGCAACTCTCAAATGAGATATTGTAAAGCCTTTACGTAATGGAAACAACAGCACAAGAAGAGACAGTGCCAGTAAAAGTCTGGACTGAGGGACAGGATTCCACATCTTGGCAAAAAGTCCTAGGTGGACCAGGTGACTGGCCCTAGCTAGATATGTTTGGGAGGAGAGCTGATCTCCTCTAAGTTGTATCTCTTCCCTGTCTCAACTGTGATGATCCAGTTATGCTTCACTGTGCCCTCACTCTGTTGTGCACAGCAAACTCTAGAGGTATTTTTGGTGATGTGTGTGGGGCACTACACAGTGTGTTAAATGAAGTGTGAATAAAAACTGGGAGTAAAACTCAGTTGGGCTCTTGAGTATAAAATGGTCATTCTCCTGTTAAATAAAGTGCTACCCCAGCCATCAGCAGGTCAAAGTGAGAGGGTACCTGACCCTAATGACTGCTGCCTGGGGATTTCAGCTGGAACTTGCTGCAGGAACAGACTTTCTTGTTGTTTCATCAGCAAACTGTCCATGTCACCAACAAAGATGTTGAACAGTGCTGAGGAACACCACAGTTCAAATAGGAACGGTAAACATCCTGCAAAACACCTCTTTCCTATCAACTCAATCAGTCTCTGTGGGTGTGTGTGACGTGCAGCAATGCTGCCTGCCCAGATGACAAGGAGAGCAGAGTGCAGCCAACAGCCCTGCAAAGAACACGTGGGAGCCTCATGCTGGTGTGCACGGGGCTGGTGTGTGAAGTTGGTTCTCGGCCTGAGGAGAATGTCACAGAGTTTTAGGGGTTGGAAGGGACCTCGAGAGATCATTGGGTCCAACACCCCTGCCAAAGCAGCTCCCTAGCTCATATTGCACAGGTAGTTGTCCAGATGGGTCTTGAATATCTCCAGAGAAGGAGACTCCACCACCTCCCTGGGCAGCCTGTCCCAGGGCTCTGTCTCCCTCACTGTGTAAAAGTTCCTCCGCATGTTGGTACAGAACTTCCTGTGCTCCGATTTACAGCCATTGCCCCTTGTCCTATCTCCCCCGACCACTAAAAAGGGGCTGGCCATTTCCCCCTGTGTCCCACACTTCAGATATTTATAAACATTAATAAGATCCCCTCTTAGCCTTCTTTTCTTGAGGCTGAACAGCCCCACTTCTTTCATCCTATCCTCATAGGGAAGATGCTCCAGTCCTTTAACCATCTTCATAGCCCTTTGCTGGTCTCTCTCTAGGACATTCCTATCTTTTTTATACCAGGGAGCCCAGACCTGGACACAATACATGTTCTGAAAGCTTTCTGAAAAAGTTTCACAACAAATATCATCTCTCATACCCACTTTCCAGCAATCTGATGTCTCAAATAAAGGGCAGTGGAGACAGCCTGATAGTAAAATTTATTTATTTACAGTGTTATGTGTTACAGGAAAATCAGTTTAAAAAGTCAATGCTCCTCTTTCTTCAAAGTTGCAGCATTTTGAAGATGTTAAGACAGGTCTGAAGAATTTAAAACATACCTGATTCCAGCCTTCTGGCCAGTCTGGATCAGCAGTTGAGACCATCTTGGTTTTCTCCTTTATTATTTTTTTTTTCCTTTTTTCTTTTTTTTTTTCCCCAGCCCTTGGAGTTTCAAGTAAGGCAGTTATTTATTTATTTATTTATTTATTTCTCTTTTGAATGAGGTTTCAACAAAACAAAAGAGGGTGCCTGTGGGATTGGTGGCTAGAGTAAACTTTAACTCCTAGCATGCTGACGTTGTCCACCTCGATAGTCGAACGCATGCTTTGCCATCAAAAGGTTATGGACTTTGCTCAGCTGAGAATCCAGGCTGGGGCCACCCAACCGTTTTGTGGCCCACCTTAAACAAAGGGTTTGGCTAGCTGCCTGGGGTGCTGGCTTGCCAAAAGCATTTAAATATCATGGTTGGTTTTGTTCCCTAGTTGATGCTGGTGCCGTTCAGCAGCCGGCTGCTCACCTCTACCTCCTGTGCTGCAGCATTGCAGGGATTTCAGTTTTCTGTGGGAGCAGAAGGGTTTGTACACGCTGTAACGGAGCAGGAACTGCCTGGAGACAAGTGGTATCCAGTGGGACTTTCTAGTGCAAATTTAAAATGAACTCTGACTTGAGGCACACTTCTCTGTGCGACTTTCTCCTCTTGCTTTTGCTGGACAAAACAATCTGTTCTTCTCCCACCCTGTATCAGTTCCTCAGCCCTTTCCTTCCTATCCATGAGCATTTGTGGCTGCAGTCTTGGGGTGCGAGGCTGCCTGCCTTGCACCTGTGCTGCTCCCTGGGACTAAACCTTCCTGCCTTTGCACCTAAAGTCTCCAAGACCCCCTGACAATGGTAGATCATCTGGAGGGGATAATTGACCTGTGAGGTGGAGAAGCAGGACTTGAGACAGCCTTCTCTCCACGTGGGCCCCTCTGCAGGCTGCTTGGTCCCTCTGTGTTGGTTGGGCATGTGGTTTGTCCTCTTCCTGCTCTGGGACCACACAGGTTGACAGGAGGGAGAGGACATGGTCCCTTTGCAGAACCGCTTCAGTGCAAGGGGCTTGCTGGGCTGGGGTGACTCAAAAAGCTGCTTTTGTTGAGAGAACTTGTACATACAAGACTGGAAGAGACCAGAGCTACTTGTTGTGAAAAGGGAGAGAAAAAAGCTGTGTCTACTTCCAGGAGAGATTATAAGGGCTAAATGAGAAAGGGGTGAGGGGCAGATCCCTGGAGTTAACCCTGGGCTCTCTTCACAAATGCCCAGTGGGAGGTAAACACAGCTGAGTGAAGCAGAGAAGGTGGTGACTTGCTGTTGAGATACACAGCTTTGCAGCTGCAGGCGCCAAGTACCTCCCTGCTTTTCCTGCAGAGGACTGTGCCTCAGACCCAGCTGTTTCTCCAAAGACCAGTCTAAGGCCCACCTAGCACAGAAATTACTGTATAATGTGCTTTGCTCATCACTGAATTAACCCTTAAGACCTTCTGCATCTTCTAGTCCATCAGTAGTTGGCATTTCAAGCGCTGCTAATTCGAAGCACGCTGCGTAGCATTAACTTTGTGCACGTTTATGCTCAAAGGATTTATCTTCATTAAGTTGCTGAGCTCCTTTCTTTCAAAACCCATTTAGCCCAAACTCTCTTAATTTAGCACATCCAAAGTGCCTGGCTTTGCTCTGACCGGCGCTCAGAGCCCCACGTGGCTGTGCAGTACCGTGCGCTCTACGTGCCGCGGTGGGCAGCCCAGGGTGCTGCCAGCCCAGCCCTCTGAAACACCAAGCTGCACGGAGCATGTCCTGTCTGCAGGCTCTGGGGTGGTGCACATGGGCCCCTTGCCAGGGCCCCCCAAGACCAAAGGAATGGCTGTACCCCATCGGTGTCCACGGGAGGGAGCTTGTCTTGGGGAACAGCTGGGAAGAAGCAGAGGGAGGGGTGCAGTGATGGGAAAGGTGTGATTCTCTTAATCTTTTATTATTATTTTTTTAAATTTTACCCCCTTCCTTTTCCTGTTCGTGGCCACAGTTTAAAGGAATGTTGGGCACACTAAGGAGCCTTGCCTCCCACGTGCACAGAAGGGGCTGGCCGTGTTAGTCTGGACAGAGTCCTAACCTTTTGAAGGCATTGATAGCTTTATCCATCAAGTGTTTGATAAGGCGTTTTCGTGTCAGCATTAGAGATCAGGAAGGTTTGCTTTTTCATATGAGAAAGATCTTGGCTCACTCTGTTCCGATGGTGATCTCTGACAGGACAAGTAACTCTACCCATTTTGTTAAAACCTAAACAGCAGTACATTATCGTGTGTCTGGTACAAAGAACTGATATATGTCATAGGTTTTAAGCTAAAGTCTGCAATTCAGTCTTTTTTCGTCTTGATTTCTTTTTTTTTTTTTTAGAAAAAATAATAAGAAATACTGTACTTATTGTGCTTTCTTATTGTTCAGGAATCCATTGGCAGCAGCAAAGCAGTCTTTATGGAAACCGTTCTTGACTTCAGTTGTGCCAGGTGTGTCCTTCACAGCTGTTCTTGAAGGTGCTTTCCGGTATGTCTGTAAAAGAAAAATCCCAAATTAAATACTTGGGTCTATTTAGTGCCCTCCAAACACTGCTTCTGTTCAGCTGTGAAAGGGAATTGTTTGTAGATGTGGATCTTTATGTTTGCTTCAGACTGCTGTGAGGGTATTTGTCCTGGTTCTGGCCAGGCCAGAGTTGGCCTCACCAGGCAGTACGTTATTTTTGTGGCTGTGGGGGACGTTACCTGATTAGTACTGCACTGCTGTAATGCTAACTGATGGCAAAAGAGGGGTTTTCCCTGAAAGAAAACATGAAGGGAGGTTGTGGAGGGGTGGGGGCTGACCTCTTCTCCCTAGTGACAAGCGATAGGACAAAAGGAAATGGCCTCAGGTTACACCAGGGGAGGTTTAGATTGTATGTCAGGAAAAACCTCTTTAGAGAGGGTTGTTAGGCATTGGAACGGGCTGCCCAGGGATGTGGTGGAGTTTCCATCCCTGGAGGTATTTAAAAGACGGTTAGATGTGGTGCTGAGGGACATGGTTTAGTGGTGGTTGGCAGGTTAGGGTGATGCTTGGACTTGATCTAAAGGGTCCCTTCCAACCAAGACAGTTCTATGATTCTATGGTTCTAAGCTCTATGTACACAGGCAGGCTGGTGTGGTCCCTGCTCAAAAAAAACCTTGAAATAACGCAAAGACATAGCTGCTTGTTTCTTTTTTTCCTGGGAGGGAGAAAGCCTCAAAGTTGTGTAACGGAGCAATTTCAGCCCTGGATGCAGTACTTGATTTGCTACACAAGTGAAGAAGAGCTGAGCTGCAGTAGGGAGGGTGTCATGACTGAATAAACTGTCTCTTACAGACATTACCGCATCTGTTGTCCTTAATCAACACACATATTTTAATACAAGCACAAGTACTGATGCTTATTCCACACGTGAGGCCATCGAGACTGCTATCCAAAAAGTTCTCCCCCCTTTGTCTTGTCAGAAAGCTCTCAGAAGACTATTTACCTTAATGTAGAAGTTTATGAAGAGAATCACCAGTGTGGCCATGTAGGAGGACTGGAACATGAGGCAGCCAAAGGGGAATCCACATGGCTTCACCGCTGCGCTGAGCGTGTGCACAATAGTGAGCAGAAACTGGATCTGTGGAGCAAAGATCATGCATGTTTGCTGAGAAGCGGTTGGTGCTAGCCAAATCATGTGCAACAGTGTCTCCTAGTCTTGCTTTTGAAAGTTTGGGTACTCTTGAAAACAATCTCTTTCTGATCCTGTGAACGTAACGTGAGGGTTGAATTACACTCTTACAAAATCACTAAAAACTTTAGGGGTCAGATTTCCAAAAATATGAGTTTATAGGCCCAGTTGGGAAAATTAGAGTTCTTTTGTTTTAACAGGGATTGCTCTATCTTCCAGACTGTGGCATGTCAGTACAACATTATCTTCATTACTGGTCTGAAACTTGAGAAAACTCTGAAGATACTGAGAAGGAGTTTGGGTGTGCTGGGTATGCATTAACAGAGCTAAGATGGGGACAAATAAGGCAAAAATTGGCTGGAGAAGGAATTGCAGAAGGCTGTATTTTGGACTGTGAACCACTGCTGATGGTGATGCCTCTGATTCTTCCCAGCCAGTTGAGCATGCCCTCACTCCAGCGTGCTGGGGTGTGCTTCAAACAGAGCAGTGAGTTTCAGCTGCAGGGATGGTCTCAGCTCAGAAAAGAAGCATTTGCTAAATGCTTTTCTATACAGGTGTTTTTAAGTTCTCTGCAAAAATCCAAACTCCCAAATAATATGAACAGGCTCTAAGATAAAAAGGTAAAATGAGTTTTTTCACATCAAGACTTATCTTGTTGATAGAAGCTTTTGATGTGGCTCAGCTCTCTGGGTACAACAACTGCTGGAGTAAGCTTCTAGAAGTCAGAAAACTTTTGCCCTGTCTAAGGGTCTCTGTATGGGATTTTGCATTTTTGTAGTTGTACCCTGGTGTGCTCGGTTCACCTCAGCCAGCTGCCGGGTGCCCACCCAGCAGCTCTCTCACTTCCCCTCCTCAGCAGAGTAAAGGGAGAACATAAGATGAAAAGTTTGTGGGTTGAGATAAGGGCAGATAAGTTTTACCAATTACCATCACAGGCAAAACAGACTTGACTTCAGGAAGATTGATTTAAATTATTGCCAGTTAATAACAGAAGGATAGTGAGAAATAAAACAAAACTAAAACCACCTTCCCCATAGCCCCTGTTTCTTCCCAGGCTCAAGTCTGACTCTACCTCCTTTCTTCTAAGGGGATGGGGAAGGGGGGTTGCAGTTGGTCTTGTGACCAAAGCAGTATTGCTTTGGCTCTGCTGCTCCTTCCTCCTCTTGTCCCTCCCACGGGAGACAGTCCTGCACAAACTGCTCCAGTGTGGGGGCCCTTTCCGTGGGGTGCAGTCCTTCAGGAATGCACTGCTCCAGTGAGAGTTGTTAAAAATGAGGTTAAAACAGGTACATACCAGCTGTGCCTGAGTGAGGTATTTCTTCCACCACAGATACTTGCGCATAGAAGGGATGACCGACAGTCCGTAGTAAGAATACATGAGCACGTGGATAAAGCTATTCAAAGTGGGCCCAAAGAAACCTATAAAAATCCATCAAGGAAAGCGTTTTACATACCAGCTGCTTAAAAAGCATGAGGAGGTGTTATTGTTAGCAATGTCTCTCTTCCCTCTGTGCTTATCCCTTGCTAAAGCCGTTCCTGATGTGCAGAGGTGCTGTCCTAGGGACAACTGGCAAGCTCAGTGATGCTTCCTGTCAGGGCTTTTCTCATGCTGAATATCGTATTTTCATCCTGTGTTTTAAACTTTCTCCACCTTCCCTTTCTATTCTGTAGAGTACAGGCTATTGCTTTGTCCCCCTCCCAAGCATTATTTACGTGAGTCTGTCTGCTACTGCTGCAAGCTTTAGATGCCCTTGGGGGTGACAGCTGCTGGCACTGCAGCTTGGGGCCCCAGGAGGCACCCGCTCTCCTGCTCTCTGATGCAGCAGTCAAGGCTTTACTCTTGGACTAGCTTTATGTGGCTCTGGTTGAGTACCACCCTTGCTTTCTTCAGCGGCGATTCTGCTAGGTGCAGGTTTCCAAAATTTCACCCAAGGTAATACCTTTGCCACTCTAATTAGCTGCTACTTGGTAAATACTGATTCTAGAGCAAATTACCCTCAGTACCTTACAGACTGTTGAGAAGTAGCAGCATACTGCTGTATACTCATGTGTTTGATGGCAGTGCTTGACAACTACAAGATCATCTCATCAATTGTTATGATTTTCCTATCAATTACTTAATAATTACTGATTAACTACTTAGCTACTGATTTTTCCACTCAATCATAATAGAGTAAAACTAGTTCAAAGCCTGGGGACTATGTTCAGACACAATTGAAAGCATAAACCTCTGCTGATTTGTTTACACCTCGCTAGAAATACCTTGTAATTACTACAAAATCACTGATCTCTGCTCCTGCCTAGAACAGTGATTTACTTTGATCTTTGTGCTGTCCCTAATTAGTGCCAACAAATGTGAAATCCTGCTTTTTGTCCTGAAAAGAAATCCTGCAACAAGTTGCTGTGCCAAATATTACAGCGGGCTGAGGCGTTCCCTTGGATAGGTCAAAGAAAGAAACCTGGTTTTAATTCACAACCCTGATCCCACAGCCAGGTTTTCCTGTGGCAAGAAGTCCTGGAGAAGTGTGAATGTTGTGAGAACACCTTGAAGTAGTTCTCTGCTGTTTGGAATTAATATACAGATGCTGAGTGACCGGCCTCTGGCACCATACATCTTCCTCAGCTCAGCAGGGGAGACAATGATAATTGCAGTACCCTCCTAAGAGCCAAGTCACTTGGAGGGCAGCGCTGTGAAATATACTGGCCCCAAAATATAACAAAGCAAAGGATGCTGCTGCTTCTGCTATTTCAATGTGAAAGGTAAGACTGTATCAATCGGCTCTGGCTCTCCAGTAGCTCTATGGCTAGAACAAGATGTACTCTCACTTAAACTCAGACTGGTGTTTTAATTAGCAGTGATGCAGGGAAGTATATTGCTAAAGCAGAATGTCAGACTGATGTGTATTGCAGTCACACTTGTAAGCATGCTGCTGAGTTCATCTGTCACGATTGACTTTACTAGGGTCATGAATTCCTCCTACAGGTGTTTTTGGAGTAGGTCTTGTATGTGGTCTCTCTCTTGTACTACTCAGTAGTGACGTCCTGCCTGGCAGTGTTTTGAAGAGAAGTAAATAGGACAGACCATGACAGCAAAGAGGAAAATCTAGGGCCAAATGTTCAGATATTCTTGGCCTGAACCTTTAACCATGCTTTACTGCAGTCTGTAATGATACTGTACTGCGGTCTGTGGGTGTTGAGCAGCTCTGGAAGGCTGTGAACCTGGGAGGTGCTGTCATATAGCCCAGTGGCACACTTGCTTTGCGCAGTGATGCGACTGCCCTCCAGCAGCAGGTGACTTACACCCCGGGTGAGGAAGCAGATAGACTTACTTTGCCCACAAGGTATCCAGTTCAGAACACACCACCAGATGTTGAACATAGTGGCGTGGTGATACACGTGAAGGAAGGTGATCTGGCTGCTTTTCTTTCTCAGTACAAAGAAGATAGTGTCCATGAATTCAATTACTTTGGAAAAATAATACCACCACAGCACCTTGGCTACCTGTACAAGCAAGAACAAAGGAGCAGGAGATCAGTATCTGTCCATAAGAGGGTTTAAATATTGCTGTATTTCATTAGTCCCTAGGCATGCAACTGCCCAAAAAGCATTAATGTCCTATTAAAGGAGCAGCACAAGCTCTGGCTTAAATTTTATTTCTCTTTTGAATGCAGCAGTTTAGGAAAAAATGCGTATTTTTTAATGTGATTGTATAAATATATAATTATCTAAATATAACTTAAGAAACATAAACTTTGAGGAAGGGTTTTCTAATTGCTCTTCTTTTTTTTTATCAACGATAGTTGTGTGTGGGGGGGTTTTTTGTGGTTTGTTTTTAAGGGTGATACTATTTATGTATTCTTGGCACTGAAGAGCTCTTGCTGGCAGCTTCATTTTAAGTAATCCGAATTTGACACTGGACAAAAATGTAGCAGACCCTCCTCTAGAGTTGAGACATTTTATCAGAGCTCAGGAGATGCCCCAGGACGGGTGAAGACAGCTAGCTAAAACAGAAAGGGGAAAACATCTTATTGATGGGAAAAGGTATTTAACTGACTCTTTCCTGGCCAAAACACTGACAGATTTTGAGGACTGGGGAAAATTATATGAGTTAACCCATCTTTCTGCCCTTGAGCTCTATAACAATATTTGGAAAGCAAACCAGACGTGGGGAATGAAAGTGAATTAATACAGGGAATTGCTGTGATGCAGAAAGAAGTGTTGGAATTAGAGATTGAGTCAAGCCAACCCAATGTCTCTGCAATTTTCTAGTGTTTGGCTTAAATAAGTTTGCAGCTAGAGCCCGGCCAAGTGTTACATTTTAGATCATTGATTTTTCTTTCAATTTCTTCGTTGATCCAAATTCTCTGTTTTAATAGCCAGAAAACAGCTTTGATGACAGGTCTCGATGTATTGCCTTTTCAACACCCCCACCCCTACCCCCCGTTGTGCTTTCTACAGCAGGGGATGCATCTGTATTGAACCAGGGAGATAGAACGCTTCTTGTTGGCTTGATTAAGGCCCTCTGGTCAAAGATGCCATCAGTAACACCCTTAGAGCTGCCGCCAACGCGGAACCGCGGCAGCGAGGGCAGGGCGGGCAGGACTGCCGCGGGTGCTGGGGGCGGAGCGGCCGCTCTCTCACCCTGATGTCAGCCTCCCCGGCGCTGTGGAGGTTCTGGCACTGCAGGTTGTATCCTCCTTCCCATGTGGCGAGGATGAGCTGGAAGAGAAAACACAGCAGTTACACTCATGAACGGATGTAGAGGGGTTTTTTTTTCACCCCTGGGGTTTTTCTGTGTTTATGGAAGAAACCAGCATGGGAGTTCAGTAAATTCCTGCTCCTTCCATGAACCGATGCTCTCAAATCAGATAACTTGCTAATATTTTCTCTTTCGAAATGGGAAAGGCATCAGGTTGTGTTGGAGATGTGTGCTGAAGTGGTGTGCCTTTTGCATTTCTCTGGCTTTACAGCCTTCCAGGCACCTGTTAAAATCTCTGGTTGCTGAGTGCAGTGATCCTCACTCCACAGCTCGTGCTTGAATCTCTGTCCTGAAGCAGTATCAGAAGAGCTTATCAGCTAACACAGCTGCTCATGCAGAACCACTGTCCTTGAGACAAATTCCCTGATGCCAAGCAAGCAAACAGAAGGCAAACCCCAAGTAGTGCAGCAGGAGAACTATTTCCTAATGCCACATGTGTGTCCATCCCACCCTGTGGAATGCAGGGGGAAGCAAAGGAGAGTGACTTGGGTTCAACACGTGTCATACTGGGAAGCAGGCAAAGCAATGAAAAGTCAAGTTACCACCCTATAATGGAGCAGAAGGTTTCTGGCAAGCCATATGGTGGCTTTTGTGGAATATTTTTGTAGTAATTACTACCCAAAGCATTCAGCGACCCTTTTGAAATAGGGAGCATGATCTGCTGTCTGTAAGTGCAATGTGGAGTCCTTAAATTTTCTTTTTTTTCTGAAAATTTTCTTTATTCTTGAATGTGGGGAAAGGTTTGTTTGGGACCAACCTGAGCAGTTCATGTTCTGGGGTCTGTCTCCCCCTACAGAGGAGGCAGTGAGTGATGGTGGGAGAGAAGTGCATCAAGGTGTTCCACTGTAAGCAGAGTTGTGAGGTGCTTGGAGAAGTGGGATGCTTGCATGTCTGGTGCTACATTTGCAGGGAAGGTGTTGATCAGCATCTATACAAATGGACTTTCCCCTCAGCTTCAGACTGAAAATTAGCCTCCCGCGCTGAACTATATATCTATATCTATATACCTATATATATCTATATAAAAGCAGAGTGATGATATTATTAGCAATTAAAAAGTTATTCCTAGAATAAATGCCTAATATTCTTAACAAGAACTTATTTAGAGAATTAGCAAAGAGTCTGGAAAGCCTATCATAAATTCACATTAAACAACACTAAGACCTGGAAAGCCAGGGTCTTCTACTCTTCTCCCCCCACCCCCAAGTTGCAGTTCTGTGATTGTCCATGGAATCCCAAGGCAGAGGGTGCATGTCACCAAAACAATCAATAGACAACCCTCTAGTTTGCAGAGAGAGATATGAAGAGACAAACAGTGAATGCTTTGCAGATCACTACTACAGAACTGAAACAAACCCACTCTTTTGGAACAGCCCATGTTTCAGTGGATCTGCCTACACCAAATAGGACGCAGCAGAGAGTCTGAAAACAGGAGAAACAACAACAGTCCAGCTAGAGATCCTCCAACAAATGCTCAGTGCAGTTGAGATCACAGCTTGTCTTGCCAAGCTGGCCTCTGCTTGGGTGTCGTGCCTGCAAATGCGCAGGACTGGGATGCCTGGGCTCCTCTCCTTTCCCCACTGTGGCAGGTGGGTGGGATGGGGAGGCATGGCTCCCACCTCTCCGACTTTAACCTATGGAGGTGCTGAAAAGAAGAGTGAAAATTCATAGAGAAAAGCAAGTTATGCCACTTTGTTTCCCTTTTATCTTTCAAAAAGCAGCTGAGTGGAAAAGGAATAATTTCTGTTCTCTGAGTGGGATGCAGGTCCCCAGCTGTCCCTCCTGAGGCATGTCCTCAGTCCCCAGATGTGTGCCTGTGCTGTAGCTGGTGACAGGCAGCATGATGGATGGGGAGACGTTACTGCATTGTTGCTTTTCTGTGCACTCTCCTTCCACCAAAGGGGTGACTGAAAGATCCCCAAACTGAGACTTTAGGAAAAGGCAGGTACAGCATTGTTGACAGGCTGTTGTCCAAGATTTGCTCTTGACTCTGTCCTGTTACATGAGAAACACTGAAGAAAATGGATTTTTCATCTCGTTCTTGTCTGGGAGTAGTACGGTCGACCAGTGCAGGAGTGTCAGGACCTCACCTGGTGGCAGCATCCTGGGTGCCAGCAGGCTGCAGTGGTGACCTCTGGGAGCTGTGGTAAGGCTTGGCCTCAGGTGTGAGCATGGACAGCTCTGCCAGAAACCTCTGCCTCTGGCACTGCTAGTGGAAGCAGGAAGTAAGTGACATTGCCCCTTGCTAGTTTGTTGTTTTGATCGACTATAATGAAGTTCTCATTGGCATTTATTGGTGGGAAGTGGTGGTAGTGGGACCACCTCTAGTCCTTGTCATTGGAGTTGAAATCATGACCCTCAAAACCCTAATAAAAAATGAGAGGCAACTGTTTTTCCCTTCTTGTACAAAGCCACATCATAGACTATGAAGGACCCTTTCTCCAGGTTTTACCAACTATAAACTGTCACTACAAATGCTTTTTTTTGTTAAGGAAAGAGATAAAGTTTCCCCTTTGTTATATTAAAATTTTATGTGCTGTTTTGTACCTTAGCTGTATGATATGATGTGTCTATAATGGTTTATCTACAGCTCTTAAACAACTCTGCCTTGTAAGAGGTGTGCAATCATAGTATTTTTTCCCAAGATCAATTAAAACAATTTCACCTGATTGATTTTATTGTATTCTATATCTATAACTTTCTATTTTTCCTGTGCTTAAGATGGCCAAGCTTTTTCATATGTCTTTTAATGCATCTTCGGGAATTTGGGTTTTTTTTTCAGGTTCCAATTGCAGACACAATTTACTCCTTCAGGGTTTTTTTTCCCCCTCTTCTTTTAACTAATTTTTTGCTTTGCTGAAGATATCTAACCTTATAAAACTTTCTGCTATAGTAGGTGAAAAGTTTGTTGACAGCAATATGCTGGAAAAAATTTTCATTTTTAAATCTTTTGATCAGTCTGTTTTAGAAATACTCTGACTTGGTTACAATAGACTGATTTTCAAATATATCTCTTTTTTTTTAATTTGTGTGTTGGGCTTTTTTGTGTGCTAGAGGTTTGGAAACTTTCCTGCTAGTGCTGTACCAAACTGGCCTGCTCAGCTACATCATCAGGGAGGTGACTGTCCCTCTCTACTCTGCCCTCGTGAGGCCCCATCTGGAGTACTGTGTCCAGATCTGGGGCCCCCAATACAAGAAGGATGTGGAACTGTTGGAGAGGGTTCAGAGGAGGGCCACGAAGATGATTAGAGGGCTGGAGCACCTGCCCTATGAAGAGAGGCTGAGGGAGCTGGGCTTGTTCAGTCTGGAGAAGAGAAGGCTGCGGGGGGACCTCATTGCAGCCTTCCAGTACCTGAAGGGAGCTTATAAGCAGGAGGGGATTCAACTTTTTAAAAGGGTAGACAATGACAGGACAAGGGGGAATGGATTAAAACTAAAGGAAGGAAGGTTTAGATTAGGTATTAGGGGGAAGTTTTTTACAGAGAGAGTGGTGAGGGGCTGGAACAGGCTGCCCAGAGAGGTAGTGGATGCCCCGTCCCTGGAGGTGTTCAGGACCAGGTTGGATGAGGCCCTGGGCAACCTAGTGTAGATCCAGGCCTGAGGTTGGTGGCCCTGCCTGTGTCAGGGGGGTTGGAGCTCTATGATCCTTGGGGTCCCTTCCAACTCATACCATTCTATGATCTAAAGGTATTTTTTTTCAAGGATTCCATTTGCAGTTCTTATGTTGGAAAATGAGATTTTATAAATGCCTAAAAGCTCAGAAAAAATAAATATTTCTTTTCAGTATCACAGCTTTTTAGCTTGGTATCTGATAAATCTGCATCTCGTCACAACTGGTGAGCAAGATTTAGGGTAAGAACGCCTCTCTCTCTGACCACTGGCTTTTCTTTAGGTTGCTCTTTTTCTTCATTCTTCTGTGATTCTGTGTAATCTGGATTGGTGGGTGACACTGCCTGCCTGTTCCCCAGCTGTTTGCCTTGGCAGAAGAGTTCCCTCTGATTCGAGTCTGTTCAAATAGACTCTCTTAAGCCCTGTTCTTTCACTCCAGCTTGCCTGCTGCTTGGCATTGCTGTTCTCATTTATGGGTGCCTTACGTGTGCTGCTGTATATTTTGGGGAAAAAAAGGAATGCACTTTGAGTTGTGACTGCTCTGCTCATTCTCAAGATTTCTGGCCAACGCCTGATAAACTAGTGGGGAGACTGGGAAGGCAGGGAGTAGTTTTACTGGGACCCTGCTGATCCTAGGCCATGACCTTTGCATGGGCTATCGATAGATGAGGATGGTAAACAACTTACCCAGGGTGGCAAAGGAGCCAGCTGCGTGTCTGGAGCAGGAGCTGGTACCTTGACACAAGATGTTCAGTTACTTGCTCTTTCTCTCTGATTCCAAACTCACATGTCACTGCTTCTGTTCTCTTTTATGTGCTGGGCACTCTCACAGCTCTGCAGAGCAGGTGGTGGTGTTAACCACAAAGAGATGGTGCAAGTGCAGGATGTATTAAAGAGGTAAGAAATCCCCTTTCTTTATCAAAATACAAATTCTCTCTCCCTCTCTCTCTCTGGAAAACAATTCTGTGAATGCTTTGCGTTCTTGGCAACCTATCCCGAAACTAATATTAACACATACATGGTTTGACACCACTTAGAAAATCAGATCACATAAAGAGGAAAATTCTGCCATGTGAAAAGTTCCTACTAAGCAACAACATCCTGTTATTAGTTGAGTTTTCATATTTTTTCTGTTGCTCTAATGTGCTTAACAGATTCCACTTGTTACACCAACAAACTACTCATCTGGTCAAGTATAAAGAGCACAAGGAGTCACAGCACTCACTTCACTGCAGCCATCTAACTCTTGTGGTGGTTTTTTGTTTGTTTGGTTGGTTGTTTTTTTAATGGAAAATCACATTGTTCAGGAATAAGAGCTGGTTCCTCTGCAAAAAATCTCAGTGCTGGGGAATGGGGGACAGCAGGTGCCAGCGGATGATGCCAAAGCCTCTCCCCTTGCTGAGGAGCAGACTAAGCACCAACAGCTCAGACCCAGCGGCCTCTGTCCTGCTTGTCTCAAGCTTTCAGCCCCAAAAATCTCACAGCTGTAGGTTGTTCCTGCATCTGTCCTCTACAGGTAGGCAAGCAAGGAAAGCAATGTGATTTTTCTGAATGGATATTCCTGTTTCTACTGAGTTGTTGTTTCTCTGTGCTCTTTGAGTTGTGGAAAAGCTCTGTGCATGTTGGGCTTTCTCAGACAAAATGCCTGGAAGCAACAAGGTATTCTCCCTTGTCCCAAGGCAGGAGAAAGAGGGTGAGATACCTGGGAGATGAGCAAGCTTTGTAAGGCATTGGAGTGTTCTTGGTTTAACTGCAGAGAGTTGCAGTTTCAAACTGGTGTTTGCAGTTTCAGAGAAATGCACAGATCTTTCCAACCCACCCACCCTTCTAACATTGTAGTTCATTTACTTATGCTAATAATTCTGTCTCTGTTCACTGTTTATTTCCACCAAGTTTTTAGCTCCTAGTTATATTTCCACACCCAACACTATAGCAAAGCTTTCCATGTATGGCCTCAAGCTGGAGCACAGGAAGTTCCGCACCAACATGCGGAAGAACTTTTACACAGTGAGGGTGACTGAGCCCTGGCACAGGCTGCCCAGGGAGGTGGTGGAGTCTCCTTCTCTGGAGATATTCAAGACCCATCTGGACACCTACCTGTGTGACCTGTCCTAGGGAATCTGCTTTGGCAGGGGGGTTGGACCTGATGATCTCTGGAGGTCCCTTCCAACCCCTACATTTCGGTGATTGTGTGATGTACTGCTTTACCCTCTAGAAGGGGATCCCCTTTGATTTCTGATTCGTGACTGTGATATCCAGCTTGATCTGCCTTGACTTTTTCCACATCAGAGCCATCCTAAATAGGCTTCTGGAATACCTGAGCATCAGTGAAACACTTCAGAAGAGGAAGGCAAAGGCAAATATTGGAATTATTATTCAAATAACTGGAATTCTTCTCAAAAGTTCAGACTGGGAGTTCTGGATGATGCTCTTAGACATATGGTGTACTTCTAGGTAGTGCTGTGAGGTTTTAGGGAGTCAGACTCAATGATCCATATGGGTCATATCTCCTACTTGAGATACTTTATGATTCTGAGGTAAGCACCAGTGTTCTTGTGGAAAAAAAAAAGAACAGGAAGCCCTTGTTACTGTGCATATGATGCTTTGCTGGGTTTTCTCTGGGACTCTATCCCTCAGGCCAATTTGAACATCTTCCTCTGACCACTGTCCTCAAGCAATGGAAGCCTTGCTATACTGAAGGGACTAATCTGTGTGGTGGAAAGACTGGTCTAACTTGTAGTGCCATTTCACCATTTCCCTTGGATGTAGAAGGAGATTCTTGTGAATAGCAGCTCCTCCCTAGATCTGTAGACTTGGGTGAAGTAGTCCTAAAGCAGTTATGCCTAGGTTAGATCCCAAGGAGAAGGAGTCTAAGCAAAGGCTCAGGTCAGTGTCTCAATAAGGAGAGAGGAATGACTGTTTTCTTTGCTATTTTTTTAAGATACTTTTAGAATGAAAAGCCTTAGAAGATTATCAGCATCTAAAAATAGAGGCCAGATATTAATAATCTCACCTAACTTTCCTCTTTCAGTTCTCAAAGGGAGAAATCAGCTCCTGGACTGTAACGTGGCTCAGTTCCAAAAGCAGGTAACATCTGAATTGTGTTCCCACTCCCAAGAGGCTGGGCTGAAGGCACACTGCAGTGCTACTGAGGAGATGGTGCCTTTATATAGTAAGTACATTAATAGAGGAAGGTACCATTAATGATTCTTGGTTTATCATTAAATAGATCTTAAACAATATCTAGAAAGCTTTCAGGTGGGTTTTCTGGAGGTTTTTAGACAAACCTCCAAGAGTTGTGATATAATCCCAGATCTCTGATGGAAAGCTGAGCTGCAGGACAGCCTGTGTTTCCAGATTGCTGCTCTTGTGTCCTGAAGATCTGAAGTAAGCTGTAGTCTGGCAAGACCATAAGCCCTATAGGGAAAAAGCACAGGCTAGGTTGTTCAGCCCAGGATGGGAGGATTCCAGGGCCTTAGTCCCAACCCTGACACTTGCTCAGCACTTTGGTTTGCCCAGATGTAAGGTTATTTAGTAATGGTGTTGAGCCAAACAAGGGACAGGTACTGAACAGGAAACACCCCACAAGATTTTTTACAAAGTGTTTTTCTGTCCCTCCTAATGATTATATTTTGGTTTACATGGCAAGGTTTTGGTAGCTGGAGGGTGGGGGCTACATGGGATGGGTTCTGTGAGAAGCTGCTAGACATGGGAGAAGCCTCTGACAGAGCCAATGCCGGCTGGCTGCAAGAGGGACCTGCTGCTGGCCAAGACCAAACCCAAGCCCATCAGTGACAGTGATAGCACCTCTAGGACAATGTATTTAAGAAGTGGGGAGATCACCCTGCAGAAACAGCAGTGGAGAGGAGAATGAAATGAAGGACAGAGGAACAACTCCACAGACAACAAGGTCAGTGAAGGAGGAAGAGGAGGTGCTTGAGCAGATTCCCTTGCAGCCCCCTGGAGAAGACCCGTGGTGAGGCAGGCAGTACCCCTGCAGCTCATGGAGCTTGATGGTGGAGGAGATATCCACCTGCAGCCCACCGAGAACTCTGTGCCAGAGCAGGTGGATGCCTGAAGGAGACTGTGACCTTCCTGGAAACCCATGCTGGAGCAGGTTCCTGACAGGACCTGTGGCCCCACGGAGGCAGGAGTCCATGTGGGAGCAGTCTGTTCCTGAAGGTCTGCATCCCATGGAAGGGAGCCCCACTGGAGTGGTTTTTGAAGAGCTGCAGCCCGTGAGAAGGACTCTTGCTGGAGATGTTAATGGAGGGCTATCTGCCATCAGAGGGACCCCATGCTGGAGCAGGGGAAGAGCGTGAGGAGGGAGGAGCAACAGAGCCAACGTGATGAACTGACTGCAATCCCTTCTCCCATCCCCCTGCACTGCTGCTACTGTGAAGGTGGAGAAAATTTGGAGTAAAAAGTCTGTGAAGAAGGGAGGGGAGAGAATAAGGTGTTTTTAAGATTTCATTTTATTTCTCATTACCCTACTCTGATTTCATCTGCAAGAATTTAAATCATTTTCCCCAGAATAGAGTCTGTTTTGACCATGACAGCAATTGGTGACTGATCTCTCCCTGTCCTCATCTTGACCTATGAGCTTTCTGTATATTTTATCTTCCTTGTCCAGCTGAGGAGGGGGAGTGACAGAGCAGCTTTGGTGGGCACCTGGCTCCAGCCAGGGTCAAGCCACCACAGTGATACAGCCAAGATAATTTTTCATGGTGACAGAAATGTAAAGAGTGTGCTTTGGGCTGTTCCTTGGTCAGGCTCTCTATCTCTCCACAGGTCTAGATAGAGGTCTAATAATTACATGCAGGGTGACCCCCCAGAGTATTGGCTAATTCTGTAATACACCAACTGGGGTTTGCTATCCTGACCTGCAATGTGTACATCTGGGCTCCACATTAGGTCTCTCCTCCTGCCTGGGCATCCTAATTAGAAGGATACTGGCTATTCCAGAGTGGAGGAAGTGATCCCATACTTTCTTCTTACTTTTAGGTCAGAAAGTGCACAGTTTAGATAAAATCTGGGGGGTTTGTGTGTGTGTGTGTGTGGGTGTGGGGGTGTGTGTGAACAAAACACTTTCAAACATAAAGCCATGCTGTAGAGAAACTCCTAGCCAGTTCTAGTTAATACCCCCTAAGAAAAAGGGAGACTGCTGGAAGGATTAGTGAACTAAGGACTTCAAAATGGCTTGAACTTACAAATGATGATTCTTTTGTGTGCTAATGTTGCCTGGGATAGTGAAACAGGCTAAAACAAATCCCTTCCAGGATTATTTTCTGTGAATCTTTGATTACATGTCCCACTCTGAACACCTCCTGTGTATTACTTTGCAGTACCAGCAGTTGCATTGGAAGCTTTGCACACATGGAAAAAAAACACCCCTCATTGTCTATAAAGTTGTACTCTTGCTTTCCAGTAAATTTCTACTGAAATGTCTTTGAATTGGGCAGGTGAGATGCAGGGTGCTGCCTCTTTCCTAAGCAGTGTCAGTGTGTCACTGAAATGCAGAGCTCAGGGAGGCTGGGAGGAAAGACACGGAGAACTCAGAGGGTGAAAACAGAGGGGAGGACGAGGTGTCCAGTTAGAATAACTGCAGGTGAGAACAGCAAAGTCAGCTCCTCAGTTCTCCAACAAATTACCTGATTAAGATTGAGGAATACCTGGGAATTTTACTCTATACAGACAAAGTTCTTACTAAAAAGAATGTCCTTACATGTCACTGCTTTACCCTGCACTCTTGGTGACCTTTTGCTGTCTAGTTTGTCTTTCTCACTTGGCCCTTCTAAAAGACAGAAAAGCACACCTGATGCCTCCTGCTTTCCCACTTTGGTCTTTTCATCTTGCAGCCCTAAGGTTAAGATAGTCTTTCCATCCTAATTAAAAAATTTATTCAACGGAAGCCTTCACCTCAAGCACCAATCCTTATGGATCTAGAATACTTCATTTTTCTCTGCTAAATTTACATGTGGTAACTTCTAGAAAATTAAATGAAGGGCTAAATTCATTACAATCTTCAACATATAATTCTTTAAAGTTGGATTTCTATATGAAAATTCTAGGATAGTCAAATCAACTAGGAGCTATGTGGTTTTTTTAACCTTTCCTCATTGCCTGCACTGTTAAAATTTTAATTAGACCTTCTATCTCTCTCTAACAATTGCACAGTTAGGAAGCAGTTCTTTCTCATGTCAGCCATTAGAGTGATGGATTAAAACAGAGTTGAAATGTTTAAATGTTTCTTTTTTTATTTTTTTGATTGTTCCTTTCATCTTTGCCTGTAGTTATCCTTAATCCAGTCATTATACTGGGCTTTCTAATAATTTATGAGATCTAATCACAGCTGTGATGTGTAGGGCTAAAATCAGCATCTGGTGGCCCTGATCATGCCAGTACTGTGCTTCTGACCTTTCCCTGCTATCAGAGGATGCAGAGAAGATAATTCTGGTGTTGCTGGAAATCCTCATGTTGTTTGGGCACCCGTGGATCTGTGAGCCATTACTTTAATATAGAAATTTTACTTACTATGGTGTGAATTAATGGCACAAAGCTGTGCCAGGACAGGTTCAGATTAGATGTTAAGAAAACATTTTTCACTGCAAGAGTTGTCAGGGCCTGGAACAGGCTGCCCAGGGAGGGGCCTGAGTCACCATCCCTGGATGTGTTTAAAAAAAGGGTAGATGAAGTTCTTAGGGAAATGGTTTAGCACAGGACAGGAATAGTTGGACTCAATGATCTCAAAGGGCTTTTCCAACCTTGTGATTCTGTGAATTTTCAGCTCCTAGAAACAGGTAAAGTGAAAGTAATCTATTACTTTTTGTTTAATCCTGTAAGGTAAAAGACTTTTCTGGCTTCACTAAAAAGGTTAATGCCCTGGGCTTGCAATACTTGTGCAGTTCTGCTCTTTCCCTTTTGCCCTGAATCGAGGGGTTCTCATGTGCAAATCCTTCTTCCCCACATTTGGCTGGATGTGGTTGCTTGCTTTACAAATCCATAGGATTTGTAATAAGTCTGTGAAGCTACCTGGGGATACAGGCAGCTCTGAGACATCCTGCCACCCCATGCCCATGGCACATAGCTGTAGATCTCCTTTTTAATCTGACCCAGATGGTGCCAGTTGTCCTGGTTTTCTCAGTTGATCTGCCTGATCAACAAAAGGACTTGGGTGAGAGCTTGATGGATAACTGAGATTTAAGTTAAATAGGGCAGAGGTGATACTGCTGGGGAAAGCAGCCTAAGACCATGATAGAGATTATGTTTTTTTCCTGTGAATGAGAGTATCCTCACCTGTGTAATTTCACAATTCAGAGATCAGCATCAGTGGTCTTTGGTTCCAGTTTTAATATACCATTGAAGTTGTGACAGTTTTATCCTGCAGTGAACTCTGAAACCTTATCTTGGCCTCTGATGCCTCAGACAGCACCTCTGGAGTGTGGCTTATGAGTTGACTTGCACGTTTAATATTTTTTAAATATGCAAAGATCTGGTTACTTTCCACAGGAATCAGGATTCCTGCTCATAGTTGTCACCTTTAGGACCTTAAGTAGAGATCTGTGTAGAGGAAAGGCATGTTTTTTCTCAGAGAAATTGCTAAAAGTTTTGATTTTTATCAAAATAAAAAGGTGGTGTGTTTTTCTTTATGCAGATTTTGGGCAGTGCTGTTGGAAATTGTTGAATCAGTAGACATGATCTGAGTCTGTGAGCACGTAATGGTACAGACACAACCAATCACAAACTTCTGATTACGGTTTCTCTTGTAGCAGCAAGGGCAGAGGGCATTGTCTTTTAGCCTCTTGGCAGTGCACCTGCAGCCTAATTTAGGCACAGGACCTGCAATTAAGCTTCAGGTACATGAAAAAGCCACGGTCCAAAGCCAAGTGCCCCACTTCTCCACTATATCCATCTGGCAATGGTAGGTGACTTTGATGACTTCAAGCAAATCTGTTTGCCTAACTCGGAAGACTAAATAGAGGTCTAATAAACTGTCCTTCTAGGAGGCCTTCAAAGGCACCTTACTCCTGCCACACACAAAAAAATGAGACAACACGGTAGGATCTGGGCAGAGCTGTTTTTCCTTAGACCTTGTCCTGTGGGGATAGTAGTGGTATCTGACCTTATGCTAATGGCACATCTTAGGGTTGTCTTGGAGCTGTTCCTCCAAGTGCTTTAGGGATTGGTTGACCTCGGAGCTCATGGAGCTAAAATTGGCTCTCAGATACTTCATGCCCATGGTGCAGTGCATGGAACTCTGGCTCGAAAGAGGAAGCGGCTCTTGGAGATTTAAAACCAGCCCTTTTGTTATGACTCCTTGCTATAGCCTGTGTCTTCCTGCCTTGAGGTTGTACAAATCGACTGTAGTCAAGGGACAGCTAAACTAGGTCAGCAGAGGATAAAAATAAGGAGAGAAAGAATTGCAGCACCATCAGCTGGTCTATGATGTTTCTCATTAAAGACATTACATGTGACATTCTGTATTTGGAGATACCCCTCTCTTTTGGATGAGGTATTTTTCCTTAGAATGAGATTATTATTATTAGCAGTAGTAGTAAGAAACACACACTCTGTTCTGGAGCTATCACAACAAAACTTGTGTGTCACCTTACAAACAAAACCAAAAAGAGATGAGAACAACAGTGCCAATAATGAAAAAAACCCCAACCCCCACCAACCAAACAAGGTTTCATTGGTGGTTTATCTCTTTTATAGAACTTAGAAATAAATCACAAAGTAATGTTACAGAGACCATAGGGGCTCAGGTGGAGTGAGAGGATGCAGGAGTAAGACAACTGTCTCTAACCAGGAAATAATCCTGAATGATGCTCACTGGAGGGATCGGCTGTGTTTACATAAGAAACCACCATGCAGAATGCTCTAAATACAGGTAGCTCTGTCTTACTGTCCAAAAAAAAAAGGCAGAGAGAATAAAGGCTAGAGGGAAGCTTTGGAAATAAGACATTTTGAAATGCTGAGTGACCATAACTTTGTTTCTGCCCTCTCAGGTGACTCTTTTCCTTCAGCAGGGATGTACGAGCCACCTCGGGCAGGTCTGCGAGTCTCCTTTGCAGGAGAAGCTGGGAGAGGAACAACCAGGCAAGTAGACTATGAAGAAATACAGAGCTGCTGTTCTGGAAGAGTGTTTTGTACAGTGTAAAGCAATCCAGAGCTGCCACTGAAACCTGCAGTGAAACAGCTGGTAGTACAGATCAGTCCCAATGTTCCCCAGGTCCATGACAAATGCAGAGTGTGGAGCTATGAGCCACTGCCAGCCATGGCCAGCTGCGGTCTGGGAGGCATAAATCAACAGCCTCCAGCCACAGAATCAAGGTCAGAAGGGACTAATGTGAGGACTGACAACAACTCAGTGACTGTCTGCAGCAAAATGAGCCTTGGGGAGGGCTGGGGAGTGACCTGGCTCAGTATAATTCCAACAAGGATGCAAAGGTGGCAAAGAGCAAGTGTGCTTCATTCATGTGAGACCTGCTGGAATCCTCTTTGTTTATTCATTTGCTTGTGGCAGGCCAAATCAGCCTGCAAGAAGGGAGCAGCAGTTTTTGTTTTCCCTTCAGTTAATCCTTTTTGCTGATTCTTACCACTGAAGACAGTTATCTGTGTACCTTCAAGCAAAATGGGGGTTTAAACATCAAAGTGCCGACTAAAATTCTGGAGGAAAAACCAGTATGGAGTCATCAAACCTTCCAGCAGTTGTGTTGGTTTCTCCTTTGCTCTGGGCCTGGTCCTGCACTCTCAGTTCCCCACAGCGACCGCTGAAGCCAGCTGGAGCTTTGCCCAGGACGAAGCTCTGCGTGGCAGAATCGGTCCTTTGCACAATAGCACAAACCTAAACTGCTGTTCAGCCTCTTGACCAGACCGGTCACCTGGTGTTTAGCTCAAATTAATTTAAAACTTGAAACCTTTGGGGTCCTGTTTGGCTTCTGCAGTTTCTTCTCTGGCTGACAGAAGGGTTGGTCCTTGTTTTTCTCATGGAAACTGCTGTTGTGGCCAGGATCCCAGGGACCAAGAAATGCTGCAAGGCTGTGCAGGCAAGGCAGCAGTGTCAGCTCACACCTCTGCAGGTCACACCATGAAATCGAGTGCGTCCTTCAGCCAGAGCTTCTCATGCCTGGGGTCACTTTTTAACCCAGATCAGAACATGTTTTGTGTGGCTTTCATCTTTTAGTGTTTGCTTTTTAGGGTTGCAAGTGATGGATGTTAACTTCGATATCAGAAGTGCCTCAGTTATCACAAGGCTGAGAATGAAAAATAGTGACTTTTGGCTGCTTCTCCCCAGTGGAGAGGTGAAAACACATGTGGCTTTGCTGAGCAGCACGTTCCCCTGTTGTTGCAAAATTGCCAGATGCATTCAAACCCCTCTCCTGGCTCTGAATGGATAACCATATCTGTGAGCATGTTCCTTCCTGATAAGTACTTGGGCAATAATCTGCATGACCATATTCATCTTCCAAGTCCCCAAAGCGCTTACTTTTGGCTGAAATGGCAGGGTTTTATCATCTGTCTCTTAATGTTTCTACTATCTGACTATAGGATGGAAGCTTCTGAGTCCAGAGAGAAAAAAAAATAACACTGGCCTGCCAATACTAAATCAGTGCTCACTCTCATCTATAATCTGTTCACATTTAAGCATGGGTGTTTGTATGCAGAAAAATCATTCCTTAGACAGTCATATGAATATGTGGACATATTCATGGGTGCTGAAGAATGAGGTGTAGGCTCATTTGAGCGGAGAGACTGCTGCAGATTCAAATTCATGCTTATAGCCACTGTCCTAGTGGCAGTCAGCTGTCCCCAGGGGTGGACTGTAGCTCAGGAAGGACAGTTGAAACATGGCAAGATCTAAGCTGAGAAGGTTAGACATTAGGAAGAAGTTGTTTATGATGAGGGTGGTGAGGCCCTGGCACAGGCTGCCCAGAGAAGCTGTGGCTGCCCCCTCCCTGGCAGTGTCCAAGGCCAGGCTGGATGGGGCTTTGGGCAACCTGGTCTAGTGGAGGGTGTCCCTGCCCATGGCAGGGGATTGGAGCTAGGTGATCTTTGAGGTCCCTTCCAACCCAAAGCATTCTATGATTCTAAGGCACCACTCGCTGTCCAATTGCTAAGGGACTTATCCTAAGTCTACTTTGCTGTTTGTGTTATGTTTCCTGGGAAAACCAACCGTTGCTAAGATATTCCTGGTAAAAACTGTATAATGCTCACCTTTCCCACCCATGTGGTGTGGAAACACACTTACCTCTATGAGCATGTACAAGGAGAGCAGTGTAATCCCAAGGTTATAAACAATAAGGTGAGGCCTGAGGGAGAAAGGAGGTCTGTCCTTCATGAACTTGTTGCCCAGCCATATGCAGAGTAGGTATGCTCCAGTAAGGAAAAATGTAGGAAGGTAAGAGTCCAAAAGGAACCATCCTCTAACCCTGGTATCTGAAAAGAAACATGTGCAGCAAGCAATTAGGAAGGCTGCAATAAAGTATTGTTAAAATAATGCAGATCATATAGTGAAAAAACCTGCTTAAAGACTGAGAGGGAATCTACTGTGCTCTGCTCACATTAAGAGCTCCATCCATTGCTTTTACTACCCCAAAACCACATGCTAATTCAGTGAGTGCGTGGTGAAAACTGTATGGAATTCCTTAATAATTTAAGGTCACTAAAATCTCATTTTAAGAGGATAGGAAAATAAAACATTCCTATGTGCTTATTTAATTCAATGGTTTAACTCAGTATTTAATTACATCATTTATTAATCTGCTCAGCAGTTTGCAGATACATAGTATGCATGTAAAAGTTGCCACTTCATATATAATTTTGATTCTGCCTTCACCATATATGTGTAAAGGTAATAACACTCTGAGACATTTATACAAGAGGGGGACTTTGCAAAAAGCATTAAATAGGAAAAACAGGAAATGTTTGCTTTGGTTATCAAAGGTATTTGGTAAGGCCAGGGTTTGCTTTCTCACAGTTTCTGCCCTATTTGCCTGGTCCTGAAATGGAATATTAAGGTCAAATCCTGCTTGCCTTATTCACACGAGTAATCCCATTGGCAGTAATCAGATAGTTCAGTGTGTATGAGCAAAGCCTAATCCTATATGCCAATCTGGAGGCACCGCTTCGTTGTCCTGTGAGCAACTGGATGTTGTGAGCAAAGGGAGTGTGTTTTCTTTTACTTTTATTGTTTTTTTCAAGATGGAGCAAAGTTTGAAATTAACTTTCCACAGCAACAATCTCCAGATATTTATCTATGAAAAGAATGAGGGGTGTCATGGCCAGGTCTTTAAAAAAGGTCACTCTAAGTCTGTCACAAGTTATAGAACAAGTGAAGAAGTCAGTCAGTGAGAGGCTATTGTGCAGGTCACAGTAAGTCTTTCTGCTCTTAGAAACTGTTTTAAGTTGCTTATATTTTACAAAGACCAAGATTATGTTAAAAATTGTAACAGAAGAGAAGGTACTTGCAGTGTGTGGGAAAACACTTCACTCTCTTTTTCTGCCCCTGTTGAGTTTGGAAAGGACTGGGCGATGAACGATGCACAGATTAAATGTGCCCAAGCATTTAACAAACTGCTGCTGGCCACAACTTTGCTTTACTGGGTCCTTTCCAACTAGTCTTTCCTCAGAAATAAATATTACTTTCAGGGGAAGTGAGAATTTGAGCTAGAGTGCTCTGCTTGTGAACAGGGCTATGACCGATACCTTGCTTCCCCTCGCAGTGGCTGTGGCACCCGTGTGTCGGGTTTGGGCTCGGCGTGGGGTGTTAGCTCTTCTGCAGGAAAGAATTTCAACTTGACCTAAGTTACTGTGCAAGACAAGTACTCTCCTAGTTTTTGACTTTCCCTTCTGGACTCCCAAAAACATTTAGGAGAGAAGTGGAGGGTTGAAGCAGTCACAACAGCACAACCATCTATGACAAAGCACCATTCTCCCTTAGGGTGGCTTTTCTTTGCTGTGAGTTACTAAGCTAGAATGCCTGTTTTCTGCCTTCAGATTTCAATGTCTGTTTAAAATCACCTCAGTGTGAGAGTAATGCACTTCAAACGGCCCTCTTAAAAGTTCACAAGCCATGTATGAAGCTCTGTAATGGATGTTTTTGAGGGGATTCTGTTCCCAGGTGGGGGTCTGAAAGGATCTCCTCCCATCTGGGCTCTGAACAGACACATGAGCCATAAGACAAGTACAGGTTGTGTAAGTGATCTAGTTCGTATTTTAGGAGCATAAAGATTTAATGGGTATCCTGGATGAAGATGTAGAGAGTAGTCCTGTTAGCGAGGCTGCTATCTGAAGAACCACCTCCCCATCCAAGGATTGCAACACTTGGCACACGAAGGTTATGTGTGCAAAGGCCAACTCCTATCAGTAGATAACAAAATGGCATGTTTGCTCAAAGAGGAAAAGTAATTGGAAGAGATGAGAATGCAAATTAAACCAAACAACATTAAATGCTGCCCCAGTACGCTCTTGGAAAGTTTTTGCTCTGCTGGGTGTGGCCACAAGCATGTGGGCTGATCCACACAAAAGCAGGACTTGTGTGCCTGCTCAGGTCAGCACGTTAAGTATTTTTAAGGTCTACACTGTTTCAGTTTCAAGAGAAAATATTACAACATGTACCCTTACTGATTATTTTCCACCCTGACCTCTGTGCCTTGAAGGGTAAGACAGTTATTGAGAGAAAGTGGCTTTTAAACAGCGGCAGAGGAAGGTGACTGTTTTGTTTCCACTTACACTTATCCTGGAAAGACAAGAAGAGGAGGGAGGTTTTTATGTGGCAGGAAGGGAGAGGACAGGGAATGCATTTCAAAGAAAAGCTATCGGAAGGAGGAGAGATCAAAAGTTCCATCTCCATGTTCAAGTAGTATAAAGACACGCTGTCAATAGGAGAAAGGATTTTACAATGTTGCACCCACACAGCATCTGAATTTGAGACCAGGGCAGTGAATAAAGCCACAGTATTAAAGTGCTGGACTACAGCAGGGGAAGGAGCAAGCACCCACAGGCTCTGATCGCTCTGTGAATAAGCTCATTCACAGTCACTGGCCAAACGTGCCAGACCCCTGGGGTAAAATCTTGGCTCCTTTGAAATTAGTGGCAGCCTCCCAGGATCTTTAAAGGTATCAGGCTTTTATCAGTGAGGTTTAGAAACATTTTGATTGAGGTTTCTGTTTATCTTTGTCCAGATTCGGACCTTTTTAAGTGCAGAGGTTGGTAGATGGGTTTGTGCCAATACCTTGCTACCAATCCTACTCCACTGAGGAGAGGAGGAGTGCTTCTTACTTTATTGTAACTTTGCTAAAACGTATCTTTTCTTGATAAACCAAGCACTGCATGAACTGGATTTAGCTCAGGCAATTCAAGATACCTCAATTTTGTGCGATGCCAAACAATACTTTGTAGGTCAAGGTGGCCCTGGAAAAATGCTTTTCTTTTACAGAACAACATAGTTGTTTGACTGTTCCTCATCTTGTCCTGAGCCTAGATAGTCTTCACCCAGAATAATATGGCCTAGCACCAGAGAGTAAGACCACTTCTTATTAAGAGGGACCACTGATGGACAAGTATATGGCTTCTGGTCCAAAGGAATTAGTCAGTTAGCTCAAAAGCATACACTGAGGTAAACCTGTGTGCAAAGTCCAGCTGACACCAGTGAACAAAAGCACAAAACATGCCCATATATAAATCAAATTCAGATCTTTGATTGTGTACTTTTAATTCTAGTAGCACAGTACTGCATCTTGCCTTAACCAGGCACTAAAAACGTGAGCAGAGATTGCCTCTGGGAAGTAACGTGTGGCTTTCTGTCTCCGGTGCCTTCACCCACGTCTGGTAACGATGACTAAAACCAGTACAGTTATGCCAGTATTTCAGGAGTTGCAACTAAAAGTATAAACCATGAAGGTGGGATTGCTTTTTAAAAGAATGGAGTTCTGTTATCTATCCCTTTAGGCTGTTTTGCTGCTGAATGAAGGGTGTGCTGTGGAAGAAAATTGATGGAAAGGCAGGGAACTGGTTCGTTGGCTTTAAACATCTGCGGAAGCTCTCAAGACTTCATTAGTTTTTAACTTGTGGGGTCACTATATCCAATTTAAAACTGCTTGCAGTTTATTGTGAATTGTTTATGTGTATAAACACATTATTAATGAAATATATGCTACTGTGTTGTTGTATCACCAGTCCAAAATTAAAGATCACAGTGAACAGGCACAGACAAACAAATGCTATGTTCAGCACTGATGGCTAGAAGAGGATGGTGATGGACTTGGCAAGTAATACAAATAAAACTTGTTTAGCTAAAGTTCTTTCTAAAAGCCCAAAGGAATCTGTGTGATATTCTGCATTGGATTAACTACAGCTTGTTCCTTCAGGCAATTTGTTCTGGACCAACAAGGAAAGAGGAATGAAGAAGAATATGATGTCCACTTGAAAAAAAAACCCACAAATCTATTGGTTTTCTATATTTAGGTGCATTGATATATTTTCTATATCCTATATATCCCATTCCCATATGTGGTCCTGCAAATATTGTCATTTCATCTAGTCCACATTTGTCAATGAGAACTCATTCAGAAAAATTTGCTTCCATTTATTAGAATATCTTTGAGTGATAATCTGAATAAGGTATTTCCTAAAAAGGCTGTAGGTGGAACAACTTACCTCGAGGTCCAAACATATAGTCCACAAATGCATTTACTTCGTGATCAAATGCTTTCAGGTGCTCCTAAAAAATATAAAAAGGACATATGACAAAGACATTATCTCCTGGGCCACAGAGAATGCAATTTAAAAAATACAACAAACTGATGCAGAACATGTCATGCTCAATTATTTCCAGAGTATGCAACATCATATTCACAGGAAATAAAAGAAAAGAAGACATCTTTAAAAATAAATATGGGGCAGATTGTGGTCTAGATAACAATGGAGGTCTTGTTACCAGAAACTGTGCCAAACCCAGAATTATAGAAAGGGAAATTAAAGTTTTACACATGAAAAAGAACAAGTACCACAGGAAACCCATCTGTGATGGGTGATAGTTTCACTCTAGTAAAGATATTTTTTTGTTTGTTTTTGTCCTGCTTCCTTAATTGAAATCACTTTTTGTAGAGATGAGCTGGCAATCCCTCTGAAAATCTTCACAAAGCTCCCTGGTTGCCGCCAGCCTTGTGACAGTGCACCAGCTGAATATACCAACTTTTCTCTTGAAGAAGGAAACATCTGGGGTGGGCCAACTGAGATTTCTCTAAATGAGGCATGGCATTCCTAAAAACGGCCTGCAGGAGAACCCAGACCTCCAGTAATGAGGTTCAGGCCATGTAGGGAGAGAGGAAGAGGAGGGCTGCCTTGCAGAGACATTGTGTTTTGAGGTCTAAGTCAATGAAGTCGTTAAGCTGGCAGGTTTAGCAAGCTTGTGTCTGTTTGCGGCTAAGTTGGGAGCTAAGCCATGATCAACAGAGTCCTCTCAGTTGGATGTGGCAGCCTCTCCAAAACACTTCTTCCCAAACTCTGTTTCTGGGCAGTGATTTCCTGCCTGCCGATGCCTGAAAAACATTTTGCCACAAGCCTGATGTCTGTCAGGTTCTTCCTTTGCTCCTTTCCACCGTGCCCTGCTGTGCTTGATGAACTCGTTTCAGCACTGTGCAAATGCAGCCCAAGCAACAAAACCCCATCTGAATCTAGAAGTACATGTATTTTTTGACAACATCAACGAAGGACTTGCTCTGAAAAATGAGAGAATGAAACAGATGATTCATAATACAGAAAGATTTGTCTTACTTTGCAGCACTGAGGAAACTAAACTAGCTTTTAGGAAAGGGTTCTGACCACAGCCCTTGGAGAAACGACTTTTCTCAATCTCAATTTCCTCAGCAGCCTAAGGTTGGCTTCTGTCATAGGGGGTGTCTCTGTTTCCAGGTGCAAAAGATCTGCTTCCCTGTTTACATCCTTGAACTATGCACCTTTCCTGCTGTCATCTCAGGATGAAGAGACTGCTGCTTGGGGAATGCCGTGCTGCTCTTTGTCTGTGACATGCCCACCCCCTGCACCGATTTGAGATGGAGCTGCTCCCGTGCTTGATGGTTTTGTGATTAGACATAACAGGCTGCTTTGGAAAAAATACATCAATGGATTCAAGTGACTGGTAGGAATGAGCACAGAAAGATGCTTGCTTTCTTGCTTACATTATACAAGCAAAACTTACGTGTCAAGATCAAAATAATAAACCGTGTATGTTCCTTTTATATCAAACTACTGTACACAAACCTGCCACTGGCTGCATTGAGATGGAAATTAGGGACTGAAATCTTCTAGCAGTTAGATGGAGGAAGTAGAATTGTAGAATAATTAATAAGTAGAAAGAGCAGAATGAAGACTTAAAAACAAAAAAAAAGAGAACCATAGAGTCCTTTAGGCTGGAGAAGACCTTTTAAGGTCATCATGTCCAGCCATAAATGTAACACTGGCAAGCCCACCACTAAACCATGTTGCTAAGCACCCCATCTACGCATCTTTTAAATATACCACCAGGGATGGTGACTCAACCGCTTCCCTGGGCAGCCTGGTCCAGTGCTTGACAACCCTTTCAATGAAGAAATTTTTCCTAACATCCAATCTAAACATGTCTCCCATGACACAACTTGAGGCCATTTCCTCTTGTCCTATCACCTGTTACAAGTGAGAAGAGACCCACATCCCTCCTTTCAGGTAGTTGTACAGAGCCATAAGGTCTCCCCTCAGCCTCCTTTTCCTAGGCCCAGGTTCTCTCAGCCACTCCTCGTAGGACTTGCTCTCTAGAGCCTTCACCAGCTTTGGTGTTGGAGCTTTTTGGACACACTCCAGCACCTCAATGTCCTTGTAGCAAGGGGCCCAAACCCAAATGCAGTACTCAAGGTGTGGCCTCACCAGTGCCGAGTACAGGGGGATGATCACTTCCCTGGTCCTGCTTAGCTGCACTATTCCTGATACAGGCCAGGACGCTGTTGGCCTTCTTGGCCACCTGGGCATACTGACAGCACATACTCAGCCTGCTATCAATCAACACTCCCAGGTCCTATTCCACTGGGCATTTTTCCAGCCACTCTTCCCCACGCCTGTATCGCTGCATGGAGTTGTTGTGACCCAAACACAGGACCTGGCACTGATTCTCATTGAACATCATGCAGTTGGCCTTGGCCCATTGATGTAGACGGTCCAGATCCCTCTGTAGAGCCTTCCTGCCCTCCAGCAAATCAACACCCCCACCCAATTTGGTTTTGTCTGCAAAATATACAAAGATTGCTTTTTGCATAGGTTACTGTTTTCATTGATCCACCTTGTGACTGTTGACCTCTGACAGCTGGCTAGGATGAGCAGACAGAATAGATGAGCCAGTGTAAAGTTAAATCTGCCTCCTTATGAATGGGCTTAAATGACACGGCGGTGACTTGTACCAGCTCTCAACCCTGCTCCAGCCTATCTGAATTAGCACTAGATTCATTGGGTGCAATGTTTGCTTTCATTGGCAATTTGAGAGTAGCCATTTTTCTAGGAGATGTGGCAGAAGAAACAAATAGACTTCTTAAGAATGTCCGAGCATTCTTAAGAACCCAGGAACAGAAGTAGAGATTTACAAGATACCAATTTACAAGGTTAATAAAGGGAATATGCTTATTTATATACCTAGTACTACTACTAATAAAATGATAATAAATAAAAGTAATAATTTTGGGGGGGAAAACAAGTTACTTTTAAAAAGATAGGTCATTTTGTGTGACTAGTCTCATCACCTTCCTGTCAAAACCGCTACAAGAGACCATACCATATTTCTGGGTTTTGGAACGTGTCCCTAATAGTGCTTCTGTGCAGATTAGATGCAAATATCTTGGTCAACACAATCTGTTGTATTTCTAAAGAAAATCAAATAAAACCAGCCTGAATAAGGCCACACACTCGGACAAGTCACTTCAGCAAATAACTGTGACAGCCTTTATCAATGGAGATATTTGAGTTACAAGTCTAAAGATTAGAGTTTATTTCATGTTTTTCTGTCTGTTGTACAGGGCATTGCTCTGGGCATTGTCAATGCTAGCAGTTTGGCAGAATTTGGGACAGATTTGTGGAAGAACTGTTGAGACATGAGGTTATCTGAGCAAATTAAATCGGAGTGGAAAGCTGGTGATGATAAAGCATCATAGAGCTCTCTAATAAGTTTAACTAGTTTTGCAACAGAAATGGAAATCAGTGAATAATTAGCCTGGTGAGCATACATGAATTACTATTTTCCTGATGACTGCACTTAAAAAACTGTTTCAAGGTCAACAGGTATGGGAAAAAATCAGTCTGTGCTTATATATATATATCTTTGTTAGTGTTGGTCTTCCCTGAGAGCCCAACGCCTACTGACTTCCTAATAGTTTTAGTAAAAGTCATATAAGCTGTTGAATAATTATGCACATGCTATCTAAACAGTCCAGGTATCAAAATACCTTTGATTTGTCCAAAATACGATTGATTTCTCAAAATACCAATGGTCTGTCTTTAGGCATTATCTACTGCCTGTTGAAAACACTGCCTCAAGTCATTTAAGCTTCCCTTTTTATTGCTATAGAAAACAGGCTACCTGGATGCAGTATAAATATGAAAAAAAATGCCTTTCTTTTGTAGAAACAATTGGATGCTTCTGCCTGCCAGCTCTTATTCTCAGTGGCAAACTTATAGCCAAAGTAACTTGTTTGATCCTTTGGGAACAGGAATGACCGTCAATGGGCTAGGGAGCCCACCAAGAAGTCCTAAGTCCTAGTGGCTGCAGTCACAAAGCCTTCAGAAGGAGGATTTAACCACAGGCACAGGGTCTCTGCAAACCATGTTGCTCTAAGGATGGGTATCCTAAAATTAACGACTCCTTGAAATTCAGCGACAGCGATATGAGGCTTTTTCTGAGCTGGGATGGGGAACTTCTCTTCAAAATCTTCTTTGTGTTGCAGACAATAATTGTGATTAAAAGGCAAATAAAAGGCAATTACTAAATACATGCATACACGCTGATGTATGTCTGTGAGGCTCTTTGTTTGATTAGGTGGATTTTGAGCAGCTTTCTGAAATAAGCTTCCCACAGATGAGTAAACTGCATTCCACCTTACTTATGCTATCTAGAAACCTTATGTATTAGTGAGTTGGGTTTGGGTTTTTTCATGCAAAATCCTTGAATGTCATTCAGGATGTCAAAAATGTTAAGATAATTTATTGCTTTTTCTTACATGGCCATACAGGAATTACAATACTCTGTATAAAAAGAGATGTCAGTTCAGGCTTTGAATCAAAAATAGGAATCAGTGCCAGACTCTGCTCTCTGGTACAGCTCTTGGATATTTGAAACAACCGTGATAGAAAATATATATATTAACTTTATGGTGATTGTTATTTAGATGGCAAATTTTCCTCAATTCCCTGAAGATTTCTACTCCATAAATAGTCAGTGACTAAGCAGTACTGGCATTAATCTGAATTTATCAGCATATTTAAAGAAACTAGTTTTAGATACCTGCACATGCTTGAATATACAAATATTAAAGAAATATTGGAAAACTGGTGATAGCTCCAGAATGGCTGAAACAGGGGATGAAATGAAGTGAAGGGATGTCCAAGTAAATCTCAGGAATGTGGTGTACCTGCTCATAAAATTAAGATTTTAGCTTTTTATTACTCAGAGCATTTACATTTCATCTGGAACAAAGATGTACAATGGTGGAAAATTTTTCATCAACAGATTGTTTCAGACCACTTTTTGGGGCTTTTGTCATCTTGATCTTCTATGATTTGTGTGTTACATCTGTAGGGGGGATACGTGCCTAATACTCCCTGGAGAACGCACTTCTTTAGGGATTATTGCACACAAGCAGCAGAGAAAGATGAGGCTGAAGGCAGAAAGGTGAGTCAGAGGTTGCTCTGTATTGTGCCACTATAATGAGGGGGTGTTCAATGAAACAGGGAGATGGGACATAGGGAAGTTGGTAATAAACTGTTGCTTTATGTGATTTATAATTAATACAGGGAACTTGCTGCTAGACCATCTGAGAGTAGGAACAAGCTGGAGTGACCTTGTGAGAGAAACAGATGACTAGATGGTGGATGAGGCTGCTGCTACGGCCACAGATGCACAGGGAGGGAGAGAAGGAAGAAATGCAGCTAGACAGCACATTGGCTCAGATCTTCTTTTTTGGCATTTCAGAATAATCATTTCAAGAAATAGAAACAGGGCTCCTTACTCAGTATGGCAATTTGTGTCTCTTGCATTCTGGGGCATGCTCTCCACTCTGATGTCTGGCCAAGGCTAGGGGCTAGCTACATTACAAAGCCTCAGCCAGCACAGATACACTGCCAGAGCTCCCAGCAGCAGCAGCACAGCCCCCCTGGCTGTGCTAAACCGGGCTGGCTAAAGGCCTCTTTTGCCAACATCAGGTGCATCTAGCTGGGATGTTTTCACTAGTGCAGCAATCTTGCTGCCTGATGCCTTCCTAACAAGCAGCACTGCAAAGCTGGCAGACTTTTGTAACCGGATCTATCCTAAGAAGGCCCATGTTTGGGTGTGACAGAAGTGACCAAAGTTGAGTGGTACTGCAGCAAGGGAAGTTCTGCCAGTGTTTCAGGCCTGGTGAGGTGCCCATATAATAGTTAGACAGTGGTAACGCTCCTACTTTGCAGCAGATCACCAAGCATAGCTAACAGAAAGCACACTGGTGACTCCATCTAAAGATACAGTTATTCTGAGTTCCAAGAGAGGAGAAATCTGCACCTTCGTTTTGGAAATGCAAGTTGTGTGATACATTTTTATTTAATGCAAGAATCACTGTTTGAAAAATACAGTATGGTGGAGGGTAAAAACCAACAAACTAAAAAGCACCAAAGGTGGTTATTTCAGATTTAGCATAGAAAATAAAAATGGACTTCATACATTTCTCTCCCTATTTCCTTTCTTCTAAAAGATTTCATGATAAGCTGTAAGCACTCCAGGAGGGAAAGATGTTGTTATTCTGGTCAGTAAATTATTTAAAAGACTTCAAGAACAGCTTTGAATGTAACAAAAGAGCACTGCTTGCATTGGAGAAACACACAGCGTTTCTAAAAGGTTTCAGTAAGAGCCACGTCCAGTCTGAAACCATTCTATTTACTTTACAATGGTTTTTTTTTTCAACCAGATTGTATTTTATTCCTGTTATTTTCTTACTCCATGCAACATGTACTCCATTCCACTGCTAAAGCTTGCATACACACGTGCAAACACCTGGACATTTCCCAGCTGATGTTACCAAATTTGGCAGTTTTTATGACAAAGAGAAGGGCAATATCTTTGCAGCTGAGGTTATTTCTGGGTGTATTTGGAAATTACTGGCTGCAGGCTGGCCTCCTGTACCAGGCTGGTAGCTTGCAGGTCTGCCTGTTATCTGACAGAGTAAGCCAGCGGGGGAGTTGGTTCATCAAATAGGCTGTTCTTCTCCAGAGGGTATCATGAACAGCTGTTTGAACAGTAATTACAGCCAAAAGTGCTGAACACCTTCTCCTGCACTGATTTAGTCACCTCAGAGAAAGCTGAGTTGATGGTGGTGTTCTGGGGGTGAAAACATAAGGGGAAGGTGGCTGCAAAGGGAGGGGAGGCTCACAGGTTCTGTTTTTGGGAGGTTATTTTTGCCCTGTTAGCTGTTTAGGTTTTGTTACCTGCAAGAAAATGCTGTTTTCAGTGGTGTCCTCAATAAGAAGCCCAGCTAGCAATTTCTAATGCAAAAAAAACCCCAGAACAGCTGGGGAAGGATGTAAAGTTTGGTAAGTGTGGAAAAACACAGCCAAGTATAGCTAGAGGTTTTATCTTTGGTGCTTACTGTATTTGGGCTGCCTAGGAGCAAGAGATAAGAGGTTGTGGTGGGGGTTTTTTCAGAAATATGTAGTTTTTCTTCTGCCCTATGTTCATTTAAGTTTGAAGTGAAGGTACATGTGTCTAAAGGTTTTATTATTTTATTGCTGTTTAGAGAAATTCACTGTGTTGTTCAGCAATGCCTGCAAGAAAGGGAAGGCTGCCAGTAATACCTGCACCAAGCCTGGAGCAGAGTGTTTGACCTGCCTGAGTCACCAGGAGCATGCTAACGGGTGCTCCTTACACAGACACACTGAATTTCTTCAAATTCACCTTGACATTCTTAGTTCTGCCTTCTCTCTACTCAAACATGTCTTGCAAGGAAGAGTTACATCTTCAAAGAGGCCTGGGCTGTAGCATTGTGGTCTGTGGTGCTGACGTGTCTTGATAAGCTCTGTGGTCCAAAATGAGATGTCCAAGCTTCCTATGTGAGGCACAAGACCTGGGTGCCCGTGTCCCTGAGCTGCACACACAGTTGGGCTTGGAGAGGGCAGGGGAGCTCCCTTTCCAGAGGGTGGTACCTGGGCAGCTGGCTGCCTCCCCCCTGCTAGAAACTTACAGCCAGGGGCTGCTTCTGGAGCTGGGTACTGACACAAGGCTTTCCCCTTGCACACACCAAAAGGTAAGAAAGCAGCACCCGTGTACAAGCCGTAGCCAGCGTGGGGGGTGCTCCTGTGATACCGGTGTTCGTGCCTGATGACTGTCTAATCCATCAGTGGGCTTCCAGCTTGTATTCTCCATCTGCCCTGAGCCTCAGACTAGCAGTTAACTCTGGAATTTATTTTTCTTCATTTCTTCAACCACAGCTCTGGCTTCCCTAAAAAATACTTCAGTATATGCCAGAGCAGGGACTAGAATCCAGGTGTTGAGACGAACGATGTCAGTTCCAATTTTTTCCCTTTCTTTGGTGCCAGTGATGGCTGACTGTGCTCTGAAACTTTGGGGCATCTGGAAGCTCAGTCGGTTAGGGAAGTCACAAAAAGATGCAAGAGTTCAGATTGTGCAGAAGAGCAGTTTGAAGCATCGTCTACCAACAGGTGATGGCTCTAAGCATTGGATTAGTAGGAATTATAAGGTAGGGGCATGGCTCAAGGATGCACCTGGGGTTTAGATGCTCAGACTAGTAAGTTATGTGTAGGAATACAAGTGCAGTTACTACTGGAAACACAAGCACCTAGATAATTTAGGAGCCGTTGTGTGGCATTGTCACAGTTACACTGAAAAGTCAGGTCAAAGACTAAAAGAATAAAGAAAAAACAGCCCTGTGCATCCTCTAGTTCTTCCTTCACATCCACCCCTGCTTTGCCAGCAGTTTTGTAGGGCTCTGTAGCTCCCAAATATTACGTGCTTCTACTAAGGAAACACGTAGTGTCATGGTGCTGAGATGTGTCAGATTCAAACTGCACTTTTTTAAAGGAATCCAGAAAAAAGGCACTTCAGAGCATAAATGCTAGGCTGTTGGGGTTTTTTTTATTTGATTTGCTTCAACTTAATGTTAGCCATTTGCTGTATTTTTATTTTCAAAATCATTCTGGTTTCTCTCTAGAAACAAAGGAGGAACAGCAGTCACTTGAACTGCTGCTTCCATGTAGTTAAAAAAACCCACCACCACCACCAAAGTTAAGAACCAAACAAAACCCGAAACTGGTTAGTATTTTGTTCATTAATTACCCTTACTGCAAGCTGTTTTCATTAGGTTTGGGCCTGTAGAAGAATCTTAAAAATTAGCAGGAATCTCTCTGTGAGACCCATGAAGAGCATTTAGAAAAGAAATATTCCCTGCTCCAGTCTGGATTGAGGACGGCAACATTTGTGCCTGTTAGTGTTTGAAAATAAGGACAATCCTGTACTGTAAAGTTGCATCCTCAGCATGCTCGTGTTTTGTAACAGGCTGCAAGGACTGATGTCAGGGATCTGCTGTGCAGGGAACTCCCTCCTACCACTTCTTTTCTCCCACTAAACTTTTTTAGGGGGTATTGCTGGGTTCCAAACACACCCTGTGTGGTGCCTTCAGTGACACTATGTTGACTACCCATTCTTGAGCTAATTTTATAGGGAAGGCAATTTGCTATGAAATCTCATCCTATGCAGCCTGATAGTGAGGAGAGTGGAGTTCTACCTGCTTCCTTCCCGTAGCTTCTCTGTCAGTCCCGGTATGCCGAGGTCTGTGGAAAGAATCTGCAAATCTGTATGTGGGGAAAGGGTTTCTCTGAGGCCTGAAAGTTCAGAGGTGTGGCTGCTATACATGGAAGCTGTGGCAGTCTTGATATCTCCTACTTTTTCCTTGGAGTACAGGCAGCTGGAGGTTCCTAAACTTTCTTTGTTGTAAGGAAGGAGTGAGACTTTTTCAATTAGTTTCTTCCACCAATTGCTCCCTGAATCTTCAGGATGAGTGCTTCAGAGTGTCTTTTCTTCTGTATCAATTTTATTCATTGTGTTGAACAATCCTAAATTTATACTCAAAATAGTCTCTGCTGCTGGCAGAGTTGATCACAACAGCTCAGCAGAAATATTTCCTCTTGATAGCATCCCTCTGTTCTCTGTTAGAAACTGGTCTTTTGGCTAAATTGCACCTAAACCAAGTTTCCCTGTGGTCTCCGTGCATCTCTGGTGAATAATGCCACCTTTATGCAGTTCCCCTTGTGCCAACAGTACTTTTTGTGGGTGTTCTTCCTCACAAACCAGAGTGGAATATTAAAGCAATGGAAACTCTGGACCCAGAAAACATCCCTCCTCATTAAACAGGGTAGAGAAACAGCAGAAAGTCTCAAGGCAACAGGTCCCATGGGCAGATCTAGAGGCTTCCACGGAAAAAAGTAAGGTCAGAAGGGAGTTACAACAGACCCGCCCTGAGTTAATTGCTGTTTCTGCTAAAGCAACTAGCAGCAGAACACCAACCCAGTCCTTCAGTATCTGTTCTTGCACTATCTTTGGTATTTTAAATAAAAGCACTTTTCTTCCAGTGAAAGAAAAGCAGGTGACTTGGTGGCTTGAAGGCTGCAAAACTTCCACATCATCTTCTGTGGAGCGTGAGTTTAGGTGGCTTACATAAGAGTCAGAGGACACAGCTCTCTTAAGATGCCTAAGCAGAGGATGGTTAATGCTCTCTGAATAATACCCTGAGAGCCACAGGAGAAACAGTGGCCTACTAAAGGCAGAGCCTTTGCCGTGTTGTCCAGGTGGCACTTGTAACTCCTCAGACTGAGGAAGTGCAGCCCTTTGAGCTTGCTCACAAAACAGCGTGTTCTGTGCAAGGGGGTCCCTTTATTCATGCAAGCTGCAATGTTGTTTTTTTTCTTGGAGGTTCAACACCTTTAATTTCTACACAACAATGACCTCTTTTTACCAATGAACCTGCCTTTTCTGGCATTCACCTTTGATGGAGCAGGAAGGAAAGCTCCTCCTGGGCTTGGCTTCCCTGCCTGCAGGTCCTGGAGCAAAATGGGGCACACCCTTACTTCATGAAGTTTCTGTGCAAAGCTTCAGCTGATCACCTTGGGCTGGGAGACCAACTGTGCTTGGTCTCATTCATAAACACAGCACAAATAAATACCCCACATCAGCAGTGCTGCATCTCATCCTCACCTACTGCTGCAACATCCACCCTCAGCACTGACTGGTTTTTCTTGGGTTTTATAGGTGTGTGCTGGTAAGGTGCTTCTCTGTGTCCTGGTCCTGGCCAGGCCAGACTTAACTTCCCCAAACAGCCAGCACAGGTGAGCTGAGTTAGCCTGGGCTGTTTCCACACCACCTGGCATCACTCCCTCATAAAAGGGGCTGGTTGGGGAAGGGCAGTGGCTTGGTGCCTCCAGAATAGTCTGAGTGTGGCTGGGGTGTTGGGTTGGTCAGTTGGCCCTTGCCATTGGGCAGCACTCTGTAATCTTCAGGTCAGCAAGGCACTCTGTGTTATCACTGGGAGTGAGTGTAATTGGCTGTTACTGTTCTACGTTCAGGGTGCTTTTGTCAGCAAACTGTCCTTATCCCAAACCATGGAGACTCTGTTTCTTCTCCAGGAGTGAGCAAGCAGCCTGTGGTGCTCAACCACTGGCTGGCGCTGAACCACCACATTCAGAAATAAAAACTTATGCAATGATAAAATTTTCTTGTTCATAAGGTAGTTTAGGAAATGCAATAGATGGTAATCCAGTGCAATGAAAGGGGAACTCCCCTGCCCCATGCTTCTGAGCTTTACCAACATTCAGAGAATCACTAGGTTAGAAAAGATCTTTGAGACCATCGAGTCCAACCATACCTGTCCTCTACTAAACCATATCCCTGAGCACCTCATCTCCCTGGTCAGTGACTCAACCACCTCCCTGGGGAGCCTGTTCCAGTGCCTGACAACCCTTTTGGTGAAGAATTTTTTCCTAATACCTAATCTGAACCTGCCCTGGTGCAGCCTGAGGCCATTCCCCCTCATTCTATCACCTGTTGCTTTGGTGAAGAGACCAGCACCCATCTCTCTACAACCTCCTTTCAGGTAACTGTAGGCAGTATTAAGGTCTCCCCTCAGCCTCCTCTTCTGCAGGATAAACAACCCCAGTTCCCTCAGCTGCTCTTCATAAGGTTTGCATTCATGTCCTAGAAATTGTTATATAACATAAAGAACAAACTGTAAAAGACTTGTGTGTGTACTTTTACTCTCTAACTAACAACAAATATGTTGTTTGGGTTTTTTTTCCTTCTTGCCCCTTCAAAAGACTGGGTTTTAACTCTTGATATTATAAGGCTTTAAAAACTACTGTAGTTCCTGTGTTTCTCTGAAAATGCCAGGTTCTAGCTGCAGTGAAGCACAAGAGCAAGTTCTGCCTTGTGCTGTTTAATTTATAATGCATAAGGAAATCCAAAAACTTAGCATGTATTGCTTTAGTACAGTTATATTTGCAGAGTGAGCAGTGCAGCATTTCATTTGAGTAGAAGTCTGAAAAACAGATTCCCTGCCTTTGGGAGCTGCCATCAGAAGCAGGTACTCTGGGAGCATGTCAATCCTGCTTGACAGGCCTTCCAAGCTGGGAGGCTCTGGAGAAATGCTTTCCTCAAGCTTTATCAGTTGTTGGTTGATGTGTCTCTGTAGGAAATAGGAGTCTGAACTGTTTTCAGCTGAGGAGCCAATGTACTCCATGCTTCTCAAGATACAGTAATAACATTTAGGCTCCTTATGCTTTGGGATCTTTAATTTTGTTTAAAAGATCTATCTTTTCACTTTGTTTTGTAGTCCTGCTCAGGGATGCACAAGCTCATTCCACACATAAGAATAAGGAACTAGGTGGAGAAATATTTGCTTTATGGCTTCCATCAGGACCTAAATCAGGCTGAAGCACCATCAAAGTTAAAGGTAAGTAAGCCCTAAGAGGCAAAACAATATTCCATAAAAAATGTTGTAAGTAATGGAGCTATGTCAGGCATCAGTCCTTTAGTTCTCCTGACTATCAACCTGTCAGGAGTTATAGAAAATACTAGTTTCACACATAAAATAAGTTAAGACTTATTTCACCAGCCATGTTACTATCAGACTGTATGTATATCACTGTGAGAGAAACTGTTCCTAAAAATTTAACCAGCTATTTGTTTTTTTTTAAGTATGAGAAAAAGGAATTTGGGAGGTTTTCCGCAGTACGAATTCATGGGATAATGTGAAAGTGATTTAAGAACCAACTAATATTTATTTGATTTCCAAAAATGTGTTTTATAATTTCAGCACTTGAATCCATTCAGCCCATCACACTTTTTAAAAATGTTTTATCTTGTAAAAGGCCGAGTGCTTGCATTGTCTCCAAGATGAAAACCTCCCTTTCTAGAATCACTGCTTGCAGGATTTTCCTTCTACAATTTCCAAACTTTTTTTTCCTCTTTTCCTTATAATCATATTAAGTAATTGCTAAATAAAATATGGCAATAGCAGCACTCAAAATTGCACTCTCCTGGCCTTAAAAGCAGAGCAGAAAGGAAAGGTGGCTGCTGTGGCCCAGTTTGCAGTATGTGGCAGTCGTGTGCGCTCCCAAGAACCACGTCTCTATAAACCCTCCTCCTGCTTGTTATCAGAATTTCAAAATGAAACTGTCACCAAAGCAGATCAGCACAATCCTTTTAAAAGTAATCCTCCTCAATTCTACCTGCTACACAAGGGAACATCAGCTTAACTTGTAATTAATGAAGATTTCTCTTGGGAGGCCTCAGATGTGGCTTGTCAGTTCCCAAGAAAACAGTAGCAATTATTGACCTCATTTTTCCTTTGCTCTAACAATCAGATTTAAAATGACCTTAGATGGAGCATAATTCCCATCAGTGACTTTGTGACAAGACTGTATGACTGCAAGGGAATAAACAAAAAGGAGATAAGTAAAAAATGGAAGGGTCGATAAAAGTTCTGCCTCCTTCAAATACCTTAAGTGAATAAATCACGTTCTCAGGCAAAGCAGTAATCCTTGGGAACCGTCCTGGCATGAATGAGTGAAAGTTTCCTTTGGAGCAAAGAACCTCAACGAGTTTTTTTTGTTGTTTGAGAGGTTAATTCTGTTACAGTTGCTTTCTTAATGGTCTGTTCAGCTCTTCTTGACTTTACAAGGTGTTGGGAAGACAGATCAGTATGAGAATTAGTTTTACATCAGCAACACAAAAGCCTGAACACCTTAACACACACACACTTAAAAATAACTAGACTTGTTGCCTAACCAAGCTATGTAAAGAAGCAGCAGTGCCAGGCCTCCCATTATATAAGAGCAAGGCAACCAACTCCACTTTGAGAAGCATGGAAAGTAATTCTGCCAGAGCGAGGTAGGGTAATAACCTTTTTAAGGCTTTGGATTTACCAGGTAATTTGGTTTTGGAACAGAATATTCCCCAAAGATGTGCTGGGTACACAGCATCTGCTCAACGTGTGCCGTGTATACAACACCACAGTTGGATTTTTTCAGCAAAAAGCTTGCAACCTAAATTTAGACCTGTACAGCAAATAAACAAGGTGAGGGCAGGGAGCAGGTGAGGTGGCAGAGGGGAATTACAGCAGGGAGTTCACAAGGCAGCTCGGTTTCCTCAGAATGCCACCTCTTGATAATGCTGTTTTCCTCGCTATTTGCAGACAGGCTTTGCTGCTGCTGAGAAGCTGGGTTTGTAAGTTAGTAGAGTGCATGCAGAGCTTTGTTTTGTACTGAGTGTAGGTGTTTGGCTGCTCTTCTGGAGAAAGCAATGGAGACAAATGGATAACATATCCTTTTCTAGTGCTGTGAAAAAAAACCCTTAGTGTTGTACTGTAACAAACTTCAGGATCTGAGACGAATAAAAGATCCGAAGCCTCTGCACAGGATCTCATGGCTTGTCGGACAATGAACCCTAAAAAATCCCCAACCCTTTAACCCCAAACGCAAGGGCTCTGGTTTTCCCACAATCCTGGCAGCGCAGCAAGACAAAGGGCACTCTATGCTGCAGAAGTAGGCTTCTTGGTTGCCGTCCCAGATGTCTGCAACGTAACACTGTGTCCCCACCGCGGGGATTAATGTGCAAGGGACTGCTGGCCCCTCCTGCTACGGGCAGGGAGGATCAAAAAGGATTTTCTAAAATGTGTTCCCTGACCAGGGCTCTCCCTGACTGAATGGTTTTGACCCAATGTCTTATACAGCTTGTACTAGTGCTGTGGGGGTACCCATCCTACTTGGCGGGGGGTGGGACAGGGCAGGAGTGTTTGAAAACCCACGTGGGTAGTGTCTCTAGTTCCTCTGGGCTGACAGAAAAGTAGGTCTGTTGGGTTCTGTCTTTAAAATACAATAAATTAAATTAAACATACCCTAAGGCTTTATTTTATATTTTGTTTTTCTCTATCTATTTTACTGTTTGATGGACAGTTGTCAGCAGCCTTTCAGAAAGCTGTAACTCAGAAACTTAACTTGAAAAATATTAACTAGTTAATTCCTTAATTAAGACCTCTTACTGAAATGCTAATTGCCTTTATAGACATGCTTTTTGCTACAGACAACAGTGGCAGAAGGTTGAATATGGACTGTGAAGCATGTAACAAAAAAGAAAGATTCTGACAGCTGTTGGCAAACTGACAGCTATATACTTATATCTCATTAATACCTGTTTCCAAACCAATAACCAAGTCATCTAGTTAGGATGTAAGGGGTAAAAAATAAGGTTATAATGTATATAATGCTAAAGGTGCTGTGCATGGGAAGAATGATTGAAATGCAGTGCAATTATTTTGTATCCCTTAACTGTGTACTGTATTTTAAATCAATGCGTTATGAATTTCTGAAGTTCACTACTACTAACTTTGTGCTCCTAAGGTATTTTAAAATAGCCGTGGCTGCTGAATGTGTACAGAAGAGCTTGGCTCTTCCTGAGCAAAAGATGTTATGCAAAGCTCATGTGAGGAGCCATGCAGGACAGGGACCCACAGCAAAGGGATGCTGCTGTGTGACTGGGAGTGGTGATCTCATCCCCTGGCACAGCTGGAAAAGGAGTAGGCTGATGTTCACATCCTTGTCTGGCTTTTGTAGTAACTTCTTTAGTATAAGGTTGCAGACCAAACTCCTCCCATCCTGCTTTTTTACTGAGCCAAACCTCTACGTGCTTGTTTGTATAAACTTACGTGCTTTAGAGGTTACAGTCAGGCTTCCACTGCCACAGTAAAACTAGAGTTGTGTTTAAAAAGAATACCTGTAGGTTAATATGATTACTGACCTCTGTAAAGTCAGAAAACCCAGAAAGAACCACAATGGGATTAAAACCCACAAAAGCCCCATACTGTAATCATGCCAACGCATTTGCTTTTTTCCCCTCAACCCTCTACTGAATGTCTCCTTCAATCCTCATGTAAACCTGCTGCGATGAATCCTGCCCAGTTGTATTCCTGTCGCTAGGACCCGCTGCCAGGAGCGGACCCCTCATATTTTGATTTCTCTTCTAAACAGGGAACAAAGGAACCTGGCAAAATATCTGAGTGCTGCAAGTTAAGGTGCTTGAGCATTTATTTGCTTTGCTCTCCGCTCAGACACTGGTGATGTGGGTCATGCTGTAGCCTGCTTTAGCCACAGCCTTAAGAATAATAGCATTCAGTTTATGGTTTTGTTCTTGTTACGGTCTGGGTGAAGGAAACCAGACTTATTTGTGCTTATTTGCCCTCGAGAGAAAGGAGTTGTTTCTGTTTCACAGTCATTTGCTACACCATTTCTTGCTTCGTTGCTGCCCAAGTGCATAGACCCTTTCCTGAACTATTTATAGGGATGTCAGTGGAAAAAGGGGAAGGAAAAGAATGGAAGAGGAGGGGGGGGTTGTAGCATGCTGCTGTGGATTAGGGAGTCCAGATCCAAGCCTCTCAGGTTTCAGCCTTAATCTTCCAACCCATGCAAAGCCTTTCAATTTCACTTTGAGGTCATTGCCCACCTACAAAACAATCTGACTGCTGTGTGAGGGATGCAGGTACAAAACTCAGTACAGTAAGCTTTTCAATTAGTCATAATTTGCTCTGGGAAAGAAACCTGCAGGCTTAGCTCACATTTGTGGCTTATAAAATCTAAAATCTGAATCTTAAATTTAAAATAAAAGAGATTTCAAACTTATGAGTTTTAGTAAAGGTTTATCTGTTAACTTATTTGTTTTATGTTAAATTTCACTTAGAAGTAATGGCTGATTTAAAGAAGAAAAGTAAAACCTGAAAAAAATCTAAAGGATGAGCATGGCGTCATCCGGTATTATGGAAATAATCTGATATTATGGAAATAAAGCACAACTAGGAGATGTTTAGTGCTGTGGTGGGTGCACTGGTCTTGCAACACCACATTTTGCATTTTCTTGGTCACGTCCAGCATTAGCAAACTGGCTTCCTCAGTGGAGGCTTTTCACACAGCTTTCTTCATCAGGTGGGGACATCATCTGATAGGATCAGCCTAAGCTGACCTGTGAAGTCAAGTGTCATCAAAGCTGGGAATTTCCATGTGACATCACTTGTGCATGAGAACGCTGCACCGCAGTGCCTGTCACACCTGTCAGGAGTGATTTAATAATTCATTGATTCTTGGAGCAAACAGACATTGGAAAGATAGAGATCATGTGGAAAAATACTGTTTCCCTCTGTGGTTAGGTATCAGTGAGGTTCAGCGCTGCCCTGTAACGGGCAGATAGTTGACAAGAGGAAAAGAGAGTTGCTGGCAAGGTCAGCTTGAACTGCCTGAGACCTGATAGACATCACAGGCACTGATCAGGTACCTCTTTCCAGAAAACAAATATCCTTATGAGCTCAAGTTTCTAACAAGTGAGGCGGATGCTTCAGGTCTCATTAGTTCTGCTACTGTTTCAATGGAGAAGCATCGCTTCTTGCTTTGCATTAAATATGTGTTGTTGGGAGTAACTGTTTGAAGAGAAGACAATTTCTTACAAATAAATCCTTGTTTTATAGGACAAGTTACATGTAGCATTGATGGCACCTGAACGCTGATTTAAGTATCACTACAGATATCCTTAAAGACAGGTACATATCCTAAAAAAATATATATATATAAAATCAGGGAAGAGAAAACTAACTCCTAACTAGCAGACACAGAATAATTATTTGCCAGCAAAAGGTATTGCCTGACAGAAGTGACAAAGGTAATGATGGTAAATTTAGTTATCAAACATCATAGAGAATTAAGGTGTTGAAGCAGAAAAAAAAAGCAGTAAAAAGACTTTCCCCTGGAAAAGAGACTATAGCAAGAACTACACATCTCTGTTTAAGTCTCTTTGGTCCACATATGCGTGATGAGGGAGCAAATGTGTGATACTTGTGAGAGTTAAGCAAGCAAGTAAAATGAGAGAATTTCAAGTATTACTGGTTTTGAAGACAATCCATCTATTTAACATTATTTCCTTAAGGAACATGCTAAGAAAGAAACTAGGAAGGGATGTCTGAAGATGTTCTTTGGTACTTTTCCCAGCTAGATGTAAGCACCGTGGTTATTTAAAGGCTCTAATTGAATTGAAAGCTTCCTTCATTCTGACTATTCACATTTCTCCTTTATAATTAAGACTCCATTACCTGCAGTATTAATCTGAAGATCTGATCAACCAAATGTTGAGCACAGTATATCCTAGACTGGCCTACTGAATCAAGTGCAAGATCATTGCAGGTAACAAATTTTCAAACCTCTTCTAATTCCTGATCAACGAATGAAGTGTCCGAGGTGTTTAATGACCTTGCTTTGCTTTCTGCAAGTCAGATGCCCATGTTGCAGCAAGTGGTTTGTTATTTCACTCAGTACTGTTAATTCACATGGCATCATTATTTCAACAATATTGTATCATTTTCACTTAAATAACCACCTTATTGCATGCCATGAGAACTATGAACAATTATGTTTGCATCAGTGCCTCATCAATGCCGTTTATATTTGGAGGAGGAGCACTGAGTGGTGGTGGGCTGCCCTTGTGAAAAAACAAGAGCATATGGACCCCCAAATTTTGCTGAAGACTAGGTGACTGGTATGGGTTTCTTGTTTACAGCTGATCAGGATGTTCCTTACACTACTGAGTGCTCAGGAGATGTTAAGTGAGAGATTGCAGCATGAATACAAAGTTTCAGCAAGACCTAAGGTTTAATTAGACAGAATTTTGAAATACATTCCTTTAAACTCAAGAAAAGACACCCAGAGGCAAAATGGGATAGTGCTGCATTGCTTCCCTTCTACAGCTGTCCTTTTGACATTGTTCTCTGACTTGGCTCTCAACTTTACACCTTTCCATCAGGACGCTTTCTGGTATAAATTCTGTCATCTCTCAAAAGTGTCTGGCAAATGGAAGGAAATGGCTTCAGGCTTAATGAAAAAGAAATTATTTTGTGAATAAAATTGTATTAAATGTAGCCCTTAGTGGATATTTCAGTGAAATAAAAATAGTAAATGTAAAAGGGAAAGAGAGATGTGCTTTTCCCTCCAGGGTAGGCTACGGGGGCTATTTTTGAGTTTTTCTTTCAGTTATTGTAAGCAAAAAAGCTCTACTGTCATCTTGTATCTATCAAGGTTTTTTGCAGATACTATTAAAATGCAGGCTTACAAGGTGTCCAGCAACAGGGAAGAAATAACTGCATGAAAACCAAAAGATTCTGCTGAAATGGAGAGCTACTGCTATTTTGCAGAGGAATAAAGCTAAGTGCTACCTTCACTATTTCCTTGCACAGGTTGCCTTTTTTGAGCCTGTTGTAGTTTTTTGTGGCTGGGTTCTGGTGGAGGAGGGGGGCTGCAGGGGTGGCTTCTGCAAGAAGCAGCCAGAAGCTCTCTGCAGGCCCAACAGAGCACACACCAGCCGGCTCAGGGCCGGAGTTGTTGCTGACCAAGGCCAAGCCCATCAGCGACGGTCACAGTGCCTCTGAGAACCACATTTAGGAGAAAAAAAACACAAGCAGCTGATTTTTGCCACCAGAGAAGGGAGTGAGAAGATGTAAGGAGCTGTGCAGGCACCAAGGTCAGTGAAGGTGGGGGAGGAGATGCCCCAGGTGCCAGAGAGAGTGATTTCCCAGCAGCCCATGGAGAAACCCATAGTGGAGCAGGTATCCCCCTGCAGCCCATGGAAAAAGCCGAGACCCCACCTGCAGCCTGTGGAGAGGCCCCACACTGGAGCAGGTGGAGACATATGGAAGATGCTGTGACCTGTGCTGGAGCAAGCTCCTGCCAGCACTTGCAGCCCGTGGAGAGAGACACAGTGATGAGAGAGACCCACGCTGGAGCAGGTTTGCTGAGGGGATGCTCGTGACTCCATGGGGGACCAGGCTGGAGCAGTCTGGGCCTGTGAGACATTCTATGATCCTATGACTGCACCCCATAGCAGTGACCCACGCTGGGGCAGCTGGTGAAGAGCTGAAGCCCCTTGGGAAAGGATTCATGTTGGAGAAATTTGTGAACTGTCTCCTGTGGGTGGGACCCCACAGTGCAGCAGGGGAAGGATGTGAGGGATGCACAACCCCCAAACCCACCCCCCGCCCCGGCTAAGAAGGAGAACAACTTGTGAGGAACTGACCGAATCCCCCATTCCCCCATTATTTGCCTCTCCCCATGCCACAATGAGGGGGGAGGAGGGGGCGGGGGAGATAAGAAGAGGGAGAAATCATGACTAAAGTGAAGTCTGCTCAAAAGGGAGGAGTGGGGGGAGGTGCTTTAATATCTGGTTGCACTTCTCATTATCTGACTCTGGTTTTGCTGGGTGTGTAGTGTAATAAATTCGTTTTCTTTCCTTTGTTCCATGTTGAGTCTGTTTTGCCCATGATGCTAATCGCACAAAGATCTCCCCCTGTCCTTATCCCAACTCCTGCGTTTCTCAATATATATTTTCTCCCCTGTCCAGCTGAAAAGGGGAGCGAGAGAGCAGCTTTGGTGTGTGTCTGGCCTCCAGCCAGGGTCAAACCATCACAGAGCCAAGTTTCGTATGTGTTTCAGCACCAAGAAATCACAAGCTGTATCTCAGCTTTCGAAAGAGAGCTTGAACATCCTGTGGTGCTTTTGACACATGTCAGGGAAAGAAAAAAAAAGTCTTAGGATATGTAACTAACCTTCTGCCAGAAGATAGAACTCTGGAAATTGGAGAGAATGCCATAAAACTAGAGATTTGCAATACTTTGATTTATCTGGTTTTGGAGTTGGACTGATTCAGTGCTACCTTCTCATGGTTTAATCACCAAGCTTCCAGATAAAATCAATAAGTCCAGTACTTGAAGAGGCAAAATTCCCAAGGGTGATTTTGAGGGTAGATAGTCTTCTAATACTTTTTTTCTTTTCAATGGAAGGACCTGAGGAGATTTAGATTTCTTAAGTGACTCGTGTAAAAGTAAGCTGTCTACTGTCTGGAGAGTGATGATAACTGCTGAAATTGAAACCATCTGCATACTGGCAGGTCAGAAGACATCTCTCATTTCTGATTGCAGAAGCAGTAGGAGGTGGGAAGAAGAAAGGAAACTATAAACACTTTGCAAATCTTAACAGGGGTTTTTTTGATATGTTTGTTTTCTGATGTCTTTGATTTACATTTTTCTTCCACAGACTTGAAAAGATGAAGATTTTGCCTGGCTTCATGCACAGCCTTCTGCTAGTATTAAGTTACATCTCAGAAACAAGTCTAGTCAAGGTAAGAAGCTACTCCTCAGTAAGAAGGGCTGACTTTAAGGATTTGTTTTAGGCTGTGAGTTTAAGTTCAGTTTCTGGTGTAACAGCAAAGTCACGCTGAAATGCTACTCCAAGAAGGTACGTAATCCTAACAGCTGAGAGGACAGATGCAGCTGGTCCTATAAGTATTGCACAGGGTATTTTTTTAATACTAGATGAGTGTCTGAATTTGAGGAGGAAGGTAATTTTGAGTAGCCAGTCAGAAGTGCAGATCGATGAAACTACTTAGTACATAAGGAGATTCAAATAGTAGATTGACAAGCATACAAATATGAAAATAGACTTTGTGGGTTCCTCCCCTGGAATTGCATGGACTACTGACCAACACTGAAAAAATTAAACTGTCTACATAAAAAAACCCCACTGTTTCCCCACACATACCAACTTCTAGCAGACGCAGAACTCGCACGACCTCACACCTGACCTTTTAAACTGCACTCGAAGTAGCTTGGCTGGCTGCAGCCAGCAATCGGAGAGAAAGCTGGTGTGGATGGTGTTATTCAGAACAGCTTTACCAAAAGATGTGCCAAATCCCTGACATGGAAATCACCCTCAACAACTTTGCCAACCATTTATTCCCTGCCAGTTCGAAGGCACTTTTCTTTTTGGAATGGTTTTATTCATGGGCACAGCAAAATGCAAGAAACAAAGTATTTTATTTTTTATTTTTTTTACTTCAAGCTGGCTGTGAAAATGTGTGTGTAACACAGGGAAATAAATAGAATCTCATGTGTGTTTTCCAAAGTGCCACTCGAGAACACAAATCAACTTTTGAAGAGGAAAAGATCTTGTTCTGTTAACTGGTCCTTATTTTTTTCTTTCCATTTCTCTCTTAAATTGTTGAGGGCAAACCCCTGGATTTCAAATGCTAATTTACATTTTGGACTTCAATCATGATTAAGGAAGACTGGTTGAGTAGAGGAAAGGAAATGACAGTTGATTTTTGAGTTAAATAAGGAAGGCAAAGAGACTGTGGAAGTTCTTATGTCGCATCCTCCAAGAGAGTTCTAAATCTGCCTCTATTCAAACCTTAAATCAGGCTAATGAACTCCAAGGACACCTCTTCCTGAAAGCATATGAAACCCCAATAATGGAGCACAGTCTGCTAGCACAGGGTAAGAAGGTCCACAAGCTAATTAGCTCCCCTCCTCTGCTAACCCTGACAGTAGGTATCCTAGAGTTTAATCCACATAGAGCTGGAATTTTAAAGCCTAGAACTCTTAAACCCATTACACCATGGAAGCACCCAGACAGATGCCTTTTCTCAAAACAAAATGAAAATGCTAATGACTGTGCTGCATGGTAAGACCCTAACGGCATACCATGTCTATAAACTGCTCAGTTATTGTCACACAGGGGACATAAAAAACACTGTAGACTTTTTTCTTTGCGCATTTAAGTTACTCCTCCCCTATCCCCATTAGGCTGCTGTACCACATTGTATTTGCTAGCTGCAACGTGGTAACTACTGACCAGCAGACTTTAAGGGAGCCTTTAAGAACCGGGGAGAGAATGGGTTTGTTGATCTCCCTTACGCTTGGGTTTAGGATATTTATTTAAAACTTGGCCACCCTATGGAAATAGAGTGAATTTGAAAAAAAAATGCATTTCTTGCTGTGCTTGGCTTTCATATAATGACACAGAATATGAAGAACTTCTTGTTTCATTTCCAAATCTGTCCTCCTTACAGGAAAAATATATCAAAATGTCTCCCAAAAGTGATGAAAGCAGTTTTAGTTTTTTATTCTCTAATCACACATCATATAGCTGTTTCTGCCACGTGGAGCTTGATTTCCTTCAGTTTGTAACATCTGATATTTGTTCTTTTATCGTGGTCAGTTTTGATTGAGGAAGTGCAATGCAGTTCAAAGTCATTACCTGAAAGAACTTAATATTTTTGCAAAAATCACTCCGTTATTGCTAGATCGACAACTAAGCAGGGTGCTTTCAATATTAATGCCAATCTAATGATAATCATCATATTCTTGATGATGCAGGATGAAGTGCTCCCTCTTATCCTCCTAGCTCTGAGCGTAACTGTCCCTCACAAACTAAAGTGGTCTTCACTGTGTTACCTAGGTAAATAAAAAGCCCGAAGGAAGCCTTGAATATTCACTTTATTTCATTCTGAACTCTCCTTGACAGCTGCTCAGCGGTCCTGTGGGTAAAGATGCAGTCACTCGGATACTGTGGCCCATGTATTTAGCATATGATAAGGCAAGCCACAGGGGGTGTGCGCAAATAATGGATTTATAAGCTCAGCTGTTGCCAACAGCTTAGGAATTGGCTGATAAATCTGATATGGCTAAAGTCTGAACTATGGCAGCTATAATGTAGCAGAGTTACAGTCTCACGAGATGTTTCTTCTCTGTTGCAGATGGGGAAACCCTTCTTGTGCCCTTCCACCAGTGCCTCACAAGGCAGAGGCATCCCGACAGCTTTCTGTCCCTAAACGATCAGTGGTATGCTTAGTTTCATCTTCCTAATTTCATTACCAGTCAGGCTGCACTTGTGACACGTTATGTTATCATTGAATATGGAGTTCAGATTCCATTTGTGTTAAACTGCTTTCTAAATGCCTGTTTGTGCCTCGACTTCTAAGTCAGTTTTTCAGGCAGCAATTAACAAAACCGCTCATATAGCGTGGCGTGAAAACATCAGGCAAAAATCCTCCCTTGTGGGTTCTATTGGTTTATGCTTGAGGCTGGCTTAAATCAGGGGATAAATCAGACCTTTACGTTTGCCTTAATCCAGAGTGTTACTAATACCTAAAGAAAAATACTACTGAAGATTTTGATTTTGCACCACCCCAACTTCTGAGTCAGAAATTGCATTATAAAGTGATTAACTTTTTTTCTTTAATAAAATCAAGAGATGCTAATAAACTAAATGAATGTAAAAACAAGTGCCTGATGAACAGGAATCTGTTTCTTTTCATGGCTCAGACTGCCTGTAATGAAGATACAGTTACTGGTCTTGAAGAACCAGAGGATCTTCCTGGAGATGAAAGGAATCGACTCGAAGGCCAGCCTGCAGGTTTTTATAGGCAGGTATCTATAAGACACCATGCAAATGTAACACTGGACTCTTACTTCAGGTCCTGGAGGTGGGTTTTTTTATTTTAATCCATCCCTTGCCACTGCATCATCTGCAAATAGCTTCAGCACATCTTCCTGGGTTTCTATGGAAGTACTTATGTCCCTTTGCCTGTTCTAGGTGCAGTTTCTGAGCATATTTTCTCAGTTTCAGTTCTGTGTCAGCCGGTGCAACTCTGGCTCACTGCCTTGGTTCTGGATGTGGCAGGGCTGCTGAAGTCTCCTACCTCTTTACTCTGACAGAGCTGGAGAGATCTTGTTAGCAGTGGGTGCTGTAGCAATGGCTCCTGAGCTGGTCATGGATTTGTGCTGGGTTGAACAGAAAATGTTCTCTTCCAGTAGGGGTGTCAATGTTCAGGGGCTGGAGCATTATCTTTGCAATGCTCTTTTTCATGAGCTGCCCAGGGCAGTTAACAAATACTAATGGACATGGAGGCAGTTTTTTTGTGGGTGCTGCCAACAGAGAAGAGAAATTTGTCTCTGCAGGTCATACAGAAAGGGCCCTCAGCAATCGGTGTATGCCCATGTCAAGCACCATACCACTATATAGTGGCTACAGTGCTTATGAGTGCTAAGAAGAGCTCAGTGTCTGTCTTCGGGGGGTTGGACCCGATGATCTCTCGAGGTCCCTTCCAACCCCTACAATTCTGTGATTCTGTGATTCCGTGATGCACTGATTTCAGACTACCCTGATTATCAAAGTAGCTTTGGGAAGATAAAAAATATTCCAGCTGCTGTCTATATAACCCCTCTGCAACTGGAGCATTGCAGAGGTACAGATACTTGAACCTATTTAACACAGCTTCGCACCACCCTCGTGATTCTGCTTACCTCAGTGTTACCTGGCCTCTTTGTAAGCATTAGCTGCCGTGCGTTGTGCAAGGTTATGTGCTCTCTTACTCTGTAAAAGTGGGATTTGACCCCACAGAAAATTCACTGACAAATCAAAATTTATAATCGGTTTAAAGTTCAAGGGTGCAGCCAAATCCTGAGCCAGTGTAATTTGACCTAGATCCAGTGGAGTAAGCGGAGCTGCAGGGAACTGCAGAAGCAGAAGAATCGTCCCACTGTGGTTGCCCTCATGCGGTGGGGATGCTGAGGAGGTGCTTAAAGCCTGGGGAAGGCTGTGGTTTGCTGCTTCAGCAAAATGAAGTTTCAAAAGGGGGGAAAAAAAAAAAAAGAAGTTTCCTTATGCTGCGTTCTGCAAATAATAGTGATTGAATGCCCAGGATGCTGAGGAAACCTGGACTTGAAGGGACACTAGGCTCATGCACCTGCTCATTCTTCTGCCACTAGAGAAGGGAGTGCTAAAATACAGTTCCCACTACTTGGGCCAAAAATCTGTCTGTCATTCATTTTCTCCTAGTACCTCTGGTAGTACCCTCCCCGGTCTGTGTGTTCCGCTGCACCCAAGCTCCAGGCTTATCAATGTGCTGTAACTTTTAACCCTGCATTTGCATCATTGCAACAGTTTTTATCAAAAGTTCAGGTATTAGATTCAGTAGCTAATGTTCCAAGGAAGCTATTTCAAACTTTTAGAGCCAAAGCGAACTTCAGCCTTTATACTGCTTTAAGGATTTTCCCAAATTGGCCATTATCCCCTCAGTATGCCTGTGTGTATGAGTAACAATGCTTGGGAAATACCAGCAACTTTTCAACACTAAGGTTATTGGAGAAATACTTGCTAATAGAAACACACGATTAGCTCTGGTGATTTCTAGATACTGCTGCCAGCTCTTTCAAGAATAGTTTCAAGGTTAATTAAGCAGATCTAAGAACCAGAAATAACAGGTTAAGGGTAGACCTCAGCTATCAATTCCAGTAGTATAAAGTTGCCAGTGCCTATGTGACAAAATAATTTTCCCTTGACTTGCACCAGTACAACTGACTTCATCTCAGTCCTGGAAGGACTCAGAATTAAATATTTTAACTGGTTTGGGCTATTTTGCCCAAATTTCTTGCAACTTTCTTTCCAGTTGACTAACCATTTCTGGGCACCTGGATGTCAGCTGTACCAGTTACTGATACATAACACGGGTTACCTTCTGTGACAGCAGGTGTCTTTAAGTGCCTTGACTGCATCATAAGGAAAACATTATCAATGGCTGGTTACTAACTTGGGCTTTCTGCAGCTCTGGTAATTTAGCCATATATTTTGTGTTTATGTTCCACTCTATGTGATAAGAAAAGGAATTCAATAACTTAGTGGAAAGCTCGCTGTCTAGGGCCGCTGAAATTAAACTGTTGCACCATTTCTAGGCTCTTTCAATGGCTTTTTTTCATTACCATCCAAGGTCTGAGATGATGGACTAAATAGGAAAAACAGATTCAGACTGATGGTAGATGGATACAGGAGTGTCAGGAAGAAGTCTCAAGTTAATCCAGGGAAAGACTGTTAGAATATTTTCAGTGTCTGAACCACCTGAGCGAGGAGGAACTCCAAATTCATTTTTATTCGAGATAGGCAGAATTAACTATATATGATGCAAAGGCATTTGAAAAAAAAAAATAGAGGCTGAATCATAAGAAAGAAAAAACTAGGTTCTGTTAATAGTGTCCCAGGCTTCTGATACAAGAAGCTTGGACAAGTTACTCAGCCTCACCATACCACAGACTTTAAAGCTCCGAACTACCTGTGTGAATACTGTCCTTCCCTGTCAGGTCAGCAACACGCTCGATGTGTTACTGTTTATAAACAGGGCGAGGTCCTCTGGGGAAGTTACTATGACTGCAAAGAGGCGATGCGCTTTGGGAGGGAAATGGTGCTACTCGCTTAACAGGTGACTGCATCGTTCTGCTTAAACTGTCTCAAGATGCTACACTGGAATCTGAAACTCTATTGTTCATTCATTACATGGAAAAAGAGGAAGCTTTCCACTACAGGCTGTGTGGCTAGCACAGGAGCTTCTATTAACACCCCGCCGGGAATAATCTGTTTATGTAACGTGCTCAAGTGCACCTCGAAATAGAGGGGTGGGGGGTTGGGGGGAATGCACCTGCTTGGAGCGGGGAAGAGCTCCGGGCTTGCCCCGGGGCCGCACCTCGCTTGCTCCCTTCCCCCGCTCCCCCGTCCCCGCACGCCCCTCGCCTCCCGCTGCAGCGGGCTCCCTCCCGTCCCTCCGCCGCCGCTTGACCCCCCGCGGGTGCCTCGCCGTGGGTGGGAGAGGGCGCAGCTGAGGGTATGCACCCCTCCCAAGCTCCCCCCCGCCCCCCCGGAAAAGCACGCCCCAAATCAGACCCGTAGGAGCGGGGTGGGAGCAGTGCCTGACCGGCAGGAGGCAGCGCAGTGGGGCGCCGCTTGCAGCCGGCCCCAGCGAAGCGGGGGACAGGGAGGCAAGAAGAGCAGCGGCGGCTCATTTCGCCGTCAGCCCCGGGAGCGGGGGAGGTGGGGTGGGGGTGCAGGGTTGCGATCGAGCCGGGGAGGAGGGCAGGGTCCCCGGTGGCGACGGGTGGGGGACACTCACCATGGCGGCGGTGCGGCGATGCGGCGCTGTCCAGGGTATCAGCCGGCTCGGCTCGGCTCGGCTCTGCCGGCGCTGCCCGCCGCGCCCGCGCTATAAGGCACCGCCTCCTCCCCGGCTCCGCCGCGCCCGCCCCCGCCGGCGGCCACAGGGCGGGAAAGGCCGACTCCCGGCGGCATCGCTCGGGTGCGCTGGGGTCCTCCGGGTCCCCGCCGCGCCCCGGGACGGGGTAGGAGAGCAGAGAGGATCGGGAGGCGGTGGTGAGCGGCCGCAGGGAGGTGGGAACGCGATAGGTGAGTCGGGGGGTGGGGGGTTAATGCTGCTCCACCGCCGCCCTGGGCGTCACTGCGGGTAGCGGCATCGGCCTTTGACAAAACCATTGGGGAGATTCAGTGCAGAGGGGTCTCCACTGACAGGCCAGTTTGGGAGCAGTCAGGGGCACTGGGTGGTTGCTGCAAGCATGGTGCATTTAATGGAGGGTTCAGTCTATAGCCCAGCACTCGTATTTGCAGTTGAAATTCTCTGACCCGAAGTCCTGAATCCTCCACGCGCCGTGCCAGAGTGACAGCAGTGTCACCCAACCACCTAACCGTGGCATCTCCCTGGAGATCTGCCTGTTAGGCAGGAATTGATAAGCAAGTGTTCATTTAGGTTGGATAGGGAAGAGGCAAAAACCACACGGAGCTGGAGCTAATGACCCCATCGCAACTCTGCCTGGGATATAAACCAGAGAAAGGCCCAGGAAGAGGAGAGGCTCTGTGCTTGGTGGAACAAGCACAAAATTTCATGCCTTCAAAGCTGGTTTTTGTTCCAAATGGCAACAGAGCCTTGTACCTCCCATGAAACATTTATTTAAACTATCAAAGCTTATTGAAAAGGTCCTGCTTCTTTTCCCCAGACCAGTCTTTGGCATGTAAAATCAAAATAATCTTCCTTAAAATGTTAAAGTTCTTCATTTTTATTTTCTAAATGAAAATTCACCAAAAATTTATCTGTTCATACGTGCAATCCTGTTTCCACCCTTTCAATTCTGGCCATTTGGAGTTTTGTTGACCAGTGCCTTTCCCCATTTCGGTGGCACAAGCTATGGAAATAATCAGTGGGGAGCATGTGTGGTGCAGGACAGGTGAGATCTTCACAAAGTAAAGCATACTTGATGTATAGATCGGCTATATTTGTTCAAAATGTAGCACTGATGTACTAAACCTTGAGACTTCCTGGTGGGCTCTTCCTCCATGTACTACTTACTTCTCCCCTGGGTTTCTCTTGGACCCAGACGCAGAGACACACTGAAGGCTGTGAGAATGGCCACGTTCCCAGGGCTGCCAGGCTGCACGGAAATTGATACTGCCAGAAATTTCACATGAAAGTGTGTCCTCATGTAACTTCTAGCCCACTTTTACAGACACAGACCTGTTTGCTTGAACTTCCAAATTCCAGTTAGTCTACACTGCTGCAATTCCTGAGGTTGACCTGCCAGCCTTGCCTCTAATTCATCTCTTTTGATAGGATACTAATTTAATTCTTACTGTGTTCCTACAGACCTTCTTGAAATATTGAAGATAAACACTTTCTGATATCCACTCTGTCCCCAGAGAAGTTGTTCCCTAAGCAGAAAATTGTCCTTTTTTGCCCAAGAGGTCACTCCTTAGGTGCTGTAGAGCAAGGAGCAGTTTGGAAGCTGACTGGCAGAGCATCATTGTAGCATCTCAGTGCATTGCAATGCTTCAGCCTCATAACTTCCATTCCAATTTCTTTATAGTCCAAACAGGCTGGAGTTGGTGTGCCAAGCCAAATACAGACTGTGGTAACACAAACCATTTTTTTTTCTATTCCTGCTTTTCTTTGTCTAAAGCAGAAAGGAAATAAATGTTCAAGCTTGGCAAAGAACAAACATTTCTAATTTCTTGAGTTCCATGTGCCTGACACATCATATTAATATCAATTATTGTAGTTTCCTTGTACAGCAGATATTTAAATTTTTTTATCAAAGCAATAATGTCTCCAATGAAGCCACACGTAGGAAGCAAATAGGATTCTGGTGGCATCTAAAAGAAGCTGTAATAGTATTATGGATATTTTTAACACCTATCTAATGACCTGAATTTGGAGATTTAAGGGCTGTGTCAGGATCTCATGGTTTAACCTGGCAGGCAGCTAAATCAACCACGCAGCCGTTTGCTGCCGTTCCCCTGCCAGTGGGATGGGGGAAAGAATAGAAAAAAAAGGTAAAACACACACATGGGTTGTGATAAAGACAATCTGATAGGCCAGAAAAGGATTATAATAATAATAACAACAATAATATTAGTAGTAGTATTAATAATGATAACAATAACAATAAAACCTCAAAACAATTGATGAACAGCACAATTTCTTACCACCCAAAGCTGATGCTCAGCTAGTTCCTGAGCTGTGTTACCTCTTGGCCACCACCCCAGTTATATAAGGAGCATGACATCATAAGGTATGTAATATCCCTTTGGCCAGTTTGGGTCAGCTGTCTTGGCTGTGTCCCCTCCCAGCTTCTTACGCACACACCCCCTACCACCACCTTCTTGTTGGCAGGGCAGTATGAGAAGCTGAAAAGCCCTTGGCTGCTTGACAACAACTGAAAACATTGATGTGATATCAACATGATTCTCACCCTAAATCTGAAGCACAGCACTATACCTACTGTTAGGAAGAAAATTAACTCTATCACAGCTGAAACCAGGACACAGGATTTGGATCCATCTGTTTTGGATGGAGGGCGATGCCTCACATGTAGGTGGATCCCAAGCACTGAGCACATCAGACCCCTGCCAGGCATGTTAGCTTTCAGCGGTCACTCAACAGCATGTTGTGCTGCAAGGAAAAGGCAGATAAATAAGTCAACGTGTGGAAAAATGGAATTATTTCATTCCAGCTGAAATTCCTTGGAAACAAGGAAGTAAGTGGAGGCACTTGGAAGAGGACTTCAATCTGAGGCAATGCAGTGACCCAACAGACGCTGTTCATGGTGAAATACACAGGGAGTTAGCTTTGGTCCTGCCGGTGTAGGGCTGTTTTGGGTTAGATGTCATCACAAGCTACCTAATTTGCAGAATCACAGAATGGTTGAGATTGGCAGGGATCTCTAGAGGTCATCTGGTCCAACCCACCTGCTCAAGCAGGGTTATCTACAGCCAGTGTCCCAGGGCTGTGTCCAGTCAGGTTTTGAGTATCTTAGGAAAAGTGGCTTTGAGTTGCAATGAGTTTGGACCTGCCAGGTCCCACTGGGTTTGCAGCTCAGCAGGAAACAGGGTGGACAAGGTACCACTGCTCAGCCAACTACTGGCAAGTCTCAGCTCCTGCTAAGTTTCAATCAGTAGGATGAAGCTTTCATTTGGGAAAGAAACATGAAATGAGCCATGTCTCCCTTGCCAGTCACTGCTCTTGATAACAATCTCCTCCAAAACTTGGAATTTAAACTCAGGACCTGCCCGTTTCACAAAATTGTCCTGTGAGCAGCATCTCTCCGACTCACTGGCAAAATATCTCTTCTTTTCCTGAGCAGCTAGCTCAGATGAAAGAGGTTCTTTTTGTCCTGTTAATCTGTTCTTTTTCTAATTTTACTGGCACAGGGCAGTGGTTATGTACCTAAAGACCTTGGCTCTTCTAGTGACACCCTGGGGAGCTGTGAGGTCAACGTGGCAGAAGTTTTGTTAGGTCTCAGTGAGTGCTTAAGGACTGCCAGTAATAAAACTGTGTTGAAGCAAAATTCTTTTGGTTTTGAAGATAAAAGAAATGACATTTTGGTTTTGAAGATAAAATTCGTTTGGTTTTGAAAGGATAGCTGGTGTAGTGTGCCTGTACATCTGAAGCTAAAACTCGTGTTAAATTGCCAGCTGTGAGCAGGTACAATAAAAACTCAGCCAGGATAAACTTAGGCTGGAGGAAGCACTGAGCAATTGGGCGGCAGCGTGGTTTTTGTAATAAATATTATGTTTTAGCACCCTCTTTTGGAACAAAGTCATACTGCTTGTGGTTACCCAAAGGCTTCACTGAAGCTGAAAAGCAGTTTGCAAGTTCAGGAGCAGTCTGTGGCTGCAGGCCCAGGCACAGTTCAGTTGTGTAATCTGATATTCAATAAATGTAGATAAATTAATTTTCTCACCCCTCTTACGCTTATCATTTCTATATATGAATAGTCTGCATTGTTCATTTAAGTCAGCTGAGAACTAGGGAAAGATTTATGGCTCTGAACTGAAATCTGAAGCTGGGTTGTTACAAAAGGCAGTGGTTAGATGCCCTGTTCCTCACTGCCTGTCTCCTCTGAGGATCCCAGTGGCATAAACGTGCTGGGACTTGTGGGTGGACCCGATTTATTATCATGAATAATGTTGAGTCTGCAAAAAAGAGAGGGGTGGAGGGAGGTGCTTTAAGATCTGGTTTTACTTCTCATTATCTGACTGTTTTCTGTGTGTAGTGTAATAAATTAAATGCTTTTTGTTTTCTTTTTATTCTGTGTTGAGCCTGTTTTGCCCATGACACTACAGAATGGTCTCTCCCTGTCCTTATCTCGACTCCTGAGCCTCTCAATATATATTTTCTCTCCTGTCCAGCTGAAAAGGGGAGTGATATAGCTGCTTAGGTGGGTGTCTGGCCTGCAGCCAGGGTCAAACCACCACATACATGATCATGAATATACACAGGGACCATTTATACGTGATCAAGTATACATGATACCATCCAAAGCAATATATCAAGAAATAAATATAAAAATATAAGATTTATTAAAGTAATGATAGAAACAGGTAGCAATTAATATTTCTCCTATTACCCTGTACAGGTAGAGGACCTATTAATCAATATATGTTTAGGTTGGAAAAACTTGATTTTAATTATTTAAGTGTCCCTTTCTCTAGCTCATCCACCAAGCTACTCACCTGGCTGTAGAAGACCATCAGGTCAGTTAAGCATTATTGGAAATTCTATATTGACTACTCACAATTACCTTCTTGATGTTCAGGTCTTGGAGATGATTTCCAGGAAGATTTTCTCCATAACCTTTTCAGGGACTGAGGTCAAGCTCACTGGCTTGTAGTTCTCTAAAATCTTCTTTCTTGCCTTTATTGAAGATAGGAGTGATGTTTGGTCTCATCTGGTCTCGAGGAACCTCTTCGTCACCACTGTGTTTCAAAGATAATTGAGAGTGGCCTCTCAGTGACATCAGCCAGCTTCCTCAGTACCCATGGACACAAAGTCTCAGGCCCCATCGACTTGGGTATTTCCATTTCATTTAAGTACTCCCTAACCTGGTCCTCCTCTGCTGAGAGTAATTCTTCCTTGCTCCAGACTCTCTTTGGTCTTGGTGGCCTAAGACTACTCAAGGCCAGTATGGATGAACTACTGAAGTTGTCCTCAGGACAGACAAGAAGTGAGTAAAAACGACTTTCTGGCATAGTGGCCTCCTTAAATAGGAGGTAGAAGTTCAAACCTCACATGCATAGGCAAGGGGTAACTGTGGGTAGCTCTAACCAAACCATGAGACAAAAGGAGAAACACTCCTCCAACTTTTTTGGTGAACACAATCTTTTTTATCTTATTTTTCCTAACATATGAAATAAAGTCTTTTGTTTGGGCCACTTGGAATACACTGTGTCAGTTGAAACATATATACAGACTTCCATCTGAATGAAAAAGAAGCCTGAACACAATAGGTATAATATATTATATAACAATATGTAAGGCTTTTCTTCAGACCAAAGTTAAATCATACGAACACATAGACATCCATCCTGCTAGATATAATTCCATGTGATGATGTGCCAGAAATCTGTACCAATGCCAGTGACGATGCATTTAGGATAAGTGAGCTACAATGTGGGTATTGTTATTTTTCAAAAGCCTGGGAAATCACTCAAAAGGAAAACAGATTACTGCTGGACAGATGAGGCTTTGTTTATACAAACCTAAGCTTGTCCTATCCAGCTCCTTATGTATATATGTGCAATATGGAGTTACAGAATTCTATATAGCTCACCCACTGACAATGTCATTATGGCTGGATGGGGCTTTGGGCAACCTGGTCTAGTGGAGGGTGTCCCTGCCCATGGCAGGGGTTTGGATCTAGATGGTCTTTGATGTCCCTTCCAACCCAAACCAGTCTGCGATTCTCTCCTCTTGCAGCACTTGCTCACTGCACAGGATCAACATTCTACATTTAATACTTTTTCCTGTGATGCTCAACACCATCGAAATTTTCACACCTTGTCTCTCAGTGTGTATGACCACGTACACATTGAGATGTGTTTTGGGGTGGAGGAAAGAGGATAGCCAGATCATCAACCAACAAGGGGCCTGCAGTACGAGACCGGTGACCCAGCATCTAGCGGACCTCTGCCAAACAGTCACCGGATGACTGACAGTTGGTTGACTCAAAGTGGCAGAATTTGACATACTTCTGGAGAGCAGCAAGTCCATGCAGGGCTGCAAGTCACAGACCTGAAGACTAGTAACAGAGGAGGGACGCAGATGCTGAGGGCACAAGCCATGTTTTGGGGGTGTGAGACCCAATGCATCTGGACTAACCAGTTGTTTCACAGCAGCCAGTTAGCTAATGTCTGTGTTTGTGTAGCCAGACACGGTGAGGGATGTCATTATCACTTCTTCTCCAGGGAGAGGACCGAGGCAGGAATATACATTCAAAGTATCAGCTGATTTTGGATATGCCCCTTCTGGCCTCTTTTTCAGCCAGTGCATGGAGAAAATCTCATGTTTCCCTTACATTTGATTTATTTGTAGCACAGCTTTTGCCTATGTCAGGTGCAGCTGTGAATGCTCAGCACTTTGACAAATCCTCACTCACTTGCCCTGAGGCAGGCAGCAGAAGGAAGAATAAAATCACCACCTAGATGTAGAAAAAATATTTAAATCATCTCCCCGTAACCACATGGAAGTTATATCAGCTGTGTATACTAGTCTGGCAAAGGAATTTAACAAGATTATCTTTTCTCTTTTTCCAGGCCCTTGCATCATTCATGGCCTCCTGTTTGTTTATTATCCCCACCACGCATTGATGAAGCAGGAGTATTGCCAAGGGCTCTTTTTGTAAATAAGGCTTATTAAAATGAGTATGCACAAGAACAGCAAATTGAAGTAATCCAGACAGGTTTATTTCTATGGTGTCCAAATTTTTTTAATCCTTCCCTTGCATGTACAATATCTTTGAAGGCAACTGGCAACTGTACCAACTATTGTAGCCAAAGCAATGTATAGGAGCTTGACTGCCTACTGCTTGTACCTGAGAATCTAACCAGGTAGTGATAGTCCATGCTGTGGTGGTTTGACCCTGGCTGGAGGCCAGACACCCACCAAAGCTGCTCTCTCACTTCCCTTTTCAGCTGGACAGGGGAGAAAATAGATATTGAGTGGAGATAAGAACAGGGAGAGATCATTCCACAATTAGTGTCACGGGCAAAATGGGCTCAACACAGAATAAAAAGAAACAAAAAACCATCTAATTTATTACACTTTACTACACACAGACAACCCACCCACAGGAGACAGTCCTTCACAAACTTCTCCAACATGAGTCCTTTCCCGTGGGATTTCAGCTTCTCACCAGCTGCCCCAGCGTGGGTCACTGCTATGGGGTGCAGTTTCTCAGACCCAGACTGCTCCAGCCTGGTCCCCCACAGAATCACAAGATCCCCAGAGCAAACCTGCTCCAGGGTGGGCCTCTCTTTCCATGGGCTGCAGGTCCTGCCAGGAGGTTGCTCCAACACAGGTCACAGTGTCTTCCATATGTCTCCACCTGCTCCAGCATGGTGCCTCTCCAAGGGCTGCACGTGGGGTCTCTGTTTCCCATCGTCTTCCATGGGCTGCAGGGGGACACCCACTCCACTGTGGGTTTCTCCACGGGCTGCAGGGGAATCTCCCTCTCTCCGGTGCCTGGGGTGCCTCCTCCCTGCCATCCTCACTGGCCTTGGTGCCTGTACAGCTCCTTACACCTTTTCACTCCCTTCTCTGGTGGCAAAAAGCAGCTGCTTGTGTTTTTTTTCTCCTAGATGTGATTCCCAGAGGCTCTGTGACTGTCGCTGATGGGCTTGGCCTTGGTCAGCAGCGACTCTGGCCTTGAATTGGTCGATGTTTACTCTCTGGGGCCTGCAGAGAGCTTCTAGCTGCTTCTGGCAGAAGCCAACCCTGCAGCCCCCCTCCTCCACCAGAACCCAGCCACGCAAAACTACAATGGATCATATGCTTTTGTCACTCCAAAATGACTTGATGCCAAGATAATTCTTTCTTCAGTTACAAATGCTGGGTAGTTGTTCTGCAATACTTGGGGTTGTGAGGCAAATCAATAAACTGCTATTAGTCAAACATTTTGTAACCGTAAGATGACATATATATTTAAATAGCCCTAAAATGTGACAGCTACTTTACAGGAAAGTGGAGGTCCAACCCAGAGTAGCTGGTCAGTAAAAGATCAGAAACAGAACAGTGTAGCTGGGAGGAAGCTTTTTCAGAAGTTCTTATGGTAGTAACTGTTACTATTTTGCTGTGTGTTTGCAATACAGGAGAAACGTTGTTTAAGTGCATGCAACAACTGCTTAGGCTAGAATTGAGGTGACAGTTTAAGGTCGGGAGACATATCAAAGTTATTGAGAAATAGCAGAAAACATGTTTTAAATTAACAATACTTGCAAAAGACATGCTGAGTGGGTTAGGCAGAGTATTAAGCAGGACTGGGACTGTGGGAGAGAAGGCTAGGGATGGAAAGAGAACTGGTTTGATTGGTGAAGTGACAGCAAACTTAAGGATGTGAATGAGGAATTGCATGTGCAGGTAATTTTGGCTTTGAGGCATCTTGTAAGGCACAGGCAAGTAGCGTGCTCAATGAGCAGGAAAACCAAGAATTCCCAGCGTCACTTGAAATGGGAGATTTAAAAATAATCCATAGAAGAAATGCAAAGAAGCGGATTCGCTTTCTCTGATGTCTCTCTGCAACAGTAACATCTCTGTGGGAAGCTGGGCTCCTTTTGTAGTGGATTTAAATGCACATTTCCAGTAATTTTAGAAACATTATCCAGTGTCTCTCACACTAAAGGAAAGTGATGACTTTATTCCAGCGCCAAAGGCAAAGTTCATGTCGGAATCAAGATTATCTCACGCTTACCTCACGCTTCCTGGAAGACAGTATTTCCTCAGATTTCTCTTAAGTGGGTAAGACCAGCTTTGATGTATCGCTACAGTGTCAACAGAGGGCAAGGGGTCATGTGGAATCTGAACCACTCTGGGGTGGCACCTGTGTAAAAGCACCGCCCTGGCTAAGGCCTGGTAGCCCCGCTGTCCCCTTATCCATCACACTGGGGCAGGCGGGAAGCAAGGGCAGCAGTGCTATGATGGGGAAAGAGGAACCAGACATCAGGCCGCCCCATCCCTACCAAAGCCGAATCACTGAGCTAAGTCACTGCACGGGCAGCAATCTGCCCCACAGACCTTCTGTTCCGCTCGGGGCTTCGGCCGCGCCTGCGTTGTACCCCACGGGCCGCCCCCCTCTTCGCCCCTCTGCCTCGCACAGCCGTTACAGGCCGCGTCCCCTGGGCGGGCAGCCACCCAGCCTCCGGCCCTGCTTGTGACCGCGGAGATAAGCCGTCCGCCGCGACGGCCGGACCCGCTTCAGAGCGGCCGCGGCCAGCCGCCCCTCAGCCAGCCCCGGGGCGGTGAGGCAAAAGCTGCTCCTGCCGCCGGGCGGCGCAGGGCACGCCGGGACTTGTTGCCACCGTTGGGCGGGTGCCCGCCCGGTCCGGCCGCCCGGGGAGGGAGGTGAACTACAACTCCCAGCATGTACAGCGCCGCCCGCTCGCGTCACCGCGACGCGCTGGAGGGCCCGCCCCGTGTCGGTGCCGCTGCTCCTCACGCCGCGCTGTTAAGCGGCGGGAGGATGGGGCTGTGGCTGTCCCCGGCTCAGCTCGAGTCCTCCCGGCTGCCATAGCCCTCTCGGCCGGGCCGCGGAGCTGCCCCCTCCCTTCCCCGGAGGTAGCGGGCAGCGATGCGAGGCGCGGCCTCCTCCCCGTAGCTGCCGGCGGGCCTTCGCCCTCAGCCCCGCGGTGCCCGAGGCGGCCCGCTGCGCGGTGACCCGCCGAAGGGCTGGCCGGGCCCCGCCCGCTCCTGGCACCCCTCCCGCAGGGCTGAGCGGGCTCTGACGGCTGCCGGTAGGGCTCGGCCCGGCCCGGCCGTGCGGCCGCGGCAGCGGGGAGACGTCTTGGAGAAGGGGAGGCGGCCGGCGCCATGTGGCAGAGCATCGGGCTGACCTTGCTGGTGATCGTGGCCACCCTGGCCTGCGTGCTGCTCTTCATGCTGTGCGGTGAGTCCTGCCCGCACCCCTCGCCGGGGAGGGGGGGGGGCGAGAGGAGGTGCGGCAGAGCTGTACCGGCTTCGGTGTGCAGTGCCCGTGACCGTACGCCCCCAGGTCCCCCTCCTTCCCCTTCTCAATCTCGGTGGTTCTCCTTCGCTCAGATTGAAGGAAGCGAAAGGGCACCGTGGCTCGGGGTGTGGGGGAGCGGGCGTGGCTCACAGCGCCCCCTTCTCTTCGCTCCCAAATAATTCCGAGCCTTGAAATGCCTCCGGAGCTTAATTCGGTGACTAATTGGAAGCTCACCGCCGTTGTAGCGAGAGGGCTGCCGAGCCAGCCGCCCCGAGCGGTTCGTACGCGGGGCTGAGATGCCGGTGAGCAGAAGCTTGCTGCCGGTGCTCTTCAGCTTTGGGTATCTGTTCGCTAGAATCGGCTGAGAGCATCTCTTCAGAGGTTGTTTTCTTGTGTGGGTCCCATACTTGAAGTTGTTTGTTTGGTTTGGTGTGTTGTTTGGTTGGTTTTGTGTTTTTTTAACCCGGAGAGGAAGCTTTATTTCATTGGGAGGTGTGACCGCAGGTCTGTTGGAGCTCCCCGAAGGAATCGGCAGTGTGGGTACCGTGATCAATACCCCAAAGTTAAGAGCTCTTAAAAGAAAACCGCCAACCCCACCTCAAAAGCCACCACCACGCTTCAAACTGTGCCATGGACTGTGGTGAAATGTTTGTGAGCTAAAAAAGCAAACGCCCAGTTGATTTATACATGATTTTTTTTTTTTTTTTGAAAACCAAGGGAGCGAAGTAGAGAGGTGGCTGACATGTAATACTAAAAAAATGTCAATTCTGGTCAAAATGGCAAAGCATTGTGAAAAGATTTTGCAATATCGGAGGACTGGGTAATGAAAAGGGAGATGAAATGCTGTATTAATGTGTATGGAGTAATGCACATAAGAAGTGTGAAATATATGCACACATAATTTATGTGGGGAAATATAATGGCTTCAAGCTCAGCTGTTAGTATCCCAAATAAAAGCTGAAGTAGTTGCAAGCGTTTCTCAGAAATATCTGTTTGGTGCTTTGTAGCAAGCACATAGGCAAATCAAATGCTAGAAGTTTAAAATACAATACAAAATGTTGTTATATTGCTGCAAGTATCTACCATATGTGGTGTGGGTGTATATATATATGTCTGTGTCTCAAATTGGGCATTTTCTTGTAGGTGTATTACCTTATCTTAAAAAAAATCTTAATTTTGAAAAAAAAATAGGATGGTGAGAGCGTGATTTCTGGATGAAGAAATTCTAAATAGATTAGATCTGTCTAGCCTGGAAAATAGATGACTGGAGGAAGGGTGTTATAAAACTGGGCAGGATGTAGAAGGTGAATTGGCAATGTTTGTGAAATGGTTGTTACAGAGCAGCTGGAGTACTTAAAATTAAATGGTCAAGCAACAGGATTAAACCAAAAGTTTTCTGTTGCACAATGGAGAAATAAATTGCAAGCTCGTTAACAAAGAATATTTTGTATACTGTAACTTTTATCATTTGAAATTCTTGGAGGAAAAGTCGACAGCTTTAAGCTGTAGTACTGGTACTCTGTTAAGGAAATTCCTGAAACAGGTAACGGGCTGTAAAGGTATAGGAGGGTGCAACCTGGTATACTTTCCCCGGTCTTGCACTCTCTTCCTCTGTGACCTGTGCTGTCTCTCCATCGTTACAAACTAAACAGTGACGTCAGTGGGTGGGGGTTCTTATTCTAGTCTTAGGTGTTGTCTGGCTGCTTTTTATAATTTAGGAAATGGAACGTGATACTTGGCTAGGGTTGTTATCTTTTCAGAGTATGTGTATGAGATCTTTACTTATTGTCCTGCTGAAAGATTAATATGATTTTAGAACAGACAGTTTCAGTTGGAAGGGACCTACAGTGATCACAGTCCAGCTACCAGACCACTTTCTGCTTTATCTTCTGGTCAGCTCTGGTATTGGGATCATTGTCCAAATGCCTTTTCAACACTGACAGGCTTGGGACATCCATCACCTCTCTAGGAAGCCCGTGTCAGGGTTTGACCATCCTTTTGGTAAAGAAATGCTTCTGAATGAATGTCCAGTGTGGCCACGCACACACCTCACCCCCTTGGTGAAGCTTTGAACCACTCCCATGCATCCTGTCACTGGGTCCCAGACAGAAGAGCTCAGCACCGCCTTCAGCATTCCCCCTCCTCAGGAAGCTGCAGGGAGCAACGAGGTTGCCCCTCAGCCTCCTTCTCTTCGAACTAGATGAGCCCAAATTTCTCACCATGCCTTCCAGCCCCTTCACCAGCTTTGTTGCCCTCCTCTGGATGCCTTCAAGGACCTTCACATCCACCTTAAATGATGAGGCCCCGAACAGCACACAGGACTCCAGGTCAGGCCGCAGCAACACTGAATGTAGCAGGATAGGTCTGATTTTGCAACATGCTGTTCAAAATTGGAAACCAGGGTAATTTTCTCCAGGCTCTTCTGCTTCTGTCTTTATGTCACAAATTGAAACACTAAGGATCTCTTTAACTTTGCCTGCTAAATTAAACATGTCTCTAATGCTTTCTTGCTTAACGAGAACAAGAGTAACTAATGATGCTCTTATATATTAAATATTTAGCAGTTTGGAGTACCGATTGTACATTCAACACGGATTCAATTAATAATTTGCTTTAAATCCCTCATTGATACTGTTGAGACTAAAATAAAGGGCTTACAGAGTGATTGCTAGAGGTAATCTAGTTTTCAGAAGTACTCAACACAGGAAACTGATGTGTTCAGTGGGTTTTGGGGGGCGGAGAATTTGAATTGTTACCCTGATAGAAGTGATTCAGTAGGATTTTATAATGATTTACAGTATTGATAATGATTTTTTCTATCATACAGCATTTATTAATTAATATTGGTACACTTCTAGCTCATGTGCTGTGGCTGTTAACGGCAAATAGTTGAGGAGAGCAGGGTCAAGATCACTACTAGATAAACCAGTGCAAGCTACTTCCAATTTAGTTGTCTGCCTGTGGCAGTAGTAGGCAGTTTCTTACCCACCTTCTTACCTACAGGTTTCTATTCTTTACAGCCTGTTAGACTCTGAGGGAGGCTGTGTATGACAGAATATGGGTACATACCAGCCAGTGAGACAGGCAAAAGAATGGATGTCCTGGTTTCGACTGGGATGGAGTTAATTTTCTTCCTAGCAGCTGGTATAGTGCTGCGTTTGGGATTTAGGATGAGAATGATGTTGAGAACAGATCCATGTGGTTGTTGCTCAGCAATGTTTATGCCGAGTCAAGGACTTCCCGGCTTCTCATACCGCCCCACCAGCGAGGAGGCTGGAGGTGCCTTAGAAGCTGGGAGAGGACATGCTCAGGATCCAGACTGGCCAAAGGGATGTTCTGTACCGTGTGGTGTCATGGCTTAGCATATAACTTGGGGAAGCTGGCCGGGTGGGATCGCAGTTCAGGAGCAAGCTGGGTGTCTCTTAGTGGGCGTTGAGCAATTGTGCTGTGCATCCCTTTTGTACATTCTATTATTATTATCTTTCTTTTCTGCCCTATTAAACTGCCTTTATCTCAAAACAAGGGTTTAAGGGTTGGTTTTTTTTCCTGATTGCCTTTCCCCATCCCACTGGGGGAGTGAGTGAAAGGCTCTGCGATTGGTTTAGCTGCCTGCCAGGTTAAACCACAACAATGAGAAACCTGACACAAGAATGGCTGGAGGTAATCTGGAGTAAGTTTGATCTGATAAGAATATTTTACAGCCATCTGATGAGAGGCATTGAAACAGCCTTATGAAAAGGACTTATCAGGTCAAGAGTCTAAAATGCTGTAACCTGAATTTTGAGTGGTTTATAAAAGGGTACATGGTGTGAATGCTTGTGGAGAATGTAGGCTTAAATATCCCAGAGACATCCTAGGATCACGTGGATTTCCACTGCTTATTACAAATATGATGTGATAAGTGCTATCAAATCTTAAGTAAAGGTGAAAAAAATCATATTATAATTTTTCTAAAGTAAAAAGAGAAAATTCAATGCACAAACTATCAGAAATCACTTGGACAGGTTCTTCAGCCATGTGAAAAGCAAATGTTTATGCCTGAATTAAGCATTCATGTCTATAAAAGTGTTTTGAATAAATGACCTGGTTTCCTTTAAACCTTTCTGGATACTTGCAACTGCTGCTTTCCATGTCAATCTGAATTTGTTAGGCAGCACCGAAGGCTTGCAGCTAGCAACGTCCCTATTGGTAAACTGATCACATCCGACATAAAAACCACTGAGGGACTGTGAACACAGCAGTTTCCCACTAGCTTTTCTACAAGGGGGACTGAGGTAACCTGCTTCTTTCTTCTTCCCACCTTTTCTGATTTCCTTTCTCTGGTGGTCTTCACTGCTGCTTTTGTGGATGCCATGTCCCTCTGCAGATGGGAGGAATTCATGCATGGTCAAGGATACTGGATAAGATAAAACCCCAGCTGGGGTGAGCTCCTGTAGCGCTCACCTCTGTGCACTTGTTTTACGTTCCCGATGCAGGAAGGCGTGGAGCCATGTGATGTTGCCCAAGTGCCTTCAGTGACACAGATGCAAGCGATCATCTTGTTTGACAGAGGCTAATGGGGTGTGGTTTGAGAGACATGACCCTAAAACAAAAAATATTTAACTCAAAGTGCTGAAGTAAGTGTGTGGTTTGCTTCACAATTCTGAATTTAGTGGCAGATGGGAAAACACTTGAGCCCTGAATTCTCCCGGAATAACTCTAATGCTTTGTTTAAACAGTTTTGTAACTATCCTAAATGAGTGGTTTTGTAAAATACTTCAAACATTAGGAATGTCATGCTTGGTTAGACCAGCAATGAAGAGAAAATACCCTTTCATTTGAAGTTGAGGTTTGAAACTGTTCAAACGGGAGATCAGAAGAGAGCAAGTTTCCTTGCTGTCAGTCAGAAGCAGTACCTGGTAGTGTTGCATTAAATGGGACTGGGTTTAAGGAGCAGTGCAGAACCAAGCACCATGTTGTATCCTCTGTTGCTGCAATGTAGGAGTAGCATATGCTTCCTTCTGTCTGATCTCAATAGCAAAGCTATCCACTGGAGCAGTATATTATCTGCACCTTTAATGTTGTGCCATTTTTAGGTGACTTGTCAGCTTGTGCAGAAATTGTCAGACACAGAGCTAAGTAGCACCCTGTTCTCCCAAATCTCAGGTTAGCATCCAGAGCTCTGTGCTTGCTTTTTTTTTTCTTTTTTTAAAAATTTTTTCTTTCTCCTAGCTGTAGCTGCTTAAGATCTTCTGTGATGGACACCAGCACTTTAATACAGGCAGCATGCACCTTGGGTAATAACCCAGTTCTAAATTAGTCTTCATACGCTGGAGTAGTAGCATCCTATTTTCAAATCAGTAGGGACACAGAGGCAAAAGGATCTTGCAAGACCATAGTAGGGTCAGAAATAGAAGCCAGATCTCCAGACGCTCTCTTGTGCCATTACCACATCAACTTCCCTGCCTTTCTTGGTTTCATTTGCATTTCACATGAGAGAATTTAGGTTGCTTTACCCCTGCACTCCCTATTAGCTCTGGGGTTTTTTTGTTTGTTCTTCATGATTCAAATGGAACAAGAAAATGCATTCCAATAAAGAAAACCCATCCCCTCTTAGCTTTAGCATATGAACCAGAATAAGGTGAATGAGAGGTGAATGAGAGACATAGACCTGAGATTTGTACCCTTCATCTTTTGTGGGTGAATAATATAGTCGGATCACTTTGTTTCTTTGCTCTTGGGAAGTAACAGAAAAGGTTGCTTTGAAGTGAGGTCAAACCACACGATGTGTTTAACGTCCTGATATTACATGGGTGTTACATGCATCTGTGTACGAGTTGGTAAGAGAGGCTTTGACTCATGGTCCCATCTTCCCAAACATTGCATTGTGATTTGTAAGAGGGGTTGACATACTGATGGCACAATGCCAAATGTGGCTCATGAGTCTCTGGATGCACTGGGCTATGGTATTTTGATTCTGCAAGGCTGGGAGTTGCTGTTTTACCTACATGCAGAATACTGCTTGTGGTAGGTAGGATTTCCTGCTTTGCATGGCAATAATGTACCGTTGGATCTGGCTCGCTGCTTTGAGAGACAATTTCTGTCACCAATTCATGTAGAAATGTCATATACATATATATTAAAGTCTGCATACTATCACAGCTTGTTTGCTGGAGATTTATTGTGGGTACGCAAGTCACAAGTGGTGTTCCCCAGGGCTCAGTCCTGGGCCCAGTTCTGTTCCATATCTTTATCAATGACCTGGATGAAGGGATTGAATGCTCCCTCAGTAAATTTGCTGATGACACTAAGCTGGGAGGAAGTGTTGGTCTGCCTGAGGGTGGGGAGGCTCTTCAGAGGGATCTGAACAGACTGCACCGATGGGCTGAGTCCAATGGGATGAAGTTTAACAAGGCCAAGTGTAGAGTGCTGCACATGGGACATAATAACCCCATGCAGCGCTACAGGCTTGGGGGAGACTGGCTGGAGAGCTGTCAGGCAGAGAAGGACCTGGGGGTGTTGGTTGACTGCAGGCTGAATATGAGTCAGCAGTGTGCTCAGGTAGCCAAGAAGGCCAATGGCATCTTGGCTTGTATCAGAAACAGTGTGGCCAGTAGGTCCAGGGAGATGACTGTGCCCCTGTACTCTGCATTGGTGAGGCTGCAGCTTGAGTACGGTGTCCAGTTCTGGGCTCCTCACTACAAGAAAGACATTGAGGTCCTGGAGTGTGTCCAGAGGATGGCAGCTGGTCTGGTGAAGGGGCTGGAGGGCAAACCTTAGGTGGAGCAGCTGAGGCAACTGGGGTTCTTTAGCCTGGACCTTTATCACTGCCTACAACTACCTGAAAGGAGGTTCTAGAGAGATGGGCACCCAAGCAACAGGTGATAGGATGAGGGGGAATGGCCTCAAACTGTGCCAGGGCAGGTTCAGATTAGACATTAGGAAACAGTTCTTCACTGAAAGGATTATTGAGCATTGGAACAGGCTGCTCAGGAAGGGGGTTGAGTCACCAACCCTGGATGTATTTAAAAGATGGGTAGATGAGGTGCTCAGGGACATGGTTTAGTGGAGGACAGGTATGGTTGGGCTAGATCTCAAAGGTCTCTTCCAGCCTTGTGGTTCTGTGATATGCTGTTTGACTTCCGCAGGTTCAGTTGAGCCAAGGTTGATTTGAAAAAGTAAATCAAATGGCTAAAGAAAATAAACACCGAAAGACTGATTCAAATCAAACATTTTAACTTCACCACACACAAAACCAGTAGGACTTCTTTGAGAGCAGCTTACTTGAACAAACTGGGAGTGTTTGAGGTACAAACTGGTGCTGTCAGGTACCTGCCCAGAAAAAGCTCTATAGCAAAAGAGTGGCAAAGCCAAACTGAGCTGTGTAAAGACAAGAATGCACAGAAATGCCCCTTTTTTCCTTTTTTTTTTTTTGTTGTTTTTGTTTTTCCCCCACGTTTTAAGTTACTTTACAATTACTTTATTGCTTAAAAATGCACTATTGTGTAACGTGCAGTTCTTCAGCATGGCATGGTGTTGGGTGCTGCTGTTTTGCGGTGTCCTTAAGAGGCTGTGAAAATTCAGGGGAAACGCGTTGTCTTCTGCTTCAGCAGTAACTCGGTTCGGTGAATCTGCCTCCAGGCTTTGCCTGTGCGTGTGTGTTTTTGTTTAATGACGTACTTAGCTGCTATTGTTGCCGGAGAGAGTTTCTCTTACCCAGAATAACTTGTTCTTCTGTAGCCTGGTTATTTCCGAGGAAATTCTTACTGAAGTGTTCAGTAACAGGGAGGCGACAGGGAGTCTCTGCTGAAGAGGCAGCCTTCACTTCATTCTGACAAGTGTGTTTGTTTTGGGGTGGGCTTTTTTTTTAACTTTCCATCTAAGCTGGCACTGCAACTAGGGCATGTGAAAGAAATACGTCTTTCTCTTTTGATTACCTTACACCTAAACGTTTATGGTACAGGCTGGCAGATCTTGTGAGGTTTTGAAACTCCAGTGTTTAAGCCTCATCCTCCTCCCACTGTTATCATTGGCTAAGCCTGTTGTAATTTTCTTTTCAATGCACTGCATTGTGGTTCGGTTCACCTGTCTGTTATCATCGGTCTAGTTGTCTGTCCACTATAACCAGTCTTGTTGGCTGATTATTTACACTGATTTGTTTGTTGTCTCGAGCTAAAACCCCTGAAGTCTTGTTTGTGGCATTCAGTATTTTGGCTACTCAGACCATTGTACTCAAACCAAACACAGGAAAAAAAAATAATGCTGCTTTTCTTTAGAGTGCCTGAGAATGAACCATGAGTGTTCTTTAGTATTTCTTCCCCCTCCCAAATGAAAGTAATTGTGTGTATTAAATATCTTCCTTGCAGTGGTAGAGGAACCATATGGTCTGCTTTACCTAGCCTAAGTTGAAATACCTCACTTAATATATTTTGGTGAACTGAGTTCTTAAATATATTAAAGGCATGCTTCTGTAAAGTGCATTATAACTTTTTGTGGAAGGCCTTGAATATTTTTGGGGACACCCCTCAGTGTTCTCTGGAAGTAATGCTGTTTCACAGTAACTCACTTTGCAGGTATTTTAGGGAGGATTTTAAACAAACAAAAAGACGCTGCAACAAACCAAACCCAAACCTAACCAACCAAAAATCCAAACCAAGCAATCTGTGGCTGAGAGTTCCCTGCCCACCCCCATCCCAGACACGTAAGAAGACTCAGCAGAACATACGGTGTGGTTTTCATGAGCTAAGTCTAGTGTCCCAAATCTTGTCTCTGAACAAATTGGGGAGTAGAAGATTTTAAATGTAATATGCTACTTGGGTCTCACTTCTTGCAAGCTTCCTGTATTAATTTATAATATTTAACGCATTTTCTTTCCCATGTGCACTAGAAATGAGCATGGGTTTTAGAAATCTGATTAATCTTTAATGAGGTTTAGACCCATGAGAAGAATCTTCAGAATGCATAAACCTGAAATACCCCGCTCAATAGAACCACCTTTCACAAAGTAGCTACTTCCATTTTTACCTGTATGTAGAAAGAAAACTGATGCTGAAAGCAGACATCTGCCACTGAGGTTTTTTCTAGGTGCAGGGGGATTTAATGCATCTGTGGGATGCCAGATTCAATTTAATCAAGTAATTTAAAGGTTTGGGTATTAATGGAAAAGGACGTGCTTGGTGGTGTAGGCTTTTGGAATTAATTCAGATCATAAAAGGTTGTGTTTGCCATTGTTTTGGAATGGGCTGCTCAGACAGGTGGTGGATGCCCCATCCCTGGAGGTGTTCAGGGCCAGGTTGGATGGGGCCCTGGGCAACCTTGTGCAGATCCAGGCCTGGAGGTTGGTGGCCCTGCCTGTGGCGGGGCTTTGGAGCTCTATGATCCTTGGGGTGCCTTCCAACCCAGACCATTCTATGATATAAAAGCTTTCCTCCAAATCTCCTCAGCAACAGTTATGGCAGTTACGTCTGCAGGATCTGAAAAGTATTCCAGGAAGGGTGGGATCCTGTTTTGTCCTAAGCAGTGGCCTGCTCCTGTTGGCATGACTCCGATCCCAGAAGAACAACAGCCGTGCTGTGGCTAAACAAACGCCACTTGCTGGTGTTTCTTCCCCTTTCCTTGTAGCCCCTCTTGTCTGTGTTCTGCTGACAGCTGCGTAGTCGAGGAAGGATTTCCCTAGCTCTGTAAAACAGGGCTCTTGGTACTTGCAGAGGTCAGCAGTATAGGCTGGAATAGCTAGCAAAGCCTTCTGCATGGAGAACAGGAGTGTTTCATTTATAGCTCTGTGTGAGACAGATGGTTTCTGGTGCTGCAAATGATGCTTATATACCCTGTTTTCAAACAGCTGTTTAAATTTTATGCTGCTTAAATGTGTATTTCATAGAGAAGCTGCATTCCTGTTCTGTGGATGATGAAACTTGAATTATTTGCTAGAGGGAAAGGGATATCACTAGCTCTCAGCTAGGTGAAACTCCAGTCTGTCTTGACCCAAGTCCTTGGATAAAGGAGACCTTTAAAAAGGAAGATTTCGGGTTAGGTTTAGGTATTTTTAGATCTGCTTTTTAAAGTTCCTTGACTACCTGGTATAGAAACACTTACACAACAAAGGAGGATCTGGATCTTCAATATTTTTCAAGAGAGATTCTAGAAATGTGACCATCTCAAGTCTTGAGTTGCATATTTTTGGAACCCAGGGAATTTTAGTAGTGGAGCAGAATTTAAACTTACCAGAGAATGTTAATTGTTTTTAAATTGGATTCTGGCATGATGAGGGAGCAACTTGAATTTGGAGGGATGTGGTCTCCTAGTGAATGTAGGAAGACCTCGTGCATTTCAAAGTAGGATTGATTGTAAAACATAGTCTTAACTTTAAGATCTCAGCAAGTGTGCTTAATGCCGATTATGTAACACAGCTTTTAAAATGCAGTTTTTCTGGCATGATGTGAATGATGAGTGAGGGTTGAAACTCTAGTGCTCTTTTTTACAGTGCCTGTGTAATGAATCCCAAGTCCTTGTTTTAGGTATAAGCACAGAAAGCCCTTTTCTCGTGGCAGTTCAAACCTTTACCTGTGCAGCAGTGATCACCCACCAGCTGCTTGCTGTGGCTGTACAGTTAGGGATGTGTACCTCCTTGCCTGGAGCTTGCGTGTTTGCTTCCAGGTGAGAACAGACTTTATCAAGTTGAATCGGTATTTATAGGACTGCAGAGAGGAGCAGGGCTTTCTATGGAAGAAAGTTGGAGTTGGAGCAATGAGAGGGTGGGAGCTGATCAAATGTGTGTTTTCCTAATTTTCTTGGTGTACGTTGCCTAAGAGCTGACTATCAGTTTGTATGAAGTAACTAAGTAATATCGTTATTTTTCCTTTCTCCTGCAGGCTGGTACGTGGTCTGGCAGTTGTTTTTGTCTAAATTCAAGTTCTTGAGAGAATTGATAGGCGACACGGGATCCCAGCAGGGAGACAACGAGCCTTCAGAGACAGAAGGTGAACAGGAGACTCCACCCTCGCCTCAGAGAGGTAGACAGAAATCTGCTCGGCAGCGAAGGGCGCCTACAGAAGACACAACCTAAAGTACTCCGTTGCACTTCTGACTATGAAAGGTTAAGCACCTCTGCACTGTGTTGTTCAGTGGTTTGATCTTACTGAAAAACTGACTTAAGAGGTAATATTAATACCTGTGGACCTTTACTTTTGAGCTACCGATGTATGCTACTTCAGTAGAGGTTCAGGGAGGGCTTCAGCAGCAAGGCATAGAATGCTGGAAGAAAGGAGGGGCAGAGAGAAAACTCCATGAGAAATAATCTGAGCTGCTGTAGATCTTATCTCTGCACACATATTACAAACAGGTCCTGGACCATAGGCTTGGCCTTTGCATTAGTCTGAACACAGTAAACATTTCAGACTTGAAACGGTTTCTAAATTATTTTTTTCTTTACAGCACTGTAACTACATATAGTGAAACTGAGTTTTATTTCCTTACTATATATCAATATATTTTTTCTTCGACCTTGAGAATGCATGTGAACTTGAAAAATGGTTGAAACAATATCCTGCTTTAGAAAGTATTCTGAAGTGAGGTTTTAGTTATGTTCTTATATAAAATGTGTAAACAAAATATGAAAAATCAATATTAGATGCACATGATTTGGAGATTTTTTTATCATCTCCTTTTAAAACAAAAAAGGAATCAGGTGGTAAGACCTGTTTTGTTGGGTTTGTAAGAAGGGTTACAGGTCCCTACAGTCCTGCTAGGTTTCTGTATGCTTGTCCTGAACCTTCTACTTAGAGTCCAACTTGTGTTGGAGAGGGAAAGGTGCCTGGGTTATGTACTCACCATTTAGGATCCTGAAGTGTCACCTGTGGGTTTTGGATACTACACACACTTCTGTAGTACACCTCTATATTGGGTGCGTGGTACCCAATGTAACTTCTTCCCTGGAACCAGTTAAGATGTTCTGACCAATTTGGTAGATATCACTGTAGCGCTTTGATAGTGTTACAGCAGTGAGCTTGGTACCTCATGTTTGCTGGAGGACTTACTGATTTTTACCAGTAATAAGCAGTTGCTCCTGTTTTCTTTGAGAATGAGTTGTATGGCTGTTTTGACATTGTGCTTCAGAATGAAGAGCTCCCCTTCTGTTTATCTTGCAACTCTGAAGATTGATGCATGAGATCTTTGGAAAGAGGAGGAACATGCACGTACCACTTCTGATGTGTGTGTGAGAGATCTACCAACAGATCTTGTCATGAGCTGCTGCCGTTTTCTCTCAGAGCTTGGCTACGTGGTGGTGGTTGGATCACTATTCCCTGTATAAAAACTGTTAAACAGGACTACAGAATTGGTCTTGTACTTTCAGCTGTTAAGAAGCTTAAACCTATGGCTTCCAAACTTGTGGTTAGGTTCACTTATTTGGCTAAAAGCAGCAGCATTGAGCTTTTTCTGTCAAGTAGACCCACATCTGGGAAAACAGCACTCTTTTAGTGCCTTTAAGTTTTGTCACCTGTGAATACTGTCCAAAAGCTAATAAGAGCATTTGCTTTGTAAAATGATTTGGAAGCTTCAGTATTAAAGGATATAACATCAGCCTTCACCTTCCTTTGGAGCCTAAAAGTCTTGGTTTTGTTTACTAGTGTTTATGTACAAGGAGCAATGGTTTTAAACTGGAGCTGGGCAGGTTTAGATTAGACATCAGGAAGAAGCTCTTTGCTATGAGGGTGGGATGAGACACTGGCACAGCTTGCACTGAGAGATGGTGGAGACCCATCCCAGGAGACACTCAAGGCTTGATGGGGCTCTGAGCAACCTGTTCTAGTTAAAGGTGTCCCTGCTTACTGTGGGGGGGTTGGACTGGCTGACCTTTAAGATCCTTTCCAACCTCAGCATTCTGTGTGTAAGCATGCTTTGTATTACAGGGTTACATTTTTCAAGCATGACTAGGCAGTGCTATGCACATACCTCTTAAACATATGTGGAAATAACCAGTAGTCACCTTCCTCTGTCCTGTCTGTTGGCAAAGAAATGCCTAGTGATTGGGGTTTTGGTTTTGTTTTTCAGTTAGTAAAATTCCCATGTACTCAAACTGAAACTGAGCAAAAGCAATCTGATTCCATCCCCCGCTGCTTTCAGTTGTTTGCCTCACACAGCTTCATGTCACGATATTCTTGTGTCTCTTCACACCATGAGACTTTCAGTTTCGCAGTGCTAACCAAGTACCAGTACATTTTTCTTGAGAAACCTCTGTAAACAGCTTTGCCTTGAGCTTTGCTAATACAGGCTTAAAGGTGTTTTGTTACTGTACTGACACAAGATACTGACACTCCACTGCACAGGCTTCCGTGCACCGAAGATGGCAGAAGGCTGATGCTTGTAGTTTCCCCGGCTGAGATGAGGAACAGTTAACTCGCTCTCTGCTTCTAGTAGCTGTGGAAAATAATGTGAAGCTACAGCAATATACATAGCTCTTGATCAGGGCGGCTCTAGAGGTGTGTGAATCAAAGCTTTGGAGCAAGATAATGAAGGAAAAATCCACACGGGTTTCAGTGCTGACACTGATCGAATATGCAATATGATGGATGTGGAATCTTTGGGTAGCTCCTCTGCTCTGGCCAAACAACTTTCTCCCTTCCCTGCTGTATGTAGCTGTACATTTCACTCCCCAAAGTTTGTTGTGGTTTTTTGTTGGATTTTTTTTTTAAATGCTGATGCTATTTTTTTAAAATGTTGCTGTGACACAGCTGCCGATAACGCTGTCTGCCTAGTGTGGAACTTCAGTGACCTATTCATAGCAGGCCAAAGGTTTACATTATGTAGTTTGGAAGAAATTTGGATTGCTGATGTCTTCTGTCAATGCATAATTCTTCCTGTAAGAGTCTGTAGCACAAATTCTGTACAGGGTGCTTCAGGCGAACCTGTAAAAGCAAAGATGTGTGTGTGCAAGCGTGCTTGTGACAAGACCCATGCTGTGATTGCTGGCAGTCCAGTGTACTGGAGTCTCCCTCTCTGGAGATATTCAAGACCCGTCTGGACGCCTCCCTGTGCGATCTGTCCTAAGGAACCTGCTTTGGCAGGGGGGTTGGACCCGATGATCTCTGGAGGTCCCTTCCAGCCCCTGCAATTCTGTGATACTCACGTCTTTGCATCTTTTTTAGCAGTGTTCTCCTGAGGTGTTGCTGGTGGGTAAGCACGGCCCTTTGAATTGGCGTGTTCAAGTCTGAAACCTTCGAGAGCCGACAGGTTCCACTGTTGGTCTGGTTTTGGTTAGCATGGGCTGGCTTTAAAACTGTTCATTGCCTTATTTGTTCTGGCCACTCTCTTGAATGTATTTTGGGTTCTTACTTTCAGTACTGTCATATCACCTTTGTTGCAGGGGCTGTGTGACTTTGAGTGAGCAGTAATTACCTGTGTCGTGTGTGTGACGGTTAATTTGAAACAGTTACTGCAGCGAAGGCTGGAACACAGGCAGTGTAGGCTTGGGGGGGAGGGGAATAATCCAAAAGCTATTGCTAAAATTTGAAGAGTGTGAACGATTTTGTTCGTGCTGAATTGTGTTATTCAGGCCTGTTGGGGAGCCACTAAGGTTGTTATCATGGTGATATAACATTTGCTTGTGGGGCTAATTCTATGCAGTTCATCCACTAAGCACTGCCGCTGTAGCTATTTGCAGTGAATGCCATATACTGTGCTGCAACTTGTGAACCACTTGCTGCTTGATATCAGGTTTTACACTGAACCAGACCTGTGTATGTAATTCTCTTTTGTTTGGAAATGACCAGCATAACGAATGTGTTCCGTATGGTCACTTTGCTTCTTCAGTGTTACAATACTGTACCTAAAGCTTCCGTGGATGTCTGTTTTCATCGTTAACTGTTCTGTTAACTGACTGCACAGGTGAAAAATAAAGTAACCAGACCTGATAAAGAATATCTGACCTGAGTGGTTTTCTGGCTTTTTTCGAAACGTGGGGTTTTTTTGCCTGTAGAATAAGACTTCTTAGTTGTGTGCAGCACCACAAAAGAAGAATGGTCAAAAGTTGTGTTCTAGCTGGTGTAATACCTACAGGTGACTTCTCTACAAGACAGACACTAACCCGTCCTTTCAGATGGAGTAGTTGTTAAAGGTGGGTTTTCTGCTTCATCTGTGAAAGCTGTAATTTCATTTTAGCAATTAAGAAATCCCCCAAAATCAACAAACCCCCCACCCAACAAAAATCAAACCTTCTCCTCCCTCCTTTGTTCTTGATACTTCTGAGATTGGTTGTAGACTTTGTCTGAAAGTATGCATGTGAGTAAGGCGGGAAGTTCTTCTAGTTTGGAAATGAAGATGTACAGGATAATGAAGTGAGAACATGCTTACTGCAGTTAAGTAAAATGCATAAATTGTATCTGGGGTTCTTTTACTGACAAATAAGAGGAGATCTCTGGAAAGAAAAAAACCCACCAAAACCCAAGATCTCATTAATCTTGTGAGAATGAGCTGATTTCCTGTTGTCCTACTCCTGTAAAGACAGGCTCCTAATGGAGTAAGATGCCTGGAGCACCTCAAGCACTTGGGTCTTTCGACTTCAAGAAGTTTGAGTTGCATGTGGGTGTGTGCATTGGGGGCTGTTAATATAAGTGGGACTGATTGGTGATGGGCTTGCTGGTGTCAGATGCATGAAGACATGTGTTTGCTGTTCTGCTTTGGTGATGATCCCAAGGAAATGCTTCATGGTCTGTTCCAGTGGAACGAACAAAGGTGTCATTGTGCAAAGTGCCACCAAAGGCTGTTTTAGCTGATATGGCTCCTTCCCCATGGGCACCCCCGTGCTGTCCTCGGGGCTCCCTTCTGGTCTTGATCTCACACAGTGAAACTACACAGTCTCTGTCAAACAGAAGGGGTGTTTCACCTTCCTTGGGTAATATTTTCGTGAGGATTTTTTTAATGAGGGATTAGATGAAGTTGGCAGTGTGAGTGTGCTGGGTTTTAGTCTAAACCTTTAAGACGTGTCTATTAGCTGTATTCTTCATGTAGATCAGCAGCTCTTCCGTTCTGAGCATCTGTTATCCCTGTGGGTGCTTGTAATCAAAACATTCTGGAAGCTGGATGGAATGGAGGCTTTTCCACGCTGCTTTGCAGACTGCCTGTGAGAAGCATTTGCAACTGCTCTAGGGCTTATGTTGCTGTGTAGCAGTGTTGGACTCTGCTTCAGGCAAAAGGAACAGTGAGATGGACCAGTGGGTGGGCAGAGCGGCATTGGGAGCGAGCAGCAGAACTGACCAGTGCTCGTGTCTGAGAGCTCTTCACAGAATCACAGAATTGGCGTGTGCTCACCTCTGGAGGAGGTACCACTGTAAAAACCTAAGGGAGAAGTCTCTTAAAGGTGGAAGAGCTCTTTCATCAGTAGAACTCAAACCAAGACTTGCAGCCTGTGTTTTATGAATGGGGACATGGAGATAAAACACATTTGGGCTTTATTTTCCTGCATTTCTATTCATGGGGCTTCCACCATGGGAAACAGCTCATTAAAATGCTCCTTGGACTTTGGCAGGGGAGAGACCCCATTACCTAGGGGAGGTTGGGATGGTGCCTTAAGGTCATCACTTTGGGGTGTTGCCTGCAGACGGTTCGTGGTGTGTGTGCCGCCGCAGGGACTCATCCTGAGTGCTGGCAGGGTACGTGACCTGGGAAGGCTCAGAAGGTGTGTCTGTGTCCTGTAGCGGGGAGCTGTGGCCTGAGATGCACTGACCTGCGCATCCCCTGCGCCTGGGTCTGTGCGCACTACGATCCGCACTGCTGACTTCCACCCTTCCACCCCCTTAAAGCCTCCAGCCTTCCATGCTGATGCCTGCAGAGTTTTGAAATGAGGAGGTACGTGTAACCTGTGTCCTCCTCAGAACTGTGGCAGCTGAGGATGTCCTGCTGTGTGTCCTATCAACTTCCTTTCCTCTGTGCCAGAGCATTTGAACATCTTGGGGTTTGGGGGGGAAGCTGAACGCCTCCTTTTGGCAAATGTGTAGGTTGAAACACTGGGGCTACATTAACACTGAATTTCTATTACGGTCTTGAACTCCCTAGGGCAGTGCCCTGCTCCTCCTGTTTTAAGGGACATAATCAGGAGCCTTCTGTCTTTGAGAACTTGCTTGCTTTGAGGTAACTGCGGTTCCTGTGTCTCAGATCAGACCTTCAATGACAGCTCACCAGCAATTAGCCTGTGACTTCTGATCCTGGTGCAACTTGATCTTTTGCCTTTCCAGGAACAGACCTGGTCTGATGGACTTCAGGTACTGGTGGGCTGTAGGCATGTTCCCAAACAACGGGTACTACTGCCAGCTGGGAAAATGCTCATCCTCCCTCCAGAGCGGCAGAGAGGGGGCATGCCAAGGCAGGGAGCTGGGAATTTCACTGTGTGGCTCGGTCTTCTACTGACATTCTCTGTTAGCCTCTTCATTTTCCATAAATCAAGAGGTTTATTTAACAGGTGGAAGGTTCAAGTGCTGCCAGCGAGGCTTACTGCAGCCCTAGTTCTTATGCTTTCTGAGGGATTCAGATACCAAGGGCAGATTTGATTTTGCTTTTCCTTCTCCCAATTTCCAGCATGCCCTCACCTTTCCCCTTAATCCTGGAGTGACAGCATGGATAGGGGAAAGGGCTTATCCCTGTACTGACTGTTTAGACAGGTGAGTTGCTCTCAGTTCAGATCCAGCCTGAAACCCGGGAAGATTTTAGTGTCCAAGTTGGGGAGGAAGGGAGCTTTGGGGCTGGCTTTTCACCACTAGATGGCATGGGCCTTCAAGCTTTGCAGGGAGAGGTCCACCTCGGAGGAGAAACATTGAGTGTCCATCACAACCAACACCAATGAGCTCTTTTGCCTTTGCTGTCATCATTTTCTGTAATTCTGTTGGGTTTAGCAGGGCTGGGAAGTACAAGGGCAGCTCCGTGCAGGGGCTGAGCCCACTTCTTGTTTCGTTGTGTGCTTCATGCCAAAAGAGCTGCAGGGCACATGGACCCTTGTATCTAGGGGAGCTCGCACATTGCTCAGTAGCACAGGAGAAACATTGGATTTATAAAGGAAAAAGACCTCAAAAATTATCTGCCCTAAGAAGGGAGGTCCCAAAAGTGCCAAGAGGGATGTGCTTGTCTTACCTCTCACTTTAAGGTAAACAAATCCCCAAACCAGAGCACATCGCAGCGGCATAAAGAAATGGTTTGGGTGTTTGGGGTTTTTCTCCAGTCTAATCGCAACTGCAAGCTGTCTGCTGTCCAGATCTCTTCAAAGCCAGTTCATGACCTCATATCCTCAACGCTTCTTGTGGCTTTGCTGTAGAGATGGTCGTAGACCACCAGAGCTGGTCTAAGTCACACTGGGCAGGTAAAACAAAGGCTGCTGATCAGCTTACTTTCACGTGTTCACCCCATTATTAATCACAGACTGGAGGATGCAGAGCTGATGTCATGTTTTCTTTGCAGTAAAGACTGAAATCCTTCAGAAGAGCAATGAGGTAAAGATACAGTGGGAGTCGTGTTGAGTTACCCCGCTCGTGAATCCCTGCGTTCAGGCTGAGGGAGAAGGAGAGAGAGACCAGTTGCACAAAGCTTTCGAGAAACCCGCTTTCCCTTTAACCAGGCTCCTCATTGCTGGCTGCTTGGGTCTCGAGGGCTCCTGCTCTTGTGTTAATGATCCCTAGTGCTTGGTGAGACCATCTGACTCAAAACTGAGCGTAAATGCTCTGGGATTAAAAGGTGGGCTGCCTGTAACCTGCTCCCAAACTAGACAGTGCTTCTCTTGGGTTTTTTCCTTATCTGGGCTCTACCCTAAGGCTGATTAGCCAGGATCCATGTATCACATCAGGGAGCACAACAATCACGTAGGACTCTTTCCCCTCCACACTACCCTTCCTCTCAGCTCACGCTGGGTGAGATGTTCTCATCACCCACAGTTTAACCAGGACTGGGGGATGCCTCAAAGGTAATTGTGAGGCACAGTGTGGTGAACCTGTCCTAGGGTAAAGAAGAAAGCGTGCTGAGGAGGGCTGGTGGGCTTTGGTGTGCCCTTCCTGCTCTGGGAAGGGGACAGCACAGGTGGAAGACACTGTTCCAAGGTATGTGACACAAGCTGTGCTTTTTCAAGGAATGCCAAGTGCCTCGGTGGTGGCTACAGCAACAGGATCCTTGAGGTGTCCCTCGTGTAGATAAATGCACTTTGCACCATAGGGAATGAAAGCCTGCAACCTGCTGCTACAGTGTATCGTGCCAGTGTGTTTGTGAACCTGCAGATCAGGGCTAGTGGAGGCATTCTCACGGTAAGGAGGGCATTGAGGTCCTTGAGCGTGTCCAGAGAAGGGCAACCAGGCTGGTGAAGGGGCTGGAGGGCAAATCCTATGAGGAGCGGCTGAGGGAGCTGGGGATGTTTAGCTTAGAGAAGAGGAGGCTGAGGAGACAGTCAGGTGACAGGTGATAGGACAAGGGGGAATGGCATGAAGCTGTGCCAGGGCAGGTTTAGATTGGACATTAGAAAAAAATTTTTTCCTGAAAGAGTTGTCGGGGCCTGGAACAGGCTGCCCAGGGAGGGGGTTGAGTCACCTTCCCTGGATGTGTTCAAAAAAAGGGTAGCTGAGTTACTTAGGGATATGGTCTTGTTTAGGATGAGAATTGTTGGACTTGATGATCTTCAAAGGTCTTTTCCAACCTTGTGATTCTGTGATTTGTGGGCAAATCCCAAGCCCACAGGACAAGGAGAGGTGCAGGCAGGGCTGTATTTCCTAACGCACCCCTGGCCCAATGACTGAGCAGCAGGGAGAGCCAGGTTTGTGAGCGAGCCCTGAACGCGCCTATCTGCCCTGGTAGAATGTGGGGCCACTCACAAGCACCACAGGCCTATCCAACTGGGCACTTCTCACCCTCTCAAATGTCGGCTGGCTGAGAGCTAGCGGTGCTCAGGGAACAAAGCCGACTGCATATTGCACACACCCTCCACTAAAACAAGTCTCTGAATCCCAGAAGGATAAAAGAAATAATTAAAAAGCCTTTGTTTTACAAATAGCCACCATGTTCGCTGCTGCAAATGACCAGGAAGAGACTGTCCTTCAGCGTGAGGGAGGAGGCCGCGGCCTTTCCTGCCTGCCTCTGCCCGTGGCTGCAGATGCTCAGCATGCTGAGCAGAGCCCACGGTGCCCAGAGCCGGGCTCTGCGCTGCGATCCACAGGTGTGAGACTGTCCCACCTTCCCTGTTGTGTGTTTCACCTGTGTGAGGAAGCTGTGAAAAGCTACTTAGCTCCTACCTGTGCAAAGTAGGGTTTAGACAGACTTAAAAAAAAAAAAATTAAAAAACTGTTCTTTGAAGTGGAAAGGTTAGAGACAGATCAGGCCTGGAGGACTCGCTGCTGTGAGCATAGGAAGAACTTTAAAAATAGATGTGTCTCAGCTGGTGATGGGGCCACAGCTGTGGCTTTTCTGTGCTTTAGGCTTGTGCCTTCATCTTCGGGTCTGTGGAAGAGCAGTGTTGCTGAGAAGTGGGAACCTGCTGACATGCTCTCCTGGCTATTTGTCATAGAACTTTCTCCTGGGAAGCCATGGATGTGTTCAGGTACGAAACACTCTATTTCACTTTTCTACTCAGTTGGGGTTTTGTTTGTTTTATTTAAAGGATGGGAAACCAAGCGGTGTTTACAGGGCACGGAAATACTAGTCTCTGTTTTCTTGCCTGGAAGTGGAGGTTGGTATTTTCTGCTGAAGTTATTCCTGGTAAAGTGGGTTGGATGGATTGCTCCAAAGATTCTGGTTTGCTATGGGAGAGATGCTGCAGGCTCCTGCACCGCTCCCCAATTACGAGGCCCTGAGCAGCAAAAGTTACCTGTAGCAGAGCCCCTCTGATCCATAGGTGACGGGCTGCAATGGGGAATACGTGATTTGGGTGGGGGATTGCCCCCTCTCCATGCTAGCACAGCCTGAGGCAGGCTCTGGTTGTACGGTAACAGCCTGGTATCTTGTGCTGGCCTCCAAATTGGTGCTTGCAGCTCCTCTGACAGTCATAGAGTTGGTTTGTGGCGTTAGGAGCAGCTGGTGAGTATCTCAGTGCTTCCCTGCCCAAGTAACTACTGACAAGTGTGGTGCCCAAGTACCTGGCTGCATATTCTGGGGCTGTCCCGCAGCTCGTTGCACCAGCAGCTTCCTGCTTTGCTCATGTCGTTGGATAAAGCACGGAGAATAAAGCTTCATGAGGGCTTGTTCCCAAATACAGCGGAGAGAAAACCAACCAAAGTGTGCCAACACCGGGGGAGTGAGGATTCCTTCAGCCAGGTGTACGTGCTGGCCGTGCGGGTTGTTTGCGGTTGTCATACTCATCCCCTGTGAGGGAAAATCCTGGACAAAATTGGGATGAGGCATATGTGCTGGTAGCAGAGAAGCTGAGCAAATGGCAAAGGACCTTTGGCAAGATGTTTCTAACTGGTGAAAGAAAGCAAAGCTGCTTTGTCAGAATGTTGTTTTCAAAACCCACACTTCTCAATCGCATGCTGCTTGATTCACACAGCAACTCTAGCCTTCCATGGCAGGCCAGCCCTTCCAGATTGGCAGCTGCTTTGCTCTGCATCTGGCATATGCTCTCCCTGGAAATGAGTGTGTGGAGCTGTGTGTTGCCCTTTTCCGGTGGGTCAGGGATGTTCACAGGATTGCTTTTTGAAGGGGAGCTAAACATCACCTACACCACCACCTCTGTGACCCTGAGAGCAGCTGCCTGGTTTCCCTGCCCTGGTACGAGGAAGAGCAACCCAGCCCAGGAATGTTTTCAGGCTGGGAGCTCCAAAGCTGGCCCTCCATAACTACATGGACTTCGTGCTGCTACGAGCTCAGAGCTGGCAAGGAAAGTCAGAGAGGGAAGCCGTGGAGGTGTGAGCCACCTGCACAGCTGGCTTTTTCTCCCATCTTGTGCAGAGCTTGTTTTGGTTGATGGGACTTGAGAGTCAGGTCTGATCCCAAAGCCTGGAGGCTGCCTGAGTGTAGAGGGAGGTGGCAGGATTGGGTGGGAGGATTCAGCTCGGATGTGGGTTTGTGGGACTTGCAGCCTCGGGTTCCAGGACTGATCTGACTTACTGAACCCTCAGGACCAGTGCTTTGATGGTAGCCATATCAGCTTCAGGCTTGATATGCCAGGGGAATTCCAGGAGTTTCTGTGGTGTTTTAACATTCAGGTTGTGAGTTGAGGTGTGTACGTGGCCATGTGTAGGGTCTGTGGGCAGGGTTCATCACCCTCAAATTTTAGGAGCCTACGACACAGTCATTTGCAGTGGAGTTACTTGTCTTGGCTACCCTTGAAAGCTGAAGGAGACCTAACCCATGGAGCCCAGGAAAGGTTCATCTCATCCTGAAGTAGATTTAATGGTATGGCTTGGTGTCTATTCAGTTTAAAGAGGACCCTGATGATATCTGATAGGCAAATGTCTTCAGGTAGGTGAGGTGAATTGCTTCTGGGGTGTCTCTCGCTGGCAGCAGAGGTGGGCTAATTGAAATCCGGGTTCTGAGCATCACGGTCCCCATGGAGAAGAGAGGTGGAAGTGAGAAAGAGGCCCTGTCCTTTATGTATCTCTGTGTCTTCAGCGCCTTTACCCCGTGGGTGGAGCTGGTGGCTCTGTACTGCCCGCATTCATGGGCCACCTGAGGTTCCCCTATCTGGGTTTGCAGAGGCAGCTCCACCTCCTGCTGCAGGATGGGAATGGTGGATTCCTCTTCCTCCTGCTGCTGCGTGTGTGTGCAGGGGAATGAGGTGTCCTGTGCTGTGCGGCCCTGCCCTAGGAGCATCCTTTCTGGTGGTCATAGAAATCCCTGTGAAAGCCATAGGAGATGCCAGTGGGGTTGTGCTCATTCCCTAAGCCAGTCTGTGAGTGGAGAGTGGAAAGCCATGTCTTGAGTAGCGAGGCCTGGAGATAACCCCAGGCTGAGCACTATGGAATGAACGTGCTCCTTCTCACTTACCAAAAATTAGCTTCTCTTTGAAATGCAGCTCCAAGGAAAGTCTTAACTCCCCCCCTCCTGGGATGCAAGTTAATTACAGGTACCTGTTTCCAGCTGGAATCACCTCCTGAGATAAAAGGCTTTTGTGTGGGCAGCTCCCACCATTCTTCATAAAAACAAAGCACAGAGTGACAGAAGTTCAAGCCCCTTGTTTGCTTTTTTACCTTCATGACCACTTGCCCTTGTGGCTTTTCCTCTGTGAGCTTCATTGGCCGTAAAGGCAGGCTTGAATCACTGCACAGGAAAATGCCCTGGAGCTTTCTACCTGCACACAGGTTTTGAGATGGCCTTGCAACAAGGAATTGGATCTATCTAGAGCCAGAGTAGGCTTTTTTTTTCCTCCCCACCCCCTCCTCTCTGCTCTCCTCTTTCAGATGTTCTTGCTCATCATCCTTCACTGTGCACTTAAGTCTGCTTTCATATGAATCCAGGCACCCTGGGAGGGTGTTGCTGCACCTTCCTGGTTGGCAAGGGTTCAGGTAGCCCTGGCTGCAGTGCTAGCTGGGGGGGGAGCTACGAGGGGGCCTCCTGGATTCAGTTTCCTGCAGCATTGCACCAAGGAAAGAGCTCTGATCTTTTCTCTTGTCATTAAGGAAGATTACAGGGAAAGAGAAGAAAATCTCCCAGATCTCAGGGCATGAACCCCATTTCTCCCCATGCCCCCCCCCAGCAGCAAGATATTTATCGCCCTCCTTTGACTTGAGAGCAGCCAATGCCCCGTGAGTGGTGGGATGGTGCGTGGAACCGGGGTAACATGACTTTTTGTTTGGGGCTCATGGTGTCTGTGACCTCGTGGGAGCCCGCTGCAGGCAGAGGCAGCTGCGGCCTGTGCTGCAAAGCCGTGGCAACGTGCTGCCTTTATGTATCTTCTGCAGACCTGACAGGTTTTGCTCCCCTTAATACCCTTTCTGCTGTGGTCAGCCTTGATGTGTGGAGTTGCTGCATGCACAGAGAAAGATAACTGCCTGTCTTGGTGTTCAGCAGAAACAAATAAACCCCTGTCAGGGAGGTGGCATGCATGCTGAGCCCATTGCAGCTGTGGCAGCGCTCCTTGGGCACAGGCTGCCTAAGCGCTGGGCTTCGCCCTTGGCAGGGACCCAGAGGAGATGAAGGAGACAATAGCAATGAGGCAGGGTCCTGTGAGGAACATCAACCTGCTGGACTTTGCTTGTGGGGGTGCAGGGCCAGAAGTTAAATGCAGAGAGATGCAGAAAGGAGGAGAGCGAACTGCAGATCTGTCCTGGGTTGAGGTTAGCCTGATCCTGTCCACTGTAAAGACAGGAATCACAGAATCATTAAGGCTGGAAAAGACCTCCAAGATCATCTAGTCCAACCATCCCCCTACCACCCATATTACTAACTAAACCATGTCCCTGAGTACCTCATCCAACCTTTCCTTAAACACCCCAAAGGACAGTGACTCCACCACCTCCCTGGGCAACCCATTCCAGTGCCCAACCACTCTTGCTGAGAAGAAATGTCTCCTAATTTCTAACCTGAACCTTCCCGTGGTGCAACTTGCAACCATCCCCTCTTGTCCTAGTTATCTGTGAGAAGAGCCTGACCCCCAGCTCATCACAACCTCCTTTCAGGTAGTTGTAGAGGGCAATAAGGCCTCCCCTGAACCTCTTCCAGACTAACCAGTCCCAGATCTCTCGCAAGACTTGCATTCCAGACCTTTCACCAGCTTTGTTGCCCTTCTCTGGACATGCTCCAGGGCCTCCATGTCTTTCTTGTAGTGAGGGGCCCAAAACAAGAAATGAAGCACTAATTCCTGTGAGGAGGTTACTATTGCACGTTTGCCCCCAGGAGCGATGGTAAAGTCACATTCTGCCCAGCACAGCCTCTCCCTCAGAGCATTTCAGCTTTTCCTGCTCAGAAATCCTTGGCAACCACTAACCATGACCATGTTGCTGTGAAGACAGGGGTTTATCAGGAGACACAAGGAGCTTCTGTCTCCTTATTTCTTGCCCTGGAGCTGCCAACTCCTGGTTTTCTGATGCCTTGTGAGGGCTCTGCAGCATCCAGCAACGTGCATGCCCAGCCATGCCCTGACGTTTTGACCTGAAAGTATCCTTGTTGGCCCTTCGTTCTGGGACGCTGTCCTGAAGTGGTCCTAGCCATTGACCTGGGAGATGCTGGGATGAGAGCACCTGGCTATGAACCTAGCAGCTCCTCAGAGGCATGAAGCAGTGCCCTGGGAAGGTGCCTCCTTCCAGGCCAGGCAGACATCAGAGTAAATAGTTAGGGTTTGAGTGGCAAACAATGTACCTGCATTTCCTAAGTGATTCCAATGGCCAGCAGCATGTCCATCGTGGTTGGCCCTTGCTAATGATATGGTCTGCACTCCAAATTTAGCTCTAATTTAATCACAATAAAATTGCCTCTGGGCAGTTCATTGGAGGGGAACTGGGGTGGTAGGAGTTACTAAGGTCTGTGCTAGCCCTTGTGATGCTCCCAGGGGATTAAGTTTCACATCACTCCTGCTCTCCCTGAAGGCAGCAGGTTTATGGTGAAGCTGGATTAGATGTTTGTCCTGGTGCTGTTTGCTTCATCCAGCCATTCTCAAACCTGGATTCAGTGTCCTCTGAGTCAGAAGAACTTCTGGGAGGACCTTGCAGTGCTCCGTGTAATTGTAGATTAACTCTGATGTTGAAAAGCCACACACCTGGTACCCAGGGTTCCTTAGAGAAATCTGCTGTCTTACATGGGGTTTGGGTGCAAGTAGCCAAAAGAGAATTTTATGTGAAAGTAAATAAATCCCCCATTACCTGCACAGTCTGTCTCTGGCAGGGAAGAATCTTCTAGCAGACAAAGGGCTCTGTTGATTGAAGAGTGATGTGTTTATGTGGCTTTTGAAACTGCTGGAGTAGGAGGTTAAGATGGGAAATGAATAGGCGGGTTTCTGAGTTGGGGGGAATGCTCTGTGTCAACTTCTGAGACTGGTAAGATTCTGTCTTCATCCTGGAAACGCTCCTGACTGAAGGGGGACTACTGCGATGAACGCTGTGAGAAGAGAAAGGGGCAAGGGGGGTTAACAGCTACCTTTGGAGTAAATCCTGCAAGCAGGCGGCCTGGAAGTGGGGTTCCATGGGGAAAAGTTGCATTTGGAGCAGAAGAGCTACAGATGCTTGGCTCATGGGTGGAGGGAAGGTGGTGCTGGTGTAGGAGTACTCTGAAGAGCGCTGGCAGTAGATGCGGGACACTTCTGAAACGTAGCCCAGATGTACGTGTTGGAGAGTGCCAACAGCTCTAGGGTGTAGAAGTTGTGGGGGGTGTGAAGATGCTGGGGTGTCCCCTTGCTGCAGGTGACAGTGTGGGAGCGATGGCTTCCTTCACCAGGGCTGCCTCTGCTGGAACAGCAGGCAGCGGGTTTGCCCAGGCAACATGCAGCTCATGGAAACGCAGGCACTCTGCAGCCCTGGCCTGCAAGGAGTGGTAGAGGTAGCAGCAGGGGGCTGTGCGCTGTGGGGCACAGTGAAGTATGGGTGCAAGCTGGAGCACAGGAGGTTCCATGTGAACATAAGGAAAAGCTTCTTCACTGTGAGGGTGACAGAGCACTGTGACAGGCTGCCCAGAGAGGTTGTGGAGTCTCCCTCTCTGGAGACATTCAAAACCCACCTGACCGTGTTCCTGTGTGACCTAATCTAGGTAACCCTGCTTTGGCAGGGGGGTTGGACTAGATGATCTTTCGAGGTCCCTTCCAGCTCCTGATGTTCTGTGCCTCTGTGAAGTACATCCTGGGGGCTCTGCCAAAAGGTTCATGTAGCTGTCTGGCAGAACCAATAATTGCTCTAAGATCTACCCCATCCAAGGGTTGCTTTTGTCTCACTTCCTCCCTCGCTCATCATCCCAGAAGAGAAAAGAAGCATTTTTCTAATTAATAGGAAATATTATTGACTTCATGTCTGGATTAAGGAGCCGTGTGTGTTCTGGGCTTGCCACTAGTGCAAGGTGGCCTTTGTACCCCGCTGGGCATCGGTCATTCCACACTGGCCATCAACGTGGTGCCAAACTGCAGTGGTTTCTCAGCAGCTGTGTGGGGACACTTTGGCCCGGGGAGGTGTGCAGAGGCTCTGCCTTCTCTTCTGAACCGTTTTGGCTACCCAGTCTCTCCTTTGTTTAGTTGACCTTTTTAAGTTTAGCAGAGGAACAAAACAGAGCGCTGTCAGGAAGCAACCCCAGCTGTCCCCTTGCAAGGACACGAGGAGCCAGACCAGGCGCTTTGCTCTGCACCTTTGCTCCTCAGCAGGGACATCTCTCCCTGGCAAATGAGAACTGAGCACTGAGCCAGCCAGTCCCAGGCCTTTTCTCTCCTCCTTACGCATCCAGGGTGTTTGATGGGAGGTAGGGCAGTGCCTCGGCAATGGTGAAATGGGGGAAGTCACTTTTGGGAAGGACCCCGTGATCCTTAAAGCCACCTGGCTGTTTCAGATGGAAGTCACTCCAGGATAATGCTCAATTTGGCACATAGTAGAAGAGAGGTGGTCTTGCCATCAGATTGGGGTGGGGGGAAGGATGACTACACTGAGCAAAGCTGCTCTTCCAGTTCCATGTGAACTGTGGTTTCACCAATAAGTGCTGGAGAAGGGGGAGCAGGCTGGAATGGGATGGTTGCATCCATGTCCTGCTGCTCTGCCTCACCATGGGGTTGAGTGAAGAACTGCCTCATTCACCCCAAGGACCAGTGCCTCTGCTGCAGTGGTTCAGGGTGTGGCTCGTGCAGCAGGAACGTACATTAGAAATGGGGCAGGAGCGTGGCCAAGTGCACTGTAGGCCTTGATGGTTGGATTTTGGGCTTGATGCTTTGTGTAGCTGAGTTGTGTAAATGCTCTGTGGGCTTCTGGATGCGTGGAGAAACTGTGTCCCTTTTTCCTCCACCCTCCAGTCCTCACTTGACCCTGACCAGTGAGAAGATGGGAAGCAACCTCCTCATTTTAAGCATGGCTTTGATAGTATTAGCAAGCAACAGTATTTCCTTTTAATGTGTTTAGAGGACTCTGAAAGCAGGAAGAAATAAGACCAAGAGCTGCATTTTTTTTTATATATAAAAAAAGCTATTTAATAGTTTTGAAATGACTCTCTACATGATAACAAACTGCAATACAGGTTTGCAATAAGGGTTCTCCTTGTGAAAGCACAAGCCACCAGCGTAACCGCTAAGCTTCAGAGCGCTTTCTCACTTCCTAAAAGCGTCAGGTGACAAGAACAGGGAATGAAATCTGAAAGAATCCCAAACACCATCTGTACAAACAGGCTTGATGAGTGTTACTCTTTGGCAACTGTCTGTTGTAAAAGTTTTAACTGTCCTTCCTGGCTGTCACGCCAGAGCTGAGCCCCAGTGCCGATTCCGGGCGGACGGAGGTTGTGCTGCCTCCCACTGCCCTTCCAGGGATGTTCTGCAGGCTCTGGAAGTGATGTTATGGCAGCCAAGAGTGGTCTTCGCTCTGAGACGATGCATTAAGGCTGCAAGGCGGCAGATGCTGCTGAAAGAGTTTTGTTACTGAAGACAGCAAATCCCGTTTCAGTAAGGCACGTGCTCAGGGGCAAAAGGGGGAAGGGAAAAGTTAGGCACAAGTGTCCATTTCATAGGCGCTGCGGATCCTCTGACCCTGTGTTTACCAGTGGTCTGCTGCAGGACCACCCCGAGTTACGCCAGGGCTGTAGTGCTTCTGCTTTCAAAATGCCAGAATCACCTGGGATTTCCTTGAGCGATCGCTCACTTTGAAGCACAACTTTAAGCCTGGGGAGTGCTGGCGAACGGCGCTCCACGACCAGCTTGTAGGGGGCAGGTTCGCGAAAGGCAGCAAAGACAAACAAGCTTACACATCTTTTGGAGTACTCAGCATACATGAAGTTTCTACAGGAGTCCACCACCCTGCTAACAATTTTTAAGGGTCTCAGTTGAAAATTACCGGATGGGATCATGTGTACTTACTGATGGAATGGCCCCATTAAAACAGGAGGTCATTTCTGGCACCAGGGCAAGCACCTGTGCAACTGAATTTAGAGAAGAAGCCCAACAGTTGAAGGGAAGTCAGAACCGCCACAGATGTGATTAATTCCCAACAATACATTCTACAAAAATAAGCGCTGTTCCTTCATTAAGTTGTGTAATATGCTATCAAGATGTTTAAATATCTGTTATTTCAAATTCAGCTGCTTGCTGTCCTTACAAATTATGATTTGTATGTTAATCCCTGTGGAAGGGGCTGGTATTTGGAGACAGTGCTCATCTGCAGCCTCAAAAATGAGCCCCGTGGATCCTGGGAAGCTCTTGGGAGAGCTCTGAGCCCATAATGAGTAAGGCTTTTGAGCCCGACTGTTAAATTTAATTGCCAATGCAAGGACGTGCAAGGTGAACACATGTGGATGGATTTACACTGCTGGGAAAAACACGCTTTGAAATCCCGTGCTGTGTCATTATTAGCAACAGCAGAGTGTGGATGCCAGTAAGATACTAAAATACATCCAAGACTGCCCTCCGCTTCAGAAGGTTCTGTTACTTACACCTTGCTCGATACGCCTGTTGCAGTTGTGCACATACGCTGATCAGACTGGTGTAATGCTGCACGTGACAAAGTAGCGTTACACAGAGAGTTGCATGTCGTGGAATTAGCCTATAGAAAGTAATTTCTAAGAAGGGAACTGAGTTCTATGAGAACCATTACACTTGCTTCGTGGATTGCTACAAGTAGGCTTCACAGCCAAGTCCGTGTGCCAAAATCAAGATGGAATGGAACAAGAAGAGTGCAGCATCCAGTTAACAAATACACTGAGGGCACAGGCAGTATATATACAAAAGGTGGGCGCTGCTTACCCAACGCGTCGTTTTTAAGGTGCTTGATTGATGCTTCTGGGAACGTTGCAACATATACATATATACGCAGTGTATACAAACCTATGTGTGTATTAGAAACATAATACAGAACGAGATATACTCTCAGATCCCTGATTTAATTCGATTCTCTTACTCTTAAGAATGTATTCAAAATACTTCATAAAAAAATATCTTAAAAAAAACCCAACCCACAGTAACATTTATACAAAAAAACTCCAGTTTGTTTGCCTTCCTCTTTTCCCCCCTCACAAATTGGGTTCCAGCGGGTTTCATAAGGAGGCCATGTGGACCAGCGAGAGTTTGAACAGCTGTGCGTGATGAGACAGCTCTGTTACTTGGTCCACCATCTTCTGTAGGGCGGCGATGTTGGGGTAATGCAAGGCAGCCATCTTGGTGGCCAGAACAACGCTCTTCAGCAGTTCGCACAGCTGGTTGCTGGAGTTCATCACTTTGTTGCATATGTCCTGAGTCGTCACTTGCCTCGTGAGCATGTCCCCAATGAACACGAGTTTGTGAGCGCTCAGAATGACGAATTTGCTGTGAGCCACGAAGATTCGGGGGGGCTGAGAGGTGTTGACGCAACCGAAAAAGGCATCGATGGCGTTTAGGAGGGAGTTGAAGTGCGTCTCGCACTGGTCAGCATAGAATAGAAGCAGCTGGCTGTCACGGGAGGTGGTGGTGCTCCTGGCTGTCTGGAGAGCTTGTGGCGGCTTCCACTTGGAGATGTCATTCTCCACCGGCTTTGTGATCTCCTGCTCCAGGCGCTGAAACTGGTTGATCTGAAAGATAAATAAGGAATATTGAAAGAATATTCTTGTTGGACGTCGTTACATATTACAATCTCATTTTGTGCCTCAGGACGTCCCCGGGTATCCTAGATTGGCCCTGTGCTAAATAAGAACTGCTGTACGGGTATTCTAAGATCTCTTATTTTTGGAGAGTGAGGGGCAATCAAGCACTTTGATTACCGTAAGCCCAGCCGTAGTTCCAAAAAGGAAAACATCTGAAATACTCCATTTGCATTTAAAGACACCCCCCACCCCGCCCTGAATTTACAGGCTGTCGCTCATTTGGGTTATTCTGAAGCAAGGAGCTTGAGAGACGGATCCGAGTGGCAATGACTCCCACACAATCTTCAAAAGGCTGCCATCTCTGTGGGATTTGGCAATGACAAACCTTTAGCTCTCACCCCCCGTCCCCGCGCTGCTTGTACCATTTCCTGCCATGCGATATTGGCAGTGACGTGTTGAGGAATTAATTAATAAGAGGCCAAAGTGAGAGCCCTCAACCCGACGTGAGCTGCTGCCTTTTCAGCATTCAGAGAGCTGTGAAGCGCAGCGTTTAACCCAACAGCAGTGATGAACGAACACTGCCTGCCATCGCAGGCAGCACTGGGTTGCGACTAAGGCGCCGGGCTGCAGGTCGGGGCAGGCGCATTCTCAAGCTGGTTTTGTGACTGACCCGCTGTGAGACACTGCGTGAGCCTCTCCCCTCCGTGGTAAACTTTTCAGACTTCTTTTATTATATGTATGAAGTGGGGTCACTGCAATGGTGCACTGTAATTACAAAATAGTCTCTTAAATTGAGGTGGTTGGAAGTTGTTTTCAAGGGAGAAGCTTATTCCTGCCACAAGAGATGTCACGCTGTCACCGAGAGCTGTGGTCGTGCTTGCACTCAGCTACAAAATGTCAGCAAGGGCACGAACAGGGCCGAGACGCCAACCTGCCACACTGCTCCTCTACAGGAAATCCGTTGGTCATCTGTGCCATAAGCAATTGCTGACGCAGATGTGTGGGGCCAGGAAGGTGCTAGAATCTTGATGTTTGCTGTTTCCCATCTGGAGCAGGACAAGGCCTGTCCTTCTCCTTTGCCCTGATAAATCCATTAATGGTGGAGAGCCTGATGGGCACAAACCCCGCTTGGAAAGAAACTAACCTGGAGCTGCTGTTTAGCCAAGACCTAATGCCTGCTGTCTTCACCACCTCACATCTTGGACACTCCAGTGGTGTGTGCTGGCGCTCACACACACCTCACAGCCGCGATGCTAGCAGGGGCACCCTGCTAAGGGACAGGCCCCTCTGGCTTCATCTGACCAGCACTCCCTACGCGCAAGGAATGTGGCGTTTCAATGTGGTTACTGCACCTGAGAGAACATACCTGATGGTGCTCTAGCTCCATTTTGCTCTGCTTGATGATATTTTCTTTTTCCAGCAGCTCCTTCTGTTGCCTTTCAAACTCCTCTTTACCCTGTTTTGCAAAAGACAAGACACTGTGTTAAATGAAAACTGCTCCTGAGGTAAAGGGCAGCTCTCAAGTCAAGTACCAGGCTGCTTTATGTTGGCTTTCTCACTGATAGAGCACCACTAAGAGCATGGAGAAGAAAAGGATAGTGTGGCAGGGCAAAAGGCTATTTCTGTTATGTACGTGACCATTCTATCCGCGAGCGAGTGATGATGTGTATTAGTGTGACAAGCTGCTGCTACCTCCCTGCAAACAGCTTTTGCCAAAAAAGAAAAGGCATCAACTACGACTACTTGGCCTTGTGCTTACAAAGGTGCTGGGTTTGCCTACCTGCAGGTGAACGTAGTCGTAGTCATCCATCCAGCTCTTTTCCGAGCTCTCGCTGGTGGTGGTGTGAGGGTGCTGCTGACCTTGACTCAGGAGCGGAGGGAGGGAACTGCAGTGGTTCTGTGCTTTTTCTCCGTGACGCTGCATGTGAGGATTGTCATACACGTAGTCAGGGGTGTTCATGATAGTCTCTGGGGTGGTGTTTTTGAAACGTGGGCTGCTCAGCGCCTGCCTGAAGAGCACCTCTGCATTGACGCTGATGGTCGTGGTCAGTTGCTTGGCATCGTCTGGGACTGTCCTTGCCACCATGACAAACCGATCCAGGTCGTCGCACTTGTTCTGCAGCCTGTTGACAGCTAGAACATTCAAAGACCAGTTGTAGCTGTTCAAGTCGTGACTGGTTTGGGTAAGGATCTGGTGAGAGTCCTCCAACCTTTGCACCTCCCTCCTCATTTTGTTGAGGAGGCTGAGCTCAGACAGGCAGGAAGCATTGGCTGCTGATCCTTTCGCAAAGTGGAGGTACTCCAGCAGCGACTGCTCTACCTTGTCCACTGCAGCATGAATTTCATTGATGTGCTTCTCCATATAGCTGTAAGACCGCCAGTCTGCTGTAACGAAGGCCATGAGGTTATTGACAGCTGTCTCCACCGTCTGCTGGTGGCGATAAAGCCTCTCTATAGCAGTGTCTGGATCAAGGATTAGTCTTTTGTCCTGTGCAGTTGATGCTGAGAAAGAAGAGTCTTTTGATGTTGTTGAAGATGTGGACATGTTACTCCTTGTGCTTCCTGTGCTGGAGAAAGACAACCTATTTATCCCATCAGTCACATCCTGTACGCCTTTAGTGTCTTGGAGGACTTGTGGTGGCACATCATATACACCTTCTCTTCCTTCTGTGATGAGACTTTCAGTGAATCCCACCTGTTGTCCTGGGAATGAACTTCCCCTTGGGGTATCATAAACATCTTTTTGAGGTGCAATTTGCTGCCCAAGAAAATGGTTTTGATGGTTCACAGGGATGTCATAAACGTTCTGTTTCTGTGGCGCTCCATCCAGCAATAAAAAGCTCTCGGGAGGAAATCTGTTCTGTTCTTTCCCGTTTGCTTTGGTGATGGAAGGAGGAATATCATACACTTCTTCTGGTCTGACACCGTGGCCCACTGGAGTTGAAAATCCCTGCATATTTTCCCTCAGGCCTGTATCATCTCGGCACGCAGACGGAGGTGTAGCATAGACCTGAATCACAGAAAGCAAACCATGAAATCTTTGCCTGGAATAGCAACATGTTTTGTACTTTCCATACAGCCTATAAAATGCTGGCATGGAAGATCTGCAACTGACTTCCATGGAGTCAGCTACTTATCTTGAGTTTGACTATTTTAACATCTCGCTTTTTAACATTCATCTTGATGCAATTTCTCCTAAGCAGCAGAATCCAAAAAGGCAGCGTGCTGCCACAAAGATAATGTGGGTCTAATTACCGATTCACACTCTGTAACATTAATAATTTTGACACAGTGCTTCACTTTACCAGCTTTATCAGTTTATAAACCTAAGGAAATCTGTAAGGTACTGAATCTCCTTTTCCTTCAGGCTCATACGTGAGCTGTTGTTTAAACATGTCTTTGGTCAGATGTTAAAATACAGCATCTTGTGGAAATAGAGTAAAACTTACCCCTTTGGCAGATGGTATGTCATAGACTCCTAAAGCTTTTGCTTCTCCCATGGGAACTGGAAGTGCAGGCCCCTTAACTGATGTAGGGGGAATGTCGTATACCTAAAGAAAGAATAAATTGGTTACAGAAATAAGTCACCTCAGGGAAGCTCTGATCTACAATGAGTTTTCTTGATTTCCCTGTTTCCTCACAAATAGCCTGAAGATGATCAGAGCTCTTCAACTTTGTTTCCTGTGGAAGAGCTGCATGGATTTGACTGCTATTGTGGACAGTTATGAGGAAATGCATTCGCTAGGTCCCCTCTGGGCAAGTGTGTGGACAGCAGGCTGGAGAATCACGTCTGACTTCCATCCCAAGGGTTAAATCAAAGCCAGTCTATTACAGATACTTGTTGGGGTGATGTGATCAGAACTGATCAGACCCTTAGAGGACTGAGGAGTAAGCCTGTACTAGTAGACACTAAACTCTCTTAAACTAAGGCTGCTCCTGTCAGCATCACCGATCTGCTTTATCAGAGTGCAAGCTCTCTTACTAGCACAGAGTACAGCTGTCAGATGTTTCAAGTGTCCCACATGGTGGCATGTCCCAGTGGGTTCTGCATGTGGTCTAGGGCCGCTGTCTGAATGTGTCTTAACCCAGACTTCACAACAGTTCCAGCCATTTGGTGTCAGTCTGTGTTAGGTGCTATTGAGCTTCCATGCTGTCCCCTGGAAGAGCTGCTCTGTCAAAAAGCCTTGGAGAGATGCTTGGTGAGTTACAGGTCCTGCAAGCATCCACTCCAGATGCCTGTGGTCTTGGGGATTGTATGCTAAGATATACACAAACAAAAATAGCTTTCAAGTTCAGTGACATGGCGCAGCAGAATTGTGGTGAGAACAATTCCCTGCATAGTAGCTATTCATCTGGGCGGTAATTCTACCCCTACGGAGCGAATTACTGTCAACCCTGCAGCAACAAAGGAAGGGAAAGAAACTGTTCCCACGCAGCCAGTTTATTCTGTTTTGATACATTCTTTGATCAAAACACGGAAAACAAATGGGACTTCTGCATTTGGTGTGCTGCCAAATTTCAGTCAGCATCAAATACAACTTTGAAATCCTTCTGCACCCTGTGAATAAGCCACTGCATCTAATTAAACCGTATTTTCTCTCTGAAATGAGAGAACAAACTTGCTTTGCTCATGAACGGCTGGTAGAAGTTCATCACCTTTTGTGCCCTGTCAGTGCTGTTGGCAGTTTTACTGCTACCTACCACTTGGAGAGGGCGAGCGGGGGGTGTATCGTAGATGTCCTTCTGGTATTTGGAAGGGAATTCATAAACATAACCTTGTCCTGACCTGACTGGAGTTATTACCTGTGGGATAAAAGAAAAAGTGGAAACATAAGTCTTTGAGCATCTTGGCATGTTCTCTCTGTAACTGCACGGGTATGAACAGTCCAGTACGATTAACATTCACACATGTGGCAATGTCAGCAGCTCAAGTCTACACATACTTCCAACAGTTGAGCATTGCAACATTACTAGTAGTAGCTACAATGCATCACCTTTCCCTTTCAGACCAATTCTGACACAGCCACTTCCCAGTGCTACTGCATCTTCTGTTTGTCAAGCACAGAATCTCCAGCAGGTCTAAGAGAGCTCGGTCCCTTCTTCCATTGACTGTCCATTAGCACAGACCACATGATGCGATGGCTACACCACCCACTCACTGCAATCAGGGTCAATTCTGCTCCTCCTGCTGAGGTGCTGAGTGTCCCCACTTACTGACAGAGGCTTAAAATACTACAGTCAGGCTCTGGGAGTCTTCATCCTTTGCTTGTGGAGGCATTGCCCATCTACTCTGGCAGGGTGTCTTGTGTTACTGTGCTCCACAGCACAACATCCTGGATGACTGTGCATGAGCTCTGGCTTTGGAAATTCTTCCCTAGAAAGGCTATGCTTAAACCTTCCAAAGCAAGACATTCAGTTACGCTGTCTCCGTTTGGTTTGTCTATGTTAGTGGCTGAGAGGCTAAGAGACAGAAAGTGTTTAGCCATCCTTGAGGTATATAATGCAAGAACAGACTCGGAAAAAAAAAAAGCCAACTTTGGATTTACATTCTTTGACATCTTCTAAACCATTAACTACCCATAATGACTTCAAATAAAAATTGGTGAAAAACGAATGCCTTGTGTCTTGGACAGCATCTGCATGATGGAATTTCAATATAGTGTGGTATAAAAGGAACATTACCTAACCCTCAGAAAGATCTGGGTTTATAGTGGAAATGCTGACATCTTAACCTCTGCCGGTGCTATTCAGTTCTCACCAGAAAAAATAACACTGTAACCCAAAGGCATAAAATGATAAATTACAGGGGTCCATACAAGACGTGGCTTTGTGCTCAGCTGGGGAGAGTTCTGTACCAGAGCTACCTGCCTGTCTTTGGAAAGATAGGCAAGGCATACAACAGAGTTTCTGTCCCAGGCGCTCAGTAAACATCACCACAGTTTTTCCAGTGAGGAATCCTATCATCCTGGCCAGACTTCAGTTTTGCTTGACTAAGGTCTGCAGGGGAAGTCCCAGACAGCATTGTGTCCAGTTCTGGGCTCCCTGGTATAAAAAAGACAGGGATGTCCTGGAGAGAGTCCAGAGAAGGGCTACGAAGATGATTAAGGGCCTGGAGCATCTCCCCTATGAGGAAAGGCTGAGTGAGCTGGGGCTGTTCAGTCTGGAGAAAAGAAGACTGAGGGGGGACCTAATTAATGTTTATAAATATCTTAAGTATGGGATGCAGGGGGAATTGGCCAGCCCCTTTTCAGTGGTCTGTGGGGACAGGACAAGGGGCAATGGCTGCAAATTGGTGCACAGGAAGTTCTGTACCAACATGCGGAAGAACTTTTACACAGTGAGGGTGACAGAGCCCTGGGACAGGCTGCCCAGGGAGGTGGTGGAGTCTCCTTCTCTGGAGATATTCAAGACTCGTCTGGACGCCTATCTGTGCAATATGAGCTAGGGAGCCTGCTTTGGCAGGGGGGTTGGACCCGATGATCTCTCAAGGTCCCTTCCAACCCCTATGATTCTATGATTCTAACCTGCTACCTCCTCTTTGCTCTGTTAACCACACAGGCCTTCCGTCCTTTTCACTGGCTGCCCCAATGCTGCTGAGCAATCTCTGGCCCTGTACCACGGAACCATCACTGGATTCTCCCCGAGGTAACTGCCACACCAGGGCCTGATTCAACGTGAGTGGCCCAAGGCAGTGCACCTGGCTGACTGCAGGTGGTGGAAGGAGGAACATCCACGCCTGGCAGGCTGGGGGAGACAGTGGTTTTTGCAGCCGCTTTTCCTTGAATTAGCATCAGAGGACAGGAACTGGGAGTGATACAGATTCCTACTGAATCGGGTATGGGGTTAAAAGGGCTTGTATACATAAGAGTTTTTAAAAAAGAATCTAAAAATTTATTGAATTCATGGCAGACCATTCGTCTCCCCCAGAGTCACCTACTGCATTGTGAAAGGTATCTACAGACAAAACAAAACTGGAAGCTTCCCATAATAGATCACTCCAGACATTATCCCTCCCAGGCCACTCTTTCATAATACTGGGATTATTTTGTTTGCCTGTATCAACATTGTTGCCTCATGCTTTTTCTGTCAGTGAGGGGTAGCAATCAGACTAGCATAGTTTGGCCTATTTTTTTTGCATCTGGTTTGATTTTTTGGGTTTTCTCGGGGTGGGGTTTTTGTTGGTTGGTTGGTTGGTTGTTGGTTTTTTTTCAGTTGGGTGCTGCCAGTCAAGTGCTTTCCATCCAAGTCAGGAACAGAAGGATTTCGTTTTAAGCAATGTTTACTGAGAGGTTCCTTCCAGAGCCTCTAAAATTACAGCTAGGGCGTTACTTCAATAATGAGTCACCGGGTGTTTAAAAATGATCGTCTGGGAGAACAGACAATGTACAGTAAAAACAAAGGGCTGTTTCCTGGGTAGCCAGTGTCCATAAACCCTTCTGCTACTGGGAACGCTGTGGCACCCTAGGTTGCTTGCTAATATGCTGGGAAACTGTCTGACCATCCTAGAGAAAAAAAACCTAACAACAAACCAGACTGTTCATGTTGGGCAGCTACAAGGCCCACGGCAGCCCTGGAAGTAGGGATGACCGGTGCACTGCTGCAGTTTGGCTCTGCTTTATCTGCAGGCTGCTGCCAAGCAGGACAAGGCTGGGAGTCAGGTTGTGTCAGGCTCCAAAAAGGCAGGTATTGGTCCCTCAGTGTGAAAATCTATGAACCCTTGCTCAGTTGTGGTCTACTCCAGAAGCTGAACTCTATCCTAAATCCAGGTCAGGAATCAAATGTGACTAGATCTTCTCCAGACTTTAGATGTGTGGTGCTTCTTCCAGTCCTGCCCATGGAGGGTATATACAGCACCTCTGTAGAAGCAATATGGCACCTCAGTTCTCCAAGGTTTGCACAACACTTCAGAGAGGCCCCTTTGCACTGGCTCACGTAACTGTCCTACCCATCCCATGCCTAAAGTCAGGCGGGATACACTGACACCGCTACTCTCTCCTTGCTCAGAGAATGAATTTCCATCAGGAAGCTCAAAGAAAAGTTACAGGCCCCTTGTATCAAAAAGGGAGCTGGTTCAAGCAGCACAGGTAGTAAGGCCTTCACAAGTAAAACCACTCGCTCCTGTTGTTATAGGTAAACGTGGTATTTTGTTTTGGAGGAAACAGAAGCTCCCATTGTAAAGTACATGATACCCTTACACGATGGAGCCTGGAATTTATGTGGAAGAGAAGCCATGCTGGTGCCTAGTACTTACAGAGAGAGCTTCCCTCACTCTGTACACAGGAGTACTACACAGCTGCAGTTATTCCTGTAGCTCATCCTCGGAGACCCTTCCCATTTTTCAGAAAAGGCAGACACACCAGAGCTTACAGAAAGGCTGAGACTCTTGCAAAGCTGCTGGTTTTATTTACTGTGCTGTGACATGGTCCTCAATAACTACACTAAAGCCAGACTGGCCAGATGAAGCAAGCTGGCTTTACTCAGAACTGCAGGACTTCTTTTTTGTCACGTATTTCTCAGAAAGGGTAGTCAGGCACTGGAATGCACTGCCCAGGGAGGTGCTGGAGTCACCAACCCTGGGGGTGTTCAAGGAAAGACTGGATGTTGTATTGAGGGATATGGTTTAGTGGGAGCTAGTAGTAATAGGTGAATGGTTGGACTGGATGATCTTCTAGGTCTTTTCCAACCTTGATAATTCTGTGATTCTGTGATTTCCCAGACTTGCCTAACCTGATGTCGTGGTCAATCAGGGTCACTCCTTTATTTGAGCAAAACACACCCCTCCTCCGGGTGCTTTCTGCTGTTGTCAAAGGAAGCTGAGGTTGAACCACCAAGTGCCTGATTCTGGGTAGTGATGAGTACAGCTGCCTCTACCGGGTGCTGTGCCCCTAAGACCTGATCTATCAGCAGCACGCTCTGGTTAAGGTGGCATTTGTTTTCTAAAGAAAAATGTATCAGAGGCTTTTCTGTCCGCTCCTTTTTTAGGCTACTGAAACAGTTACACGAAAGACACCTTACATGAAAACACAACTCTCAGAAATCCAGCAACACCCAGCAACTGCTGAGGTTTGTTGATAACATGCAAGACAACTTTTTTTTCCCCTCCCAGTGACTCAGGTGTATTTTCCTGTGTGGAGAATTATTACCCAGTAACAACATGTTCTGAGCCACTTCATCATAAAATCCCCCAAAGTGCTGATCTGGTCTACACTGAGTACAAGAACGTTTCCTGCTGTACCTCCACTCCTTCCCGTCCAGCATGTTTCATTACATTAAAGGTGCCTTTGGACTGCTTGTTCCTAGTCAGTTCGGAACAGAAGCTGCTTGTCATGGAAACACATTCTTGAGTGGACATTTTTTAGCAGTAATTAAGAGAATACCCAGGCTGTTTGATGAAGGGAAAACACAGAGCATTTCTTCTGACTCTCATGTCCCCAAGCCGTAACTTCAGATGGGAAGCCAGGAAGAGGGAGGTAGCTGGGTAGGTGAAGTAGGAAACCTACCCAACTCAGTATTTTTAGAAGTAACTTTTGATTTCAGGTATTCACCCATAAATGTATTAATTAAACTTGTTGCTTCTGAGTGGAACGCTCAGCCCTTCCAACACACTGCTCAACCACGTTTTTTATGGGCTTGAATGGCTGATGGCAGTTTAGTTTTGAAGAGGGACTTCAGAAGGAAGGAAGTGACTGCAGTAGAAAAGCTCCCCTTCTCCCATTTCTGGAACTGGGAGAGCAGTCCACTCTGGTACTTCAGAATTTATTTCACTGAAGCTTCAGACCTCATGACAATTTTTTCACCTCTCCTCTTTTAGGAATGCCTGTGGTCATCTGAGTTTAAATAATCCTGCATTTCAAACCAGCAATTTTCTTTGTTTACACGTTAAAGGAAACAGATGGTGTTCCCACAAACTATCCAGCCCAGCATTCTCAAAACATCGTTAACCACTTAATCCATGCAGAACAACTAAGGGGGACCAGGTTTGGCTCTGGTGAAACATGTAATGAGCCCACTTCAAACTTTCAGCACTGCAAAACAAAGGCAGTCGAGCAGAAAGTTTGTTCTGTTCTTGCTGAAGACCATGCCATTCCAAAAGCAGTTACTCTGGTCTTTCCAATGGTATGTTCCTAACCAGGAAAAACAGCTGAACGCGCATGCATTTTGCAAAATATCCAGTCCTGTGGTTCATTAAATCTCTCTTCCTTAAATATAAGGGGGGAAAAATATCCATTCTATTTCTTCTAGGATTAAAATGGAAGTTACACTGCAACAGAGGACATTCCTAACTAAGGCAGCAACAAGACAGTTTTCATGCTTACAGCAGACATGCAATACTCTAGTTTACATCGTGTAACAAGGACAAAGCATTAATCAACCTAGTGAAAACCATCAGAATTACTTTACAGCAGTGGAGGGCAGAATTCAGCCTGTTCCCATCAAAAGCAATGCCTGACATGTGGAATGACGGGAAATTAGCTTCACCAAGTTTTTACAGGTGAGAGAACTTAAGTGGAGGCACGTTCCACTTCCACAAGGCCTTGCCCCAAACTACAGGCAAATAGGAACTGAAAAGGACAGGCTATTTCCCAGTATGGCCTCTTAACCCCAAGAACCTACTGCCCCTGCTGACTGCTTTTAAGAGATGAGTGGTTTTTTTTAAGGGGTAGCAAAGAAGAGGCATGTGAGGTCATTTTTATGTATTTATTTTAAATCTGGATGAAGAATTATATTAAGGTATGTTTCCTCTCATAATGTCCCCTCTTCACCCTATGGTTAACTCTCAGCAGGTGATAAGCTACTGCTGTCAACTGCTGATCTCAGCTGTTAGTCCTCTATCTATTAAAATCTGTTGTAGCTCACCCTGGGAAAAGTGCTGCCTTGGAGGAGGCTGAGTGGTGGTGTATAAAATGGGGCTGCTGTAAAGCTTGGACTTGGGAAAAGTGAAGCAAAATGTAAGTAAAAGAGCATGTTTATTTTCTGGTGTAAAGTATGTCTGTAATGCAAGCTCTAGTTGTGGAAGTTCCTCTTAGGTAGCTAAGAGATATCTGGCTCATCTCAGGCCAGATAAGGTGAATAAAACAGCTGAAAGGGACTTGGGGAAGTTGTAAGAGAGAATTACTCTCTTGAACTCCTAGTCCTTTAGAAAGCAGTGACAAGCTGTTGAATGATGCTGCATCAGGCAGTGAGCTCCCCCTTGGCTGTACTTTCTGTTTTGCTGCATGTGCTTAAGAAGCCTGGTGTGCTCTCCTTAAAGGTTTTTTTTTTCCTTGGGAAAGGCTCTGTGGTTGAGTTGAACTGCTAGAAGGTTGTGTTAGAGTCTGGAAGGTAATGTCTGCATTTGAAAGAACCTGGCTAGCTGGCTGAAACTCTGTCCTCTTTACAGAAAGTACATGGTGTTTCCTCTTCTGTCTTATGCAAGTTGCATCAAGATTTCCAGTGACTGATAGTGAATTTACTGATAGCAATTACCCATTGTATTGTTCAGTACAGTCTGCTGTAAAAATGATCAAAAACATATTTATGAAGCAGTAGTCCCCACTTATTTGCTGTATATGGTGGTGTACAAAGTATTTCCTAGCTGTCAGTGAGTAAAGGCTGGGGTTTCATCAAATGTGCTAAGGGTACTTACTCTTTTAAATGTCTGGTTTTGTAAGTTGCTATAGGCCTTAGGACTATAAAATCGTAACACTTTATTCTAAAATATACAGTGTATGAACACAGGCTCATTACAAAATTTTCCAGTAGCATTTTTTCTGCTGAGACTGAACCGTTGGAGAGGTTTTGATCAAAGTTCACAAGCTGAAAGAGAGGGGAGGAAGACTATGGAGGTGTTTCTTCTAATAGACCTGGCTTATAGCTGCAACTATGAGTTGGTTGGTCGTGCTAGGAGTCCAAACCTTCTGGGAAGGCAAGAGCAAATGAACAGAAATTAGTATCTTCTCTTTTCCTGGGCCAAGCAAACTATCAAGCTCTATCATGAGGTGGGAAGGAGGAGGTGTGGTGTTAACAGACATACTGCTACTTTTCTTGAACACTGGTGTTTCCCCATAGAATTTTCTGAGAAGATTCAGATGTGTCAAGATAGGGTTACATGACAAATACTAACCTAATACAGAACTGATTTATTTCTTGATGTTGCTTCCAGCTTCAAAACTTTCTCCTATGCTTTATGTCCATTTGTTGCCCAAGACCAATACCTATGAAGATCTGCTTTTCTGCTTAACTGTAGGCGATGTCAGGGCTGAAGTGTGTCCAAATGTCACTGATTCATGGTGTGTTAAATTAAAAATGCTTAACTTTGCAAGCTCAGGCATTTAAGCAGAAGCTTTTAAGTGTGGCTATGAAGTGTCTCACCAGTAGATGCCCAGTCTTAAAAAATGCCCCCACGGTCCCGTAACACAAGTTATGAGAAGTAATGAAAACGAGTGTTACACTCCTCTACTTCAGAGGTTGTGTTATTTCAACTAAACTTATTGAAGTTTTGGGCTGTGAGCCTTAAAGATGTAGAGCAGAACTTGTGAAACCAACTTGAAATAAAAAACATGAAATTGCAAGCTGGCCTTGTTTCAAACCCTCAACTACTGACTTTCTAACTTCTGGTGTGACCTTTTCCATTAACCAGCATACAGAAACAGGTTCATGACTCTATTTTTCAGGTTTGTGTTTTTCCTAAATCTAAAGGTTTACTGTCTTTGCAAGCAACTATGGAGTTACACAAATGACCTAAGCTCTGAGTAGTGTATGGTGACAGGGCTGTATCAGGTGAGGGGGAATGATGCTGACTTGCATGAGCGGCAGCTTTGGATTATGGTGTTGAATTTTTGCTTGCTGGCGATGTTCATGATGACAAACCAAATGCAGGTACAAAGGTCTCACTCTCTTCAGACATTACTGAAGCAACAGAACAAGGCATAAAAAGAAAAAGCTCCTGCTCTCACTTGCAACAACTCTAGGGCTTTCTGCCAGTTATGAGCAACACTTCTCCTGGCTTCCAGGATTGGCGCTGGCTGGGCTTGAGTTGCAAAGCTAACTGGGAAGGGGTATTTCCTGGCATCATGATGGAGTCATTCTTGCTTTCAAATGTGATTAAAAACAGTCAAACCAACACTTCTGAGGATGTTGTGTTTTTTGGAGGAAGAGAATGAGACAGATGAACAAAACATACCCATTGTTATTAAACTCTCAGCATTTTTAAGAGAAGCATGGAAGAGGATTATTTGTCCAGTACTCTTGCTAAGAGTTTTACCAGTGCCATCCCATGACAATTACTCGTTTTTAGTGAGGGAGTGACATCACCATTTCTGCATGTGTTGGCCAAGAGGGCTGACAGTACTGGTGACAGGACAGGCGTGTGTTCTGAAACAAATGTCTGTTGGATGGATCTTGCGGAGAAACAAAATCCCCAAATTACTGTGTGATAAGTTGTTCTAGTGGAGAAGTATGTCTATCTGATAAAGCACGCTCTGGAATCCTGTGATTAAATTTGAGCTGGAGTTTTGATTAATGAGTAGTGTGTGGTGAAACCCAGCATCCTGGCTGTTTGGGGTCTTGCCTGTGATAGATACGAGCGGAAATGTTTCATGCCAGACGTGTGGAATGATGATCTCCTGACGCTAATCACTTTTCCTCCAAAATGAAACATCTACAAAATCATCAGATGGCTGCAAACCTTTAGACTTCAATAGGACCGTGTTTTATAACGAGCGGTAACCTGTCTTCATCTGTTTCCTAGCTCCGGAAGCCAAGCTTCTTCCTTCCTTCCTCTGCTCTTTCAGTAATCAGTTTTCCACTCATGAGTTTGTAAAATGCTCTGCTGCTTAGTGCTTACAGTGAAATTTAGATTACCCCAAATTAGTACTTGATTAGTGTGTGTTCAGGTGTAACCAAAGGTGCAGTTAGGTTTTTAACCACAAAGAGCCTGTAAGCTTGCACTTTTCTTTTTATGATTATTCTTTTTTTTTTTTTTTTTTTTTTTTAAGCCTAAGGTCTGATCCTGCCCTTGTGCCTGTCTAGGCAGGTCTTTGTCCCTGGGGACCTCAGTTGTTGGACGAGACTGCAGGACTGGCCTTTCTTCTAATACTACAGGGAAAAAATGCATGCCTCTGGTCTGCAAATAGAACTGATTAAAAAGAGCCCTGCACTTAGGGAGAAGCAGGGAGTAATGTTGACCTCATATGTTTGCTCAGCCTAATAAAATGCAGTTTTTTTTCTTAAAATACTGCTCTACAAATCACATGGGTGACTAACTATTGCTTACTCTGACTTGTGGATGAGGGTTTCTTCACTTGGTGGTTTTCATGGAGACCACTGAAGATAGAAAAACTGCACAGGTTTTTTTTGTCAGTAAAATGGCTTTTCTCCTATTAATGTCACATGGAAAGTTACAAGTGGAACTCCTGAGTCTGAGAAAAAGCCTGTGTGTCATTTTTTCCTGGTGTGTTTTCACTGAATTTGAAATAATTTAATCCTTGAAAGTGTGCCTCATGAAATAGAGCACTGAGTGTTGAGGTACATGAGCATTTCTGCTGCACTCGGTGTATTTGCTGTGTGTTCAGCACTTTTAACACTGACGTGGTGTTTTGTTATGAGGGCTACAAATCCCCAGAGTAGAATAAATATATAATGGGAAAGCAGAAGAAAAGCAGGACTGTAAGATGACTGTTTAGGCTAGTTAAATAAACCCTATCACAGAAAGCTGTGTTATTTCAGACTTGAGGGTAAATGGGGACGTTATCCTACCTTGCAAGGCAAATAGATTTTGTCAAAAAGAATGGGAGCATCTCTAGTATTTTGTAGTTTGTTGGCAAAATCTATCTGCCCTACTACTCTTTACTGTGCTTAACCTATGTCTCTTATTTCATAAACGTGGAAATAGGCAAGAAAAATAATAATGTAAAGGCGTGCTTATTTCACAGAACCACAGACTGGGTGGGATTAGAAGGGACCTTAAAGATCACTTAGTTCCAACCTCCCTGCTATGGGCAGGGATGCCCTCCACTAGACCAGGTTGCTCAATGAAATCAGTGTTATGTGCAGCTGTTTGTTTCTTCCCAGCTAAGACAGTGCTTGTTTAATTAGAAGGAGACACATCATAATGTGGTTAAGCGGCTTCTGCTACTGAAGTCTGTGCCAGAACCGTCGGGGTGGTGCTGCCTGGTGGGGCGGGAGGCGGGGGGGTGTTTCCATCTTCTCATGGATTCAACCTAATGTAAATAAAGACAAGGGAACAAGGTCCTTTCTGGTAGGCTTACCCAAACCTCCTGCTGAAGGCAGGATAAAGGTGGAGATCACAGGATGGTGGGGTGTGAAACCCTTATCTGTCAAGAGCATGTTTATACTCTGAAATGGGCCGGGGTGTTCCCATGTGACCGAGTCCCCTCCCTGTTCTGCTTTAACTGCTTTTTTTAAAAAATGGGCAAATCTGTTTCCTGCACTGCACAGTTTCAGTTCAAACAGACCAACAAACAAAAAAAGCTGGTGTGTCCCAAGCTGGCATTTATCTTTATTTGCCCGAGTCAGTCCCTGCCTTGTGGGAGCTGTGCTTCAGGCCTGGCAGCCCCCACAGTGCCGCCTCTCCCTGTGGCCTATCATATTCTGCTTTGTCCTCATTTCCCGAGATGAAAAGTTCTGAAAGCTACTGGTTCTTACAGAAAGCTTTCAGAATTTGCCAAAACAGTTTCCCAACAAGGAGGTATTTCCCTTAAAGTTTTTGGGTTTTTTTTGGCCAGTGCTATTTTCAGGGTGGCAGGGATGGCCCAACAGATCTGTTAGTGGAAACACTGAACTAGAAACCAAGTATTGCAGTTACGGTGGTGACTTACTTTTTTCCACATAGCTGCCTCTACTTTAAGGTTCATGTGTGAACTAATGATTAATTGCAGAGGCGAAAGAGACTCAAAGCAGTCTGCACTGAATGAGTTTCTCTCTTAACTACTCCCACACACTTTACAGATGAGATTGCCAAGGTGCAAAAACACCACTCCATGGCAATAATAAAAATCCAGGCTTCCCAAATGTCAGATTTTGTCTGAAGGTTCCTTCTATTTGCTGGTTGCAAAGAGTAAGTTTGAAGGCAGAGCACAGAAAGAAGGAATAAATTGAAAGACATGGGTTTTGCATTATGGTTCTCAGATACTCTTCACACTTAAGGGTGTTAACAGGTATAGAAGGCTTAGGCTAAGCAAAGCTAATTTTAAAACATCCCTTGTTATCTCTGTCATTTTAGGGTGAGTTTTAGAAGGTAGTATTTTTATTTGCTAGAACGAGCCAACACAGCTCTCGTCAACAACGACCTTGTCCAGAATCCATTCATCATTATAATTACCTGCCTCAGGGCTCCTTTTTAACTTGCTTTGCCTTTCTGGCTGAGGAGACGTGTTACCTCAGCACAGCTTTATAACGTGCCTGCTGTTGATTTACTGTTGCTTGAGGCTAGACAATTCCTGCCTGACAGCAGTTCCTAAGCTTTGCCTGTAACACTTGTACAGCAGCCAAACCACAGGTTTGCACAAGGAAAACAGGCAAACGCGCACAGAAATGGATAGGATAAAAACTACTGATGGTCCTGCTTTGAATGGCGTCTAGAGGACATGGTTTCCTCTTGCTACACAGTGGTTTCTGCTGATGGAAGAAGGCAGAGTGGCTGACAAGCCATTGGGACAGGAGTCACAAATTGGAGAAAAGAGATTCATTGCTTTGGAAGTCAGAGCAAAGATTTTTCAAAATCGAATGCTCAAGACTTCCAGCTTTCCTTAATACTAAGGATCCTTTCTACTGATCCCTAGAGGAGGATGTACAGGACAGACCATTTCCTCAGACAAAGGAGACTAGTGCTGAAGTGCTTCCCCTTAATTAGGCTCTTCTTTTGCAAAGGCATTAGGAAATAGTTAAAAAGCAGTAAAAAAGGCACTTTTGTGAGGTCAGGATGGGCAGACTGGAGTAGGTTTTACCTCATGCTCCTCACTTACTAATAACCCTCAAGTTCTATCCACCATGGTTGCAGTCCCAACGGGCTCATTATAGCCTGGAACCATGCAATTCCAAAGGGCCAGAGAGATGCCTGCATTGGCACAAAGCAGGACACTGCCATGAGGTTTGCAACCCAGCAAGCCTGCCAGTGAGTCTCAGGGGTCTTAGGCTAAATACATTTAAAATCAGGATCAAAGTGATTTTAATCTAAGTGAGAAGAGATGGTTAATGCTAAGCAGGTGTGTGGCTACTTTGCTGAGTGTAAAACGCTGTATAAATGAACCAGGTTTATGCAGGGTGTCCTACTAGTGTCAGTGGAGCGGGAGGAGGGACAGGAGACCGCACGCAGTCAGAGCATTTCCTTCCATTCATGCAGAATACACACGCACGTATTGCAAGATGCCAACAGTCATTCAGGCAGCCCGGGTCCTAAAATTAAAGTACAGAGCACTAATTCCAGGCTTGGGCTTCCCAAGGGACTTCAGTGCAGTTCTGCAGTATGGTGCATCTCCCGTGGGCCAAGCTGGCTAGCTGAGTTATTCCTGCGTACTGCTGTCATGTGCATCATGCAGACGTAGACCAAAGATCTCTTCTGGGCTGTCTCACCCAGGCTGTTTACCAGGTGAGCACTAACTATCTTAGAAGGTATCTAAATGCTACTGTGTGTAAGTAAGGTATACTGCCCCAAAAAAGATGTCACTGTATCTAGCCTATAGGGACAGATAGAGAGAAAAGATGTGAGATTTCTCAAGAAAACCCACATAACTGCTCTGACAAAGACCCTATCTCTAACTATACAGCAAGTGCAACTTGCTGATTTTTATCTTCCCGCACACCCTACAAAGCACAATGGTGGAGAAGCAAAGCAGACAAGCCTTGGAATGGTATCACAGATACCTTTCACTTGCTCAGAAGGAAAACAAAATCCATTTATTCTTATCAAGAAAAATGAAATTATAACAAGGAAATAAAAGCATTAGAAGATGTCTTCCCAAAGGCATGATATGAAAAAGGCTGAGTTGGGGATGATGGGGTGGGGAGAACCCAAACCAGACTGTCTTGCAATCGAAATTAGGAAATGAAAGTTTAAACCAGTGAGGAACTTTGACAGATGTCATCTGTTCACATAACTTGGATATAAATACTATGCCTTAAGCTCTAAAGGTAAGAGGATGCTGATAGCTGGAACTGAGCTTGGAATGGAGGGACTGTAGGAACTTCTTAGCTTGACAATAAGGGGTCTTGAGGGCCAGGAGCATCTCTTTCTTCCCTCAGGTACCTTCCCTAACCCTTTCAGCCACATAGGTGGTGCCAGGAGATGGGGCAGCCCAAGAGCAACAGCAGGACTAAGATGGGGACCTATATAATGCAACACGCTCTCAAGAGCCTTGAGAGCTCTTTGCTGCTGCAGTAATGGCTGCATCATGCAGCTGCTGCAGCTTCCATTTTCAATCAAGAAATCTGGCTGTAAATGAACATCAAGTTCACCCTTATAAACTTTAGGTTTGGCATTAAAACATCCCTTGTTATCGCCATCCTCTTGCTCCCTCACTCCTCCAAGTATGGCCCTTGTCTCATCAGTCATTGCTTTCTCTTTGTAGTTTAGACCCATTGAGACTTCTGCAGCAAGTCAGTACATAATTTTTAATTAAACAGAAATTACTTGGGCAGATGATGTAACTGTTCATTAACTTGTGGGTGAGCTAATCTTACTGCAGCAGCTCTCTGCTGAGCATGTAATGCCAGAGCGCCACAGGTCAGATGTGCTTTGGCCTCCCTGGGGAGATTGTGAGGACACGAGATCACATACCTCCTCTCACTTTTAGCAGCTGTGGTAGCACCACTCCAAAGTGCTCTGCTGTGTTCTCAGTTGCAAATTAAGCTGTTAAGAAGCCTTTCTTTCCCTCCCACAGCAGCAAAGTTACTGCTCTAACTTTATAGCCTTCCTATATCTTAACTATATAAAAAGTCCACAGGCTATCACTAGACATTAATCATTTCACTGGTGGTCAGCACAAGTGACCTGCTTTGGAGCTGAGGCATGAAAGCAAATGCACGCACCTTGTTACTCAATGCTGGACCGTCAATACATCTCTGCATGGAGGGTGGCACCTGGTAAATATCTTGTCCCACTAGACCATGACCAGTGGGTATTTGGTAAATTCCCTGGTTCAGATGGGAAGCTGGCACTTGGTAGACAGGGTCCCGTGCTGAGGCATGTGAGTTTGGCACTTGGTAGATCTTTTGCTGGCTGAAGGACTGATGAGTCAATCCCGAATTGGACATATCCTGGCCAGAGGGGCTGTCTTGTACCACTGGACCTATCAGGAGTTTCACACGGTTACCCGGAACGATGCCTTGCCGGCCGTGTAAGGAGCAGAGCCACCATCCTTCAAGACCTTTAGTGTTTTGTTCTATCACCGTCAAAATGTCTCCTTTGCGGAAGGCCAACTCTTCTGCGCATTCGGGGACGTTATCGTACAGGGCTCTTGCCATAAGATTCTGTAGAGGGGAAAAAAAAAAGTAAGAAAAACAAATGAAGAAAGAAGTCAGGATTTTTCTAAAGCTTCAAGCGCATACTAGGTGGAAGGAAATAAAAACTGAATTTGGGAAAGTGTGAAGAAAATCAAAATAACACAAAATAATGCAGCACAGGATTCCTCTGTCCTAGGCTGGAGAAATGAGAAGCTTATGCATTAGCAACGCTGCTAGTGAGAGCTTTTCCAGTAACACTAGGTCAGATAGGAGCTCCTTATATGGTCTATTCACCTGGTCAGAACTCAGGAGAGTTCTGCTCTTGATGTTGAGATGCTCTTCCTGTGACTGGGAGCTTGTACCTTCATGTCTCTTGACACTGATTTTCCTATTCATGTGTTCTGCATACCACTATAGCTGCCTGGTTGGTATTTACAAAAAAAACCCAACAACCAACTGAACAAGACTCTTGGGGAAATAATCCAAAATAGTTGTTTTCAAACATTTCTGCATTAGCAGGGTCCCAGAAGACTTGCTAGACCTCTGGAGACCTAATCCAACCCCCTGCCAGAGTGGGAAATGCTGCTAGAAGTTTAGATGCTAATGAATAAAAATAACTGTGGGTGTAAGCTCAATGTCCTGGAAACAGTTGGGCTGCAAAACATGCATGCATATAATGGTCAAAAAGGCTGGACCTCAATCCCATGGGTTGGGGACTTAGTTTCAACAGGCTTGCAAACAGTGGCCCTGTTAGTGTGAAGACAGGGGCTGGCCTTTTTATAGCTGCCAATTGCAGGCTCCTTAGAGTCAGGGATTTGAGGACCACTTGGTGAGAAAAACTGGCCTCAAATACAAATTGATAATATGTCAGAGTTTCTTATCAGTGATGCTCATGTTTGTAGGTAGCGCTGTGCCCTCACATGCTCTCTGGTGACACAGCTATGCGTTAGCTTAACAGGTACAAAGCTTCTTCCCCTCCCTGCTGCCCCAAAACTGACAACAACAAAACACACACACAAAAAACCCCTCAACAAATAACAACAACAGTCCCATGCAAACAAGAATAAGCAAGGGACAAGATTCTTCTAAGTCCCACTCTCTGGAGAAACATCTTGAAGATAACGCTGTTTTTACAACCCCAGTTGGAGTCACGCCTTTGCCACTGGGAAAGCTGTACTAGTCTGTGTGTCCTTGGGTCAAACAGCTAAGAATGTAGGCACCAAGCGTTACTGCAGAGGGCACCTGTATGAGCCAAGGAGTGTCTTTCAGCTGTATCTACATTGTTTAAGCATTCTTATATGCGTTTTGGTTAATATATACAACACGGCACTAAAATGCACACAGGGAACTTCACACAGGGAACCCGCAAGCATTGTCACCGTGTTTCAGGTGGCTTGCCCTGACCTCTGGTGTCTTGTGGCTGTGCTATGAGCAGCACCTCTGCAAAGAAGCCGACTCCGTCTCAATACAAGATTGTGGCCTGTGTGGTACAGATGCGTGACTGAACGTGCTGTCTCCTCTCACGGGCTGCACCAGCCTCCTTCCCTCTTTCTTTGCAGGCCCGTATGGTGCACCCAGCTGTGAATAACTGGCCAGGCTGAGATATTCAGCAGAAGGTGGGCGGGCTGGCTGTACTGACATTCTTGGACCCCTCACAAAGGCCGTGAACATTTAATTTCTTGGCTCTGGTTACGCTTCCAAATGCATTGGCAACAACTGTGCCATGCCTGCCTGCCTTTCGGTGAAGGCAGCTGAGATGCTTATAAGCTAATTGCAAGCACTTGAAAAAATATAGGGAGCCCTGGATCTGGAGTGTTCTAGCTGAAGTATTTGGATGGAATAAGCAAACTGAAATGGTGCTAATCCACTGTAAGATAGGATACGCAGCTGCTGAAGCTGAGGATTTATCTTCCTTCTGTTAAAGGGACAGCGTCAAGTATGGTTTAGTAGTTTTATCTGTCATTTAGCCCCCTCCTTGCATGTCTAAGACCTTTTTTTTAATCTCCAACTTGTTTTATCTTTTCCCATTGACATACACTGATGTTTTCCCATCATCTCTGTGCTTCACCAAGACAGCAGCCTTCCATTTGACCTTGCTCAGTAGGTGTTGCATAAAGCCAGGAGGTTGTATGAAGGGCTGACCGGTGGGTGGAGATACAGGGAAGCTCAGATGTCACATAAAAGGTGAATATGCTTTTCCCAAGACATGGTGTTGAAACAGAGTGCATCAGATCAGTTTTCTCTTCTCAAATGTATGAGAAACACTGGCTTTGCCTTTCATCAGCATCATTAGTGAGGTCAGTATAAATTAACCCGTGGCTTGGAAAAGGAGGACTGCCACTTTAACTCCCATGTTAGTATCAGCAGTGGGGCCCACCATTCTCTCTGACATATGTCTACTCAGCTCATCAGTCAATAACACTAAGAAATGTGAATAGAGATAAAGTGGGGAGCAATTTTATCCATGCCTTGGCAGAACTGCAAAACTATTCTTCAGCACGGGCAAAACCAGTTGTTGCTTCATGAATGGTGCAGTTATGCTCCTGCTGTGTTGACCTGCCTGCTCAGCTGAGCCCAAGGAGCTCAGAGGGGATGAAAAAAAAAAAAGCTCTTGTCCAGTCTGAATATTCAAGTTAATCTCTATGTATTTCTTTCAATGTGTCTTGCACAGACAAAATCTGTTAACTTGACTAGCTCAGCCTCTGCAACTGACTGTTTAAAGGAGACTTTTGCAGAGGACATTGCTTAAAGAAGGAAGATGATTACAGGGAGGAAGCAAAAAACAAGCAGGCTAAATCAATGATAAATGCTTATTCCCCTATACTTCAGTGATTAAAGGTTTTTGAAAAGCCTGATTAGTTCCTGCAGCACAGCAATTCTCAGCGCAAAGCTGGGGTGGTGGCAGAATTAGAGCAGATAAAAGTTCTCATGTGAATTTTTTTCCAGTTGCTCAGTATGTCTGTCCCAGTGACCTTCCCACCACCTGGCATGCAGCATGATAATACTTTCTGGATGTGCTTCAAGAACTTTGCTGCAAACAGCTTCAGATTCTTGTTGTCAGTGTTAACTCGGGCACCAGCATGTGAACTATACTAATTGGCTGCCACTTGTCTCACAGCAACTTCCCCAAGGCCTTGTAAATAGCCCAGGGCTATGCTACCAGCATCAGTCCCTGATGGAGTAGTGAAGCAAGCAAAATATTCCTCCAAATAAGCACCAGGACCAGAAACACTAAGCCTCTTGCTTGTTGCCAGCATTGCAGGACCTGTTCCTGTTAAGCAAACCTAAATGTGTCTTTAGCATCTTCGGAACAATCTTCACGCGATTTCGTGATACGAGCCTCAGGAAGAGCATCACTGTTGCTTTCATTAGTCAGCAGAATCAGCATTGAGAACCAAGAATGTCACCAGGAAAGCTTCTGAAAACCACAGAGGTACCTTTAACGTGCTGTGGTGATCAAGATGGTAGTCTCTAGTTTTACACACACAGAACTAAATCCTGACCGCAGAATCCTTTAGGTTGGAAAAGACCTTTAAGATCATCATGTCCAACCATAAATGTAACACTGCTAAGTCCACCACTAAACCATGTTGCTAAGCACCCCGTCTATGCGTTTTTTAAAAAACCTCCAGGGATGGTGACTCAACCGCTTCCCTGGGCAACCTGGTCCAATGCTTGACTACCCCCTTTTGGTGAAGAAATGTTTCCTAACATCCACTCTAAACCTCCTCTGGCTTCCTTTTATCTTATTGCTTGTTACTTGGTACAAACCAACATCCATCTAGCTACAACCTCCTTTCAGCTTTTCATCCACTCTTCCCCAAGCCTGTGTCACTGCATGGGGTTGTTGTTACCCAGGTGCAGGACCTGGCACCGAGCCTTGTTGAACCTCATATAGTTGACCTTGGCATATTGATTGAGCCTGTCCAGATCCCTCTGTAGATCAAAGACACCTATCAACACTTGTGGACTTTATCTCAATTGATGTGACAAACCGGAATAAGCTTTGTATACTGTGGGCATCATACCTCACATTTTGCAACACTCCCTGTCATTGGTGCCATGAGCTCAGAGACTACAGAGGGTTTTCTGGAATTAATTGCACTTTGAGAGACATGGATCTGTCACTCATCTGTTTGTGATACAGGCAGCAAAGAAGCACTGATATTTGATACAAGAAGGCAAAGGCACAGCAGTGACCTTTTTGTGGGACTAAGTGCTAAAAAAACCCCAAACACCCTAAACAAATTGGCAATAGGGAGAGGGCTGGTGAGAAGCTTATCCTGGAGCTTGTTTTGGCAACCAGTAAGTTGAAAAGAAATCGTTTTATCTTTCTAATGCAAATAGGAAAAAAAGGAGGACAACAGATGTAGAACTTCAGAAGTTCTATAATGGCAAGGGAGAAATCATCTGATCCTAGATAGGAGGAAAAAAATCAAGTGGTTTGTCATAGAAATCAACTGTGCATCATAAAATGAACATACTGGCAGCTACCACCTTCTTTTAGTAAGATTAAGGTCAGAAGTCTGCTCTCCTTTGGTCCAATTAAATTAGCTACCTGATAGGTGCAGTGGTGCTCTCCTCAAAATCAGAAAGTACCTATAGTTCATATACAGCTCCACTGTCCTAAGCCCTCTGTGTGTGTTACAGCAGCCATACTTCATGAGTGCTTCTCTAGGACTAACCATCGATCGCAGAGATTCAGCTCTTGTATCCTCAAGCCTTGCTAGTCATACTGGGATGCTTGGAAGTCAAAGCCAAGGTCAATCCCCCACTGTGTTAATACTCTGTACAGGCAAAACAAAAAAAGCAGCTGTTCTCAAGAAGCTTAAATTCCCCTTAACCTTGGGCTCCTGAGTGCAGGAGAAAGCATCTTCTGTAAAATCGCTGGGCAGGGGAATAAAGGAAGTCTTTCAGTCTCCTCTTAAATAAAGTGCTACCCCAGCCATCAGCAGGTCAAAGTGAGAGGGTGCCTGACCCTAATGACTGCTGCCTGGGGATTTCAGCTGGAACCTGCTGCAGGAAAAGGCTCAGCAGACTATGTTGTTGTGTCAGAAACTCTAAAACTAGAACGGATACTCTCTAGATTAAATGCAGATTACAGTGTCTGCAGTCCTAACTTTTGGTATCAGTTGAAACAAAAGTAAAGCTTTCAAGCTCTCTCAAGGTAAAGTGAACTTGGCATTTGAAACTTCTATCTGAATTTTCCTTTAATGCCAGCTGCAAGTCCATTAGATAAAGCCTGGAAAGGTGTAATTTGTTATTTTCTGCACAATTTAGCTTTTTCTCTCCCTGTGTTGAGGATGCATGTCCTAAGAGCACAAGATGCTGCCCTGAAAGCTGTCAGCTGTTCTACCTGGAGAGTCTGAAGCAGGCGGAAGGAGGGAGAAAAAAAGTGTCTGTAATCTATTTTTCTTCTCAGATGTTGAAGGGATTACAGGACAGATTGAGATCCATAAATTAGGTCTATTACAGAACTGTCAAAGAGATCTCCTTTCTCCTTAACCAACTGCAACTGATGGTTCAGATACCTGTAGCTGAATAAAGATGCATGGAAATACTCTGAAAAATGTGATCAGTTTTCGTTGGCCTTCCCCGTTCCCAAAGGGAACTGATAGGATACTGTGATTTGTGGCTTGGAGGATAAAAAGGCTGATTATTGATGAGGCTGAGCAGCAGAGGAGGGAAGAGGCAGGACTTAGAGGGGTGGAAACCTCTAGTTTTTCTGTTAAGAGTAAACACATTAAGTGATGTGGTTAAGAAGAGTGTGTGAGGTACCCACAGCCATGGAAACAAACACAGGAATAATAAATGACATGCCATGAGATTATATACAATGGACTCTTTAAGGGCTGAGTGTCGCGGTGCCAAGCTCCTAGTACTGCCAACTTGACTCTTCAGCCAGCGCTGCAGTGAATGAACACTCAAGGAAAAGGTTCAACCAACCATAAGCTCTAAGAATTTCAGTCACTTCCCTGAAAGGTGCAATATGAGGATGTTCCAGAGCACGCTGGTTTGTGGATACTGATCCCAGCTCTGTGCTTGGCTGGAGGGGCGTGTTGTTTTACTCGGCTTTGTCTTGGATCTAAGTATTGCTTCCTATGTGTAGAGTTTATGTGAAAATAGAACCTGGGAAATCAACTCTGCCCTTAAGTTGGAAAAGGGTGGGACCTTTTTTTTTTTCTATTGTTGGACAAACTACTTCTTAAAATGCAAGGTGGCTTCTCTTCTATGTTTAGCTAGCTTAGGATAAGGAAGGAAGAAAGGAACAAAGGAAGGAAAGGTGGTGGGAGACACCCCAAAGGAGTGTCTATGCACAAATGGGTAACTTCGTTTTGGCTGGATTTAATTATCCATCAAATATTTTTAACAGGCATTCCCTTATCTCCTTTTGGTTTTCCTTCCCCCTTGTTTCTGCTTCAAGTTTCTTCAAAATGAATCACTGCCACTGCAAAGTAAGTTTACACATTTATATACCCTTGTGGTTGTAACAGTAATGATTTGCCTGCGGCATCAGGCTGATCTGAAAACTGAGTAGAGTTGAGTTTTTATTCTGAGGCAAATAGTTTTGACGACAAGCAGTACTGATAGAAGATGGGGAAGTTCAGGTTCTGTCGTGTCTTCTGATAGAAAGCTTAAGTGCAAGAGCCATCAGACAGTTAAACATTGGTGCTTTCTAGCTCCCATCTCCTTCTCTGTCACTGCTGCTGAAATAACATGAACTTATTATGCATGTGTTTGCGAGGAAATAAACCATTGAGGCACAGTAGGTAACAGGTCTGTCTGTAATAGGCAACTTTGCATGCAGGCTGTTTAACACAAGTTAGCAGAGGTCACCCAGCGAGACATCTGGCCTCAGAGCAAAGTGTTTGTTGTGGGTCTCCTCAAACCTCCAAGGTGACAGTGTGAACAGCAAAGGCAGGATCCAGTGCACGCAAAGCTGCACTGGCTGCTGCTCAGGGACACCCCTGTGGGCCCTGACACAGAGAACAGACTGTGAAGTGGTGCCTTGCTGCTTGGCCCTAACAGCCCCCATGTGTGTGCACAGACCTGTAACAGCTCGTCACCTGCAGCAAGCTGCGTGCAGGTACTTTTAAGTCAAGCTATGCTGAGGTGGCAGGAAGTGCTACAAGATGTTTGGAGGAACGTGCAGCTCTAGTCAGTCGGTTGTTAGTTACCACAACTTCAGCAAGGGAGGACTCTGAAAGGCCCTTAGCATCTGGTGCAGGCTGTGGGTCCCCGCTGGTTCTGGGAACTGTGAGTCTCACAGGCTCACAGCTAGTGCTCAGCACAGTGATGTTTCAGTTGACTCTCACAGGTAAAGTCCACGATTCCACTTTTTAGGTACTCTCCCTTTCTTCCACCAAAACCCAAATTTGTTTTTAGCACAGGTACTTTTCCAGTCAAATGCTGCTGGATGGAAATCAAGGCTGTTTTCCCTGGACAAAATTGGAAAGCTAAGGAGAGAGTAAGCCAGGAGTTAACTGCCTGAGGAGGACAGGTGTTCACCCACCCTAAGTATCCTCACAGCCTAGTCCCATACATCATCTCTGGAACAGAGGCTGTCAGTCATGCTAAAGTACACCAAGTTGCCTCGAGGTTGGGATGTGGAAAACCTTGGGTCTGCAGGGGAGAAAGTGTCTTATTTCAGTGCTTCGCCAAGCTGTCCCAGCCCCTCTGCCAGGCCTGAACTTCAGTGTTTGTTCTGGAAGTTCTGGGGATTTTTTTTGTACCGTGACCAGTTGCACGGAAAGTAAGGATGAAAAATGGGAATGTCTCCTCCTTACTGGTTCATGCTTGGGTAAGCCAGAGCAGGCATTATGGCTGTCATGCTCTGGCTATATTCACTGGCAGTTTCTGCAGGCCCAGCGGGCAGGCACGCAGTGAGCACTTCGCGCTCCTGCTCGAGATGCTGACGTGGTCCACCCAAGACTGGGATTCAAACGTGATATAAATATGTGTGAGACTGAAGTCTCTCTGGCCTGAGAACACTTGTTGTTTCAGCACAGCTGTTCCATTTTAAGCAAACAGGAAATGTTTGTGTATCCATTTTTTTCTGCAGGCAAAGTACTTTGGGAAACTGAGGCACGGTGGTGGAGGAATCTAAATGTCTGAAACCAGAAGAAGGAATTAGGAGGGTAGAACAGGGGGAGTGGAGCAAAAAAAGGAAAAATTTGAAAATGAAGGTTAGAGCAAGGGACACTACCTGTGGCTTTGGCCTGTACTAATAAAATACTTCATTTTTCTGCACAGAGTGCAATGCTCTGCCTGACACTTCAAGCAAGTAAACTGAAAAGAAAGTTTTCTGGCTCTGTACCTGTTAAGAGCAATGAAGTGGTAAGTCTGCATTGGCTAGATGGAAAATAAGCTGGGCTTTGTTTGCTCGCTTGGATGATAAGCTTTTATCTCTTGACTGAGTTTTGACTTTTAGCTTGGCTGATTTTACTTTAGTTAGAGGGGACATGAGGTGTGGGGGTGCTGCCTTGCTTTCCTGGGCATACAGAGGTAATCATAGAAATATAATTTTAAGTCAGATGTTAAATAACGAAGTTGATTTACCCTCTTGGTTTCTGATGCAGTGAAGGACGGATGTATCTGTCACAAAAAACAAACTGCACAAAATCTTTGTGCCTGGATTGCTTGTAGGGAGAATTGGTGGCAACTCCCTCTTCCTACATAGCAACCTTCTGTGTTTGGAGTCTGTGCAGTGACACGCAATAGGTCATAGCTATATTAAAAAAGGCCGTGTCTGAGGTAATGCTCTTGGGCTCAGGCCTGGGGAACACCCCTGAGATTAGTGCACTGCTTGTGTGTTGTCAGACCACCCACCCTGTTTTGGAGCTATCATAGAAGTCTGACAGGGTTTGTGACAGTAACACTTACAGGACAGCAAGAGCAGTGATCAACTGATTACATATTCTGATCTTATGCCCTTGCCCTCTGTGTTCCTGGGGTTTTACAGAGTGTTGAAATACCAGTTTCTTTGCTCTTTCTGGGAATGCAAGCCACATCCCCTGACCTACCTTCAAGACCTATTAATATTTTGGGAAATTCCACCGCACCTATCTCACAAAGGTTTCTGTATGTTTTACCCTTGTATCCAGTTTCCTGTCCCCCCACCTAAGGAAGGGTGTGATCTTGTTCCATGACTTTAAAAGGTCTTTTCAAATCTGTCTGAGGGCTGTTTGCCTTCTGTGACATCAACAGGGAGGGAAAGAAAAAAAAAAAAAAAAAAGAAGAAAAAATAAAGCATGCAAACAATAGCCTCAGAGTAAATATGATCTCACTGTGATTAAACCACAGTACATCAAAATCAAAAAGCAGATGGAAAACCTAACCTCCTTCCCCGAGGCAAGCAATTAAAAACTTAATGAAAGAAGAACGGATGATGAATGCTTAAGAATTGTAGGAGCAGAGCAGGAGGAGGAGAGGGGAGAGAAGAAAAAAAAAAAAAAAAAAAAAAGGATGAAAAGAGCTAAAGAAAGAATCCCAAAACGTGTGTGTTGAGTTCTCAGTTTTCCATTTTCTGGCATTTGTGAGCAGTCTTCTCCCAGACAAAAGTTTCCTTAGAACTCCCTCCTCCCAAACTTAACCCTTCTCTGTACAGCTCTGGGAAAATGTTCACAACTTGACTGTCAAGAAGGCCCTGCTGTGTACACATAGGACCTCAGTACTGTCACCAAGTACTGTCTGATGTTTTCAGCTTTGGAAAGTATGACTCTTTAAATTATTTTTTCTAAATCTAGACTTTGGATTTAGATTGCAACCCATATGAGAGACTGCACAGCACACGCAACGTGGGATGCCCTGAGAATCCAGCTTTCTGAGGGAAAATGAGCAGAGGAACTTGAGTTTCTGTGTTCCTGCCAGCCCTCAGGAGGCTGGTGGGGGGACAGGGGCAAGCTGCCTGAAAACTTGAGAAGGGCTTTGGCTGGCAGAAGAGGCTTGCCAGGTCTGGTCAGGGTCTTCTCCCTAACACAGGGCACTGGGCAAAAGTCAACAAGCCTCCCAGAACAGGTCAATTTTGGCAAACTGCTATTTTTCTAGGGAAACCTTCCCCTGGAGAAGCAGAGTGTGTTGGGTGCCTTTTAACCACTTACAGTTACTATGCTTATTCTTAGATTGAAATCTGGCTTTAACTGTGCTCCTGATCATATGAGAGATTGGTTTGTGCTGTTTCTGGGCTGCAAACCAGATAAACCCATATTAGCAGAGAGAGAAGGAGAAAGAAGAAAAAAAGGAAAGAGAGAAGATATCTGCTTGTAAACTAGGCTTTCTATAACAGTAAACACTGGTTTATTACCCTAAGCATTTTAACTGGAGGTAAAGCCCATAGGACAAGGGTGTTCATGACCCTACCCATGGCAGGCTGTATACTCAACAGAGAGCACACACTTCCAGTTGTTTTGTGCTTCACCCTTTGGATCAAAAAATTCCTTTGAAACAGGATAATAGAATTTTCACACTATTTTCTTGCCCCTGCCCTCAAATAAGCAGGAAATTCATTGGAGGAACTGAGATTTACTCCTAGGATCCTTCAGTATTTTCCAAGACTTCTTGTCACCAAATGATCTGTGGTATTGCTCCTACAAATTTCAGCCTTGCTCTGAAAGAGGCCTGCTTAAGAAAGGGCCTTCTGATGCACTGGCCAGATTCCCATGGAGTAAATCCATTCTTATTACTCTTCCTTTTCCGGGAGGGCTAATCCACTCTGACTGTGAATGAAGTGTTTTTACAACAAACACAAAAATAGAAAGGCGAGAATGGGCCTCATCCCTATAGAGAAAAAAAATACACAACTTCTGTCATGCTATGGGCTTGTGTTTCTGGGACTGCAAATTATAGTTTTAGCAGTCCTGCTTCTTGTCAAACGTGTGCTACGTCCAAATCTGCTGTGGAAAAATGAACTCCTTGAAATTAAGACAGTTTCCACTACTGTAATGTCTAGACCAAGAGGCAAAAAGAAAAAGGTCACTTGCCAAGAGCAGCCTGTGATAGACAGGCAGCTGTAGTCAAGGGCTGGACTCTTTAGCTGCTGTAAAGTGACCCAGCTTCACTGATAACCAAGAGCTGCAGCCGCTTACAGGCAGTGAGAAGTACCTCTGAATGCAGCTTTACTCAGCTGTAGCCCAACTTAACAAATATTGCAGCATACGTGCTGAGAATATTTTTTGGTAATACAGTGCCAGAGGGCTGTCTGATCAATCCTACTGAAGACCTTGCATAAAGTATCTTTCAGGGGATCAGAGTACTGTTGTTAACAGGTAAATGTCCACTGCTTCCATGGATGCTCAGAGAGCACCTATTATATAAAAAAGCATATTCAGAAGAGACTGGCATGTTTACAATTCCAGATGTCACTGAATGTGGGCTCTGTGGACTTTAGTGTCTCAAGAAGTTCAGCTACTTGTCTCCATCAAGGGCAGCCAGAAAATGGGAACAGTAGAAGATAAGGGTTCTCCACAGTTGCTGCAGCTAAGGCACACGCCTGTGCATGCTCCTCGGAAGTGCTTACGTGGCTTTAAAAATGAAGTTAAACTCTAGATCTTGGAGGCAGGCAGGTTGCTAACTCCTGTTGGTATGAATGGGATTTAAGTACTTAAATGTCTGTGATAAGCTGGTCCAAAGAAGATAAGCAGAACAAAAGTGACTTTAGCTAGGCCTCGAAGTGCCCTAAGCCCATCTACATTTACTGTATTCAGAAGTCATTCCCATGCCCCTAACATCTCTGGTAACAGCAATATGGCAAGAAGGAAGCCCTATGCTCCAGCCATGGCTCTCTGCATTTTGTATGCATAGACACAAGGCTGTATTTCCAGGTACTGAGGGAACATCCCCTTCTCCTGCACTACTGTGCAGGAGGTTGATGCTTAGCTGAGGACTAATGAGTGCAAGCTTCATGTCTCCTACTATTTCTAAAGCTGGCCAGAGTAGCCAGTAGGTACACCCTACCCATTCCTGTAGCGATGCGTGGAGGTGTGTGAGACTCAGCAGAATTGCCTCCTTCATACTTTTATTCAGGTCACTAGGTGCACCTGGCCTTGCTGCAATGATTCTGGTATTGGTATTGGCACAGGCAGCTCAAGAATATAAACTTCTGAGCTGCCACATGTAGGAGTTCAATGTTCATTGATAAGATTATCTTTCTCTAACCCTGCCTGCGATTGCGAAGATTCCAAAGGTGAGTTTGTACATGGTCTTACAAATTGTGGTCCAACACTTATTATGTTCATAATAACGCTTCATGAGACTTCCCCAAAGCCTGGCCTGTATTCTGCAAAATGGTGGTTATCAGCTTAGAGGGGCACAGAACTCCCCTGAAATGTACCCAAACTTTTCCTCTGCAGAAGATGTTTCCATAAAGTCTTACTATTAGGCGGTCATCCTGCTCTCTGATCTGGGAGGACCCTCTCTGATAGGATCTTTTGATAGTGTGGCACACTTTGGATTGACTAATGTTGGGTCAAGGTAAAATAATAGTTGAATATGACTGCAATCTGTAGTAGGATCTTAAAAGCGCAAGTGAAACCCCCAGATTAGATTAGTATCCAAAGCCTCTTGTGCTATCTAGGGTCAAACTGAATTGGAACCATTAAAAATATAAGGAACAGCATTCATGAGGCAGTTCCACTTCCCCATCATGTACTAGGAACTACTGGGCAGATTAGACTTTGCTGACAAAACAGACTTATAGCTACATTCCTTGTGCATTTATTAGCATAAAATCATAGAATTCTATGGTTATGCAAAAAACCTGCATGCTGTTAGCTGTAATGCTTTGCCATGGTTCTTTGAGTAAGCCCTGTAACATCCCTAAGCCTCAGCACCTCCTTCTGTAAAACAGAATTAACAGCACCTTGCTATCTGAAAAAGTCTTTGGGAAGGAAAAAGTTCTATTGTGAGAGTTTCTCAAATACCCTGGGGGAGTTACCTCTGTTAAGTATACACATGGCTACTTGACCCAAAATTGGAAGCTTATAAGCAATACATGTCTATGGGAGGGCAGGGGGTAGGGGGATGGGATCTGACCCTGCTAGACTTCTACCACTTCCCTCCATACATGCACAGAAGAGAGAAAACCCATGAAAATTCCATGGCAAATTCATGATGGTAACAGAGAGGGTGCAAATGTGGCCAATTTTCCCCTTTGTTGGTTTGTTCCTCTAGTGTTACCTCTTAGAAGGTTTCACAGTTCCCATTTACTTCAAAGTTTGATTGTCACCCTGTGATTGCTGAGATACCAAAAAAAAGGAAAACAAAGAGGTCTGTGAGGAATAAACAAAACGGGGAGGACTTGGTTAGTAAAAGTACAGGCAGTTCTTTTCCCTTTACGTGGCCCAGCACCCGAAGTCTTTCATTGCCAGGGTTACGAGCAGCTTTTCACAAGCATTTCTGGTTGGGAATATAGGATTTCTTCCTGGTGACACTATTTTGTTTGTCTTGGCATGCAGGCATTGTAATCAAGTCTATATATTACAGGACTGTGCCGTAGCACAAATGGCAGGCATTTCAAACCCTATTTACTTAAGTTTCTTCCTTGCCCAACAAATTATCTAAAAATAGATTATTGAGACCTCATATTTTACATCTACGTCATTCCTTTTGGCTTAAATGAGGTAAGGAATGTAGTTGTTCTTTTCCTCTCCTCTGTCACTGTTTGGATGTTTTAGTAAACAGATAAACTACGCTGTCTCCTTGCCCTTCTTTTTTGTCCGGCCTGTGAACAGCCAACAAGCTACAAAAGCCTTGTCAAAACCATGTCTTGCCCCTTTTGCTTCCGTCACACCTTTATTACCTGAGATAGGGGAACTGGAATTGCTGGCCAGATACATCCTTTCCCACCCATGTTCCTCCCTGATCATGGTAACCCACTGCTATTTCTGCTCCTGTACAGCAGTACATGTTAGTGCAAGGGCTCCATCCTCGATCCTCGGTATGACAGCCTGGGTTTGGTTTCAGAAAGGGTTGATCCCACCTTCTGGATTACAGAGTACTGGGACAGCGTTCAGTGGGAACTTGATGGGGTGCAAAAGGATGCTGTTGTCATCAAATGAAGAACCAGGGTGTTGCCATAAGGCAACAGCACCCTACAGGAATTTGTTTCTGAAAGCAGCTTTTAGGCAAGTAGGACTAAGAAATGTTCACAAGCTACATGTACGTATTTGTTGTTCTTAACATTTATCTTCCCATGGCTCAATTAGAATAACTTCTGTGTTCTCCCAGTATTAAACTAGTACTAGGACCAAGCTTGGGATTAAATTTGCCTTTGCTTTAAACAGTCACATCTTCACTGAATTGCACATGGCGTGCGAAAGATAGCAGAAGTGCAGAGAGGTATGTAAGGTAAAATCCTGAACCAGCTGAAATCCACAGGGATTTTCCCAGGGGCTTTCAGAGGATTCAGACTTGAGTGTTATGTCTGGAAGAATGTTTAAAGAGTGAGATGGACAATCAAAGAAGCTTAGGTGAAAGAAGAGAGGGAATGAGTTTTCAAAATATTTATGGGTCAAAAAAGGGTAGATAGAGTAGTGGAAAGGATTCCTAGAAATGACCTTGGGTTTAGTCACACTGAAAGTGAAGCCATGAGTGATGGAGAGACATAGGGTCTCACACACAAGTCAGTTCCTGTTCTGTCCAACTGTTAATAGCCTAATTAAAGTATGATAAGCATCTCAATCATCTCATTAAATGAGGCCTTATTTTATGGACTACCAGAATGAAAATAAATAACAGGCCCAAATATAATACCAGGAACAGTTACACTGACCCAACTCTTTGCCTGGAAGCTAAATCACCTCTGAAGTGATGGTGTGCCCCCCCATGTAAGTTATGAGCATGCTCCATTCCCTTATTTTCTATATACAATAAAAACTACAGTACTTTCCCTATAGAAAAATAAAAGACAGAAAGAAAATACATAAATAAAATACCAGAGACTGAATGACCAGGTATTTTCTTTGTGTATTTTCTTATCCAGGGATAAGAAAGAGATCTAAGGATGTTTGTCCAAGTTAAACAGTATAAGTAACTACTTCACATTTCCCAGGGAAAGTCTGACAAGGTTTTTGAGGCCAAAACACTCAGTCGGGTTTGGGATTTTTTTGGGGTTAGGGTTTTTTTTTTTAAACAGCTTGTTCTTTCTCTGTCTAGAATTCTGTAATTGCAAACCCAAACCAAAATGCTGATTCCAACCAGGCAGGGCAAAGGAAACACTACAGTGCAGGGATGCCTTCCACCTTTTGAACCACCTTTATAGGTCTCTCTTTTTACTGTGCCACTGGGCTACACATGAAGCATGACCTCCTTGCAGCAGAGAAAGATGGGAAGTCAGGAAGCTGTAAGATTATGTAGGACCATTATTTTGCCACTGGGATTCAAGTGTTACTTAACCACAGGCAGTTCATGAGCTCTGGACTAACAGAGTGACACTGTTCTACCCCCAAATGCTGGATGCTTTGTGGTAAGAGTCACTGCTTTTCTAAGCAGGTACAAAGTCACCTGAACTGATTTGAGCAGGAGTAGAAAGAGACAGGAGACGAGTTTGATCTTAGACTTCAGATCAGTCAGTTGCTTACGCCAGGATTAAAAAAGAAAATAGCCACATCAAGATTTTAAAGGTCACGGGGTATCTTTTCCTATCTATAGCTTACAGAGTTTCTTTTTCCTTGTTAATCACCATAAGATGGAGAAATTGGCAGCAGCTTGGAAAACCTAACTCTGAACTTTCCTGAAGTTTTGTTATCATCGATCCTAAAAGCTTGGGCTGAGCTCAGAGCTATATGGAAACGCATGGAAATCTCTGTGTATTTACCTAGGTTTCACTCCCACACCTCATTGTGCCGGTGTTCCTAAGCCTCACATGCTGTTACAGCACCGGGGCTCGCTTAGGCTGCGCTGCCTAAATTCAGTCAGACAGCTTTCTCTCCCAAACCAAGCTACACACGTACTTGGGAGACCAGCGTGTGACATTTCCAAATCACCTTTTTATTTTTTTTCCTTGAAGTTATTTTTGGCAGAGGAAGGAAAGTTATCCCCTTCCCTCCCCCCTCCTCCTCTCCCCCCTTTATTTTTTCCAATCGCGTAAGATTACGGTATGTCTGTACAGAAATATAATGCCCCGTAGGCAATTCCCTACCTTGCCCAGCCGCTTTTAAGTCAAGTAGCGTTACAATGAAAGAAACCCTCCGCGTTTGTGGCTTCTGGGGGAGGGAAAAACCCTACGCACAAACAAAGCAAGCCTCTGGTAGGAGATTAAGCTAAATCAGTTAGCTGATCTGACGTGGGAAAGGGGGAATAGGATGGAGATATATATATACACACACACACACATATATATAATATATACGGGTGTTGTTGGGTTTTCCCTTGTTTGTGACCTACCGAAGAGACCACCCTGCAAGCCCGCCCGGTGCTAGCGAGCTCCTCGCCGAGGGCTGGGGAAGGGGTACGTCGCAAGGCGCGGAGAAGCCCCGATACCTGTCCCGACCGGCGGCGGAACCCCGCCTCTCCCGAGATGCCGGGCTCGCACCGTTAGCCCGCGCCGCCGCCGTACGCGGGAGAGGAGCCGAGCCCCCGGCCGGGCACCCCGCGACGCTCGGAGGGCAGCGGGGAGGAAAGCCTCTTCTCCCCCCACCGCCGCCAGAACCCCAGGGGTCTCCTCCGGCTTGTCCCCCGCCCTTCGCTACCCCATCTGCCCCCGTGCGCCTCCCCTGGGGCTCCGTGCCCGGCGACAGCGCTGTGCAGCAAGCGAGGGGAGGCTCGGTCGCCCCCTCGGACCAACAGCCGTATCCGCTTGCGTTTCGGGAATGCCGAGAGGAGCCCCGAACCGGTCACCGCACGCCTCCTGACAGGTCTGCGGCTCCCTCAGCGAAGGCCGCCAGGGAAGCCGCTGACAAGCCCGTAAACCTCCGAACGCCCACCCCGGCCGCCGCCTCACCTTGTACTTCATGGCTGCAGCACGCCGTAGCAGTCCACTGAGCAACTACACCGCCCGCCGCCGCATCCCCACCGGCTCTCCGCGCCCCGCCGGCCGCCCCGCCGCCAGGCTACCCCGGGCATTTGCATAGAGTCTCCCCATTGGCCGCATTCGAGGACAGGGCGGGGCCTGCTCCTCTTCGCCCCTCTCCCGACGGTGGCGGCGGGTGCGGGGCCGGTGTGGCGGCGGCGCTGAGGGGAGAGGTGCGGGCGGGCCGCTCCTCCCCCGCCGTGTGCCCGGGAAGGCCGCCCGGCCGTTCCGCCTCGAGTCCTGCTCGCAGAGCGGAGGCTGGGAACAAAAGTCTGCCGCCTCCTGCGCTGGGGGTGGGGGGAGTCGGGGTCTGTCAGGGTTCAGAGCGCGCCAGGCTGTCGGTGAAGGCAGCCCTGGGGAGGGCTTCCAAGTGGCAAAGTGATGAGGCACCAAAAATGCCCATCGCAGCTCGGCCTGTGCTGGGGAATGCAAGGCTGAGGCCTGCCCCGTCAGCCAGGTGGCCTGGAGCCACCTGCATGCTCCCAACCCTGCCTGGTGCTGCAAAACCCCCATCCATCCATCCATCCATCCATCCATCTTCCCTTCCCTTCCTTTACCTTCCCTTCCCTTTAGCCCTCCTTTCCATCCTAGCCCTCCTTTTCAGCTCTCCCTTCCAGCCCTCCCTTTGTAACCACCATTGTCTTGTGCGGCTCTTGGAGGGGTCGAATCCTTTGTGCTGCTCTGTTCCTGTCTTTGCAATCAAATTTTGTTCTTTTTTTATCTGCAAAAGATGATCTTTTAACCTTTCACAGGGAAATGCCAAGCATTCGCTTTGCCTGGGAAAGCCTGCTGTTTGGACACTGATTAGACACCAGAGGCCGAGATGGCTTGAATGATCTAGAGATGCCCGGTATAAAGAGTGACCGTGGCAAATAAGGATTATTTGGAAGAGAGTAATAATTAACTCTGGTATCTCAGGGGCAGGAAAGAGCGGGGGAAATAAATGTGTGGTGATCCTCCGTGCTTTTTAAGTTTGCCCCCTTAATCAGGCTTGATTAATATGGAGCACATAATAGGAATCTTTGTGTATGGGACATAGTCCAGCTTGTTTGGATGAACAGAAAATAAATGTTCTCCTTTTTGCCCCAGTTGGATCTTACCCAGCATTTCTAGGTCACAGATGGCCCCAAGACTATTTCTAGTGGGCTAAGGAAAAACAGTAAAGAATAATCTTGTACTACCAGATTACAAACATAACTTCATTCCATAGTACAGTGATATCCTTAAATTCTCATGTGCCTAATCCTCTAGAGAGGGATCCTATTGCTAAAATGGCTTCATGGCTTCTAAGGAATGTCACACTTCTGTCTGCAATCTCCTCCGTTCCCTACTTCCAGAACAAAGTAACATGGTTGTGCTACAAAAATTAACTAAATGAATGCAAAAAAACGTTGTTCTTCTAGACTGTTCTCTTGATTGCACGTGCCCGAATGAGAACCTGTCAGTAGGAAAGATGTCTTGGCTATGAGTGAGAAGAGGGAGCTTCTGCTTTCCACAGTGCATGCCCTGCTATAGGTTCGCTGGCTGTAACCCCTCTTAGGGGTTTTTCTCCAGGTTTTTTGTCTTTAATATTTTGTTCTTGCTGCTCCTTGTGATTTTCCCGAGAAGCTACTTGATAATATTTATATGTGTTGAGTTTGGGACAGCGTTTTAAGTGTAGCATCAAAACAAATTCAGGTAGTTTGAAGAGAATAAAGCTCGTGTATATGTTGTGTAACTTAGATGCTTTATTTAAAGAAAAGAATTCTCCCAGTGATTATGCATAACCATCTTACTACCGGGAGAGCGCAGATCTCTTTGGAGTGTTTCTTATCTGCAGAGTTTGACCTTGGATTTTCTTTTGTATGTTTTTGCTCTTCACTCTCCAGGGATAAAAATTTCTCCTAAGTACAGAGGATGCAATGGCCAGGCTTTTAGTATGGTATCGGACTAGCATCCAAATCCCATTTCCCCAATACATTCTGTATAATCTCTTTCTTTGGCACTGTTGTTGTGAAGATGAATGCATTAAAGATTGTGTAGGCCACATTAATAGGAACTGAATATGTATCAGAGGCAAATATAAGGAAAGTAGAATCTTATTTCTGATTGTATTTCCTATATTTAAACACAGAATGCATCTGGCTTCCAGCCACCCCACCAAAAGTGACGCTTTCCATGCAAGTGGTGGGTTTTCTTATGTTTCAGAGCACTTTACAATTGCATGATGAAACGTAAGATTTGAAAATTTGTGCTTTCAGCTTTTGTTTTAGCTTGTATTGCTATTTAATGGGTGGAAAATGTCCCTGACTGATCTTAATGTGAGGTAATGGGTGTGTTAATGTCAAATTCTAGTTGGGCTGTTCCCTTGTATATATTGTTTTGCCTTTATAGCTTTCTGTAACTCATTAAAACCTTTTAATTACATGCCACTGGCATGACACTTAGGGTAGGAAAACACAAAGCCTACCAGTGCTGATAGCTGTACTTTACAGGAGGAGGTACAAGAACTGGTATTTTACAGGCAGAAAAAGAGATTGCCATCACGCACCACCTCCTCAGTGAAGTCCCGCCGCTCATTTTATTCATCCACCCTCCCTCCTCCTCCTCCTCTCTCACCTGCTCCTTTTACCGTCTTAGGTTTTCTTCACACTTTGAGGGGGTTTTTAATTTCCCCGAGGGTGAGACGCTCCTGCCTAGTGCAACACTTCTAGCAGGGCTAGCAGCAATGGCGCAGCTCCCCCATCCATCACGAGTATCAGGAATTCGATATACCTCCAAAGAGAGGTTTGTAAATCCGATCCTCTAACCTTGACACGTTGCTATAGGCAGTCGGGATCGTGGCAAGTGCACGTTTGTGGTTGGTGCAAGCACTTCGCCTTTCTTGATGACCTTATCACCTGCCGTGCCTTTACTACGCGGTATTATGTTTCAGGCATAGCCTAGGAAAGTTTTGAGTTGGCTGCCTCGGATAATCGGCTCAGTTATATAATGGAACATGCTGATGAGGAAGCCGAGACCTGGCATTGGCGATGTCTGTGTTGTAGAGGCAACGTGAGCTACATGGCCAGGATTTATAACTACAGGGTGCTATTGAAGTTCTCAGGAGGGTAATTCATGTAATGTGCCTTTTTGCTTCACAGCACAGCAATGGCTTGATTCATCGCCTCATATTTTATGCTGCTGCAATCCTGGCGGAGCAGCAAATAGGCTCTGTGACTTCGTCTTGTGCCTGCATCAATGGCTTTTGTTTGTTTCTTGCTTTTGCTGAGGGCAATTAATACTTCTCTCTGCTCATCTGGACAACCGATTCCTTGCTCCCTGCTCTCCTACACCATCTCAGTGAGCTTACGGCTTGCTTTATTTCCCATCGCCACCACTGGCCTGTGTCTTCCCAGTGCCCTCCTGATTGCCATTCGGGGTTCTGGGTTATGTGGGGGGTGGCAGCAGGTGAAATGGCAGGGCAGCCAAAGGCACTGTTTGTCAGCCAGGCTCCATGGCTTGCCCACCACCGCCCTCGGCACACATCATGGAATGGACCTGTCAGCCAGGCTGGGAAGGGGATACCCACTGAAGCAAATCAGCCACCTACAGCCCTGGGACCACTGACAGGAGAGGAACATGAGACAGACACCCACTCTGAAAGGTTACTCAAACAAAAATCCCTTGTTCTCGTTTCCCTGTGGCACAACCTGAGCAAAGAGAGACACAGTAGAGTGTCTCCCTCACAGTTGAGAGACTCTTTTCAAGAAGGGTCCAGGAGCTCTGTGTTTGAGAAACACTGAGCTGTCTTTATTGTCTTTTTTTTCTTCTCCCCCCCTGCACAAAGCCCTAAGTATCCTTTGGATCACGTTGTGTGGCATCTGCATCACTTCTTGCTGTGATGCTCGGCCAGGGGATCATGATTAAAAGTGATGTAGTTATAGTGCCACTGCACTTTACGAGCAAAGGAGTTATGGCAATTAACCTTGGTCCTGCTGCCTCTACAGCGGGTGTGCAGGGGATGGAATTCCTTCAGTATAGAGCAGTTTTATGCCCTCTCTGAGTGGTGGAATTTGCTTGCTTGGACAAATCCATTAAAAAAGATGAAACGCTGCTGTTTCCTGAAAAGGATGTTAACAGAAATTCGCCACTGATGTGGGCAGGCTTTTTTCTGTGTCTGTCTGCACAGAAAGGCCCCCTCTCCCACCTCACTAGGAGATAATGAGAAAAAGATTTCATTCTCACCCGAAGAAGGGAATATTTTGCATTTCAGCAAACCAAAACAAAGTCTGCTCTGTTTCTCTTTGACCGGTGATGGAAATCTTTTCAAGCAAGTAAGTCTCTTCCACTTAGCAGTAACAGAGGGCTACCCTGGCAGACAGAGGGGCGGGTAGTGATCACTGCAGTGGCCAGGTTTAAATGCCAGGGTCAAATTGTGAGAATGGAAAATTGTTAATAGAAGTTTACTTTTAAATTTGACTGCCCTTTGCCATTCGACCTAAGATGCTTTTTAACCACAGAGCTTGTTCACTTGCCTCGCCTTAGAATTCTATGTTTCCTTTAATGCAGATGAACTAATCTTACAGGCATCCCACCTCTTTTCACAATAAAGCACAAAAGCTGTTCATGTTCTCAACAAGGCCATTTTATGCAGGGTTTCTTCAGGAATCGCTCATTTAACTTTGTAAGTCAACCATCAAGGCCCTGTGTGGTGAGCTTCCTTCAGATAAAGGGAATAAATGCAGCTCTCTCTGTCCTCTCTGTTTTGCTTCAGATGCCAGCCAGAATGAAACATACTGGTGTCCTCCCACCCAAAAGGTTTTGGAAGTGAATCCAGCCTTTGTAAGCTGGAAGGCAGTTGGAGTTTAGATACTCTGGCACTGGCTGTCTCTAAGCCACGGGCCTGGTCCTGTGAACAATACCACTACAATTTTCACTTGCTATGGGAAGCAGGTGGTCACTTTCTCATGGGGGAAGGAACATGAGAAAGGGAAACAGTGGAATCGCTGTTAAAAACAGCAGGAGGGACCCATCTCACCCTGGAGAAAGGAAAGGAGAGAAGTAAAATCAATGCAAAGCAAATTTATCTCTGTTCCGATGCGGATACAGATGGAAAAGAATCACTTTTCCAGTCCCACGCAGTGCAGCAGCTCCTCAGCCACTGCACTTTGCAAAGGAAGAGCTCTGTGAACCTTGGTGTCTGCACTGGTGTGGGTAACACTGGTAGGAGAGATGGCAGAAGCCGGTGGCTTCAAGACGGGTGCAGGGCTGGGGCAGTCTGGGTCCCCAGTGCTTGCCTGCCCATGAACCGGTGGTGTTGGGAGGGCAAGAAGAATGTAAGGTATGTGGGGAAGACTGGAGAGGGAAGAGAATGTCAGGATGGAGCACGCACTGGCCTATTCCTTCCAGAGATATGTCAAAGGCTTATTCATTTCCCAAACAAACAAACCAGTCTAACAGCCGTGCTCGCAGAATACACTGCTTTATTTTCCCCTCTGGCACTGAATATTTTTAATACAGGGGTTAAAAAACACAGGCTTGCTTCCAGACGTGTGGCCTGCATGCCATTCAGCGTGCTGATGCCAAAAGAGGTGGGGTGGGTTTTTTTTGGTTTTGTTTTTCTTAAGAAAAGCTGAGAAGTGGCACAACTATGGAGGCTGCAAAAGGCTTCTGTTCCCCCTCTGGTTCGGGATTGTGAGGATGAAATATGATGAATGTCACACAGGGAGGCTGCTCAAGAGGAAATGTACGTTCAGGCATCACAGCTCGTTTAAGATGAAAGGAATCTAGAATTGGATCCGGAACAAGAAACCTAAGCACAAAGCTCAGGCATCTTAAGCTTTTCATGCAGCCATAAGAAGTCATAGCGCTGGCATCCACCAGCTCAGATCTTTACCTGAACTTTGTACTTGAACTTTCCCCAGTTTGGGCAAAACTCTAGAGCTGGGATTTTATCCACATGGATCATGTTACATTATTCCACCAGGTATTAAAACTGTTAAAATAGGAGTGAATTGAGTAAGGCTTTTCTTTTCCTTTGTTTTTGGGTTAGGGTGGAGTTTTTCTTTGGTGGAGACCAACCAGCCCACCACAGCACTATGATCCCACTTTGGAAAGACCCCAGGCTCTTTCTTTCAAGTACACACACCAGGCACACCAGGTTTGTGGGAACGAAGTTCTGACTCAAATAGCACATCACCCACCCACAAAGGGGCCCTTCATGAAAGCAGGAGTGTTAGTGTGGACAGTCAAGTAGGAAACACTGGTCTGGAGTAAAACCTTTCACTTTCCTGTGATATCCTGTTTGATATCTGGAAGGTGATGTTTTGTCATGTAGCATCAGTAAGTTGTTTCCTCAGCAGGTGCCATCCCTTTTGCCTCCACACACACACAGACAGAGAGCAATGTGCAGCAATTCCCATCCCTGGAAGCTTTGTCTGGAACAGGGTAGCGTATGGCTCCGCTCTTTCCAGTCCCTGGTGCACCACTCCTGCCTCTCCTTCCCCACCTCCTGCCTTCCTGGACCTACGGTCGACAGGGTGGAGAGCCCCACTTCCAAACACACGTGTCAGGACTTTCCTCTGAATTTGTGTGGAAGCATGTTGTAGAGAAACACGAAGCTACAGAATGGTGTATAAAGAGGGGTGTGCACTGAAGTCCTTACACATCTATTAGGTCAGAAATACCCCATCAAAATCCTTGAAATCCTGCTAATCCTCTTCACAGAGCATTTCTGCCTTTTAGCCCCATCTGAGAGAGTCAGGATCAAAGAAATCCTTGTATAAATACTCTCCCCCACCCTGATTTGCCAAACACATGCTGTTTTACCTTGGCAAAAACTCGAAACTGACCCTGAAATGCAATCTCTCCTGACTGTCCCTCAGTTTTACACATCATCCAAGGAATCATCCTGTGACTGGACTGGCCGACTCTGTCCATTTTGCTTGCAAAACCCATTATTTTTGTTCTCTCTTGTTTTAGTAACCTCTTGTTGCATATCTCACACGCTCCTTTTAACAAAGGTAATCTGCTGTTTTATTTTATATCCTCATGTTTCCCCTCTTTCCCTCTCTCACCAGCAACTCTTTCATAGCACCTAAAGCATTTCTCCTTGGTAGGGCCAGCAGCTCTGTTGTTGTCCACTAGCTAGCAACTAGTACTTTCCAATGGGGAAGAAAAGGGGAAGAAAAAATGAAAATGTAATAAAATGCAAATCAGGGATTTTTTATAAAACACCCAAAGGGGAAACTTCTGTTTTGCCTACACCACTTCCCATGAAGTCTTAGCCCAGTGGTGTTTTGAGGCTTGAGGAATTTCAGGCAAAAAGGTAAATTTGCCTGAAAAATTTGGAGGGAGGATGCCCAATCAGAAAGTGATCATCTTTTCTCGTTTGCCTCAGCCAGATCTCTGGAGGTCAGTCGATATCCATAACAACTGAGAGCAGCACGTGAAGTGTCTCACACTGTCTGGCTTATTTTTCTCCTCTTTGGGTGTTGGTGTTTAAGCTCTCATCTCATAGTCAGTGCAAATTTGCATCTCCACAAAAACTGCCAAAAATGGTTATCTTTGCTGCCATCTAAATCTGTTTATGGTCTCCTCTCCCAAAATCATTCTTTAAAGGAAAAGGACTGATTTCCAAACCCCTCCTCCTCTTCTGTTATTTTTAACAAGCAATTCAGACCGATGTCATTTAAAGAGGAGATCACTGCATGTCTGTGTGTTGTGGGACTCTCAGGAAACAATACTAGAAGAGAAGGAACGTGGGAAATCTGTTCCCTCTCCTTTCTATTGCAATCCTTTGCAAGCTCTGAATGCTTCTCGCAACAGGGTAGCCAAAGACAGGGTGAAAAGGACAGAGCATGTTCCCGTTGGCAAAGCTTCCCTCAGCTTCACTGGGAGCAGGATTTGGCCCATGCCTGTAGCATCCCGAGCCTTGGCTTTCACATAGCTGGCTCCTTGCAGCAGACTGTCTCTGCCGGGCTTGTGGATAGCTCGGCTCTCACGAGTACCCACTGCAGATACTCTGCCTGCTTCAGCCTGGACACTTAGAGTTGCCCAGCTGATAGGAGCACCAGTCCTGGGGTCACATGAAAGGAAGGCTGAGCACAACTGTTTGCTGGTCTGTCCTTCAACACGTATGTTCTCAGTCTGCCTTTTCCCTCACATCCCAGTTGAGTCACAGTGTTTGCTTCTGACGCCTGATGAGGGCTTGAGTCATAAGGGCTGACACGAGGATTTAACTCCTTGCCCTCTCAGAGTTCAGCCCTGTCTGAGAGCTGTAAAGATCTGCATCCACGTGTACTCATGGCTCTTGAGAAGGGGATAAGCTCCTTTGTTGTGCCATAAGGTCCTGGGGAATGCACAACTGGAAGCCATTGCTAAAAATGCCTGGGAGTGTCAGGGTGTTGGAGAGGCTCTCTAAAGTTTTGAGGTAGAGCGTGTTGGCTCTGGCTCACTAGACAGCAAGTAGGCATTGTAAGAGGACCTTAGTCCTGATTTCCAAAGTAAGGCACTGTAGCACCCTACTGAGCGCAGCTGTTGTGGGGTGGGTCCACAGTAGCTATTCCAGAAGTTGTTGCTTCCACTGAAAGACCATGGTATGGATGAGCATTCGTCCAAAAAAGAGGCCATGAAGGTCATCCTGTGCAACCCCCTCTCCCCAGAACACAAGCAATGGCCTGGCATGGCTGTCTAGTGGTAGAACCCTGGCTCAGAAACATGAAAGTCAGAAACAAGATGTGCTGGGAGAGCTGGTTTCAGGTACATATGTCTAGCTAAGGTCAAAAGGTTTGGTCTCCAGCTGGTGGAATAGGCTCCTTAGAATGGTCTTATATTTTCATTTTCCTTATTTCTCAGAGATGGACCTTCTGGTGCAGAGATCCAAACTGGGAAAGCGTGAGAAATGCAGGGTCCCAGATGCTGACTCCTGACCTAAGCACATGGGTGAAGGACTAAGATGCGTTTGGAGGAGCTGTAACCACAGTGAGGAGGAGTGGTGGGAGACATTTCTTCAAATTTGTGGGAAAAGGGAAAGAGGGCAAGAAAAGGAAGAGAGAGAGAGTGAGAGAGAGAGAAATAGAGTGTTATTAATCAAACTAGCAAGAGAGAAATAGTCACGGGCATCAGGGATACAAAGCAGCCCACACCTTACGTGGATCAGATTATAACCTTCTCTGTCTTTTGAGATATCTGTTCCCCTCCTTCCTTTGATATTTAAAGTATTCTGGACTTGATAAATAACAGAAAATAGGGTTCTTAGAGACTGAACCACATTCTGGTAGCAGCCAAGATAACTTTATGAAGACAAACAAACTTGTGTTAAATTAAAATACATAAATATATATATATATCTCACGCTAGAAAGTTATGTAAGATTCTATTTTAAAATCATCTGGTCCTAATTTACTAAATTTACTGCCTCAGAGCTAGTGCCAAACTGCTACATTTGATTTATAGAAATACTTTAGCACATTTTTCCATCAGGCTATTGTAGAGTATATTTACTGCCTTTTTATTATTGTTAAAAATGCAGACTTCTTTAAAGGAAAGGAACATTTTTGAAGAGCTTATTGATAGTTTCTTAAGGGATGCCAGGAGACATGCAAATAGTAAACAGTGCTGTGTGCTTAGGAACATTCCACTTGATTTTCACCATCTTTTTTTCCCCCCCCTCCCTCTTTGTAACTGAACAAAGTGATCCATCTGGTAAATGGATGTTTGAAAATGTCCAGTTTGTGCCAAACCACTTTTCTTAAGCACAGACTACATTTTTTTTTTCCAGGCAAATATTTAAACAGCAGCAGTACTGTGATGCATTGCTAGCCATTAAAAAAACACACACAAACCCCAGACAGCAGGCAGAGGGGAGCTGGGGTGGAAGAAAGCTTAACAAATATTCCATTAAAAATCTATCTAAAAATATCATGCTGAACAGCCTTCCCTCTTCCCCCTTCTCTCCCTGGCAAGGCTTTCCAAATGGGAAATGACTGCTAGGGCGTAGAACCTATGCCCTGTGTTTAGCAGGGTGATTGAACGTGTGCTTAACTTTACGCTCGTGCTCAAGTCCTTCCTTACGGGTGTGTGGGCTTCACTGAATGGGGTTCTTGATGCATCTTTGTCTGCCTGTGCAACACAGCTCTGTTCTAGAAGAGTCATGTTATTTCAAGATCCTGAGAAGTTGTCCTAGTTTTTTTTCTCCTGTATCCATCTCCCAAGGAATTTAGTTACAAAGTTTGCACCAAACTTGGGTTCTCAAATTTATGGATTTGGATATTGGGTGGAGCTCTGGTTCAGGGCTTTCCCTAGTTTTTTAATCTCTGGTGAAAATTCATACTGATCTTCTGAACCCAGAAGTGCGAAAATCCCACAAACCAAGGGAATTTTTTTCTGGTATTCCCAGCTTGAGTAGAAGTGGGTGTTACTAGACATGCCCTAGTCTTTTGTGGTAAACTCAGACTATTCTGAGCTAATCTAGCAGTCATACCAATACCTCTTCTCCAAAAGTTCCCACGAGCTTTCCCAAAACTTGTATTGCCTGCTTTTCTTTTGATACCTCTCTTTCCTCATCCATCTCTACAGCTGCTCTCTGTTGAGTCTTAGATTCAGATTTGGTCACCTGAAGTCATCTATCTGAAGACAGATGTCATCTATCTGGATTTCTGTGAGGCCTTTGACACAGTCCTCCACAACATCCTTCTCTCTGAGTTGGAGATACAGATTTGGTGGTTGGACTACAATGCTGGTGAAGGGTTTAGAAGACAGGTCTTATGAGGAGCAGCTGAGGGACCTGGGATTGTTTACTCTGGAGAAAAGGAGACTGAGGTGAGACCTGGGGGTCAATCTCTTCTCCCTGGTAGCTAAGAGTCTGTAATTTCAGTAGAAGAATGAGAGGGTGTTATCCCAGTCCTAGCAGAGCTGACTCAAGTATGGCTGTGACTCCACAGTATCACCTGTTTAGTCTTGAGACAAAGGAGACTTCACTATGCCAGCCTCACAGCGCCAAGGCAAGACTGATGTCTGTTTTGTACCTGCGAATGCCTTGCCATTGTGTCTGCTTGTACCTCCCCAAGATTTTAGGGCATTTCGGTTTTGTGAAACAGATTACCAGGCTGTTGAGGTTTTTTAGTTGTTGTTATGGTTGTTGGAGAAGGGGAACTGCATTTGTTGGCCACCCTAAAAGGATCCTGGCTGAGAAATTTTCCCTGCAGCTCATCAAGTACAAACCCACTGATTCTTCTCAAATGCTTCTGTGATACAGATGCATGAGAGCTACTCATGAAGAAATGGACTGGCATGAAAGGGAAGGAGGGTAAAAAGGTCGCAGCTGGGAAAAGAAATGGTTCAGAGATAGTTTTTGCAGGCTGGCATTTGTGTTTGCAGGTCAAAGTCAGTGTAAAGTTGTAAATGCTCTGCTGTGTTCTGCTCTGGAAAGGAGAGAACGGCGCAAGACAAGCAAAGTGCCGAAGTCTAAATTTAATTTGACACACCATGAAAATGAGACAATTGTGTGCTAGCTGGTTGAGGTCCAGAGATGTCACCTCCCATTACTATCATTTGTTGAGTGGTTGCCAACATCTGTCCGTTTTCACAGCCCCATCAATGCTATAGAAGAGTATTTCTGGGACTCCTCGGCAGCCTGAGGAAGAGCGGAGCTTTGTTTTTTGGGCGCTAATCCCCTTAAACAACTTCCTCTTTCCATGGAACCGGGTTTTCTTAATGCCTTTTTGTGTGTTTTGCTTTGTTTTGTTTTGTGTTAATGACCAGTGCTCTTGGGGCTGTTTCCAGGTCTCCCTGAAAGGTCAGGTCTACTTTTCTCTTTGCTTGCCATTCATATGGCGAGTAACAAGTGCTCCTCCTGCCCCCTTCCCTCAGGCTTTGAGGCTGCTGTTTGCTGACCTCATATCTCTGCTTTGGGGTTGAGGGTGGTTATTTCATTATTTTGCTCTTTAGAAAAACAAAAGCCTTCCTTAAAACCCTGTGAATTTACATCCCTTTTCCCTGTTTATCACTACTTGTCCTGAATATCTGGGTAAATAAAAAGTGTATCTGCATGTTTCAGCCTTTTCTTTGCAGAGTGATGCACTGAAAGACACTGGATACTGGGAGGATTTTTTCCACCTGCAGCTCTGGACAGGCATCAGCTCTGCTTTAATGTTGGCCCCTGTTCTTTTCTCCCACAAGCATTGTTCTGCATTTCAGAAAGCAAAAATCCAGCACATGTAGACATGTGTGTGACATGTTTATATAGTCACGGTTCTAGACTTTGGATGTGTTGTGTGTAAGCAGGTGTCCCCAGATAATCTAGAATATACCAGGTGTGCCATTTTTATAGAGATACATGATATAACCACTTAATTAAACTAGATATACATCATAAGGACTGCATCTATATTTGATTCATTCAAGGTCTTGGTGGTGTTGAGAACCCGCAAGCTATACTTGAAGTTGCTCAGTGGTATAAAAGATTGTTGGCTCTTGGGAGCAGTCCAACTGATAAAGCTTACATTGGAATAGGTGACAGTTGAATTTGCATGTGTAAGGTAGCAATTCTGACTCACTACATTGACCGTATGAAGTCATCTACAATTCTGAATGATCAGACCATGAATGATGTAGTTAGATACGGAAAAGTCTGACAGGGTACGAGAGGGTTTTACTTATGGTGAGTCCAGCCTTCAAAGTAGCAACGAGCTCCTCTCTAAACAAGGACCTACCTTTTTATGACAGTATTCATTTCCAAAATTCAGAGCCAGGTAGCTAGTACAAGCTGGATGAATTTTGCTTCCTTTTCCCTCCATTACATACTTAGAATTTGCGCTGTTTCTCAGATTGGCTCATCCAAAGCCATCTATATACCAGCTTCCTGGAAGAGAATTACCTCTATCCCAGCCAAAACCAGGACACTTTTCAAAATAGTTTGGGGCTTTTTACTCACATCATGGCTCCTTTTCATTAGAAAATAATCTCTTGTTTGTTTTCCCCCCTCATTCATCACTCTGTGACCCACTACTGTTCAGGGTTTCAAAAGCGAATTGATTGCAGAGAGTGCCACTTTTGGACCAGGTGAGGTTAGAAAACAAGTGCTGAGATGCTAATATGAGCCCATCTCTGGTCCACAGCCACAACTGACATGGTAAAAGTAGTACTGGGGAAGAAGCTGTGTTCTTTAGAGGAGGAAAATAAAAGGATCGCATATATTATCATCATCAGTGGTTTATTGATCACACTGTGGTTGAGTTTTGGTTAAAAGAACATCTTCCAATATATAATGACATAGAGTTCTCTGTGGTAGAGATGCAATGTGCCTATTTGATCACACAGTCATTTGCATTTGAGGGAAAGTTTTAGCATCTTCTACTGCAGGATTTTCCCTGGTGATTGTAGTGAGGTAAGCTCCCTGGTAGCTAGTGCCAGGACAAGGGGAAAAGGTCTGAAGTTGCCTCAGGGGAAGATTAGGTTGGGGTCTCCCCTATTGTATCCTTGGCTGTGTCATAATGCTACAGATGGCACCTAGCTGCATTTCCCTTGCTCTTGGGCCTGTCTCTTCCTTCTCAAATATAAAAGTGGTTTGGACATTTGGTTCACTTAGGCACAGGAATGCCTGAGGGCTAGACTTTCAAAAGTAAACATGGGGCCGCCAGGGATGGGACTGAGTTGCCTGAATGTGGAGTCTATGGACAGGTCTAGAGACATGGCTGCAACTCAAGGAAGGCAGTGGTATCCTATAGGTCCTAGTGCATTATACCCACCCTTATATGGACAGTTGGGTCCCTGAGCCTTTTGATTCCAACCTCTGAGTGTTCATTGGCATCATGGCCGAGATATTCAAAGGTCTTGGCTCAGAAAAGCTGAGCTGGATTTTGAGACCCACATTGTCCCTATCCACAAATGCATTCCTTCTGGCAGAAACTAGGCATGCAGAGCAGAAAACATATAAAATAATAATCATCAGTAATATTCATCACACCTTCCAAATATGTTTCAGCTGTTTCCAGGTAAAATTTTGGACCAGGAATTCTGGGAGCAGGAGAGGTTTGTTAGAGTAATAGTAGTAGAAATACCCAGGACAGTTTTTGGTCCCTAGGGTTCAGCCAAGTGAAAATTCATCCACTGTAAAATCATCACAGCCTGCTTGCTTAGGTGGCCATGACCTCTGCCACTTTCATCCTGTAAATACAAAGTGGCCTCTTCCCTCTTCCAGCAAGGAACAGAAAATGATTCATTGCAGTCAAGCATCTCAGTGCTCAGAGTAGGCAGTAGGTTTTTCTCAGGACTTCTGAAAAGCCTGTTGATTCAATGGAATATATTGGAAGGCAAAGATGTGGTAGAGGGAAACTCTTATTTTCAGTCTCTCTGTTTCTACTAATTTTTGCCATGCTAAGACACCTAAATCATTACTGATTCTGCAGCCTCTGCACCAGCATCCTACTCTCTGCACCAGCAATCTACCTACCTTGCTAGCTGCAGTTACAAAATGTGCCTCTGGCCTTTTAGAGTTAAATCACACCCCAACACTGTATGTTTCTATGTTACAGTCTCACATTTGGCAAGGATGTGGTTTTCTTCTGTGGCAATAACTCCATTTTAGGCTTCTGAACTGCAGCTGGTTCGGTGGGAAAGCCAAATTCAAGTTTAAATTGCACGCTGAGCACAGGAGGACAAATAGGACAGAGGGAGAAATGGAGACAATGCAGTGCAGTGATTGTCACCCAAATGCTTAGCAAAACCAGCCCTTCCTTACTCTTTGCTTTGGCTTCTGCTCATACTGAAGGCACCACCACAATACATCACAACTCTTTTCATCCTCTATGGCAGGCACCTAAACAGACTTTGCATCCTGGCTTGACTCTGTACCGCAGTGCTGCAGTACACACGGAACCCTTATATGCCACCTTTTTGCTTGCTAACATCTGCTAAGTCCTTGTCAGTGCTTAGAGGTCTAGGGTGAGCCCTCTGGCTTTAGGGTCTGCAGAGTGCATCACGGTGCTCATGGGAGGTAGTTTCTGCAGCCAGTCCTCATTCAGTTACAAGAGGCTCAGAAGACTTCCCAGGAGTATGAAAGATTTGTAGGTGGGGATGTCTGCTCCTTAAACTGAATGATGCAATGGCTACTCTGAAGCTCCTTCCAAAAGGGCTGCAAATTTCTAGGAACACAGGGTAGGCTGGGTGGGGACTAGCTATGTCACTGAAGAAGCTGTATTCAGTCACTGAACCCAATCCTGTTCGATGTTGTGACACAGAAAAGAAGATTCTCCTTCCTTTTTGCCCAGCAGGCAGTCATGGTTTGTCATCAGTGTGTTTGTATCTTCAGGGAGGGATACACTCTTCTTTGCTGGAAGATCAGCAGCCTGTGTGTCTTCATGAATAAGGACCAAAGGTTCTTTGTCCACCTTCCTGGGAGATTTGCTAATAAATTGAGAAGAAAGAGGGCTTAGCACATTAATGACATTCCTCCTCTCACTGGCAAGCAGTGGACACCTCTTGTGCTAGGGGCTCAGGATAGCTCTGATGTGTCTGGATGGGTACAGCTGTGCGATTAAAACATCTGCTCACATCCTCAGAGTGTTCACCATACTGGCTGCTGTTGGGCAGAGGGTCAGTGCCTGCTCATGCTCGTTGCTAAATCTGCAGCAGCACCATGTTTGACAGAATGGGAACTGCTGGACATGCTCAGCATGGAGTTCTCTAATGCCAGCACTGATACCATGTCTGCATCATCTTCCTTCTTTAGAGAACAAAAAAAAAAAAAAGCTTCATAATCTGAAGTCCCTCAAAATCATAGTTGTAAACTGACAGCAAAAAGAACTTTGAAAGAAATATTTGGCCAACCAATTATTAAAATGTAAGGACAAACTCTTGAAACTATTGCATAATCCTCCAACCCCATAATGAAAAAAATGGCCCTTTCCTAAAACCATCACCTGGCTCCAAATCATTATTTCATTTCAAATAAAGTTGATACTGAAATAATGAGCCCAGTTATATGCATTATATTTTAATAATCTTCCAGACCATCACATTTACCCTGATGTGGCTTCAGAAGAAAATGTTTAAAGCATAATCATCATACAAGGGCTGGGTTCTTTTCCCCGTAAATCTCGTCTGAGTGTGACACATGGGCTTCACAGCTATTTGGTCTTGTTTCCAGGGGGATAAAACTCCCATTAAAACATCCATTAAAACATGGGATGCACAACTATGTCAAAGTGGCTTCTGACCTAAACCGCTCCTTGTTCTCCTGATAGGGCTGGAGACCACACACAATGACTTAAGAGACAGTAATTCCTGGTGGATCTTGGTTGTCTCCTCACCCTTCTAACAGAAGGTGACATTTTACACAGAGAAGATCTTACTGAAAAATTTCAGCCCATACTGAAAAAAATTAAAGTTGAGTTGAGACAGATGTCATAGCGTGGGGACTACAGTAGAGGACTACCTCAGGGCATGTTGGGTTAACCCAGCCAGATGCATTCTCCAGCTCTTTTCTTTTTTCCTTCAAAGAAAGCCTCTGGTCTGCTGAACTGTTCCTAACGTTCAACAACAGGAAGTTTCTAAGTCCTTGCCTGTGCTGAATTTTCATGTCACATCCTCCCAAACTGCGCGTGGCAACATGAGGTGTTTATAGCCAAGCTAATATTTACGGCCCTGCTCTGCAGCTCTGCTGCTTCTTCCTGGAACTGTGACAGCACTTCGTGGGGGGGCTTCCACTCATAGGTGGGTGTTGTGGTTTGTGTGCCAGGCCCCCAGCTTCACAGCGAGGCACTTTGATGTACCAGCGTGCAAGCACCTCTCTTCTCTCAGATACTACTCTCTTAAGTAGAAAGAACACCAAACACAGATGAAAATGCCCCTTTTTCCTACTTTTTTCTTGTTTCATTTTTTTCAGCCTAGTAAGTGGTTCTAGCAGTTTGAAGCCCACCTGATTCCACATACATTTATTTAGCAATATTTTCTTCTGCTGATAGTGTAATTTTTGGAACAAAGGCTGTCAGGGGAACTGGATGCTTTTCCCCTGAACAGCACCCTCAGGACCTGCTCCCAGGTCATCCTGGTCTCTGAATATTTTCTGAACACTTAAATTTCAAATTGTTCCTACCAGCCTGGCTTGTAAATATCTGAGCGATGATGCACACAGCAGCTCTTACAGAAGTCTTACATAGGCCAGAATGTTAAAACTCACTCTAGGGAGTATTCTGCTTTATTTGTGAAGTATCATAACTGATTTCAATGATGCTGCTCATCAACTGAGGTGCTTTCAGTCAGAACAGCAAAATACTGGATTCTGTACCTTCTAAAAAGGAAAATGTCTGCACGTGGGCAAATTCTGCACAGGTACTAATTTTTGCAGTTTATCCTGTTCAGAACTAATATGGAAAAACATCTCCCTGCTTTTTAAAATACAGTAAATGTACCGTAACACAGTCAGTAAGTACTGACTGCACGCTTCATTCAAAACACCACTGTTTCCTTTCTTTGCTCATGTTGGGTAACAATCATTCTTCTTAAATTGTCTGATTTCTTTTTGTAACTCCAACTAGAGAAGTAAGTATTCTGGTTGAGGAAAAGTACCCAAGTCTGACTCAAGCACCCCCGTTCATTAACACGCTGCTGTTTTGCAGCAAGCACTTCAAAGAAAAAGGATGCGAAATCAATTTGACACATTTATTTCATGTTTTGTGCCATAGTACGAAGATTATTGAAAGGCTGAGTTGGAGACTGCAACTGAAATGCTGTCGTCCTGTTTAAGGAAAAGAAATGGCCAAAAATTCTTGGTTTTTTTTCCAACAATAACCCCTAAAACTTGATTTATCTGAATAAAGCCCTACTTGATGTCAAGTGCAGGCAGAAGGGTGAGCATAAAAATTTGAGGATTGCCCTTTGATTTAGTGCAAATCATCTCCACTACCCAAGGATCTGGCCTTTAGAAACATCCTTGTGAAAGGTCCTCTAGCTTTCATGGCATCAGTGACTGACTTGTCTTCAGTTGAACTGCGTTGAAGTCCAGTGTCTTTCTACTAGAGTGCAACAGATACCAGACCTCTCATGCACCCTGCTTCCCATCCTTTGATTGCTTCTACTTAGAGATTCAAGAAAAAACCCTTATCTTTCTTTTCCTTTCTGTCTCCATTTAGATCTTTGGCTTCTGCCATTGTTGCTAGTCCTTTGCAAAAGGACAAAACTCAGATGGAGTTTAGACAGCTGTTTCTGGTTGGAAGCTGTCCTTAGTCCTTGGTGGGATGGGCTACTGGGAAAAAATTGCCCCCTTTGCCTCCTCTCTGAAAGTTGCACATATGAATCTTTCTGTTACTCTAGTTCAGCATTTAAAAAGTAGTAGAGGGATGTGGAGACATTTAACCCGACCCTCTTCTGGATGATGGAACGAAGAAGGATCTGTAAATATCAAGGTGGTCACTGGTTTCCATCTGTAGGTTTTCTTTAAAGCTGAGGATTGTTTGCTGGAAGTCATGGTTCCCTTCCTTCTCACACTTCTTCAGAAAGTGTTTCAGAATTGCCATTCACCTAGCAAAAAATTAGTATGAAGGAACTTGGGGATTTCCCTTGCCTCTGCAAGTGTTTTTTAAAGGCAGGCCTTCATTTCTCCTGGAATGCGAAACACCCGTAGCCAACCGCTACACAGTTTTGGGAATACGCCTATATTCCGCTGTTCCTCTGTGCAGATTTACATACAGCTGCTGCTTTAGGGGGCCAAGCTGGTTTATCTGGTATATCTTAAGACATTTTTTTCTATGAGCTAGGCTAACTGTGTAGAAATGACCCATTTCCTACTTCGCCATCGAAGGAAGCCTTTGAGACAATGGAGAAAAACATTTCCTCTTTTCCCTCCACTTCACGCTGTGTCCATGAATATTGTGTTTCCCACTGGGGCTGTCCCCCTATATTGAAAATGCAGGCAGACAGGATGGGAAATAACGCTCACAGGGCTCCTTACTCCTGGCTGGTGACTGCCCTGTATCCCATGCTCAGTGTAGGAAATCCACTGAACGTGGTATCCTGAGGTGAGGGAGCTGTGTGTTCAGAATGACCCGGGTACTGCTGATAACAACGCTGGAGCAGGCCAGAATAATCCAAACCGTGCTTTTCTACATGAAATCGCTCCCATTTTGCTGGTGGAGATTTTAAAACAAAGCCAGATGACCTTTGTTTCAATGTGGTTATTTAGTTTCTGGGAAGAGAAACGACATGCTTGTATTTTGGGGCTATTTCTACCTGACTTCTCTCATTTTGCTCTCATGCACAAAAGGAGGGTGACGCTGTGAGGTTTCCAAGTCTGAGGAAGTTACCCCATTTCCAGATGAGAAAAGAGTACAGATGTTGTGTGAAAGTGTTTCAGTCGCTTTGTCTTCTAAGATTTTAAACATGTTCCCCTGCATTTTTAAATAATAGAGAATAAAACTAAATAGCTGGGGTTTTTCCCTCTTTTGGTTGTAGTTGGTTGGTTGGTTTTTAACATGTAAAGAAAGGTAAGCTCTTGATTTATTTCTCCCTCTTCCAGGGAGTGCTTGGACTGCTAACACCTCTCATTCCTCTGGGCCAATCTTTTTTATGAGTGTCCAGTGATGTAAACACTAGAAGACTAAAAACGTAATGTTTATTACTCATCATAGCTCTGCCTAAGGTTGAAGTGGTTTATTAATTCACATTAGCAAAATAAGAATACAGCTCCATCCCAGGAGAACAACTCTTGCTCTCCCAAGGAAAGGACCTGTGCCTGTTGTGAATAAGACCTTGCCTAAATTCCAGGCGGCCATAAAGGAGGTAGCAAGAAGCATTTGCAGGACACTCTAATATCTGGAACTCATCCACAGAAATGCAATAAAGTATTTTTAAATACATACGAATCTTCGAAATCTTTGGAAATCTGAGCAGTTTGCTTTGAGAATGCCCATAAATTAAATATCTCCCAGACCTGCAAACCACGTCTGTTGCCAGAATTTAATCCCAAATCCCAGAAAGAAGCTGGCTCATAAAGTGTGCAGGGGTACTCCTGTGTGTGCAGATAGATCATCTCCTTTTGCAGGGTCCCCAGCAAATCTCCAGCATTTCCAATATGCAAAATCAACTTGCAGCTGCATAACTGCTACAAAGGGGATTTCTGCGTTACAAAGAGATTGTTTTCTTGGTGGTGTTGCTTTAGGTACGGCAAGGACTTCACAGGCAATTTGGAATCTCCTCCCACTGAACCAGACTCTGGATGAGCTACCAGGCTTGGCTCCCTGGAAGGCAAGAGTCCTGAGTTTCTTGAGTTCAGATAAATGGTCATCCACACACATGGTGAGGTTTTCTAAGAAGTACATATGTGTACACACAGAGTGTTATCCCTTCAACTTTCATTTCCTTAGGAAGGCAGGAACCCTCAGACCACCCCCCCACACACACACACACGGGTGTGCACACAGGCAAATAGACATTTTGAGAAGTTCGACGAGTTTACCAAGCTGTACTGGTTCCTGAAGTGCTGTTTTGTCCCCTTGCCCATTTATACAGGCTGCGTTGGCAGGAAGGGAATATGTGTGGTTGCTGTACTACTTCTGTGCCATTGCAAATCTCTACTTCTCCACACAATAACCCGACTTGCAGGTTTGGTAACGCTTCTGCCTAATTTCTATTCCTGCAGCTGAAAATCTTTCCTCTTCCTACATTATCGAGTTCTGACTGTTAAAACCAGAACCCAACCAACATGGTCAGTGTTTAACCATCATCCATTCTATAAAATGTCTGCATGTTGTTTCCTGTCCCCTCCCTAGATAACTGGGATGGATTTTTACGTTCCTTCTGGCAGACGGTTAACACATGTTCATCATATACTTTGCATCTGTATTCAAGTATTTTAAACCTCAGCTTGGTTGCTTTTATGTGATTTCCTCTGTGCAAGGAAACGAGGGTCAGACTTATCCATCAGCTTCTCAAGTAACCTCGTTCTTCAGTTGCTGGTGGTCTCCATGACTATGCTGCGCTGAGGTAGGACCGACACTTCAACTGATGTTTAGTTCCCTGGATCCTTCCAGCAAGTGAGATGTGCAATTCCTCGGCTATTCAGTAGGATAAGATGATGAAATCTCTCTTTTGTGTTTTGGTGTGGGTTTTTTTTTTAAAACCATCCAGCAGATAAAATGGCATCTCTCCCTGTGCTCTGGAATGTCATTGTGGTGGCCTCTTACACACAAGTTTTGTCAGCTTAAGTAAAACAAATACCCCGCTCATTTGCCTCAGGTTGCAAAGTAACAACTAGGCATTTACTGTTGTTACAGGGAACCATAATTATTATCAATTACTCAGTATGGAAACACGTTTTGTATACTCAGTGGATTTAGACCTATTTTCATTCCAGTCTAATTAGAAAGCTACATGGTAATCTCTAGCCTCAGGCTTTTCCTACCCATCCTTGAGTGACTGCTTAACTTATCCCTTCAAAATAAACAAAGAGCTGCCACCTCCATAGCAAAGCTGCCAAAAGAGGCCCCGTACATAGTGACACAAAATTAAGAGATGATTTTAAAATTTCTCTTTAGAAATTCCCTTTTATTTTCCTTTGCAAAATTGTCTACTAACTCCTAGCTTCAATGGGAAGATTTAACTTTGAAATTCGAGTTCAGCATTTCTAGAATAACATTTTCTTTCGTACGTGCTGGGAGAGGAAGAACACAGATTTGAAGTGAAGGATAGTTAGTTGAGTACACAACAAAAAAGATACATTCTGGGAGTATGAAGAACTGAAGCAGGCACCTGAAAGAGGTTATGGGCTCTCCTTTCTTGTATGCTTTCCGTTAGGTAAACATGTGTTAGGGTTAGCGTAGGGATATCAGACTCTGCCTCTGAGCAAAAAATGGCATTAGATGACCTCATGAGGTTACTTTCAGCCTTAATTTTCTAAGATTAAGTTCAAATTAGACAGGAGGCCAAACTGTACAAGTCACAGAACTTAACCCTCTACTTTTAAAAGTCAGGGTGCCCACTGTCTGCCCCGAAAGATAACAACAGACCCTCCATTTGAGAACTGCTGCTGCAGGAGGAGGTAGACATGGAGGTGAGAGGATGCTGACGGTCCATCTCCAGGATGGAGGCTGTGAGCAACACCAGTTACAGTGGGTCATTCCCCTGGCCTCTGAGACTGGGAAGGTACTTAAGGAAGGGTTCAAAGGGCGTCTGCCCACATTTCCTTGTGGAAGACAAAGAACTGACTGAAAGAAGAAGGGTCCTAGGGTTTGGGTCTCTTGCTCCCTGATGGGATTTGGTGGGTGTCTATGAAGTAACTGAATGTTTGCTGGAAGGCAGCTTGAGGCCCAGCTTCCACATCCCAGGTGAGCATCCAATTCTCTGGGTTCCTGATGCACTCTCTGACTTCCTGTGTTACCTCTGTCCTAGTTTAGGCAGTGGAGCAGAGTGGAGTAAGTCTCTCTAGGCAGATGGGAGGACCACTTGAAGGTAACATGCTAAGGTGGCCTTATAGGAGGTTGAGAAACCATCATCAAGGACCCGTTTCACACCAGACAAAGGTTTCAGCTCTCGCTTCTGCTGTTCCAGAAATAAGATTTAGCCATTGGGCCTCTTGATAAAAGAGAGGCATTGTCTTTGTAGCCTCCTGGGGAAGGGACTGTTTACAAGGGCATGTAGTGATAGGACAAGGGCACGTGGTGATAGGCTTTAAGCTGAAGTAGGGTAGATTTATATTAGATATCAGGAAGAAATTATTCTCTGTGTAGGTGGTGAGGCCCTGGCACAGGCTGCCCCTCCCTGTCAGTGTCCAAGGCCAGGCTGGATGGGACTTTGGGCAACCTGGTCTAGTGGAGGGTGTCCCTGCCCATGGCACTGAGGGGCTGGAACTAGATGATCTTTTGAGGTCACTTCCAAGCCAAACTACTCTGTGATTTCTCCTGGGCATGGGGTATGGGGAGTTGTCATGAACAGGCCTGCTGCAGGACCAGTATTTAACATGTATTAGGCACAAAGCAGTTTGGAGCTGAATGAAAGGGAAAATGAGGTTTGGTGTCTGCAGGCTGAGGTCTGGGTTCTCAGGGTGCGAACCGCAGGCTTTGTGCAGACCATGGCAATTAGGCACCTAAACCACCCACACAAATCTCATCCCATCAAACTGTGGTATTTATTTAGGTTTATAATTATGTTTATATTTGTATTTTAGGGGGAAACGTGAACAAACCTCTTTGCCAAAAGAAAACAGCTCATTGCACAAGTGACATTTGTGCCAGTAAGAAGGGGCCCCACATGACAGAGATGGTCACACCAACTGACGTGCAGCCAGAAGGTGTTGGATACCAGAGCAGTGGCACTTCCATGAGAATTTGGGTAGTTTAGAGCAGAAGTCTCCCACTTCAGCAAAGGGCAAGTGGGTGCATATATCCTCACATGCACTGCCGTGTGCGTGACACCACGTGTGTTTTAGTTGTGGGGTGGATATGCTCTTTGGTCGTGGGAGAAGCCGGAGCTGCTCCTGTCCATTTCCAGGGTTAGGTAGCCTGACTCTGGCAAACAGTCAGACCCTGTTTCTCGGTATCATGTTAGTATTTACTCTCTGGGATATACAGTGGCTTTAGGACCTCAGGAAGAGCCATTTGTGCAAATTACCAAGCAAATCAATGGTATGTGCATTCCAAAGACTCATAACTCAGGCAGAAAAAAAAAAAAATCATCAGATTCCTCAAAGGAACTTGTTTAGGGTGGCAGTTTCCTTGCCATATTTCAGCTCTCTGTCTCCAGCTATTCAGGCTGTGTAAAATAAATCACTGTCTGGTTTTTTCCTTCTTTATTTTCCTGAACAATGGGGGGGGTGTGATCAGTTTGTTTGTGCTGGGTCTTTTCTTTTTTTAAATAATTCTCCTCTCCCATAAATCCAAACAAAACCTGTGACTGTTTCAGTTGACATCTCTACCCTAAGGCTTAAACATGCAAAAACTTTCAGTGGGCTTAAAGTAGTATTTCAAGCAGGAGAAGTCAGAATAGCTTAGCTGTTTTGCCCACCGCTGGAATGTAGCGCAAGCCATGTACATGAACCAGGCCTCACGTATTAAAAAGCATCAATAAGAAGCAAGTCCCATTCCCCCCTTTAGAAGCTATAGGGTTCATTCTACTTGGGAAGGATGCTGAGTCCAGAGTCCTGTTAGGTGGCCTCATCCCAGACAGCAGTGAGTCCACGTAAAATCACAACCAGTTGTGGGACTTTTTTTTTTTGCCAAAGCCAATTGCTTCCCTTTGAAGTCCTGTTGGTGAGGAGCATGTTTTATTACACATGGTGTTAACACCAGTTCAGGATTTTAACTCCTTTTTCATATTAAAATAAGAAATTGTGTCCATGAGGGCTTGAGACCGGCTTTTTAACTACAAGCTGCAGTTCTTTTTCTTCCCTCAGATGAAATAAAGGCACTGCTTGGGATCAGGAGACCAAAAGGATGTTTCTGAGCTAAAAGGCAGGCAGAATAAACTTGGCTTGTCACCAAGTTGCACTGAATTTGACAAATGAAATTTCATTAGAAGTGCAGGGGCGGTTGTGTAACTGACAGTAAATAACCGTCTCCCCAGAGTCTCACACTTTTTCCAGAGTCTATTTTCTCTTCAGACTCCATTCTGCCAGGGACAATATTTTAAAAGCAAAACCCAGAGCTAAGCGTCAGAGTTAGAAGTCAGTAGATAATAAAAGGTCAAGTGTATTTTTTCCAGGAGCTACTGGAATTCATGCCATTATTTTATCTTTTCATCCTCCCTTGCGCTTTCTCTCACAGTTGTTACTGCTGAAGGGTCCAACCCAAGGCCATGAATCTAGACAAATTTGGGGATGGATCCAGAGCTTCATTGTGTAGTTGACCGTTTTCTCTGCAATGACCTGATGCAAAACCCAAGCACCATCCCCACGACCCTGTGCTCTGAGAAATCTTGGAACTGTTTCAGACCTGGGTCTGAAATTCATGGCTGATGACCCTTCTCTAGTCATCATGCTTCAGTAATTCAACATACAAATAAATGTGTATCATCATTCATCCCACCAAACCACATCTGTGCATGGAGCTACTTTTGCTCTCTCAGGGTATTACAAACCCATGAAGTATGTCTCCTCTTGCCTGTTACTGAGGAAAGAAAAGGGATTCTTTGTCTTCTTTCTTGCTGCTTCTGTAAAGAAGGTTTTCTGCTCTTTCTGGCTCGGGGATGTAAGACACTTCAGTTTCCAAACAGGAGTTTCTGTCACTGCAGTTTGTGTTTTCTGTAAGGATTAGCTGTTGAATTTACTCTTCTGGCCACCCCTTGCTACTCCTCAGATAGAATATGGGCTGGGGTGGCCTTGACCGTGCAGCAGCTTCTGCTCTGAAGCCAAGGCAGGAGGTCTAATGGTTTTCCAAAGTGTGGGAATGAAGCTTTTCCTGCATGGACACTGTCACTTGTGATTGACTGACGCTGGCTTGAGGGAGCACCTGAGTGCTATTCACAGGAGGCTTCCCCCTCGGTGGCACAGTCGGCATCTCTGCTTACAGGTGGCACTCTGAAGGACACCTACTTCTGAAAACACATCTCTGTTGTTAGCCACAGTTTTGATTATGTGTTTTGTAAGTGAATTCTTTCCTTCCCTGGCATGTAAGTAAAGAGCCAACTTCTTGTCAGCAGGCAAAAGCAGGCGTATGAAACACCAGTTTCGTAAGTACACAGCAGCATCTCCAAGCAGACAAGAGATGGAAAAGGAGGTGTCCTCCAACTCATTCTCTAGTTTTCTTTTCAAAAACTTGATGCCATGTGTTTTGGGCAAAACCCATGTCCATCAGAAGGGCAGAACTAGGACATCAGCTTCTTAATTTGGTTGATAGTTTAATTTGCTGGGAAACAAGCCCTGTGTATCACATGCTTCAGCTGATAAAATCAGCTGGACTTCACTGCCTTCCCTCATCGGGACAAGTTGTTCATGTAAATGGAAATCATCCCACTGATAGTTTATGGGAAGAGGACTTTGGGAATAGAGGGAACAGAGCCCCAGTCTTCGCTCTTCCTAGTTTCCTAAAGCCATAGGTGTTCACAGAACTAATACAAAGAGTCTATTTCCAGTGTAGATGAAGCTGGAGCACCCAGTTTCTTGGTACAATTTCTGGTTTTTAGAACCATAGTTAAAGCTTTCAAAAATCACTGATAGCCCAGATGTCTTGCCACTGCTCTCAGTAGAAGGTAATCCTAGATGACCTTCCACAAATCCCTTTTAATTAGCCTCTTTCCCAGAGTGTGCCATGTCAGCAGATGATTAATACATTAATCTTACTGTATTTGCAGCTGATTATTTATTCTTTCTCTACAGATGGAATTTTATTTTGAGGCCCCCTTAAGTTTTAGGTCATCATCTTCTACTTCAAAATCTATTCTCACCCTCAGAGAGTCTGGTCACATTTCAGGAGGGGTGGTGGTAGGGGGATGTTCTAAAATAAAATCTTGTAGAGGATACTGCACAAAACACTGCCCACAGTCAGACAAACAACATACCCAATTCTGCCAGCAGTCCTGCTGCTTAAGAACAAAAACTGTCTGTCATGAAATCAGAATTCTCAAGTTGATTGTGATGCTATCAGACAAGCTAATGAATGCCATGCCACTCTACAAGCTCACATGGGAAGCAGTGGTAACCCATTTTTTAATGGCACCAAGTTGTGTAGGATTGAGGCAACAGATACACTTTTTGGTCTTGAGAAAGAAGAATTTATTCTGGTTATTACTGAGAAATAATAAGAAATGGCTCATATGCAAAAAGAAAAATCAAATCCCATTATGGCCCTTGATATTCACCGTTGTACAGGACAGCAAATAGCTGCTTGTAAGAAACATCTGGGGGATTACATTGAGCTAACTAGATTTGCTGGAAAACATGTCCTGTGTGTCCCCTGCTGCAAATTTCATCTGAACTTGGGTCATCAATCAGATGTTAAGACTGAAATGTAATGTAACATTAGGGAGGGTCAGCAGAACATTGAGCTTTGTATTCAAATTGTACAATCTGTGTCAGGCATTAACTGCGCCTGCTGCTGTGTGTGGCATATAGAAAGCCTTTTGCAACTGGACTCAGTAGCCCCCTGACAGCAGTTTGCCGGACCCTTTCTGGTTTTGAGAAAAAAAAGGCGATGAAATAGGTAACTGCACTTTTGCCACCTCTGGGTTTTATAAAGGTATGACTTCATGGATGGTGGTAGGGAACAAAGATGGCAAGGTTCAGGGTAGCGGTTGGTCACATGGACCGCGTGGAGTCTGGAAGGAGGATCTATCAATCTCCTTCAGTTCAGTTTATCTGTCCTGGCAATAATCCGGGTACCAGCAGAAGCCTATATGGTAGGTGTGGTTTAGAAGCCACTGGAAGGGTCTACGTTTTGAGACTTGAGGCACAACCTGGCCTATGATCGCTGGAGGCTCCCCTTTGGGGAAACTGCTGGGTTATTTGTGTCTTAGCAAGGTGGCTGGTTTTATATCAAAGCCAGCACGTGGATTAGATGCTCAGTTAATTGTTCCAAACACGGTGGTTCCTGCATGGCCCAGCTGTCAGGCTGGGTAGAGAAGCTCTGTCAGATGGTGAAAGCACACTGTAAAAGAGATCTGCCACTAACTTCCTGCAATAGCTGTACATATACCATATAGTTACACGCTGAGAATCAGGTCCTACAAGACCCCACCAGTGCTCTGTCATTTGCTGAAGTCCTTGCAAATGGAGGGTATGCCATACATGGCAGAACGGGAGCCTCGGTCACCTGTCATTTGAACAGCAAAGGGGAAAAGCCAGAGAATGGAGGAATCTGATGGTGAAGAAGTCTGAGACATACTCCAGAGGACACTTTGTGCAGTGGTTATTTTTCACTGTTTCCCACTATGTTCTGGGAGTCAGTAAAGACTTTCTGAAGGTATTTGCTTGATAGAACAGCCATTGCTTGTTTTAATTAGCGTGGGCCCATTTTTAATAGGTGCCAGATGAAATTTTGAGTGGGATCTTGCATGTGTTTCAGTATTAATGCAAAAAGATGGGCCTGGCAGAATTTGAGCTTGCATCCCAATTATTGCAGGTCTAGTACCACAGGTCTGGTCTGGCACAGCATAGGGGGAGTGGCAAGACTCATCCAAATTAAATTTTGTGGGTTGGGGCTGTCTTTTGTGTTTCCCTCGAAAGACTTAAAACACATAAAGGCCATTTAGGTTCCTTTTCGTTCAGCCCTGTTCAAGTCTGCTGAGGTCTTCTGTTGAAAGCAAGAAACGACAGCCTGTGGTGGGTAGCTTTTCTATTAAGAGACAGTTAAGCATGTCAGCAATCTTTGGCTGATAGCAAACCAATCAAGCTCCTCTCATGTTCCCTCACATAGAGCCTTTAAGCCTTGCTGACATGCCTGGAGTTGAAAAAACCCATGATGAGTTGTGATAATAGCTTGCTAAAAACAGAGCACAGCCACACCTTGCAGTGCCTACAGCCTAAGGGAACAGATCTGCCAGCCTGTATCTGCCCTTAAATGCCAGGAACCAAATCATTGGCAATAAACCACAATGGCTGTTCTCCATCTGCAATCAATTTCTGTTTAACTAATGATGTTAAGTAGAAAATAGCCACAGGCAGCTCTGATTAGATTCTTGAACAAACAGTGGCCTTAGCTCAAATGCTTCATTAACAGGGAGGGAAGCAGCCACAGGCTTTTTTTTTTTTTTTTCCAGGCATCTGTAGTGGATAGGGTTTGTGTGGCTGTTGGAGGGCAGGGATGGCCCAGCTTGCTGCTAGCATCCTTTGCTTTTAAGACAGAGGGAAGCATGTCTCTGCTGTGCGGCCTGGACAAGCATGGTGTGCTCGTAAGAGCAAGGCAAGCTCTGCAACCCAGTGAAAAGAGTAAGTCTTTAGGCTCGATTGTGGAAAAAGTCAAGCAGGATCTGGGGTAAGTTCTTGGTGTCTGGGGGGAAATTACAGAGCTGTGTCTGTCTCTGAGCTCTCAGAGAGCCTGAGATAAGCAGCCCTCTGTGTTTCCTGTCTCGGCCTGGAGCAGGCGTGGGTTGCGAGTGCTGGTGGCATTGCAGCCTGCTTGAGCAGGTCACTTGTGTATAGTTAAGGGTGGTTTTTTTGAGGCTCAACAGCAGAGAGAGGTTCAAGATGTGATGTTGGGATGGAAGTCAAGTACAAAATTGGTAAAGAGCTGAAGGTGATAACGTGCCTTTCATTTGACTCTCTAAAAGCCATGCACGCATAACGCTTCTCAACTTTTCTAGGTTTCAGGTTATTCACTCTTTAAGTTAGGCTTGGGTTTTGGGTTTTTTTATGCCATTTGTAAGTTAAAAAACTCAGCTGTCTTAAAGTGGAAATTCTGTGCTAAGTATGCACACAGGGCTTGGCTGTTCTCTTGCTAACAAAATGCCATGCCAAATAAATAATCATGAGCATAAAGGAATGTCCTGAATGAGATAAGGGAGAAAAAGAATAAAACAAAATAAGGCTCCTTAAAAATATTCTGGGAAACGAGCAGACATGAGGAAATGAAGTTATTATCGTTTGTAGGCAAGCTAATGGATCTCTGTCTTTCAATGGCATTCTAATGCTGCTGATAAGACATGCACCTATCCGTGGGACTTAAGTAAATGCTAGGTCCTCTTGCTTTAGGATTAAGGCAAATAAGGCTTTTCAGAGAGCCCCTTCACATCTAACTCACTCTTTGTTAGTTTTAAAAAAACAACAAACAAAACCCAACCAACCCAAAACAGAAGAATTCCTAGAGGAAAATATTTATGTTCATCTGGGGCAACCCAAAGCCTTTCATTTGTTTTTGTTTTGAAAGGCAAATGTTTACCTTGAGTCTGAGCCTAGCCTGCAGGTGTTGTGGCTGGCCCTCTTAACCTGCATGGGTTAACCGGCGGCTTTCGGGGTGGCCTGCCTGGCTGCGCTTAGCTGGGCTCCTGTCTTTGCCGGGAGTGGTATAGATTGGGCTTTCCTCAGAAAAATCTGAGGTTTTTCTGGCTTGGATTAGGTTGGAGAAACTGAAAGGAAAGGGTTTTGTTTTGTTTTCCCTGTGTGTTGTTCAAGGCTAATGGCTTCATCCAGGCTGAAATCAGGAGAAGCAGAAGGGATTTCTCTCCGGGGTCTGACTGCTTCTGGCCCTGCAAAAGTTGGTTCTGAGCAATGAACATTAGCGCTGATCTATTTCAACCCTTTTTGCATAAATGTGTGTTTAGCTTGCTCTTCTGGGTCTCACCCTCTCCAACAGCAACAGCGATAATGTGTTTCAGCAGCTGCTTCTGTTAAAGTGGCCATCCAAAGGACGCGATGCGGTGCTACAAAGAGCCATCTATTGCCACTCTGGCTGCTCCTACGGTGTAACTGCTGCTGACGTGAGTCCCAGCGATCCACACAAATGCTGCCGTGGTAACCCTACACAACAGTGACACAGAACAACTAGAGGCTGTCTCTGACTGGATGAGGTAGTACTAAACCCTTGTATGAGGCACTGGAGAAGCTGGGACAGCTCAGCCTTTAAACGCCTGGTTACTCATCACCTGATGCATGTGGCATCTGGATCCCTGGGCTTGTGCTTCTGCAGTCCTCCCTGTGACTCAGTGATAGCTTGTTGCTTTGGTCAAGGATGCGTCAATCCATAATCGAAACTTCAGCTAAACGTCTCCATCAGCTGTAGCCCTGGTTCTCCTTACGCTCTGGTAGGGTAGAGCTTGAGATATGCCTCGCTTGTGCTTTGTCATACTCGGAAAGGAGAGAGGACTAAGCTGGCTTTAAACTTGTACCTGGATGCAGTCTAGGAGTTACTGGCTTGGACACAGGCATAAACCAGGGCAGGCTTAGGTTTTTTCTGTGCTTTGTTTTGCCTGTCAGCGGCTCCTCAGGACTACTCTGTTGCATGAGGGTTGTCAGGGGATGGACTTAGCACTGAATAGGTCTTCCCTGAGGCTTTACTCCTGCATTGAGGAATGGCAAATGTGGGAGATGCTCCCAAGGCCAGGTTTCCTTGGAGGATTCCTCTAGATAAACAGTGGACAATGAGTATTGATGGAACTACTTGCACAGCAGCTGGGGGAGGAAAAAAATGGAAAGCAGACAAAATGCTCTGTCCAAATGAGAAGTTTTCTGCCTCCACTTATAATCCAGTCTGTAGCAGAGGGTTTTTTTCTTTAAAAATCAAATATAAATCTAAGTACTTGGTATTTTTCTTTGAGATCCATTATGAGGTACTCTGTTTTTCTTGCTGCTTCAGCAGACACTAAACCCAAATTTCTCCATGGTAATTTTTAATGTCCTAAAGCTCTGTGCACAACATTCCTTTAATTGTGTATATTTCGGGCAGTTGCTACATCAGGCCTTCATCTTACTGTATTTCAGTGGAGAGGAAAGTAAGCAATGTCAACTGGAGGTAGAGGTTATAGATAGAAAACTCCGTGAATTAAAGTATTATTCATGGAGTGAGATGTAATCCCTAAAACCCAGGCTGGGAGAAATGCTGCTCAGCTGAGGCCACTTTTAAAACCTATAAGGCAACTTGCTTTTCTTGTAAACTAAGGAATCAGGTAGAAATACATTTTACTGCACCTTTAAAGTACAAACCAGATGGTTGAAAGGTACTGTGCTCTCTTGTCAGCTCTCACCCTCTGTACGTGGACTTCTTCCAGCCCTCCCAGACTTTCTTTGTGGGTTTTAATTCAGTTATTGATCCCAGTTCCCCCCTGCCCTTGACAAGGGGCCTTTCCCCTTTGGTCAGGCAAAAGCCCTAACAATTGGGCAGGGTGTACACGTTCAGCTGGAAGCCAACAGCCGTGTGCAGGAGGTCGGTGAGAGTGTGTGCGTGTGTGTGACGATTTGCTGGGCAAGTGTCACAGAGCAGCTGAGTTCACTGTGACGCGCAGTGAAAATCCACGATGATGCTTTTTGGGAGAGGACATCCTCAGGAAGGGCAGGCCGTGCTGCAGCTGCCTGCGCAGACCAGGTGGGCTGGTGCTGTTGCCTGAACTGTGGAAGCAGATCAAGCACTGAAGGGCTGAGTAAAAAAATTCATGGCTTTCTCTAAACAGCAAAATAATTGACCACTGTGATTCCTGCTGAATCTGGGAGGTGGCAGGGCACGGTAGCAACCACTGCCTAGTCTTATTCTTGTGCTCCAGAAAACATCCCATGAGCTGGCAGTGCTGACAGCAAGAGGCTCATATGGATAAAGCATTAATGCTCTGTGCTTTAAGGTGCTGTGCATCGGGAGGGAAGCACGTGATTTGAACACAGCTTGCTTGGGGGCCAGCTGAGCCTGCAGGCTTGTTCCAGCTTGTTACTAACTGCCTTGCCTTGTTTTTGCCATCTACCTCCAAATGAGCAGCTAAGGGGGACAACTTCAGGCAGCTCCCCTGAATCCAGACATGGGCTTGGCTTTGCCAGCTGGGTTGCGTCATGCTCTGAGGGCAAAATGTTGCCCTCGCCTCGTTACCATGTGAGCACTGAGATGCGTGTGCAGAGCTTAGTCATCTGTTGTTTGGAAGGGGCTGGTGTTAGGTACAAATTGTATTTCTCAGGGCGGGAAGGCTGAAGTTTACCCTGTCTAGCAGTGATGCTGACCCCTAGGTATCTCCAGGGCTTACTCAACCTAATACCAGTTTCTACTGACTGTAGAGAGAACAACCCAAGCTACTTGGCTCTTGGCATTAGCATCTGCCCCACCTAACAGAGACTTGTGTGCAGGGCTGGCTGAAGAAATAACGTTCTGTGGCAGTAGCAAGATAGCCAAGGATCAATGCTTCCTTCTGTGAAGCCCAGCTATGGAGTTGGGGGATACAGTGGGAGGGGATTTCCCCATGGGCAAACACCAAGACAAATGTGGTTGCTCCCTTTTCATTGACTGAGGATGGGGCAATGCTGTTCCTCAATTTGGTGGGCTATGAGAAGTGTACTTTCCTTCTGCCAGGCAGTGCTGGAAAGCAGAGACTTCTTCTAGCTGGGCACTTTTGCCCAAGTGCAGGGCGATGGTTTTAGTTGGTTCCTGAGAGTATCCAAATCCTGCTGTGTCTTCCCAGGCACCCTCCAGATACAAGCCAGCCTAGGGTTTGGTTTTTTAATTTGACCTCAATTTATACTTTCCTATAGCAAGATGAGGAGGGTCTGCAAGTCGGATTCCTGAGTGGAAGAATGCAAAATCTGCCACAAGCCCCTGCTTGCCTCAGTAACAGGAGAGAAGGGCAAGTTTCTGCATAGGGGAAGAAAGAGAGCGAGCACAGCTAAAAACCTGCTAAGCATAGGGAGTCGCTTGCTACCTTTCAGCTCCGGCTTGCTCCCTGGGATTTGGCAAGGCTCCATTCTGCCCACACAACTTCTCTGGGGTGACTGGGCTTTGCAAAAACCTCCTAATCCAAGGCAGAAAGGTTTTCTGCAGTTGCATCCAGCACAGTCCCATTTCACTTGATTTAAATGAGAAAGTTAAATCTCAGTCTAGACGGAGCGCGCTGTAGCTCCTGTGAATCTTGCACCCGGCGAGATGTATCATCTAGGAGTATGTTTCTCATTTTCCAGACAGGCCCAGGGGATCTGCACCACCACATCCCCCCCCCCCCCCCCCCCCATAAAATTCCTGTCTGTGCTAAATTGCCTTTTAGTCCTGATTTATACCTCCATAAAACACATCATGAGAAGGAGAAAATGTTTAATTGTATAACTGATGTGACTTACCCGAAGCACATTTTTGGTGGTTATTTATGTGCTTATCTTCTTTGAAAGGGGTATAAGGACCCATGACTTTCATTTACAGTGGGAACAGTAAAAAGCCAGGAAAATAAATGCAGTGAAGGACAAGGAGTAAATCTTAAACAAGTATGACTTCTGAAAAAGGACCTCTGTTAAAAGAATCACTGAAAAATTTGAAAGAGATGCGAATTAAGGGGTTCCGAGAAAAAGTCTGAGATTCCTCCTGTCCTCTATCAAACCAAGCCAGAAAACAACCTTATGTTGGGGCTGTTTGATGTTGAAAGTTGGAAAAAGTTTCTTAAAGCGGTGACAAGTGAAGAAATCTTCTTTTATGTTGCTTATGAAATCATTGGTTCTGAGTTCTTTCAAAACTGCACTGTGGTTTTCTTTTTAAAATACCTTTGCATACTGAGGCAGATAACGCAAGCCTGTCTTCAAGTGTGTCTGCTGTGAAGTTTCTACTGGCAACCTTATCCTACCAGTAACAGGCATCCTGGCAGCACCTTAAACAAGTATTCAAGTGGTGCATGCAAGAAGTCTCCAGGATAATTAGAAATGGGTTTGTTACTGGGAGGCCTGCATGATTTACTTAATTATATCATAAATGCTCTTATCTTTTTCATCACCTGTGTAAGGATATAGCTTCTAAGACTGTTCTTTGGGGGTGAAAGCTTAGTTAAGCTGCTTGTTCAGCTCCAATTCAGTGTCATTACTGATAAAATGTTTATTATGACATGGAGTTAGTGTTGACATGTGCTTTGTTCTGCATGATGTGCCTCTTGCCTCAGGGCCCGCCTAGACTTCAGACCCAAAGAGTAGGTGCATGGTAATGCATGAACATGCCTATGTATTTGCATATTAGTCAGGCTAATCCAGAGGAGAAATACTTCATAAGTATGTCAGTCAGCAGCATTCTTATCTCCTTGTCTTTCGCTATCTCAGCTCTGAGCCTACTTGCCTTACCTGTGGTGTTATCTTCTGTGTGGGTACCTGGCCATTATGATGCTGTGAACCAGCAAACAGGGACCATGAAGGTTTTGGGGTAGTGGGGTGCAAGGCCTCCTAAAATATCATAGTTTGCCTATAGGAGATGCTGAATTCTCCCTGTTGATGTCTAGAAATTCCCCTTAGAGATAAGTAATCTGTGCAATCTTCAAAAGTTCTCCTGAGAGGTGGACAAAGTTGCTCACATCTTCGTACTTAGATGCTGTACCACAGCAGGCTGTTCATTATTTACTAGAGATGATACCATCCACCCACCCATCCTTTAACCAAAGAAAATCCTCCTGGCAATATGCTCGGTGAAGATGCATTTCCTACCAAGACACACAGAGTTGTCCCTACCCAGGATGGCAGTTACTCGCCAGCTTTGGCACTAAGAGCGGTTGCGAACAAGCATAACAAGGAGCGCTCTGCCTGACTTGTGAACAACGTGGGTGTTGGGTCAGCCTCTGAGAAAGAGAGCATTTTTCTTGCTGAACTTCACGAGAAGAAAGGCGGTTACGCTTCTTATTGAGATGCCTTTTGACTTTGTAGAAAGTGAAACTTACCATTATCCAGCGTCTTGGGCTTCCACCTACAGTATGTTAATTGAAGGAACACAGGAGCTTTGTGTACCCAGGATGGTTATCTCCAGAGGAAATCCAGCATTGTGGTTACACTGTCCGTTTCTTTTGCCTTTCCCAGTTGTAGGACTTCTTTTCACTTGCAGGATTTCCTTGTTCCAGATATTTCTTCATAGACTCAAGCACATTTTTTTTTCTTCCTTCTCTGGGAAGAAAAAAAAAAAGGTCAATGAAAGAGAGATGAACAAAGGAGGAAAATGTCTTTCCATTTACTTACTGTCCTGCTAGTTCAATCAGTTCTGTGCTGCTCGGGGTTTCCCAGCACACCGCTCCTCATGGTGCACAAGTCTGACCTCAGGGAGACAAATCTCATTCTTTCTAAAATAAGATTAATTAACTTTGCTGCTGTCAGGGATATGTGTTTTTAATCAGCGGCATGACCCTTTTTATATCCCTGTTAAGGGCTAAGGAATTTTGGCAGGTATCATAAACTGGTGCCTGCTGCACGGCCTTATTTTACGTCTCCCAGTGCATTTGTTGGGAAGGCTGATATCCAGAGTTGTTCAATACCTCTGGAATGCTTATTCCAGCAGCTCCTTCACTTGTGGATCTGCAGCCTAATGTTGCAGCTTTACGCTGGAGAACCAAAAAGAGAACCGAACAGGCCTCATCTGGGGTAAAATCGGCTACTTGGTGTGGGCTTTGCTGCACAAGCTTTGAGAGGGATGCAGCCAGTAAACCAAAGCACAACTGATGCACAATTCTGGACTGAAAATATAACACTGTATGATTTTGAACAGGTTAGTCCTCTTTAAAATATTTTTTTGTTGTTGCTCCTCATATTGGGGCAGTGCCTGGAGCCAGACCTCCATATGGATTATGCAAGCACAAACCTCAGGCTTGATCTCTGTACTGGTGATAATTAATCTAGCTTTAAAATGACTTGCTGTGCTTTCAGAGGTCGTTTTGGTTTGTTTTTTTCAGACCTGCTTGTTGTCTTGAGTAACCTAAACATAATGTTGGTGAGGCCCTGCCCTTATCCTGATAAGGGGTGCGAAAACTGCTGTCACATATGGAATTTGCCTCCTGAGCTTTGAGGTGTATACAGGACTGTCCACTGATAACCAGTTCCCCCGTGCCAATTTTTTGAGATACTTCTTGTTTCAAAGAAAGACCTGAACTGCGTGCGGGGGAGGATGACACGCACAGCCCACCAACAGAAAAAGCCATAGGAATTGTTAGGAAAGAGCTGAGGAAGCTTGTGAGAGAATCCTTAGTTAAAGGAATATGTGGGGGGGTTATGCCATGCGTGGAGGGTGTGAGGTTTTAGATGGGCTTGGGGTATGGCTGCAGGAAGCCATAACGCAGTCCTCCTAGCATGCGATGCACAGGATGAGCTGGAGGTTGAGTGGAGTTACTTGGCTTTGGGATCTTTTCCCTGTGCCAGGAGAGTCAGTCTGAAGGAAACCTTGGAAACAGAGCATGCTTGCTTCTCTTGAAGAGCTCAGTGACTTTTGCTATTTTCCCAGAAAAGTGGTTGTCGAAAGCGACTGTGTCTCTCTTGGCTTGTCAGGGGAGTCTCTGAGGTATGGCAGTGGCTCCTGAACTTGAAAATGTTTTCACTATCCCATTTGAAGCATGTGGAGAACCCAGGAGGCGTGACTTCTGCCCACCCTCTCCAGCATTTTTCTAGACAACATTAACATCTCCAATAATTATGTAGGTTGCAACCAGACAAAACGTGGCAGAAATTGCTGCCGCCTTAATATATGCTTGCATCGTGGCACTGACATGTTCTCCTCCTCTCCCCCAAACAAAACACGTTTATAATAAAGTCATTGAATAAGCTGTAGAGCCCTTCAGCTGACAGCAAGACTGCTAGTAAAGGTTGCACAGCAGTCTCCTTTCTCTGCTCCCAATAAATGAGGAAAACTGATGTCCTGGCAAGGTTTTTTTTCCTGTCTGTCTGGGTCTTAAGCACAGAAGCAGTGCTTCCCAGGGAAGAAAAAGAGATTATATTTTTGTGTGCAGATAGCAGCCAGCTGCTGGTTGTAGGTTTTGTTGCTTATTCCTCCCTGAGCCCCCATCCTTCCCCCCCTCTCCCCTCCAGCTTCTAAAATGTGTTCAATGTATTGAACCCGATTTCTCACCCCTCATCCAACCTGCAGCAGAATTGAAGAACAGGACAAAAAGCTTCCCCCTATGTCAGTGTCCTGAGGAATGAGCGGGCCAGAGGTGGCTTGTTGCACCCAGCTGAGCGAATTGGCTGGGTATGCATCCAGGACTCTGATCAGACTGTAGCCAGGTCGGAGATGACTTCAGGGGGACTCTGTGGAAGCAGTATGTGCTGCCTTGCTGCAGGACTGCTGGTAGGACTGTCTTAGTTTGTCACTTGTAGATGCTTTAGCAATTGCTTTGGCTCTCCTCTTCTTCCTCTCCAGCTCTGCTTGTGAGCCCATGCATTGCTTGTGGTCCCTCCTCTCAGAGTGGAGGGCAGAAACAGTATTTCCCTCTCTGTCTTCCCACCAGGCCAACTTTTCTTCTGCAAGGTGAAGCTTTGAGGAAGGACTGTATGAGCCTTTCTCATCCCCCATCAGGGCAGTGATGGGGTCAAACAGCTCGTACAGGATTTCTTGTTCCTGCTGAACATGCATCTCTACTGTATCCTGGGAGGTATGGGGGATTGTACAGGCATAGGTGCAGCTATGCCCTTGCTGTAATGTCAGTGTCCATTCCTTAGCTTGCAGATCAAGAGGGTAGTTCAGGCTGTTTGAGCTATTTATGATGCACTAACTCTTTTGAGTATGGCAGGACAAGCAGGGCATTTCATCCAGGCGAGGCCTCCTGCTCTCCTGATGTGTGTTACTGACCTGCTGGTGTGTGCTCAGCCCAGGAAGGACCAAATAGCTGGGGGGGCCTTGCTAGCTGAGGGATACATAAGGCAGAGTAAAGCAGAATGGCCCTTTTGATAAGGGTAAGAGTCTGAAGTCCATTAGCACGTTACATCATTACGTGTTTTTTTCCACTGCCCAAGAGTGAGGCGTGAAACCTGCCTGTGAAGTGCCTACAGCATTCACCCCTCTTGCTTGCCTAAGAGGATCTCAAAGGGAGCTGCAATACTCACTTTCATGTTAGGCAGCAGTAACCTCGTGCTAAATCCTGAGAACCAAAGGCTGCAGGGTATTTGAACTTTCAGCCAGCGCTTGACTTCATAGCTTAGGCAACCAAATAGCACTCCAGAAGTAAAACAGGGTTTCTCAAAAGAGTGCTTTGGGATTATTACTCTTATGTTTCAATTAGTACATTCATTCCTGTAGCACAGTCTGAGGCATAGAGAAAACATTTGTTTTGCCAAACGGTACCAAGAACAAAATCCCCCTTCTATGATCTGTGTGGTTTACCAGGGTAAATCATAGTACTAAAGCATGATGGAAAGACAGATCCAATTAAAAAATACCTTTTTAAATAAAAACACTGAATTGATCCTTGTCAGCTGTGTTTAAGGAAGAAAGGCAAACATCAAATCTCAAGCCCTTCTCCTCCAAAGAAGGACAGCATTGTACTGAAAGGGCTAACTGCTGCTCTATGCACTGCGTGATTTTACTTTGTACCCTTTCATAGCACCGAAGAAAGAAAACAAGGTACAACCCACATGCCTTCCAGATCTGCCCCCTCTTACTTCATAATGAACAGAGGGTCTGTGCCTTTGCTTCACAAACAGATCATTTACTGCTTGATGCTGAATTCCCTTTTTATTTGCTATAGTATTTTCACCAGTGTATTTTGAAAGTTCCTCTTTCAGGTTATCTGCTCTTCTAGTGCTGAAAAACGCCTCTCTGTGCTGATTGAAGTGCTACAGGATGTTACTAATTTCTAATTAGGAGAACAGCCCGAGGGACAGGCTCTGTGGGCAGTCCTTGCAACCTGAGCAGGTAACAGTGAGAAAGCAAGCATTGGTATGAAGACATGAAGTGACTTGTACAGGATCCAGACAGAAGATGGGTGGTGGCATTGGGAACGGAGTCCGTGTTTTCTGCATCACAGGAGGGTCTCACCTTTGACAGCTCTGGATGGCAGGATTTTCGAGACCCCAGAAGAGAGTCGCTGTTGTAGCTGGGAAAAGCCATCTGACCTGCTCTGCTCATGGGAGAGCTGGTCGGAAGGGTTCTGGCCAGATGCAGAAGCGAAGAGGAAAGCAGCAGCAGTAGTAGGTAGGAGTGAAGAGAGCTGTGAGGAGTTGGCAAGGAGCAGGGGTAGCTGGCTCAGGCGCAAACCTTGATTAATGGATGTTTGGTTTCACTGTTCAGAAAGCATGTGGGAGCTGAGAGATTGCAAAGGTGCTTTTAAATCAAACTACAGGAATGTGCCTGAATTGCTGGGGCTGCCATAGCATAACCTGTGGTGAGAATCACCTGGTGCTTCTCACTTGGTAGAACCTGCTTGAAGTCTTTCACATCTGACAGGCTTTGACCGGGTCGGTCAATGGTTTTGGGGTCAGACCACAGGCACAGATCCCGTAATTGGCCCCAGTTCCTGAACTGAGAGCTGCTCCTTCTGTGGTTGTGTGGGATGGGCCTCACCTGATGGCTGCTTCTCAACTGCAACTTTAACCACCACACATAAATACCTCTCAATTTATTAAGTGAGCTGGAGGGTAAAGGGTTGAAGAACATTACCCCAGAGGGTATTGCCCTTCAGAGCCTGGAGCAGGGGGACTGAGCTGTGTTTCCTTTCTCTGCAACAGGCTGCAAACCCACCAGAACCTGTCTGCTTTGGCTTCTGGGAGCGGGACCGTAAAGGGAATAACGGTGGGTTATTGCACTAGCTCTAGGAGAGAGGTGTAAATGTTGCTCACAAAAGCTCGTTTCACGAAGGAAAGCCTATTGTTCCACTATATTTCTTGTAGAATACTAGGAGGGTGATGTTAGAAGCATCTGATAAGGGCTGATGGTGTCTCTTGGATGGTACTGATGATACTAATTGTACTTTCAAAACTCAATGTCAAGGTCAAGTTGCTTAACTTATCTTACTCAGTTTAGTGACACTGTTTCTGGTTACGTGCCATAACATCCCATGCATTCATTATCTGGCATAGACTCTGTCCTCCTCAGCCCTGAACTGCACAGTTATTTTTATGTTTGGCTGTTGGGTAGTGCTGCTGTTGTAAATGTCCACACAGTCTTGATCTGCCTAGTGCTGAAAGGTGATGTTCTGGAAGGAGCAGAGAAGGACAGAAAGTTATTTCAGCATTATCCAGGGCAGCAGGATGTGCTGGACCTGCCATCAGGCATCTCATCTGAGCTAGTTCTCCATGGATGGGGAAAGACATTTCTAAACCATTTTTCAACTCAAGTCTACTTCTTTCATAATTACTGGGGGGGATAGTGCTTTCCATTTCTGTTCCAAATGTGCTTGTAATATTAAACTTTAGATACTGGTGTTCTTAAACGGTTTTGTTTTGGAAAATAGTACAGCCAAATGTTTGAATTCCTGATAACACTTACTGACAACTATTTTCTGCCTGTGACCCAACTTTGCTCACAGACTCAGTTAACTGAAAACTAGATTTATTTTCAGGTCAAAGCAAACTGTGAAAATGAGAGGGGGGAAAAAATATCTCATACCCTTCTTACTTTTACATAACGCTTTTCTTATACTACTTGGCTAATTTAAGTGCAGCCCTCTGCTTTTGGTTGCTGTTGTGCATGCTTACCCTTCCAGTGAAGCAAGCCAAAAATGCTTCAGTATAATCAATTGGAGGTAGATGTAGTATCTGTTTTCAAGGCCTGGGGTTAAATAAGGTAATAGGCATTTCACAGGAACTGTGGGACTGGTATGGGTGCAGTCTGAGCCTATGGAGGTGGGTTTGGGTTTCTTTTTTTGTACAGGAGACCATGATTTTTCTTTCAACAGCTTCAGCAATGTGTTATGACTTTAGAACAAATAAAGCAGGGGCCTTCTAGGCAGGATAGTTACTAGTGTGCACTAACACAGTATTTGCACTGAGCGAGGCAGGGGATTTATGGAAAAGCAGCATGTGACAAAATGCATATGTGAAGACTAAAGGTAAGCAATGAGAGTATAAAGGCTGCGTGTGCAATCTTGATCCAGAGTACTTGACTCTGTAGATATAATATTCGTTTAATCTGTAATCATTTTTTATGCTAGGAGGGCTGGACTGAGATGTGACAGGGAGGTTTGGAGTGTGTGTGTGTATAGATCTCTATATATTACATATGTACACACACACATATTTAAAACCTATATGCTGGTCTAAAACCCATGCTCAGTTGTTCTTCTGACCTGTGATCTGTCTGCATGGGTAGACTTGAGGGAGTGGGGACCTGAACCTCCTTGTCCTTCCTCAGAGGTGCAAGCTGATGCAGATGGCTGCAGCACCAGCTCCGTGGGGCACGTGTGATGGCAGGCAGGCTTCTTGGTTCAGTAGCACGTCCCTTGCAATGGGGCTTTGCTTACACAGACAAGGCAGAACAGCAGTTTTGGTGCCTCCCTGTCTATTTAACCTTATTCATTCACAAAAAAACCCAATAATCCACCCAAAGCCCAGCAGGTAGCACGCACACTGTTGATACAAGGCATCCATTTCTGCACCAGCACGATAACTGCCTTGTCCAAGGTGAGCAAGAGGAAGGAAATGAAACCAAAGACTGATTTTTTTTCTAGCCTTTCAGTCCTGGAGGTGGATGACATTTGTTTGTGTTTCCACATCAAGTGAGCACGGATGCTGCAGCCTCACTCCATGTGTGGAGCAGCACAGCAGGCGCTGCCAGCGCTCTGCAAACAGTGGCCGCTGTGGCTCCCAGGCTGAGCTCTGCCAGCTCCCCGAGCAAACCACGCCGTGCGTGTCATTGAGTTACTCTAGTCCAGCGCTTGGGAAAACCAGGCTGGGTGAAGTCTTGGGAGCATTTGACAGCTTGTTTCCTCCCTGTCACAGAGGGGTAGGTGCTTGAGCACGGGCCTTATAACTGATGGGTGTGCCCCTCTCAAAATATTAGCAATTAGTGAGAAATCTGAAAGAGATTGAGAAGGATCCAGTAGGGCACTAGTAAGTGCTTGGTGTGCAGGGGGGGAGTGCTGCTTTCTCTGTTCAGGCACATCACTTTGGGAGGAACAACCTGGCAGTGGAAAAGCTGGAGGCGAGACTCATCACTCAGGTTCAAACCCCTGCTCCTGCTGAATGAGTTGCCATGGTAAGGTGATTACACCTATTATATGCACTTGCTCCCAGGCAAATCTTCAGGTTCATGTTATCCCAATCCACAGCACTGTAAGCATCATGTTTGCCACCCACCAAGTCTTGTACTGCGCATGGGGGTAGGAGGAGATAAGTCATATGAAACAGGAGGTAATAAAGAGCCTAATGAGCAGCAGGCAACGCAGATGTGAGTTAATGCAAAAGCAGGATAAGTAGTGTAGATAAAAGCTAAAGGAAAAGAAAGCTTTGCCTGCCCTGTTGTAAGAGCATGTATCAGCAGGAGTCCCTGTGTTTTTAATTTAAGTGAGGAATTAATCATGGGTGGCACAACAGGTCCTAGGAAAAGTGAAACAACGCCTGTAGCTGCCTCCCAGAGCCCCATGGGGGTGCCTGGAGTCCCCACAGTGTCTGCTGGTGGGCACACAGGCATCAGTCTGCATCTTTCTGCAGTCTCTAGCTCACAAGCTCAATTATCAGGGACTAGCTTGGTCCTGGGCAATAAATGAACAATTAAAAGTTGTTGATGTGGCAGCAAAGAGGAGTTGCGGAGGCAGCTGTTAGGTGGATGGTGTTCCACCCTGCACAAGCCCATGTGTTCATGAGGTGGGTAGGATCACTCCGACCAGCATCTGTGGCATAGGGACAGGATCCTTGAGGAAGCCACTGTCACAAACTGCTGTTGCCTATATGAACATAAGCCAGAACTGCAGCTGACTGTACGCTGGCACACCATACGCTCTGCACCACCCCAAAGGCGAGAGAGGAGGCTGCAGGTCAGTAGTTCTGTTTGGCTTCAAAGCTGGTGCTAGAAAGAAGTAGCTTTTCCCATCCTGATCACCCTGATCACTCTTTGAGTTAGCTGTTATGAATAAGCTGGTCTGTGGTAAGGCAAGGCAAACATAAAAACTTTATGCACACCCCTCCTGAGTTGGAGACATGGCTTGCAATTCCTCTCAGGTCTAGCTGTGCGGCAGCACCCTGATGGTGTTTCCACCTGTGCTGGCGTGCCCGACCCCTCTGCCACCGCAGCAGAGGTGATGAAAGAAGCCAAGGCAGTTGCAGCCTCAGGTGCTAGTGCCTGCTGAGGTCAATGCTGGGGATACTGAGCTCTGACTTGTGTGGCTGAGAGCCGCGCTCTAGATATTTCTGTAGTAGCAGTAGGAGCTGAAGTTGTTCCTGGCAAGTCGGGAAGGAGCCTTTAGTCCATAGGGATTGCAAATTGCTTCTGACTGCCTGATTTACCTCAACAGTTTGATATTATAGGAGCTATGCAGACCTCTTCCACAGCTCTGAGGCCCCTGCCTTCATCATCCTGGCTCAGAAGTCACAGAATCACAGAACATTAGGAGTTGGAAGGGACCTCAAAAGATCATCTAGTCCAACCCCCTGCCAGAGCAGGATCGCCTAGACTAAATCACACAGGAATGCATCCAGGCTGGTTTTGAGTGTCTCCTCTTTGCTGCCACAACAACCTTTAATTGCTCATTTATTGCCTGGGACCACCACCAACATGCGGAAGAACTTTTACACAGTGAGGGTGACAGAGCCCTGGCACAGGCTGCCCAGGGAGGTGGTGGAGTCTCCTTCTCTGGAGATATTCAAGACTCATCTGGACGCCTATCTGTGCAATATGAGCTAGGGAGCCTGCTTTGGCAGGGGGGTTGGACCCGATGATCTCTCGAGGTCCCTTCCAACTCCTACGATTCTGTGATTCAGAGAAGGAGACTCCACAACCTCTCTGGGCAGCCTGTTCCAGCGTTCCATTACTGTCACAGTAAAAAAGTTAGGGGATATCCCTGACCCCCAGTTGCTCATCCTGCCTTTGAAAGCTTGATGCTCCTAAACTCCTATGGACTTATCAGTCCATTTGCTTCCCATGTTATGATTTCACCTCTTCCCATTTCCTGTTTTTATTTGTCTTCTCCCACTTTCTTAGGATGTTTTGGCTGCCTAAGTCCATACTCTAAACAAAGCATAAAAGAAAAATGAGAAAAACCACAGCAGTGTATCTGAGTTTAAAATTTATCAGTAACTTATAAGTACTTAGCTATTGCATTGCCTCAAGAACTATTTTTACAATGGCCATTGAGAGCTCGTTGGGACTTGTATTTATTATTTGGCAATGACACCTCAGCTCATTGAATTAGTAGTTGTAAATGTCACTTGGCCCTGACAAGAGGAGGACAAATAATCTAGTTAAGTAGTTTGATTGTAAGATGCTGGTCTATCTGAGCTTTCTAGGGGAAGGAGCGTGTGAAATTAGAACTATAAAGAGGGGTAGAAACTGCTGTAATTGGTAGGATAATGATTAATCTCATCCCTTGGCTAATTGATTATTTTTAAATGTGGTTCTTTTGCTTTTCCACTGGGTGAGGTAAGCGGGGAGCATGGCTCCTGGATCTGCACAGTCAATGATAACTCTGACTCTGGCCTGAGTGCTGGGGCACTGTTGGATCAAGCAGCTAGAGGTACAGCCAGTGAATGTTGAAGAGCTGAAAGCAGAGCTGATGAGTAGTTCCTCCTCCTTGTCCTGCTAGACTTTACAACTAGGTGGTTTAAGAATGTTTGCAGGAATTGAGGCATGAGTGATCAAGTGAGGCGGAGGAACAGAATTAAACATGTTTCCTTGAGCTGCAGCTGAGCTATAGGGCAGGAGGAGAACCACAACCTCCTCCGGTTTTCTTTTATGCAAACCTGTGAGCAGCTGTGAGTCCTCTGCTAAGCTGGGCCTCTTGGACAAAGTAGGCAAATGGAGTCTCAGTCATTGGATCCTCTCTAAATCTGAACTTGAGCAAGGCAGCTGGTTGTTCAGCGCTAACTTTAGCCATGGTGTTTGCCACCCCAGCTTTGCACAGAAATGCCTGCCATGCGGTGTTACATAAGGTGGACAGTGGTCTCAGCCAGCACAGGCCATCTTCCAGGCACTGTGTGTTGCAGTGGAGTAGCTGCATTTGACTAACTGCTCCTGTACCCACGTGTAGGCAGAAGTATTCTGGTTCCCTCCACTGCCCTGAATGATTTTCCATGTGAGGTTAAGAGACTTTTTGTATTATCTGAAGAACTGTAACTTTAGCAGAAGGGGCTTGCATCCAAGGTGGCAGTAGTTTTAGTGACATGCTCTGTGAGATGAGTGACTGCTAATGAAGTTAGTCGTAGTTTGAGCTGTCAGGGTGGTAATTGTAGAAAAAAACACTAGTTTGGATTATCACGTGTTCAAAAAAAATAAATAAAATCCTAAACATCCCTTTTTATTGAAACCAAATGTGTTTATGTGAAAGGTGGGAGTTACCTAAGAAAGATGTGTATTTAAATGTTTGTAGTCAAGTGTTAGTTGTCAACAACTCATTTGAAGCCCTATAAATAGTACCTCATCCGTTTCTGGGTTATGAGATGTGCATATGATAGAGGTTATCTTGGATATGCTTTTCCCTCAGTACTGATCCAGCTCTGCTTTGGGAATATCAGTTCATTGTCTCTCATGCTTATTTTTCCCTGGCTTGCTTGCAGCACTACCAAATAATCAGAATTTGAAAATTTGCCAAAGGGTAATTGTTTTCAGCATTGGGATAAATATGAAAACAATACTTGTTACATCTGAAGCCATTCATTTTAGGTTTGTGTTTTTGTTTTTGTGGGTTTTTCCTTCCCCCAATAACAGCAGGTTACATCCCCAGATAAACATCTCACTAGTGTACCGGTTAAATGGTCATCCAAGCCCAAATGTGTATGCTGGGGTTTGCTGACAAAAAGAAGAGCATACCACTTGGCAGCAAATGGTACTCAAAGTTCAGCAAGCCTCTAACATGAATTTTCATATATATATAAAAGGGGTTTTTCTGGTGTGGGTTGTTTTTTTATTTTTTCCCCCAAAGCTCTGGAAACCATTTTCCTTAAACTCTAACAATAATGAAAACCACTTGTTTGTAGCCAGGCTTGCACTGTTGCATGGGAGGCTCGCCTGGAATTTGTTGGCCTGGGGGTTGGATGAGCTCATGGCAAAGATGGGAGGTGAGCACGAGGCAGCACAGCACATAGACCTGATGCCCACCAGCAGATGAGCAGGGCTGCCTGTGCTGTAAGCAAATGTGGTGTGTTAGGTGGCTGGACAGCCCGGGCAAAATAGCCCCAGTACTCACAGTTTTCTCACCTACAAAAGCAGCTCTCAAGACTTTCATGCTCTAGCAGCTCTGCTGCAGAGTGTACCGCCTCTGGGAGATGGTATGAGGAACTACGGCCCGGCCTTGACTTGGGCCTGCTCCAGGGGAATTCAGCTCGTGAGAGCCCTGGGCCACGGTGCAACGTGGGGCTGGGCCCGCTCTCACCCACAGCACTGCAAGTCTGTAATCGCTCAGAGAGTCTGATAATCGAGCCAGAGTATTTCCCTTGCCAGCTCAATAAGCCTACTTCACGTTTACACTGGTGCCCAGCAGAATCTGGTCTGAAGGGCTCAGTCCAGTGGTATGCCACAGACCTCTGACCAGGAGCTGGATGTCTTCTGCTCCTCTTGCTGTGGGGAACAACCATGCCTTTCCCAGGTGTGTTTGGGGCCATGTTACTTCAAGAGTGGGAATAAGAACCGTTGTACCTGTTGCCCTGATCTCTGGGCAGTGCAACTCAATTTGAACAGTAATTTGTGAGAGGAAGAGCTATTTCATGCACTGTGGTTTACTTCTGTGATGGCTACAAGGAAATCTGATAATCAATCGCTTCAATTTGTTGTAGGGTGGTTGTGAACTAATCTGGGCAGAACCCCAAACAGGGTGTCATCTCTTCACTGCAAGAGCACTGTGGAGACTTGTGGTTCCCTTCCTCCAGAGATCTGCCTCTGGAAGCCATATGCTCAGCTGAGGCTGATGGCAAAGGAAGAAGTCAGTAGCAAATGAAGAGAAAAGGTGGCACTCTGCTTGTCTCAGCTGCCCTGGCTGCATGTGTATAAATGTGTGATTGCCCTTACATGCAACAAATGGGAAGTGAGGCTAAAATGCCACTTCCCACTTTTTCTCTGAACTGATCCTCTGTTTCTGTAGGGACTATCAGCCTTAAAGAGGAGTGAATCCCACGGCTTTTGCCAACTCTGTCAAATCTGGCAGTGGATTCAACCCTTGGGAGACACGACATGAATTTGCCATTCATCAGATGGCACGTTTTCCACACGTGCTAATACTGGACAAGATTGAGATGTGTAATCTTCTGGTGGCCCTGGTAGTGCTATGAGATGCATGCAGGGACACTCCGAAAGCAGTTTCAGCATATCTGCTTCCCTTTGCCAGCAGTCACCAACTCAGAGTTTCATATAAGCCTTTTTTTTCATTGGATGGATGATGGAGGAGGATATTGTACATTCAAAGGAGTATGACAACAGGTCATTATCATTTTTTTTTTTTGGTGGCACTGGAACGTGCTTTTCTAAGCACAAAAGCTGTGGAGGTCAGAGGAGTCTCTTCTTGCTTTCGCAGTAGCAGTAAAATTCAGTTTACAAAACAGTGTTTCTGGGACACCAACACAAAGTATTTGACAGCCTTGTTAGAGATGAATTGCTTGGAATGTTTTTCTCCAGATCATTTTTGTATCAAAACAAAGTCCTGCTTTGTCTAAAACTAACTCTTTGGATGAGAATTAATAATTATAAGAGACCTAGCTGTAAAAGTTCAGGTTTGTTTTTTTGTTATTATTTGAATGTTATTTTGATTTTTTTTTTGGGTAGGAAAAACTAGTTCAGAATTGCCTTCAACACTTGACCTAGTTATAAGAACCCCCAAAAAAAAGGAGAAATATAAAAATATTTTTAAGTGCTCAACACTTGAAAAATAACCACAATGGGGGAAAGAAGGCATAAGTGGATTTTAGATTTTAATTTTTTGTAAATCTGGCTTTGTGTTTAGAATAATTCTTTCAAAGCCTCTAATATTTTCCCCCTTGTAGGAAGACGCTTTATAGCTTGGTTTATTACAGGTTCAGTAGTAAAGCTGAGTCTTCCACAATAAGTAATCTTACCATTGCTGTTTGAGGAGGGAAGGAAATCTGACCCAGTCAGTCTCTTAGTGGAATTACTCAAACCATTTGCCTTTCCTACGTGATAGTAAGGGAACTTGCTTTCTCCCTGATGCTTTCCAGACAGCAGTCCTAAAGAAAAAGGGACAATGGCTTTGAAGAGAGGGCTGTGGAGAAGCAAGGGTTGTGTGATGGAGTGCTGTTGAACTCTGTAGTCCTACATGAACATGTGCTGGGAGGCTGGGCAAAATGAAAACTGAGTTCTGTTGAGCTCCACCCTGATCCTACCTCCAATGCTCACGTTCAGTGGCTCTTTCCCTCTCCATCCTCCCCAGAAATCCTCACCCTGCAGGAAGGGAGGAGAGACCTCCTACAGTCACCAGTAGTGCTGCATGGCCTGCCTGTAGGAATGCTGGCACCACTGGGAGACAGGGCTTGAGAGTCATCCTGACGAGATCCTGGCAGTGACGATGCATTTGCTGATGGGAAGTGGTAGAAGTTGATCTACACCTCTGCACTTCTACCTCCTGTAGAACTACATTTCAAGAACCCTCCTCTCTGTCCCTTTGCCTTGGTGCTTTATTCCCCTCTGTTTTCCTCCTTCAGTTTTAATGTTGCCATTTTTATCCCCCCCCCTCAACCTTCCAATCTGCTGCCTTTGTGATTTGAGAGCCAATGGTGAGAACTTGCCATGAACAGAGCCTGAGCAAATCCATCCATTGCTGCAATCATGGGGGATTTTATTATTTGTTTGTTCCATATTGATGTTCTTAAATTTCCAACTTAAAGTTTTGGAGGAATATCTCAGAGGTGGGAGGGTGGCAGCAGAGCTGCTGAGGAGGTCCCAGAGGGCTGACTCTGGGAAGATAGCACGGGCTAGGTTGAAAGAGGATTTATGTAATGATGTTCCTCCGGCTTCCCCTGGCATTTCAGATGAGTGGTCCTTGCCCTTTCCTGAATGAGAAAAGGCTGACCAAAGAAGTCCCTTCCAGCAGGTCAGTGTGCCTGCTGCTTCTTGATAAGCATGCTTTATATCAAAGAACTTAGCTCAGTGCAAGTGTTCCCTGCCCCGAGCCACTCTCCTGTTGTGATAGCGGTTGCTGCCCTTCCTGCTGGGAGTGAGCATGTTCGTCAAGGGGGAAAAGTCAGGGCAGGTTGTGGGAGAGGAAGTATATCCCTGACGAAGAGGAAGAAGAAGGTGGAGACCAAGACGTTATACAAGGCCCCCTCCCAAAAGCGTCTTAATCATTTTGTGTCACACTCCTGGTTCCTCCTGTTTAATGCCAGGAAGTCCTGAGCTCTGGCTTACTTTCCCAGTGACTGCCAGTAGCAAGACAAGAGTGCTTGAACCAAGTGCTGCCGGGGATTCTGGAAGACCTTGAGCTGATCTTTGCTGGCTTCCCTCTGGAGCCAGCCAAGGCACAGCAGATGACCTCTTGAAGGCTGGTCATCCCCAGAGTAGCTCTGTAAGCTAAGCCCAATGAGCAAATCGGCGTGGAATGGCTCCATGCTGCAAAGGCTGTTTCATGTTGTTTTAAACTCCAAAGCTGGAAAACTCGGAGCCAGCAGTAAATATTTGTTCTGCTTTCAAAGCTCTGAGCATCAGGGAGCCGTTCCTTAATATAGTGGATGTCTGTTCTCTGGGCCCAGATGTGTTTATAGCACGGGTCTTGCCAGCGTTTTCCCTTCCTCGTGTTTCTCACACGAATGTGCCTGCAGCTTTCTAGCCAGCCATCTTTACCTTTTAAAGTTGGTGTGAGGGTTAGCAGCTGTTCCTGCCTCAATACAGGTGGCAATAACATCCCAGAAATTGTTTTCGACCTTAATCAGTAAAGCTTGCAACACAAGTGATCCTGTTTCTCCCCAGAAGTCATAAATCGGACACAATTTTGGAGCAGATGACATGTTAGACAAAATACATTAGTCAAAGACACTTCAGAGTATCAGTTACTTTCCTGTGGTATGTAAGTAATAACTCAGTTCTTAAAGCCTTCCACCTGGATTTGGAGGGTCACCTGAGCTCCTGTTGCAAGCATTTAACATCAGGCTAGTGTGAGGTAGCGGTGCTAAACGGGATGTGAATTGATAGATAGCATCATGTTGCCATTTAAGTAACTAGAAACAGCAGCAGACTTCAGCCTGGAATTTGGGATACTGGCCTTCACTAATCCATCTCACTGGGCCCAGGCTGGGCTGTTCCTTTCACTCACAATCATTTTATACAGGCAGCCCATCTCGAATTGTCACAGCTTTATACCTTCTTGAAACAGAGCAAGCTAGGCAGGCCCAGAGTATCATTGAATCAGACTGGTTTGGGTTGGAAGGGACCTTGAAGATCCTCTGGTTCCAACCCCTTGCCATGGGCAGGGGCACCCAGCCAGATTGCACAACACACGGAGATGCAGCAAGCACAAAAGGACATCTCCTGAAGGTCGGTTGTCCCCCTTTGGTGGCTGCCTTTGCCTAGTATGTGCAATGAATGAACCAGAGGAACCAAGAGCTGAGACACTTGGAGGAGGGAGATTTTTCTTTCCATGATGATTCTGCAACCTCTTCATACCCTGAATAAACCTGTTGCTTCTCTCAGGGAAAGAAGGTGCTAAAGGAGGGCAGTGGGGTTATCTTCTTGCCATGGGTCATGTGCCCTGCAGCGCTGGTGAAAAGGGATCAGTCAGATTGGGTTCTGTCTTAGGTACTGCACAAAGCTTAACAAATCACATGTTTTAAACTGATGGAGTTGTCACTTCAAGTAAACTCAGTAAGAGGTTGGTGTGAGAAGGGATAGCTTCCATCTGCACCTCTTACAGCAGGACCAAAAGAAGGGAAAAGGTGAAAGTTTTGAGGGCTTCAACTAGATTTTCTACTTTTTTTTTTAAAGCAACCATGCTTGTGTGTATAAAAAAAAAATATTTCTAACCCAGAAGAGGGGACAATGTGTAGAGAAAATCAGAATGGACAAGACAAAATCAATTTTTTTTTTCCTCTAATGTGTTCATAAGGAAAAACACTTTCTCATTTGCTGTGCCCATACCTCCATCGTACTACATCACTGAGAACTGGAAAATAAGTCAGTTGTCAAGACACTGAAGCAAAACCAGCCAGCTGAGTCATATAAGGAGAAGACTTTGTTAAATAATTGCAATGTAATTTTCGTAAGATGCCACCTGTTTGGTTGGTAGAGGTACTGGGTTTGATATCTAGCTAAGCATATGTCTATTGACATTTTTATAAGGCATATGTTTGCATTCCACCATGATGTCCTGAGTAAAAAAAAACCAAAAATATAAATGTAAAAGGCTAATCAAAGGCATTAAATGAATTGCAATCTGGCTAATATTCATGCTATCTACAGTCATTGTGAATGAGGGAACATTCTGAATGGATGTTCCTGACAGATACAGGGAAGGGCTCGTTCTCAGGCTCAGAGCTTTTCTGTCGCTTGGGTTTGAGAGCACATGTCATATTTCATTAGGCAAAGGCAACAACGATGATGCAACTGCTGAAGTAATAAAGGACAATATCAGAGACAGAACTGTTTTTCATGGTCTTCTATATTGTCTGGTAAACTAATCTTATTTTAAAAAAGTGTTATTTAAATCTTCAGTCAAATTCAAGGTCCTCACAGACCAAAAATGTACTTTTAGAACCATGCCATTTGACTAGGAGACTGTGTTTTGGAAACCAGTGACTCAGAGTCGATCCTGTAATGGATTACCAGCTAAGCACGCATTCCCTGTGTGATGCAGTGTACCTGAAAGCAAATGCTACTGTCTCAGATTAGAGCAAATTGCTGAGTAAAGGTCAAGGAGGTGGTATTTCCATGCATACAGCGTTAACGAGACCATTACTGGAATACTGAGCTCGCTGCTGGTGTTTATGCTTTTAAGAGGATGTTGACAGATGGGCTGAGAGCAGAGGATGGCTTAACAGCACGGGCATGGGTTGAATCGTGCCATCGAAAGAGAGGCAAGAAAAGCTGCATCAACTTATTTTGTTGAAGATGAGATTTTTATATTCTTCCACTGTATACCTGAAAGCTACCTCAGGGTATCTGAGAAATAGCCTGCCTCTTTTCTATGGTCTGTGGGGACAGGACAAGGGGCAATGCCTCAAGTTGGAGCACAGGAAGTTCTGCACCAATATGCAGAAGAACTTTTTCATGGTGAGGGTGACAGAGCCCTGGGACAGGCTGCCCAGCAGGGTTGTGGAGTCTCCATCTCTGGAGATATTCAAGACCCGTCTGGATGCCTACTTTTGTGACCTGTCCTAAGGAACCTGCTTTGGCAGGGGGGTTGGACCCGATGATCTCTCAAGGTCACTTCCAACCCCTACAATGCTGTGATTCTGTGATCTCTGGAGGTCCCTTCCAACCCCTACGATTCTGTGATTCTGTGATATAGCAAGATCTAAGGGCTAGGTGCTGAAGGTGGACAAATTCAGACTGGAAAACAGGTGACTAATAATGCCTTTTACTTTCGGTGTGTCAGCAAGTAACTGCTTAACTCAGGATGTGGGGCTCCCCTGTTACATGAAGTCTGAGTAAGCACTGAGTCCTCTTGAAAGAGATGCTGGGAGGTGAGAGTTTGTGTGAGGCACAAATGCTGTGATAAAAACACTGTGGCTGTTGTAGTTCAAGCAGGTCAGGCTACATGAATTTGTTTCAGTGGCTCTAGATAGAATTGATTTCTCCCACAAAATTTTAGCATTTTGGGTTAAAAACACTGAATGCCTGGAAACAATCAAGCATTCAATCATTGTGGGCAGTAATGTAAGGCAACATGGGGTGATCTGAACATCTTGGGTGGAAAGGGCAGAGCAGTGCCACCTTTCCGTTTGCAACCAAGTGTGAAGGTCCCTGAAGATGCTGCTACTAACCCCCAAGAAGCCACCTGGTACTCCCTGCTCAGCTTAGTTCACTCACTCAGTGCTTTGCTGCCTGGTGTGCATTAAAACAGGCAGGGTACCACCGCTCCATATCCTTAATTTAAGGCTGCTTTTCCTCAAGGAAGGGTGCCCTGTGCTTGAGAGCCGTAATGTATGACAACCCAGCAGAAGGGTCACTGGGGTAATTCTGGGGTAGCAATGTGGGAGCCTTAAAAGAGATAAGTCTGGCCTTACAGGTGCTTTAGGCTGCTCTAGAGTAAGTTTCTGGAGACAGGGTAAGCTAGACTTTGGGTTAGTATCTCAAATCTGTTCAAAACACAAACAAGGATGAAATCAGGATCTAATAATCGCTTTCACCTCGTGGCTGCCAATTTATATGGTTCCTCAGCCAGGATGTTGCTGTTGGGTTGGTTGTACTTCTGAATGCTGCAAATGCTGAGAAAAGATGAGGCTTTTTCACTGTAGTTTTTGAGCTAAAGACAGTCTTTCAGGAGGGCAGTGAAAGGACAAAGTTCTTAATACAAAGCTAAATATCGGCAGCTCTTTCGTAGGTCCATGAGGCACTGAAATTAGTGCTGTTTTTTTAAATTTAGTATATCACCAGAATATAAAAGTCACGTAGAGCATAGCATTGGGCAAACTGTGGATAAATACATTAAAGACTGAGAGGTAACAGGTGTACTGTACATATACATGCAGGAAGGTCTAGATCAGGGTTAAATTCTTGGTCTACTGTGGCATCTGAATCCTTTCTGGGACAGCAAGAGCCTGCCAATGACTGAAGGTACTGACTTCTACAATGTGTAGTAAGAGTCACCATCACCAACCTTTCCCCATTGGTGCCTACGCTTGGATGCCTGAGGAGGCATTTTATGTTAGGTAATATATGCAGCCTGACAGACTTAGGGCACTGAAAGGAATAGGCTGGCAGGCACACACATCGTGATGATGCAGTCTACACAAAGTAATCGTACTCTGGAGAGTGTGATGTGTGTAAGGGCCAGCAGTGCGCAAAAGACCCCATCCCAATTGTCTGTGCAGGACGGGGGGTTGCACACAGGTTGGGCTCTTTGATGGGGTTTGGCCGTGTGTCCAAGCAGTCCACTGATCTCTTGGATAGGAAGATGGGAGATGAATGAGAGATATGTAGAAGGTTGTTACTCAATGTAGAGGTAACTGGCTTTCTCGTAAATGATCTGCCTCCACCATGACAGAGGTCAGCACTGGCAGATGATGAAGCTTGTCTGGCATGGGTGAGCTGCAATGCTGCAGCAAAAGGAGTGTGTGAGTCTCCATCCCATATGCAACTGCTTTGTACCTGAACAGCCCTATTTAAGGTGCCATGGGCCAGGAATAAATGCCTGCAGCACAAATACACTCAGATTGCCTCTTGATTCCTTCCATAAGGCCTTCCTCTTACTTCCAGCACAAACACTGCAGGATAAGGCTTTTAGCACAGGCAGTAACGCACCTCGTGTGTGTTTGGTGTACTTGGACTTCTTGGGAGGCTGGAAGAACCTCAGCTTTACATGCATTTCTGATGTTAGTATGATTGTGTCTGCACTGGGGCCTTTGCTGTGATCAAAGTTTTTGATGTGGGGATGTCCTGGTTTTGGCTGGGAGTTATTTCTTTTCTAGTAGCTGGTATAGTGCTGTGTTTTGGATTTAGGAGGAGAATGTTAGTAACACACTCATGTTTTTAGCTGTTGTTAGGTAGCTGTAGTAAGTCAAGGACTTTTTTTAGCTTCTCACGCCCTGCCAGGTGTACAAGGAGCTGGGAGACAGCAGCTAGGATGGGTGACACAGACTGGCCATAGGGACTGGCTGTACCTCATAGAATTGCCTGGATTGGAAGAGACCCTTAAGATCACCAAGTCCAACCATAGCCTAACCCTGACTAGTCCACCTCTAGATCATGTCCTTAAGGACTTAATCTACACGCCTTTTAAATACCTCCAGGGATGGTGACTCCACCACCTCCCTGTTCCAATGTTTGGCAACCCTTTCAGTAAAGAAATTCTTCCTTCTATCTAACCTAAATCTCCCCTGGTGCAATTTCAAGCCATTCCCTCTGGCCCCATCTCTTGTCACCCGAGAGAAGAAGCCAACCCTGACATCTCTGCAACTGCCTTGCAGGTGTGTGTGTGTGTTTATATATATATATATATATACCTGCAAGCTGGGAGGTGGGCTCACTGCTCAGAAACAAACTAGGCATGGAGGATGGTTTTTTTCCTTCTGTTGTAGTGAGCAATTGCATTTGTGCATCACTTGGTTTATTATTATCATTGCTATTGTTGTTGCTGTTGTTAAGTTCCTTTGTTATCCTATTAAACTGTCTTTATCTCAACCTACGAGTTTTTCCCATTCTCTTCCCCATTCCCTTGGCAGGGAGGAGTGAGTGAGCTGCTGGATGGTGCTAAGTTACCAGCTGGGGCTAAACCATGACAGGTGATTTTTTAATTTTTTTTTTAATGTGTTAATTTTCACAGCTATAATAAAGCCAAAGTATAGACTAGGTTTAAGGACAGGGGTCCTACATACTGTCCTTTCATAGCAGCAACATTGCCCACATGTTTGTTTTGCTTCATGGGACAGATTTAGAAAAGCTTGACTTGGTGTTCCCAAACACCACGTGAAATTTCCATGGAGCTGTCTCACTTGGGTCGGTCAGGGGATGCAGTCTGCTGCTCGGCAGCACTTGGCCAGCAAGTTGGGGTTTTTTTTTTGGGGGGTGGTTTGTTTGTTTGGGGTTTTTTTGTTGTTGTGTTTGGGTTTTTTTCCTGAGTAATTACACAAGAATTGCAAAGCTACTTTCCAGAACTGGGAAAAGAGTCTGAAATGGACCTGAATTTTCTGCTGGGTGTTTGGGAGTTGAAAGCCACGTTAGGCAGTGGCTCATGATGGGAATTGTAATGTTTTCCTTTGGGAGGGGGCTGTTTCTAGATGTGCAGCTTGTCAGCGTGAGTTTTTCTGTGGCTGTGTCTGAAGCACAAAGCCACAGTTCCTGGGGTGGCTGCTGCCAGCTGCTCAGAGAGCCAGTGTTGGGGAATTTGCTCTCGTACCCACAAGAGAAAGGGGGGGAAAATGTGCAGGGAGAAAGCTAGACGTGAGACCTGGATACCACAGGACCAGTCTGTGTCGAAGTTATGAAGTACAAAAGACAAGTGTTTTGGCTGCAAGGGAGGACCTTTAGGGCTCATACCATCCCTCCTGATCATCTCTCTCCCATTCTAACACTCTCTCATGAGCTCCATTATATGTAGGTGCAGAGATGGTGGGTGCCTGGAGGTGTTTGTAAACATAGGAAGAATGGAGTGATCAGTCACTATAAAGCTAAGTATTATAACATGAAAGCATGGACAAGTGGGAGCTGGCATCTAAACTACACTGAAAAGGGAGGGAAGGCTGATGGGGTATGCCACAATTTCTAGTAGGCTGGCATACTTGCTAAGAGAAAATAACCAAGATATGGGCAGGCAGCATTTCTTCAGACCAGTGTACTTGAAAGCTTGTCTGTTGTTTACATTCAGCTTGCCTAAAGCAAGCCATTGCTTCTGAGACCTGTTTACCATTTAAATCTGTACTAATGTGGCTCTGTCTGTCCCTAGGGTGCCAGCAGAGAAGATGTTTTTCAGGGAATGCCAACAGTGGGTGGATGCTGAAGGGATTCTATTTTGGGTATTGTTTTATTTGCATTGAGAGCAGCTCTGAGGAGAGGAGGACTTGGGTGTGTTGGTGGACGAGAAGCTCAACATGGCCTGGCAATGTATGTTTGCAGCCCAGAAAGCAAACTATATCCTGGGCTGCAGCAAAAAATGCATGACCAGCAGGTCAAGGGAGGTGATTCTCCCCCTCTGCTCTTGTGAGAGCCCTCCCAGAATGCTGCATCCAGCAGAACAAGAAAGAGCTGTTGGAGTGAGCCCAGAGATGGGCCATGAAAGATAATCGGAGGGCTGGAGCAGCTCTCCAATGAAGACAGGCTGAGAGAGCTGGGATTGTTCAAGCTGGAGAAGGACTGTTGCAAGGGTCTGTTGTGACAGAACAAGGGGCAAATTGCTTTAAACTGAAAGAGATCTAGATTAGCTTTTAGGTAGAAATTCTTCCCTGTGATGGTGGTGAGGCCCTGGCACAGGCTGCCCAGAGGAGCTGTGGCTGCCTCCTCCCTGGCAGTGTCCAAGGCCAGGCTGGATGGGGCTTTGGGCAGCCTGGTCTAGTGGAGGGTGTCCCAGCCCATGGCAGGGGGTTGGAGCTAGGTGATCTCTGAGGTCCCTTCCAACCCAAACTGCTCTGTGATTTGTGGAGGCAAAAATGCTGAAGACTGAGGCAAACAAGTTAAATGAGGAGGAAATGAAAGCTTATTCTAATTTCCAACCTAAATGCATTTTTATTGACGAGGATAAACATGTTTTCAGGCTGTAGGGACAACAGTCGTCTTTGGTCCCTTGCTCTTTCTGCCATGTTTCCCCACTGGGTGTGTTTCCTGGCAGCAGTCAGACCCTCTCCCACCTTCCCTCACCCAGGCTCAGCTCCTCAGCTTGCTGGGTTTCCATTGCAGTGGGTCCCAGCCAGGGTGAGTGGGTGGCTGCTGAGAGCAGCGGTCCCACCCTTCATCCTGCTCCCACTGTGGCCACTGCACTCTCCCAGGCATTTGTCCAGCTGAGAGCAGAACCAGCCACTGACCCCCTCACTCTCCAATCTCCCTCCCACGCCGTTATTTTTAACCCAGATCAGCGTCTCTATTCACTTCACCCTGTGGTCTCCTGTTTCTGCCATCGGAAACAGGCTGTGAAACTAGAGTTAACCCAAACTTCTTCGGGCTCCCTGCAGCCCTTTTCACCCTGAGAAGCTCATCCTTATCTGCTGGAAGCATCTCCCCTGGTAATGTGGGAGATGGCACCAGCCTTTTCCACTGCTGCAGCATGTGAGGACGGGCTCATATTGCCTTTGCTGTGGACTTGGGAAGAAGCCTGGCACAATACACGTAGCCTTCAGTGAGAAGTTACCAGATCCTGCACTACATTTGTAACTCGCCAGGTGTACTGCTACAGTTGAGTGTTTTTCTCCCCTGCCTTCCTCAGGTTTTTCACTATGAAATTTCACCTGGTCTCTTCTTACAGTATTCCAGACTGTTCTGCCCATGAGAGTCAGGAGGGAAAATATGTGCCCAGTAAATAACTGTCCCAATCCCAAAGTTCCATAAATAAACCCCTAAACTGGAGAACACACCAGAAATGTATTTCTGCATGGTGTTTGTATACTTTACTTCCGAGTCTGGCTGTGCTGACCTTGATAGGCCCCAAGCACAATATACTCCCCTGCTGAAGTCACTAGGGGGTATAATCCATTTCACTTGACTTTACAGGTGTGCACTATATATGCAGCTGTATCTGGAGTAGTCAGACTCCCATTGTAGCCAGGGGAGAGTAAATGTGCTTTGGCACTAATCAGCCTGACCTGTTTTAGCCTTCTGCCTAAATATGTGGATGTAACATCTTTTTGGGGGGAGTAACTCAGTTGCCAATAATGAGTCCAGGTTTGGGCATCTACATCTCAGGTCAGCTGATGTGTACCCTCAAACTTTCCAGTTAACTTCACTTGGCTCCAGACCAGATCTAGGCAGATCAGCATTTAGTCATGAGCACTCACGCAGCTGTAATGATGATAACCTTTGAGTTCTTGCCTCAGAACATCTTTAACTAAATGGGTGTGATGCTATTGGAGAGAAGGCCTGTGGGCTATTATAGTTTAACTGCCCTGTGTGCTCTCAGGAGCAATACAATCGTGACTGACAATGTTTTTATACCTGTGATGACAAATGACAGCTTACAGTATGAGATTCTCAGAATAAATCAGATAGGAAAGGCACCTTTCTTGAGCTTGCCTAATCCAGTCTCCTGCTCAAAGTATGGCCAGCTGTGGGATCAGCCCAAGTCACTCATGGCTTTGTCCAGTTGGTCTTGAAAACTTCTAAGTATGGAGACTTCATGGTCTTTCTGGGAAACCTGCTTTGTTGCTTGGCTGTCCTCATGAGGAAAATTACTTTCCTCACATCAAGTCAGAAACTCCCTGTTGTGAGGTGTTACTTTTGTGTCTTGTCCTCCTGCCATCACCTCTGAAGAGCCTGGCTCAGTCTTCACTATAACTTTCTTATAGGTATGGTAGGCATGCTGATAGATTGCCCCAAAGCCATTGCTTCTTCAGGTTGAATGAGCTCTGGTTCCTCAGCCTCTCTTCACAGGTTAGTTGCTCCAGCCATGACCACTCTGGTGGCCCAGCACTGAACTCGCCCTCGGCTATCTGTCTCTCCTGTACTGGGCGGGTGGTGTGGGTGAAACTGGATGCAGTGTCTAGACATGCCCTAAAGAACACAGAGCAAAGGGGAATAACCCTTTCCCCATATCTTCTGCCTGTACCTCTGCCAGTGCAGCCCCGTGCGCTGCCAGCTCTATCTGCTGCGGGTGCGTGCTGCTGGCAGGTATGTAGCCAGCGCTCTGCCAGGGCTCCCACATTTCCTGCAGCAGCTCCCCAGCCTCTACTATTTGGTTAGTAGGATCTTTGCAGAAGTTGCGTAGTGATTGAAAGCTGGGCTAAGAAATAGCACTCACTCGTGTTATTAGCTATTGCTAAGCCATGCATTTACAATAGCTTAAACAAACAATAAATCAGGAGTCTGCTGGTATTTATTGGGAATACTTTCCTGAAGCAAAATGCTCACTGGGATTCGTTAATTAGCTGAATCCTGAGACAAACTAGGAGGAAGAATCTGATGTGGGCACTCTCAACAGCTCAAGTGAAAAGAAGAGTTGATTGTATTTCTGGGAGGTGCTGGAATGGGAGCTGGGAAGCTCTGAGGTGCTCAGGCTGGTTGCATACAGGGGTTTTATTTTCAGCTCTTGGTAGCGCACGATGTGCACCCAACTGTCGCGTTCAACCTCGTGACTCCCTTGAGTATGAGCTGCACGTGCTGTGTGAAAGGGAAAAGCCACGGTGCAGGAACCCAGGCACCTCTGACCTAATTGTAATTGTCAGAACATTAGGCATACGGTCCCAGGGTAGCATCCACAGTCCTCCCAGAAAAGGAGAAACAGGTCCCTCCAGAGGTTCCTGGATTTCATCCCTGCCCTGCTTGCTTCAGGGTGAGAAATGGCTGGTCTGCCTTTGGCAGAACAGTCAGTCTAAGTTATTTAGTCTTTAACTGAGACTCAGAGGTAAGATCCTCGTTAAAGCTGAGCCTTGGCATTACTGTTTAAGTGCTTCTCCCCCAGCCTGGTCACAGAGAGCTGTGAGTGCTTCTAGATTCTCCAAATCAAACAAAGCCTCCAGACCATTCCTCATGTTGCCTGAGGGATGCTATGGAGATGTGGGGGGCTGAAGGACACAGCAAACAGGCTATCCTGCTCTTCCCTTGCTTCCACCTTTGGCAGGACATTTGCTCTCCTTTGATGTTGGCAAGGGTTTGTGGCTTCTGGGGAGGCAAACAGGGGGTTGTGCTTAATGTTTCCATTCCCATCTCCTTGCATCTGTGGATGATCCTGGCAATGGGGACAGAAACTGCACTCTGTTTCTGTTGAAAAGGGACCTCATCTGTTTCACTGAGGAAAATATTGCCATTTAGCTGCCAGAGTGCTTGGAGGTATCCCAGGTTATTTCAGTAGAAATGGCACTAAGATATCCCTAATTTTCTCCCCCATGTTAGGATCTTTGCTACTAATTTTTGGTAAAAATTCACTGCTGGTGAGTTTTGCTGGAGGATGGAAGGGTTTTGGTTTGTCTTCATGCAGTTCTTGAGAGAGAGAGAGAGGCTCTTCTCACGCTGGAGGGGGGGAAATTACCCATGTGTATGCAGTGCAAAACAAAATGAGAGCACCTTGGGACACAACCAAACAGTTTTATTTCCAGGCTGTGGGAATCCTGGCTGGGTTGCACCTTTCACAAGTTGGACTGGGAGAGCACTTCAAACACAAGAAACTCTAATTCTGAAAAGAAACTTTGCCTTTTCCTAATGAAGAGGTCTCCTGCACGACCAGCTCGCAGCAACGAGAAGTGCTAAGGGTTCCTGGCCCAGTCTTTCCTCAAAGGTGCCCTGGTGCTTTGGTTAGAAGAGTCCTGCAGTAACGTAAATGACAGCAAGCCTCAATTAAGATTTAGTTTGGAGGCTAAAAGCTATCCAATGATTTAGTCTCAGGGATTAAGGAAAACAAAAACCTTACCAACGGCTGGATAAAATTCACATTCCTTTCAATTGTGATCATCCTACATCAAGGAAATGTTTGAAATGTTGGCAGTCTCCTACGATATGCCTGTGAAAGTTATTATATTGCCTTAAGTAATTTAAGAAAAAGGAACCAAGAGCTATAGCACAAATATGTTATATAAATCTTCGTTGGATCACTGTGGTTTTTACAAAAAATGGTTTGATTGATGTCGGGTCCCAGTGGGTGACCTTTAAAAGAGACCACATCAAATGGAGGGGCAGTGCTGCAGCTCTCCACCCCCACACTGGCTCTTCTCCTCCTCGCTTCTCCTCAGCAGAGTGTCTCTAGACAGCTATGTCATCTGTAGCCATAAAATAAATTGAGGAATGTCTGTCTTGCTAAAGGCAAAAAAAGGACCCCTTTTCTCATCTCAGTTGAAGCAGGCCACGTCCCTCACTGGGCTGCAGAGTAAGCTGTGTACCTGCATGGGGGGCTTAAATGGCCATAAAATCTCTTCCTCTCTCTCATCTCAGATCCTGGGTTAAGAGGAATGTTTTGATCGGGTCTGGGCAGAGCACAACAGGAGTCCTAACTCTGTGCCACCTTTAATTTGCTGTTTAATTAGTGTGGGAATAGCATAATTTGCTGCCCATGTTTATCAGTGTCAAACTGCTAATGCTAGAGCAAGGAGAAGGTTTGATTTCTGGGGGAACTTTCTGAAGCGGAGCTCCTCCTAGGAAATGCTTGTGGGATAGTTAATTGTCAGTGATGCTTCTTACCCTGTGCACCTCTGCTCCAAGGAAGAGTTCAGCACAGCATTGAGGGTGCTCAGCTCACAAAGTTGCTTGTCCAGTATTTGAATTAGGCTGCAGGGGTCGAAACTCACCAGTCACTGTGGTGGAAAATCTCCTTAGGCATTTTCTTTCCTTTCTTTTCAGCGCTGGTCTGTTCAGTTGTGGCGTAGAAGATCTTTTTGGTACCATTTTTGAATCAGAAAGGTGAGCAGAAGCAATTATTGCTATCAGTACATGGTTTTTTGGGGGTTGTTTTAATAGAAAACCATACAGGAGCAAAATGAAGTCCTGCTGAGATGTCCTGCTTTGAGACATTTCGAGATGCTGTACTGGCAAACAAGAGCTCACCTCCTGAGACAGAAATGTCACTGGTGGAAGAAACCGTTGCTCAGATGGAGGTGAAGTGTAAGTGAAAGCGGCTTTGGTTCCCCGTGACTTAGGAGTAAAGGAGGGGGGATAGGGATGTGGGTGCTTCATCACCACCTACTCCCCAGACAGCCAAGTTCCTGCACCAGGCCATCATGTGGCTGTGTGTTTCAACACCTCACGTGAAACTCGTGAAGAAATGACACACTGGTGCCCAGCTTGCTGAGGCAGCCGCCCTCAAACTGTGAATCACAGCAAGAGAGGACATTTCTTGCAGTTCAGGTGATTTTATAAAATAAGATTCCTTTCCACTTCTTTATTTGTTTTCCATGACCAGTGAACAAACAACCTTTCCTCAGATGTTTCAGTCTCTCGTAACCCTTGTCACCCTCTAGAAGAGTCCTTTGGTACCTCTCTAGCAACAAATTACCAGCAGAAGGAAGCCAACAGGTTTAGAAGCTACCTTAGAGAAGGGGAAGATGTTGCAGAGCTTAGACCAGCTCTGATTTAAACATCCCTAAAGGCCACAAAATCCTTTGGAGCTTTCCCTGTTTGTGCTGAATGCATGGATATTGCAGTCATTCCCATAACAGCAAGTAGGCTCCAGAAACCAATATTAGGCTTTCAAGTCAGGCTTGGTGGGGCTCTGAGCAACCTGATCTAGTGAAGATGTCCCTGCTTACTGCAGGGGGCTTGGACTAGATGGCCTTTAAAGGTCCCTTCCGACCTAAAACATTCTGTGATTCTATGAAACCTAAGTAGAAGATGCAGCAATGATGCCCTTTTGGGCAGGGATCCCAGTGCAGCTCGGGCACAGGACAGGAAGATCTTGATCAGTAATTGCACAGAGGGAGGAACACAAATATACAGCTGGGTTTGATCCCTGCTTGCGCTTTATTTATTTCAGGGAAGATGCCTATGCAGTATCTTGAGAGCATCTCCAACAAGAACACTGGGTGGATCAATTATGGGACATGTTGCACCTGCAGCTATTTTTTCCTGGCCTGACGTGTAGATGCAACCACTGAGTTTGGAAACATTAATTAAATCATCAAGTTTTGCCCTATAATATACCCCCCCTGCCTAAACATTCTGGAAATCTGTTTAGATGTATTTTTAACGACTGACAGAGGAGAACTGTTGATTTTGTCTTAGACAAGGTGTCAGAGTGTTTGAGCACAGCCAACTACATGCTTCTAACCCAGTAACGGCATGTATTAACCACTCTCAGAGAACTGTCTCTGCCTTTCAGGCTGTTCTGCTGGCACTGTTGGGAGTGTTCTTTAAGGATTTGGTATTCATGATACACTCTTTGGTTAGTATTTGGTTCATTCAAATTGGGGTTTTTTTGCACTGAGTGGTGAGAACAATGGCCTCCAGTTTTGATTCTTGGAAGTACAACTTGAAAATGTCTTTAAAATGCTAATATATGCTTAAAACACGCTGCTTCCAATTAAAGTGCCTGCCACTGAACTTGTATAGTAGAGTGCTCAGAGAAGGCTTTGCTCTGAAAGAGCAAATTTAGGTGAGAGAAAGCTAATAAAAATTACTTTATTTTTTTTAAAAAAACAGCCTGTAATCTACAATCAAAGATACTCTGAGTAGTTATGAATCATCTTAACTGTCATTCTCAATTAGCCTGCCTTGATTACTGGGGGCAAAGCCTCCAGGAGCAGGGAAAGCCCATAGATTTGTATTTAGGAGGATGGGCTTGATACATAGCTCAGTGCTTTAGGAGGTGCAGTCATATTTCTGTGTAATAACCCCTTCAAGTTCTGTGTTCTCTGTGGGAAACCATGCAGATCATAGGGCATGGTGTGGCAGTAAGGAGAAAATTCCCTTCTGGGGAAAACGTAGGCAGGATGACTGGCAGAATGAGTTCACGGGGACTGTTATGAAGGTGATGGAGAATGCTATACCTTCCCCAAACTACTTCACCCTTCCTCATCCCTCTTCCCCCTTGAAACACCAAATTCTTCCTTCCCTATTTGCACTCACCTCCTCTGTCACAGGCCTGAATTTTGAATGCTTCTGCTGCGAGATAGAGTCTCACTAAGCTTCAAAGTTGGGTCCCAAGACGTTCATTTGTGTCTGCTGTCGGGTGCAGGTGAGCCCTCTAAGGCACGGTGGGCTCCTGGCTCTGAAGAACAGAGCCAGAGCTCTTTCCAGGAGGCAGCGTGGCTTGTCTGATGAAACACAAGTTGCTGCTATCAGCCTTATTTGGTTTTCCTGAGAAGCAGGCAAAAAATGTCATGTTCCAAACACCTGACCTCAGCACAACACTCCCGTGCCTGCCCTTGGTTAAGCTTTACCTGCTGTTTATGGGATGCTTTTACTAGCAGTGCCCCTGTGAAGAAGTGTGGTTGATTTCAGTGAGGTTTGGCTGCTTCACAGGTGCCTCCAGCCTTTCCTTGCCCTCCTGGCTGAGTATGGACAGGTCTTGAAAAAGGGACTATAAGGGAAGTGTTCCGTACTGCAGAAGCAATGGTCTCTCTTTAAGAATTCACAGGGAGCTGCTAATTACCTAGCTGAATTGGCTCTACAAGAATTTTATCCAAGTGTATTATTTTAGCCCAGGAAACTATTCCTCCAAAAAGGCCAGGAGAGGACAGAACGATTCACTTCTGCTTACAGGACATGATGTGACCAAAATCACATCCTTTTGACATACCCTAATGTACCCTGGATGGTGTAGCTCAGGGAGGCTGGACTCTTCCTGATTATTCACACCTGGTCGCCGTGCAAACACAGACCAGTTGTGAACAGCTGCAGAAAGTGAGAGAGGAGCACGTGCTGCTGACACAGCTCTGTCCTCGTTATTCAAATAACGTTCGCAGGTGCTTTTTTGACAGATATTTTTGCTTCTTAAATGCCACCAGCATTAGAAAACGGCTTCACCACCACCACAAACTAGCAGGATAGTCATCTTGTACCAGGATCAGTGTTGTTTAATATCTTCATCAACGACATAGACAGCAGGTGGGCCCATGCAAACCTCATGAAGCTCAATAAGGACAAGTGCAAGGTCCTGCACATGGGTCAAGACAATCCTCGCTATCGATACAAGCTGGGGGAATGATGTGATAGAGAGAAGCCCTGTGGAAAAAGGCTTGGGAGGGTACTGATGGAGGAAAAACTGGAAATGAGCCAACAATGTGCACTTGCAGCCCAGAAGGCCAATCACATCCTGGGCTGTATCAAAAGAAGCATGGCCAGCAGATCGAGAGATGTGATTCTGCCCCTCTGCTCTGGTGAGACCCCACCTGGAATAGTGTGTCCAGCTCTGGAGCCCTCAGAGCAAGAAGGACACGGACCTCTTGGAATGGGCCCTTGAGGAGGGCCACAAGGATGATGAGAGGGCTGCAGCACCTTTCCTGTGAAGACAGGCCAAGTGAGTTGGGCTTGTTCAGCCTGGAGAAGAGAGGGCTCCCGGTAGAGCTTATAGCAGCCTTCCAGTACCTGAAAGGAACCCACAGGAAAGCTGGGGAGGAGTGACTGTGTGTAGGGGCATGTAGCATGAGGGGCAATGGTTTTAAACTAGAGCAGGGCAGGCTTAGGTTAGAAGTGAGAAAGAAGCTCTGCACTATGAAGGTGGTGAGATACTGGCACAGGTTTCCCAGAGAGGTGGCAAAAGCTCCATCCCTGGAGACATTCAAGGTCAGGCTTGATCGGGCTCTGAGCAACCTGATCTAGTGAAGATGTCCCTGCTTACTGCAGGGGCGTTGGACTAGATGGCCTTTAAAGATTCCTTCCAACCTAACACATTCGATGATTCTTCCATCACTATGAGTTGCCTAAGTAAAGCAAATATCATCATGTAAATTCAACCATGTGAAAATCTATAGGCTAGAAAGCCTAGGAATGAATAGGAATGACTGAGGCAGACCTATGGTGAAATCTGAACTTGCAAAGAACAGTATCTTTTGACTTTAAAACTTTGAGCTTTCTCACATCCTAAACTCTCTGTTTAGAGGACTACCAGTATTTACTGGTGCATCCAGTACTGACTGAAACAAATCTTACTTCATATTCAACACTAAAAAGGAAATTAGAAGCTTCCTGTCTGATAAATACATGTGATATAATTAAGAGCTGACTATCTCTTTGGTAATGTATACCAAACAGTGAACAGGCTTTCACTGGAAGAGTTTATAATGCATTTCCTCTCAGCAAAAGGTGGGTACGTGGATTTTGGCCCCTTCTCAAACAGGAGTAGCAACTCTACAAAGAAATTCCCTGCTGCCAGCCAACTTCCTGATCTGCCTTTAGAAGTGAGGCAGGGCTTCTCATGAAATGCATCTTCATTAAAGAACTTTTCGGCATCCAGATATTCAGAGGAGGTAAATTGCAATGGTCACTTGTCACACAGAAAATATTTGGAAAAGAAAACCCATGAGAGTCAAACGACAGTTAACTTAGCCTTCAACAGGCACCAAGTTCAAATTAATTCTCAGGGTTGTTAAAAATAAATTTAAAAATCAAGTGCCCCTGAGACACCAGCAATCCCAACAGAGGGGTTTCAGCAGGCAGCACTCACCTTGCCAGGGATACCGCTCCTCTGACAGCCCTTCTCATCTGGTTTTTCGAGCCCTCAGTAAGGTTGGCGTAGCCCAAGGGAACCACGTCTGCCCATTGGCTTGTTAGGGGAGGCTTGGTTGTAGGAATACATTTTTATTCCTCTCCCCTTTTTCTAGTGAAAAAGAAACCACAAACGATTTTCTTCCGGTTTCAGTCAGTTCCTCTCAGCTGCTCGTTTTGTCTCTCAGATATCCAGGCAGAGCAGCAGCTCCTTGAATAAGAGCCCACGGGGAGAGTTCAGTGGTCAGCTGTGGCTGCCTTGTAGGCACCAAATTCAGTTAGAGCTATGCAGAGTAATAATTTCACTTTATTGTGATGAGTTACTTGGCAGTCCCAGTTCCTAAGGCCATGTCTACCCTTGCTGCAGTGCTAAAACAGAGCTCTCTAGCTCTGGAAAGTCAGATCGTGGGCTTCAAGTTTTCCGTGCCACAGCCCAGCAGTGCTGTGCCTGGCTGGTTGCTCTCATATCTCAGCACCTTTGTGGGTTATGGTCATTGGCAATAAGAAATGCCTCCGTGCTTCAGGACCCTCGTTCTCCCTATTGTGAATGATTAAGAAGCCAAGAGCCTGAGTTGCTTTAGAAAATGGAGTTAATAGCAGGGCTGCTGCAGTCAGAGGTTTCCTTCCCATGAAGGTAGGGAGCGGGAGCCTATAGAGGCTTGGTGTGGCACCCCTTCATTGGCATGGAGCTGGAACAAAGCCAAGGCCATTCATCTGAAACCCCAAAGTGGGGAAATACAATTAGGTGCATTAACACTTTCTCTAATGGCACAATTCCCACTGGTCCTGAAGCAAAGAACTTCTAAGGGATGGAAAGCTCCTGTGTCATATGAGTCATCACCACAGGACTTTTGGTTGTCCTGACATGAGGGGTGCCAGTAACTTCTAGAGAAGCAACAGATGTGATACAGACAGCAGGCTTTTCGGTGGCTGCTTGCAGTGCCTGAAGGGAACAAGCTGCCAAGCAGGGGACCTACAACCATGCTGCCCTTCTGCCAGCCTGGCCAAGCAAGCAGGGGAAAATCTAATTATGTCAGGAAGAAGGCACTGATGTCTGTCATGCAGACAGCTCTAAGCAACTGATCTCTCCGTACCAAAATACCGGTCAGTACTGAGGAGTCTCTGAACTCCCCTTGTCGTGTGATGGGGCAGGGCTGAAGGCAGAGAGAGGGCGATATGGAAAGAGATAAAGAGATGGTGTGAGACAGCAAAAAAAGAGAAAAAAAGAAGCTGTTATACAAAGACAAGGCATGGCTTGACAAGATCTAAAGAGCTCTGTCAGTGAGTGGGAAAATTGAGCCCAGACCTCTGAGGTCAAAAGCAGTGGGCAGGGGGGAAGCGGGAAGCACCAGGGTCTGAGGGACTGCTGGCAAAAACCCTGGGGTTGGCAAGAGGAGGGGAGAGAAAGAGAGAAAGACCAATTCCCTGCGCTGCAGCTGCTTAGTGCATGCGACTTCAGAGTGGGGTCCTTGCTGGAGCCCTTCCTGGCAGAAGATGGTATGAAAGGTAAACTTGCTAATGTCTGCGTGCCTCGCAGCTGCAGAGGCCTCTTGTCTGTTCCCAGGTCTGTTCTGCTCCGAAAAGCATAAGCAACCAAAGCTGATGGATCGATCTCCTCATGAAGCGAGAGCTGTTTACATTTCCATCTTTATCTGAACTGCTTGTTTGTTAGCCCTAGCTTTTTCCACCCATAACATGTTTTTAACACTGTTGAATGTTTCTGTTCTCCGGACTAATCAGCCGCTCGTGATTTCATTGAATCATCACCTACGTAAACACGGTGGTGGAACATTTTGCCAAAGATGGGTCTTTGCATCTGAGATAGGAGGGCCCAGACAAAGGTCTGTGCTCACTAACAGCCAGCAGTGGTCATGCTGGTCTCCTTCCTGAAGTTGCATTTCCCTAGTGCTTCGTGAGCCAAGCTGGCTGCAGCTCCTAGCTCCAGTGGTGTTAGTAACTGCAGATTTGTTTTGAGGTGGCAAGGTCAGGTCCACACAAATTTGCCTGCCGTGCCCAGGTCTGGAAGTTATCAATCACCTCTGTAGGTGCAGCATCCTGGCTAACATATCTGCTCCTATGTTTCTAGGTAGGACTATGTGTGCCAAAGAGACTTGTATCATCATCAACCTGAAGTGTTAGCTGAGCTCTCTGGGATGCTGCAGCTGAAGCAGGGGGAGGCACCAAGACCTAGCAAGAAGGACTCCTCCAGCTTTTGGACCTTTTCCTACGTGGACAGTGACCCAGAGCCTGTCAGTACCTCTGTGCCTCTGTGGGCCGTGTTTGGAAAGGCTGCTTCCCACAGAAATGAACCTTCCTTAACCAAGACAGGAGCTGCAGCAGTGTACTAGCACTGTGGGTGTGGGTTATCTCCAAAAGAACAGGGCAGGTAGAAGGCAGAAAGGGTCCTCAGACATTTGGGAAATCCAACCAGTTAGACTACATCAGACCTAAACAGGCTGGAGTTGTTGTTCTGATGAGGTATGAGTATTATTTCCTTAAGCTGCACGGTCCTCAGGGAAAACTGTAACATCCACAAAAGACGCCTCTTCCCAATGAAAACCAGTCATCCTTTTGTATGCATGCATGGGCCCTTCATACTAATTACTGTTGCACTCAGAAGATTGCTGTTTCTTGTGTCAGTGGAGAGCTGAAGCGTTTGCCTGGCCCTCAGAAGTCTCATCACAGGTTTCTAAATCCTTTGCAGTAATTTCAAATAGGAAATCCCAGGTGGGATGTGGATAAACGCTCTGGGTAAAGTCAAGTAATAGGTACCTTACAGTAAATCCAAGGAGGCGTATCTGAGGATCCTCCTTCATCCAGAAATAAAAGGTTAACTTTAGATGAAAGAGAAGAACCAAATGCTTTTGCTGCAGTGTTAAGCAGACCAAAATAATTACTTGGGTTTTCCCATCTCTTTCAAGTCAAGGCCCTCATTGCCAGCTTTGTATTTTCCTCAGCTGGACAGGCAGATGCTGTGTGTTGAGACTGCTCCTCCCTGTTTGGGTATGACAGCTGTGTGTCTATTTGGGAAGGACATGCAAGTCAGATTGTCCCTCTATATGTGAAACATGTTCTGCTCCATGATTTTCAGCTGAATAATGGTTCCAGGCTTACTTGTCCTGAAAAGAAATTTAGTGGTTCTTCCTGACGGTCACTGGGCGGGTGAAAATGCCAACAAAGCATTGCTCAAACGCCCAGAGAAAACAGACTCCTCCTTTCAGGCAGGTTCAGCACGTTTCAGGCTGCATCCACGTTACAGACATCACCTACTGCCACGTTTTGGCTCACAGGACCTTCTCCTCCCAGAGAGATTCCTGGTATAAGTGCCGGTGGGTTCGCTACTGAACGATTTCCTCTCTATGAATTCCTTTACAGCACACAGTGCTGCTTGGCAACAGTTGTTTCTAGAGGCATTCAGAAGAAATCTTCCCCTGTTCAGCACTGGTCCAGTGGGTCCATTTATGCTCCCAAACAGAAGCTTGTAGCCCTGCTATAGCCATCAGTCATCTTTTTCCCCAAGTCCAGTGGCCTTTTCTCTTTTCCTAAGGATACTTCTGTGGCCAAACAGCCTTCCCACAGCCCCGTAGATCGGTATGTTCGCAGCCCCGCTTGAGGTAATTACTGCCTTGTAGTGTTTAGACTCATCAAGTTTTGTCTGAGCTTCAGCCCCCCAGGACTGTGCACATATCTGTGGCCCCATTCCTTGGGAAAAGGACAGTCTACAGAAATTGCTTTTACATAGCACACTTGTTGCATGAAACGTGTCACAGAACAAAGTGACGTGTCAGACTCGAGGACTTTTTACATCTTGCTCCTTTCCCATTTTTACTCTCTCAGGCATGTGGCTGTTGTGGCAGGCAGGCCTGTTTAACCCCAAGCCCCTCTGAGCTGGAGTCTGCAGACCCCGAGCTGGTCCTGGAGCACTCTTAGCTCATTAAGCTTAACAGAGCAAGCCCCTCTCTGGGTGCATCTCTTTTGTGTCTTTGTTTTTCCTCCAGGAGTTGCTTTGGGGTAAATTCACCTGTGAAGAATCTCACAATCAGGACAAGTACTCCTGGAGATGTAGATGTGCCACCCCAGTGTAAGCTGGGGCGGGGGCACAAAGGTTAAGGTAGTGGATGGAAAGCCAAAAGGCTTGAGGCTCTTTCATAGAATCACAAGGTTGAAAAAGACCTTTAAGATCATCAAGCTAAACCGTTCCAGTCCTATGCTAAACCATATCCCTAAGTACCCTTTTTTTAAACACACCCAGGGATGCTGACTCAATCCCCTCCCTGGGCAGCCTGTTCCAGGCCCTGACAACTCTTTCAGGGAAAAAAATTTTTCCTAACATCCAATCTAAACCTGCCCTGGCACAGCTTCATGCCATTTCCCCTTGTCCTATCACCTGGCTGAAGAGACCATCACCCACCTCTCTACAACCTCCTTTCAGGTAACTGTAGGTGGTGATAAGGTCTCCCCTCAGCCTCCTCTTCTCCAGGCTAAACAGCCCCAGCTCCCTCAGCTGCTCCTCATAGGATTTGCCCTCCAGCCCGTTCCCCAGCCTGGTTGCCCTTCTCTGGACTCACTCCAGGACCTCCATGTCCTTCTTATGGTGAGGGGCCCAGAACTGGACACAGTACTTGAGGTGCGGCCTCACCAATTCCCAGCTGTGCCATGGAATGTGGTCTCTCATCAGATATTCTGGCACCCTGTTAATGCCTTCTTTCTCCTCTTCTCCATGGCAATATCAACTGCAGAGCCCCTTTGCATCAGGATTGACTTTGTTTTGTATTTCTTTTCAGCTGCTTCTCCCCTGGGCGTGTACTTCAGATGGATACAGTTAAAGTGATCCTCAGCACAAACCTTGAATGATGGCAGCAATAAAGAAGAAGAAACTTGAGAGAAGTGGTCCTAAGAAACACAAACTGCACTCCACGGGTGTCTGCATTTGCATTGGTGTGTATCAGTGAGCTCTTGCAGACAGCTTCCTTCAGTTTTCCTGAAAATCTTTTGTTTCAGACAGATCTGTTTCAGGGTTTTGGGCCTGGCCCCACCAAACACTCCAAAAAGCCTTTTTCTCTTTCACTGGAACAAAAAAAAGAATCTACCTTAAAAGAATCCCAAGTGTAGAGATCCTGAAACCGGGTACGAGCTCTCTGCTTTGGGTCTCCCTCTCATTTCACCACACGGCATTCATTCCTCTGCTGAGGGAATGAAGCTGTCTTGAAGTGTCAGCAGATACCAAAAAGTGAAACCAGCCACCGAGTTCCAACTGGGCTCATGTCAAAATGATGTGAAATGATGAGTCTCGCTGGGTTTATGAGTGAGGCTGTAATAACCGTTCGAAACTGTGCTCAGGGCACTAGAGATTTGCTGGAAGATTCGTGGTCCAGAAGGAGACTTTTACAGTAAATCTGGCCCTACATCTGGTTTGACACTGCAACCTGGAAATGGGTATGATTTAAAGAGTTCAGTGTTTTGCCAGGGAGGCTGTAGTGCAAAGCACTCGGTAATGTTTTTCACCCAGTGGAACAGAGTGGCCCGGAGTTGGGTTGGTGTGGATGCTGGCTAAAGTGGTGGCCCTGAGAGAAGAGACAACAGTGGCCATCTGGGTGTTTTTCACAAAAAACCTGGAAGTACCTGTCCAAGAGGAGAGTTCTGGGCATGGTCTAAGCAGTTAAGTTGAATGACACGCAGCTGGGTTATGAAAGGGTAAACGTAGTCCTTTCTGATGCATCTCAGTGCCGGGGGGGGCAGGGGGGTGATGATTAAACACGGGAGCAGTTTGTGTGAACGGGTGCAAACGGTGCAGAGCAGCCTCAGCTCGAGGGGGCTGCTGTGCTTGGCCCATGAGATGGAGCTGGGACTAGGGCGGGGGGGAATGAAGGTAGAGCACAACTGGCCTGGTAGATCCATTTCAGTTATGGTCAGGGTCACGGTTCACCTCCCACCTTGGGGATGCTTGCAGTCGGACGAAACGATGGGAGTAAATTACTCTAAAATGGGAGGGTGGGGTCAGCTTCATAATTTATAGTCATCCATACTTTAAATTCCTTTTTTACTGCTTTTCTGACTGAAAGCTTCTGAGGCAGGACTTTCTCTCAGGGCAGATACTGCACCGAAGTTTCTCTGGGACACTTTGTTGATTTATGCTACGGTTAGATTGCTCAACACACACTTAAGTAAACAACCTAAAACCCAGAGACTATCTTTAGCTACTGCAAAATGTTTTTGCTAAAATAATGAAATACAGTGCTGGCATTGCTTGAGCAAGAGTTTATTGTGTCATTTCAGTGCAGGAAAAGGGCAGAGCAGTAGAGAATATCTGGGAGTAAAGCGCTTGTCCTTTTCCTCAATACCAGGAGAAGCAGCCAAGGCTGGCCCTGAGGCAGTGCCAAACCTGAATCGGTGGATGATCGAGTGCAGGGGACGGTGTGTGTACATTGTTCTGACAAGGCAGGGGTAAGCAGAGTGGGTGGGGGATCTGTTTTTGGGGAAGTGTCAGGTAATAGCGTGCATGGAAGAGAAAATGGGAACAATGTAGATGTGGCACGCATTAAGGTCCATGGGTTGTTGAGAACTAGGAGGTGCTCATGGGCAATGATTTGTTCTGGGTGGAACATCCCACATCCCTGCAGAGCTGCGTTTCTGGGCCAAGGCTGGCATAAGGAATAAGGGGAGCTTCAGAGGAAGGAATTGGTGGGGCAGCCTGAAGCTGATTTGTGCCATCTCCACGCTTGGTTCTCGTGCACAGGGAAAGGAAAACAGTGAGTACACTAGTTGTGTACTAGTTGACCACAAGATCACCCTGAGTCACCTGCCCCTTGAAGAAAGGGAAACGTGATCTCAACATGATTTGCCGGGAGGGGGCTGTAGGAATATCAGTGCTATTTTGTAAAGCACAAATGAGACGTCATCTGGAAGTCTAGTCACCCACTTCCAAGAAAAATCAACTCATAAACTCATGCTGGGGCAGATGCAGAGACAGATCATTAGGTTCATTAACTAAATGATTAAGGGTTGGGTTTTTTTGTTAGGAAAAACAATTAAAAAGCCTGATGGTTTGTTTAGCTTAGCAAAACAAAAGCTGTAAGGGATACAGTTGCTGTCTTCAGATGGTTGAGCAAGTACACACCAGAAAAAGAAGTGTTAAAGGTAAAGGAGAGTTGCAAGACAAGACCAAATGGACCTCAAGTGCTCATGCCAGCCCTGAAATGAGATCTCTACCCTCAGTAGAGGCAAGAAGGATGTATTAGCATGACAAAACCAAACCTCATCTGAAGGTGCAGGTGTATGACCTGGGACAGGGAAGTCCTTTCCACTCTTATGTCCACATTTGCTGCAGGGTTTACAATACCTGGTGGTGAATACAGAAGCTCTTTAGATGGTGGGCAGTTTAACATGGGAAGTATCTAAGATCATCCTTCATGTTTCCAATGCCTTGTGCTTGCAGAGTTTTGTGCTCCTGCGCAAAGACTGTGGAGAGCTGTTGTTCTGGCTTGCCTTTGCTTTGGGTTTATTTGGACAAGGGTAGAAGTCAGCATGGAGATTGAGCTCCAGTGTTCATATGGAGACCAGCTGTGAAGAAGTGGAGAACTTTTGTGGAAGTGTGAGGGCACTTGCAGCAGTTCTGTGGGTTGCGTGTCTTGTTAGTCTTTGCTGTTTATTACCCCGTTGTTTAAAATTAATGGGAGTTGTGTGTGTCTTGTAAATGAACATATAGGAACACTTCCAAAGTCTCTATGCATTTATTTCCTTCCTAAGTAGAAACTAATGAGATCCACAGCAATTGCTCTTTGTAAATAAACTCCTTGACAAATATTTGAATGTTTTAGTTTTATAAATTAGTTGTAAATATTTTTGTAATAATTCAATTGTTACCAGAAATAATTCAGTTCTGGAATTCACTCCCTGATAATATGTTGCATCTTCCTGGAACAGCGACATTCCAGAGGTCACATTCTACGAATAGCTTTCCTAACTTAAATTACTACCCAAATAGTCCAAAGGGTCCTATATGAGTGCTGTTGTGAAACCCGGCATTCCTGGTAGCCATCTGCATTTAATCACTTCCAGGGAAACCAGTCACGTGCTTCTAGACCCACGCTTCCCTTTTGAGAGTGTGTGTACCTGCAAGCCTCTGCATTACTCACATCTTGTGTGAAGGGTGTTCATACCTCCTGTTCCCAAAAAACACAGTGGGGTACCACTAATAATGACCGTTCTCCAGTGTCACGTTGTACTTTGGCAGCAGCTGTGATGCTATCACTATGGTGCTGTAAAGAAATGAGGAATATGCGTTCGGGCTTCGTTTAGAGCAGAGCACTACTGTTTTCATACATGGTCTCATTTATGTACTTTAAGAACTTCCAGGCTCTGGATACGACACAGGTAACAAAAGGAACAGTTATTCCTTAGTTCAGACTACAGTCATTACTATCCTTAGGGCAGGACTCAATTGGCAAGGAGAAGGATGAAGGGTAAAGGAAAGATGGATGGGGTGCACAGATGGAGTGATGTTCTTCAGGAGACGTCATCCGAATTTAAGAGAACAATTTCACCTCATCTCTTCAGCATGAAAGATACTCCACTGGCTAAAAGAAAACTTTGCAGGGCTAAGGACCAATCCCCTTTCTCAGTTGTGCCACTGAATTCCCACAGCTCCGTGAAATTAGTGAGGAAACTGGAAAGCAGAGAGGCAGGGCTCTGGCGCAGGGCCAGGCATGGCCTCTGAGAACAGAGCACCACGGAAAAGCATGGAGCAGGGCATCACTAGTGGAAAAATACAGGAAATTCTTCCCACAGTCTCCAGGGGAAAAAACAGCTTATTTTGAGATCAAAAGAAAGCAATTATCTCTATTTTCATCCAGGTTTAAAAAAGCCCCAAACATTTCCACAATCGTATATCTTCCCTTTTCTTCAAAGTATACTTTATCAAGAACGTACAAGCAGAAAAATAGGCTGATTTTGAAGAGCCTATGTAACTTTTTTCTTGTTTCCCTGCTAGCAGTAAAACACTGGCATGATCCTGACCACTTGATGAGAAGATAGAAGGTGGAGGGTTCCTCTAGAAGTGATGTTACTTCTTTTTTTAACACTTTGCCTGGAAAACATGAAGTTGGGCAGCGTATCAAAACCTGCAGTATTTTGGCTGAACTTAATTTTGAGTTTGGGAACATATGGGGTTGGTTTTTTTGCCCAAATGGTAACGTTTTACTCTCTCTCAGATGTATGTGATGGATAATTTCATTTAACCAAACCCCTGATTTTCCCATAGGAAACCATTCTCAGTGGAAAAAGGTTTTGTTTCAGCTCAAAGAGCAGGGGACGGGCTGCACAGCAGGAGGACTGGGTACCCAATGAAGCCTCAGACTCAGCAGCAGGGCTTATAGTGGGGGGATACACTCTCCTCATAAGCTTTTACAGCCTCAGCAGTGTTTCTAACAGTAAGTGAGTAGCTACCAGGACTCAAACAGCTCTCTGGTGACCGTCATGTTCCTGAGGCTCCGCATGACTGCGGCACAACTTTATATAGCAATTTATTCCTTAATAGCTACAGGGATTGACCACATGGAACAGCATCCTTAGAGCCGGCACTGTGTTGGCTCTGAGCCTGTGAGGCCCCCTAATTTCTCCTGTTACATCCTCAGGTTGCTGCTGCCTTTGGAAAGCCTGGGCCTCCTGCGCCGAGCTCGGTGGGATCAGTTATAGGGCAGCCACTGCCAGACAGCTTCATGAGACTGCTGGGGAAGCAGTCTCTGGACCAGTGAGGGGCAGCTATTCTAGCAGTGGTGAGGGACTGGTGCTGGACTCTGGCCCCCCAGGGGATGTACAGTGGGCCGAGACATAAGGAGAGTTTTCTTGGTTGCAAGTTTATCTCGAGCAGCAGTGTTGTAGGGCAATACACATTGGGGTCTTGGTGCACCCTAGGTGGCAGTCAGGAATTAAACCTTCGAGTGGTGGGTGTCCTCAGGATCCCATTTACAGGGGTCTCGGGCATCTGTCTCTGCCTGATGGGGCTAGTTGGCTGAAACACAGACCCACGGCTTGGTGTGAGGAAGGGTTTTGTGGTTGGTGGGGTAACAAGCATCTGGTGACTGGGCATCACACTTTCCCCTCCCATAATCCCTGCACAGTGTTGCTAAACCTGATGAGGCCCCAGACTGCCCATCACCATGGTGCACTGTTGCAAGACTATGTGAGGCGGTCACTCATCAGCACGTACGTGATCCCCAGCAGGGAGGGACACAGAGTGATGTTTAGATGTGACCGGTGGGCTGGGCCCTGCTGAGTCTTGCAGCACAGGGCTTACCTGATTTCGCCGTCATTTAAGTGGCTTCGTGCCAATGGCAAGGTCTGCTCCAGCATCGGTCTCGCCAACATCAACACTTTTTAACCAACTTTGGCCCAGCAGAATGAATTTATATCCAATCAGCTTTTGTGTCCCGTGGTTTCACATACAGGGCTAGCCACACGTATCTGAACATGTGCTGCTTCTCCTAAACCTGTCTGAAAAAAAGCGGTTCCGCTGATCACCTGCGCTCACAGGAAGGACAGGGTGGAGGAGGAGGGAGAGGACAGGAGGATGACTTTGCCTGCTGGGGACTGAGGACTCACACCCAGTGGTCCCAGGAGAGAGTTAATTCTGGAGCTCAGCCCCAGCTCTCCCTATGGTGCTCTCCCTTGCTTTCAGAGGGGCTAGTAACCCCTGGATGGAAGTGTGTCTGTAAAGGATGGGGGGGGTAGGGTGGTGGGAGAAGCTTTTATTTAAGGACAACCTTTCCAGAAAAAACTGCCCGAGAAGTTATTCTTTCACTGTTCAATAACACACGTTGTAAGAGAGAGGGAGTACAATATTCTCCAGATTAGGGAAGAGGGCTTTCTGTGTTTTGAACTGTTTCAGAGAGGCCCCTTGCAAAGACTTCAGAACAAAACCTAAAAATAGCTTACTCCGTTAGTACCAAGGAAACACTTTTTTTTGGCCAAGGAACTGCAATCCTATTTTTTATGCCCTCTGATTTTAGAAAGCAGACTTATTAGTCCCTTTGTGTTGGGCCTCTTTCTGAGTAAAGAGCATTACAAAGATCAAGGTTGCTTTGTACTTTGTTTGAAGAGCTATCAAATAGCAGCAATATCAGATAATGTGGATTATCATCTTATAGCTCTCTACAGTTTTATGCATTTTAATTACTTGTGCGGAAAGAGTTCTGTGGCACGTCTGAGGCTTAGAAACAGATGCTAATTAAACAAGCAAGTGCTGAGATCTTTGTTTCCCTGAACTGTATCAATAACAAAATTCTCAAACGGGTCAGCATAAACTTCCTCCTCCCCCTCTCATCTGAACTGTGGGTACTGAACAGTGTAATGTTTTCATAATCCTCTGATTTACGTAACAGCAGATAAACTCAAAACACAGAAAGAAACGGCCAGAAAATCCACAGTGCCCATTCCAGTAGCTTTCCAGAATCCCTAACCAACCCCACGTCAAATCCCCAGCTGCAGTTTTACACAAAGCCCGTTTTTCCCTGTGGGTTGATGTTGTTACAAAAAAAAATTGTTATTAAATCATAAGCAGAAAGGGTGATGTGTTCAGGGTAGCATAGAAACATATCCAAGCTCAGCCTGGTCCCACTCCTGTTTCCCTTCCAGTAAGTAGGTGCTGGGAGGAGCTGAGCACATCTTAGAGACTCGAAGATTACCGATTACTTGCCTAAAGTCATGAGGAAGCCTGACAGTTGACCCTGGAGGGGTGGAAAGGGGACACAAAATCATCATCAAGAATACATCAAGATTATAGGAATACGGGTGAAGGGTTGGCAACTTCTTCCAATGACCTTGTTCTTTTGTCAAAATGATAATACCTTAGCTCCTGTCTGGACTGCTGTCTCTGGGCTGGTGAACAGGGTTGTTGTCATTGGCCATTTTCAGATGAAAATGCACACTGATTGTAGGAACCCAAGCGCTGGATCCAGATGCTGCACCCTCGGCATCCCTTGTTTTATTCACAGAATCATAGAATGCGTTAGGTTGGAAGGGACCTTTGGAAGTCATCTAGTCCGACCCCCCTGCAGTAAGCAGGGACATCTTCACTAGATCAGGTCGCTCAGAGCCCCTTCATTCCCTTCCTCAGCAGAACTGAGTCCTCGGGGTCAGTAGCATGCTACAGCCGTGGGTATGTGACAGTACTCAATGTGACACAGAGCACCGCAGCCCTCCAAGGCAGGCAGTTGCCACTGTGCGTGTATGTGCCTGTATTTGTGTGCGTGCTGTCTATACTGTTATCCAGAGCTGGGAGAGAAGAGTGGGATTATCCCATATCTGCCAGCTACAGGCTTCTCAGACCTTCCTCTGAAGCATCTGGTGCTGGCTAGCATCAGAGACAGGATATTGACCCTTGTGTCTAAGCAAGTCTGGCAATTCCCGTATGTCCAGGCACTGGACAGAAACAGACTGTTTTCTACTAGAGGGTGGCTCGTATTTCTTGCCAATGCTGACAGTCAAATGCCTCTTTCACATTCTCTCTTACTCCTTATACACAACCTCGGGCTGAAGGTCAAAGGGTAGATCCTGGATGTTCCCATGCAAGGAAAATCAATTTAGATTCACAAAAGACAGAGCAGTCAGTCCAGAAGGTCACTGTGCGGTCTCAGTTGCTCTTCGGGTTTAGAAGTTTGAACAGGGAGGAAGGAGGGGGATGAACAAGGAAGGATGAATTGTTGGAGCAGAATTGCTTGCGGACTGGCAGGATGAGAGTTTGAGGCAGAGCCAGAAGGGCCATCTGCAGTAGAGATTGGCCCATCCCACTGTGCCAGGACCTGGACCATCCCAAAATTTCATCAGTAGTTGTACTTTGGCCTCAGTTCATCCCATTATGAAGCAAGATGGCTCCTAAGTTTGGATTTCAGATCCAACCTGAGACTTGTTACTCATTACCACATCATATTTAAGCGAAGTTTCACAAAGGGAGACAGACTCCTGCTTCTCTGAGGGGATAACATTGTCATTTGGTAAAAAAAGAATCACCCGACGAGTGAGTTCCCCCCTTCCACCTCATTACATCTTTGAGCACTGCTCAGTAATAGCACCATGCATGGCTTCAGATTCAAGCACCAGGATCCCTACAGATGTAGGCTGTTCTGCAGCTTTCATGTATACAGCAGAGTGTGACACCTCCCCAAGGGCCAGACCAGGGCTGCTCTTTTCATCTGGAGGCAGATTCCTGCTGCAGAGCCTAATGCCCCATTGAATTCAGCGGGGTTACATCACAAGTAGAATATGAATCAGGATCTTAGTTTGTCATTTGGCCTTTGGTTCATATTTGGCAGTGCTATAAATAGGTCATTTGGCTGTGATTCTTATTCCCAGATATTTTTATTTTTGTTTTTAACCCCAGCTATGCTTTTTTTTCCAGACCAAGAGCGTGTGATGAGTCTCCAAATGTCAGACTTGGAACTGGAAAGGGCAGATAACTGAAGCACGGCTCACTCCTGTCCCAGGCTGCTCGCTGCCTTCCCACTGTGGGCAGAAAAGGGCCAAATGATCGATCAGTCACCAAGGGTGGTTTTGAGTTCCTAGGAATTTAACCCTATGGCTTTGACCTTTGGCAAGAACACTTAATTATTTCCAGCTCTCCAGCCAGGTCATAAACTAGCCCTTTTAAAAAGTTTCCTGCTTTCCATAAAAGAGAGATCTCAGCTCCTGTCATAGCAGAGTTTACATTCTTTGAATGTGGAAGGTTTTCTGGAATCAGCGGGATGCTGGGGCTGGGTTAAAGAGTTCAGCATTTGGTTTTGTTTTTAACAGTGGTTGAAGCTGAGTTCTAAAATGTCATCCTGTGTCCAGATTTTGTATATCCCCAAATTTTCCTTTTGGTTTTTGTTTTGTTTCCCCAGATCCTGGAATCTGACATTGTTGCATTATAAAACCGGAATTTGCCTGCAGAATCAGAATTAAAAACTATTCTGGCCTTTACTTATCTGCGGGGTCACACTTGAGTAACAGCATTTTAATCATCCAAATACCCAGCAGCGACTGCCTTGTGCACCTGAACCTTTAGGTTTTGGTAGCACCTTACGGGCGTATCTCTTCCCTTGGCTGACATATCAAGCTGCATCTGGGACATTTTCCGTATGAGGGAAGAGAGATCGTTCTTTTCTGTCATGCTCTCCAGGCATTCCGGTTTGTCAGGGGGATGATGACGAGGACATTTCGCCTTCAGCCAAACAATAATAAATGCAAAACATTAGTTATGCTGGGCTAGACAATAAATTGGAAGGCAAGAGCCCAGCTGCAGGACATCTTGCCTTCACGAAGGGGTGCATCATCCCACGCTTTCTTCTGATTTAGGTAAACATGCAGACACAAACAACCGCAACGCGCCAGGAAGTGGGGGCGAAGAGGCTCTGCCTGGCAGCTCTGCAAGGCTCCGGCCTTTCAGCAGGCTCCGGCCTTTCAGCAGGCCCCAGGCGGGCAGGCAGGGTGTGCGCACTGATCTTGCCCCGCTCTCCATGCATTATTGAAACCGTGGAAGCCTCACTTAGGTGACAGGAAGGTGTATCAGGGAGTGCACCTCTGCCTTCCAGCCTGACAGCTGTACCAGCCAGTTGCTGCTTTTTCCTTACATGGGGATGTGGCTGGTGGGGACATTCTTGTAGAATGGAAAGGTGGCTCTCCGTACCAAAACTCACTTGCCCGCATTTCTAGGGTAAGGCAGCAAAACAGAGCTGAAAAAAATCAAACTTTTACTGAAATGCCTATTTTTATACCGATTTCCCAGCTTTTGCAGCCCCAGGCTCTGCCCGTTGGATCTGAGGCAGCACACAGTGCTCTCGCAGGCACAGCAGCTGGAGCTGGCCCAACACCAGCAGCTCCGGTCCGAATCTATTGCTCATAACTCCTGCAGCTGGTGAAGCTTCAGCCAAGCCTGAGCTGCAACCAGGAACTCCCCTTGGTGCCCACCCCCCTGCCTGGGTTTGGGGTTACGGAGATGCCACAGCCAGGCATGCTGGAGAAGCCTGTGAGGTGCCAGAGAGGGAAGAAAGGAGCAGCACTCTTTCCTCGCATCATGGAGGCGAGGGGGAAATAGAAATGCGTGTGTTAAAGCTGACCAGTGGTAGCAGTGACTGCATGTCTTGCTCTGCAGGGCATGAGTTAGTGACGTTATTAAACCAGTCTGGGAGAACAGAAAGGAGCTGCAAGCATCTCTCCCACTTGGAGATAATGCCCCATGCCTCGCAGAAGACTGGGAAATTCCCACCCTTCCCCTGACTGGGGGGCCTGCCACCTTCCATCTTAGTTACACATGGGAATGCAGCTATTGCCAGGCAAAGGGAAAAATGAAAAAAAATGAAAAAACCCAACCCCAAACAGGGGGAAAGCTTTACAGGCCACAAGCCCTCAGGAAAAGGTCTGCATTTCAAGATAGATCCATTTTACTCTGAACACAAATGGCATGTTTGTGAAAGGGCACAGGATCTCAGTTATGGAAAACAAAACTGATCAGCAGTGATGCTGAAGTCTGAGTCTTGAAGGATTGGTTTCCTTTCCTTTCCTTTCCTTTCCTTTCCTTTCCTTTCCTTTCCTTTCCTTTCCTTTCCTTTCCTTTCCTTTCCTTTCCTTTCCTTTCCTTTCCTTTCCTTTCCTTTCCTTTCCTTTCCATTCCATTATACTTTTGTCCCTTCACAATCTCCTGCCTGCCCGCAACACCCTGGAAACACCTTCTGCCGCCTTACCCTCACCAACAGCCTTTTGCCACAGATTAATTACATTTTTGTGTGTCCTTTTCTGTAAGCTTTTCCTTCAGTTCAAGCCTGAAAATGACTAACTTTTTGAATTGCAGTTCCTTGCTGCCCAAACCAAATTCTCACCCAGAGGCTGATTTACACCACTCCAGCAATGCCAAACTGCCAGCGTGGTATAAACGACCCAGGCATTAAAAACACATCCTCTCACGTCTCTGGAATATTTTCCATTTTCCACAGAACTATTAAGTACTTCTGTTTTCTTCAAAGAAAGAAAAAAAAAACCCCAAGAAACAGCAAACTCACCCACTGAACAATCCTACTCCCCATGTATACCATATGGTATTTTAAATACCATCTTGCAGGCCCTTCTTTTTTAAAAATACAGAAGTTTTATGGCATAAATATTTTCCCCATGAGGTTAGGAAACCAATGTGTCAGACACTATATTTTTTAACAGTTATGGTATATTAGCTCATGGTCTTTTGTGGTTAGGTATGACATCAGGTCACCGCAAAGCCATACCAGGAGAATCACATGGAGGAAAACATGTCAACTTAATAGCTTTCGAAGGTCAGGGGAATTTGGAAAAGCCAAAACCTGGGCATGTGGAATGATTTGTTGTTATTCTGACAGAGCTAACCTGAGGTGACTTGCAAGCACGCACACTTCTAAGAAGCTTCGGGGAAGAGATAAGGTGAAAAGCATAACTATTTGGATACTGTAACTTCACTGAGAAAAAGCAGGCAGGCCAGTCGCTGCCCCCATTTGCCCCGCTCCCACCCCCAGTAAATCCCTGGTAATTCACCTGCAATCTGAAGCTCTCGGTACAGGCTTCCCTTTTCCAGGCAGCCCAAACTGCTCGCAGCCCCAGCTCATGATCTTGTGTACCTGGCCTGCACTTTATCAAATTTTGTTGGTTTTTTTTTTTATTCCTTCCACCTATCTGATTTTTGAGCTTTTCTTTTTTCTCAATACAGTGGTGGTAATTCTTAGACCTTTCAGCCATCATCATGAGAAAACACACAAGGAAGATAACTTTTCTCAGAAGATCAATCTGCGAGAGAGCAAGTGCCAAAATGCTGATGGGCAGCTGGAGCACAGCAATGCCTCAGGCTGGCTGCATGTGATTTAGGTGGGGAGAGAGCTCGGGCCCCAGCCCTGGGTAGATATAACCCACTTTGTGGGTTTTCTTGCCTTTGGGCTGGGTCACAGAGCTGCCCTGACTTGTCAGGAGTGCAGAGGAATGAGTTTCTCTTGTGCTGCTCCATCTCCTGTCGTTCAGGACACAACTGCTCGCTCACCCAGAGCAACTGGGCAGCCTGGTTTTACTCTCTGATTACCTCTGCAGTCAGTGGTTGCCATGGAACAAGAAGAGGTAAGGAGGGTAAGAAACAGCACGTTCAACAAGAGGACTGTGAAATGCCTCTCCAAGGCATGAGACGCGTAGACTGTAGGGAAAAAGATCTCAGCATGGTTTGCCCCTGCAGTAAACAAGTGACCATCTACAGGGATCTGTATCAGCTGCTGAGGATGAGTTGTTGCCTCTGTGGAGCTCAGACCCCAGAATAGTAGATGGGGTTTGTGGGGGTTTTGCTGGGTTTTGTTTTAATTTTTTTTTGACAGCAAATGCCTGGAACTTTATTTGGAAATTTGCTCTTGCTGTTTCTGACCCATAAAAGGACTTGTCTGCCTGGAGGCTTCTCCTTTTTCTAATTATACTAATTGGGCTAAGAAAAACTATTTGTTCTACCTGTAAGCTTTATTTGGGCTAGGACTTTCTCCAGCCCTTTTCCAGCAGACAGGAAAGTGTGGTTCATGCTGCTGGCCTTGTGTGTTGAGGGTAGAGGCAACACGTGAGTTCTCCTGCATCTCTGATAAGCCTCAGGGAGCTGGAGTTACAAGCTGGCCCATATTGACATGTGTACATGCCTGCATACATTAGAGGAGCTGTCTCAAATTGCCAAGGCAATCTTCCTATTGGTATTTCTTAACTTTTGAGTCCTCAGTTTTGTAAGCTAAATAAAGTCCTGTTAGCGTGGATTTGCATTTAGGTATGCAATAAAATGCCTTCAAATGCTGACACCACCAGCTGTTTTGTGTGATTCAGGTTACAGCTATATTCGTGCAATGGGTGTGGGTTTTTTAGCCCCAAAAAGGAAAGGGTAAGAGAAACTTCAGATTTGGGTGTACTGTGAGCTGCTACCGAGTTTCTCTTAATTTCTCCTTTTTGAGGAGGGACACACCTTCTACACCAGTGTGTCTTGGGCACTGGAACATCTGTTGGTTGCTGGGACCGCTTGTGTGTGCAGGACTCTCCTGGGAGGTAACCCAGTGATGTTGGTTTCCGTGGCAGCATATATTGATTTGATGTCTGTAAGCAGCCAAGCCAGCAGTAGATTTTTAAGCTGAAAAAGTGTCCTATTACTATTTTATTAATTTTTGGTCTTGTAATTTCTTACATAGCTGCTTTGACCTTCTGTTGTTTACGGGGATTTGCTTTGCAGTGGCACCTGAGGTGTATAAACAAAAGTTACTCAGAAACAGTATCGTGTGATCCATCGGGCCATTAACCACTCTGCCTCGTACTCTGAATACTGGCAATGTGATTACAACAGATAGACAGCTTGAGGACTCTTGTTAGAAGTTGTTTGGGGAGCCATTCTGAACAAAGAACTCAGAGTTATTCTTTTTTCATCTGTTTTCAGAAAATCTCCAAAGCCAGTAAGAGAACAGGTTTGCAGACTGCGTTGCATGAGATTGTAGCAATTACTAAGTTGAATCTAAGCACAGTGGGCTGGATTTTGGCTTCCTCCTCCTGTCACTGGACTTATTAAATGACTTATAGAAAAGCACGGATAGCAAATTTCACACAGGGTGTTTCTTATTCAGCCCTTACACAGGAAGATGAAGAGAATATATTTCTCACAACATTCTTTTTTTAGACTGCAGCATGTTCATAGCAGCGTGCAAAAGGAAATCAGGTCTTCTAACTCTGCACGTGGGACAAACCCCTGAGAGCCAGTTCGTTTGCTTTGCTTACAGCGAGCCGCTGCTCTCCACTCTTGATTTCCTAACAAACAGCTTGACACTAGCTTAAATATTATCCCTTTTAACTTGCTTTAATGTGTTCAGGGATTTCTGTTGTTGCTGTTGTCGTTGGCTGGTTTTGTTTTGGATGGGGATTTGGAGGACTTTTGTGGACAAAAGCTCTGACCGTGAGTTGCACCCTGTCCTCTGAGGCTAGGGGACATCATCTGAAGCCAACCTGCCCTGCTGCTCTCCTGAGTGAGCAGTCACGGAGGGCAGCTGGGGCCTGAGGAGGTGTGAGTTTTGAAAAAACAGAGGAATCCCATTACCTTTGCAAAATGACTAGGCAATAGAGCAGACCAAGCTCCCAGGTATGTCCTTGGATGCTGCATGAAACACTGGCCTCCTGTAACCTGTCTCTAGATTTTTAAGGCAACTTCCTGAGCAGGGCTGGGGGCTTCATAAATACTTCAAAGCCATGTCGCACTGCACACCTGTCTCAACTTAGCCTCATCCATAACTGCCCCTGGCTTGTGGAGGGGCAAGGGACCCCCATCAGAAATGCACGTATCGTTAGACACTCCAGCAAGATACTCAGCCTTTGCTCAGTGTTGCATTGGGTTGGGTATGCCTGTCCTTCTGAGCCCTTAAGGACAGGGAAGTGTTACTTCCTTGCCCTGGATTGTTGCAAAACACGATTTTTAATGGTTGACAGGTGTTTATCAGAGAGCAATAAGGAACTTCCTCATTCTTTCCAGGGAAACATTTCTTATTCCTTTTCTAAACCACAAAATTATGATTATTCCCATGGCTTTCAAAGAAAACCCTCTGCTAGGCACTGAAAAGTTTCCAGGGGCTGGCAGCTCTGCACAGCCCCCCTTGCAGCTGTGGGGAATTGCAGCAGGGAGGGGGGGGAGGTTTGCGTGGTACCTGCTGGCCTCTTGGAGTAACACTGACCTGGCATAGCCTAAAGGAACAATTTGTCCCAGTCACAGATGAACCTTTGGAAATTGGTGGAGTGATAAAGTTCATTGTCAGGCTGGGTGCAAAATCCCTCCCTCCTGGGTCCTGTGACAAAAACAAGAGAATAAATACTCTGGGCTGGGAGTTATATGAAAAGAACCCTCAGAAGTTCTTCCGTCCCTGGTTTCAGGCCCTTAGCAAGGGATTGCTTCAAGCTGGGGAGAAAAATAAGCTATTTAAACATCCCCTAATTAACCTCTTTTCATCGTCCAGAGTCTTCTGATATGTCCAGCTGCCGTATCCATATTCCTCCCCAGCTGAAAGGGAGCAGGGCACTGGGCAAGTGAGTCTGTATGCTCAGACTTGCTCTCTTACAGTGTTTGAGGGAGCAGAGAAATGCAGCAGTGGCTCTTCCCCATGCTGTTTTCCACCTTTTTTGCATGCTCTCACCCTAAAAGCTGGTAATCACTAGCGTAAGGATTGCCATGAGTTTAAAGTTTCTGCTTCTGACCCATGTTAGTTCATCACAGCTATCGATAAAAGCAACAGATGGAGGTGAAGTCCATGAACTCTGCGTTGACTAGGGTCTGAGACTTGCATCTCCTTATACTGAGAATGGGCAGGGGGGATCACAGTTGTTTGTTGCTAGGCTGGCGCTCATCTTTTAGAGGGGGAAGTGTTCTCTCTTTTTTTTTCCTGATGTTGACAACTTTCAGCCAGCCTGTCTAAGAGGAGAAATGTGACTGTTGCTGTACAAAACTGGTGTCTCTCCTACTTTGTATATTAAACAGTGTATAGAAGACCACTGATTCATGTACTGGATAAATACGCTGACCCCTTTGAAGCTGGGTTGGAAGCTGAGAAGGAAGGATTTTCCTCATTATTTTTCAGGCAGATCTTGGCTAGTCCACAAGACCCTTCCTCCTCCTCTCTTGCTTGTGAGGTAGATGGACTTAATGTTGCAGAAGACCGTGTTTTCATTCTATAAGGAAGCTGTGGTGCAGTTTGGTTTAGAAAAGAAAACTTCACTTGCTCTTTCTGATGGCTTTTATTCAGAAAGAGTCTGTTTTCCATTTGAAACCCAACCTGCTTCTCTTACTTCTTGTAATGGATAGAATCATGTAATAATAGTACCTAATGCTGGACGAGCCGTTGATACTCCTTCTTGGGAAGCTCAAAGTAAAGCCATTCACAAGGCTGACAGCTATGTCAGAAGCTCTGCTGGAATCAGGGCCACAGGCTTCTTGTATTTGTGTTATCAATGCTTGGATGGGCAGTATGTCTATTCTGATAAGAATCTGCACTAGAAGAGGTGGAAACAGTAAACTAAAATAGGCAGCCTTGGGCATGCCCTGAAGTAGCACCTGTTGCAGTACCAATGGAGCTCCTGGGAAAGACCTATCCAAAAGGACCGTGGAGAAATGGAGTATGTTGATGATATTGTGCCATCCAGCATCACTACCATGAGCTTCCGTAATGTGTACTTAGAGAAACAAAGCAATCACTGATAAATGCTTCCCCAGCAGATATCATGGAGTTACTTTAATTATTCTATGTTCCTGCTCACAGCCACCGAGAAGAACAAACATGGTAGACCCATCCTTCACCTCTTCACCTCTCAAGCATTTTGCCTGGTCACATTTCTCCCCATTTGCCTTGGTGACAGCTGTCTTGGAGAGGAGTCTGCCCCAGAGAAGAGGTCTGAGTGGGAGAAGAGGAGTCACCATCATGATGCACTAAGTGGGGCTCTCTGCAGATGAGGATGTAATAATTTGCCCCGTCTCTGCTCCTGCCTTCTCCCCCATAGCTCTGCTGTATGTTGTACTTCCATTGCAAGCCAGCTTTTTGCTGGGAAATGGTTACAGTCAGACCCTTCCAGTGTCTCCTCCAGCAAGGTCCCTGTGTCCTACAACACTTCTGTTGTGGTGTTCAGCAGTATGATGACAAGAACTGGTTTATGGTCTGTTTTCAGATAAGAGGGAGGACGAGGCCATTTAATCATTAACTGTTGGCTACCTGCCTATTGCCCCTAAGGGCTAATTACAGCCAGTGTGATTTGTTTTGTTTTAAACAGATTCCATTATGAAGTTGGGGGGGGGGGGTTAATGCATATTTGATAAGGGGAAGAACTTTTGAATTCGAATATTTAAGTTCCAAGCATATTTAAATTTGAAGCAGAGATCTGAAGTTGAAACAGACTCCTTCCCCACCCCCCTCCAAACAAAGGAGAGTGTCTTGATAATTTAATTTTTTTTTAAGACTGGAAGGCTACTGGCAGGTAACTAACTAACTTTGCTCTATTCTTGGCTGGCTTCTGGCTCTCAGGCTGACCTTCTTCAGACCAGCCTCTCTCACCCTGCTTAAAAAGGGGCTGTAATGATACCAGCCTGTTTGGTAAAGGGCTTTGAGACAAAAAAATGCCAGGGACGAGCTGCCTTCGTAAAACTCTGGATGTTTCACATTGGTACGCTACTTCAGCTTGGAAAATATTGCTTCCTAAATTTGGCCAGGTTTTAGTGCTTGTGATTCATTCTAAGGGAATTGCTGACTTTGAGCTCTTCCCTTGTTTGTAGGTACCCTCTCTAGTTTGCTGAACGGGCCACTCTGAGCCTGTTCGCTACACTTGACATCACTCACCCTCCGCGCAACTGAGTCACACGCCACCGGCTCTCACAGGGGTGAGTGGCAACTGGGATAAAGTGGAGGAAGCAAAAACCCCAGCCCTGGGCATGACCTGTGGTGGGGCGGGGTGGGTGCGGACGGGTGGGCGCTCCGCTTTTCTGCACCTGGAGTCTGCCGGCGTGTGACTCACGGCTGGCGCAGCAGACAGCAGTGGGACTGCTGGCAGGTCAGAGCCTTGATAAGAGTTCCTCTTTGTCCCTGGGCTGTTACCTGGCGTGGGCGCAGGAGGACTCCCAGTGCAGACAGGCTGTTCAGCACGTAAAACCCTGAGCTAGGCACTACGTGCAGAAGGTGACTGTATCAGAAGTATGTGGAGTGTGTTTTGTTTGCACTTACCTCCCGGCAAAACAACCCGCAAATAGCGACGGCTCTTCCCTTGAGCAACGTTCCTTCCTCCCATAGCAATTGCCTTAAGAATATTCCTATTCCCTATTCTGGGAAAAAAGGTGTCTCGTTAGTTTTATAACCTCCTGCAGGGATTAGGGCAGCAGGTACAACCTGCTGATGCTTTCTCACAAGTTGGTCTCAACTGGTACTCAGACCGATGTCTTCAGCTGTCCCTTAACGGGATATCAGTGGTTCAGTAAGATGTCTGTTTATTGCTGCTGTTTTCTCCCTAATGAAACAGGCTTATACCATGTGCTCTCCGTTACACTACAAATCATGCAATGAAATAACTCAGTACTTTTCTTTTTTCTTTTTTTTGTCCCCTCAAAGTTCTACTCAGTCTGGTTATTTTGTGGCTTCAGAATTTTTTTGTCCGAGTCCCTCATTACTGAATCGGTAGATAAAGACTTGAAAATCTGAATCTCTTGAAGTTCAGGAACACCCCCCAAAAATACACCCCCACAAACACACCCTACAAGGTCACACACATTTTCTGTGGGAGAAGAGATGGTGAGGAGGAGGTAAAAAAGCTGGCATGGGATATTTGCAGCAAACACTGCTCTCAGTGGGGCTGCTGGTACTGCGGCGCTCTTTGGAAAGTTTTCTCTGTTTAGCCTCTGAGTCTGAATTCTTCCAGCCTTGTTTAGTCTTTCTGGGCTCCCTTAAAGGTCAGCTGAGAGAAAACATGAATTGGCTCTTCCAAAGGGAGCTGCTGCATCTCTCTCTCTGTCTGGCAACATGGGGAAAGTGTCTGAAGCATGGTGGTATGAGAGAAATTGCCTCCTTTTGCTTTCTCCCTTTCCTTGTAGTAAATTTTCTTCCCTGAGTGAATGAGCCAGGCTAAGTACCGGTTTTATTCCCAACAGTCTTTGATATACAACCTAAAAAAAATCTCAAAACCCACACACATCTCGTGTAGCCCACAGCTTTTTCTGGAGCTGATGGAAAACAGAGCTGATGTCATGGGCTATTTTTATACAGTGATGTCTAAAATACATATTTTTCTAAATAGCAAAATGACTGGACTATACAGCAAAAATTTTGTCTTCATTTATGTAAATTGACAAGTATCACAGCCAAAACCAGATGAAGTGAGTTGGTTTGTTTTTTTTTTAATTCAAATTTCTTTCAAGTTCTTAAGCTCCACTTCCACCCCTGTCATCTTCTCCCAGGTCTCTTTCAATAGAAAACACCAAGGTAGCACTTGCAAGGGATGGGCCAAGCTCTTGAGAGAGTTGTTTCTGGTCTCAAAATAAGAGCAAATGAGTAAGTGCACACTTACCCCTCCGGATGGGAGCGGTGCGTGCTGCAGCAGGGGTGGTACCTTCGTTCGCAGTCCCTGGAGGCAGATGCCGTGGTCATCTCAGCCCTACTTCCTCGTGCTGTCCTAGCAGCTGAGATAAGCCACCAAGGCTTCACAGAGAAGCGGTCCTGGTCCCTGAGCTGGTGTCAAAGAGAAGGAGAACCCAAACGTCTGACTTTGATGTACAATGAATAGTTGCCATTAGCCACATCAGGTACAGGCTGGGGATTTTCTCCAGTTTCTGTTTTTCTTCTCCTTCAAGGCTGCTGAAGCATTTGGGCAGCCAGTCTGCTCCCTGTCAGCCCCAACTGTTACTTTTTTCCTTCAAAGTAGTATTAAATGTGCTTGTGTTTTTATGTTGTTGTTTTTTCCTAAGTAACTGAGTAGCCTAGCATACTGTGTCTTGCCTGATGGGTTTACATTTCTGCCAGCAAAGCCACAGCTCCTGTCATGCACTTGACACCCTCTTGCTGCTCACTGACAGTCCAGGTAGAGCGCAGCACAGCCTTTGCCTCGCAGCCATCCGTTAAAGTGCATTTTTTGGCAATTCAAGCAATTGCTAATCTGCAAAACCTGAAAAATAGCTCACTAAATGGAGCACAGGATGCTGTTGAATGCAGAACCATTTTTTTTAAAAGCTGTTCAATGAAAGCAGGACAGGTTTTCTCCATCTTTGCTTTCTCAAAATCAAATCAAGGAAATTAAGATGGTTTGGGATTGGTTCAGGCCCTACTTTAGCAACATCTGCCTAACCTGGGGGAAACGAGTGTGACTGAGGTGATAGACAAAGAGCTGCTTTTCAAAAAGGATTCAGAGACCTGATGTCTGTTTGAGAAGCTTCTGTCTAAAACCTCTTTGCTGTCCTAGGGGACCTGAGAACCGAACTCCAGGCCTCAGCAGTTACATCAGATGTTGGCGTGGAATGGTGGTGGCTGGTTTTTATCTGCTCATTTTTGAAAGGGGGGGATAAAAACATTCCTATCTCTTTTTAACACCCAAGGACATTTGAATTAGTGCATCTCACTGCCCTGGAGAATGTCCTAAGCAGCTAACCACAGCGTATCCTCCTGAAGGGTGCTCTCTCCATTACCGCTTTTCCTGCCTTAGAGTAATTGCATGTGTAATTACAAAGGTAAGGGCAGACATGAAAGACGCTGCCTGTGTGGTAGTTAAATACTCATTGTAGGCCGGAGTTCTTACTCTGAGGATGCCAGGGTTTATTTATACATGTATTTTTCAGCCTAGTGTTCAGAGAGTTGTTCAGTTGAGAAGGGAGCAAAGCTTATTGAATCTTTACCTTAGCTTGTATTAATTCAGATCCCACATTTGGGCCCGTTATACGTACATAAGCACGCAGACTTGAAAGGCTGAACTCCATGATATTTAACTGAGCAAAACGTTTTGCAGGCAGATGGGTTCTGCTGCAAAGCAAGCGCTGGAAATAGAAAGGTAAATACCCTTTTTGCCTGCCCATGAGCAGGTGCAGCATCAGACTGGGATGTTGCTACAAACAAAGTGTCATACTCCTCTGTTATGTCTGTGTCATTTAAAGAAAAATAAAAGGATGATCTTCTCTTGGCCATCTTCTCTGCATCCAGCTTCCTGAACCATTTTCATGGTTTTCATGGCAGGACATGCTGATCCTGTGCTGTGATACGTAGCCCAGGCTGTAACAGTAATTCCCTCTTAAATCTGAATGGCAGAAAATGTATTCCATTAACTTCTTACCACCTGAAGGGCCATGTTAATAAACCTTTTATCTGTACCTTCTTCAAAGCTTTCTTGAATTTGTGGTATGTAATACATGCTTTTCCACTGCTTTTTCAATATCATTTTGTCTAACCACTGTTGCACCATCCGCCTCTGGACTACAAATAATTATCTCAAACCTGCACCCTTCTTGTGTTATCTGTGGAAAAGTAGTTGCCAAAAGCAGCTGCTGAAACTCTTGGCTACCAAGACAAGCGTGCTGATTTGACTTCAGACCACACTGGGGACATCTCCCAGCTGCTGTGGTCCAGGAAAGGGCAAGGGTGTGTCTCCCAGTGTGGGAGAAAGGGAAACAACCTCAGAGGGTTTAAACCCTTTTGTCCACTGAGGCTGAAGGAAGAAAGAAATGAGATGTCAGAGAACAGGCCCATCCATATCATCAGGGAACAAGAGGGGTCTGCAGACCCAAGGTTTGTTATTTATGCAATCTGCCATGCATCCCGTGTGGTGTCACATCCCAGTCAGCAGTCTGAAGTTGCTGCTTTTTGATCTTGACCACATCTTGGCTCCTAGAAAGGTGGCTTTTGCCACCTTTTTCTGTCGTTGTACCTGCTACAGAAAATACAGTCCGTGAGACAGGTGGTTGTAACCTGAAGAGCCAGGACAAGCACGGAGTAAGTTGTGCAGTTTCAGCCCGGTGCAATTTCACTATAGGTTTACTAAGACATTTACTTCCTTCTCAGGACTTTGTCCTTTTGAATGCCCAAATGCACCCTCAAAATCTCTCTTTCACAACCACTTTGCAACTGAGATCTGCCTCCTCCACACCTGTTGTTTTGATGGAGCTGAGTGTAAACCTGCACGGTGTGGCTGCCCTTACTTCCCTCTCCCTTTGAGATTTGGCAGCTGTTTTTTATTAAGAGAGCCAACCTTCCCTTTTCCCAAGTCCAGCCCTTTCTGCCTTGGAGAAGCGCCCTCTCTGCAAAGCCATGCCGCCTTCCTCAGAGGGTTTATGTCCTCTCCCCAGGAAAGGATTGCAAATTATGGCATGAATGCTTTATTTTTTTTTAAAGCACACCACCTCTTATTAGCCAGCCTTTTTAAGTAAAACAGCAGGTGAGCTTGTTAACTCTTCTCACGGAGAGTATGTTTTTTGAACAAACTTCAATATCCTCCATTAGTTAAAGAAGTGTTGATTTCAACAGGAATACCCTGAGTATAACCACAATATACATACGTGCCATTTTTATAAAAAAAAACCCAACCCAACCCAGCAACTACCATCTGCCACTTTCTTAGTAAACACTGTGCTATTACATCATGGACTCAGTTACGCAGATCACTTGGGGTGTGGACAACCGGTTGCTGCCTTTTAAAAATAAGTGTTGAAATAAAGGTTTTCTTCAGGCTGCAACAAATCCATTACTGAACCTTCGTCAAAGGCAACGGGCTCGTTTCAGCCATCTGTGCCTGTTCCCTTGCGTCAGCGGGAAGCCGCCTGGGCACAACCAGCTTGTTTCTTACTGGCTCCTGTGATTATAAGGCAGGGTTAATTACTGGCACCGGCTAGTGCAGAGGCTACCCCATACCCTTATTCTATGTTCTGCTGACGGTCTTTGGCCAAGCCTGTTGAGGAACAATGGTATCTTTCACCAGATCCGCTTTTTTTTGGCTGAGTGTCTCTGTGGCAGGGGAAGCATGCTGTCAGGTTTGGGTTTAGAAACAGGTTTGTGTAGTTAGCAAAACGCCAGCCTGAAGGGCTGAGACACTGCTCGGACAGGGGAGAAAGAGGAGGCAAAAGAGAGCTTTTTTTCACACATGGACATAATTTGGTAACCCCCTTGAAATCTGAGGTTGGAGGCCATGGGGGAAGATCAGAAGGAAAGCAGGACTCGGAATTGGTGGACCAGTGCTTAGATTCACTGAGTAAAGGTGATGGACAGAGGCAGAGAGAGTGCATGAAGTGGCAGGCAGAAAAATGGCAAAAAGAGTTAACGAGCATATAAGGAATAGAGTGAGGGTGCCTACTCCATTTCCCCCAGCTCCTAAGAAATAGCAGCTTATTCATTGAAAAAATGGTGGAAGCTTGAAAGCCAAGAACTTCTGAGGTTGAGATGCATCGTTTAATTTGAGCCTCTAGATACAAACAATTAGAAACAGTTCTTAATTGTAGACTAAGTGCCATCATGCAGTGAGCAACATCTGCTAATAGAATAAGGAAAGCATCTTTTAGGGAGGGAAGCAAGTTATAAGCCTAGTGGCAATCTATATGGTAAATCTAGGAGGACATTCATGGTTATAATTCCTAATTTATTGCTTATGGGCTATTGAGTCATTTTCTCTGGAAAACCTACAGAAATCTACCATGTTACACACGGTATTATTCAGAAACATATTACATCCCTATCACTGGTGTCAGTTTCAGCCCCACACTTCAGGAATCTTTCAATATCTTACAGCTTAGTTTACGTTCACAAGACATATGGGTCATCTGACCCCTATCCTCCTGCTTCGGTATTAGTTGTAAATGGATGTAAACTGATGTTTGGTTGATACACATGAAATGAGTCCTGGGAAGTTTTAATACCTTCTTTCTCTGTCTTCAACTTGGTCTGCCTTCTTTGCCCTCCCTCCCCAAAGTGACCTGCTGTCTCTTACTGATATTGTGAGTTGCTGATGTGAGGGGGAAAGAAATCCCTCTGTGACAGTAGGAGCCAAACTGCTTTGATGCATACAAGCAAAACTCCTATCGCCTTCCTCCTTAATGGTTTTGATCAGAATGGAAGAAGGATCAGTCCAGAGCCTCTCTCTTCTTCTTGTGGTTGGGGAGGGGAGTTGACTTTGGGGTTCTTTTTGGCCAAAATGCAACAACATTTGTAGACTGAATGTGAGTCAGCAGTGTGCTCAGGCGGCCAAGAAGGCCAATGGCATCTTGGCTTGTATCAAAAACAGTGTGGCCAGTAGGTCTGGGGAGGTGATTGTGCCCCTGTACTAGGCATTGGTGAGGCTGCACCTCGAGTGCTGTGTCCAGTTCTGGGCTTCTCACCACAAGAAGGACATGGAGGTCCTGGAGCGAGTCCAGAGAAGGGCAACCAGGCTGGTGAAGGGGCTGGAGGGCAAATCCTATGAGGAGCGGCTGAGGGAGCTGGGGCTGTTTAGCCTAGAGAAGAGGAGGCTGAGGGGAGACCTTATCACCTCCTACAACTATCTGAAGGGAGGTTATAGAGAGATAGGTGATGGTCTCTTCAGCCAGGTGACAGGTGATAGGACAAGGGGGAATGGCATGAAGCTGTGCCAGGGCAGGTTTAGATTGGATGTTAGGAAAAAATTTTTCCCTGAAAGAGTTGTCAGGGCCTGGAACAGGCTGCCCAGGGAGGGGGTTGAGTCACCTTCCCTGGATGTGTTCAAAAAAAGGGTAGATGAAGCACTTAGGGATATGGTTTAGTTTAGGATGTGAATGGTTGGACTTGACGATCTTAAAGGTCTTTTCCAACCTTTTTATTCTGTAATTCTGTGAACATGCTGTGAATTCAGTGAGACAAAAGCAGAGAGATTTGTAAGGTTCCCATGGCCTGTTCGTTGTCCAGGAGTTGTCTGTGTTTGATGCGGTGGGCACACTGTGCCCAATCCGTTACACCTGTTTGGTTCTCAGCCAAAATCCACTGGTGCAAAACTGCAGCCCATTGTGCTAAGCAGAACAGTCTCTTGGGAGGCTCATGGTGAGTAAATGACATGTATCCCCCCGGCTGAGTAAGACCTTGATGAACTTGTATCAAAGGATTTTCTGAACTCTTTTCAGGGGTGTGATGTGAATTATATGGAGCAGGTGTGAGTGCCAGAGGAAGGCGGAGGCTGGTGTCACACTTCACAGCTGAAAGCCACACACCATCAAGGCTGCTTTTCAAGTGCTTGGCCAGTGGGAACCTGACTGGGAACAGAAGGCCCTCTGAGGCTATATGGTAAGCCTGAAGGGACAGAGCAGGCTTTTGAGGGAGGAAATAAAAAACATTGGAAAAATTCCTGCTTTGGATCAAGGTAATTTTTAATGACTTGTAAGTCAAGACTAGACTGGAGAAAAAACATCACTATTTACAGGAATACTCTCCTTTGCCTTCAAAGTAGGACAAGTTCCATCTCAAACCAGCTGTATCGCTCCACCGCAGCAAAACAGAAGATGGCTTTGTAGAGGGAACTGGTTACAATCCTAGACCTGAGGTGCTACTTCCTGTTAGGAGGTGTGTGGTTTTGTGTCAGATTGTGCCATGCTACAGACAGTGGGAGTGAGTCACTTAGGGTGGCAATGAATTGCCTGGATGGAAAAACAAGATAATGCTGTGTGTCCTCTTTCCTCCCCCCAAGAAAACAGCAACGATTGGATTTGACCCTTTTTGTGCTCTAGGTGTTGGGTTAGAACTGCTCCACACCTGGACTCTTTCCTCCTGGAGATGTAATGTTTGATGATGCGCTTAGGCTACAGGTGGGTGTCCTTAAAAGAGCCTGTGGCTTTGCTTCCAGCAAAATTCCTGAGTTACCACAACTGACAGACCTTTTGTAGGGTTGGGGAAAGGAGCATGTAAGGCTTGATGACACTGTCTTCTAACAAAGCAGTTTTAGTTAGTGAATGCTTATATTGTGTGCATCCAGTAATGCTAACCAGCAAGTTGTTCTTGTCAGTGTTCCCTTAATTGATGTTCTCCTGACAGTGCCCCTGTGTAGCCAGCATTAGATGCTGCAGAAGGCACCTAAGCCTATGGTAGAAATTCCAGTGCACTTGATGAGGTCTGCTCTGGTCCAGTGTGGGATAAACTTGAATCATGAAGCAGCAAAGCTTTGAGCACTGATGTTCTATGAGCTGATCTAGGTAAGTATTTGTATTATGTGTTGGTTCATTTGCTTTTTGTCGTGGTTTTGCCCCAGCCGAGGGCCGCACCCCACACAGTCGCTTGTACTTTTAAAAGGAAGGGGGAAGGAAAGTTGGGGGAGGGGGAAAAGGGAAGGAAGAAAGGAGGAAAAGAAACCACAACCTAGAAACCAGAACCACGCAGGTTGGGATAAGGATAGTTTACTAAACAATAACAGAAAACTAGATATAACAATAACAGAAGTTTAAAGCACAAAATAGATGAAACTGGTGATACACAATGCAGTTTCTCACCAAACCACACAACTCAGGCCGCACAGCTTAGAGCCGTCCCAGAACCCCACCATCCCCAGAAACTGCCCGTCCTGGCGTTGTCTCCTCCTCTTCCCCCCAGTCCCCCTTTATACTGAGCATGACGTAACTGGCATGGAATATCCTCTTTGGCCAATTCGGGTCACCTGTCCTGGCTGCGTCCCCTCCTTTCTCGTTAGTAAGGAAGTATGAAGAACTGAGAAAGGTCCTTGATTGCCCGGCAACAACCAGAAACATCAGGGTGCTATCAGCACTGTTCTCATCCTAACACCCAAACATGGCATTCCATCCACTGCTAAAAATAATTAACTCCATCATAGCTGAAACCAGGACACTTTTCAAACTGAGTCAGCTCTTCTGTACTGATCCTCACTTGAGGATGGGAAGCCCCAGGACAATACTGCCCTGGAAGGCTTCTCCACTGTAGCCCCACTAAATTAAAATGGGTGCCCTTCACCACAAAAATGTTGTGCCTCCAGGAAGAAGTTCCACCAGTTAAATCTACCCCCGTCCAGTACATTTTGCAAGATGTGTAGGGCTCTACCCTCTGCCTTGAAGGGAGGTGGGAATACGGGTGCCTGCAGCGGTTCTGACATTGTGTTTTGTTTTCAGCAACTGTAACTGGGGTTAGGAGAAGCAAGCAGAAAAATAGCAATAGTGGGAATGTAAGAAATTAGTAAGAGTGGCAAAAGGGGTCTGGAAGACTGCTACACAAAGCAAACTTCCTGAAAAGCTAAATAATTTCTTCGCTATGTTGGCACACATCTTAAAAATTGTGTAAGCTTTCCTATATATATCTGATTACTTAAACAATTGGGGAAGGTGGATTGCAGTGTTACCCAATATCAGCATGCTTTATGTAATTCTAAGTTACAAAATTTTGAGACCGTTTGGTTTTATTTGTTTAGAAGATGTTTAAAAAGTACAATGTGTAATAACAGTTGCTGCCTATGAAGGAGGATGAAAATTTTCTGCCAGTTCTTCAACCAAGGGTGATGTTTGCAGACATGACCTTGGTTAAACCATTGCATTTCAAAGCGATAATTTTCTGAAGTCCCACTGGAAGAAGGTTCTGTTGGTGTAAAGTGTGACACTTACATGTGCAACCTCACATGCCACAGCTAATGTTTGAACAGAGCTGCTGGCTGGATTGAAACATCTCACAATTAGCAACTCGTTTTAAAAAAAAAAAATAATTAAAATTTGTATTTCTCAAAGCCAGCATAGAACCCCCAAACCCTTCTTGCTTAACAATGCAAGAGAAAGTCTCAGGTAATGCATTGACAACTGCAACACGGTGGACTTTGTCATGCTTGGTTTATGTTTGGACTCATTCTTAAATGTAACTTTCAGTGACATGATTCTGTGAACATCTGCAAACTTAATTAACCCATATCACATGTTAATTAACCCATATCACATGCTTTAAGAAATAATCTCCTTTACCACTGCTTGGTGAGTGGTGCTGTGTGTAACATCAGCCCCTGGTAGAAAGAGCAAGGCTAGCCCACATTCAAGGAGTACACTGGCAGTATGATAGGATAAGAAGTAGAGCCGTGTTAACCAAAGCTACTGTTTCACTTCTCTATAGCCTTGATTTGGCAGCTTGCTAAAGCTTTGGCCAGAGTCCATGGTGCCATGCATCATCCTCTCACTTGCTCTTTGCAGTCTGGGAATATAAAAAGAATATGTTAACCCCTTGGATTAAAATAACAGAACCATTAAGGCTGGAAAAGACCTCCAAGATCATCTAGTCCAACCATTCCCCTACCACCCATATTACTAACTAAACCATGTCCCTGAGTACCTCACCCAACCTTTCCTTAAACACCCCAAGGGACGGTGACTCCACCACCTCCCTGGGCAACCCATTCCAGTGCCCAACCACTCTTGCTGAGAAGAAATGTCTCCTAATTTCCAGTCTGAGCCTCCCCTGGTGCAACTTGCAGCCATTCCCTGATGTCCTATTGCTAGTTATCTGCAAGAAGAGGCTGACCCCCAGCTCACCACAACCTCCTTTCAGGTAGTTGTAGAAAGCAATAAGGTCTCCACTAAACCTCCTGTTCTCCAGGTTAAACAGTCCCAGTTCCTTCATAAGACTTGTGCTCCAGCCCCTTCACCAGCCTGGTTGCCCTTCTCTGGACACACTCCAGGACCTCAATGTCTTTCTTGTAGTGAGGGGCCCAAAACTGAACACAGTATTCCAGGTGCGGCCTCACCAGAGCTGAATACAGGGGCATAATCACTTCCCTGGTGCTGCTGGCCACACTGTTCCTGATACAAGCCAGGATGCCACTAGCCTCCTTGGCCACCTGGGCACACTGCTGGCTCTTGTTCAGGCGAGTGTCAACCAGCACCCCCAGCAGGGGTATTCAGGCCAGTGTCAACCATCCTTTTCCTCCCAGCAGCACTAATTTAAAAGAACACATTGTCACAGTGCACTCCAGTCACCAAACTAGCAAAGCAGAAGGGGTATCAGAATAGCAAGGTTATAGCCATGAGCTAGGTATGACATGGTATTACTACGGGTAATAGTCTTGGGATGGTAACAATGATGAGACTAATTCTCCTGGCATTTTATTAAGGAGCTAAGGATAGGGCAGCAGAAAGGACTGTAGGCTGCAGGAAGAGGTGAGAGTTAAAGTTTTTCCAGGCAATTGCCAGCCAAATGATCTACATGGGGTCTCTAAGAGCATAGTTAAGTGCAAAACCACTTTGAAAGTAAATACCTGAGCAGAGTTAGATGTGAAAGAAAAAAAAAAAGGAGAGAAAACAGGCTGTGAGTAAATGCAGTATGCCAACTCCACTGTCAAATGGCTTTTGTATTTGCATTATTTTCTACTAACCCAGTAAGGAATTGGCTGGATGGTCACTGTCAAAGGGTTGTAAGTCAACAACTCAGTGTCCAAATCGAGACCAGTGACAAGTGGCATTCTGCATGAGTCTATACTGGGACTGGCACTATTTAACATCTTTGTCAGGCCAGGCTGGATGGGGCTTTGGGCAACCTGGTCTAGTGGAAGCTGTACCTACCTATGGCAGGGGGTTGGAGCTAGATGGTCTTTAAGGTCCCTTCCAACGCAAACCAGTCTGTGATTCTGTGATCTCTTCCACCCATCTCCTCCTATGTGAATGCTTTTTGTTGTTGTGCATTTCTACTTTGATGGCAGGAGTAAGAGCAGTCAGCAAGGATTCTGTCAGAGGAGACTTTTCTTAACCAGTCTGCTGCATTCTGAAGTTCTTTTAATCATGTGGTGGCCTGGTTACCTCCCTGCTTTCTTTTTCCTTTAAGCATTAAGTGATATAGTCTATGATTGAAGTCACAGATGTAGGTTGGTTTCACACTCCTTCGTGCCTCCACCCGTGTTTTATAGTTACTTTAATTAGGTAGTTTTGCCTCTTGTAATAGAACAGGTGGTAGGTGCTGATGGCCTAGACTAAGGAAGTGTGATGTAGCTTTAATCATGGTTTAGTTCTTCTAGCTATTCCTTAGGTTAGCAAAGGGTAATCCCTCTTGTGTCAACCTAAAAAATAGTTGAAAATTGCAGCCATAAATATCCATCAGAAACAAAGCCTAAGAAAACTAAAACCAGTCATTTGATGCTTTTATGCTTTATCCTCAAGTAAGCTTACTTTTCAGATGGATGTTTCAGGTGTACCAGAGACCGTGGGTTTGACTTATCATAGATCCTGTTTTGAAAGTAGCTCCATTGCAGCTGAGGCATTAGTTAACATTTGCCATATAGAAAGAGACTTCTTGGAACAAATATGTGTGATGGAAGCAAGGTCTCCTGTATTTTGAGTATGTCAGCATGCATCCTGTTGATATTTTAACAGCGACTGAGTCGAAGTATTAGTGGAGGGTGAATGCAAGCCAGCACACTGCCCTGAAGCCTGCTTCTTCTGAGCATAGAACAGTCTCCCCTTCGCTGTTTCAACCTCCTGCGTTAAAGCAGTGAACAAATATTGCATCATCTTTTGCCAGGAGCATGATCTGTGACAAATATAGTATGAGAGAAACCCACAGAAATGCCCAATAACCTCTTCACCAGACAGAAATTATGGTGGTACAGCCAAGAGTACAACTCAAATGCTGGTTAACAAAACTGTTGACAAGGTAATTGTAAAACTTTTTTCCCACTCTCCTGCTGGGGCAGTATGAGAGGTTCCTAACCTTTACAGGAACAGGGGAGAGGAAGGCTAGAGAAAAGCATCTGGACATCTGAGCACGGAGTCTTCCCTTGAATCTAAACAAAGTTAGTTGGTTTTCATGGGTTTTAGATTTTTCCTTTCCTAGAAATGTGGAAGTTTTAGGATGTGATTACCTGAAGCATTCTCTCTATTGGCAAGTCTCATCTAAGGAGGCTACTGACCACTTGATCCTATGACTGTGCTGCCATATGCCTGCCTCTCAGCTCTCGGCACAACCATCTGTGGTGCTGCACACGGAACAGTTTCCCCTGCCAAAGGACATGGAAGGCCACTGCCCACCCCCCTGCGCAGCAGCAGATGCTGTGTCAAAGATCTTGACAGGCTTTTTGGGATACAGTCACACAAAACTAGCAGCTGATCATGCAGTGATAGGCCATCCAGAAAATCTGAAAGCACCTCTGGGAACTTGGAGTAAAAGCCCTTGAGGAGGGCATGGAGCTCTGGTTTTTGCTTACAGCTGGGTTATGAATCTTGGAAATATGACTTTTCCCAAGACACGTTCCAGGAGACTCTTTCTTACGTTTTTGGAAGTGCAAAATAGCACATTGGGATCCTTTCCACTAGTACCATATGAATCATGCTTCTCCTTTCCCCTTTTTTGAGAGGTAGAAGCTTCAGATGTGAATGAAAGGCTAGACATGTAAATATTCAAGAAACTTCAATTGCCATGCAGGAAGAAAATACCTGACTGTCCTGGCTGCCTGACTGTCCTTAATTCCTGGCTTCTGGGCTTTTACAACTCCAATGTGCTTGTCATGCTTGCTAGGTTGATTAAATGGCACCTGTTTGCTAATAAGTATTCTAGTTGTTCCAAAGTATAAGTAGAGGAGGGGGGAGGATTGCAGATCATGCCTTACAGCACTGTCAAAGGATATGCAAAGTCTTTGATGGTCTTCTGTTAAATAAGTAAGGTATACTTGCATTTTAATTAGAGTAACAATCTACTCCTGAGCAAGACAGAAAGCAATCTGTGCCCTAAGGAAAGGTATGTGAGAGAAGTCTATGTTCTTAGAAAGCAGCAGCGAGCAGTGCCAGCAATATCCGGTAGATCAAGTGTTTCTATGATCTCATGTTACAGGTCTCTGAAATCACATTGAACCACTGGCTCCCAAGGAACTTATAATGTGAGCAACATTCCCAGCTCAAGTATTGCTTTGTAAACCAAAGAGTGTATTACACCACCCCAGAACGCAATTGTTAATTCCATCTGCATTTATTAGTGAGCTTTTAGGCAATTAAACATTGCTGTGCCAGCTGCAAAGTCAATGGGGAATTACTACCAATGTTGGGTTACTCTACCCAAAGAGATTCTCTTGAACTTGATACCCTTGTTGTCTTTACTAACGAAATCAAATTTTTAAAAAAATTGTCTTTTAGGCAAAATCTATGCTGGGGTATGGAATCTCTCTTCCATCTGATTAGTACTATAGGATGCATAAGGAAGAACTTGCATGTTTGTGGAGCTGCTGTACACCTCCAACTCAAGGCGTGTGTGTGTGTGTATACATATATACACACAGAGATACATAGCCTTGAAATTCAAGTTATGCCACAAATGAACTGGAAGCAAAGGTTGAGTCAGCAATGGAGTTAAAATCAGTTGCATCAGTTGATGGTATGGAGGTTAGAGTAAAGGCAGTAAATTGTTGGCCCGGTGGTATAGTACGAGAAACAGAAGGGAATTCAGAGTAAATTCAGGAGACTGGCATTAAAACATCAAAAGCTACAGGTTATAAGCACTAACTAGAAAACAGACTTTTGTTAGGTTGTAGAATTACTGTGTTAGTAACACAAAGACATGGTTTGTACTACAGGCGATGTATTTGTGATGACAATTGTGATGGTAATTCCCTAAAGAGCTCATTGTTCACACTCCATATATCTGGCATCATCTCAGAGGTAACTTTGTAACTTGCCACAGAGATCTGCATGATCCTGAGCTTGCTGAAGCCAAGGGTGGTTGATGTAAAATGCAGTAAGCTCTGCAAGAGAAAGACATGGAATCAATACAGTAAATAGAGCCATTTCCAAAATGTATTTTTTGTTTTGTTTCTCTTTTCATGAAGGATGACCTTTCAGTCTTATGAGGAGAACCTGTCAAAAGCCTAGGCAATACTGATGTGCCATCTAAGCTCTGACCCTTTGGCTTATTAGAACCGCTATCAGACTAGTGTGGTTTTGAACCACTTGCTCTGGCACTGCATTTCACCCTCTGGGTTTATATTGTCATAATTTATGGCAAAAACCTAGTGAAAACTGAGTGTGAATATGACTACACACCCCGAGTATGCCTCCCTGAATCTGACCTCTTTTCATTTCTTATCTGCTTACCTTTAAAGCTGCTAACACTTTCATATAAAATCTAGTCCTGTATTTATCTGGAAGAAGAGACCTAATCAAGGTGTGTTCAGCAGGAAACAAACACAGCTCCAGGGCCTTATTTGCCCAGGTGGCCACACAACAGCCCACAATATGTTACTTGTTCTTACGGGGCTTTTCCAGCTACCATCCTAGAGCAAAATGTTTATGCTGGAATGCATGTTTAAACACTGAGAATCAGTTTCCTATTTAATGCCTTGGCATTAAATGCTTCATTGGGTAATTTCTTGTTTCAACAATAGCATCACTGTCAATACTGGAGTACTGGAGCAGCACAAAGTAATCGGGGTGTAAGAAGCTGCGCTGCCACCACACAGACTGTGTATTTCATGTGGATTCTTACTGCATTTATGGTTCAGCCTCTGAAGATCAGAGTGAACAGAGGTAACGGTGACATTGCAAACCACCAGGCCAAACATCAGGATAACTTCCTGCTTAGCAGAAAGAGCATAGGGATTCACCCCTGTGAAGTGTAGAAGTGAAGCGATTGTCTGCTCTGCTACATCACATCCTCTGCGGTCAGCTGACCAAACCAAGTAGATCCCGTGCACCAGAGCCTAGGGAACATCTCCCAGCACCTTGTAGCGACTGTAAGGTCTGTCATGACAGATAAAACATAGCATAACATACACCAGACCAGTAGCTGTCCCTTTCTCTCTGCCTACCTCTCTTTTCCAGGTCTTTTAACATCTATCTAGTGTTTTGTTCTTGCTGAATCTGGATATGATTAGCTTTTGCCACATTGTGGTACCCGTGCCCAAAGTAGCAGTGGTCAATGCTGCACACTGAAAAACAATGTGAAGGAAACGAAGCTTAAATATAGCTAAATAAAATTCCAATGCAAAATAATAGTCTTCATCTTCTATAAAGAGCTGACCATAAACAGGGTAATATTGGCCTTGATTCCAAAGCCACAAGGTGCTTTAATTACACTGCTTAATGTGCCTGGTGAATTTTCTACATCAGACATCTGTATGGCAGGGTTAGGTCAACCAATCTGAGATTGTTGTTCTAAGTACAGGGTGAAATAACTAACCATGACCTGGATTATAAAACATTGACATTAAAGGTCTGCTGCTCCTTGTAAAGAGCGTGGTTTTGTAATTTAAAGAAATCTGATCTTCCAAAAGTGCCCTGCTGGGCCTGCAGCTGACATCATATTTGTCTGAGTTTTAACAGATTCAACAGGGCTGGTATGATTAAAGCAACTTTCAGGTCCCTGTATTTTTGGAACAGACCTGTGGAAAAGACACTTGGAGTTAAAGATGACAGCTCCCTGGAGATCTTGACTTCACTGGCTTCATTAGAAATTAAACTACCAAACTTAAAAGCTTTGGCTGAAAAGAATACAGAGTTTATTTGTGATCCCTTGGTTACGTGTGAAAAATCATTTATTTTTAAGCTGTGCTCACTTAGGATCAGTGTGAAAGGTATGTGCCCAGGAGCAAGTTACTGCAAGGTAAACTAAGATTGCATTCATAGCCTCTAATTTAACCTGCCATAACTGGCTGCATTCCTACCCAGCTATAAATGCATGGCAGCTACCTCCTGGTAACAAATTCATAGCGAGGCAGGGTAATAAGTCATTGTCCTTGCTCTGTACTGATAGTAAAGAGCAGACTTTCAACTCTGTACCTGCACTAGTGACATTTTATCACAGAAGACTATCTTGGAAGGTCCAGAGGGAAACAAGTGCATGTAATTACCACATATGCAAATAGAGCAATTGTATGCATCATTGAGATAAGAATTATCTAAAAAGGTCAGCAGGTAGGTGCCAGCTGGGCTACATTTGTACACAGAATGTTATCTACAATGTAGAGATGGGTATGTTTCTGTGCACAGACCTCGAGTCCTACTTTAAAGCAATATTATTTTTTTGCATTCTTTTTACAATATTGTTTTCCAATTATGTTAAGGGATTTGTGTTGCCTTCCACTGCAGCTGCTTATCTTGATCTGCTTGAACTCCTTATCTTGATCATCACAGCTTGGCATAGCTGCCATCGTATTTCACGGTCAGCAAAACATTCCAGGAAACTGCTCTGTTACCTTACAGAAGAGCACTGGATGTTACTTGCCACTGTGAGGCACCTGGCCTTGCCTACGTTGATCGTCAATGAGATCTCAGTCTGAAAATGTGAGTGATGTTCTAACCTTGCACTGTTCTCTTCATGTAGCGGTGAATTTCTCTTCTTAGAAACTCCTTCAAAACTGTAAAATAGAAACTGTAATATAACCAGCAAGCCCCTGGCATAAAAACCAGACTGTATTTGCTGAAGTCAAAATAGAAGTAACACAGCCAAAAAAGACACTATGACCAAAGCACCAGCCGCTATCTACTTTTAGGAATAGGCTGAATTTCCAAGTAAAAGATGCTTTTGAACTTATTCTAGACTGTAAGATGCTCACCCCGCTTTCAGATGCGGTGGGAGGCAGTAGGTTGCCTTTAAACATTTAGAAGCAGAAGAGCTGAAGGTGATGGAGAGGTTCAGGAAGTGTTCTGCACAGCTATGGAGAACTGCAGGGAGGACTCCGTCTGAAAGGAAGGCAGCCAGCGACATTAAGATAAACCTTAGCCTGGGCAAGCCTTGCAGTTACTGAGTTTCCAGTGCTGTGCCGTGCAAAGTGGAAAGGAGGGTGGGTGAAGGCAGGGCAGCTCCAAGTCTTGGGCAGCCCTCCAGAAGAGCCTTGGCAGGAGCGGCGGCTGGTGGATGGCGTTGAATCATTGCACCCTGGCGGCACTGCTCGCTTCAGCCAGCACCGTCCCTCTTCCGAGCAGCGCTGGTTTCCTTTGGTAGCACTGGCTGCGGGGTGGTTGCAGCCGCTCGCCCCAACTTCCTCCCCAGACAGACAGACTGTCTGGAAGGCTCCGTGCCAGGGTTTGTGCTGGCACAAGGGTTCAGCCCTGAGTGAGGAGGATTTTGTTACTAACGCATTTGTAGTACTGGTTATATTGGTACTTACAGCACTGTATTGCTTTTTATGGAAGATGTATTTGTTTGCCCCTACCTGAGCAAGTAGAAACAGAAAGGGTATTTTATTTTTGTTTTTCATGTTATGTAGTGAGAAGTGGAAACCAGCACTTAAAACCCTTTCCCCAGTGTTCTGACCCACTGGGCTGCTCTACCCATAGAGGCCGACAGAAACAGAGAACTTGGACCAATGTGCGTCTCTCCTCATTTTGCAGGCTGACCAAGTTCCTCTTTCCGATGCAAGGTAGTACGTGTATACACACTGTAAGACCAAACTGTTAGCTAATCCTCTGTTCTGGAATCTGTCTGACAAAGGGGTAGAGTAGTGAGACATTTTCCTTTTGTAATCTGTTTAAGTAAACGAAATTAAATCTCTTCTTGGCCAGTTTTAAAGATCAAGCCATAAAAGCCTGGAACAGTCCTGTTGTATACATTTCCCTTGGAAAGTATCTGCTTCGGCTTTTCTCTTTGTTAATCGAGTCTGAGACCTCCATTAGAGAATAGTTTATTCCCAGCTTTAGTTAATATTTTTCAAATGTGCTGTGTTTGTACACACTAATGCCTTAGTTCTCATTGCCATGCCTGCTCTTAGCTCTTCAAGACTATCTGAGGACAGGACAGCTAATGTCTACCTGAAACCTGTCAGAGTTTTTTCATGATGTCAGAGCAGACACAGGAAAATTATCTGTAGAAAATAATAACTTACTAAATTAGTTGTGGTACTTTCCCTTTTCTAAGACTATTGTTTTGTGTTTTGCTTGTTGTTTGGGGTTTTTTTTCCTGAATTGTGGGTTGTTTAGGAGCGGGTTCATTATTCAGCACACACGGCAAGCAAACCTGTTCAAATTCTGATGTCTTTGGGAAGACCATTCACCGTACCTATTCATATGTAATGAATTAATTTTTCTAATAATTTCTGTGATGACCGCTGCCTGCATGCACTAATTCTGCTGTGCTGTTTCTGTTCCTTGCCAAGCAAGCAGAAGGTAAGGAACATGTCTGTGAGATGGTCTTTGTCATCTTATCAGGACTTGAATTATTTTTAGGGCAGGGCCATAGCAACTGGCACAGTTAAAAGCTAACACTGTGTATGCTGGGAGTATTGCCATTGCATTCCTGGCTGCTTTGGGTCAGATCCCACCTTTCCTAGCAGGCATAAATTTGTATCATCTTCTTTTTCTTCTGGTGTTGTCACACAAAGCAAGGACTTAGGACAGATGTACTTGCGTAGGGATCTGTCTACAAATGTCTTAAAGGCTCACTGCCACCTCAAAGGCTCGTTCCCTCCCTTTCCTACAGATAAAGTACTTGTCAGACCCCTCAGCTTACTCCTCTGGTCTTAGCGCACAGCTTTGCCAGTGCTGGCTTAGAGAGGTGATCTGAAGGAAGAGTGTAAGACTGAGGGGTTTTTTGGTGTCATCGCAGCCTTAGGCATACTTTAATTTGTTTGTGAAGCTGCACTTCTATTTAAGGCTTTGGACAGAGAGCCTGGCTGTGAATGAGTTTGCTGGTGTGCAAAATACCCCTGACTTAAGGCACTGCCATGCAAGCAGGTGCAGGTTACTTGCATGCAGCACAGCCTGCACCTGTCCTTGAGCTGGGAATACAGGGGAATGAAATGCAGAAGGCAGAGCTGCCCCTCCTGCAGATGTGGCCACGCTGGTCCTGCTTCCAGACCCAGGGTGTCAAGATGGTGTTGCGCTGTATGGCCTTCTCAGTTCAGGTCTCCACCAGTGAGGGGTTCTGTATAACCAAATGGCAATTATTTCCCCTCATCAGATGAGGAGGTTTCTTACAGCAGGTCACAGAGGGAGGCTGAGCTCAGATGTAGTGACTAAGGCCATCCCTTGATCAGGAAAGCACACTTCCTGTCCTCCTGACTCTTTTTCCCTTTCTTGAGACCATGGAGAATCATGACAGCCCTGGACAGGGTGCTAAATACTTGTTTGTTCAAGTATTTGGTTTGGGGGGGGTTTCCTACTTAGGTTTGTTAATCAGCTAGAGCTTACAAACCTAGCAAATCAAATACTTCTCCTAGGTGGTATTGAATTGCTTGTGGAGCAGTGTGGGCAGGTAGCCAGAATGAAAACAAAGCCACCTTGGAAGTATTTTTCTTTGGCAATACTTTATACTTCTCATTGCTGTCTACCCAAATCTTTCAGTGTACTGTGAACTGTTGGTGAATTGAACCTTGTGTGTAAGGTTATCTCGTTTCCAATTGGAGAAACTAAAAACCAAAGGGGTTACAAATAGAGTTTGGAGACCCCTTTGTGTTTTGAGCACTGCCCCAGCCCTGGGACCCCCTGATGACAAGAGGGCTGTTCACAGAGCATGATACAGCCCAAGGTGAACCTGGCCGCGTGGCTTAGCTGTCACCATGAGGTTAGGCTAGAGATGCCATGCCTCCTAATTCTTGGTTGTGTGCTTCAGTTACATGGCTGGCTTTATTCTCCTCTCTTCAGGAGGAGTCAGCAGCAGCAGCACTGCTTAGCATTAGTAGACAGCTTCTCTTAACCAGGGAATATGGAACATAAGGAAAAACTTCTTCACTGTGTGGGTGATGGAGCACTGGAATGCGCTGCAAGAGAGGCTGTGGAGTCTCCTTCTCTGGAGACATTCAAAACCCACTTGGACGTGTTCTTGTTGTGATCAGGTGATCCTGCTCTGGCGGGGGGGCGTTGGACTAGATGATAACATTCTGTGATTCTGTGTGATTTTGTGAGTATTATTGGAAAGTCAGGTGGTAGCAGTAGTACCGAGGACATGACAAACATGCTCTCAGAAGAAACCCTTTGGTGTGTGATTAGCTCATACACGCAGAATTGTCCGAGGTACCGAGTCCTGCCCCAAAAGAAATGCAAGACTCAGTGTAGTTACTGCTTTAGCACTTGCAGCAACCTGCAGATCCACAGGGCTTTGGTTTTCTTTTCCTCAGAACAGTAGGATCCCCTCACTGTAGGCATCTGCTGATTTAACATTTTTTATATTTTTATTTTTTCCTTTTTGTCTACCCCAAGTCATTTTTCTCAGCAGTGCAAAGGCAGGTACTTTTGGAAAGCATAGTTGTGTGGCATATTTATATGGCTGGCTTGAACTATGAACTAGGAGAGGAAAACCTGCTGGGGGTGATGGGAATGCAAAGACTTGTTAAAACAGCTTGAAAATCACAGGAATTCACGTGGGAACCTCACAATGGGCTGACCTCACATACACTTGTGCTGGGCCAAAAATTTTGAATTCATCAGTGAATTAAAATTAACACAAGAGGCAGATTTTTAATTTTGTAGGATTGTGGTGGGGCTGGAGGAACAAGGAGAGCTAAGAAATCACGGCAAGACAGTAGCACTTTTTTAATAAAGGGGAAGGAGATGCCTCAAAGATCTCATCCAAAGTAGACTCTATTGATAAAATGGACAGGCAGGTGACACGAGTCAACACTGCAAACATGCTGGGGTAGTCAGGAACTGGGTAAGATGAGGTATGACTGGCCTGTGCTATAGAGGAATGAAAATAGGTACCAGTGGCCCTTCCTGACAGAAAGGAACTGTTTGTTCCCTAAGGCAACCGACTCTGGAAACACCTGTAAGAGCTCTGCTAAGCATAATTATAGTTGTCGGACAAAAAGAAGGTAGGATAAGATCAGACAGTTCCACCATTCGGAACTGAATGTGAGGTCCTGCTGAAATCAATTAGATATTTCCGGGGGGACTTCAACAGATGCCAGGTCAGTGGGGGAAGGACCTGCTTAGGAACTGACTGCAGCATTGCAGAGCTGTGGCGGTTTGACCCTGGCTGGAGGCCAGATGCCCACCGAAGTCCCTCTATCACTCCCCTTTTCAGAGATCATTTGTTCGTAGTGCAGCTGCCTTGGGGGGACAGCTAGGAGTTTTGAGGAAACATCCTGCTTTGTGATGCTGGTGTGTCACTTCCTGTCTGTTCAAGAATGCATTGATTGAGGGGCAAATGAGGAGAGCTGGAGTTCAGTGTGAGGGCACTCCCCATTTAAATCCATACAGGCAGGTATTGCTTTAACTGTACAGGTTGAAGTTACGGCATTTCAACAAAATTTAGATATTTTTAAGCTGATTTTTCCTGAATTCTGAATCATAAAGGAAATGCAAACGTATGTTGCAAATCAGATATCCCAGCACTTGGGATTTTATATGCAAGCTATGCATAAAAGCCTATTTACTGTCTGGATGGTAACATGCTCATGTGAGGGTTAATTAAAAATTAGTCTAATGGAGGAACAGATTTCTCTCCCAAACTTTCCATGACTTTAAAACAAAGAATTTAAAAATAGGGCATTTCAAAACAAATAACTTGACAAAATCCTTGCTAGCTAATGACCTAAGCATATGAGAAACCTGATGTGGCTATCAGCTGTTGTGCATCAAGTTGTTGACATGGATCTTGAGAGTCTGGTGTATTATTTTTAAAGTAATTGGGAGGGGGATGGGACGACATGGAAAGTACTACCCTGAGATACTTATTTTAGAACAGTCCCTTCACACACACACCCCCCACACCTCCCCTTTACTTAAATGCTAAAAAGCAAATTTAGCGGTTTAGCTCCCCGTTTAGGCAAGAGTTCGTTTAAGGCAGAACTTCACAAGTCTTTTTAGAGTAGTCAGTGGGACTTCCGTAGGTGTTTCATGACGGGTCCACTCTTTAAGTCTTTTTAATACATGCAAACTACTGGCTAAAAGTTGGTGTCTTTTGCATAGCAGTATTCTGGCGCGACTAAGCAGACTTTTTCTTTCAAAGCTTTAATTCAAAAAGAGATTCTAACTGCAGATTCTAAGTATCCACAGGTAGTGTGTTGAAATAACATTACAAATAAAGCCATGGCAGCTTGCGGGAGATGCAGGAGCCCTGTTTGCAGGGTGCAATGCAGATCTTCGGTACCACAGCGCTCCATCTACTGGTGCGTGGGAGAATTTTCCCGTGCACCCACTGCCCCCCTCCGCAGCCTTGGAAGCCGGCTCTGGTTCATAAATTTATCTTCTTTTCTTTTTTTTTTTTTTTTTTGGTCGCTTAGATCAACCTGTGAGGGTGCTTTTCATGCTGGGGAGAGTTGCGATATTTAGCCCGTGATATCACCTTACTTACTTCCTCTCCTGCATCGCTGTCAAGGCGTCTTCATCCATCATCGAGGCTAGGGGCTGAGATCGTGTTTCAGCCTTTTAAGAGCTGGGATTACGAGGCCAAGGAGCTCTGAATGACCCAGTTCTCAAACCACAACTAGCTGTGCCTGCCAATTCTTCTGATTGAGTAGTAACTGCTGTGAGTAAAACGGTGGTCTGGAAGGGGGGCAAGTACACAAACATCTACTGCTAATGTCTGAGGTATTAATTTGCTATCTGCACTTAGTAACGTCTTGTCAGGAACTTGAATCATAGGCTGAAACACTGCCCCCAAAAACAAGAACCCACAAACCTTTTGAAGTGGGGGCAAAAAATGTTTGGTTATCTGAACAGCGCTGGGGTTATCCGTTCAGTAAAAACAGATCTCAGACAGACCTTTAGCATGCAGTGCATGCAGTCTGCATGGCTAGTTAGAACATCTCAAGTGGAATTTCTTTTCTTCAAGGGCTCCAAAATATGTTGTTTTGGATTTTGACGTTTTAGCGTGATAAAAGGCTGTTTTCATGATGCAAAAATATTTGTTTCAAAATGGTCCAGTACCGGATGCTCAGTGTTGTTCCTTTCCCTAAAAAGACATGTCTTAAGAAAGCAGCTCGTTTTGGACAGCATTTACCTTTCCAAGTGGAAAATGATTCAGCCGAGGGCTCTCCAATCAAATTTATCATTATTTCTTCGGCTTCTGGAAAGCAATACCAAAAGCCGCTTATGTAGACATAGTCTAATCACCTGTGGGCAGAGAAACTAAGCTGACCCTACTTTTTCCACCTGTAAAACTCATTTCCTTCGACCCAAGTCGGGGTTTACAGCCGACTCCTCGCGGTGCTTCACACTCGCCCAGCTTGGGGAAGCTTCCAAAGGTCCCAGCTGCAGCAGGGAAATGGGGAGCGGGAGTTACACTGGAAGGTAAGCGAGATCGTCTGGAATGCTGATTAACCCATGTATAAGTTTCCAGGCGTTCCCCACGGACATTTTAATCGGTGTGATCGTACTTGCAATGGCGGCCCGAAGCCTTTAAGGCTTTAACGATGGCTCGGGGCTGTCTGTCAGACGGCCCCTGTGCCGCCGGGCCCTGAGGCGAGGCGAGGTGGCCGTTGGTGGCCGGCAGAGGGCGCGGGGCCTGAGGGGGGAGCGGGGCCTCCTTTGCAGGGAGCGGGGTCCCGCCATTCCCGCCCGCACCGGAGCGAGTGGGAACGGCGGTTTTATCTGTACGCGAAGGGCCGAGGTTTATTTGTGGGGTCGTTTCCCCTCGCCCGCAGCTACGTTCTTCTTCTGCGGGGCGTTTATCGGTGCCAGCCGTGCCCCCGCTCTTCCCCTCTGCCACGCTACCAGTCAGCCCCCCCGAGCCCCCCCGCTCTGTCCCCACTCCTCTGCTGCTCCCGTCCTCCCTCCATCACAAGGTACAACACGGGTATGTACGAAGGGGTCTCACCGGGCCCTTACAAAAGGGCTACTTCTCTTTTGTTAACCTCCGATATTTTAAGGAACTGCCTTATCCGATTAAATCCTAAAACCATGTTCCTTTTTTCTTTTCCCCCGCCTTGGCTTTTTTCTTCTGCGTTATCTAACCAAGGCAGCTCTGCCCCTTGCCATTTCTCCTCCCCGAGCTCTTTCCAGCCGCCTCCACCGCCTTTGCTCGCCTTGCCCGTGCATCCCTGGCTGCTTCTCCCCCCTGGTCACAGCTGCAGCATCTACCTAAGCTGAGCCGCCTCGACCCCAACAGGGACCCCCGGTCACAACTGCTTTCTGTGTTGCTCCTACAGAGCTCATAATAATCCCACAGGGAGATAATACTCTCAGGTCTTCCATGGCAACACCTCCTAGGCGAGAAGTCTTGCCGAGGACAAAATGCTGGCCACAAGCCCGTGCTGGTATGAAGTTACAGTTTGGGGGAGTGAATTTTGCTCATTTCTGCTGCTTTATTCAAGGCATTCTGTTCCTCCTTCAGTGTGGTCCTCACAGCATTGCGCTACTGAAAAACGTCATTGCCCTGCACAACCTTTTATTTTATTTTATTTTATTTTGCTCTAAAGTCAATACTTTAACAATATATTCCCTGATGATTCAGTAAGCCTTGTTTTCACGCGATGCATTTCAAACTTGAATCCAGATGGGTGATGGACTGGGGACTAAGTTAAATAAACAAGACAAATTATGGCCCCTCATAAGATGAGCCTCTGCCCCTTTATCACCTCTGTACAGTCAGTGGAGCTTCTCCAAGTGCATCAGTGGTGTTCAGAAAAACCCTTTGGCTAATTAAGATTGCCTGAGGTTTGACAACCATTTTTAGCATTTTAGGTGGAGTTTCAGGGGAAGCTGGCCTGCATTTTTGATGTATCAGCCTGGGGAGGAAAGACAGTTTGTTCTCCTGGGGTTTAGAGAGGAGTTTCTCTGATTGGAGCACTGAGTCCTACAGAGCATGCTTTCTCCTGGGGCATTGGTCTACAACACAACCAGATTTAGGGTTGTTTTTTTAAAGCATATTGAAAAAGTTTGCTTTCTCAAAGTTCAGCATGAAGAGCTTAAAAAGAATAAAGCAGAACAACTGTTTCTAAACACTTCATTGTATGTTTTGCATCCAAACATAAATGATACTCTATTTTCTCACTGAGCCCTACTCAAAGTATGGAATAATGCTGCCCTAAAAGCGATTCACTGCTGTGTGATGAAGTGGACCATTTTCTCTGAGGTCTGAATTACACGACTGGAAGTTGCTGCGGTAGTTGGGATTGCAGGAAGAGGGAGTGAGAACCTTCCCCTAAGCCTGGAAGGAGACCTGGCCCTGCAGCTGGGTTCTTTCTCCATCACAGTGATCCCATGCTTAATCAGTCAAACCCAGAGCCCTCCGGGGAGCTGTTCCGCTGTGACTTGCTCATTGCTTGGCTTGATACCCATCTGCAGAAATGCCAAGCATTGTCAGCTGCAAACAAAGGGCTTTGGGAGCCGTCCACTGAACCAAACATCCTGCGATAGTCTATCTGGAAAAATCAGGTCATTGGCATCAAGCAGGGTATTAGTTGATTTATGTGCTCTTCATCTATAAATTGCAAGCCATATCACAAATTACTTCGCATCCTTCAATGTAAGGGGGTGGAGGGGTAGATATAAAACAATGTTTATGAAGTACTATGGCAAGCACTGTTGAAGAAAGGCCAGTGAGGAATTGTAAGCACTAAATATGGCCTAGAGCCACATATTTAAGAATTGGGGGTGGGGTGGTGGTATTGCTGGCTTTTTTAATCAGTAAGCATCACGCACCCCGTGCTTTGAAAGAGGCAGCGTTCAGTTTAAAGTCTTCATTTTCTTAAATTATATAAGCATAAAGCAAAGGAACTGGGGACCGAAGAATGATTCAATGATACATAATAATGATGGATATGGTATGGCTGCAGAATTAAGATTTACACAGACTTTCTTGGGGTTTCTACTTCTGAGGGCTTTAATCTGTAGCCCTGTAGTGTTCCTCAGTTCCGGCACATTAGGTGGCATTACCTGGATGCTGCCTCAGGATAGAGTCATTGAATGTGTTAGGTCAGAAGGGACCTTTAAAGGCCATCTAGCCCAACCCCCCTGCAGTAAGCAGGGACATCTTCAGTAGATCAGGTTGCTCAGAGCCCCAACAAGCCTGACCTTGAATGTCTCCAGGGATGTGGTCTCCACCACCTCTCTGGGCAACTTGTTCCAGTGATCCACCACTCTCATGTTGAAGAACTTGTTCCTAATATCCAACCTAAATCTCCCGTTTTCTAGTTTAAAACCACTACCCCTCATCCTATCACTCCATGCCCTCGTGAACACTTCTTCCTCAGCTTTCCTATAGGCATGTTTCATGTGCTGGAAGGCTGCTATGAGGTCCTCCCGGAGCCTTCTCTTCTCTAGGCTGAACAAGCCCAGCTCTCTCAGAGGACGGCAGCCAGCTCCTCTGCCTCTTCTCCTCTGTCACCCTACTGACACCCGAGCCCAGGCAGCTCCGGCCTTCCCCAGAGGAATTGGCCAGCCCTGCCCTGTCCCCCCGCGCTCATCGCTTGCCTCCCCAGCTCGCATCTCCTCACCCTCCGCAGCGGGGAGCCGCAGACCCCGGCCGGGACGGCCGCGGAGGTGCGAACGCCCGCGCCCGCAGGGGCTTCGTGCTTTAACGCTGCGCGGAGAAACCCGCCGCCGTTCCTGCTCCCGGTACCAACCCGTTCACGCACCCCGGGTGCGGATCGGCCACCCCCCCGCCCCCGGCAGGTGCGCGGGCCCAGGACGGCTCCGCAACGGCGGCAACGGACCGAGCGCCCGGGAGTGGGCGGTGCCTCGGGCAGGCGGGGTGAGCCCATCCCTACGGCGAGGGCCAATCAGAGCGAGGTGCGCAGCTCGTGCGCCCCTTTAACAAGCCGCCGGCCCCCGGCCCCTTCCCCGCACGCCGGGGAGTCGCGGCGCTCGCGCCCTCCCGCTCCTCGCACTGCGCCTGCGCGGGGCCGCCCGCCCCGCCCCGCCTCTTCCCGCTCCCTCGCCTCCGGCGGCAGCTGGCGTCTGGCGCCGGGCGGCACGCGCGCGGCTGCTCCCGCGCTCCCGCGGGCGGGGCCGCTCCCGCATGGAACTGTCCGCGTGAGGGAGGGAGGGAGGGAGGGAGGGAGGGGAGGAGGCGGCGGCTGGGGGTCGCCCCGCCCCCGCGCCAGGTGATGCCAGTGCCCGGTGTGACGATGCCGCCGGCGGGGCGGTGGTGCCGCCCGGTGCCGCTATAGAGAAGGAGGCGGCGATGGGGTCCGCGCGGGCGGCGCCGCCCGTCCCCGCCTTACACCTCAGGGCCGCCCTGCCCTGCCCCTGAGCCGCGGGGGAGCGCAAGTAGCCGGTCCGATCGCCTGGCTCTCCCCCGCCCCGGTCGCCATCTCCCCCTCCATCCTCGATGTCTCCCCCGCGGCGCGGAGGCCCCTTCGCCGCCTCCCCGCCCTCTCGCTCCTCGCCGCCGCAGCCCTCCCGCCTCACGGTCCGGCGGCGAGAGGCGTCCGGCCTCCCCGTCGTCAGGCCGTCGCTGCCGCCCGTCCCCCCCGGCTGAGGAGCGGCGGAGGAGAGGCCGCCGGACCGCCCGCCGCGATGAAGGTGGAACCGGGAGACAACTCCATGATCAACCTGTCGGTGCAGCAAGTGCTGAGTCTGTGGGCTCACGGCACCGTCCTCCGCAACCTCACGGGTAACCGGGCGGCGGCGGGGCGTGGGTGCGCGGGGAGGAGGGTGGGCTGGCTCTGGCATACGCGTTGTGGGGGGGGGGAGGCGAGGGGCGCCGGAGCTGTGTGGGTACGCGTGAACCTTGCGTGTAGGTGGGCAAGTCGTGCCGGGAGCCGGGGGAAGCCGCCCCGCCACTGGGGAGCCGACCCCGTGGTACACAATGGAGGGCGTGGGCGGGGGGCGGCCCCCCTGTGCGGGGCGCGCAGGGCGAGCTGGCGTTTGTGCCTCTGAGCCTGTGTGTGTGCTTGTTCCGTGAGCCTGCCCGCGGGGTGTGAGAGTGTGCGGGCTTGGAGGGTTTGGGTGCGGGGTTGGTGCGCTCAGGGATGCCGGGGGCATCTGTGGGAGGGCTGGTGTGAGCGGCTGCGTGAGTAAAGGAGCTGAGGATGTGTATGTGTTCACTTGGGTTGCACGTAGAGCTGTAGTAAAAGGCGGATGGTGTAGGGTATGTGTCTATGATGGGTACCTGCGTGCGAGTAAAGGCTTGTAGAAGGCGTGTGTGAATACATAAATATGTATGGAAGGCTGGAGTATGTTTGGGGTAGTGCTTTTCGTGGATGTATCCTCACTGGCATTTGATAGAGAGCTCTGAAAAAACAGAGACGTTAATGTGGGAAGCAAGGACTTCTTCCCCCTTCGCCCTGTGTATAGCCCTGGACAGTGTGAGCTGTGGGAGTTAATGGGGCAGCAGATGTTTCCTGACAAATAGACGTAATCTTAAGTGTCAGGGATTATTAAAGACTGAATTGTTATGAAAAAGTTCTGTGAACCAAAGTAGAGTCAGATCCTCTGTTAGAGAGGAAAGCTTTAGATAGCTTTTGCAAGAACCAGCCTTTTTCTGCCTAGTCTCATGCTGAAAAATGCATACAGACTCTTGTGAGACACAAGGCACGTAGCAAATAGGTGAATTTTCTCATTTGCTATCCTGTCCAGGTGTAAAGAGAAGTGTAAGCTCCTACCTCCGAATAAACTGGTATTTGGTTTCAATAGCAGAGATGTTACTGTGTGAATACTTCCTACTTTGTTTGAGTGGTGACAGATTAGTGGAAAATGTTGAGTAAAGTGGATATGTTTTGAATATTTATGACAACATTCTAATATATATGTAAGGATATTATTCTATTTTTCTATATATATAAATTATTGGCAGGTTATTTTTTAAAAATCTATTCATGGTGATGGTATGATGAAAGTAGAGATGTTGCCAAGTTGAAGCTGTAGCAAATAGAAAGTGATCATCTTAGGTTTTATTACCTTTCTTGTTGTTTTAACTGCCAGAATACTTTTCAATGTGTGGGAAAGGTAATACAGATGGGTTTTAGTTCTGTCTATGAACTCTTTAAGATTTGTAGCTGATGATTAAATTCTCCAGGTGTTAACGTGGTGACACACTAACATAGCTCACTTTGTGAGTAGTTATTTTTGTATGCTTATTATAAAAATAAATCTTGTGCTCTTGCATTAAAAAGTTAACAGTGGATTTGCTTTTCTTTATGCTAGACATCCTCTATAGAATTGTTCTTACCAGAGCATTATGCAACATTAGCGTTTGTATGAAATTCAGTGCTGAGTGTTAAGCAAGCAAAACAGTTTGTTTCTTGATGCTTTTGCAATATTGCAAGGATTTATAAGAGAGATTTTTGATTGTGTAATGTTTTTCCTTTTTAAATTAAAGCATGTGAAAAATAATTATCTGTCCTAGTATTGTTGGAGAATGTCAGTATCACTTGTAGTTGCGCTTCAGCTTCTGAATTTGTTCCTACATGCAGGTTGTCCTTACAGCCAAAAAACCTGTTGTGCCAAATGTTCTTGGGGACTGTTAAGAGTTAATAGCTGTCTCTGGATTTAAAATCTTACATAGAAGATACACTGTTACTGATTAGATCTTAGGAGATTGTTTTATACTACTAATAATTAAAGAATAGCTGTTATTAAACAGATATAAACCCTTCCTAAAACACTCTACCAAATGTAGAAGTAAACTTTGCTCAAAAATAGAAGTTCTGGTTTTCCATGCTGAGAAAATGTGTGTGAATGAGTTTGCCTTGTTTGACTAATTATTAATTCCCTTTTGTATCTCTGTAAAGTATAAGGAGAAACTTCTTCAGAGTACCGGGGAAAGAAATTTATAAAATGTACAGTGTTGCATGAATGTTCTTTAGACTGTTTTGTGTTTAGTTTTGGACTTAAAGTTGTGGCCTGGACTTGGCTTTAAAGTTTCATAAGTTAAGTCTCGCCTTCTTTAGATAGGCAATGTTGATTATGTTTGTGCAAAACGGTAAAATTTTATCAACAAACTTCTATCCTTTTCTAAAAAATATATGAACTTTCAAAACAATTCAGCAGGACCTGATATGAACTACACACTAAACCAGGAAGTGCTTCTAAAGTTAATGGTTTAATTTGGGTTTATTCCCCCTCCCACTCCCCCTTCAATGAGAAGTTGAACCATTCTTTTTACACCATACAACTGATTCAGGTTCATTATTTAAAAGGAAAAAAAAAACTTTCATATATGGTCCAAAATACCAAGGAGACAACAGATGTTTCCATTCCTGCCACATATACTTCACACTCTGTGATAGCTAAAGCTGCAAGCACAGATCTCTGTAGCTGAACCCCGGCCCACCAACACAATATCCCCCTGCTTTTGCTTGGGAGGAAGAGGGGTGTTGCTGTAAGTAGGGGAGGTGGGAGTCTAGTAATCCTGGGAGAGAAGGCTCTTCCTTCTATTTTACCTTCTCCAGAAAATCCCAAGAACAGCCACTTCATATGGACCGGTTGTGTTCTAGAGTTAGCGGTGGATCAGGGTTTACTAGAACAAGTTGGCTGATGGCTGCATCTGGGCTGAGGAAAACATTCCAGTTTGCGCCCATTAAAATAAATATATATTATTAAAGGCAACCTCTACAGTAGAGAACTTGGCAATATTTCTGTTCTTCCTGCAACAATGTAGATATTTTATTTGCATCTAGTTATTGGGTGTCAGCTTCTGGTCTCCACAGGTTTTGTATTGGACGCTAAGGAGGTGGAGGGAGAGTGTTGTCTTGTCTGTGCCACTGCATGCAGAGGAATTTACAAAATGAAACTCTAAAGTTTCTTCTGAAGAGACTTCCAGAGACTTCTAAAGTCAGAGCAATCCTCCTACTCCTCCCCACCCCCCCAGTGTCCTAAGCTGATGAGCTCAAGATTCCACAACTGTTTTGATACACTTTACAATGCAAGTCTAACTTTAAAGTGCTGGACTGTACTAACTCCTGAATTTGTTGAAAGTGGACAGCTCTAGGAGGTAACAGTAGTGGCATAGAAGATGCCCCTTGTCTGTTATGTCTTTGAGCTTCATCGTGTAATCGTGTATCCCTGATTGTCTGGATTATGTCTCTGTCCCCTATCCTGTAACTTCAGAGGACAAGTCTGTGATTTAAATGCTCTTCAGCAATTGTTTATCTTCCACTTCATGCAGCAAAAATATTAGTGCCTCCAAACAGCTTGACTGTATAGCCCTGTTAACTTTGAAAGTACTGGTTAATAAAATAATTAAAAGAAGGAAGCACTGTCAAGAGCTGAATTAAGTTTGCAGGTGTAATAGACAGACATTTCTTAATCTGAGTGCTTAAAGTTTGTAAATCTACAGGAGTATAATGTATGTTTTCTTAAGATGTGCTACCTTGTTGACCTAAATTTGTATTCACAGCACAGATACTTGTTGCTTGATGTAACTTTGTAGCTAATAGCGGTAGGCAGGGTACACAGAACTTCACGAGAGATACTTTATTTTGCAGTGATCAGTCTTGATTTATGAAGTGTTGTAAACAATTTTTATTTTTCTGGCAAAAGAAGCTGAGAACTAGTGGAAAACAGAACCACTGAAGATGGATTAAAGATGTCTATTGAAGTTGATTAGTAGTAGGACAGAATGTTCATATGCATATTCAAATGTACTATAGAATAATTGAAAATGTCAGTGTTTATAGCATTTTACATACATTGTGTGTTGACTTTACATTTTTATTTGCCCAAGATAAAGCTGCTGATGCAGTGCAACATAAAGTTTTGATAAATTGGAAGTGATATGAGTGTTAGTCAAAATGATAGCATGCTTTAGAAACTCTATTCCCAGTTTAAAATCTAATCTTTAAAGTTGTGTATGCCTACACCAATGTGATATATGATACCTGTATACAGTACATAAGAATAATGTATATATGATGTCTGTGATACATATAAATACCTAAATTAACAAAGAAGTAGCCTAAAACTGGAGTGACAGGGCATGAATTTGAAGTTATTTGAGCCTTGCAGCTTTTCTGCTAGAAAAAAATCCCAAACCAGTAAAACCAGTGGAAAGGAACATTTAAGATTTAAGACAGTAGTTAAGGGCTAAGAATTTTAACTAAACCTGAAAGATGGGTCTCAGCTGTCCTTATGAGAAAAGCTGTGGCTGCTGTGCAATAGATTTGATTTTACTGGACTTGTAAGCTATTAACTACTGGATCTTTTCTGGTTCCACATCAGGGCATTCCTCTGGCAGCAGAGGAGCTTTGATACAAAGAAGTTGTGTTTTGGCTACCTAAAGTAATTTGGATACACCAAAAGTAAACTCTGAAACTTCCTTAGGGCTGAGCAAAGCTGGGAGCTTTTTCCTAAAGTTGTGCTTTATTCACAGCTCTTTAGGGGATCCCTATGAGGACATCAGCTCTGTCAGATAAAGCTAATTCATTGTTACCACTCCAGCGAAGTACTCCATGTATGCAGTTCATCCAAAAAAGCATGCTAATATAGCTACACAAATAACTCTTTTTTTCACAGCATGCTTTTTTTATCAAGCTAGCAATGATGATTGTGTAAGTAAGTTTATACCTTTGAAAGCATGAATCTGTATACAGGATATAAATGGTTGTATTACTAGTATGTTCTTAAGGCACTTCAGTCTCACTTCCTCCTTACAGGTATTGTGACTCTTTCAGCTGGGTTACTTTTGAACAAGCAAAGTCTTGACTGTTTGTGTCTAGGGGTCCGCATGCTCTCTCTATTTCCTAGTGGCACCTCTCAGCATTATCCCCAACCCAATTTTTTGCTTCCTTTAAGTGTTACTCTAACACACTTATTTTAAAAAGAGGTTCTATCTTGATTCTGCAGTTAGATGATACAGATCTTTATTGAATCTCAAATGCACACTCAGAAATTCCTGTGCACTAAGTTCTTTGTCCTCAACCTGTAAGGATAAGAATGACTAAGTTTTCCTGTAGGTTTGTGGAACTTGAATCCTCCTCCAGTTTACCTAAAAGGATAGCTGTCCTCCTTACCCCTTCCATCTGTGTTAAACAGCTTACTCGGTCATCTTCATCACTGGCCTAATTAGCGAGCATAAGAAGTGAACGTGTTGAATGACCAGGTATAAAAAAGGATAAATAAAGGAGGATAAGAAAGCATCACTCTTCCTGCCTTTCCTACAGAAGGTGCTCAAAAGAAATTTGTCCTGTTTCAGATTGTAGGACTGAGGTGGTGTCTTAATGAAATGAAGGTGGTGATTTAACAAATTGCATATTTACTACTCAGGAATCTAAACAAATTTGTGTATTTGGAGTAATTGCTGATAAATGTGCAGTCTCTAGCTGGGGAACAGGAAAGAGTTAGGTGATAGTCGATTGATATTATCTGAATTACAAATCTTTCTGGGTTTTTTAACAGCTACTTTAACATGGCAAATATGACTGACGAAAAGCTCATAAATCATGGTTATAAGGGGCTCCAATTTTGTATGTTGTGTAAGTCTTCTGGAAAATGTGATAAGTTTCCTTGAGTCCATCACTAATCAACTTTAGAAGAGAAATCTGTGATATAGCTGCATTTGCATGGGTCAGGGAATACTTCCATGTATTCTCTAATTAACTTTTGAATGCATTTAATATGTTTGCTGCTTTGAAGGAGTGGGAGAAGAAAATGTGTACCAAAGAACTCAACTTTATATTCCTTTGTACAACAGAACACTTGGGGCTGGCTCTATTCTCATGTCTCTTGCCCTAAATATAAAGTGAGCGGTGATGTTAATTTTCATTAATCCTTATTTGGAATGTAAATAAATCCTAAAATAATTGCTTCCTATGCAGCTATTTTGTTGTGTAAGGGTTTGTACATATTTTTGGTTTCTTAGCTACAGGGGAGTATTTAGTCTCCTGAAAATACAGTCATTCTAATAAGTCTTTCTAAGTTTGGAAATCAGTTTCCTTTTCTACCTGGCAAGGGTCAACAATGACAGCAAACACTGATTTCCCTGAAGGTAATGCAGTGCCTAGAAAATCCTGCAGAGATAACAGGGAATGACAGTTACCAAGCCAGATTCCAACAGAATTTCTTGGTCCAGTTTCAGTATTTTCAGCTGCAATGGAGCTTTAAAGAGAGTGAGTGTGCAGCTTCCAGTTTCTTGGGACAGTCCCTCAGCTACCTTTGCAGAGAGACAATATCAAGAGCTTTGCTTTTCCTCCCTATGTGCTGACTGTTTGCTTCGGAATAACTGGCTGCTGAACAGGCTGCTGTAATCACAGGGCCCCTCTCACTTGAAATAATGGAGTCTTCTGTACTTGGGCTTCATGTTAAACAGGGATGAGTTTGTCTCATTCTGATGCAGTTTTATGAAATCAGTTCATACCTGCCTGAATTCAGTATCCACAACGCTGCACTTTCCAGAAGCTTCAGGCTTTTAGACTGTGGAAGAGGTGAGGGGTAATACTAAGCAATGCACTGTTGATGTAGTTCTGAAGTGTTTGGCAGCCTTCAGAGCCTGCAGCTCTTGTGTAACCTTGCATAAGAACAGAGTGTCATCTTAGAATGTGAATTTGAAATATGTATTTTCAGAGTCTGTCACTGGGTATTGGGTTATCTTTAGTAATGTTGCAAGAGGTCCTCAGTTCTTCTTGGTAGTTGATGCTTCAGCTCTTTCATCCGCCTTAGTCAAGAGAAATGAAAGTTTAGGTCAAGAACACTGTCAGTACTCTGTCCTGATGATTGGACCTCTTCCCTGCTATTTTGCATAGCAGTATAATCTGAGTGTCATGAAAACCATGTGACAGATGTAATTGTAGAGAAAGGTGCTGTTTTCAGAGAATCTGTAGCACCTCCACTACTGTGCCAACTACTGGCAAACAAGGCAAACCATCCTTGTTGTGTAGGAATGAGTTAACTTTTGACATGGTACATCCAGCACCACGCTTGCCTGCCAGCAGTGAATAACCTGGGAGGTGGGCTCAGCCTAGGTGTACGTATCATATTGCCATTGGACTCAAAGGACTGGTTATTGCCAAGCAATCATTCTCTTTCAGTATTCCTTTTGTTTGAGCTGCTAATTATTTTTTAAGTAAGCTAATTGGGTCGTATTTCTGATCAAATGACTGATGTGTGTCAGGCTGCAATAATAAACCAGTAACGTCCAATCTAAACCTGCCTAAACCAGGGCAGGTTTAGATTGGATGTTAGAAAAAAATTTTTCCCTGAAAGAGTTGTCAGGGCCTGGAACAGGCTGCCCAGGGAGGGGGTTGAGTCACCTTCCCTGGATGTGTTCAAAAAAAGGGTAGATGAAGTACTTAGGGATATGATTTAGTTTAGGATGAGAATGGTTGTACTTGGTGATCTTAAAGGTCTTTTCCAGCCTTGTGATTCTGTGAATACAGACTCACCTCATAAGCAGTTTTATTTTTTGAGGGAGAACTGCAACAGCTCTGAATTAATGACAGTTTCATGAGATATCTATCAGGAAAGCATGTCCAAATTTGCTGAATTGTGATACATACCCACAGCAGCTGACCTAAAAATAATTTCCCTTTTGTTGCCTTTCCCCACCCTTTTGAGTTATAGTAAATGTTTTTAGAAAACTACCACCAAGTGAGAGGTTCTCTAGTTTTTATGTAGCTTCATTGATGGTTTTTCTAAGATAATGATCGTGACTGTCATTCGTCAGGGGAATGTTTGTACTCCCCACATTCTCATGATCTCTTGCCCTTGCTCAGGCATTTAAATAATAGTGACTACCTGTTTCTGTGAAGTTCTGTGCTAAGCAATTATTTAGACATGTTAAAAATTCTTGTTAAAATTATATATGTTTTTATTTCTGCCTTTGAAGCAAATTCAATACAACACTCTACTACATCTCCTGGGTAGAGAAACCAAAGTCTTTAATCTCTATTTTCCCATTTGATGTTACCTGGGGGGGGGGAACCCCACCAGACCCCAAGCAACAGCAACAACAACCAAAAAACAAACCAAAACAAACCAAAAAGAACCCTTGACTTTTTCCTGGTTCAGTTTTGGTTTCAGAGAATGCTTCGTTCTGCAGAAATAGTTACAGTACCTAGTAAGAAGTTGCAATTAACATTGTTTAAAGAAACCATTCAAAGACTGATGGACTTCTTGTAACAAGAACTGTGCTAGAATTCTTTGGATACATTTTAATCATAATAGAGTTATTTCTTTATGATAGACTGCTAAAAGGGTGGGAGTGTCTTGAGCATGTGCTGGTGTCGAATTGATTCATTTTAAGATGAAAATTGGTATTGCTTGTCTCTTACTGTTGATTGTATGCAATGTTTTAAAGTTGCTTACTTATCAAGTTATTGTCTCAGAAACATTAACCCTTTATTTGACTGCTTTCTTTCAGAGATGTGGTACTGGGTTTTCCTCTGGGCTCTTTTCTCCTCTCTCTTTGTCCATGGTGCTGTGGGAGTATTAATGTTTGTGATGCTGCAGAGGCATAGGCAGGGGAGGTTGATCTCTGTCATTGTGGTCAGCATTGGATTTCTGGGTTCTGTAACTGGAGCAATGATAACCAGTAAGTCTGTCTTTTGTGTTGTGTTTTCTTTTTCTTTATTTCTTATTTTACATCTAACTTAACAAAAGAAAAATCCCAACTTTTTCTTAGTAATTTGTTAATTTTTTATGCAGGATTTTGCCTTAGTTATATAGCTATTCTAATGATAATGACAGCTGAGTTGCTCTTCTGTTGTGTAAAGATAAAACTACTGTAAGTCATCAGAGGTGTGCAGAAATCATCCTATTGTTTGATATTGGAAACTTTTGGGTACCAAGCTGTTCAAAAGGTGTTTGCAGGTAATACCCTTTTAGGATAAGGAAGAGCAGGTCTGTTCTACCATTCTTGTTGCAGATTTTTTTTTTTCCAAAGGCAGCCTCTTAATACCCTTAAGGCACAAGTTCCCCTTGCAAATCAAGTTCTGAATCCCTGCTTGTTTCCTTGGGCCTGCTGGAGGTTTTTCCAATTGCACCGGGCTAGGATCTCTTGCTCTTTTGAAAGAAATCAAGGTGCAGTGTAAGTAGTGATTTACAGCTAAGGGAATTTGTTTATTTGAAGAAGTTGCACTTTGCTCCTGGATTTGAAAGAATGTTCCCGTCTTGCCTTGGCCATAATGTTACTTTCTAGTTTATTTGGGGTAGGGAGGAAAGAGGGAGGAAGGCCATTAGACTTCTTCCCTTGTTCCCCTCAAAAAAACCCACGAAATCAAACCACCTATGCTGCTGTTCTAGGTAAAATGCTTGTTGGACAAGCATCTCTAAGCTTCCCATGGTGTTAGTCTAATGATTACCACTCAAGATACATTTTAGATAATTTTTTTACTACTTGACACTGTATCCACAAATGAGATGCTATTTTTTCCTGTTAAAGCAGCATGCTGAAAGGTTCACAGAGCTACAGTTAAAACTTGTGGACATCATTAAAACATGGTAGAAAGCAGGAGGGTTTTGTTGTAAAGTGGCGAAGTGTTACACCTGCCCAAATATGACACACAAGTGATGTTGCCAAGAAGGTTTTAAGGAAATACTGCTTAGCTGTTTTCTTCTAGAGACAGCAGCAGATACTGTTTTCCATGTTTCCTAAGAAATTCTGTTTGTCTGTGTCAATATCAAAATACAAGTTGTAAGATTAGTAGGACACTTTATTCAGTCTTTGGATTTATTATATTTATACATATATCTAACTTTACAAACAGACAACAGCAGCTTTCCCAAGCAAATAGGACCATGCTGAGCTTTCTCGTGGGGGGTGAGGAATGGAAGGAGAAATAGTGAATATTATTTTTACAGAAAAGAAGCTTGTGCTTTGTCTTCTGAAACAGTGCTGGGAAGGAGTTCTCCATATGAAGATCAATGGATCCAATGGGTCCTGTGTTAACTTGAGCAGTAGTTTCTGCCCAAAGATCTTCAGTGTTTTTGACATGGTCTAATTTGAAAGGCCTTCAAAAGTAAGGTGCTGTAAATCTAGCAACCAACAGGTAGTCTGTAGGCTGGCCTTTGTCTTTGATTCTTGCTTTTCTGTGAACTGCCCAGATTGTCAGAATAGTGGTATCAGCTCAGTTTTGGAAGCAGTCAGGATTGATTTGTGACAGATTATTTCTTATTGCTACTGAAAGTCCTTCTTGCCTGTTTGTTTTCAAGGGTAAATAAAAATGCAAATTTCATGGGAAGTTTTGTCAAAAGCTTGTTTCAGCAGCTATATATTTCTCAGCCTAGAATTTCCATCACTTAACACAATATAGGTCAGTATAACTCTACTTCTTTTTTTGCTAAGATGAGGTGGAACCAGTTGAGTGCCTTACACTACATGTTATGCTGATTTTTTTTTTTGTCCTACAATTTAAGTCAGCGGCCCTGTTACAAGGTCAGTCATGCAGGAACATTTCTAAAGAACTGAAATGTGATGCTGGAATATCCAAGCAGAGACTCTTACAGTATTCTGTGGTGGGGAAGCTTCAGGTTCAGTGTTTCTGAAATTAAAACACTTCATGTCTTTTATCTATGCATAAAAAGAGGAGCAACCCAGTTGTGTTTTTGGCATTGAATTTTGCAGGTCAAAGCATTTAACAAGCAAGCAGTATTGTTTATGTGTAAATTCACCTGAGAATTTCTCCAAGCTTAGGCTGTAGACTTGTTATGCTGTTCCCAAAGGTTTTGCATAGAGCATTGCAACCCTGCTAGTCAAATAATTTTACTTTCAGGTGGTTTTGTTTCTGATGGCACTGGATTGTTTCACACTGAAAGAAATTCCATGGGGAGCTTCTGGAAACAAATTATGGTGATAAAATATTAAAGAGAGGAGTTTTAACAGCTATTGTGCTGCAAATGGCGATGCAAGCTGAAGTATTTAGTTATTTGGATATATGCCTGGTCTAGTACTTAAGAAACTGAAGTAGCAAACTGACTCCAGTTTCCATTGTGAATTTCCAGGCTTCTGCATTTTTTGTGTAGGTGAATGAATGCAGTATACATATAATACAAATAATGCAGGTTTCATTTTGCTCAGGGAGATCTTTCAAGCTCTGGCCTTCTGGGGTCTTCTTACCAGTATATGGAAAAGCAGGAGACTCCTTAGTTTCTAGGCTTTGAAAAATCACAGAATTTAATGTTTGTTTTAAAAAGTATTAAAGATTTAATTAATAACTATAAAAAAACTTAAGTGCTAAATATTAGGGGGAAAAAATTCCAAACAAAAAAGCCCCACCCCACCAGAAGCCAAATTCAACCAATGATCAGATAAATGTCAGGCAGCTTGAGGCAAGGATTTTAGCTATTTTTTTCATCCAGAAGAATCTTATTCCTTTGCTCCCCAAGCATGCCCCTTTTTGGTGACATAATCTCACTTCCATCATTGGCAGCCTAATGTAGTATACTTTAGCTCTGTGCTAATTGGGCTGGGTTATGCATTAGAGGTTGTATTGCATGCTTTTTTTAAAATGAGTATTAATACATAATTATCAAACTACTAAGTTTGCATGGTTTTATCATTGATATTTTCTAGAATATCTCAGTGTCTTCTCAAAAGTGTAGAATTTCTGTTATTAACTAATAGCATCAAATTCTTGTATCCCAATTTGGCTGATTTGAATTTACTTTGAGTTCAGTCACCAAAATAATTTTATTGTCAGCACTGAGGTCAGGCTAAAGGATGGCTTTCAGTTCTGAACAACAGAGTCAAGGAATAAATGGAAAAGCTTATGCAAGGTAGCTGAGTGAAATACCATAAGGCTGGCCTTCTGCTGTGATGTTTCTGACAAAACACACTTTACAGAATATACTCTTAAAACCAAAAGGAATTAAAAATAACCCAAACAAACCCCTTACTAAACAGTCTGATTAATTCTGTTTGTAAATGCTGTTATGGCCTCAATGATTAGTAAATTCTACTCTTTCTAAAATTTTTGTGAAACTGAGGCGTTACTTTTTAAAGATGCCAGATGACTCAGAGACAGATTGTACTTTCAGGAAATCTGTTGGGACCTAATGTATTTCCATGTCACTAATGGGTGACTATTTCTGTTAGTGACTATGTAAAACCAAGAAAATTCAAAATATTAACAACTCCTGAGTATTATTTAGAACAACTGTGTTGGCTTTTCAGTTTTGTTTGAGCCTGTAAAAGCCTCTGTGATCTCTAAAAACATTTATTTATGATTAGATAGCTTCTGAGATCACACATACCAAAGGTCTATAATTAAATTTGGGATTTGATCTTCGGAGGAAATTAATTCATTCTGAAATAAAAGTACACTAAATTTAATGTTTGTCTTTTAGGCAAGGAAAGCAAGCATTGTATAGAAAATACTAATTCAGAAAGTACTACATTAAAACTCTGTTCCAGGTGAACTTTTGAGAGTTGGACTGAGTAATTTTTTTTAATCTATAGACACAGCTGTATACAAGCCTGTGTATTTGAATGAACATTTCAGCATCCTTAAAAGGCCTGGAAGTTGTTTGAGCAGAAAATGTTATTCATCATTAGCATGCTTTTTCTTTTTTTTTTCTTGACTGACACAGAGTTACCTCTTTCTCAGGCAGTTGCTGTAAGACACCAAAACCATACGTTTTATCTATGACTTCAGTTCTTCAAATGCATGTGATAAACTGAGTATGTGAAAGATAGTAGAATGGAATTGTTAGCACCTGGCTCTGATTAGAGTGCAGTATTTAGTTTCTGGTTTATCCTGGTCATTTGATGTTACTTTAAACTGGAATTTTCACGTAACTGTACAAGAAAAGTGATCTGTTAATTTTAATGTTATAGCTCAAAATCTAATCATATTGTTTAGAAATTTCTACTTACAAGTGTTCATGGATAACAATGCAATATTTTTTCATGTTTTGCTCGATTTGTTAAAAAATTGTTAACAGTTTGGTAGTTTATTTAAACTGAGTAGTTAAATAAAATAGGAAATATTAAATGAAACTGATAAATGTATGTTTTGAGCTATTTTGTAGACCCTAGCTGTTTCAGTGTCATTGTGTTCTCCCTGCCCATAACAAGCATTATTAAACCACACTTCTGAACAGGTCAAGCTTTAGAGAATTTTTTTTCTTGCTACCTTTTCATATTGGCATGAGGCAAAAATTTTTAAAAACAAACAAAAGATCTGCAGATTTCTACAGGGAAATGCCAAGATTTGATTTTCTTAAATTAAACCCCTGCAGCTCCCTGCCCTCCAGAACCCCATCATGCACAACCACAACATTGATGTTGGAAAAAGTTAATCTGGTTCACTTGGGAAAATCATTCTGCCAGGACTGAGATAATTAGAAAAATACATACAAGGCTAATAATTCCATAATGCCATGAAGTAATATAGTGATACACTGTTTATTATGTTCTACAAGTAGCTGATGCATAGACACTGTAAATAATTTGTCATATATTTCAGCCTTGGCTTTTTCTGTGACTTGACCATTGTTTTTCTTGTGATTCTTAGGTGCTGCAGTAGCTGGAATTTACAGAGTAGCAGGAAAGAATATGGCTCCCTTAGAAGCTCTTGTCTTTGGTGTTGGACAGACAGTCCTGACGTTAATTATCTCATTTTCAAGAATTCTTGCAACGCTTTGAGACTGAAGTAGAACTGGGTGGGGGGGGGAAACCCCAACTAGTTGAAAGAAATTTTTAATCTGAAGGGAAGCTTCCTGAACATGGATTCATCAGCTTATGAACTTGAATTCCAGTGCAAGAGAAAGGAGTTGATGTGGAACGTGCACTACAAACCTAGAGGCTCAGCCGAATGAAAAGGCTGTCCTCTAGTGCCCAGACTGCCGTACTTCTGCACTGCGCCTTAACGTGCCTCGGTCACAGGCGAGGTGCCACCCACGCCTGCCAGGTTGACATGAAGCACCTTGAAAGCTGCCGGCCAGGTTAATGCTTGGTGATGGGATCACTGTTCTTAATAGTGTTGTGATAAAGGGGTGCTCCTGAGAAGTGCTGTACGTGCCAAACTTGGAGTTTAATTCCGAATTGCTGGCTGGGTAAGCTTTGACATTGCAGTTGTAGAAGAATGCTGTGAACACACTCGAATTCAGGTAAAACAGCAAGAAAACTGTCTTCTGCATTAGCAGCATCTCTTTGAATGCTGAATATTCTTATTCAGCGTTCAGAACAACTGTTAGGTCTGTTTCAAAGTGTAGGTGAGTTTTGGTGGGGTTTAAGAAGCACAGCTTTGCAACCCTGATGTAATTAGCTCTATGTGTAGAATGGCTCATGGCAGATTTCTGGAGGCCAGCACATCATTTCTTCATGGTTTTAGCTTGTCAGAAATCAGTGGTTCAAGGAGACTGTGTCAGGGTTACAAAGTACAATCTGTTATGTATGCACAAACAAATCTTAAACCAATGCTTTCCTTGAAATTACTTTTGTCTTAAACATACAGGTGGTTACCAGCCCTTCTGAAAACCTCAGAAAGGCCACTTGTTGCCAACAAGCTCCCTATATTTATTTAAGCACTGATAGGACTCTTAACCCTACATGTATCCTTTAAAGAACACACAAATAGAACAGACTTTAAGAGAATACACCTGTGAGGAAAATGGGAAGGGATAAAAATATGATATACTGGTTTTCTACCAAACAAAAATATTAAGTCTAACAAAAGAGGGGCTATACTCCAGAATTTTGGAAGTGGGGCAGCACCAATGTATTTACTACCTTGTTTCTGAACACTTTGTATCTTCGGAAAGATTAAAGTATCTGGAACTTTCAAATACTTAGCTTTCAGTAGAGTTTGTGCTTTTCTAGTTTAAAAGGGATGGTAGTGTTGTGCATGTGAAATGTCTTAAATGTGAATGTTTTTGAGTGAATAGAAATTTTAAGTATAATTACTAATTATTTATTAAATGCAAAATATAAAGGGCACAAAGTTCTGTATGAGGGACGTGGCATTTTTTTACATCTTTACTCAGCTGAATGCTTTTCAGCAGTCAGCTTTTAATGCTGACAGGGAGAATAAATTGCTCAAAGGTTTTGCTGTTAAGATGTCAAAAAGACTTTCAGGACTGAAACCACTGGCACCTACAGCACAGATAAAAGAATATGGTTAAAAGATAACTTATAACCCAGTCATATTGCTTAGTGCTTCAAAATACAGTATTGAATTCACTTGGCTGCCTTTATTTTACTCCACATAAACTGTTGGTTTGTTTGCTTGGTTTTTTTAAGTGCAAAGGATGTTGATATTTGTTTTCTTTAAAAGTATTTGTCTTGTTTGGAAAATGTACAAAGTTATGGGCTTTGCAGAGAACAAGGGAAAACAGGTTTACAAACCATTTCAGTGTTATTTTTGGCTTTGAATTGCATTAAAATGTGACCGATTACCTATATCCTCATTATTTTGGATGTCTTCAAAAAGTATTTATTTTTCATAGTTTGGGGGTTTTGTCTTGTAACTTACTTTTGGCATAGCAATCATTGCACTTTAGTAGACAACGAATTTATTACATCTGTTAAAAGGCAATTTAATCTTTTCCCCGTTGTCTTAAATTGTGGGGGGAAAAAATTGTTTCAGGTATTTAAGTCAAATTGAATAATAAAATCATTGAAGATACTTCTCCTAATGTGCCTTGTTACATATATTTTTAGGGGAGACTTTTTAAAAAGAAACAAATTACCATATCTTCGTTCTTATTCTATTTTTGCTGTTTCTAATTGATTTGGTTATTTAATATGTCTTACTCAACAGACATTAAACCAGTTCTGTTCAACTACCTGGAAATGCTCGTCTGCATCAAACACCATTGTTTCATGAAGTGCTGTGTTCAGCAATTTGGATTGTCTCATTACTTCACGTCATACTGAAACTTCTTCCCAGTTTCCAGATTTCCTTGACCGTCTTGATTCTTGTTTCTTGTCTGAGGCTATTGTGCTACACTGATCAATGGCCTGCTGTCTTTCACCCAGCCACACTGTAACAGACTGTTGCTAACTCACACAGCACTTGTGTTATGGAACCCTTCTTTGCTTTAACTGCTGTGCCAATGACGTTGCCACTGCAACATTCCTCCTGTGACAGGGGGGGCATCTTTGCAGACTTTAAGTTACCTTCTTCCAAACAATTGTTATTGTGTAGATCACTGTAATCACTTTTAAAATACTGTTGGGTGCTGAGTTGTCTCTGCTTTATCTGGCATTGTTTCCTGACCACAGTCAGTAGGCAGGTTATGTAATGCTTAAGTGGCTTAACAGAGGCAAAGTAGTGTATTTGATAGAAAACTGTTTTTAACTCTTTCTTGTGAGGGATGTATAAGGACAAATAGTTTATCTACGAAGTATTCCTTGATTGTGGCAAGAACTTACTGCATAACAGCTCCAGCAGTAAAAGGGAGTGTGAGTAAGTGTCCTTATGTCTATGAAACTGAAGTTTCATTCCACATCCTTAGGAACAGCATTGTTAAACATCAGGTGCTCCACTCAGTGCAGTGCATGTGTATATATGAGTATATACCTTTATTACATAAAGGTAATGAGTGACGCTGTTAGCATGAGTAAGGTATGGAACACACCCCAAAACTGAAATAAATTGTCTAAGAGAAAGAAAATCACTTCAGAGAACCTTTTTTTTTCCCCTCCTCTCTCTTGCTGTTAGGCTACAAAGATATCTTGTGTGTGAATGGCACTGATGGTACCCTGGTTCCCTTTGGACAATACAGTGTTGTGCAGATGTTCACACAGGATCTTTTAGTGCTGTCTTCAAAGGGCTCTGCCCATCTCTGCATTGTATCACTAGGCACGTTCTGTGCATTGTTAATGATTAATGTCTTAAGACCAAATATTGCATTAACCACAATTTAATCTCTGGAGGAGGGAGGAGTACTGAATATACTACTTAATGTGAAGAACCTCCTGCTGTTTTGTTAGAAGCTGCTGTGGTAAGATTTGAACATTCCACACACTTTCAATCTCTCAGCATGATCAAAAAAGTCTTGTTTTGACTGAAAATTCTAGCTATATTGCAGGAAAACTTCCAGCTAATTCTCTTTTATTTCATAGATAACTCTGAGTTTATGAAAGTAATCTAGTGATAGAATTTGAAGTTTTCTGTTGACTTTCAAAAAGAAACTAGTAGTTTAGCCAGATTTGAACATTCAACATGGACCAAAGAGAAAGTACTCCTGATGTTGTGTGATGTAGCATCCTATTTTTTTGAAGTACACTGTTTTTATTACTCTAAAAGAAATAGTATTCCTCTTCAACATATTGCACATTGATATTTATTTTGGTTAGAATTTCTATTCCAATTCTGTCGGTGCAGAGGCACATATAGTGTCATCTGAGTAGAAGCTATAATGGAGTCTAAGCTCTAATAACTGTAATATCTGATTTCATTATCTTCTATTTTAACTCACATATTTCACATGTGTGTTACAATAACACTTTTCCTGCATTATTGTATCTTAAGCATATTAAGCTGCATGGCTTTGTGTGTAGCCATTCAACATCACACATGTATGATTCCACATAAGAGATTAACTTTCTTCTTCAGATACAATACTCTGAGGTGCAACAAAGCATGGGTGATTCGGGGTGGGGGAAAAATGTATGGGACTAATATACTTAGAAAACCAAATGTGAACATGAGAATTTTTTTGGCTACTCTTCTGTTTCTGGAAATATGCTTTTTTTATGATGTGCATTTCAGTTAAGGGGTGAAACATGAAGATTGGCTGTTAGGAGAACAACTGCAAACTAATCTAATTCCATGCAGTTTGAGATGAAACAAAATTCTGAATTTTGTTCCTAAATCATAATGGAGTGTTATGTATATTTATGTGCTGAGCTGAACTTTGAGTCCTGCCAGAATTTAACATGCAGCTCATCAGCCTGTTGATGGAATGCCTTTTAAATTATTTCCTTTTTTTTTAAATCTAGATTTGGGAGCAGCTCGAAGTGGAAAGACTGTTTAAATTCTCAGTAGTAGCTTCAGAAGGAATAAATGTTCTTTGTGTAGGGGTGAATTTAACAGCTGAAAAGCCAATATTGGGTTCAAAGTCACATTTTTGATCACATCTTGGTCACTTAAACCCTGTAAGGTCTGTAGTGTGTTACAGGAAGGATGTCTTCAGCTGGGCTGCACTTGTTTGTGCATTTGACTGTGCATCCTTTGAAGATGAAGCTGTCCTGGAAGGTAGACTTTAACCTGAGCACATAACACTTGATACCTGGCAAGCAAGAGAGATGGTGTGCTGGCAGCACGCTGCTTCCCATGCTCATGCCTAGAGCTGTGCTTGAAACCAGTTTCTGCATTAGGCAAAAATGTAATCACAAAGAGAAGTTACTGCTTAGGGTAATCTACCAGCGTGGCAGCTGTGGAAGTGGTTATACTCTAATGACCTAAAGAAGCATTTTCTTTTAGGAAGGCACTTCCCCCCCCCCCTTCCCCCACCACTTCTAATTCTTCATCTTGTTGCTACTGAAAGCTTCAAGAAGTGACTGCATTGAATACTAGTAAGGTTTGTCAATTGTTAAAGGGAATGGAGAACGTGTCCTTTTGTGCTTCTCTTGCAAATTGGGGGAAAAACTAAACTATATTGCAAAGTAAGACTGGAGATATTTTTCAATAAAACAGATAATGATTGAGAAAAATTGCATTCTATTTCAGTTGAGATCTAACTTTTGAAGTTTAAATCAGGAGTTTAGTATCACTGTTAAATGTGTTTCTGGATTGTCCATCAACGTAAGGGATATGGATGAGGCCATCAGAGCTAAAATTCTGATGATTGTGCCCCTCCAGTGCTGTTTTTCACCAGGGATGACTTAATAGATCATACACAATGCAGCAGAATGTCTCTCCATAAAGTGTCTTGCTGATAGAACGTGTTCTGCAAATCTATATTAGAAGCAAATGTTTGTATTGTCACTTGCTGAAGCTACCTAAGCCGAAGGATCACCATCCAGGCATGGTTATGAGGCTCAAAGATAGCAAGAAGGGCAATGGAGAAGAGTGATTTAACATACAGTTGATTTATGCTTTGTACAGGGCTATATTGCACTGCAAAAAAGGTAGTCACTTGGAGTTGTGGGTGTCCTGCATGTTCATGTAACAGTTTAGCTCCAATTAAAAAAATATATAGTTTAATGGGTGGCATTTAAGCTGTAAATACTGTACAGTTATCTTTTTTTTAAGCAACTTTTTTATTTCCCTGTTTGTGTACTGTTCTCTATGTACATGTTTTAAAAAACCCACAGCATTTTGAGAGATTTTTGCAGACAACTCTTGTGTTTCAATTACAGTAATGATCCAAATATGTCCTTCCAGCTGTTTGCTTAGTTTTATGTTTTTGCTGTATGCTTTCAGGCTCTTTGAAAAGCAGCAACAACAGTTGGACAACTTCTTAAAGTTCTTCTGCACAATTCCCACTTCCATGCTTTAGAGTGGAAGCACAGCAAAACATTGTCCAATTGTAAGACTTCAAGAGTCTTTAAGTAGTTTTTATCTTTTTTTTTGTGACAGGAAATGTTTTGGGGTAGCTTTGAAATCTGTCAAACACAATTTCTTATTATTTCAGCTTATTTGATTAAAAGTTTGTGTTAAAATACTTCCATAACTTTTCCATAACAGTGCATGAACTTGTAAGTAAGTGATCATAAAGCTCTGTGTTGACCTCTGTATGAAATAACTCAGATAACACAACTTGTACATTTTGCGAACCTGATGGAAACATACAATTGCACATGCAAAATAAAGCTAAAATTAATTGATGTGCTTCTAGACTATAGTGGTGTGTTCTTGCAGGAGTCTTATTTCTGCGTTTTAGATAGGTGCCACCGAGGGGTTTTTGCTTTATGCTATGTTGGCACAAAAGTGTGACTTCAATTTCATCATCCTTTTTACATGCATGATTTTTTATACCTATGGAATCGGTTTCTGGTAGCTAAATTCTAGCAGTTGGGGGGAAAAAATGCCTGAGCAGATGAAAGTTATGTAAATGGCTAGTTACAGGAGAAGCCGAGGCACCTGCTTCTGTGGTTATAATAAGGGTTTGTTTATGCAGCTGGGTATGTGTGGTTTTGAAAACAAATTGGTTGCAAAAATGAAAACTATTGACTTAGTTCATCATCAGATTAAGCCAGCTACCAACAGAATGCTGTTTGGGAAAGATGTGCTTTGTCAATACAATGTAAATGTTTCATCTAATTTTGGGGGTTTTTCCTGTTGTTTTTATTGTTGAATTGCTAAGGTAGGTAGAAGCTATTTATTCCTGCTTGTCACATGTACTTTAAAGAAGTCTAATTTGCTGTGAGTATATTAGTCTTTGCTTCTTGGAGATGCCATTCTGACAAAGTATCATGTAAGCTTACTTGAAGTAAAAGTTAGTTTTATTTACTCTATATTCTATTAAAATCCATCTGAGAACACTCAGCAGTAAATCTGTATCACTTCCATGCAGACTGAAGTACTGCTGTTAGAGATGGCATCACAACAGCTAACTTCTGAAACGCTTAAGGGGCTTTAAAGAGCATAAAACCAAGTTGCTATGCCTTGATGTAGTGGTGGGGGCTTGGGTTTCTTTGTGGGTTTTTTGGGTTTGTTTTTTCTAACATAAGTAAAAGTTGCTTTCAAGATGAGCTTCTGTTTTAAGTGGTGGAGGCACAAGAAGGGAAATCGCTCTGGAGGAAGAGAGAGAAAATAACAGAATGATTATAAACTCCTGAGGAACTCGTGTAAGGTACAACTCGGTGTAGTGCAGAAGTACTCTACGTCCAGAGTAACTGCTGGAAGCAGGTGTAGCTCGTTTAATTCAGTACCCCGTGTGGGCCAGCTGCCCCTGCAGAAGAGCTGGGTACCTTTGGGATCTGCCTCTGACGGCAGCAGGGGTGATTCCTGGCCACCTGCCCTGTACCACTGGGGGAACATCTGTGAAAGAGTTGTGACCACATGAGGAACTGGGGGACAGCAGGAGCTGAAAGCGCTGGAGCTGCTTCAAGGTAAGTTATCCCTGCCCCTAAACTCAAGTCCTTTCTCTGGGAAGAATGATGTCCAAGTGCCATTTCTAGTTCAGAACCAGTATGGGCACTCATTTTCCTTCTTGAAGGATGTGTTTATTTTTAAAGAAGTATTTTTCTCCTGAAGGACAGGATTCCTTGCTTTCCGAGGAGGTTTGTTTTGGGGAATGGTGTTAAGCCACTGCACCTTATATTACTTCACAATAAAGGTTTTTAAATCTGTTCCATTCTTCCTGACACACAAGAGAAATAGTTTAATCTTTCTGATACCAAAACTAATTATACTGGTGAGGTGGGAGTCACCAGAATAGAACGCTTCATTAATGTTTTGTTATAAAATCTGTATCATGTCTTCCTGCATATCTAGAGAGTATATGTAGATACAAATATGGATGTATAATATAGAATTTTATGTTTATGTCCATGTTTGGTTGAACTTCTCATACTGGCTATACTTGTGTAAATAACGTGGTTTTACCCTTTGTTTTAAAAATAATACCTCTTATTTGTCTTAAGTATTTTCAGTAAGCTTGAGCACAGAAATACAGTGTAGGTGGAGCTTGTTAAACTTTATAATAGGATATGTGTTTAAATTATTCAGAGATCATGAAGACCTGATCCTTATTTCAAATGTGTTCCTTTTGTCCAAATTACCTATGGCATGTATCTGCCCAAGTGGGGTGACAGATTACAGAACAACACTGATTTTGGACATTCCAGACAGGAGAGATACTGATGTTAGCAGGTTGTGTTTGGGGTTTTTTAATTGAAAATTAAATGAAAATATTGTTATAAAATAGCAAGTTAAAATTTTATCAGTAGAGTAATTGCTTGCCTAAGCATATGGCTCCCTATTTAACATGTAGTGTATTTTAAGTCAGAAAACAGATGAAGCTATCCCTTTGCACAGCACCTATCAGCTGAGCTGTACCCTTTGGATAGGAGCTGTGTCTTTACTTAAACTGCCCCTGCTGCTATTTAAAACAATAGAAAGTGTCTCTAATGCCTGCATGACTTGTTCTTCTCCCAGTGCCGCAGCAGCTAACGTGTGCCTTCATTTCAAATGCTCCCTGGGTGTAGCTCCTGCTTTTGGTATCCTCCCTCTCTTCAGGATTTAGGTGCTGTTTGTTGGCCACTAAATACCCATCAGGAGCCACTGTCCAGCCACTCCTGGGAGAGGTGTGCAGCCCTTTTCCTGGGGCTGGGCAGCCCAGCCTGCGTGCACAGGTCCTGCCCCAAAGGAAGCCATAGCCAAGTGTCAGACAGGAGACAGCGGTCACCTAAGGACAGGATGGGAAGCATGTGCTGCACTGTGCAGCATGCTAAAATGGTGATAGGCTTTAAATAATTACTTTTTAAAAAGCCATAATTAATCCTGTTATCTCAAAGCTAAGTCGCTTGTGTGGTTAGGGATGAAGTGGAACAGGGTTTGAGAAGGTGGTGAGTGCTGAACAGGGATGTGACAGGCCAGTTGCATTTGGGTGAGAACACCTCGATAACGTACACAGTGGCTTGAGCAGCACCTCGAGTGGAATACCTTGAAATGAGAGTATGGAACTTAGATGGGATGGGGAAATGGAGCAAGGGGTGGGATGTATGGGGTTATGGCAAGGAGCTTGTAGCATGTGATGAAAGGAAGGGAGCAAGGAAAGGTGTGTTTCTTGGGGCTGGGGTAACAGGGGACTGCAGTAATGAGGGAGTAGGCGGCACGAGCTTCAGCTGAAAGGCTGGTTTCAACACACTTGCTCTATCTGTAGGGGAGATTTATTATTCCACACATTACAACATAGGTATCTACATCAAAGATCATGCCTCAGGTTTGTCGTTGTGAATGATGGCAGTGCTGTCCAGGGAGGGAAGGGCAGTAGCAAGACACAAAAGAATAACATATTCTGCTGGGACAATTAAAGACAGATTCTAGGGAATCTTCATCCTTAGTGTTCCATCAGTCAGGTGCCACACAGAGGTGCATAGGCATCTGTGGCTGCTGCCTTTGTGCAGGAGGGACCCTTCCTCTTTTGCAGAGTTCTATGTTCTTTCAGGGTCCTACTAGTGCAGAAAACTCCTGCCCCTGTTGAGTAACACCAAAAGAACTCATTTTAATTGTCCAGGTTCAACTGATACTTAACTTATTAGTTAATTAACTTATTAGTTATTTAAATTATTAGGTTGAAGAATATTAGGACAGGTGCTTTGCCAAATGAACCTGCCACAAATTCAGGAAAATGTGTTTTCTTGATTGTTTTTAAAACAGGCACAAAGACCCAACGAGGGGTTGAGTACCTTGCTGCACCCCATCACAAGCTCTCAATTCCTGACTTAATCCCGAGGGAATACATGCAATCCTGAACACTAAGTGGGCATTTTTGTGGGGGGTTTGGATGGTTTGTTCCCCTGGCACAGTGGCTTGCCTAATACTGAATATGAGTCATCAGGGTGCCCAGGTGGCCAGGAAAGCCAATAGCATCCTGGCTTGTATCAAAAACAGTGTGGCCAGTAGGTCTAGGGAGGTGATTGTGCCCCTGTACTCGGCATTGGTGAGGCCGCACCTCGAGTACTGTGTCCAGTTCTGGGCTCCCCACCACAAGAAGGACATGGAGGTCCTGGAGCGAGTCCAGAGAAGGGCAACCAGGCTGGGGAAGGGGCTGGAGGGCAAATCCTATGAGGAGCGGCTGAGGGAGCTGGGGAAGTTTAGCTTAGAGAAGAGGAGGCTGAGGGGAGACCTTATCACCACCTACAACTACCTGAAGGGAGGTTATAGAGAGATAGGTGATGGTCTCTTCAGCCAGGTGACAGGACAAGGGGAATGGCATGAAGCTGTGCCAGGGCAGGGTCAGATTAAATGTTAGGGAAACATTTTTCATTGCAAGAGTTGTCAGGGCCTGGAACAGGCTGCCCAGGGAGGGGGTTGAGTCACCAACTCTGGATGTGTTTTAAAAAGGGTAGATGAAGTACTTAGGGAGATGGTTTAGTTTAGGATGTGAATGGTTGGACTTGATGATCTTAAAGGTCTTTTCCAACATTGTGATTCCGTGTGTGACACTCGGGGGAGCCGCCTGCAAAGCAGGGGCCGCGTCACTAGGTGGTGATGTCGGCCCGCGCGTGCCTCCGCGTCTGCCTCCTCAGCCCCTCTCCTCCCACCGGCGCTCCCCGCTAAGGACCGAAGCAACAACCTTCACCCCCGGTAACGCTTTAAATGCCGCTTCTGGGCATTGTGTCTGCACAGGTAAGAGGTCTTAGCAGCCAAAGGCCTGGGGCAAACAAATTTTGTCCTCTTGTTTTTATTGGGGTTTTTTTTTCCCCTACTTGTCAGCTTTATCTTTGCTTATGATGCCCGGTACCCAAGGCTGTAGGTAGTATTTGTCAGCTTAGGCATTTTGTGCTGTAGAAAATGAGTATTTCTCAAAGTCAAAATAAAAACTACAGGAGCAGATGAGAAAATCCAAAGCTGGAGCATGTAAATAAGTCTTCACCCGATTAGCAGAAGAAATTTTTTTATTATTACTAATTTTTTAAAATAAGGGAATAGAACAGTAGTGTGTTTGTTTAAGAATCCAGGGCAAAAAATTTTACCTGGTGACAGGTAGTAAGGAAACATTAAAAGTGGGAGTGGGCCACAAACCGGCACAGAAGGGAATATCTCCCTCAGTCTTTTATTTCTATTTGACTTGCTACAGTGGGTGCTTTCTTTGGTACACCCTTTTTTCCCATGCAGCACAGCTCTAACTCAGCTCTTTTCAGTCTTCTGGTGACAAACAGGGAATTTTTCAGGAATTCAGTAATTGCAATGGGTTTTTGTCTTCTGTGTTTGCTGGTGCAGGTCAGGACTCAGACCTGCATAGCCCAACTTCGGGCTCGCCTCTGTCAGTGCAGAGCCATTGTGTTAAGACTTGCTATCGCCCTGTGGTATGTCTTGGAAAGTGAAGTCACCTTTGGCTTCTGAATTGGTCAGGTTCCTCTGCTTCTAAGTATGAAACTCGCTTTCAAATCCAAGATTTTGGGTGTATTAAAATGTGAACAAAGCTCCAATTCCAGCTCTTCAGGTTTGTGTCAGTACCGCTGGCTGCTTTGCCACACAAGAAAATTATGTGAGCTAAAAGAAAAAAGTTTTGAAACTAAAAGGAAATTATCAGGCCACAGCTCTGACCCTTTCCTCCCCCTGTGCTTTGAATGCTTTTGTTTGAATGAATTCTCTTCTTGAGTCTTATGCACCCAACTTTACTAAGTTGGCATCTTTGGCTAGGTGTGTCTGCCAGAATAACTGGTGTGCAAAGGTTTTCTTGGAGTTTTCTTCTCCCTAGCTCTAGGATGGAGAAATAGAACAGAGCTTCAGCTCATTATTGGATCAGATTATAATAAAGAAACACCTTTTGAATGTTATCCAACTCTCCTGCCATTCTGTAGATGGCAATAGTGGTTAGTTTGTGTTCTGTTAAATAGATTCCTCCTTTGGGGGGGGGGGGGGGGGGGAACACCACCACCAAAAAATCCCCAAACCAAAACACCCCTCCAAAAAAGACTAAAAAATACAGGGTGTGGGCAGCAACGGTGGTGGTGATGTGTGGTTGTGGGTTTTTACATGAGTTAGACTTGTGTATCTCATTCTTCCTTCCTCCAGTATTTTGAGACTGCTGTTTAAGATAGGAAAAGTGTGAGCAATAAAGACTTCAGTGCCAAGATGGGGTCTTACATTTTAATCTTTGCAAAGGACCCAACTGTGTGTTTGGCAATCAATGTGATTTCTTTGCAGACAAGAGAGGATCTTGCTCAATTAATGCCTTGGCTGGTGTATAAGGAAAGTCAGCCTTAGAGCAACCAGATCAGTCAAAATTACACTTTTAAAAAAAAATAATTTAAAAAAATACATCTGTGTCAACTGCAAGAGAAACTTCGCAGTTCCCACTGTAAGTAGAGCTATTTTCCAGGACTTCAGTTCCCATGGGAAAGATTCTAAACAGTCCTGCAGTGAGTTTCAGCTCTGCTGGCTGTAACAGGGGAGAAGGAAAGTGCCTGGAATTCCTGGTATAAGCATTAAACCCCCCATACGTTCACTTGTCTGCCTTAAACAGTCACATAACATCAGTGACTGCACAAGCACAGGGCTTGGAGCCACTCATTTTCATATTTAAGATTTATGACTTCAAGACTGACTCCACATCCCAGAAGACCTCTTAAAAATAGATATTTGGGCCATTCAGTTAGCCTCACTTGGACCTGATGATGGTTGCTTTTCTGCTCTGTATTTTTCCAGGCTGGGTGATCCTTTTGGCAGATAGATTCACACAGACATAGTGATCTGAGGATGCAGTGTTGGAGTATTGCTTGGGTTTCTTTTAATTATATATAAAGAATATATAAACCAAACCTCAACCCTCTTATGGAGCAGGAAGATGAATACTAGGTGACTGAATGCAGGAAGAGCTTTTCTTTAAACAATTACTTTTAATGTGGAATCCCAGCCTTTATTGAAACTTTTTTTTGCCTCTATCACCCTAGAAATGACAGAACTTGTGTTGCCTTCTGTATCCTACAGTTTATATCTTGCTTGAGAAGTACAGTATGGCATGGTATTAGCAAACACAGCAGACAAGTGTGTTCTTGCTATTTTTATTGATTTTGTAGTCGTGTATTATCCTGCAAGGAATCAGAGGGGGAAGGAGGGACTTCAGCCTTTGGTGGTCCTTTGCATTTAAGTGAATTCTTTTTTGGACAAGGGAGATGGTCACTCCTTGTCATGGTTTAACATCACACAACTGCTTGTTTCTAACCCACCCTGGCCAATTTCTGCCAGTGATATATTTGGCATGATGTCATATCGTATGGGGTACACCTTTGGCCAGTTTGGGTCAGCTGTGCTTCCTCCCAGCTTCTTGTGTATCTCCTTACTGGCAGAGCATGGGAAGCTAAAAAGTCCTTGACTTATTACAAATGTTTAGTAACAATTAAAGCATCAGTGCACTGTCAACCTGATTCTCATCCTAAATCCAAAACACTGTACCCACTACTAGGAAGATACCCAAAACCAGGGCTTTCATTTCATTCCTTCATGTTTAACTTTGTCAGCTTCTGAGTAGAGATTTCAAGTGCTTAATGATATAAAGACTTCAGATTTCTGAATTTGAAAAGTGTAGGGTTCATGGGATCTGTTTGGTGGTGGTTTTTTATTCCAATCAGGCTAAAAGTTCTTTGAAGTGCCTTCTGCTAACTGAAGTCATGCAACTAATCATTTCAACAGGGTGAAATCTGTCAAATCTCATCTTGGAGAGATCTTGTGGAAACTTCCAGTTGAAAAAATAAATGGCAAATCCCTGTTCTAAACTTTCAACAATGCCAATAACAGCAACATTCTGTCCTTTAATGTAGGTCTGAGGAGTGACTTTCCTAGTAAGTTTGCAATGCAACAGTGGAATGTTCTTGCTTTTTGTTGAGGAGCCTCTGAGCATGAACAGTGTAGCATGTGGATCGTGTTTGAAAGGTACTTTAAATAAACTGCAAAGGAGAGATTTATTACTCCAGTAATTAAACAGAAAGAGAAAGCAGGCATTTATTAAATGCCAGCAGTTGCATGATGGGCCATTGTTTCCCCTGTCAAAATACAAACTTTGAAGTGGTAGAAGATTAAATTAGTAAGGCCAAACAGGTGCAATTTTGAACCAGAAAGCTGTAGAGCTGTGAGTTTTGAAGAAATAATGCCTTAATTTAAGAACAAACAAGCAAAAGAAAGTCTAAATAGCCCAACCAATTGCAAAACAAGTCAGTACCTAAAGGTCAAACTGAGCTCTGCAAGCACAGGAGGAGTGAGTGCTGATAACCATCTTCTGAGACCCAAAAAGTACTACACACCCTTCTGAAAACCCAGGACCCATCAGCACTGTGATTAGCATGAAAATAGGCAGCTATGACTGATCAGGAGATTGTTGTCCCTGACTTTAGATGCCCATGTAAGAGGAGGGGATGATATCCTTTAGTGAAGTCTCAGTGTTAGCTAAACAGTCAGCCCTATCCAACTGCAAAACATGTGCATTTGAGGCTTTAAAGAATATGTTTGCTGTCTGATAAAGTGGCTGTTACAAGTCTTGACCCAAATATCTGAAAGGAACAGCTAAGTGTTTGGCTGCTTCTGTCTTCCTTTCTGCTTATCTTCCTCCAAGCATTTGATACCAGTCTCCCTCAGTTCATGAAGGTTCAACCTACTAATTTTACTTCTACCTAAATTAGGGACTTAAGGCTGAACATCTAATAACCCTGTGCCAAAAAGAGCAGAAGCAGATGGTGCTGCACCTGCAGGAAGGTATTAGTGAGTGTAACGCTATCTGCCCAATTACTTCCTCTGAATAATAGATGGGCCGTGACCAGGTTATATCAACTAATCTTTCCAGCTTCTCTTCTGTAACTGTCAGGAAATTTCCCTGTTGAGGCTCGGTGTCCCAAACAGGTAATTTAATAGGAGCACGGGTGAACTGCTGGGCTTGTGTGGGTATATGGAACTGAAGGCTGAGAGCTCAGGCCCGTGAGCATGCACAGTCTGGGGGGTGGATGGGGATGGAGGGCTGTAACGTTTATTGCTCCCCCACAGTGAAAAAGAGCCCAGCAAAACACTGTACTTGCTGTTAGTTTCGGGTGCTCCTCTCTACAGCAGGGAATACTCTGTGAGACCTCCCGAAAACTTGTTGTCTCTACTTTTGTACAGTAAGTGCCACAGGGAGTGATAGTGTGTCCCAAAAATCCTGACCAAAGCGTAGGTGTCAACAGCTCTAAGGCTAGCTTGCTTCTCCGTGCTCCCTGCTCACTAACAGATGCTGCTCTACCGCCTTCTGTCCACGGGCTCCTGATGTGGCTTTTGCAGCAGCACTCTCCCAACAGCCTGTTTCGGTCCCTTCTGCTGTCCCTGGCCTCCTGTAACTCACTGTATGCACTGAGAATGGGATTAAGTAAAAACATGGGATGATTTGGGGTTTCTTTTCTTACTGTAGTCAGCTGGGCTATTTTGATAAGCAAAAAGCCTCTGGGTATGATCCGTCTCATATGTATATACATATACCTACTGGGGCAACACAAGCAGGAGTGGAGGAGTAATTCCCAGTGTGTGCCAGTCCTGCAACATGCACCATGCTATTCCATTGATTTTTCAGGACTTCTAAATTTCAGTAGTCTTGCCAGGTCGTACTTGCGCTGGGTGTTTGCTAGCACCTATGGTGACAATGTGCCTCTCAGTAAGAATAATTTTCTTCCAAGTAGCTTTTAAATTTTTTTTACTGAAGATGATGCTTTTGTAAAGGCTGTGATTTATGTTCTGATAGAGAATTACAGCTGCTTTTGCATATCCCTGCAACATTCTCCCTCCTCCACCCATTCCAATAGATCTTGCCTCAAAATATCCGAAATGATTTGCCTTGAACTGCCTGGGACAGTTGATATGATAAATATGATGCGATGTGTAAGCACTGCCAAATATTCCCCTCCTCCAAGATTTGCTTTTGGTTGCATCCCACTGATTGGATTCTTTAAATGTGCTGTGGAAAAGAGAACTTTTCCTTCATGCAGCCTCAGACAGAAATTAAGCGGCCTAAAAATAACTCTTAAAATTGAAGTCTATTAAAAACATGAATTAGAAGAATAAACAGCATTATACTAGGGGCAAACAAAATTATTATTCGCTCCCTACCCATGGGAATCTTTTTTTCCCAGGCCCTCTAGCTGTCTGGCTGAATGCATTTCTGACTCCTTTTAGCTATATGAGAGGGATGAGATAACTGAGTTATGCCAGACAAAAAAAGGACATCGGTACAGAGAATGTGGCTCTTGGCTTTTAGGAGCAAGAGGGGAATCATACAGGCACATGACAGTAAAATGTCCTCTCCTCTCCTCTTTGTTCCTCAGTACCCTAGGAAAGGCAACACGTTAGGGAGCGGGGGGGAATTTGAAGATGAACAAGATTCTTGCAAGGGTTTCACATGGCATTGTTGTTCACTTGCTTTTCTGCCAGGAGGACTTTGTGTTGCAGCTGGAGTGGAAAAAGGGGAAAAGATGTATTGGTGTGGTCTCCCCTTTTATTCTGAGATATGGGGTTATTTTAGAAAGCAGTAGTTCTAAGATAGTAGCTTAAGTTAACTGCATTCTTCAGCTAGATGAGTACTATGGCAGGTTTTTAGTTAGTGAATATACAGTGGTTTAAATTTACTTTGTGATGAGATATTTACCCTAAAATCTGGTATGTTTTTGCTAAGTCAGAAGACACTTAAAAAAAAAGAAAGAAAGCCAAGCAAACAAACCAGACACTCATGCCATTTCAAAACCTTTAATGATCTGGGGTGTATCCTGAAATGTATCGACTGTTTAATCCTTTGAGGATGACTGCTCCTACTGCAAACGCTGCCGGAACAAGTGATGAGCATGCTCTGCAAGATGACATGTATCAAATGGGCTTGGCAGTAGACCAGCTTCCTTCGTGGAAGCGTTCATCCTTTTCCCAGGGTAGAAGCATCATGAGAGCAGGGCTGAAGGAGAGACTGTGGAGACATCCTGTTGCTACTTTCTGTAGCATCTGTGACTTACGGGCAGAGAGTGTGTTCCCTGTCTCAGTACTGAATAGTATCTGTAAGCCCTTCAGGAGAATTACTGTTATTTTAAGCGGTCCTTGATTTATTTCCATAGAAAAACTTTGGATAGATGTTTCATCCCACTGGCTCCTGGAAGCAAGCACTCTGTGTTTTGCTGAAGCAGCGGTAAAAGCCAGCTATATATTAGTGAATGCATTTCCCCCATAACTCTTCACTGCTGCACACTTCACAGGTGCATTGATCCCACGTCGAAAGAAGGGGTCAATTTAGCTTTAAATCTTTACCCTTGTGATCGCAGTTCAGGCTCTGAAGGATAAACTGTGCCACGTGCAGCGGCTGCATCAGTTGCATGCGGGCAGGTACCATCTCTAACACCTTGAGAGCACTATGTGGAACAGGCTGCCCAGGGAGGGGGCTGAGTCACCATCCCTGGATGCCTGTAAAAAAAGGGTAGATGAGGTCCTTAGGGATATAGAATCATAGAATGGCATGGGTTGGAAGGGACCCCAAGGATCATAGAGCTCCAACCCCCCTGCCACAGGCAGGCCCATCAACCTCAGGCCTGGATCTACACAAGGTTGCCCAGGGCCCCATCCAACCTGGCCTTGAACACTTCCAGGGATGGGGCATATGGTTTAGCATAGGACAGGAATGGTTGGACTTGACGATCTTAAAGGTCTTTTCCAACCTTGTGATTCTGTGAGAGGCTTGCAGGGTAAAATGTGTAGGGCCTAGCTTCCCAAGTATGGAAAACATCCGATGACATCAAGGCAAAAAAGTAATTAAATCTGAAGTGAGAGGGCCGATGTACTCAGTTAGGTGGGAGTAGTCAACCTTGATTATGTGCAAGACAAGTGTTGTTAAACCCGGCCTCTAAAATTGGTGTGTGAAACGTCAGTGTGTGGAAAACTTAATTGATGGATCTTATATTCTGCTGACAGAAATATCTAAAGACTCAGGTGGCTTCCAAAAAGCATTCAATCACACTAATGACAGGCTAAAGCAGCGATGACAAAGTCCCAAAACTTTTCACCTTTTTTTTTTTTTTAAAGTAACCTCCACAATCACAATACTTAAAGAATCCAGTGAAAACAAAGTAGTAGCTGTTCAGCACCCTACCTAGCTGTGTCTGCAGTGTGGTGGCACGTTGCACCCTTGCTCCCCTTTGCCTGCATGAAGCATAAACAGAAGGTGCTCAGTCTTTTCCTCCAGCAGCGACTTCTGCTGTCAACGGCAGTATGCTGTGTTGAGATCTGGAGAGGGAAAAACAACCCCAGCTCGGCGTGTCCATTAGGATATGTTTTCTGGTGAGAGGAAATGTCCGGTGGAAAAAGTTGCTGAGTGATGTAGGATGGTGAAAGGAAGCAAATGAGCGGTTGGTGATTTAGAGAGAGAGCATGAAAGATGTTACAGGTCTGTTTCTGGCAGTGAGAAACAAGGTATTCTGAGATAATTAGCTGGAAAAAAAAAATTGGCATGTTTTAATTTCCTGAACAATTAGGACAAGTAGAAATGTCTTCTGCTTACTTTGGAAAATATGTTCTAAAGCACATCATGTTAGGAAAAGAATTAAGGATCTGCATAAACAGAGATGGGAAGTCTAATAATCAGCTAATTAAGCCTAGACAATAGATCAAGCCCTCTTCTGGTTGGCACCGAATGAAATTGAGCCTTTTGCAAAACATGTTTTGAATGAAGACTAATTCACTTCCATAGAGTGGATGCTTATTTTCCTGGGGGAAAGGAAAAACAAAAAATACCCAAAACAACCCCAAAGCACCGGGGTGTTGATTTTGAAATTTCATGCTTCCCTTTGTGGCTTTCAACAGTGAAAATTTTAGAGTGCCAAGGATCTTTGGGGCAGCAGATCTCCAGTTGGTACGAGTAATCAGAGCTTCGTTATTCCACTTCGTTTTGTAGGTGGCTTTGCAGATGCCTGGTTGGATTCCTTTACAGACCGTACAGATGGAGAGCATCTTTAGCTGTGCATTGAGGTGATGCGGGAGGGGAAGCATTGCTTCTGCTCATGGTAAAATGGCTCGACACCCTTTTTATTCTGAACCTCACAGCATCCTTGTGGCAACCTCGTTATTCCGTGCCTGGAAGTTTAACCATAAGTGTTAGGTGTGTATTTTTCACTTTCTTGAATGTGATCGGCCTTCTGTACTGATGGGACTGGTGGCTCTGTTGCTGTAGAGCCAGTGGCAAAAGGGGTGATGCGTATGGCTGCCTGTGCCATATCAGAGCTACCATTCCTGCCTGGAGGTCCTTGTACTGGGCTGTTTCACTTAATTTAAGCATTTTAGATGAGTTCCCAGGATAAAGTTTGTTTTTCACCTTTGAACAATAACAGAACTGGCACGCTACCAGGAAGGGCAGTGGCTGGAGAGCGTAGGAAGGAAAGAATCATATAGGAAATAATTGTGTAGGAGGGTTTTGAGTATGAGGAAGTGAAAACTGAGTTCAGTCTGTAATAGGTTTCAGCTATAAGCAGTATCTGCATAGAAAACTCTTTCGGTTTTGTTTCGCTTGCAGGCTTTCTATCACCATCCTGATGCACGGTTCTGGTTTTCCCCACATGTATTAATCTGGACTAGAAAATTCAATCTGAGTAACTCTGAGTGCCAGGGAGAATACAGGCTGAAAATCCAAACCCAGAACTCATACCTGCCTCCGGTGTACGTGACGCCTGGGGAGACAGAATCACCTTGAGCTTTGGTGGAAAACTGTCTGACCATCTCAGAGTTGTGGAGCGGGCATGGGATGGAGGAGAGGGGACGTGCGGCTCTCGTACAGCTCAGATACTCACAAGGACTGTTTTTTCTCCTAGGAAAGGAAGAACCAAAATGTTCTGAGTTCCCAAACCTTCTAAGTGCTCGTAAGGTATGACCTGTATGTATGCAGGTTACCAGTGAAGCCGACAGCTGGTTGTCCCAAATGCATCTCTGGCAACTGAAAGTAAAATGAGTGGCAGCCTTTGAGTTTTCCTTCAGGAGACAGTTACACAGGCAAACTGCAGCTGTTAAATGGCTTTTTAGCACTCTCCTCTGATCAGGCTGACACTTTCTGCAGTCTTAATTAGAAGCTGCCGGAGTGTTTGAAGATAACTTTCAGTCCTTGCAGGATGAGAATTACTTGTAACTTGTTCATCTTTATTTAATTTCTGAAATGCAGTGGTCTAAACAATGTGCTCTGGGAGGTGGAGTTGGAAATAATTGCAATGCTGATGGCCAAGCAGAAAGATGCCTTCAGAAGCAGTGCCAGAAATGGAAGTTATTCTACAGGACACGTACCTATCTGATGGCTTGCTCATCATGTGGTGTTACACCTTCAGGCAGCAAGCCCTTTTCTAGAGGTTCTCTTGGTAGCTGTTTTCTGCCGTGGATGTGTGTTTCATGCTTGCCCAGGCATAAGTGCTGGATGCCTTTGAGAAATCAGGGGTCAGCGCCTACCTCAGAATATACGGCTCCACTGATTCCTGGGGGTCCCTGTGAAAGACACAACCTTGAGATGAGACAGGTCAGCTGTTGTTCTGTCAGTCTTCCCAGCACTTTCTCTTTTTTTTGGCATACTGCTTTCCTACCTGGAAGGGAGCGATTTGGGTGCTTTTTTCCAAACAATTTTTGTTTTTTCTGCTCTTGAGCTCTGCTTCTTGTTGTTGCTGTTGCTGTTTGTTGTTGGTGTGTGTCTGCTACAATTCAGCTAATCGCTTCCAGCTCTAGGCTTTGGCACAAAGGCCTTTTATGCTGTCGAAGGGGTGTGTTGCGCAAGGTGCACTGTGATACTCTGCCAGGGAGAAGTGATCTCTGATGACAGCAAAGAGTTTTTACAGAGCAACACCAAAAAGATCTGTGGTGTTTGTACTGCTTATTGGCAGGAGTATCTGGAGCAAAGAAGCAAATGAGCTCTTGGGTGCTCTGGGTTTGAAAGAGAAGCAGCAAACCTCAAGGCTGAAAGCAGGGTGAGGGAGTGAGCGTGATCTGATTCACACCAGGGCAATGTAGTTGTTTTCTGATCTCTGGGGCACTCTTGATCTTTCCTTACTCATGTATCAGAAGGACTCTGACTTAGGCTTCTCCTGTGAAATCCCACGCTGCATCACATATTCCCTACATGCATGGCAGAATTTTGTCTGTCACCTCAGCCAAGGGTGTTTTGTGCAGTCTCCCATTCCTCCCCAAGCTCTCCTGCAGCTGATGGGACTTGGCCAGTTGTTCAGCATCGATAATTAATGGTGAGTAGGAAATACTTGCTCCAGTCATTTCACGATCTGTTTGTTTGTACAGACTAGTCACTGAACAATGGCAAACAACAGAAGGATCCGTAAGTATCTCTGACTGTTTATGCTCAATTTATGAGCAGCAACAAAGCAACCACTTAGCCATGAAAGTCATATGAAACCTAAATGAAAAGGGTGTAAGAAAGCCCATTTAAAGACATGGGTTTAATCTTCCTAGCTGGAGGTTGATGCTACATTCAGATAAGTCATTTGTAACATTCTATGGAAATATCAGTTTATTACCTCCTTATTGCAGCATTTACTTTATTTCCAATACTTTGTGGGTGCACAAGCGTATTTAATTTTTTCAACCTCTTAAAGTCTTACAACTACTTTCTGCTGTTGTTTACTTAGGAGTTTTGAGAGGGACTTAACCCTACACTGTTCTGTTCTGTTTTGTTTTCAGAAAATAGCCAGAAGTGACCAAGCTTGGCCAATCCGTTTCCTTGAAAGCGCGGATGTCTAAGGCGGCACGGCCTTGCAAGGGCTTCTGCGACCTTTGTTTTTCCACTCCTCTGGAATGTGACACATTGTTATCGCAGTTGCCCAAGAAGCCTTTAGCTGTAGGTTTATCATATAGTCCAGGCTCGGGAGCTATTTCCCTGGGGACCACGCTGCATTCTTGATTTGCATGGCGTCTCGTGGCCAGGCAGCACCATTCAATTCCTGTCCTCTTGGCATCCTGTCTTAGAAAATGACCTTCTGTTCTCCCTCAGTAACTCCAAGGTGCTATTGAAAAGGTCCCTGCTGTTCAGGAAGACCCACAGGGGTGTCTGGCAAGAGAAAACAGCGGTTGAGTCTAGGAAGCTTCAGTGATGCATATACATACACACACACACACGCACAGAGGCAGTTGGCTCAGGAAAAGCAGAGATGTTTATGTTCCTGTCTTTGAAATGATAAATAATACAGAAAAATCCCAAGTATGTACAGTATGGAACAGGTGCAGGGGGGAGCCCATGGCGCACAAAGGGCAGTGCGTAAGGCCCCAGCTTCCAAAACATGGGCCAAAAGTGCAAATTCACACTTTATTTCCAATGTGCAGATGGGCAGATGCTAGGGTTGGGGTGGGGTTTTTGTGTGTGTGTATGTGTGTGTGTGTATGTGTGTGTGTGTGCATGTGCCTCTTCATTTTAGTTTTTAAAAGAATTCCGTTTTGAGAGGAAGAAAATAAATCATCCCTCTTTAAGAATTCACTGCCAACCTGCCAAGGCATTTTGAGTTCCTGGAGTCAAAATACTGTAGGCACAAAGGCATTTGTAGGCTTGGCAAGATCCCTATAGAACAATATTTTAAATCCAATATGCACTTAAATATCTGAATTGAGGACACAAGTAAAGCTGGTTTACACCTTTTGGAAACCGCTACCCGCTATCTCTGCTGCATAGAGGAATGACCCTCAAAAACCCACATTCTGCTGACAGGAAAGCCTCTTGTCTCCTTAAAAAAATGTCAGTTGCAATTTTTATTTTTTTAATCCCTGATAATTTTCATAATGACATAGGGAAATATTTCCTTTGCCTTAAATTCATTAACCTGCCACTCCAACCTCTTCTCCCAGTGGAGAAAACGGCACAATAAGCTCCTGATTTGTTTTGCAGCAGTTCCTTGCAAACCTCACATTTCCAACCTAGTGAAGTGCTGCCTGAACGCACACATTCAGCTGCATGCACGTTGCTTTCAATGAGTTGTGGGCAGGGTATGTGGTTAAACTACCTGCTGACAGGTGTCAGTCTTGTGCCATCTGATGGGTTTGGTGCTTTTGTGAAGCACGGCCTTAGCTCTGTTTTAAAGGGCGTTGTCTGTGTGGAAACACAGTCTGTAGGGAGCATACCTGTGTATGCAGTGACTCTTTAAATACTTACATATAGGAGTGTACATATGAATTCTCTATGGTATAGGCCTGTGGTTACTCAAGGGGGAAAAAATAAAAGGCCATGATTTTAGTGGGTATGGGCTGGGCAATGTAAGGCAAAGCTCCAGGTTCCTGAATTGTCAAGGAGAAAGTGAGGAAAAGAGGAGTTTATTCCACCTACTGCACTCCTACAGGGAGCACCCCTACTTGGGGTGTCTATCTGGGATAAGAGGCGCTGGATAAGTAGCCAGCCTCCCTAAAAGACCATGGTTAGGTATGTCTGTGGCCACGACCTTTTGGCTCACCTGGAGGGCGAGGAGTTCCCCTGGACACAGAAACAAGGTGCTTCTGGCAGCTTCCTCCACAGGGTGCCAAGGGTCTGTGGTTCCTGGGGCTGGGGGTGCCCTGGTGCTTTAAGCTGCAAATATGCATCTCCAAGTGTGGCTCAGCCTTGTTGAGGAGCATCACGTTGCATCTGACTGTGTATATTGCTATATTGCTGCTTTTTCTTCCCTTTAAAAAACTTTAAACAATTATTTTTTTAAAGTGTTTTCTGCAATGTCTTAAAAACCCAGCTAGGGAACTGTGCCCTGGGAAATCTTGGCTTGCTACCCAAGCATTTTTCACTTGTGTTTTGGTTTCAGAAATAGCTCTTGTTGTTAAGGCTAATTTCAAGGCAATAACAAAGTAATGATGGTGATAAAAAAAAATCTCAACCTCCCTCAGAGATTGGGTAGAAGTTCATATCCCGGTCTCTTTCTCAAACGTAGCCTTTCCCCATCGTAGACTTTCCCCATTGTAGCCTCTAAGGCAATTTGAGTGTTATTAGTGACTTTTAAAAAGTCATATCACTGCGGAGCATCAAGCAGAAGTGGGTTTTTCCTTATTGTTTTAACACCAGGAAAATCCCACACTGTAAACTTTGTTCTCTTCAGGTATTTATCTTCAGCACTTACAAAGCTGATACCGAGAGCCGGAGGCTTTACATCCTCAGGTATGTGCCCTTCCTGCCCTCTCAGTTCTAGGGCTGAACGCCACCTTGGTTCTGGGCAGGCTTTGGGGAGAGAAGGACCTTAAAACTATGAAATCTTTCTGATTTCAGACTGAAGAGGGCATCCTGCTGCTGCTCCATGTCAAGCTGAGGCCAGGGAGGCTTCCTTACCTTTCTCAGTAACTCCATTCTTGATATTATTCCCAGGTCTTTCTCCTGGATACCAAAACCCCGTAATGGAGTATAGTCTGATGTGGTCACGTGTCCCTGTGCTGATTTTTACATTAATCCTTTGATTTGGCTAAGCTGCCTAGTTTTATATTGGTTATACAACAAGCTCTGCAGGTAGGACAGCTGAACTTAATTGCAATTAACTCTTGCTTCTTAAGTACTTAGTAGTGTTTGTTCTGACAAGTCTGTAGACCTTGCTACTGAAACAAAGCTGTTGTGTTTTCCTTTTAATAAAAAAGAAAACAATAAAAATGTCAGTAATTCCATTTCCCTCTCAGGAAATGTTTAATGGATGTGGTTTGAAGCTTGCTGTTGTTTTTTTAATCTCTTATGACATTTTTATGTGCCAAATGAGCAGAAGGCTGTAAACAAAAAACCAAACCCTTAAATATAATGTTGCTGAAAACCTTTGGCAAAAGTTTTATATTTAAAAAAAAAAATTAATATTTAAAAACTGAGCAAAACCAGAAATACTTTTTCCAAAAGCTTTTTTTTTTCAGCTAAAAACTTTCTGGCAGACAGCATATAAATATTTATAATGCTCCTTGATTTTTTTTTTTAACTGTAAGTACTGTTAACAACAGGAGTTCAATCAGCCCTAATTATTCCTACAGTCGCTGATTTTTGGGAGGGCAGGCGGGCATGAAGGGAATATCTGAAACATGCTGTGACTTCTTCCCAGAACAAACTTTTGTTTATCTGGTAGTGATACAAAATTTTGAAATCTTATTATAAAATACTGCTGAATTAAACTGTTAATCTGAACTTTTAAAAGATTTGAAGCCTGGGAGATTCATTGCTAACTGGGATAGAAAACCTTGTTGAAATTGATCACCTGGATTACACTGGGAGGCTGTTTATGGTAATATAAAGGGGGAAAAAAACCCCCACAACCAACCAACAAAACATTGTCCAAGTGGACTAATACTGGCTCTGTGTACAATATCTTTTCATTCCTGACTAGTTAGATGATGTTTCTTTGCTGGAGCAATTATGTATTCATCTCCCTGGGGGACCCATGTCCTCATGTAAGCGTTAACACACATTCTTCTCCAAAAGATTTTGGGCATGTCCAGCTGAGGTCATGGTAATTAGAGATAGAAAAGACCCTTTGGATCACCACGTCTTTCCCCCTGCCAATGCAATTCTGCTTTTTTTAGGAGGTGTATTTGCAATTGATTTAACAAAACTTTGGAAAAATGACTCAAGACGAGGCAAAGGCTCTTTTGTTAGGGAAACTGTTCCATGTCCAACAGACAATAATAGTCTTTTCTTCCAATGTTTGCCTCTATTTTTACTTTGCTGCAGTTATTTTTTTCATCTGATAGGCACCTGAGAATCCCCAGCAACAATTCAATTTGGAGTTTGTCTGTCATTAGCAATTTCCTACTTCATCATCTTGCGCATTAGCTCACTCCCTGAGCAGGCATTTGGTTGAGAGCTCAGCACATGATGTGGACTTCCTTAGCTTTTTATTACCCTGTTGGTGAGCCATTTTCTTTCCTGGGAACTCTTAAGCTCTCCTGGGCTTAAAGTCAAGTTTGCTAGATGTGAACAACAGCGTGTCAAACAAAGTCAGGCCTGCAAGCAAAGATTTTGGTTTGAGGGAGGTTTGGAGAGAAACGTTTTGGGTTGTTCTGAGGAGTTCTGATACTTGTTCATAATACTGTCTCAGTTAAATTATAATTGCTGGTCAACGTCGCCTCTCCCCAACACCTCTTCTGACTAGATTTAAAAGACTGATTATGAGCTCACTTAGTTTGGGCTTACATCATTGTAACTCCCTGCAGTGTGGTAAAAACCACAACTCTGTGGAAGGCAATAGTGGTTTACACATGTTTTTTTCCCTGGAGTTGACTGGTACAAGTCAGATGTCGCCGTTTCCATTGTCACCACATGTTCTCTTGTATGTGCTAATGGATCTGTTTACCAAGAGAGTTTTTTATTCCACTGCCGCCTTCTCTGGGTACTCTGGATGATGGGAGAGCTCTGTGTCCTGTTATCTTGAAATGAATACCTTGATATTTAAAAAAAAAGAAAATAATGGTGGTGGGCAGGGGGAAATGAAGATGTAACTGGTTTTGAATGATTGATGAGGTGGTGGCTGCTTTCTGTTTGCAAATGGTGTTCCATGGTATCACAGAATTGTAGGGGCTGGAAGGGACCTCAAGAGATCAAGTCCAACTCCTAAGTTACAAAGAAAAAGAATTGAGAGATTTGGTTTGTTTTTGTTTAAATCCCTGTGTGCATAGCTGCCTCTGCTTAAGCAGGAGGTTGGGCTGGATGGTCTCCTTGGGGTCCTTCCAACCTGGGTTAACCAGTGATCCTGTGTCTGAGGTGAGAATGAGTAATCTAAATACATTGCTTGAGGAAATTTAGTTAAAAAAATATTCAGTAGAAATTCATTATCTGGTTCTCTCTTGCATAGCTGTGTCTTCACAAAGAGCCACAGGGTTGTAGAATTAGGGTTTCTTTAATAATTCTCAGAATTTATCTCCACATATTCTTTACTCTTTTCTGGTATTAGACACTATAGGAGACCACAGTTCAGTCACTGGTAAGTTAAATTGCCTGCCAAGCTCTGCTTTACAGTCAGACTGTTACTGCTACAGAGGGTGAAAGTTGGGTTGGGGGAGGGGTGTGGGGATGAGGAGGGGGGAACCCCCCCTCCCCAAAACCGCAGCAAACTTTCAAGTAGGGTGCAGAGAGCAGGGCACCTTATGGGGTACCTGTGCTTCTACATCCACCTACTGAAATGACAGCAGTTGGTCTGCATGAGGCACTGCTGCTACACATGTGCCAGTTGTCACTTTTAAGGCGATGACTATTAGCTGCACTTCCTCCCTGTGAGGCACCGTGACACTGTTTGGCATTTTGAATCACAGAATCACAAGGTTGGAAAAGACCTTTAAGACCATCGAGTCCAACTGTTCCTGTCCTACGCTAAGCCATATCCCTGAGCACCTGATCTACCCCTTTTTTAAACACGCCCCCTCCCTGGGCAGCCTGTTCCAGGCCCCGACAACTCTTTCAGTGAAAAAAATTTTTCCTAACATCTAACCTGACCCTGCCCTGGCACAGCTTTGTGCCATTTCCCCTTGTCCTATCTCCTGTCACCTGGCTGAAGAGACCATTGCCCACATCTCTACAGCCTCCCTTCAGGTAGTTGTAGGTGGTGATAAGGTCTCCCCTCAGCCTCCTCTTCTCTAGGCTAAACAGCCACAGCTCCCTCAGCCGCTCCTCATAGGATTTGCCCTCCAGCCCCTTCACCAGCCTGGTTGCCCTTCTCTGGACTCGCTCCAGGACCTCCATGTCCTTCTTATGGTGAGGAGCCCAGAACTGGACACAGCACTCGAGGTGCGGCCTCACCAATGCCCAGTACAGGGGCACAATCACTTCCCTATACCTACTGGCCGCACTATTTTTGATAGAAGCCAGGATGCCATTGGCTTTCCTGGCCACCTGAGCACACTACTGGCTCACATTCAGTCGGCAAATAACAATATAAACAAGTATGTCTTCTAAACCACAGATCCTTTTTAAAAAAGCCCCGCGCAACTACCAAGCACGCAGCCAAAAAACTCTGCACCTTTGAGCGGCATAGGAGGCTCATAGTGTAAATAAAAGCTCCCTTTCTGTTGCAGGCAGTGGCTGCTCTGCTTGTCATGGGGCTACTGGAAGGGTACCACAAATACACATGATGCACAGGAGAGGGTAAGAGAAGAAATCCAAGGCAAGTTGTGGACTGAAAAGTAAATCTATGGCACTGGCTTCAGTGTTAAATAATTTTCTATCTGTTATGCAGAGTTCTGGTTCCTGTCCCTATACCGCTGTGGAGTTGGCTGCTTTTTTTTTTAAGCTGCTCTTAATTTCCAATAAGAAATGCTCTTTTAGGATGTTGAACTCTTTCACACAAAGAGGAAGAAAAGAATTGAGAAGCTGATTCAAACCTGTGAAGTAATGTTGTACTTTCTAGGTGCTTCTCTTTCTTCACGATGGTCTTGACATATTCTCATAGGAATTGGGAACGTGGAGACAGGTTTAGCAAAAAGGGTTGGTTTAATGCCAGTGCTCGGCATTAAAGAAAGAAACTGAATTGCAGAGGCAGAAATTCCCTCCCTTGGGGGAGTGGGAGCAAACCCAACCAACCAAAAAACCCTTCCGAAGTCTCAACCAAGACTTTAAGTTGTTGTCCTTTTCCCCTGCTTGCGAAGTGTGTAACAACAAGCCAGCTAAACAGAAAACAGCCAGGACCTTGCCTGACAAGGGCCCTTGCCAGAAGGGGCAGGTGGTGGGACGTGGTATTTTATTGTCTACATTTCAGCTGCAGAGTATCCTCATGCAAACCGGCTGGCACAGGAGTCGCATCCGGCCTCCTGCGCGGCCTTTCCCTGTGCCACGCAGCCCTGCGGTGGCTGGCTGGGCGCCTCGTGCAAGGGCAGGCCAGACCCGAGTCGGGATTCATTACCCGAGTGGTACTCGTGTGATAACGTGCTCTTGCCACTGTCCGTTGAGAAGCAAAAGGACCCTGAATTGGGGGTATGTGCTGTGCTGGCCTTTCTGAGGAGCTCTGTGTTGCCCGAGTCTAACATTAGCTTCTCGTATCCGTCAGGCTTGATTGTGAGTGCGTTCAGAGCGCAGGAACGGAACAGCTGGTGGAAAGTCTCAAATGCAAAACCATTTTTCATTGTGATACTCACTTTTCATTGCGATATGGATTTGATACAGCGACAGACAGACTGTATAAGAAGTCAGGCTCAGTGAGTAGCACTGATTTCTTTCCATCAGTGGCACCAGCTCTAACAAACCGTGAACTGTTCAGAGCTCAGAAAGAGGCAGGAAAGGTTGATTGGGACAGGCAAGCTGGGTGTTTCTCACACAGGGTCAAGTGAGACAGGGTTGAAAGTTACTGCTGCAACTTGGTTCTGAGTGTTCTTTGGGTCTCTCTCAGCTGTCTGGTTTAGGTACCTACAGCCTTTACTAGTATGAAAGTCGGGGCGGGAGGGAATTGAAAAGTAGGTATAATAAAAGGAGTATTTAAATTTGGCTTTGTTAAGGATAACATACCTTTTCATCTGTGAGCTGTTAAATGCTGGGTCACCATATGGTTTGATGCCGACTGCTCTGAAACGATATTCCTGCTTTTTGAGGAAGAAAAATCTTCATCATTATGGGTGAGTAGTCACGGGAAAACTTGGGTTAAATCAAAGCTAGTCAATACTGTGCTGAAAAATATGTTACCTGGGAAAGCAAAATGCTGGAGAAGGGGGATATTGAACACTATTCTGTTTCTGAAATAGGTTAGTTTTGGAATTCTTTTTGTTTCCTTGGTTTTTTGTTGTTGGTTTCTTTTTAGATTCCAAGAAAAGTTATCTCCAAGGACTTGGCTTCCTTTGTTGTGAGATCTAGAAAAGCCAGGTTTCACCACCATATTTGAAACCCCTTTAATTCTTGGAAAAAAATGATAAATCTCACCATTTAATTAAACTAAATGTGGTTTTTCTGTGGTGGTATTTATGAAAAAGAAGGTAACTGCTCCTCAGCAGGCACCACGTGTTTTGCTAGCAATAGACCTGTGTGGCCTGTGAATAAACCTTACCTTAAATGGGTTTTGATGGAGGGATCGCTGCTGTGTTTGAGGAGAGCTGGCATCCTTTTCTCTCGAGTTAAAGAGCTCAAGAAGAGCTATTCTCTATCCTTCTATACAGATAAGCTGTTGAGGAGTCAACTAGTGAGGGAAGTAAAGAACAAAAGCTGGTCTCTAGGAAGAGGCTATTGTCCCAGGAAGACACCAGTACCCTGTGTAGCACCTTTGGGTCACCTGGTTTGATTCCCTTCCAGAGATGTTCAAGAGTTTTAACAACTGCCGTGTGTCACCTGAGTGCTTAGTAGTCTTAGCCTGCCATAAAACTAAGGTCAGATGTGGGCTTGCACATCCTTGACCATGCAAGTGAGAGGGCTGCATACCAGGCTGGGTGTATGTAGGTACAATAGCTGTGCTGCAAGCACCTACTTCTTTTTTTCTTTCTTTCTTTTTGCTGCAAATCACTGTTACAGCTTGGCTTATGGTCCACCATTCCAGGGTCAATTATGAGGAAACCTGATTTTTCATGACTAGAGAACAAAAGGCAGAAAAAGAGATTTTGTTCTTCGTTTTGTTTCTGAGAAAAAACAAAGGAGTTAATGGGTCACGGGGCAGAGCACAAGCAGAAAGAACTCTGGTTGAAATTCTCTTAATGTCATGGCTTTTCAACGTGGCGCTTAACAACAGTGAAAAACAGAGTGAGGTGGTAAGCTGCGCTTAGCAATAAGCTGAAAATCTGAGGGGCATGATTAAACTGAACCAAGCAAGGCTTGAATATTAAGACTATCCATGTGAGAGCTTCAAGGTATTGAACTAGATCGATTAGTAAGCCATTTTAAGCTAACTTATTGAATATCAGTATTTATCGCAGTGATCCAGTCGTAATTACCTCACGCTAATTCCCAAGGACCAAAACATGGCAGGCTGAATGTAGAAGTAAAATGGAGCCTCTCAATGGCACGGGACAAGTTGGGTGAAACATTAATAAGAAAACAGGCATATAGAGCGATGTATTGGGTCACAGTCACTTTATGTATGTTATCAGGCGTAACCTTTTGTACCACTAGAAGATGGAAGTTCTGTTAAATTGCAGGGGCTGAAATTTTGATGCAGTGTGTGCATCGCTATTGCTGGTGCAACTAGGAACAGAATTTGTTCCCCTGTTTCAGTCTTCTATTTGCCATTTTATTTCAAACTACCCAACTGTGTACCCAATTCAGGTTCAGATTAGATGTTAGGAAAAAAATTATTTACTGAAAGAGTTGTCAGGGCCTGGAACAGGCTGCCCAGGGAGGGGGCTGAGTCACCATCCCTGGGTGTGTTTGAAAAAAGGGTAGATCAGGTACTTAGGGATATGGTTTAGCACAGGACAGGAATGGTTGGACTTGATGATCTTAAAGACCTTTTCCAGCCTTGTGATTCTGTGTGCATATGTGATAAAGCTGTTTGTTTCTTTAGAGCCTGGATGAGAGTGAAAGGGGAAGAACATTCAAATCTCTCTTTATGTCTCATTATTATTTTGGCACAGGAAGAACCCTCAATCAATTATGGCATTTGAATCCGCTCGCTAAGAGCAGCCTGGCTGGAGGCTGAACTCGGTGCAGCACAGCGACAGGCAATGTGCTTTGTCCATCCCAATGGCGTCTCTTGGCTGTAACGCCATTCCCTGCCGTGTCCCTGCCAAGGCACACCCGTGTCGCCCCTGCCAAAATGTCAGCGTAGTTTGGTACAGCCATAGGACTTAATTCAGCTGTCTGCGTGAGCCGGGGCTGCTGCTCGCAGCAGAGCAACGATAAGCTGCTCCTAGCTGGTAAACTGGCCTTAGGGCTTGGGAGAAGAGGGGAGGGCAGCAGAGGAAGGTGAGTGTGCGTGACTGAGACAAATAGGGAGCCATAACTGCACAAATGTGCTTGGCTTGATTCCTTGACAACCTCACTTTTTGGCTCCGTGTGGCCACATGAACTTAGTGGCCAAAACTTAGCTGTATCTATTGCTTCAGTAACGCACCCTTTCCTAATTAAAGCTATAATACTAGTGTGTGTCTGTATGGGAATGTGCAGTCGGGTGTGTGGCCAAAGATAAAGTCCAGTGCAGAAGATACATTTTTTGTGTGTATTGATCCAAAGCCCAGTAAAGACAAAGGGGATGAAATGAGGGTCTTGTGCCAAGTGGAAGAAAGACCTGGTTCCTCTTTTGATAAGTCTGGAATGTTCTGGCCAGGCCTTTTTAGCTTCCTGTGTTTTTAAAAGTAGCTTTTAGCTTATGTGGTTTTTCTATTTGAGGGCAATCAGGTATGAGACCCCTATGACCCAACCATTGAGAGTGTCCCTGACTTCTCTTGTGCTGAGCCATACAGACAATCCAGTCTAGATGCATTTTCATGCACACCCATCCAGAAGCAGTAGATATCATGGATAACCTGGGTCTTGTCTTTTCAAGACTGTTTCCCTGCTTGTAAATGTGGCATTAAAGTGTTTAGCCTATTCTTAGGCTTAATCAGTATTATTAGGGATAGTTAGATTTTCTTAGAGGGAAGAGCTTCCATACAGAGTTACGTTGTGCCAGGACTTAATTACATCTGGACTTAAATTGATGTGATCCTGCTAAATTCAGATAGAACTATGCTGACACCCAGCCGAAGTTCCTAACCAAAGCACCTAGAGATCTCCTCAACCAAAAGATTGCTTCATATGCTCTGAGGAGGAAGGTCAGTCTGCTGAAACAGAATTTTTGATTATTACCCTCTGACATCCACTCTTGCTAAAAACTACAAGAAAGCTGTGGCCCTGGCATACCAAAAATTCTGTTGATATATAGCAAGCTACAGGCCTGTTCCTGAATAACCCTGCATTATCTAGGATTATTGGTGCTTTATAAAAGTTTTAATGTCTGCCTTGGAGCAGAAGTTTGGAGCAGAAGAGGAGGAGGAGGAGTGTTTCTGGGAGATCCTGAGGGCAAGGAGGAGTGGAGCTTTGAGAGGGAATATGGCTTTTTGTGGATGGTGGGCCAAGTCTAGGAGGAAATGGAGGAGGAAGAAAGGAGAGAAAAAAGAGGTAGGAAGGCTTCCTGTTACTCATTCTGGGTAAGACAGACATGGAAATTTTAAACGATGGAGAGAAGAGATGGTCCTAATATTTCCAACCCCTCCAAGGGACAAGAGGATGCCCTTGAGTAGAAATTGGGCACCAGTTACAAATGCAAAACTTGGATTCAAATTTAAGTGTTTTCTTCAATATTTGGCTCTGAGAAACACTTTCATGATTGCACAGAGGGACCAATTGAACGATAGATGTTGAAGCAGTGGCAGTGACATCAGCAGATGCTGGTGGCAGCAGCTTTGTCATGGAAGAAATTGTGAAGTTTCTCTTGTAGGGAAGGGTGGCCGAATAAGAACAGATAGGAACAAAGTGGGGCAACTGGAAGCAGATTATAATACAAATCAGTGATTATTCTGTGTTATATGAAATGTCATATGTTTTGTAAGGTAAAGGGAATTTTAGCAGGGCATACTCTGGTACACATATGAGAGGGGAAACATATGGAGATGTTTGAGAACAAGACAAGATTTTTAGATTGTGGGGCTCAGAAAAAAATAAAAAAACCAGCAGCCATCCTTGGGGCAAGTACACCCATAGAATTGCAAGGCAAAAACCACCCAGATGTATTCTTGCAGCATGGAATTAGAGCATCATCTGAGATGTCAGAGACTTAGTGGCAGTGAACTCTTATGTAAATCATCCTATGGATATTTAAAAAGGGAAAAGAAAAATGGCAAAATAGAACCAGCTCTCCTGCAAGTGGTTTGCAAAAAGAATTTTTTACACACAGAAACCAATTACAAACAAAAAAAATGTGAAGTATGGGCAGAAATAAAAGCCACATGCCAGCCTGATGAGGCACCATGTCAGACCGACAGCCTCGCTGCAGGAACGTGCCGTGTGTTTTGGACTCGAACGTTTGAACCCGCAACAGACGTTTCCTGAGGTATGGGGCATAAGTGGCACCTGCTACATTTCTTCTGCGACCCAGGTCAGGAATTGCATCCTCTGCATTGTTCTCTTTCCCCTTCAGCACCCGAGGTGCACAGATCTGCTCCCCATCAGAGGGGTGAGCTGTTGTTCCTCAAAGCCACGTGCCGAGCCAGGAGTCCGGAGCGTTAGCAGCACGATTGCTTTGCTTTGGCAGGGATGGAGTGAGCTGCTCTCCTTCCACCTCCGCCCCCCTACCCCTACCCCCAACTCTGTTTTCTCCTCACACAGGAATACCCTAAGCAGGGAAGTATGCGAGGGGGCTGTTTAGCGAAGGGGTCAAATCCATTTGGCTGAAATTCCAGGGCTGCAGGGATAACAATGGCAGGAAGTGCGGCCCTTGAGCTGGCCCGCGCTGCCCACCTGCCCGTAGCAGCGCCTCGGTGGCAGATGTGGCCTGCAGCCAGCTGCCCGGTTCTGCCCGCCCTCGGAGAGCCCTGGCTGCTCCCGGCACCACAGAGAACCAGAACCTCACCACAAGCAGAATTAAACAACAGGAGCCCCATCTGCTTTAATTATTAAATGACTCTACGACCACACCACTTGTGCGAACCTAAATCTCCTCGTTAACCCTTGGGGATTTTTAGGTGGGATGGTATGTTAACAAGCGGTGAATTCTCTCGTGCCCCTTCCTCCTTTCCCACAGGAAACCCCCCCCATGCAAACCCCAGTGCGAGCATCTTCTGCATTACAACCCTGGGTCTCAGGCATTTTCAGTTTGTGGGAGAACTCACACTCTACTTATCGCTCTTTAAAGCGCACAAGGCAATACACAAATAAAAGACCCACGTGGGCTTCACAAGCTTGTTGCTGACGTTTATACAGTGGTTTATTTGTAATTCCTTCAACTACAGGGGTTGGGTTTTTTCCTCTGCCAAAAGTCCCCCTCAGTTCTGGTAGGTGTGCAAACGGCCCGAACCCAGGGCACAAGGCTGCATCTGACATTTGCTACAGCGATACCAGTGCTGTAGCCTGGAAGATGTTTCTCTGTCTGACTCTGACCCTGAGATGAGGAGGAGGAACTGGAGAACTCATCCAAGTCAAAAAGACTGTAAGCATGTGTTTTTCATATCTGACATGCCATGCAGTGCTCAGATTGCTTGATAGCAACTGTATGGGAAAATTCCATCTTATCAATTTGTTAAGGTCTTTCTCATCAGGGAATAGGAGGCAGCACTCTCGCAGATGGGGAACATAGGAGTGCTTTGAGTGGTCTGATAACTGGGAAACTCCATACCCCAGTAACTAAACGAAACGAGAAACTCCTAAAAGGCACCACCACCACTAAAAGGAACTGCATTTTTGCTGTCAGACCAGATCAACTTAATTTCCATTGTGACTGTTTTGTTTGGGTGTTTTTGTTTTGATTTTTTTTTTTTCCCCCCCAGCTGCTGACAACAGTGCACCGGTGGAATGACATCCTGCCCCGCTTCCTGAGGGTTGTTTCCTTTCCTTCATCTCTGGGAGATGCTTGTGCCTCGTGGACTTGGGCAGTCGGACCTGGACCCACATGCTTGTTTCTCTAGATGCAGAAATTCCAGGTCCCCCGAGGAGGAGGAAGTCGCTGCAGCTGCACATCCAACTGAGCATACTTTTACGATGAGCATACAGATGCATCACTAGGGACAGAGCTCGGGGGATGCATCTGAATGGCACAGGCTTTGCCTACAGACCATGCTTTACCCTGGTAATGGTTTTCTCCCTTATAAGGGATGGTCATATTTAAAGAGAGTGCATAACTGTGTCTCTCCCACAGTCTGGCTTGCTGGCCACTTGGGGCTCTTTTTTTTTTCTTCCCTTTTTTCCCCTGCCCCCGTGTTTCTCTCCTATTCTTCTGTGACCTTCTAACACTGCAGGTCACTTACCGAATAGCCAGTAATGGCTAAACACAGGCCCCTTATAACAGCTATTTGCTGCATTTTGTTAGCAGTAAATATGCTGTGGGTAGTAAAAATGTTGTAATTGGATAGCATCACATGGAAACAGGAGTTTCAGTGTTTGCCAGAACGTCAAACTGGACTTAAAAAATTAGCTTTCATCTGAAACAGTTGAGGTGACTTTTCTTAGCCTGTTTGAGTTTTCCTACACCTATGCTTCAGGACTTAAGTCAAAGTTCAGCTCTAAATTTGATCTAGAATTGAGACTTGGGGTGACTAAGTAGGCTGATGAAGTCCAAATGTGGAAAAAAAGCCCAAACCAACTTGAAAGGCAAACTTTTGCACAAGGTACAGTGTGTGTGTGTGTGTGTGTGTGTGTGTGTGTGTGTGTGGATTTGTCCTTTCTTTCAGTCCTTTCTTTATCAGTAAGATAAGTGTATTACTGATGGAAGCTGAACAATCTTTGTTTTATATCAGAAAATGTATGCACAAGCAACAGCAATATGGAGCTCTACTGGTTGACCAAGATGCCTCTGTTGTGGCTGGGGTGATTGATAGCAGAAATGCCAAGCTTATGCTTCACTGGTATTATTTTGAACTCCACGTAGGAAATACATTCACTAAGGAGGCACTTTGGAACAGCTGCTGCCCCCTTCCTTTTTTTTTTTTTCTTTCTTCTCTGTATATTTTTCTGCAAAGTTCTGAATTATGTACAGACTTCCCATAAGCCACAGGCTAAGTATATTTAGCAGTGTCTGTGACCCCTATGATTTCCAGATACTTCATCTTCAAATGATGTTCTTCCCCACCCAGGAGGAGTAGCCATTTTATATTCCCTCATAAATAGTCATTCAAACATTCAAACTGATGTCCTGAGAACCAGCAAAGGCAAAGTTGTGGTAGATGTTGAAGAAAGGTGAAATGAGCTAAAAGAGAAAGCTACTTCAGCCTTCCATATCTCTTTCTCTCTCTGCATCTCATATATCCTTTCTAAAATCAGACACATAAAAGCACCATGTAAGGTGCAATTGCGCATCCACCCTGCTCAAGGATAACACACAAGTCTTACTGACTTGAGCCCACGGACAGAGTGCTCAAATATTTAATTTCCACTTGCACAACAACATAAAAACATCTGCTTAACTTTTAGCATAAACCCTTCCTCATAACGTTTTTATTCTCTTCCATCCCCTACCACTTTCTTATTCCTATTCCACCCACTTCCACTGTTACTACATGCTTGTCAAGTTGTTCTGCTCCTCCTTGGTTTATTTGTGCTGTGTACCATCCATAAAGTCACCTCGGGAAATCCTAAGTACTTTTGCAAAGACAGCAGTGGGCAGGCGGTTGCACATCGTGTTATTTTTGGCCGGGTCCTGCAGGAACAATGACTATTGTTTGGCAGAGAGCAACAAGGAGGCTGCTCTAACGATGTAATGGTTTAGAGCCTGGGGGTTTTTCCTCAAAAAGCTGCGATCCCTTTGAGGTATGTGTGATTCAAGGTCAAAACTATTTGGCAACATCCGTTTTAAAAAAAAAAAACCCCGACACAACCACAAAGCAAAAAAAACCCACCCCATAAACCCTCCCCAAAACGCCTAGCCTGAGACTAGGGATAAAAATAATGTGGTTTATTGACCTTTTTTCCCCCCCCTTTCCTCTTGTACACGCTTCTTACACCCGCTGGGCAGCGTGACCAGCTTTCGCTTCGCTCTGCCCGTGAGTCCGAGTTCACTCCGCGGCGGTGGTTGGCTGCGAGGTGACACGTCGGGCCTGAGCGTGGGTTTTCCTTTGGGCTGGGGCTGGTTCGGACCCACTGGCGTGCGAGTGAACCAGCGCCTGTGCCGAAAGCCTCCGCCGGTGCTGCAGGACTAACGGCCGGCGTGTCTGTGCCGTGACATTAATTAACGCGGTTTATGAGGGCGACACGACCCCCCACGGTTGCCTCAGCCCCAGACGCCACTGGGGAATGCCGAAATAACCCGCAGCCGCATTTAGCGCTGTGCTGACCTCCCAAGGGGAGTGTGTGTGTGTGCGGGGGAACCTTCCCGGACTGAGACCCGGCCCCTCCTGACGCTGAGGGGCGGGAGTTTGGCGTGGGAGCTCCCACGCCCGTGTGCGCGGGGGCGCGCGTAGGCGGCAGCGCCCGCTCGGCCCACCAGGTGGCGCTATGGCTCCGCGGGGGCCGGGCTGCCCTCTGTGCGCACCCCCCTACACCCCCCCTTCCCCCATACCCCCCATAATCCCTTATACTCCCCCAGTGCCCGGGAGTTAAAAAGTTAGGCTGACCAAAACGTCGGGACCTTCGGTGCAGCTGGATGCTGAACTCCGGCCCGTTCCTCTGCGGGGCGGGAGCCGGAGGGGGTTCTTCCCTTTCGAGGGCACGCTCCCAAAATAGTTCTCTCCAGAGATAGAAAAGCCTGACGGGCATAAATGCTTCAGCCTGAAGCTCCTCTTACCTATAGGCCTTATTGCTCTCCACAACTACCTGAAAGGAGGTTGTGGTGAGCTGGGGGTCAGCCTCTTCTCGCAGATAATTAGCAATAGGACATGAGGGAATGGCTGCAAGTTGCACCAGGGGAGGCTCAGACTGGAAATTAGGAGACATTTCTTCTCATAAAGAGTGGTTGGGCACTGGAATGGGTTGCCCAGGGAGGTGGTGGAGTCACTGTCCTTTGGGGTGTTCAAGGAAAGGTTGGATGAGGTACTCAGGGACATGGTTTAATTAGTAATATAGGTGGTAGGGGGATGGTTGGACTAGATGATCTTGGAGGTCTTTTCCAGCCTTCATGATTCTATGATTGTATACGTGTGTCCTCATCTCCCACTTTGGCACCAGCAGTTGGTCACGCAGAACCCGGCTGCGGCAGTGCCGGTGTGCATAGCTGTCAGGTACCCACAGCCCATGCGATTTCTGACTCAGATGCTGAAGCTGTTGCCGTGATTTTGGGGAGTTCCCAAAGCTGGCCAAGGTGATCTGTGGGCCTGGCCAGGAGCAACCTAAGTCCTTGCAAACCTCTGGGCAAGAGCTCCATCAGTGAGGCAGGGAGGTCTGCTGCCTGCTCAGTTGCTCTTGCTGTGGCATCCATCACCTCTGAGCCACTAAGCTGGGTGCCTGGAGGTGTGAACCCCCATCTGGAGCACTGTGTCTGTAAACTGGGGGACCTTCACAGATGGGCCCTTTCCCCATGTGCATGTACTGTGCAGTGCACCCCTCTGCTGTGTCAGAGCCAGTGGATGCTGCTACCAGAGCTTTTGGTCCTGATGTGGAAGAAAAGCAGCAGGAGGTAAAACTGGTGTTTCCAAACACAGGCAGAAGCTGAGATGTGTTGTAGCGGGCAAACTTTGAGTAGACTAAGTGACAAATGTGTCTTTCACCTGCCAGCCAGCGATGGCACTGTCACTCAGCAGTTCCACACTGCAAACCTGAATGAACACCTCAGAACAAAAAGCTGAGCATGTGTTGGTATACGTAGGTTTCCAAATGTCCCTCCTTCTTGAAGAGCGTAGTCCTTCCTGGCAGCAAAACCAGTTCATCCTAAGTACTCCGAGGAGGTGGTTCTGCTTGTCTCAGGAAAAGGTGTTTTCTTATACGGGCACCACTCTCTAGCTAGCGAGGGAAGGTAACTGCTCAAAGGAGCTCGAAGGTTTGCTCAACATTTTGGATGTGTTTGATAGAAGATGGCATTGAAATACCAAGTAGTAGCATTAAATTTTATAGCTCTGAACTATTATTGGGCTATATCCTAGATGTTTTACTCAAATGCACGTTGTCAATCCTGACTGTGTTAAGTTTAAACTGAAGTGTACTGATGTTAAACGTCTTGGGTATTAGGCTTGCTTTTCAGAAACATCAAACTCCTTCCAGGGTAAGGCCTCTATAGACCTTTAAAAGGCAACAGTTTCACTTTAGGAGCTTTTGACCATTAGTCAGGAGGTCTGGCCTGTTGTAATTGCACTTGGGTTTTACCTGCTGTTTTTTCCAAAAAGGTAACTCAGCCACAAACTCCTTAGCTGTAAGCAGCAGCTCCAGTTCAAGAGCAGAATTTGACATTGGGGTTATTCACAGGAATCTACGTAGCCAATAACTTCTTCCTCTGAGGTAACCAGACTATCAGTAAGGTTACATGCAAACAAAAATTATTATGAACCCATATCAGAATGCAATTTCCCTCCCCCCCCCCCCCCCCCCCAATATTTACTGCACAAGTTGCCTGGGAAATGGGTTTTAGTTTGACTCTCATGGTTGATTCTCTAAGCCTCCTCTTACCAATACCCCTGAGACTCTCTGGTTAATTTTGTGGCACAAAATATTTAATTATGCGCTCTGCCAAGTGAATACAAGGTCTCAAATTGAATTTCAGCCTCCCTGGGCAACTGTTTTAGACACTTCGGCCTAATCTAAATGCGTATTTTCTGCATGCCAGATCCCAGCCTCATATCCATGAAAGTAAATGTTCAGTAGTTCCTCTGAAGGCTTGGAACAATCCTTAGTTATGTTGTTGAGGTCAGATTGTGACCCTGAAGCTCTGGCAGGGACCCAGACCAAGAAATTTGTATGGGAAATTGGGGAGGGAATAAATTAGCACTTGCCTATGCTTTTTTTGTGGGAATAAACTGTTACGAAGGTGTGAGCTAAGATGAAAGCTCCTCATCATGGTGGATATTGCTTTCCAGCTGTTTCTGCTGGAAAAAGTTTGCTCAATCTGTGTATGGGATGAGTCTCTGTCTCAAAGAACAACTTTTACTTTCCCTGACTGGGTGGCATTCCCCCCGCCCCTCTTCTCTCCCCCCCACCCTGCCCCTCCCCCCAAAGGAAAATCACCTAATGATATTAAAAAGAAAGTCCAGGGGTAGGTTCTAGTCCAGGATTTTTTTTTCTTTTCCCTCTGGTTAATTTAAACCTTCATTTTTCTCTCTGCCAAACAAAAATGGCATGTCAAAATAGTATTAAATAATTGTCGTTGTCGTACTGCACATTGTATCATGGAAAAAGAAAAATAATTGGTGTTTTTTCGCCTGAGGGTTTAAGCATCAGTCCCTTGGTCTGGCTGGGAGTGTGTCATTTTCCTCCCAATGGAGACTGTGTACCGTCGAGCAGCATGAAAGGATTCCTGTACAGCTGCACTGGGTGAGTGGGCGGGCATCTCATTCAGTAATAACCTCTAATTTATACACCCATGAAAATCTACAGCTATAAATAAACAGTTCTGACTGACTTTGCATACTTAACTCAAAATAAAATGAGAGAGACAGGCTGCAAAGAGAAATGTAGTGTAAATGTGTAAAGGCCGGATCCTTACTCAGTGTACCTCAGTAAAACCTTTTAGAGAAGACAGAGGAAAATGTCATTTTGTGATCAGTGATGTACACTTTCTTCCTTACAGAGCTTTGGGCTTACAGGAGCAAAGCAAACCCGAGATCCCAGCAGTTGTTTTTGGGAACAGGCATTTCCCTATTGCTTTCCCAAAGCTCAAGACTTGGGCCCAGCCTCTCTGTGCAGGACGTAGCAGAGAACAGCAGTGTCTTTTTTTGAGTCCTTTTTAAAGAAAAAAAATACCCACATGCACCCCTAACATGATTATACTCAAACCCCTGTGGTCCAGCAGGACAATCACCATGCCAGATCCCGAAGGTGATATTGGAGCAAGCAGGACCCAAGGGCGAGATCTGCTGCTTCTGCTCCTCTGGTTGGATCAATCACAGAATGTCCTGAGTTGGGAGGGACCCATAGGGACCATCAAGTCCAACCCCTGGCTCCACACAGGACCAGCCAAGTCAGAGCGTGTCACTGAGGGCATCGTCATGATGCTTCTGGAACTCAGTCAAGCTCAGTGCTGTGACCACTTCCCTGGGGAGCCTGTTCCAGTGCCTGACCACCCTCTCAGTAAAGAGCCTCTTCCTGATATCCAGCCTGAACCTCCCCTGTAACAGCTTCATGCCGTTCCCTCTGATTCTGTCACTGGTCACCACAGAGAGGAGATTGGCATCTGCCCCTTCATTCCCCTCATCAGGAAGTCATAGACAGTGATGAGGTCTCCCCTCAGCCTCCTCTTCTCCAGGCTGTACAAACCAAGAGACTTCAGCCTCTTCTCATAAGACTTCCTCTCCAGACCCTTCACCATCGATCAGACCTTCTGTATCAGGGCTTTGTTTGGAGTTGCTGACCTTTAAACTGTACAAAATAATTTAAAAGAAAAAAAAAAAGGTGGAGGGGAGGGGAAGAGAAAAATACCCAACAAACCTGTACAGGGAGTCTCCCAAGCCTTTTCCTCTTTCTAATTCCCTTCAAGTTATTTTTTTCTGCCTCCCTGAAGTATTTCCATTTGTCCAGCATCTTTCAACTGAATTCTTTCCATGTTCTTCTTTAGCTTCTTCACCAGAAAAGGTGTGTTTGTGTGTGCATGTAATCTCTCACATTGCCCTTGCAAAGTGAGCTGGAGCAAATTACCCAGATAAGAGGGGAGTTATTGAAGGTGCTCACGTCTTTCATTGAGTTAACTTAGTTTACAGTCCAGCCCTGGTACAATAACTTCCCAGGCTGGAATTTTATCATGTGTTTAATATGTGAGAAGAACACTCTTATGGCTGCACGGCTGCATTGTTGGGTTTGTGTTGGGTTGTTTGGGTTCTTTTTAATCGCTCACAGGCAGCTTACAACGTGTTTCATTTTTACTAAGCTCCGGCAGCATTGGTAAGATGAAAATAACACCCCAGTGAACTGTGTGCACAGTAGCTCTAAGCTCAGGGGGTTTTGGCAGTGAGGACTTGGGAGTTAGACACGCAAGCACAGCAGCTAGTTTCAAATCCTTATTTAACCAGGAGGCTAATAACAGGGATCCTTCTTTTTTGTGTTGACCATTCAGGAACACTCGCACCACTGCTGGGTTTGCCTGTTTATTGGAGTTTGCAAAGCAGATCTCCAGTGTTTGAGATGTTAACAAGATGTTGAGGCTAATAACAGAAATCAGCTATATTGAGCAAGATTAGTAAACATGTGAATGGACTGTAATTATATGGCAGGCAGCTTTATGTTAAACAGTGCTTTAAATTAACATGCTTTCTGTCAAAGCAATCATACAGTCAGTATAATTAGGTTACTTTCGCTGCAAGATTAACTGAAACCAAGAAAAAGGAAGAGAGTGTTGCGTTCAGAATTCCTGTTAAAATGGAGAGAGATTTTGCATATTAATACTCCAGAATGTTTCTCATTAGAACAACTTGGCTTCACGCTGAACTCTCTGAGCAGACATTCCTGATTGCAGTCCTCGTTAGCCCAATTTGTTATCTATCTAGCTTCGAAGTCACAGCACTGTTAAAATTATCCCTCCTCTTAATTTTTTCCAGACTTGATGAAGGGCAATCCAAACAAGAGCTGGCTTGCATTCGTGGGTCTTCTACAGAGTGGTGCCAAGCTCATGAGGGAGTTCATTTACCAGTGACGAGTTTTAACCGTGGACACATCCTCACGTACGTTGTGCAAGAGATGAGAAGTCTGTGTAAACAGATGAACACAGATTTTTCTTACTCGTAGCAGTTGCAGAGTTATCATGTAAGAGGCAAATATTTCATACTTTCTACCAGCTTTCCATATGTCTGATGACATAATGGCTTCACCAGAAGCTGCAATGCATTGGAGAAAGGATTTATCACAGCTGCATTTATTTTCCTCTACTTCATGGCTTCAGCATTCATGGGGAGATTGTTTGGCTTGAAGAGGAGGATTCACTTGCCTTTCCGCCTGTAGTCCAGTACTACTATCGAATCTCCTGTTCGGGGGCAGAGGAGAGGAGATTATTGAGAGAAAGAAAGAATTAAAAAGACATAACAGAGAAGTCCTCTCACAGACCGAGCTCGCAGTTGGGAGGAAGATGTGAACCTGGCCCCAGCCTTCCAACATCCCCGGGCAATGAACCCATCCGGGAGTAGGAGTAAGTTATGAGTGCATGGCTTGGTCCAGCTGCTAATGCTGAAGTGCTGCAGAAGTCAAATGAGCCTGGGGTGTCCCAGGCAAGTAAGGGGGTTGAGTGACTGCTGAGGAATGATTTGAAATCTGCCATGGTCCACGTCCCTTGAAACGAATGGTACTTTGCTAGTGAGGGAAAAAGTGTCTGCCACCAAACAAGCCTAGCTTGGTGCAAAACTATGTGGAAAGCTTTAAAAATAAAGCTAGCCTGAAAAGGGAGCAGATGGTTAATCCTGCAGCTAAGATGTCTGGAGCACCCTCCAATGTCTGGCCAGGATGGCAGAGGACCTGCCAAAGGCCCACAGCTTCTTGAAGTCCCAGCTAGAGACTAGATGTGCTACTGTGGGACACCAAGTGTGGCAATAACCAAATACATTTGGGTACCCTTACCTAAAGCATTGTACCAGCCTCTCTTCTTCCCTGCTGATCATCATTTACTCACAGTGAACCCTCATGTAAAGCTGCTTTCCTTGTCTGTACAACTCAGAGGCTCTGGAGCACTAATTGCTGCATTTTATTTGTCTCCAGCCTGCACAGCATTTGGCAACTGACCTGACACAGAACAAATTCCTGGCATTTCTTCCTTCCCAAATGACCTTGTAAGTATTTTCTGCTGACCATATAAATATTTTAAAGATGAGGGAGAAACCCTCCCCTCCAACCCCCTACCCCTCCACCTCCCCAGAAAAAAAAAAAACCAACACCAAACCCTAAACCAAGCAAACAAAAAAACACCAACAAACCCCAGCCTGTTAGGCCTGGGAGAGTGTATTAGCCAGCACCTGTTAATGTCTGGCCTCCAGTGATGAAATCATAAGCCCTGGGTTTCCAGAGCTCCTGGTACTGTCTCCCTCCAGTGGATCATCAGATAAACTTGTCAGCAAGAATAGGGCATGCGACAGATGGTGCAGGTTTCTTTTAAATAGCTTGACTCCTTTACCCGAGGGGGTAAGCTGTAGTTTGAGGGAGTGACAAATATGAAGGGTATAAATATGCCATCACAGGTTTGTGGCACAACGACAATGAATGGATGAGGGGAAAGTAAATATTTGTATTTAGCTTGCAAAATCTGGGCTGTAAGTGCTCTTACATTTGAGTTCCACTCCTCACTGGCAATATAGTGAAATTATAGGTATAAACATTATTTGTTCACTGAAATAAATAGATATACCCTGGAGTCTTCTTTCATAAAGGTACAATAGAACAAATGAAGGGATCTTCTTAAAAGGAGGCTTAGCTCAAATATCTACTGAGGGTGCAACCTGTGTCTGAAATAGGTAATTACCTGCAGACCACAAGCAGTTTAACATTCATACACAAATGGCTGCTCATTCTGTACCAGTATGTAAGCAGAGTGACTTCGTACCCCACAGCAATGCCCTTTGCATCCCTGTGCTTGCTGCTCTGGTTTCTGCAATCCCAACAGCTGCTCAGGAGGATGAGAGCATCAAGAATTCAATCGTATTACAGCATTGCTTTGCACTGCACAGATTCATGTGCAATCACAATGGCTGGGTGTCCCAGTAGCTGGCTACAGGGTATTAAGGGAGCCTGGTTTCCCAAGCATGTAAAAACAAAGATAAAACCCTGGGGGAAAGCAGTCGGTTCCTGAAACATGTTATATGCCTCTGGAAAATGCATTTCATGCAAAAGGTCTTGGTAAAAAGAAGAAAAATATGTTAAAGAAAATTCCTGTCTAACTTTGGCTCAGCCTTAGGTGAATATGTTCCAGCAATGCCTTTGCAAGGTACTCCAGAGCTTGCAGATCTGGAACAGCACATCCTTCTGTGCCCTGGGTGTGAGGAAGTTATTCCACCATAAGTTTCCTCTTTATCCTGAGAGCAATGGTTCTTACTCTTCTTGTACTGCCTCATGCCTTGCTCGGCAGTATCTTTAATGCTGTCTTCGTTCAGCTGGTATTCCTCAGCCCGCTGCTGGGAAAAGCTTTCACTTCTGGAAGGCAGTGAGCATCCAGGCATGGGTCTGTTGGAGCTGCTGCCCTCTCCAACAGCCAGCCTCCCTCCAGTTCTGCCCCATTTCTCTCCCAGAGAACAGTTCCACCACCTGGGTGGGGGATGGAGCATTTCTCTGCACTCAGCAGAGGCCTGGTGACTGTAAAATCTCACAAGTGGTTTGCCAAGTGTCCCTCATTAGGCATTTAAATTGCTGGTGGGGCAGGTAGCTGTGGCTAGCTATAGCTCCCACCTGTATTTCAAAGCCCTGAAACGAAGCAGCTGCTGAATGTTGTTTTGGGCTTTGCTCCAGGTCTGCTAGACAGAAGACAAATGAATCTGCTGCATCTTCAAATGCTGGTGCCAGTGAAGAGACCTCAGCTGAAACGTTGCTCTGCCTGATGTGGAGAACTTTGATCCAAATTTCTCCTGAGGACCTGGCTGTCTCACCAGGAGCAAAACCTGAGGGAAAACCGCTTTGCTTTATTTTTGAGGGGTTCCAGTTTGACTGGTCAAAGTAACGTGAGATCAGTTGCCTGCATGATGTTTTCTGCCTACTGGGAATGGGAGAAGCTATCTCACAGTTCATCTTTGGTACTTGGACCCTGCAGCCAAATTCTTGGCCGAGGTAAATTTATGGCAGTAAAAGAATCAGCCCATTGTTTCCAATTATCCTCTTTGGAGTTTCCATATTGCTCAACATTGTCTGGTACTCTAGAAACTCTGGGATTTAAAACAACAACAACAAAAAAGTCATTACTGGTACTATTTTCTGTGCCTCTCGGGCTGTGCAGCTGGGTTGCCTTAGTTACCACCAATTCAACTGTGCAAGGGGAGGGAGAGGCACATGAGAGATAATATATTTTTAAAGCCTCCAATACTGTATGAAACAGTTTCTCTATAAATAATAAAACAGATTTAGGGTCTGGCATATTTTGGTTGTTCTGAAAAGGAAAAACAAGGTTATATTGTTCGATAGCCTGGGTTAACCAGCTCTCAGGAATGACACCGCATCTTTTTGGTCAAGCACAGGGCGTAGCTTTAAAAATCACTTTCTCGGAGATAGAACCTGCCATCTACACACTTTGGAATAATTTGGAGCTAAATACACCCTTAAGGGTGAAAATGAGTAAATATTTACATAGCTGGTTTCAGTAAAAGTGATAGTGGCCTGGAGGTATAAAGGACTGTGTCAGCCCATGTGAAGCATGGTGTGCCGTGGGACAAGCTTCGTTTGCAGCCTACCGTCTGCCACAGGAGGTAAGCCAGAAGGAAACCAGGCTTGCTGCTCTCATGGAGCTATTTGTTAATCGCTTCTTGCACCTTCAAATAAACACAATTTATCTGGCACAGATTTCAGCATGCTTTCTTCCTTCAGGTTAGGAAGGAAAGAAAAAAGCGTTAGCTACCCCAGGCCTTTTCCCTTTGGGGCGATGCCTGGTCACAGCAGCCTAGGCAGGGCCCGTCCGCATCAGGCCTCCTCTCTTCATGTGTGATTTTTCTTTTCTTTGGGGCTACAGGTGTTGCTGGAGAAGGTGTATCCAGGTGTGGAACCTCATGTTGAGCTATTGTGTTGCTCTCTAACTCAAACTGTGCCTCTGGGAGACTGAGAAGGAAGCAAAAGAGATAGCAGAAGTGCCCTTCTGTTGTAGCGTTTCTTCTGGGGGAGGGAGGAGGTGGGAAGGGTGGTGGGTACACAGGGAGATGAAGAGATCTGCCCTCTGCCACCACAGATTGTTTTGTTTTGCATGTGTTTTTTTTTCCCCAGGGTTACTTTAACAACATCATCTCCTTTACTGTGATGGGAAGGTGAGACAGGAAAAGGCAGGATGAAAAAAAGTACATGGAGCCATTTTTGCTGGGAGAAGAAAGGTATGTTGGAATTGTGCCTTCATTCAGTTGCAGCTGGTTTTGCTCTGGCAGTGTGGACCCAAAGATTTGACTCAGTTGGGAACATATTAAGACTCTGGTGCACTGTAATTTGGAATAGGTTCCCTCTGGCTGTGTTTCAGTGCTTATTGGGATCTCGTTATCAATACCAGCTTAAGGAAGTCCTGCTCTTCTCTTGGGTGGAAGCAGCTGGGAAATAGATGGAGGGAAACGATCCTTGTTGAAAACAACCCCTGCTTGCAAGAACCAGGCATGTGTGGTGAATAGGAAAGAGTGGGGGCAGTGGGCAGGACCTTATCAAAAAGTTATTGCTGCTAAAGCCCCGCCATATTATCACACTGCAGCCTCAGGCACTGCAGAGCTGACAGCTATCAGGGAGCAGCTTGCAGCTGCTTTTATCCAGGTACAGCAAATCCAGGGAATGCTGCCGGCCCTGGAGGTGAAAAGCTGAGGGTGCACGTGCAGTGAGAAGAGTTTGCACAAGCTTAGCAAACCTGTGACTCGGGGGCCATGCCCTGCATGTGGATGAAAACACATCATCATTTTAATGGCCATGATTTTGTGGCTCCTTTGGAAAAATATCAGGTACCCATGGAGGGGCTGAGCCGCTGCACACAGGGGAGCCTTCATAGATTGCAAGAGCGCACAGCGGACATCAACAGAGGACATTGTGTTTATACATATTGTCTGAAGGTACATTCACTGTATCACAACTGGGGGTATTTTCAGCCTTTCTGTGCGCTTGCCCCAGTTTCTTAGATGTCTCTTGAATTAACATCCCTTTTGTGAGTATATTTAGTCAGGTGTGCAAAATGCATCTGGTTTTTGCAGTTAATTTGATCTCTTCTTGGCACGACCTTTTGTCCTATCCATTAACATCTTGGAAGTCAATTTACTTTAATTCTGATTATCTCCAATGTATGCATCAGTATACTCCAGGCATGAAATTACTAATATGTACTCAGTGACAAAATAACCTGATACCTGGATGTATCAGGTATCAGATCACATATAAAGAGCTATATACTGTCCTGTAGTGATGATGATGTCTTTGGTTAGCAACAGTGATGCCTCTTAAACCAGAGCTAGCTCACCAAGGCTGCAGCCCTGTGTTCATTTACCAGCAATCCTCATCTCGTATCCTGTTTACGCAAGAATAGAATGTGACCAAAATTTCCAAACATGGACATGTAGAGCAAGCATCTGATTTGCAAAGGTATCAAGCGGTGAAGTTGGTTATTCAGCACATTTGAAAGTCAATCTGCTGCTTTTAGGTAGCTGAGTACGGATGGTGAGAGACTAGCTACAGACACTTTACTTTGGCTTGACAGGCATGTGAGACTTCACAAAATGGATCAGGCATGAAATGTTCCCTGAGAACAGAGGGAGGTTGTCTTATTTATTTTCAGAGGTGTTTCTGCAGCGTTTTTTTCTTTCATCAGAAAGCTAGCTTAAGAAATTGCAAATGTTCACACATTTGTCCTAAATAAAATACACACGTTTTCCTGACAGAAACACTTTCATCCTCAAAAACCTAATCTCAAATGAAAAAGGAGAGAGGAAACCAGAAGGGAAAATAACAATAACAATAATATCCCATGCCCACTCCTCAAAGCTGCTTCATCAGTTTTCTTTCCTTCTACCCGTTGAATGTGTCCTCCTATACTTTTCTTTTTTAACTGCCCATTTGCTCAGGGAATCTGCCTTTCATTTTCATTTGGTCACTACTGAGTAGACCACTCCTGAAGAAGAGAGATGATAGGATGAGGGGGAATGGATTTAAATTGGAAGGTGGTAGATTTAGATTAGATACTGGGAAGAAATTCTTCATTATGAGGGTAGAGAGGCACAGGCTGCCCAGAGAAACTGTGGCTGCCCCCTCCCTGGCAGTGTCCAAGGCCAGGCTGGATGGGGCTTTGGGCAGCCTGGTCTAGTGGAGGAGGGTCCTCCCCATGGCAGGGGGTTGGAACTTGATGATCTTTAAGGTCCCTTCCAGCCCAAACCATTCTATGATCTCAACAGATTGTAAAACTTTCTGAAGTGCTCTTCTACTCCTGGAGCTGCTGCGATGCTGTCCCTTGGGCACACCAATGCTGTTCTATAAATTGTCAGTCAGTGGTACCCTTCCCTAGTTGGACAAACACCGTGTGACGCAGGTGTAAGAGTTTTAGCCAGAAAGATTTGGTTTCTCTGGACCCTTGCTTGAGAAGGATTTCAAACCCCAGTTGTTATGCTGGTAAGAGGCTCTTCTCAAGCCACATTATAGAAACCTGGCACAGTCTTTCTTCTAGTAGGGTCGGGATTCTTGCTCTGATTTGTTCTTTGTTTATCAGTAACTGCTTAGGACCTGGCAATCTCTGTCAGACACCCAAATTCCACCCCCCACCCACCACTGTACAAAGGCCCCATTCTCCCTACCTGACTAGACAGTCAAAGAAATTAATTTTAGATATTTTTTTTCATATGGATAGAAGTGAAAAACAAAAGTTGTACTGACCCCATATCATACGGTTGAGGAACTCCCCGAAGTTGTAGAACGAGACGATGACGGCAAGGCTACCGGCAAAAAAGGCTACTAGCCCAGCTGGGCTGAACAAAGCAAAGAGAGGATATACCCACTCTCCTATTACAGAGTAAATCCACAGGACCCTGGGCAAGGAGAGAAATGACCTTTGGTTAGGACCATTCAGTTAGAAGAACCACTTCATGATTTCTAACTCCTGAAGGGCCAAGTTATCAAAACAATCTTGATAGAGAGGAAATTAGCTCAGCTGTCGATACATCTCCTCAGTATTTGGGCTATTTGCTGTGAAGCACACTTGAGCCACTGCTAAATTAGATGGGTGACAGCACAGGTTGAAATGCACACAATGTTCTGCTGTCACGCTGGTGGCATTGGCTATTAACAGCAGCAGAGTAACAGTAAAATGCTCGGAAACAGGGATGTGCATTTGGCTATGCTGAGTAGAGCTTATTCAAATAAGTGCTCAAACACAAATGTGTGTTTGCTCTTTAGTTACGAGAGTTCTTCAGCCCCTATCCAGATCTTCATGTTCTGTGGGGACAGAAAGAGCTGGTTCCCATTGTCCCTATCCCGCTGCTGTTGACCACTGTTTTGGGAACAGAAACAAGTTTTTCAGGAGGTGAGAGAGCAAAGGGAATTCTCCAGCACCTTTTCTCTTGGCCCACAAGAGGGAGGAGAGAAGGAACAGGTGGGTAGAAAACAGAGATGTAGCTGCTTCATTCCTTTTGTTCCGGAACTGTCTGCAAAGCAGATTTCAGAAAAGGGAAAGAAGGAAAAGGAAGATGAATATGTGTGCTTTACAGAGCTTCTGTTCTTCCATTTAGACCCTCTCTTGCTGCCTTTTTCTCCTCTCAAAAATGTCTCATATTGTCGGTCACTTCGCTGGTACAGTTTTCATTGTTTACAGTTTGTAAGAACAGCTGGTAGCAAATGTCTGGACTTCGTAGAAAAAGGGTCTTTATATATTAAATGTAGGGAAAAATACATTTTTATGGATAAACTTATGTATATTTTTATTGGATATGTAAAGAATATAAAAAATAGGACCAGGCTTCGATGCTCGTTATGGGGACATGCCATGGATGGGCAGCAACTTCCCTAAAAAGAACCTTGGGGTCCAGAGAATCCTAAAAAGTTTAATTCTTGTTTGAAAAAAAAACCACATCCGAGGGGTTTGCTGTGCTTTATGCCACAAGTACTAAGATGGGAACATAATCCTGCTCCCTCTGAAAGCTCCCAGGCTGCCACCACGCGCTGACCATCACACCTCAAGGAGAAGGGACGAGCAGGCTGCCCCCCCAGCCAGAGACTGTGTCACAAAATTGAGGAACGGGAGAATGCTAAGAGCAACAACAAAGAAGGTCTGAAAAGATGTTTTTTCATGTCTCTAGTTAGGGGTAGGGCATAAAAAAGGAGGGGTTTTACCTTGCCTGTGAAGAGAGATTCCCTAATCCCCAACTAAGGGGGAGACTGGGAAGTAGAGGGGGTTGGTAGTGGAAGTGTCTGGGCTGAGCATAGGAATGTTAAGTGCAGAGACTCGGTTTTGTGATTTAAGATGTGTTCTTTCATCAAAAAAACCCTGGGCTTGTAAAAAGAGCCAAGAAATTTAAAATAATGAAAGGGTTAAAAGCCTGCACGAGAGGCCGCAGAGAAGCTCAGAGAAATGCTGAAGGTGCTAACGGGAGCACGTGCAAGTGTCAGGAAGCATTCTTTGCTGCGCAGGGCTACTGCTTCCTTGTGTGTCTTGAACAGTGACAACTGTCTTTTTATAATGAGTAACTAGATTATCTCCATCCAGTTTGGCCAGCTGACATGCTTGATGTGAAGCGCTTCAGCCTGGGATTTTGAACCTAAACAAATGACTGTGCAGAAGCACCGAAGAGCTTTCAGCTTTCTGACTTGGTGGGAGCTGTGTGTTGCCATTTTTTTTAATCTTGGTGCACACCTCCAGATTCCCAAGCTTACTTATTTTGATCACAGAACAGTTGACAGCTCTCGTGTTTAGTTTTTTAGTTTTGATTTGGGTTTTTTTTTTTGTTTTTCTTCTGTTTTGCAAGAGATTTCTTAAAATGCATCCCACAACTTGCAAATGCATCTTGCCCATTTCTCATGGGTAAATCACCTGTTAAATATACACACAGGATTCAGGGGCTTTCCACTCTGAAGATTTCATTGTACCAGATTTGAATTCTTACTAAGATTTTACCTCAGATATCAGTAGGTGAGTCAGAAGCAGGCAGTGCCCAGAATTATGGGGAGGATAGATTAAGAGCCCTGGGTATAACCAGAGCTGCCAAACTGCTATAGGATACAGAACAGCATATAGACACCAGGGAGAGGTGATGTGCTGTCATAGTACAGCTGGATGCAACAGGGAGGGGGTGCAGGGGGAGTGGGTTATCCTGTCCTCTCATTACCTGTCCATTAATGCTAATGGGACCACCACATTCACTGAAGGAAAAAAAAAAAAAAAAAAAGGGTTTCTCTAGGGAATTATTAAATGGGAAGATCCAGAAAGGAGAGAGAATACATATTGGTCACGTGTGAGTTCCCTGAGACTGTGGCTAATTCAAAATTAAAAGGCTGTGAACTGAAAATGAGCATGCAGTGAAGGAAAAAAATTTGATTCCTAAAACAGGTGGCATATGGACATATTACAAGAAAGCCATTGATTTCTAGATTTAATTTGGTTTGGCTGGGGGGGGGGTGTATAATTTTAGTTTTGTATACAGAGTGGAATCTGTAATGATTTCTATTCCCTTGCAAAGGTAGTCTGAACTCTTCTCCAAAACACATGCTAAACTGTGAAGGTTAAGATTTATTTTATCCTGATCATTTACCACTGAAATGGGAAAGGGCAATCTACTGCCCCTTCCTTTTTAAGATTTAAAATGCCAGTTCTAAAATGTATGTGTTCTTCACTGCTTTCGATGTGGTAACTCCAAGAGTAAGGCATCACTTAACACAACCAGCAGATGCAAGGTCCATCCTTGCAAGAATTACCTAGCAAGCCTAACGATTCTCTCAGCCCTGGAGTCCTGCAACTGAAAGCCACCTTTCCTTCTTGAACACAACAGATGTTCAAAGCTCTAGGGAAGCCCTGTTCAGAGGCAGGTCCCTTGTGCCAGGCATCACCAGCGCTTGTTTTCTCACTGCCTTGCAGGGACTGGTCAGTTCTCAGCCCATTGACACTGGGGCAGTGCAGTGATGGCAATGACAGTTCAAGGAGAGGCTCTTTATGAAAGACTCTGTGTTGCTTGTTGAAACATGAGGTGCCCGAGTGGGGTTATTAAATCACTGAGGCTGCAGCACCAACAGAAAAATGTGTACCTGTGTTAAGATTTCACTGCACAAGCTAAAAATCTTTCTCTGTTAGTTGAAAGTCTTCTTGTCTGTGGTTGCAGGGAACTGAGGCAAGGAAGCAAAAAGAGCAGATGGGAGGATCCTTGCTGCCTCAGGAGGAAAGCAAGCCACAGTATTGAAATTCTAATATCATTTATCCAGTTGTCAGGGCCCAGGGATGCAGGACACATGCTTTAAAGGACCACCTTCCACTCGACCCTAGTAGCACCATACAACATCAAGTCAAAGAAGATACCATGAGGGAATGTGTTGATTCTCATCCTTTGATGAAGATTGAGGTGCTGGCATGAGCTGTGTCTCCCATGGGGTGAAATTGCCCAGGTGATAGGGGCCTTAGGGGAAAGCATGGCACATGCAACTGCAGTAGTCACCCAGAGAGCCATCTGGTCTCAAAGACAATAAAAACAAATGCTGCCAGAAGACAAGCAAAACAAAGCTGGCGTTAAGCAACTGGGTGAACCAGAACATAGAAAATTAATTTAGGAAGCTGTCATCGTAATGCTATTAGACTCTGGGCTGGATTAGGAGAAATGGTTCCTGGCTTGGTTACGCAATGTAGCAGTGAAGTCCATTGCTTCCACAGGCACTCTGATGGCTTTCAAGTCACAACAGCATTTAATCTGTACAGGGTTTTTTCTATTCTGGATTTTCATTTGGTGCTGAAGGTAGTCTCTAGCTGACAGTGAGAACTGGTGGGTAGGAATGGGAAGGATGGATTCCCTCCTGGTCCCAGTGAGCTTTCAAAGTGAGGACAAGTCTCCTCCATGGTGACTAGTTGTTCTGTGTTCTCCAGCCTAGGGTCCGGGTCTTTCTTGAGCTCTGGAAGTATCTGATAGCACAGCATACCCTAAATCTATATGGACCTGATCCTGAGCTGCATCTCAACACAGGGCACCTCCAAATTGGTTTGAAGCGTTGGCAGCTGTCCATAGCGAAGACAGAGCAGGCAGTGTCTCCAGACCCCAGCACTGCAGCTGAGATGACACGAGCAGGAGTGGATGCAAGCCCAGCTCCAGGAGTGTGTAACACACACAGAGGGTGGGTAGAGGGGGTGCCTGGGTTAGATACAGTTCATTTTCCCAGGGTCACCCTCTGTCAGGTTGGAGATCAGCTGTGGGTTGTTGATGGAACTGTAGGAAGTATCCACCAGTGGAGTGGGAGGTGGTAGTGGGGCAGATGCCCTGTTGCTACCCATCCCTTTGCACCTGGCTTTGAGTATCATTTTCTGTCTCAAGTTTCTAAACCCAGTCATGTGTCCCTGCCAAATACCAAACTGAGTTTTACTCCTCTTTTGCTCCTGTGACCCCCAGACCTTTGAGATTTGGTGGTTTTGCAGCGAGCAAGACAACAAGCAGAAGTAAACTTGATGGTACTGGTAGAAAAGAAGAACTCCAGCCCAGCAGAAATAACTCAAAGTATTCCAGAGTATGTTGCAATTTCGTTGCCTTTCTATAGGAGGGCCTAGAAGAGCAGGAGATACCAGGTGTGGTCTCAGGAGCTGTATTGTGGTTGAAGAAATCTGCTCTGCCTATGTCTGGAAATAGTGTTCATGGGTCTCAGCTGAAGTTTAAATGACTCCTCTGTGGAACAGACAGCTGCCTCCCATGTGCCTGGAAGGACCTCAATCTAAGTAGAGAGTTTGGTCTTGTTTTACAAAGTAGATCACTTGAAGAAAACGTTTTAAAGTACAAAGGTCTTACCAACTGATATACAGAAAAGCGACGAATCCTAAAAGGACCAATCCCTTCTTCTTTGCCGGGTAACGGTGCGGCGTGGCGAGGATTTCCAGGAGAGCAAATGGCAACACAGCCGTGTGCTGAGGAGGAAAACAGAGCCTGTCACTGGCTGGCCACAGTGCCTCACCTCTGGTCATTGCTGATCACAAAGCCCAAGAGTCAGCTTGTGGGCAAAGGTTATTTAACAATACTGAATGTAATTGTATGCAAATGCACACATTTAATTTATTTTTTTAAATAGTGAAGAAGTACCCCTGCTGTAATGAGAATAGAATTTTCCTGTACTGGAACAAAGCCCACCTTTCAAACAATCTGCATCACTCTATGATAGGGGAGTTTTCTTTTTACTTTTTATGATGCAATACATTTTTTTGTAATTCCCATTACAATATAAAGGGTAGTGAATTCTGCCTGTGTTTGAGGATGACAGAGGTCTCCTCCGTGAACTCATTAAGCAATTGCTGAATTGTCTTCATGTTTTCTTCAGGTTATTATTGTATTTTGTACATTATTATTGCTTATTTACTCCAGTGCAATTGTTGCATGTTGTGCTTCTCTTTGTAAACTGAAAAACATGGTGGTAAACATAGAGTGGACTTAAGTTACCTGTGATCCAAGACAATGAAGGCACTTCATATAAGCTTAACCAAGAGTTAGTAAAGAGTTATCTTGCTGGAGTAGCTTCTTCTCTCCCTTCCCACCCCACCCCCAAGAGTTGGAATTGTATTTAATAGCTTCAGTTTCAAGCATTTCTATGATGAAGACTGTCTGAGCATGGAGGACTTTCAGCACAGGGTAGGCAGCTTGGTGGCACTGACTGTTTTGTCGTGAGGAGACGCCTCCAGGAGGAATGCTCATTATATTGGGAGCACAGCAGAACTTCTTCAAGGCTCCCCTGTTAAACAGGCAACCCAGGGCTCTTGGGATGCCAAACCCTTATCATCTTAACTGATAATAATTTGTTGGGGTGAAATTTCCCTACTAGGAGTTTTGTAATATTGCCTGTGCAAGCAGGTGACAGTTTTAAGTTGAAACACTGAGGACAGAAAGCCTAAACAATGCTGGGGAACAACATAGCAGAAACAGTCAATGAGGTGCAGTGGAAGAAAACTGTAGCAACAATTGTAGCTGACAAATTGGTTAAATTCCTAACAATTAAGCAATTAAGCAAATAGATTCACAGGTAAATGAGGAAAGGGGGAGAGGAGGATGGCAGCAGAGAAGGATAGACTAACTTAAAAAGAGTAAGATAGAAAAGAAAACCAAAGAACACCAAACATAATGATTTCTTTTCCTCCCTAAAGGCACAACCTGCTGGGTGTATGGTATAAAGTTTCCTCTTGTCCAGAGGAATTGGTTCTGTTACCTTCAGTGCACACAATTGTCAGAAGCTGTGCAGAGCACCTGGTAGGGTAGTATGGTGCCAAAGTTTTATTGACGTGCATTTGTAGTAGGAGTTGCCACAAAGACACATTAAGTTATTTAAATTCACACTGAGCTACATACATCATGCATTTAAAACATTCTTTACCTGGTTGTTAAGTGGCAGACATCCATTTTTGCCTGCTGCTGCCAAGCGACAGCTCGCAGGAAGCTACACGTCCTCCTTCAGGCCCCCAGCGCAACCCCAGGAGTTGCTATTTGTGCCTGGCTGCTCTACTACCAAAATAACCCTTCCATCTCCGTTACCACTTTAGAGAAAGGAGATAGAAAAGAGGTATTTGATGTTTTGGCTCCTCTTATTCGTTGGCAGAGATTTTCTCTGTTCTGTTCCAGCTCTACAGCCTGCTTGGTTGATAGCAGAGGTCCGGTTATATCAGGAAAAGTGATTCCTGGATTAATTTAACCAGAAAAATGTCTTTGGTGCACACAGTTTTCATATAGAATCCATGTAAATATCTTCCCATCAAAAACCTATGTGTTAAGCTGCTTCTAGAATAATTTTTTTTTAAACTTAATTTTCCATAGATGGTCTATAGTTTGTCTTCAAATAAAAACAAACCACCCGTGCAAGACAGAAGCGATTGAAAACTTGTGCCTTGTCCTCACCATCAGCCTTCAGCATTTTGCAGTGGATTTATCCATTATGAAAAGTTAGATACAGGTCCTGGTTTTCATCTGACATCCAATGGGCAATAAAATTCCCTTGGGACATATAAAATGTCCTTGCTAGTCAATTAATTTAAACACTTCTAGCAGCTATAAGCTGGTTGTTCCAGCTGTATCATTGCTGTGTTAAGAGGAATTTAGTAGGAGGGACCTGGTGAAATAATTCTTTGTTGAAGTGAACAGTGTTTAGGTGGGGGTTGTTTTATATACTTCAAGGGGTTTGGGGCTTTTTGTTCTCAGAGTGAATGCTAAATAGGTACAAGTCAGCAGTATATTGCTGCTTTAATAGAAAAAGTATGTGCCATTCAGGGATGGTATTAAAAGGAATACTGCGTGTAGGAGAGACATGGCAAGTATCTATTCTGCTCTGCTTGAATTGATGAGTTTTTGGCTGGTACTCTGATTTAGGACACCTCATTTTGACAAGTGTAGATAATTTGGAGTGTGTCCAGAAGAAGACGGTACAAACATTGGGAAAGTAGGAACGGGAAAGCAGTCCAGAGGCAGGAGTAATTTAGAATAGTGTCCTGGTTTCAGCATGGTCCTCAGCTCTCGGCTGGGGCAAAACCATGACAAATAGACTAGATGATTTGAGTTGGAAGGGGACCTACAATGATCACCCAGTCCAATTCCCTGACCACTTCAGGGCTGACCAAAGGATAAAGCATGGTATTGAGGTCATTGTCCAAATGCCTCTTCAACACTGACAGGCTTGGGGATGAATCACATCAGGCCCTGTGGACATTCAGCCTGCCCTTTACAATTTTGGTGTCCACAAATGGGAAGTCACTGTCCCAACACTTGTGGTCTTTCAACTCAGGGGACCAGGCAGCCCCTGAAAATCATGAATGAATGTGTTGCTTTTACAGAGAACAGGAAAATGAGAGAGGTTTCAAAGGCTTGAGAGGTTGATACAACAATGATGTAATGGTCAAGTGCTCCATGTCCATTGCAGGTGGGACCAAGGGCACTTGCCTCAGTTTTTCTCAAGAGAGATTTAGCTTTGTACTGAGAAATCTATCACAAGGGCAAGCAGGGGACTGAGCACCTAGGGAAGCTGGGCAAGCATTTTACAGGAGAAGCTAACCAAGAAGTGGAGTGTGATTCTGCCAAGCAGCCTCTGGCCATCTGTGACCTAGCCTCGGTTTTCCTCAGACTCAGCAAGCTACCTAGCTACCAAGGGCCATGCAGACTGCAGAGCTGGTGCGAATGCAAGTCTCCAGAAGCAGGGGTTGAAAGCACCGAGAAATGGGGCCTCTCCCCTTATGGGAGCAAGGTATCATGGCTAAGACCACCAATATTTCTACTCAGCCAACTTCTCTTTCTCGGTTCATACAGCTTTGTGCTGCCTAACAGTATGTGGATCCCACAGGAAAGGGGGAAGAGGAGAGAAGAGCAGAGCTTTGCATCTCATTTACAATTTCTGATTTGCCTCATGGCAGTGAGTGACACCATGCTGGATGATGGCAGCAGGCACCCTGCAGCAGCACACTAACAATGTGAGGACAGCATGAAACGGTCACAAGGAGCAACAAGCTGGGGGAGGCAAAGGGGAGCCCACAGCTCCAATGCAGGCTTTGATATCATGGATGAGTAGAAACTGGTAGTGATTGTGAAAGACGTTTGGGAGCTGCTCTTTTTATTTATTCTGTGTGGACTTAGAAAATGCTGATTTGCTTAACTAGTCATTTTTTGGCGGACTCTCCTACTTATGGAGGAGTTAGATATAATACTCAGGGGCACATAAATCAAAAATAGTTTGAAAGTCACTGGCAAAGCTGAAAATTTGGCTGCTTTTGGAAATAACCAAGAGTCTAGTGGAAGGGGTAGGCTCAAATTTCTTCTCTACCTGATTCATGCAGGCTTGAAGCTGAGCTTCCCACTCCCTGGAAGTGTGCTTCTACCTCCAAGAGCAGCAAAAGCATTCAGGATTGGGGCTGCCTCTTGTTTTGTGAACAAGTTCTTAAAGGTCTTGATTCTATCCTGATTTGGAAAAAGAAGAAAGGACTTATTTTTCTTTTGTTGTGGCATAGGAAAGCTGCTTTCTTCCCAAGTCCTGTAGTGACGCTGGCACATGACTTAAAGCATGTGCTGTCTCTTCTGTATGCATAATTACATCATCTTAAAAATATTTTGCCATATGATAATCCAATGCTATTTATTAAAAGACTGTTAGCTCTTTCCTAGTTAGAATCACTGTATATTAACTAGACATGCTTTTTATAGGGCCATTTAAACTTGCCATGTGAAGGCGTTCTTGAGACAGATTTCTACAACAGTTCTCACCTACTTCATGTACCTGCAGGATGAAAATTTTTTGGTTCAGCATTTTTTGGCTATAATGCTTGTTCCTCCCACCCCCAGCTTCTTTATTACGTACACATACCCCCTAGGCCCCATAAATATGTGGGAAGGAAAGCTTCCCACAGCACTTGTGCTGTCCTAGAATCTGCTGGTGACTTCATGCATTTCTGCTGAGCCCAGTTTGCCTACTAACAGTAGGTGGAATTTCTTACAAATACCTGTTGTAGTTTTGCATGGCTGGGTTCTGGTGGAGAAGAGGTGCTGCAGGGGTGACTTCTGCAAGAAGCAGCCAGAAGCTCTCTGCAGGCCCAAGAGCAAAAACACCAGCCGGCTCAAGGCCGAAGTCACTGCTGATTGAGGCCGAGCCCATCAGCGATGGTCACAGCGCCTCTGGGAATCTCTTTTAGGAGAAAAAAAATGCAAGCAGCTGCTTTTTGCCACCAGAGAAGGGAGTGAGAAGATGTAAGGAGCTGTGCAGATACCAAGGAAAGGGAAGGGGAAGGATGGGGAGGAGGCGCCCCAGGTGCCAGAGAGAAAGATGCCCCTGCAGCCCGTGGAGAACCCATAGTGGAGCAGGTGTCACCCCACAGCCCATGGAAAAGGCCAAGACCCAACCTGCAGCCCCTGGAGAGGCCCCACACTGGAGCAGGTGGAGATATACAGAAGATAGTGACCCACGTTGGAGCAAGCCCCTGCCAGCACTTGCAGCCCGTGGAGAGAGGAACACACAGAGATGAGCAAGAGAGAGACCAACACCAGAGCAGGTTTTCTGGTGACTCCATGAAGGACCAGGCTGGAGCAGCCTGGGCCTGAGAGACTGAGAGACATTGTATCACTTATGACTGCACCCCATAGAAGTGACCCACGCTGGGGCAGCTGATGAAGAGCTGAAGCCCCGTGGGAAAGGACTGTCTCCCGTGGGTGGGACCCCGCAGTGCAGCAGGGGAGGGGTGTGTGGAATGCCCCCCCATCCCCTCCCTGCTAAGAAAGAAACCAACTTGTGAGGAGCTGACCGAAACCCCCATTCCCCCATTCCCTACCCCTCCCTGTGCTACAATGGAGCAGGGGGAAGAAGGGAGCCAAATCCTGACTAAAGTTCAATCAGCTAGGAAGGGAGGGGTTGGGGGAGATGCTTTAAGATCTGGTTGTACTTATTATCTGACTCTGGTTTCACTGTGTGTGTAGTGTAGTGTAATAAATTAGGGAGTTTTCTTTATTCTGTCTTGAGTCTGCTTTGCCCATGACACTAATGGCAGAATGGTCTCTCCCTGTCCTTATCTCGACTCCTGAGCCTCTCAATATCTATTTTCTCCCCTGTCCAGCTGAAAAGGGGAGTGATAGAGCAGCTTTGGTGGGTGTCTGGCCTCCAGCCAGGGTCAAAACACCACAATAATCAAGCATGTTTACCAGAGCAGATGTGTGTTTATAGATCAGACACCAGAGGAAGGAGTGGTTGGCTAGGGGGTGCAAAGCCTGCCCTTTGCCTATGACACAGCTTTCCAAATAATTTCCCTCTCACAGCTGATAGATGTTGAATTTGGCAGCATCATTAATGATAGACCTTATACCATGGTTAATTGTATCTGCTAAAGTCTTCTCATATCCTTCTCAAAAAAACCCCCCAAAAACTAAACAAAAAAACCCCCACAAAAAACCCCAAAACAAAACAAAAAACAAAAAAAAAGTATTTTATCATTTGAGTTATTTTTTCCATAGGTCGCTAGTGCATAGGCATTGCATATACTTTCAACCCTATTTAGCTGAGCTTTGTATCTGTAAGCTGATGTATGTCTGAAGAGTGCAGTGTTTCTATGGGGCCAAATTCAAATATACAGTTTTGCCTCTTGCTTTATGGAAAACTTAATAATTAAGCTCAGATTGACACAGATCAAAACATTGGCAAAAATTGCTGGAAACAGTGACTCATTTTTGTATTTCAATTAGCAGTTTCTCATTTTCACATATAAACAGTGAAACTGTCAAAAATAATTATCGCAGAGGGAGAGGAAAACCTGTTTCACTCCAAGGTAAGGAAAATGGGCTAAAACAATAGCTGTGTCTACTGATCAGGCTATCAATGCACTGAACCAAATGAGGGAGCACTTTTCTCCTTTTGGCAGGGATCTTATTAGTACTTGTTTTTATGTTCTTTGAAATATTAATATATTTACTTGTCTAATAACCTCGTTGAGGAAAGCTTTTCAACTTGCAAAATTTGTAAGGGCAAAAGTACTTTGAAACGTGGGGTTTTTTATATAATTTATTTGTACAGTGGAAAGATGAAAGTTATGGGACTTTCAAAATTAGCAGAGATGTTGTGTTAACTAATCACACTTGTAATCTTAATTCTGATTCCAAACATTTGCTTTAAAAATCTTTCGTGGCTCCTTTTGGCCTTTATTATGATTTTTAACTTGGTTTTGTTTTCTTTGCTTCTTTTTCCTGTCAAACTCAGGCAAATCTGAACTAGTTATAAAAATGCAAAATTCTTTTATGTTGCTAACAAATTCTGGTATTTGAATATGGAGGAATAGTTTCTTAAACGTATGCTGAACTTTATCTGAAATATTGGCATGTTAACTCATCTCCTGTGGAGAAGACCGAAATTATAACATTCTCCTGCTCCTCTATTTATTTGTTTCCTACCCTATGCTGTATGCTTCCCAGGATACATTTCAGGTTCATGAGTTTAAACTGAGATAAATAGTCCTCTCTGGATATTATCTACACTGTTTGCTATGACCATATGGAATTTTTACTTCCCATACTTTAATTTGTGCATTTATTCAAGTTTATATCCTCATTTTGTTGTTGAGAATGTGAGTAAAAGAAAGTTTCCGAGGGCTGAGAAGACAGGGTTGGGTAGAGTTTGTGCTCAGCTGGAGGCTCCAGCCTAGGCTGAGTTTTAAGCCTGTGAATAATCTCCCCAGGGCTTCTGAGATCACTCGTATGCCTGACGCGTGCGTCGCAGTTTGACTCGGCGTGACCCCGTTTGACTCCAGAGCGAAGGAAACGATGCCTCGGTTGACCATAGCTGTTTGTTACATACCCTCTCTGCGTCTGCTTTCCATTAACATGCGAGACGGGGGATTTTTCACAAACAGTCACCACTGGCCAAGCTAAACCCTGCTGGGTACAGTTGGACAGCATCTAGAGCTTTTGAAAGCTTGCCCGTGTTGCTCCACTCAGACAAATTCCCCGCAGCTCTTGTGTGCTGACCACCGCTCGTGGCCAATACTCAGGCTCGTACCTTCTCTGTTGGCCTGTTACTGCAAAGAAAAAGTAAAAAGCCACGTCGGTGCTGCCTTATGGGGCTTATGAAGCCAGTGTTCACTCGTTGACCCCCTTGAGGTGATTACTGGGTTATTCAGCTCTGTTGGGAAATGCCCTCTTGCCTATGGAAATTGCCTTGGGTTGGATGCTTTCATAAACAATTGCAGCCCATGTTATTGGAGCATAATGAAACTAAGCGGCTTCCTGTCACCATAACCTCTATTTAGTTTTATACTGATTATAATTTTCTGAATCTCTGTATGCCCTCTCCTTTCTTGGTTTCATTTTGGAGCAAATTCCCTCTTTTGATTAATTTTCTTATGATACTGCCTTCAAAGGCCTCCTCTAAAATTTTCTTTCGCAATCCACCCTTACACATTTTTCTTCCTCTCTTTTATTTTTCGGGGTGGGAGGGGTTTAACAGTTATTGCTCGCTTTATTTCTTTAACTAGTGCATTGACATATTAAGTTAAAGAAAGAATCCTCTCTTAGAGTTCCTACCTGTCTTTTATACTCTCAGCCACCAGTGCATTTCCAGGGAACCACAGATTTATTTTATGGATGGAGCAGGAGGCAGAAGGAGTCCTGTTACTGAGCAGGTGTGATGACAAATTAGTTGGGAAGCCATTGCTCAATTTAACTCCAGCAGCACTCCTCTCTGAGCTGTCAGCTGCTATCTGTTTCTGCCCTTTCCAGGTCTGTTCATGCTCATCTGAAAAGCAACAATCTTAAAATCTTTTTTCCCTGCTTTTCTAGGACATGGAGGTAGTTGGGGAGTGCTATTGTGAAACATAGGACCAATTGTATGATCAAAGGTAAAAGAGCTTCAGGGAGAACATTTCCTGCAAACAGACATGCATTTTTTGGAAATAAGGCCCTGGCTGAATATCCCATTGCTTACTAGCAAATGTTTTGTCTCCCCATCAATGCCAGAATTGTAATTGCATTTCTCCCTGACATTAGATACTGAGACTAAGAAACTGAGGTTACACTGCAGCTGGAAGCTGACATGAGACTGAAGTGACACATCCTTCAGTGTGGAATATTTGTCTCCAGCTGTTCCTTCACGGGGTGCGTTACAGAGGCTGCACCTGTGCACACTGGGGTCGCAGCAGCCCAGAAGGATTCGCTGGTCTAACACTTGTCTGTGAAACACACACTTTCAGCCTGAGGAAATGGGCTTATGTCAACAAAAGTGGAAATTTAAAAAAACCCAAATCCTAAACCAGTGTGGTGCTGGGAAAAGCTAAGCGTCTTTGCTCCTAAATGTGTGGGGTGATTAATTTCACGTGCCACATCCCTTACACACATGCACACACACCTTCTTTATCTTCTTTGCCAAAAGCTGAATATAAATGGAAACTTACGAATGTCCAGATTTGCCAGACATCTTAAAAATGAGGTAGTATGAAATGCAAACAAATTTAAATGTTTCTTTCTTGTGTGACTATGCAAGTACTATTAAACATGATAATTGTAAATATTATAATACCAATGGCAAGGAGAATATTTGAGATGGGCAAAGATGAACGTGAGGTGGATCTTGTGCAAGAGTCCAGTCAGAGTGGCCTGGACCAGCAGCTCGTGCTCCACTCATTGATTTTGCACCCCTTGGTTGGTTAGTATTGCAACAGCTTTCTTAAATAGCTGTAGGAAGGTTTAATCCTTTGCATAGATTTCCATCACATAGAAGTAAGAGTAATTTGTATTTGTATCACTTACTTTCTTTTCCAGGTGGGATTAAATCCTACTGATCAACAATAACATTTCTGTTGATGTAGCTAGGGAAGGTTTAGTTAGGTGGTTCTAACACAGGCAGCTTGTAGGTATCAAGAAGCTCCAAGATGAGAGGGGACATGGTGAGTCTTGCTGCTATACTTACTGTCAGGGTACAGTTGCTTGCTTCACTTTCAATTGAAGGAATTCCTTTCAATTGAAGGAAAATTACTTGTATGCACCCAGGTTGCTCTTTCACTCCCCTGTATTTTCATTTTATATCCTGATACTGCTTGGCTACTCTTCATCGGGGCAAAGTGTGAAGGAACTTGAGAGGCTCAAGTCATATGGGATCTGTTGTCATCCTTGCTTAAAGTCTGCCACGTAAGTAACCTTTCTTCTGTGTCTCTACTTACCACCTCCCTTTGTTCCTGGTTACTTAGTTTATATGATCTTCTGAACGCCTGCAGTTCGTAACTGTGTGTCAGTAAAGTGCCTGGGACACTGAAGTGATGGGTTTTGTCAAGGCGAGAGGGTAATATGGCAAAAGAATAAATTAGGAATCTTTAGGACAGTTAAACTAAACTTAGCAAGAAACCAGGAAAAAAAGAAAATTGTGCTTTTTACAAAAGAATTTGCCTTTCATGAGAATTGTGCCTTGCAGACTGAGAATACAAACCTCTTTTCCAAAAAGACAATTGTACCATTACAATTTTTGTGAGGGCATCTGGCCAATGTTGATGTGTATCTTTTCTTTTGTTATAGATTAAAACATTTCTGCGTGATCTCTTCTGACCCACCATAGCCCCTTTTTGTTTAGCTTTCAATTCTGTCAGCCCCTTCAAAATATAGTATTCCCCTATGCTGCCATTAAGTTGAATAATACATGCATGTATGATTTAATCCAAGCTGTCTCCAGCAGTTAGTCGCCTTCTGGAGAGTATCCAGATGTTGCTTGAAAAGAGATGACTGGGGAAGAAAGAAACAATTTCACTTGACAAATTGGGCAGTGTATCTTTTTCCTCAGCCATCTACCACTTTAAAAATCTTGTTCCAATACAGTAATTGTGCTTGAGATGTAAGTAGTTTGGTTGGGTGGTTTTCTCATCCATGAAGCTCAAACTTTGTATAAAGATGGTAAAACACAATTATCTCAGACAAAGAGAAGTGGAAACTGAGGCGCAGGCCTTGGGTTAAACTCAGTAGAAAAGCAAAGAGAGAAGCCTGGGTAGTCTGGACTATTTGGTCTTCTTCAGATATTAGCAAGACTGCATTCTGCATTAGCTATTCTTTCCTCAAAGCAGAAAATGTTCAGGCTCAGTGTGCCAAAAAATGCCTTAAATGTAGTGTGCTTCATACCACCCTGAGCTACCAGGTGGGCAATGATGCTTTCCCACTGTAAGAGCAGTAAATGTGAGAAAAATAAATGGCTAGTTCATCTTTGCAAGGAAGGTGCTGCAGCATCACTGCAAACTCAAGGAGCTTGGTATTCCTGAAGTGTTTTTGCATGATTTTTTTTTTTAAAGTTCACTCTTCAGTTATGTAACATATGCTTTCCCTATTTACAATGTTAAAATAGACTGAGATTTTTTTAAAAAAAACCAACCTCCCACTTCAAATGATATGGCACTGACATATACACTGATACACCGATGTCTTTTCCCACCAAAGCCAGCGAGATGCTGTCTCAATCTGCCATGAAATGTCTGCAGTCTCAGGGCCATAAAGTATAGCAATGTGCAAGGAAATGAACCCAAAGCGTCTGTTTGGCAATGAGAGCTTGGAGACTGTCCCTTAAAGTGTCAGTAGCTCCCTGGATCTTCCTAGAGTTCCCAGCAGATATTTTGGGTTGGAAGAAAGAAATGCCCCAGCTAAGCCTGAAGGCACCTGTTGGGAGGTGTCCCAAAACGTGTAGGGATTGTCTGTAGTGGGGATCTATCTACTCTGGTGGCAGATGTTTTACACTCGATAATGACTGGAAGGAAAATTTCCCACCCAGGAACTGTTAAATGCAAGATGTCTGCAGTGTATTAAGAGCTTTAGAAATAAAATACTAGATTGTGATAGAGGTTTGCTTTATGTGAAGTTTCTCTCTCGTCAAAATAATTTTGAGGAAGAATTGTTTTCCTTTTTTAACACCTGTTTTTGACATTCCTGAAGTGGAAAAGCTTTTTGTTGTTGTCAGAATGACGCTGTTATGAAATGTAGATGTAGGTAGGGTAAGAAAGAAGTTATAACGAATACATTTGAGGGATTTCTGCAAAGAGTTCTTGCACATGAAATAAAAAAGTACATTCTAGCACCTCTCAGCCTTCCCATGTCATAAACAAATGTGGAAATGGAAAGGGCAAATTCTCAGCTGTGTGCTGGGATTAAAACAAGTGGCAAAGCCCATCTCCTTCCCAGCTCCATCCTGCGCCCTCCCCTTCCCTGCACCCCCACTACTGTGAAGAATTTAAACTTCACCCAGTCACCCATACCAAATCCCAGACCTGAAACCAGTGTAATGCTGAGCACACAAGGGATCTTTCTTTTTCAGTAGACGATGGTTTCGAGAGAGTGGTCCCTGTTTGTGTCCGCAGGGAGGTCTGGACTGACACGTAAGGGCCCCGGTGGAGAAGGACTGGTGGGCAGAGAGCGAGTGATAAGGTTAAAAGTGCAGGATGGCTGCAGTTCTGCCACTGGGGTATCAGGGGTGCGGACGTGCCTCGGTGCCTTTGGGTTCCCGGCACACGGGTCTGAAAACACAGATCTAAACCAAGCGGATGCTGAAAACCTTCAGCGAGTGTCTCCAGCCGCGAGCATTTACCTTCAGCTGCCACAGCGGGCTGCGAAGCCCCGTACTTAAGAAATGAAGTCTGGGGAGAAATGAGTCTTCTGTGCAATTATTTCATACTTTCTGGCTTCTCTGATTCAGTCTAGCGCTGAACCTCTCCCTTCTCTCCCCCTTCCCATCAGCCCCACGAGGCCTCCATGACCTTACAATCCACCCACGGTTTCCATGTTACTGTCAGCCTCCTTACACTTGACTGATGAGAAATATGTGCTTCTTCAACACATCATAAAAACAGCCAGAGCAAATGAAGGAGAAATCTGGAAAGTATTTATAGAAAATCTGTAAACAATCATTGCAATTCAGCTATTCAAAGCTGTGCACACATTAGCTTATTAGCTGCTGAGCTGTCAGATGTTCTTTGGTTCTTTCACCTTTTCGAAAAATTAAGAACTGCTTTGTTATACTCCCACCCATTTTGTATTTCATAGGCTTCTGTTTGCAGAAACAATTTCTTTTTTCAGCTACAATAACCAAGAAAAGATTTCTTCTTTTTTTTTTTCCCCTCCCTATGACTACACATCATGTCATGGACCTCGGAGGTTCGACAAGCACCAGTTCCCTGACATTCCTTTTGCACTGAAAGGCTTCCTGAGGTGACTTCAGGCACACACATCTGTTTGTTTGCTGTGTACAGCTCAGCATCAGATACAGGTAAGGAGGAAAGAAGAAGCTGTGAAAGTCTTCTGGAAAGTGACACAATGCAACGGTGGGACGTGCACAGCAATGTCTCTCTGCCAGAGGCATGAGTGTTTCTTACTCACCATAGCGTGATTTAACCAGAGAGGGATGACTCCATCAAGGCTTCTGGGATAAACCAGCTCTCGATTGTAGGTATACAGTATCCAAAAGGATATAGACACAAACTGGAAGCAAAATACAAAATGAAAGAAATTTCAAAATGAAAGACAAACATAATTGATGTGATTTGGCTACTGCTTTCATTTCTGAGAAGGCAAAATGGTGATATTGCCAGATGTACATATCATGTATCTAACATGTTACAACATAACAAAAGGTATTTACTCTGAGGTGCAGTGTTCTGTGTTGATACTGCGAGAGAAACATCCTTTCTAAACTACAACATTGATATTTTCTGTGAAATCCCAGATTAGCTTTAAATTTATATATTTATTTTTTAAATTTTATTTTCCCTTTGCAGATGGGATCTTTTGATGGTCCAGAAGTTCTCCTTGAGGGATTGTCTGTCAAGCCACAGAATTTGTTCTTGGTAAGGCAGTTCACCTAAAACTCACCTTATCTTCATGATTCATAAGCCTAATTCCTGAACTGCAGGTGCAAGCTGCACTGCAGGCACCCATTTTTATCCCAACAGAGGAGGATTTACAGTGGGAGAACTTAACTGGAGGAGTTGAACCCTGCTGTTGGTTACTGATGCCTGAAAGCTGATTTGCCATTTTTCTTCCCCTGACTTTGTATTTGAGCAAACTTTTTGCCTGGGGTTAGAAAGCAGGGGTGTGAGATGATGGAAGAAGGAGACTAACCCGTGCCTCTGTCCTGCGGGCATGGTGAGGATGCTGGGGGCGGGGGCAATATGACAGCAGCATCATGAATACTGTTGTACAAGGAAGCTAAATTAGCCTGTCTCTCTGCCTCCATCCCTGGCAGGATGTTTTTAGAGAGCTAACTTGATGGATTGCTTGTGGGGCAGATTTAAGCTGTATTTCTTTGAGATTCAGAGGCGGCTACAGACTTTGCTCATGCAGAGCAGTATCTACACACATAACCTGTCGGTTCCTGTCCAACCCACAGCAGCAGACAAACAGCATTTCGATAAACACCATCGTCTGTGAGGGAGTAGGTGGTCAGTGGTCAATCTGATATTGGCTATGACTATAGTTATTGTCCTGTGAATCTGTGTCTTTCCAGCACTTATTTAAAGGCGCACTGGAGTCAGAGAAGGAGATGTGAGGTTTTGCTGCCTCTTAGGTACCCTCTCACATCCTCCTGGCCCGTGCTGCCCTTTAGAGAAATGCCTTAAGTTGATAAATCCATAGCTATTTGGACCATGAGATTAACAGAGAGGTTACACTCCATTCACCCTTTGGGGTCAATCCGTGTTTGCTCAGGGACAGCAACCCTGAAGTTTGTGCAAGAGGCTTTGCTTTCAGCCATGACAGGCTCAGCACCTCTTCTAAACAGTCCAAATCCATATTCAAATGGTAAAAGGAAGCCTACAGTTCATATCTACTTTATACACGCACGTGTTGCGCTATACACCCCTAATCATTTATGCAAACAACATTATGACATAGAGAGCTTACTTACTGTGGACACTGGGAAAGCCAGGACACTGAAAAGAAGGTCTCTGCTGGAAATTATGCACTTAGCACATCGCAGTTTCTTAATTAGTCTCAACACATCAGCCAGGAAGGACACCCCATAGAAGACAGCCTGCAAAACCTAAAGTAATTACACCTAATGAGGGAAACTCATCCAGCTTTAATTAGCACGTTCCTCAATGAACTCTGTTCTTGCTCTTCAGGGAGCTGTTTTGTTCGCGAGCTGCTGCGAGCCCGCGTGAGGGAAATAGCTGTTGGCTAAATCTTTTTTTTGCTAACTTAAACCGATTAAATAAAGTTGTTCAGGAGATGATAACTTTAACAGCATCTCATTTAACAGACCAAACAGAGGTGTGTGGTGTGACTTGGAAGGACATGTTGAAAGCCAGCTCCTGCACACTGCTTACGCTAATCGCTACGTTCAGAGTACCTGAGCACGAGAGAACAGAATATGCCAGGAAACATTTCCTGTAAGGCAACTGCTAGGTAGTTTCTCCTATCATTTATTCAACATGGATTCCTCTTACCAGGGACTGGTGGTGCAGCTGATTTTTGTGTCAAGTAGCTCAAAATGCTCAAACATGAGAATTAGGTGCCATAGTTTCCAAAACCAGAACCTCTTTTGCTGAACTCGGATTCAGAAAAGGATTTTGAATGTGTAGAAGCAGAGATCCAGACTTCAATAACTAAAGCTGAGTAAGTCAAACTATTTATAACAGATTAATTTTGGAGTTGGGGAGGGTGGTGGTGGTGGTGTTTGGGGTTTTCTCTTTCTTTGGGTATTTTTGAAGAAGGTGCTAGGAGGATTTTGTAAAGAATTAGTTCAGCATGCTGTGACAAAGCAGAATTCCCCAAATCGTGTATGAAATTGTCGGAATAGTGTGGTTTAAGCCAATAATGCTTTACTGATTGCTTTCTTTTCTCTCCTAACACGACACAGCGGATCAAGCTGAAGCAGATTTGTCAGACACACAAAAGCAAACCCCAGCAGAAAAATACTTCCCCTGCTGCCTTCCGTTCAGCACACAGTCTAGTTCTGTTCTGCTAACTTATGGGGTGTCCTCTTGTTTTTAAGGCTAGGTTGTCCCAGAGTGATGCAATATGGGAAATTCACCCCGCTGCAATCGCTGGAGCCACTAGGGATGCTTAAATGGAAAAACTCAGTGTTACAGCTCTTGGGATGAGATCCTTTTGCCATGATCTTACTCTGAATCAGATATTTATTTAGAGCAAAGTGTCTGAAGTTGTGGCCAGTTACTTCATCAGTTTCTGAGGGAACTGAGATGGGTGGTGCTTGGGAGGGGGCAGAATTAGTGCAATGCTTTTCCATCAGAAATTCCTCTATTATCAAAATATCTGAGGGAAGGAGGGGACTATGATTTCATCATGCCTATTGTCAAACCGAGTCTTCCTGGGGAGCAAAATGACCATAGTTTCCATGACCAAAGTCCCTGTGGTTAGTTACCTCCAGCCATGCCTGTCCATTTTGTGCCTTCCCAGCAGAGGGAAAAGCTGCATCCTTCCTTCCCTACCCTTTCTGTTGTCCAGATGGCTGCCGTAGTAGATTGCAGCCAGTGTCCCCCTTCCCTGCACAGACCCACAGCGGTGGAGGTACGGTGGTGCTGATACAGGCTGGGTGACTGGCCCTGGGTCACTCAAGACAAGGTATCAGACCTTGTGCCCTACCCAGCTCAGCTGCAAAAGCCCCATGTTTCCCCTCAAGAGCATGGGGCGAGCAGCCACATTTTTAGATTAAAAAAAACCCAGTGGAGTGGTTTCTTCAGACCCCACATGTGGTTTTATTCAATTCTGAGGCACCCAAACAGGCTCCTTTTAAACGTGGGTTGGTTTCCCCCTCCCCCCTTTATCACAATTATCTTCTGTAACTGCAGGCACAATTTCAGTCAGTGGGGATTCAACCCTCCAAGTCACGGACCTAGTTGAGAAAAGTCTTAATGGGGCACAGCCTACCTAAACCCAAATACATGTTCAACCCCAACATCTGCCCTAGTCCTTGGCCTCACCAGGACACCAAAACCAAGTGCTTGAAGGGCTAAGAAAATCCTGGTGACAAACAGAAGCTCTTGTTACACCCTGTAGAGTCAGCAATAACTTTCTGTAAAAAGCAAGAAAAATGAACACGAGGGTGGTGACAGTCTGGTGACACATGGTGACTAATTGCCAATAAAGCAATTAGACAGAGGCCTGGTTCCCAGAGGATGGGACTATTATTATCTTGTTCATGGTCAGCCTTACATTAATCATGAGACATGGATAGGCTTCTTCTCCCCACCCCACCCCCAATTAACTAAAACAAACATTTCTGAAAAGAAACAGTCCCAAACCAGCCACATTCTCAGTCTGGTAAGCATTCTGTCATATGTAGGGGAGGACAGCGTTATCTTCTGTAGGGAAAGTGCTTATCTGAACGTGTAACCTGACCCATGTCTCTGGCTGAACATGAAGAGGAACAACTCCTGGAGAAGTTTGAACTCTGTCTCAAGAGCTTGTTTTCACGCTGCTCATAGCTCTACCCCTGTCTGTTGCTGTGGGTTCAAAGGGGTTTTGGTCAGTTTGCGATCACCTTGTATTTTCAGTAGCAATGGAATAATAGACAAGGAGTTTCCAAGCCAGGAAACTGAACCTAGCTAGAAGCATTCCCAGCATTTCAGTAATGCTTAGGCTATGGGGATGCACTTGGAGTCAGAGCTCCAAACCTGTGCTCTTCCAGGTTTATCCCTGTAAGAAAGGTGCATCCAAACCTCGCAGCTCTTCACTAGTGGAAAAATGTTAACATTAAAAAAAAATAATTACATGAAACCATCAAATTATTCCAGATGTCCTGTGAATTGCCCAAACAGCAGCAGCGCTGGCGCTCACAAATGCATTGCAGCCACTCGTGGCGTATAAATCCACTCGCTCTAAATAAAGAGGATCCCCTAAAGTATTCCCACATGAGCAGAAGGAAGACTGGAAGCATTCAGAAAGCTAACCATTAGCCCAAAGAAGAGAATATGGATATGATTATCTCTGTTGGAGAGATGCTGCTTTCTTCTCTAGACTCCACAGAGCTCCATCGTGCTAGGTTCTGTAGAAACGCTTAATTTGGCCAGATCGATTTTCCAAACTGAGAGTCCTAGTGACAAAGGCAAGCCTTAATTTTTAATCTGCTGCAGCGACCAAAAGGGGTGTTTCTGTTTAACTAACCTGACATGATTTACTTTCATGTATAAGATCTCACCATATGTGTACATTGAAGTCTCCAACTGGTACAAATAAAGTCAGGCTCCAAGCTCTGCCCTTAAGGGAAGATAAATTCAGTATTTCAAGTCGGCTTTGAGGCATAACCATCAACATTTAGTGTAGACATGCATCCATTCACATGATAACAACCTGGAAAATATGTATACTAAATACTGGGTCTATTTAGAAATAAATAAAAGAACAGCTTTCAGGAGTATTGAAAATATTTCAGTTATGAGGGACAAAAGCACAAGGGGGAAAATGGGGCAGGAATGCAATTAATGGATTTTTTTAAAGATGTGGTGTGATCGCTGTGCAGTGATTTACTAATACATTTACAGCAGTGAGCAAATTTTTGTGAGCTCAGATATTTCAGGCAACGAGTGATTCAGCTTGTACTGTTTTGTGCAACAGACAAATGAATACAAACCCCATTTTATCTGTCATTCCTGCTTGTTCAATAATTGGTCAATGAACTCCTTTGATACAAAGCCCACTTACCTTTTTTTTTTTTTGCTGTTTTCCCCTACAAAAATATTTCCTTTCTGAATCCTGATTACTATGACCATTAGCTAGATAAATGAATCTGAAGTAGTGTCAGAGCTGTAGCTCTCCTGGGAGCGTGGGGAATTGAATGAAGTGCTAAAAGAGGGTCATATCTAGAAGAAATTCTTTCAGCATCCCTCCAGCAGAGCTAGGAGTCAAGCTGCATTCCCATCCCCTGGAAAATGTCACATTTCCCAGTATTTCCATTTCAGATCAGAGTGAGACAACCACGGCAGCTTTCTGCAGAAGAAAATTTTTAAATGCAATTCCAAAGAACTATGAGGAATTTTGAGGGGGGGGAACTTCCAAGCTAGAAGGCAGGCAATCATGGTCTGGCAGGAGACAGGCAGAAGAGCTGGACAAGCACTCTTGTGTGCCTGGCTCTGGGGGAAGGTCTCCAAGACATGGCCCAGCCCTGCCCGGCATGGCACAGCAGCTCTGCTGAACCAGCACAGCCCACTGGGAACCTTTTACCTGCTCTCCTTCCCAGGACTGCATCTCCCAACATGTGAGGCATTTCCTGGGACTGCTTCCAAAAGCACAGAAATATAACACATCAGGTGTGCCACTGATGGACGTCCCTCTGGTTGACAGTCACCTCTTGTTCTTTGATGTCCCTCAGCAGCAACAGGGAGTGGTTTAATGCCAAATCAAGGAAAAACTGTTCTAGGTCCTGTGGAGCCCCTCAGGGAGCTTCATGCACCCCTGGGGCCACGCTGTCTTCACACCCTCTCTTCCTACCTCATAGAGTGTCTCAGAAAACTTTTGCCATATAGAGGTACTCACAAACGCTGTCCAGATCAAGGGAGAAGGGAGGGCAAGAGCATTTCTCTCCCTGAGGCCCCCTTCCCTTTTTGGTCAATCCTTTCTTGAAAAAAAAACCCAACACTCCACGTCTGCAGAAGAAGGACTCTTGGCCATGAGGGAGTAACTGCACACCCTGCCCCATTGCCACATTTTCTGTGGGAGAGATAGGCAACATCATCAGCCCAAACCGTCTCCCATTGCCTGACAGCTCTGTTTCAGCGTCAGAATCGGATCAATAAGCAGTTAAAAGATGGGAGACAAAAGACTGGAGAAGCAGAGCAAGGGCCCCCTGCTCACAGAGATTTAATGAGACCTGAGCTGTTCAGCAGATCCGTAAATGAGCTGGGGAAGGGAATGAACACCGAGGTGGTGAAGCTTTGTAAATCTGGGGTTTTTTTCTTTCTTTCTTTCTATTTTTTTTCCTGTCAAAGCAAAGCCTGACTGCAAAATTGCCAAGGAATCTCAGCATACCGAGTGCCTGAGAGATCAAATAGCAGGCAAAAATCAGTGTTGGTAAATGTGATGCAATGCATTTCAGAAAAGAAAGCAACTTCCAGTATGTATTTTTCAACAGCGGGTTCTAAATTAACTACCATCACCCAGGAAAGAAATGTTGGACTCACTGTGGATAGCTCTCTCAGTCTGCTGGCTCCTTGCTCACCAGTAATCAAGAAGGACAAAAAGAGAGTTAAAAATCATTAGGAAATAAACAACTGACAAGGAAACACCTTTAGGCCCCTGTATAAATCCATACTGCGCTGATAGCTCGACCATGGCAGCCTGCTCTACTTACCCCTTCCTGAAGCTAGAAGAACTACTGCAAAGGGTGACAAGGATTTTTTAATGAAAGAAGCAGCCCTTTGTGATGAGAGATGAAAAAGGCTCGGACTTCCAGCTTGCAGAGAAGAATAACCGAGGGGAAAAAAGTCTGGTAGAGGTCTCTAACAAGTGGCAAAGAAAAAGCGAACAGGGATGGACAATTAAATTATAACACAGAAGTAAAGGGACATCCAGGTTCTCAGGAACAGTTGGTTTACACCAACAAAATGAACTGCTCTTTCACCCAAGGCATGCTTGCGTTGGGACTCAGTGCCACAGGACAGGGAGGTAGCAGAAGTGTAAATGGGTACGGTTTTCATTTACATAGATGAAGGGAAGACTTTGAATGGGCATTAGCTATTACCTTGGCCTAGATTAATTTTCTGGCTGGGTAAATAGGTATACCATTGTCAAGGTAGAGCTGTGGAAAGTTCATTTTACACTTACACATGTTCTTGTCTTGTGCAGCCTTTCTCTGATCAGCCACTGCTGGTCACTAAGGGAAGCTGGATGCTAATTTCAATGAGCATCTCAAAATATTGGGAGATGGGTTATTTGCTTTCCCCTTTTGATCGCATGTTTTAGAGCTGTGTCATATAGCGGGTGATAGATCTCATTATAACAGTGCTGGGGTAAGGAGATGCTGTTTTGCCTGAGGGTATCATTGGTAGTTTAAAGGGGCCAGCTTTCCCCAAAAACTAAAGGAGAGGAGCTGGGCACACAGGGAGCAGCTTATCTGGGGCTTTTCTGGTGGTGTTTTAGTCTACTGACATACATCCCAGCAGGATAAACTGAATATCCTACATGTTGTTGAGCCTTGACCATTCAATTGCTGGCATTCAGAAAAACAAGAGTTTTAAAATGTCACAAAAAGCCCAGGTGTCCTGATGCAAAGATAACATAGCAACAAACCGTGCATATGCCACCCTAAACACAGCGATGTACATTCCCACATCCTTCCACAGCCGGCTTGGTGCCTGAGAAGGGTGCTGTGCCTCCTCAAAGCCTAGGCTTGCCGTAGCCACCCCACGTGCTGTTCACTGACCCTTAGTTGCAGATGTTTCACAAAAGTCACAGGAGGTTGGAATGCAGCCAAATTTCCTAAATCCCCAGGGTCTCCAAAAGCCCCACTTTGTGTTGGGGAGCCTTTGGGCTTCCAGTGAACTATACTGCAGGGTGTCCCTTCCGAAGAGTAGAAGATAAACATACCCCAGGCCAGACCTCCCACTGGTATTTAACTCTGATGGTCATACAGAAGGCTACTGCAGCTATCCTTCAGATTCATGAGCATCCCTGAGATACGTCCCTCATAGGAACCCTCTCCACACACCCAGCCTTTCCACTCCACCACCACCACCACGAGTCACTGATGAATCACTTGGACTGTGAACAAGCCTTCTCCCGCAGGATACCTCATGTGCTTTCATTTTAACTTCTACCTCATGAAAAGCTAGTGTATTGGGAGAACCAGGACACACCATGGTCTATGTTTTTCTGTGTCTTTTTAGGAAGTGCAGCAAACAGTTGACAGTGCTGTTACAACACACAGAATAATGTCACAAGCATCTCACTCTGCAGGCCAGAATTTCTTTCCCTCATCCTCTAAACTGATTGTCAAACTAAGTGTGTGCTCCAAAAGGCTAAATTAGCACCCTGCTATGCGTTGGTTTACCTTTTCTGTAAATTGCCAGGGCATAAAAGCTTATAAAAAAAATTGAAGTCAAGCTCCAAGCAGCATTATAATATATATTGAATTAAGGATTAAATAAAAAGCATCAAACTTGAACATACCTGACTGGACGTACCCCAACTCTCTGTCCCTCTCCTCGCTGAGGGCTTGTCTCTTTTTTCAGAGAGGCAGCTAGCTTCAGCATACTTTCTGAAAGCCAAGCACCTTGCCAGCTCATACTCTTTTCTGCCTAAAACCCGCGAAAGCATTCCACAGCACAAGCGTGGAGCCCTGCTTAGCTTCCTTTGGGGTATAAACCGTTAAAGCAAGCAGTTTAACAGCGGCAAATATACCAGCTGCATATGTCTTGAGGCACAGATGGCAGACAAACAAATAGACATATTGGTATCACTGTACAACACGATTTGCTTACCAGATTGAGGACTGTCAAATATTTCCACTGCCCACCATAAAGGAACACTTCAGATGGCCGCTCTTCTGTTCTTACGTGCGTGATGGAATAGGCGACGAAAAAATACCAGACAAAAGCAAGGCAATGGTATGTTGTGAGAGTAGAGACTTCCATGCTTCAGCTAACAGCAAGCAACCATCAGCCCAAAAGCAGCTTTTCTCTTAAGGTCCTCGGTCACTGTGCATGGGTAGTAGCAGGGCAGGAGGATTTACTCGGGATCAGGCTCGGGACACGTTGCCACTTTGCTCCTGTTGGAAGGAATATTCACAAGGCTGTGAACTTTGCTTCTATTTGTTTCCCTTTTCACTGTACAGATAGGCTGGGGAGGGGAACGACAAGAATAGGCTTATTCCCCGGATTTAAATGCCTTGCTCAAGATTAGTGCAGATTAGTTGCAGAGTTACATAAGTTTTTGGGTTTTATTTTTTGCAAAAGTGGGGGGGGGGGGGCGGGGGGGGAGCTTTGCTGCTGATTTTGTGTAACGGGCTGTCACACTTTGGGTGGCGAGTGAAAACGAGCAGCGCTTTCCTCACTTGGAGCTACGGGTGCAGCCATGTCTCCCGCTCAGCTCGGGAAGCCTCTCTGACTGTTTCTGCCTTGTGCCAAAGGAGGAAGTGGGAAACCTAACGGGCTGTGAAAGAAAAAAACCAGCTGATTTGTTGATAGGCTATGGAGGTGGCAAAGAAGCTGAGAGGATTCGTAGGCAAAGGTCCTTGGGCTTGAAAATCACTGTGAGCACTAACTTTTTCTTTTCTTTTTTTTTTTTTTAAATGTGGGAAAAGGCTCTGCTCCATGCAGCTGGGATCCTCCTTCACAACCGTGCACCGTGGGTCGGCCAAAGCCTGAGTGGCTTTGAAGCTCTGGCAGGGATGGAGACACACAGCAAAGGCCTTTTGTCATCACAAAACCTGAGCACTGAGCCAGGCATCTCCCCTACCTGCTGCTGGCTGCCATTCACCTTCAGACAACTCTTCCCTGCTGTGAGATCATCATGCCAGCAGGGCTGGGGTGTGGGCAAGAAGAAGCAATACTCACACAGTGATCCTAAAATGAAGGGATCAAAAAAGTTCCCATGGAAATGTTCGTTTTCCCCACTCCTCCTACCTCACCAAGCAGCCCTAATTAGCACTGGGAAGCACTGGCATGGTTTTGTGTCGCGGAGTCCTGGTGGAGAAGAGGGGCTGCAGAGGTGGCTGCTACAAGAAGCAGCCAGAAGCTCTCTGCAGGCCCCAGAGAGTAAACAGGGCATTTCCTAATTGGGCCAGAGTCTGCGTTGTAGCAGTGCTGCCAGCAGTAAGGGCAACCTGAGTGTTTTACAGGGGCCTTGGCAGGAGTGGGTATCAGGCCCCAGCCCCAGCCTGGACCTTCCCCACATAGGACAGAGAGAGGGGACGCTCCTCTCACCCCTGTGGAGCCTGTCCCTGTGAGCTTCAGCCAAGCAGAGAGCATCAAGGGATAGCTTTGTCTTTTTCTTTTTTTTTTTGCCCTTCTGCTGGCCTACAGGCAGCATTGAGCAATCTGCTCTGTTTTGGTTTGTTTGGGGTTTTTCTGTTGCATTTTTTTCCCCTCTGATACCAGACGTAAGGCTCCATATGCGATGATTTCCTATGAACTGAGAGAGCAATGTGCCTGCCTGTTGGGAAACAGCCCTTGCACTAAGGCGCTTCAATGTCCTCCTGTGTTTCACTGACTTCTCCCCTAATTTAGATTACCCACGTCTCGATTCTCCAGGTATTCCAGCCACCATCAAAGTCCTAATGAAGTATTTCTGCCTTGCTTAGGAAAAATAAAGATGTAGCTCCTTTTGTGGTTGTTCGATGTTGGAGGAGAAAAATCCTTGCCAGGAAAAAAAAATAACCAACAAAACCCAAAGCAAACAAAGAGAGAGATAAAGGAAAAAAAAAAAAAAGAAAAAAAAAAAAAAGAAGATGGGAATATGGTTTAGGGACTCTAACATTGTCTACCGGTCTTTTCCTAGGAAATTCAGCAGAAAAGAGTTTTCAGACTTTCTGAGGAGGGGCAGTGCTGTCAGGAGCTGCCTCCTCTGCTCCTCCTTGTTAAGACTCATCCCTGTGACAAAAGGCAGGAACAAAATAGGATTGTGGCATGGAAGGGCCCTTTTTATTAGCGATTTGCATATCAAAGGCACCAAGCAGTTAGCACTTAACAAGTTATCTTCACACCATTCTTTCTGAGGTCTTGCTGTAGTGCAACTTTAAAAATGGGAAGGCATGTGCTTCTGCTTGGTAGGTGCCTGAATTCATGCAAATGAATGCAAATGTATGCAAAATGGCAAGGTATGTTTTTTCTTTTCTGGAGGATCTTGGCCAGTATGGCTGGGGAAGGTGTCAAGTACGGTGACAGTTTTCTGATGTGGACACCTGTCCCACAGACCGAGACCATCTGCTTTGTTTCCCCATACGTGAGAAGCAAGATACGTATCCTTCAGCCTAGCTAAGGGATGAAGTTAGGATGTAGAAAAACGGCAAAGAAAGGATGAGCACCATCCATGAGGAACTGAAGTTTGATGACCCACAGTTCATGGAGTCTTTCTTATTTCTCTGCAGCAAGCAAATACACTGGCAAGGTCTGTACCTTCTCTCCATGGGTATCAACATCTACTCAGGGTTCAGTGGAAGAAGGAATTCAGCCCCAAAGTTTTTGCAGGGCATGGAGAGGAGGAAGAAAGGAGTGCATCTCAGCACAGGCAGATGCGCTGCTGCAAATCTGGCAGAACAGTTTAGGGAAATACCATTTTCCATCTGCTTGAGTACCACACCTCAGCTCACATCTGCTGCTCCCCTGGAGCTGAGCCCCATCCATGTGCTCTGCCAGTGCTCCCAATCTGCTGCAGGGGTGCATCTCATTTCAGCTGACTGAAGCAAAGCAGGAGCTCCCACTTAGTCCATTAACATGGTTCAGCTGAAGAACAGTAACAAGTAACTGCAGTTGTAAATCAGCTCAACCACACAAAATGTCTGCTGCTCAAGTCCTCTTTAGGGGAGCCAGTTAGGCCAGCTTGCCTGATTTTGCACTGAAATGGGCTTGGTTTACCTGTATTATCAGTATGGTTTGGGTACAGAGATGACAGCAAACAGCATGGACTGGTGTTATCCTAAACTGGCATGTATGTCTGTAATGTCTCTGTTGATGGGCATAGTCCCCCACAACTCCATCATTCCCATACAACCCTTGGCGACCACCCCAGCCTGTCTCTTAACGGGGCAGCTGGTAAAAACAAATGTTTGTACTTCCTCACAGGCTGACAGTTTGGTCAGAGACCAGTTAGGCACCCTTTCTCATATTCTTCAATACCCCTGCACTGCCAAGGCTTGCTTTCTGTTAAGGCAGCATGCAACCACTGGCAGAGCGAGGGAGGGCAAGGCAGGAGATCGCTGGCAGGTGGCAGCAGTTAGGGCCAGGTGGGAGGAAAGGATCCAAAGCCAAGCTAAGGCCTTGGAAAGGTTTGGGGGGAGGAGGGTTAAAAGGTGAAACTGGGCCTTTACTAGGAAAAAAGAATAAAATAATAAAGTCTCAGAATAAGTGACTGATATGCAAGTGGGACTTGCCTCAGTCAGAGGGGTTTTACAGGGCGAAGGAAGCATGAAGTGCTGGGTAAGTGCATTTTTATTCTCTCTTTCTGATACTTGTTTCTAAGGTTAGTGCTGTTCTATTATCTCATGTGTGGGTTTAATGATTTATTTATTTTTAATTTGTTGCTCTTGTAAGCTGGCTTGTGTTAAGGGTGGTATTCCTTGAAAGCAGGATCTGGGGCTGATCTCATACAGCCTTCTCCATGTCCAGTGTTACATGTCCAGAGTTAATGGACCTCATCTCTGCTACATCCTGCTTTAGTTGCAGGTAACGCAGGGCTCTGTGCAGAAGAAACGTTCCCTGATAAGCATTAGTGAGGAAAGCTTTTTAGCATATAGTGCAAGGCTGCCTGAGCTATATGACCCTGGGGATGTCTGTAATAATGATTCATTCTGTGATGGTCCTGATGTATGAAATGAAACATAATTGACAAAATTGCAAGCCCGGTATTGTCTGCTCCAGGCATCCTCAAATCCTGCAGCAAACTCCCCATAGTCACGTGGTTAGTGTAATTCACAAAATTTAATTCTCTCTGGTTTTATTTGTCTTGGGGTTTAGTAGCTTTTTTTTTTTTTTTTACCCCCCTATGGGTCTGAGTTTTTCAGCTCTTCTTCATTGCTGTGTGAGTGACAAGCATAAAAATCTTTAAACTGCTAATAAAAGCTGTGGGCCTTGCAGCAGTGGTAGCAACAACTAATGAAAATTGATAAAAATGTCGTGAGATATTTCACTAAAAATCTGAGACCAGCCAGAGCAGCAGCATCTACCTGCTGCATATGGCAAGCAGGAAAGTTAGAGGGTTCAAAGACAGCGTATGCATCCTCCCACGGGGGTCTCCCCTCTTTATCTTGGGTGACTTTCTGCTTTTTAAAATATATATTTTTAAGGAGAGGACAAGAAGTGGTTTGTCTCCTCTTGCTCGTTCTGAATTGTTTTTTAAAAAGTTGTTCCAAAACACCAAGACTGGGAGGGCTTTTCCAGTCCCACAGCTATGGCCAGTGTGTGAGCAGACACTGGATTCAGGAGTTGGAAGTGCTCATGTGGATTTCAGAGTTTCTCCCTCCCGTGGAGTCTCACTGGTGTTTAAACTTTGTTTATTCAGACTGCTAAATGAAATGTCACTTTAATCCAGAAACAAAATTTCCTGTGTAACAACGATTTGACGTTTCTGATTCTTCTAAAGGAATGAAAATGATGACGTTAATCAAAACAGAAACTTTACAGCTAACAACTTTGCTTCTAAAAGTAGGTACATTAAAAATGAGAAACACTTGACTGGAAAAATGTTTGCCTATCTTGTTACCTCCAATTCAGAGTGGAAATCAAAAATTGTGAATCGCTGAACCCCAATAGTGTCTCCTTTCTTGACAAAGTGAATACTGCTTAGAAATAAAAGGCACTGTTTTCATTGACTCTCAACGGCTTCCAAATGCTTATATACTTTTCAAAAAAGTCCTGTAACATTTCTACCCAATTTTACCTTTTCCCTTTTCTGTCTGCAATACACAATTAATCTTTGACCGTTTACAAGGATGTGTGCAACCAACCTGAATTTTGGAGCAAAGCAAACGTGCCACAGTGCACTAGGGAAGAGATGGCAAGGTATTGCTTAGATCTTGGACACACAAGGTACGACTGCTGCTAATTGGGCTCCTTACTGCTAGATAATTGTGGTGGGCAAGTTAAGAAATGGCTTTTTGTTTCGGTGAGGGTTTTTCTTTGCCCTTTCTAGAGGGATCCGAGAATGTCCTGACTGGTCTTGCAAGAACTGTATTTGATAACATACTGTGTATCAAAATGCATGACTTCTGTGGGGTTTCTTCATCTACCTCTGAAACTCGGCGCTTCTAGGACAGGACATAATGACCCTCTGACAGAAGGGTTTCATAAGGATTTAGAGAGCACCTTGTTGGACTGGTGGAAACAGAATTGCAAGTATCAGAGTGGGAAAGCCAGGGAAGTCACTCTTCTTTCCTGACTGCAAGATGACAACATTTGTGCCTCTTTTTCCACTTGCAGTTCAGAAGATTAGCGAATCTAGTGTATGTTGCTCTTGACTTTCTGTGGTCTGTTCCACGTTCCAGGGAATCATCCAATGCTGACCCCACCAACCAGTGCTTGCTGAAGTGGTGCAGTTTACATGCAAATCTACTTTAAAGATCAGATACCATTAGAAATCGGTACTAGAGAACAAAAGGAAGGCCTGTCTAGAGCCCCTACTACTGCAGGATCTAAATCTGTTGTCACAACCTCTGGTACTTAGATTGCAGCTAATGCTGGGTGGAGGAAGGAACTGCTTATCAGCGCCTTATGCATGGAGAAGTGCAGCCCAAAGCAGTGAAATGGTGCAACCAGGGTCACTTTGAAAACCTCTGTTGAAACACAAATTAATGATTGTTCTCCTGAAGCCCTGATAACATCTAAACGTTGTTGGAGGAAAGGATGTAATGCTGCAAGAGGTGTTGAGTGGGTGCTCCCTGCCACTGGTATCATCTCAACAGATGATTGAACAGGTCATAAAACATGCCACATCCCAAAGAGCCTCTCCCACCCTGCTAGATGCTGGGGACCTTGCAGGTTGGCCAGAGTGGCTATTACAAGGATCTCCTCTCCTTGGGGATGCTAACATCCTTTTCCCATCAAACCCATGTCCCATTCCTGCTTGTTACCAGATACTGAGGAATAAATGTTTCAGTCTGGCAAGGGTGAAACAACGCTTGCAGTGTTTTAATGATGTAAGGAAGTTCGAACTTCTGGGTTGGTCAGACCACCTGCCTAAGGATGAGGACAGAAAGTGGGTTTCCTACCTAAAGGCAGTCATGTCATTGCTGTGGTCTTTGTGTAAAGAAATGGCAGGGTCTGGCAGGGCTTGAGGCTCTGGGCCCTGCCTGTGTAATGAGCAGTCAGCTGCTAGAGGCTCCATACCTGAGCTGGGTTAGTGGGAGGGCTGTGCAGGATCAGTACAGCCCTGGGGTGAGGCATTGCCTTGGCAATCGGCTTTAATAGGGTGCCCTCAGCAGGCAAGTGTCTGGTTTACCAAGTGAATGCCGCTCTTCAACTACTCCTCAAACAACAATGCAAATCCTGCAGCAGGAGCTGTGTGGGATACCACTGGTCTCTGAGTGCCTATGCTGCTAAAGAACAGCAGCTATGTGCTCCTCCTGCTCTGAAGAGCTGGCAAATTGCTCCAAATTAGCAAGCCCCTTTGCCCTAGGAAGATTTCTTTGAATTCTCTTGCCTCGTTGTTGAAGTTGGGATGGAGAAGAGTCATGTTCAGAGCAAGCCCTGCCCTGCATACCCAAGCTGAAGTAGGCCAATGCCTCCTCTCAGTTTCTTCACCCTTCACCAGGACCAACTGCCACATAAAGATATTTCCCAACACCAGTATCTTTGTGAAAGGGAGTCAGGCTGCTTCCCCTGGCTTCCTCTTAGCTCTCAGGTGCGTGCTTACACGCTGTAGTTCTTAATTTGCACAGAACTTCCTGTCTGGGTGGCTTTTCCTACCTCCTCCAAGTACAGTGGTAAGGCATATATTGTCCAAAAATCTGTGCTAAAGCGGTACCTGCTTCTGACACACAGCACCCATCTGCAGTCTGTGCTCCAGCAGCGCTAGAGGTGATGGAGGGGGCAGTAAGAGCACACACTGTATCTGCTCCTCAGCCCTGCCCTGTTTGCAGGCTGACCTTGGGGTGCAGCTTCAGCTCACCTCTGCAAGGGAGAGATGCTAAGGAGAGCCCTGTGATTCCTGCAGCAGCTGTGGTTTACTTGTGCATCTGCAGGCAGGGCCTCTTTGCTTGTAGTGGTCCACAGTCTCATGGGTTGGACTGATTTGGTCGTGGCATCTCAAAGAGCATTTTGCTGTAGCTGTTTAAAAGGCCAGCTAGAACAAAAAGGTACCCTTCAAAAGTTGAAATAGGTAGAAATAAACTTGGGTGAAGAGGAAAAACCCCACAATACTCCAAAACACAACCCCAACACTTCTGTTCATTTATTTTTGACAAAATCCTTGACAAAATCCACCTTAACTTTTTTCTGCCACTGTCAGTCCCATTAAGTGAAGCACGTTTCCTTTCCTTGCAGCTATGCTCAGCGCTGAGCAGGAGCACCTCTAGATTTTGCAGCCTTTCATCTGGCTATTGGTCAGATAATCAGATGTATTTGTGAGGAATTTGAGTTTGGAGTAAGGCCATTTGCTACAAATCTCTTGCGCTGACTCCTTCCTTCTCACTGCCCTCTGAAAACACGTTGTGTTTAGTTAAGGCTAAATGTGTTAGAAGGATCTGAACTTGCTCAGTCCCTTTGCTTTAGCTGCTTGGTGAAAACCTAAGTTGTTCCCGTTCCTGTATGTTCCTGGGGTCAGCTGGTAGAGGGAGGCGGTGAGGCTCCCATCTCAAGGGCCTGGACTTCTCTTACATTCTTGCTTCCTCAAAGTGGGGGTGGAAAAGAAACCTGCCCTTGCCAAATTCAAGATGCCGGTTATCAGCTAATTCTGCCTTTGGCTGTTCGGGCAGGCAGACAGCTGCTTGTGGCTGGCAGCGAGCTGGCGCTCACCTGCGGCCCGCAGGGCAGAGCTGCCTGCTTGCTTTCCGCTGCCGCTGAACTGCAGCACTCCGCAGTGACCTGCGCTGCTGCTTTCTGCATGGCCGTTTCAGGACCTATCGTTGTCCTTGCTTTGAAGAAGGACAGCTGAGCTTCTAGACAAACTGTGTTGGGGTTGGGGGGGTACTGGTCCCGATACATTAGGTGGGAGCTGGTGAAAAGATGAAGAGCAGTTAGGAGTTCAGGGAAGCCCGTTTCTTCCTGAATCGTCCCCTGGAGTAATGGTGCTGCCCATGGTAACACCTGCTGATGCTGAGCGGTGCTGTGGCAGGTGGCTCTGAGGGGGACTCTGCCTTGTGACAGCTCCTGTTGCTGCTGGTGATCAAGGCAGGAAAACATTCAGGGCAGGGGGGCGTGGGAAATAATGGAAAAATAATCAAAAAGAGCCCAGAACTTGTTGAGGCTTTACCTGGGTACTATCAGCACCAGCCTCGTGTAAGCTGGAGTTTTGCTGAGATGCTTTTCTTCCTGCCAGGTTTGGGTATCTCTGCCTTCCAGCAGTGATCTAGATTTTGAATTATAGGGGGTTGGAGGGGACCTCCAGAGATCATCAAGTCCAACCCTCCTGCTAAAGCAGGTTCCTTAGGACAGGTTGCACAGGTAGGCATCCAGCCAGGTCTTGAGTATCTCCAGAGAAGGAGACTCCACAACCCCCCTGGGTGGCCTGTTCCAGTGCTCCATCACCCTAAAAAGGGTCAGTGCCACTCTGACATACAGAGGAGTGCTGGTGCCACCTAATGAGGTGCCAACGCCACCTCTCTCTGGGCACCATGGGCTGCCAAGAGGAAATATCAGCCTCTGCGTCATTAGTGACAGCTTCATGTTGTTGAACTAGTCTTTGATCCCTTCCTCCTCTGCAAAACTGCGCAGTGGGCGGTAAATTAATCCCTGGAGTTCAGCCCAGCACGTATGCAGAAAGCACAGGGGAAAAAGTAGATGATCCTGTACTGATACCAGGAGGCTGGAGCTTGCCTGTGCTCCTTAGGCTTTAGCTTGGTGTTATTCCACTGACCTCAGTGGCAGAAGTTCTCATTTGCATCAATGTGCACAAGCACAGTCCATGTTTCTCTCCTCGTGCCCGCAGATGGGTTCATTCAATAAGCATGAATCCAGATGCCACTGCTCTTTTAATTAACTGTGCAGTCACTGCAGAATAAAATGGCCTGGTTCAGTCTACCATAGCTGCAAGGAAAGGTGATGATGTCAGCTAAGTGGGCTTAGGGTTATGAAACCAGACGGTATTTTTATGCATGCTTCATGATGCAACAAGGAGCAAACCAGGAGAATCCAGGCTGTCTGTAGTAATGAATGAAGACTGAGGAATAACCAAATAGCAGATGCAGTTAGTTAGTTAAAGGAAGGGACCTTGAGTTCACACCAGAATGGGAGGGACAGGGACTGCCTCATTGAAAGGATGCTTGTTCGGTTTCACTTCTTTTACTTCCTTACTTTTTTCTCTGTGTCTTGCTGTCTTCTCCTTTGGGATGTAAATTGCCAAGCTCAAAAGCTAACATTATTTTGGTATGCTTAAAGGGGAAAGAAGTTTTTCTTTTTATGGCACTGGGAAGCAGGAAAATACACTCTTACCATAAAAAAGGCTGCAAGTTTTGTGATCTGCTAGCTAGATTGGTGTTGGAGCTGAAGCACGCTTGATGCTGTGCTAGGAAAAGAGACTGTGCTGAGAATCCCAGTGATTGGATCAAACTGCTGTTTGCTGAAAATGCCTAGTTCAATCCCCTGAGCTGTAGCTAGGATGCAGCACGTGACTGCAGCACATGCAGAGGATGCTTTGAAATGCCTTCCTTTCTTTTTCCTTTTTTTTTTTTTCTTTAAAAAAACCCACCAAAAACTGAGCTGCAAAGCACAGAGTTCAGGAAGGCCAAGTATCACACGTGAATATTGCTGACTGTACAGCACGGCAAAGGGCTGTGCTGAATGATGTTGGGCTTCTGTAGTTCTTTGCAGATATTTGATAACAAGCTTGAGCAGAGCATCTCTGCTCTCCACGACAGTTCTTCTAGTTAAGCAAATGAATACTCCTCTCAAAGAGCAATCTGTATGCCCTGGCAGCTATTTTCAAGTAAAGCTGTATTTCACTTCTTAAAGCATAAGAGTTAGGCAGCGTTCGTTCAAGCCAGAATAGCTACTCTAAAGACGGCGCCATGGGATAATGACTTCCAGACTGTCCAAAGCTGCATTCCTTCAAGCTTCTCCCTCCATCAGTGGAGCAGTAAAGACTCTGAGAGCCACCTGGGCTGCATCTGTACTGTGTGGGAGGTACGCGCTGTGGTGCACCCCACGGCCCTGCTCCCCTGGCTAGGCCAGATGGGGCTTGCTGTTGAACTCCCCTCCCGTCGCACGCCTGCGTCTCCTTCCAGTGGAGCCAAGAAATGCAGCGTGATGGTGTCTGTGTGTGGACATGCCGGACGGGCAGGAAGAACTGTGGAAGAGGTTAGGGTTGGATCACGCAGGTGGTGGAGCAAATGTCAATTAGGAGAAGTCCTGCGAAGGAACGGAAGGACCCCTGCCCAGGACAGCTTGCAGGTTTAGGACCTGAAGCTGGCAGAGGGATTTGCTAGTGCAGCTTTGTGTTGCTTTGCTGGAAGCCTGTTGTGGAGGAGACCTCCTTGAGCAGAGTGAAATTAATGTGTGAAATATCAAGCAGATCCCACTTGCACCTTCACGAGACAGGAGCTTGTTTCCTAACAACAGAGAAGTCAGGGCATGCGAGGGCTTTGCTATAGATTACTCCCCACAGGTAATGTTTTCAGTAATCATTTAATTAAAAAAAAAAAAAAAAAGAGAGAAAAGCTAAGCTGCATGGCATTACAATCCCAAATCTGTTTCTTTCACAAAACTAGTTTTTGTGGCTCTGCAGAGACATAACCACACCCCCCCACACACCCCCTGCCACCCCAGAATTCATAGCTGTGCTGGACTTGCAGAAGTCATTCTAATACTGACTCCAGCTTAGGGGGGAGAGAAGATAACCGATTTTATCAGCAAGCTCAGTACAGTGGGGGGAAGCAGTCAAGCTCAGAACAAAAGCCCTTCCTTAGGTCTGCAACAGAAGCCTTGCACATCAATGCACAGGGACTTTGAATACGCACAGGGACTTTCAATACACACAGTCAACAGCAAATGGGATATCTTGTTTACTCTTTGGTCTTTTGTTCTAGATATATAGTGAAAATATGAAAGAACGCCAGGAACACCATGTGGAAAACGTGTAAGAGAATATAGATTTCAGTGAGCTCTTTGAACTGGCTCAGTAGTGCGGTGGTCTGGGCATCTTTAAATGATGGGTTTGAGGATTGCTGTTGCAAGTCTGAAGCTAGGCGCATAATTCTGCGGGACACGTACGGACTCTTAAAAATTTATTTGAAGTGTATTTCTGCAGTGGAGAGAAAAAAGCCCTCCGTTCTGTGTAATTGGTCTCACTGAGTGCACCTTCTCTTTCAATGAGCCTCACTGTTAGCTTTGCGTTTAGGCCATGGAGAGGACCTTGGCAGGCAAAAAAAAGATGAAGTCAAGGAATGACAAATACCCTGAGAACTACAGGAAGAAAGTAGGGAGGGCAAGGGAGAAAGCAGCATGAAAGAATGGAGAGAGAAAACAACAAACAGTGTCCAGGAAGCTGCAGTATATTTTTTCAAACCATTTTGCTTTTCAAATGTACAAGATGACCAGTGCAAGTAGGTGGCTATGTCAGGAGCAGCAGTTCAGGGGGGTCTTGTTCCCTTTTGGGTATTGTTGCCTTTAAGAAGGATGTGCTGCTAAGGCTGTTGCTCTAGAATCAAAAAATGACGCGGTGAAGCAAGGAGGGGGATTTTTTTTTTTTTTCCTTCTGGATTCCTGTATTTTTATGTGTGTGTGTGTGTGTGTGTGCATGTGCATCTGTGTATGCATAAAATGACTGTGACAGCACGCTGAATGGCCTTACGTGGGCTGCTTCATTTCTATCAGAACAATGCTGTGACGGGTTGGACTTCTGCATGAAACTGTGGTGTTAATCACTCTTTAGTCAGTAGTCCCATTTAACTTGGAGACCGCTTATTCTGTGATTAAGCCTCTATCTAAAGCAGGGTGAATTGAAAGCTTGAGTAAGTCCAGTGTATCAGCCTCATCCACAAACCCAAGGCCCTTGGTGACATCAGTAACTGATTTAAGCTAAGATGAAGGCACAAAGAATGAGCAGAGAAGTTGCCCATGTTAAGTTTCCATGCACAGTTGCGCATGCTAAGTTTCTGCTGCCCCTGGCAGATTCATACAGAAGAGGCTGAAAGTCCCTGCAGAGGCTGTAGCCCTCTTCTAGTTGGAGAGATGCATTAAATGAATGTGTTCCTGTTTGCACAAAGTTTCATTCTTCTCTGGACCTGATAAACTAACTTCATGGAAAATTGCTCTTCATCACTTGGTCCTCCCCTCCTTCTAGTCCTTTGCTTCGACTTGCAGCCTGCTATGGGCTCCATGCTCATATAAGCACAGTCATTTCTGTTCACTTTATCCCCTTCCATGGGGATGCTTTGGGCTGCACCTCAGCTATGGCCTGGGGAGAGCCATCACTGGGAGATGTCAGGCTCTAGCTGAGCTTGGGCCAAGATCTCCATGGCCCTTTCCTGCCAGCCAGTAGAGGAAACTCCTGGGGCTGCTCCAGAAGGTGAAAGAGATGTGCACATCCCTCCTGTGTTGGTAACATGGGCATTGAGATTGCTCAGCAGCATCATAGTTTCTTAAAAATGAGACTTCTTGTGGTCTTGGGTTTTTTTGGGTTTTCTGTGTGGGGGTGGTTGTTGTTGTTCCCCACCTCCCCAGCCTCTTTTTCTTTTCCCCCTTCCAACATTTCAGCGGCCAGAATTCATCTAACTATGTGCACATGTGGTCAGCAAATACAGTTTTATCTGAAGGGGGTAACTGTTGGGTTTGACAGCTTTTAACAATTACAGATGCGTTATGCTTGTTAAATGGAAGCAGTGTGATGTCTTGCCCTTTCTCTGGTAGTTCAGCTTTTTGGCATTACACAATTCTTGCAGAAATGGCACGCTTCAAGGAAACCCGTGGAGGGGACTGATTTCACACAGACCTTCTCTACTGGTGCCCATGTCCTCTGCAGCTGGCTGTCTGACCACTGCCAGTGCAGGCCACTCTGTCAAAAAGTCATGGGAGATCATTAGCAGAACTTCTCCTCCTTCTCATCTTGTTAATTTTCCATCCAGTTAGGGGTAGTTTTTGGCTTAGGAGGGAGAAGTCTCCAATGCTGGTAGGTTTACTGTGAAGGAATATAGTTATAGCCCAGTAACTTTAAATTCAAGTGAAACACAGGAAGGACATTATCCAGAGAGATATATATATGTGTGTGTCTCATATATGGATGCTATATGCTGTAAAGGACTGCCATGCAAGCTGCTAAATGGTCCTGTCACCTCCTGACCTGCCCCCAAAAATCAGGAGATCCTAGCAGCTGTCTGTGTGGGAGCTTGCTCTCTTTCAAGGTGTTAATTCTTTCTCCATTGGTCATGGTAGTTTTGCCCCAGGGCTTTCACGGGAAGCTAGCTCTCCTGGTGCTACTCCCCGGGACCCGCTGAGGTCTGTGTGCCCTCAGTGGCAAATTTCCCTTCTTGTTGCTGCTCAACTGTTGAGGTGAAATAGCAGCTAATGGTAATCAAACTCCTCTCTGTTAATAGAATTTTTTTTTCCCTCAGCTGATGAAGGAGGCTTTGTTCTCTCCATGTAATCCAATCTCATGTCCACTTCTGGTGGAATCTTCCACTGGGGACAAACCGGTTTTATTTCTGTGGCGCAGAGGGGGGGAGCAGAGGGCAGGCATGCTCCTTCACATTTGTTTTGTTTCTGTTTCGGTAGGCCATGTTTGAAAGGTGCTTGAAGCTCATTGGCCCAACATGTTTATTTTGGAAAGCATATGATCCCTATTAAGCTACAGTGGTAATTGTATGTGACATGTATTTTTTTTTTGTGGATAACTTATGATGTGGGTAACACAGATGATGATATGTCTTGCAAAGAAGATGCTGCAGTGTACTAAGATTGCCTTACAAAGTGAGAAAGTGTCATCAGAGAGGAAATGGAAATGTTTGCTCAGGGGAAAGAAACAACCATCTGACCTTGTGTACTCCTCTTATTGTAACTTCGAGCCTTTCTTGAGTACTCAGTGTACAGGCTTCCCTTTGAGACTTGAATGCATTTGTTTGCTCTACATTGTGGTAGGTAGGGCAAGGAAAGGTGAGGTGACCTGCATGCAGCAGAGCTCGTGCCTCACCTGCAACCTTCATCCACCTGTGTACCAGCTGCCGGTGGTGCTGCCCCATCCTCCTGAGCTTCCCACATGAATTATCACTGAGGTGCTGCCACACTTCTCAGGGCCTTCTGAAATGGCTGAATTGGGGATGCTCAGATGGTGGTGTCACGTTGAAATGCGTAAGGAGGGGAGCTGTACTTGAACAGGCTGCTCAGGTAAGGTCTAAGTGCCCACTGAATGGGGCCATGCAGCCAGCAAAGGCAATGACTGTGGCTGCCGTGCTGGGAAAGTGCTCTTCGAAATGGAGATGGCTAGGCAGGGCTTCTAGTTCTCCTGGGTTTTAGTTTGGACTTTTTTGGTTGGTTGGTTTGTTGTTTTTTGGGGTTTTTTCTAATAAATAACTGTGAAGTTTGAAGAGATGCATCTGCCTGGAGTCTCTCAAAGCCATCACTTCCTTGGAAGTTACGGTTTTTATTCTGAGAATGATTGTTGCTCTTTTAATCCAGCTTCTCATCCCTCCCAACCTCCTCAGGTTTTCAGGCTCTGTTGCATCCCTCCTCACTGCCTTCTCTTTACCCCTTTTCAGACAAACTACAGCACAACTTGCCTCAGTTAAGAAAAATTGGGCTGGACAGGATTGGGCAAGGCTCCCAACTTGCTATGTCAAGGGTGGTGAGGAGGAAATGTGGTCACAGCTGAGTCTATTTTGGAGGCAGCTCACTGGTGCCCTGCCCTCTGCCCAGGCCCTGCTGCAGGCTCCAGCTATGCTGGGGACAAGGGCAGTGTCCTCGCAAAGGAAGGAAGAGCCTGGAAATCCCCAGTGTGAAAGAGCCAATGTGTTCTTTTATGTCAACATGGAAAATGCAAGCTATGGGCTGCTTTTGTGTGTGCCTTTTCCTCCTCTGTTTTTTATTTAGAGCAGAAAAGTATCTCCAGACCCAATTTAAAAAAAAGAAAAAGAAAACCCTGAACATTTGCATTCCTTTCACTTCACACACATGTCATGATTTGGATGTTCCTGCCATTCTAAAATAGCGGCTTTCAATGTGCATAAGCTGAGGAGAAAAAACCCACCAGCAGCTGGGATGGTTCAGTGGGGGACGGACTGGGTTTCCCAGAGCTGTGCCCTCCTCCAGGCTTTGCTTTTCCCTTTTTGCCCTTCCCTTGGCGCTGTGAAGGGGCTGAAGCCTCCGAAGGTCGATGGTCTTGTGTGACAGCTGCAGATCATCTCGTATATCTATCCTCAGGGCAGTGAACTCTGGGGCAGAGCGGAGAGGAGCGTGTGGCTTGTTTTCTTGTTTTGTTTTCCCCAAGTGTTGCGCAGGCTGCGGTCTGCTGGCCAAGCCCTGGCAGATTGTGACTCAGGGCGCGGGGGAACCACGCTCCTACGTAGGCGCCGGGCTCCAGGCTGGGGATGTTCCTCCCACTGTGGAGGAGTCAGGAAGCTCCCCATCACCACCGACAGCGGTTGGGCATGAGGCATACGTATTTACAAGGTCTTTGGGAATACAGCTGAAAAAACAAACTGCCTTCCCTTTCTTTCTTGTTTTGGGTTTTTTTGGTTGTTTTTTTTTCTTTTCTTTTTATTTCCTGCAATGCTTAAAAGTCCCCTGGTGCTTTGCCCTCCCTCGTAATGCTCCCACAGCTCCTCTGCCAGCATCTCCCTTAAAACCAGAGCTGAGCAATTACCGCTGCTGCTCCCAGAGGAAAATCCCAGCAAGAGGTCCCGAGGAGACTCCCCGTTTTCCTGCTGGCTAGGTTTAGCGAGGATGCTGTGCTGGGGAAAACCCACGGGGCTCATCTGCTGGGGTAAACCGGCCAGGCGCTCCATCAACCTTTGGCTGAAAGGTGCTGTATGCTCCGTGTGTGTGTATGCATATATCTGCCTGTGTGCATACAGGGAAGATATTATTTTGTGGCATAAGCCCTCATTAGCAGCAATGGGATTTGCGTGGCTTACAGCCCCCAGGAAGCTATTTGATAGCTTACTCTTAATTTGTAAATCTTTGAAGCCAATCGCCGTACCTGGTGATTAAGGTCTTTTTAGCCATAATCTGGTAGAGCGAAAACAGAGGCCTCTCGACAGCTTGTGTGAAAAGGCTTCTGAGCGAGTCCCGTGATTCACGGGCCAAAAATAACGTGTTCCGTTTAAACAACGTTAGCTCCGCGGTACACACTGACAAAAGCCAGTGAAATTTAAAGGGATCCTGTCAAAGTGGGTCTAAAAATAACTACAGCCAGCTGTGTTTTGGTGAGTGGGCGCGTGTGCTCACGTGGTGCGCTCCTTTTGGCCTGCCGGTTTTGTCTTGGGTTGTTGTGGTTTGGGTTGTTTTTGTGTGTTGTTTTTTTTGGTGGCTGTTTTTTTTTTCCCCCTCTGAAACAGGCTAGCACAGCATTTGAGCTTTGCCATCTGGGTGCTTGTTGTATGAAATCGCCCTCTCCTGGGAGAGAGGGTCTGGCTTTGGCGTGGGAGAGAGCCCCCACCCCCCACCAATCCCTGGCCACAGCATAGCCCTCTCCCTTGTCTTTGAGGGAGGTTAGAAGTCACCAGTTTGGGATTTCGCATCCTGAAAGCCTCTTGCAGCGCTGTCCTTTAGCACAGTGCGATGGTGGCAGAGCAGGGGCTCATTCACACCAGGTAGGTTCTCTGTGTTTCTAGGTAAGGGGGGTCTCCAATGGCTTGCCTGGAGAAGGCTGCTTGGTGCATGGCACTGTGTCACCAGAGACTCCCAAGCGGCTGTCGTCTGTGGTAGGCCGCAGCCCGTGTGGCTGCAGGCACGCTGCAGGGTTTGTCAACAAGTCTCAAGATAGATCCAACTCCCCAACCCCCGTGTGTCTTCTCCTCCCCCCTCCTTGGATTTTGGAATTGTGTCTCTTTCCCAGGGAGTGGTGTGACTCCCCCTTCTATCTCATGGGTGCTTGTTAGGGACTCCTCGTCATAAGACAGCTCCTGTTTATAGGACAGGGCTCACTTTGAAACTGGGATTTCCCCCTCAGAGCTGCCAAAAATACCCTGCAGCGTAAACAGGCGCAGCTCTACCAGCTTGCACCTCGCCTGACCTTGCCTTGCTCTTCTCAGGGAAACAAACCTGGGCTTTCTGTCTGTGTAAATGGAATCGCTCCCCTCGCCCTCTCCGCCTCCTGGGCGCATTAAAAGATGCATATAAGGGGGAATGTGTGTGTGTGTGTATGCAGTGCAGCTGCTTCACAGAGCAGAAGCAGGCTTTGCTTGGTTTCCTCATCTGAAGCAGAAATTGGAGATGGGGAGTTGGGTATTTCTCAGTACTATTTGCTGAATTTCCCCAAGTCCTGGTGTTTTTTTGGGTGGAAATGGTAATAAATAGCTGCTGGGGAATTCCCTCCTGCAGAAACCTTGGTAAAACACCTCTGTCCTGTCCTCAGAAGCAGCTGCCTTGTTCACCCTTCCTTCTCCCACATAGCCACCAACTTTCCTGCTAATCTTTCTGCCTTCTTGAGGTTTCTATTGGAGAAGTCCCTGTCCTGAGGTTTCTCCACTGCCGTCAGTAGGAGGCTGAGCATCTCCTTCCCCCTTGGGTAGAAGCTGCAGAACCCACAAGACCCTGAGACCTTCCCTGATAGGCAAAGGAAAGAGTCTGGACATGTGCAGCATCTCAACAGCTGTCCCAGCAGGAGCTGGGTGCAAGGATAGAAGCCATCTTTCGCTATCATTTCTGATTTAGTTGTTTTTGTTTTTCCCATGTGGGATTTCATGCTGATTCAAAACAACATCCCCAGTTTGCGCTATTCTTGCTCAAAATAATTACAATAATAAAAGTCACTACAGGACTGATTGTACCTGACTGATTGAGGGGAAAACTGAACCAAAGGTAGTTCTGAAACTAGAAGTTAAACCACCTCATTTTAGTACTCTGAAATTATAAATATTGTCATATCAGATGGGGTTTTCTTTTCTGTTTACAACATTTATTTCCTTTATGTTATTTCCAAAACAAAATGTCAGTGGTGCTTAAAGTCTTGGCATGACTTTGTGCTTCTCTGCTTTTGTTAGAACGCTCTTTTCTGAGGGAACCCATGCTCTTCCCTTGGGTCTTTTACTGGATGCTTACAGCTTCAGCTGTCACTCACATGGAGGTCATTTGTGTATTTTATTGTAAGTATACAATACCATTGATTACAAACCTGGCTAGTAAATAGGGTACTTATACTGATGTTTGCATTCTAGTAGTTGACTCTTTTGTTTGGTTGGGGGATTTTGGGGTTGTTTTTTATGTTCTAGAGCATGTTTCTTTGGCTCTGGGCTTGTGAGTGAGGCTGCAGTGTCCAAGGATGAAGAGAGTATATGCCATAAGAGGAAGTGTGGCAGATACTCAGAATATCAGATAGCCTCTGATATTCTTGCAGGTGTACACTGAGGGGGTGAAGTTAGAAACCGTTTTGATCTCATTACTGGCGCTGAAGTGACAATGGAGTTCAAAGGGACTTTTCATCTTAAGAAGGAGAAAGGAAACTTTCAAGATGTTCCTCTGAAAATAGTTAAATGGAAGACCCCCGGTCTGTGGTCTTTCACATCCATTGATCTGATCCCAGGCAAGAAAGACAGATCAGGAGGAAGAAAATAATTCTAAAGGGCTCTGACTTGGTGTCGGTAAATTGTCCCCTGTTCATCAGCATGAATTCATTATTTGCCTGAGAAATCAGAGGTCAGAACAAGTGTTGCAGAAAACTTTGGAATTTACTTTTACAAAATTTCTACCAGAATCTCATGGAATACATCCACCTCTTCTCTTTACTGTCTGCAAATGGTTTTATCCTGTGGAATTAAAAAAAAAAAAGCTGGGGGGGAAAGGGGAGAACATGACACAAAAAGCCCCAAGCAAATATCAGTCGTCCAAAAAAAGCAGATTCTGAGTTAATCATAGACATAAGTGTTTTTTTTCCCCAAAAAACATTGAGTTAATCATTCAAATACAGCAAGACACTGGCTGATTTGTGTGTTCAATCAAGGCTAATCACCACAGCTTGAATTTTGAATATTAAATGCTTGTGGAGTCTGCTCACAAATTATCTACATAATTTTTTGTCATGTAGATTTATTTGATGAATTATGTCAGACAACACATACTTGTAAAAGTCGGGATATGCCAGTGGGCAACCTGCAAACAGAGGAAGAGTCGGGATATCATTTCCTGTGAATAGTTTATTAATTCACAACTTTGATTCCAAGACCTACAGCTGTACCCATTGATGTACAGATGAGTTTTTACTAGGTAAGGTTTATGGGGGAACCATCTCCCTTTGAAGTTAAGGCATCAGAAGCTGATACCTGCTGCTACAGTGCAGAGCTTATTCCGAGGAGCTGCGTACATAAGGCCTGGTTGGTTTGCTTGTACCTTGCATCTCCTCCTCGTGCTGCTGCAGACTGCAGCCAGGTGAGACAGGCAGGGTGAGTAAAAACATCGTTGGCGTCTCAAACCTACAAGAATAAAACAAGCAGCCTAAACTATGTAGAGCTGATGGTTAATCAAGTGGAACTAGGAATTAGAAACTGCCTCGCTGAATCAGAGAGAAGCAATGGCCTGATTAGAGAAATCAAAGTGAGTTGGTAGGTGAGAGCCAGTAAAATTCAGGACTCCATCAGCTTGTGAAATCAAATTAATTAAGTAGTGAATGAATATGGAAAGCACTATGTACGTCTTTGGGGGCGGGGGAGGGTGGGTTGGGTGAAAAGATATTGGGGGGGGGTGTTTGTGGTTTGATTTTTATTTTTTTAAAGCATGGCCAAGATGCTCTTGCTGTGTTGCTCAAATAGAGAGCGCTGTGTTTTAATGTAGACTGACTGGTGATCTTCCATGGGATGCTCTGGCCTTCCCTTGGAGCAAAGCGTTGCAGTACCCTTGACCCTTGCTTGTCGATAGTGCTTGTCGCTCCCAGTAGTGGCAGGCAGATTCCATGGATGTCTTGTACTGTGATTCCCTTCTTGTTTACCACATGCTAGTGGCTGTCATCTTGTTTGCTTGTGCCCCTTGGCTGGGTGGCATCATGCAGGAGGGGTGTCTTGTATACGATACCAACATATCCCCACCCAAGCCCACCTAGGGCATGAGCTGGTTTGAAACACGTGGATTCAGGCTTTCTGATGTGTTTTAGCATCACTCTTGTCCTTAAATCTCTATGTTTTAGACTTGGATTGCTTACACAATAGATGCACAATTAATGGAGAATTTCATATTTTGGCACAATTTGTGTTTGTGGAAAAAGCCTGAAAACAACCTGACAGAGCAATGAAATGTATATGGTAAGAATGATAACACACACAGTATCTTTGCCAAAATATTAATTTGAAGTAGTTTTGTCAAGTGAAATTCCACCCTAGACTTCTGTTAGGGACAAATCCTGAAAGCACTAGAAAAACTTTCATGGGGGACCCCATTGCCATCGACTTCCCGTGACCTCCAGAACAACAAGGGTCTTCTGACACTGTCGTCATCTGCATCCCTAGGAATGTGTTTGTGATTTGCCACAAATTAGGCAATGATAGGCAAAGAAACGCAGAAAATGCCTCTTTTTTTTTTTTTTTTTTTTTTTTTTTTTTTTTTTTTTTTTTTTTAGAAAATTCCTGTGTCAACAGGTGGTTTTCACACAGGGCTCTGTCCCCTCCCTGCTTCAGCATTTGCAGTTGAACCCCCTAGTGAAACTCAAGTGTAAATAAAAATGAAATGAACTTGATTATCCAATCTGAGATTTAAAAAAAAAAAAAAAGCCAGCACAAGCCAAATTGATCCTGCTGGGTTTTTTATCTTTTTTCATTAATAGGATTTTCAATTACCAACCTGAGCAAGTACACTTATTATTAGCCCATTTATTGTGGCTGCTAAAGTCACACCACCTTTTTAACAGAAATTAAGTATGGTAACAATTGGGATAATCCAATTCTAGTACAATACGAGATTGTTTAAAAAACGCAGGCCCCAGTTCTAGATCTCCCCGCTACTAGAGGGTAAGAGCTGGAGGCTTCAGTCCTGCAAGAGCAACTTGTGATTTCACCCTCTTGCTGCCTCAAGACACCACCTTGAATTGAGACTCGCTCGCGCCACGGGGCAGCCCACTTGTGGTGTGCTTTTATGATAGTCTCACACAGGAAATTTGAGGCTTTGTTCTCAGGCTGTTGAAGCCCATAGAGATTGCTCCAAATTATTTCAACTGGTGCTGGAGCAGGGGTGTTACTGCACCCAACAGGAAAATGAGAATGTTCTGGGGAATCTGTGCTAGCTTCCAAAAAGTACGTTGTTGTGCCTACAGCGAAGGTGTCCTCCGTGAGGGACAACTGCAAAGGTTGTTACCACCAGAAGTCAGCAAAGTTGAAAAGCTAGTAAGCTTCAATATTAAAAAGAAAAATAAATCCAAAACCCAAAACAAACACCACCACCCCAACCCCTCAACCAAACACCAAAACCCCCACAACCCCCCAAAAAAATCCAGCCACGGGCTAGTTACCTGGATGATGAGAGGACGCAGAACTGTGCTCACACATGTTAGCAAAATTCGGAAATGCATGCATTGGTGGCTGAAGGAATCCCCAAATAGATCTGTCGGTGAGAGATCTGGTCAGATAGCCTCATATTTAACCACTTCTTAATCTGTACATGAGAGTTGTATTTCCCCAGGGGAAGAACAGCAAGCTAGATGAACTGAAACTTGCTTAGTTGCTCCTTTGACCACAGAACCACCCATCTGGCCCATGTAAAATTTCCAGGTTTGGCACCCTTGCTGCCCCTTGTGATGGGATAAGGTGGTCAGAAAGTTGGCTGTGCAGTTCTTGGGTGTCTCTGAGAAAGGATCCTTCGTCTTGGTAATCCCCTCTGGAGGCCTAGTGCCACAGGCAAAGTGTGGGTGTGTGAAGTGGAAAAAAGAAAAAGGGGAAGGTGAAAGAGAAAGTAGAATTATTTGTTTCACATGTAAGCAAGTAAATGATTGGTTGGAGTCGTGGGAGAAATTAACATCCACCTCGACCTCATGGTACCTGCAGGCTTGCTCAATCTTCCCTTGCACTGGGACCAGCCCATTGTCTACGGGATTTATTTCTTGTGGAAGGACAGTTTGGGTTAAATAAGGCACTTGATGTATTTATGTGAGGAAAACAACTACTTTTAAGGGCATGATCTCCATCTTTAGAAGTACTGAAAAGTCTTCTGGACATGGTCCTGTGCAACCACCTCTAGGTGATCCTGCTTCAGGTGGGGGGGTACGTGTGGTGGAATGTGTGTGTGTCTTGAGCATATGATTTCTACTTGTCCCTTCCTGCTTGAACTATGCTGACGTGTTCCAGCTCCAGTGTTTCCACTGAGAGCTTGCAAGGAGTCCCTATCTTCATGAGAAAATGGTGGGTGCCAGTTTCCAGTGAGGGGGAGAGAGGCAGAGAATGGCAGAGCCTTTTCAATGCCTCAGGGGAATGAAGTCCCTTTTGTTTTAGACCATGCTGTTAGTAATTGTGTATGTGCTTTCCCTATTGATAAATGTCTCCCTAACTCTGGCTGCAACTTCTCATAATGGGAATATCAGGGAAAAAGATTAAATACATGTCTAGCAGCACAACTAAACTAACACCCCCCACCCACCCCCCCCGATGCAGCCTTTTCCAACCCAAAGCTTGGAACACAAAAGAGGAAAACGTGCCAGAATCCACTTCATTCCTCTGAAAGTTGTGCTTTCTCTACAATTTCACCCGCTCTGGATCAACTATAGGGGGAAAAAAAAACCCAACAAACCAAAAAACACCAGGACTTTGACTGATGTCAAAGCTCCTTTTCCACATCAGGTACTGTCTGCCTAGATTTTCTCTGACCTTTGCAATGCACACCATGCCTATTAAGTTAGAGAGAGAGTTCATTGGCCCCCTTTTTACATCTTGCAGGAGTGATGGCTGAGGTAAGTAATTAATAGGTACATGCTGGTATCAACTTCACCTGTCTTGCTGCTAAACAGATTGCTGAAGGCCAAGGAGACCTTAGAGCGGGCTTTGCCAAAGGCAGTGTGGGGTAGTCACTTCATTTTGGAGAGAAGTGGTGCAGTAAGCCAAGGACTAGTTGGGGAAAAACAAAATATTTGAAGCCAGGATGAAAAGCTGAAACCCCACTAAAAAGCAGGAGCGTTCTTGGTTTTGCAAAGAAGTGCTTTTGCAGAAGTCTAGAACTGCAACATTCCAAACTCTTTGCCCTTATGGAGGGGAAAAAGAAAGAAGTTTTAATCTGTCACTTAAGTAGAGCAGGGAGTTTGGTGGCATCTTTGTTTCTTGCTGAGGAAGTATGAGATGTGGCAACAGGGAAGAGTGTTATGGAGTGACTAATGGAAAGGGAGGTACTGTAATTTGGCATCTTCCGTGGCACATGAGCAATCATTTGAGAGATGCTTTTTCCATAAGGATGAACATCAGCACTGCTAGCAGTGTTTTCTTCTCTGGTTGTAATCAGCACTGCAAACAAGGCCCCAGACTCTATTCACAAGGGACTCTATGTATAAGCATGGCATACAATAGATGTGCAGCCTGAAAATGAAATTCACAGAACAAGTCATCTTTCTGATTGTTCATGTTACAAAACAATCTTATGATGATTCCAGTATTTTACTGAAATGATGATGTGTTTTTTTCCCCAAGCTGAAAAAAACCCACCAAAGCCAACCCAGAAACACGCTCTTCTGTCACTGTTTCATTTCCCCTGGAAATGAAATGTAGAGTTTTCGACCTTGCAGATCAATAGCTTTTCAGCATCTTCCTCCTTCTTGTGTTTCCCAAATGAATGCATGTTATTTGGAAGCATAACAAGAAATAAGACAGAAAATTACTGCAGAAAACTTGAAGCAAAGTCTTTCATTTAAGCAACTAATACAGGAAGAAGCGATAAAATCTGATTTTTTTTTTTTTAAATATACTTTTATTTCCCCCTTTTTTCAGTAACAATTCTGCATTACTACTCAGTACTCTTGATTTGTGGGTGCTGGCCTGATCAGGCCCTTATCTGATGGCAGGCAAATAGCCAGAATCGGTGCCTTTGAGGAGCATGCTCCACAGTGGCACTTTGAGCAGGTTTAATATAGATGTCCCCAGCTCTTTGCTTGGTGCCTGACACCGACTGCTTTGGGTAGGTTTGGTGGTGTGTTAACGTGAACACCCGAGTGCACACAAAGAGATCCCAGTGATGTTTAAGCGTTGCCAGAGAACTAGGATTTACCCATGGCTGCAGAGAGGTCTCCAGGAAAGTCTGAGTTTTTCTTAGAGGGAGGAAGAGGACCTGGCCAAGTTTTTTCAAGCCATAATGTGAGAGCATTTGTTATTGTAAAACTGCAAAACCTGACAGCGAACTTGATCCTTTCGGAGGGGGGAGAGCTGTCTACATGGTTTCCCTTCTCCTCCTTTATTCTCACTGAGGGCTCTGCACCTCTAACTGCTATGTTCATTTCCCTCCTGCATCCCTGTGTGCAGCCCTGCCTCACCAGAACTGCCTTATGTATTGGTGTCATCACAACATCATTGCCTTGCACAAAACTGCATCTGCTGGAGACCCTGAGGAGGAGCCTTAGAGCAGCATGGTGCTTTTAGTGAGTTAACAAAGCAATGTCTATGTGTGGTTTGACGTGTAGGGATCACCTAGCAGAGCCAGGCAGCAGTGGAAACCAATCTGAAAGTGTGGCCAAGCTGAGTACTCTTGCTGTACCAGCTCTTAGAGTGGCTTTGGCAGGGTGTTTGTCAAGGGGGTGGTTGGGCAGGATGCTCTGAAAAGTAGGTTTTGGAGTGAAGGGGTGACTCTACTGAGCCCCATCTGATGGGTGAAGGCATGCTGGTGGTGTAATTGCAGTCCTGGTGGCTGCATGCACATCAGGTCGACCTGCCCCACCACCTGCCGTGCCTTTGGTAGAGGAACATTTGCAAGGAAGAGGGATCTGGTCATCAGAGTGTACATGGTGCAAAGGTGGCACTGCAGGTTTGCTGGGGCAAGGGTTTTGATTCTGTATGCAAGTGGGAACTCATGTCTAAGGGCTGCAAAAAGCTGTTTGCTGCCTGGAAACCCCTGAGACTTGTCAGGAAAGCTAGATCTGTCCCTAGTGCCAGGAGAGAGACTGGCCATTATATTACTCACTCTCAGCTCTGCTCTTTGGGAGATGGCAGCTGCTACTGTGTAGTGCCAGAGGCCACCTGACTCTCCTGGCCTGAGCTCTGGGACAGGACCTGCAGAGAAGATCTGGATGAGTGACCAAGGGCTGGCTGTGGCAGGCAACTGCACTCCACCCTGGCCAAATCCAGCAGAGCCACTGCAGAAAGGTGCTGGGCCTGGAAGGGATGTCCTTGGTGGAGGAGCAAAAGGAGCCATTCCCCAGGAAGCACATGGCTGCCTGGATGTGGTTTGCTTCGGGAAGCACGTGCCGTTGGGAATGCCTGGGGTGTTTTTACATTGCCTTTACCTGGCACCTGATCTCTGCTGGCCCTACTGTCCAGAGGTGGAAAGCAAACAAAAGAGTCAAGGACTCACCTGGGGAATGCATGAGGATGGTGTAGAAATCTGTGAAGGATGAGGAGCTTGGGTGAGCACCATGGAGCACAAGATGGTCTGTGGCATCATCCTCTTGTGGGTAGGGACCTCTTGCAGGGCCAGGTGAGACTGGACTGCTTCACACAGACCCTACTGACCCCTCAGGCTCCTTCCCCTTAACCTTTCTTCAAGGCACAGTGGTATCTGCTCGACCTTGGGGCAGAAGAGGGGTTCAGATCATGCATCAGTGCACTTATCCTCAGTTTATGGCCACAGTCAGTTAGTTTATACTTGGTATTTGCACCCCTCTCTGATTTAATTTTTTTTTTTTTTTTAAAAACCTCTGAGGAGCAACAAGTTTTTCCTGTGTCTGGTGGGTACGGTCCCAAAGCTGCAAAGGACAGTAAAGAAACTGTTGGAGGGGGAAAGCAATGGCTCTAGGTTTCAAAAACCTCTGGTGGGTGGTTTTGAAGACCCAAAAGGGAGGAGATTTAAGGAGTGATGGTTTTCAGCCAGCTCTAGGCCACTTTGACTGCATAAGACTCATTGGGCAAGACTTGAAGCACTCCAAATCACAAAATTTTGTGTTTCCAATCTTGGCTATGTTTTCTATGAGACATCACCCTGGATGAATGTTGCCTTTTATTCAGGACAAGTTGTCTTTTCAGCAGTGTTTAAATGTATTCTTAATGCGAATTATCATGTTTTATGGTACAGCCTCTGAAAAGGAAAGAGAGGCTTTAAGAAAGCTTTTTGCTGGCAGTAAATTAGATCCAAGTTTCTGTGATAAGCTGTAATAGCTCTGTAAGAGCAGATGTGTTTTATCAATTTAAGAACACAGACTGAGAAAACATGTACTGCGTTGGGGCTTTTAAAAATGTATCTTCATGTTAGTGTGTACACAGTCAACAATAAATCTATAGAAGCTGTTATTGTCTTTCAGTTGAAACATGATACAGCTTGTACTGTGTCTGTTATTTACATATAGGATGACAGAGGAACTTTTAAGCCACACATTGCTTTTTAACACGAAGCTGGATACTGGTGGGAAATAACTGGCTATTGGCCTGGGTTGGGCCAAGGAAAATGACACCCTCTGGGGCAGATAACCCACCTGTGTGCTGTTTTATAGACCCACAGGAAACATGGGAGAACCCTCTCACAGTTATCTACAGCCCAGTCTCCTGGCAGAGCAGCCTTCTCTGCTGCTGCAGTTGCAGCCACGCATGGTGTGGGTCATGTTACTGACACCACCTTCATCTTCTTCCTTCTCCTCCTTCCAAACGTCTGTGCTCCCAGCCCCCAGGGAGGGCTGTGTCCCTGCGCCAGCAACGTACATATGTGCATCTCCTCTCACCCAGAGGGACATCTCTGAGGTGGTGTGGGAAATGCCAGCTAGGTTGTCCAGCCCTGTAATGTTGCTCCCCTAAAAAGTTAACGTTGTAGTCCCAGTCCCCCAGGCGCTTCTGTGGGGGACATTTGTTTGAGGCTCTTCAGAGGTAGCTGGCATCACATCCTCTGGGTGTTACGTGGTGTAAGTATGGAGCATGGCCCTCTCCCTTGCCTTGTCATCTTTGTCTCTTTCCCAAGTGTCAGTCTGTTCGTGAGGCTTTTGCTCACCCAAGTCATATAGGTTGCTGAACACTGACAACATTTTTCTTGATTTTTAACGGTTTCTTTTCCTTGAGAAGAGAGTATTTTGAAGATTAGGTGCTCAGCTTGGCACAAATTTATATCTGTCTTTTCAAACGGGCTGTGAAAATAGTCAACAGAATTTTCATTACTTACTCTCATCTAAAAAAAGCAGGCAAACATCTAAAAAAAGCAGGCAAACAGGCAAAGGTTTTGCTAAATGAGGGATTGATTTCCTCACCTCTGTGGAACACAGGGCACCTGTGAATTGACAGATGCTGCCTTGAATCTCTAGGATCTTGCTAATACAGCTTGAGTGACTCTTGTGAATGGAATAGTTTGCGAGGAGAACTTGAAAACAGTTTGCTAGAATTAGAGAATTAAGAGAACAGAAGAGCAACTACTTGAATGTTACTGTTCTCTAGCATGGTTTTCTTAAGGGAACAAGACGTATGCAATCGTGTTGGCTGCCTTGCTTGGACCTCTCAAGGTTTGGATCCTTTGGTCATTTTAAAGCATGTTTTTCAGAAGGGAAAAATTTGGGAGATTGCTAAATTCCCTCATTCAGGGTGCCCATAAAACAGAAAGGCAAGATATGTGCCCCAGTTCAGGCAGCATCTTCCACATGATCACATATGGTGTTGACTGCTTGAGCACCCGCATGAGACTTGACGAACATCCCAACCACAGGAAAGGCTTCCCTGGGAGTTTGAAATCAATCACGAGACACAGATCTGCAAGGAGCCAGATTATGTTGGGTTGGGATGCCTGAGGGAGTAGTTCTCAAATGTCTAAGTTTCTCCTTGCCAGAGCCATCCCTGTATCGTTTGCTTTGCTCTGCAGCCCTGAGAAATTTGCCCCGATCTTGAACATCTAGGAGTTTTCCCCAGGAGAGGCAATGGATGCTGATGGATGAGCACGATCAGAGCAGGCAAGGAGTTTTGTAGAGACCCCACTGAGATGAGGGCAAGTGGCACGAGGAGGTATTTTCTCTTTCCTCATTGCCTTATTCAGTCTTCTCCTTTCCACAGGCTGGCAGACCTGCTTGTGAGGTTTCCAGGCCAGCTCCACTGATGTAACGTGACATTGGCCATGTTGTTTCCTACCTTAATCACATTTGTTTCTGTTTCATTCTGTGGTTGGACTGAGATGGGTTGCCCAGGGTTTGTGGGCTTTCCCCTTCGGTTCCTCCTTTGAGCGTGGAGGAAATTTGCAACTTCTCCTTATGGTGTGACGTGACATGGATCACAACTGTCTTCATGAAAACGCTTGCTTTTCTACTCCTTATTCTGCCTTAAGGTTCATGAGAGCAACCAAACCAGATCTGTTCACACCTAATTGTTTGGACAGAGCAGAACAGCTCAAACTGGAAATACCGACTCTTTAGGCAGAATAGCCAGTAGCCCTGTGGTTCAGGCATCCCTGGGGAAAGCCCACATTAAAATCCCCTGTCTGCCTGATTTGGAGTGGGAATTTGAAACATATTTATCTGCTGGGGTGCCCTTTTCTGCCAGAGTGCCGCCCTCTGTGTTAAGGATGAGAAGCTTTAGACCAGACTTGAGTCAAGAATAGAAAAGCTGGCAAAGACCCATATAAAATACAGTTTCACTTTATCTTGCCCCAGCTCCATCCGTGTCTGATCTAGCTGCTCTTTGGCCACTGGGCTGAGTCATCCTGGGTATGTTTCCTCACCGACCTGGGCTTCTCTTTTCTTCTCTCTAATCTCTGATGCTCCTCAGTCCAAGTGTTGCCTCTTACTATGAGTTTCTGTAGGGCCTGCTGCTGCAGGCACTGCTGTGAGACCTCTTAACTTTATTCTAAATTGCAGCATAACAGCCCTCATGGAGTCTGTTAGTCATCTGTAGAGGCCCAGCGGATGTCTGAATAGGCATAGGAGGAGATACTGTAGGCGTTGCAGAAAAAAACCTGCTTGCTTCTTCCCTGGGCTAAGTAGTCTTCTGGGTGGCCAGGAGCTTTGCTGGCAGGGAAACATGATGTTTGCCTTTTTCTCTTTACTGGCTTTGGCCCCAGGAGACAAGAGCCAGGGGCTGTGGTTTCTTGCCTTCGGTGATTAGTTTCCTAAATCACTGTTCCTGGCAGGCAGGTGTATCTACGTATTTACTCTGAAATGTGGTGATTGAGTTCTGCTCCATCAAGGTGCTCTCAAGGAGTAAAGATTTGCAAAATTGAATTTTTCTTCTGCATTGTTTGAGGCAGGAATTTAGTTTTGCCTTGGATGCAATCCCTGTTCAAAAGAAAATCTGCACGTGCAAAACAAAATCCCGACTTCGGGTTCAGGGTGAGGAGGGAAGTATAGTCTATAGTCACATATCATAGTTGGGCAACATCATTAACTCTATTTTCTACAACAGCTGAAACTTTCAAGAGAAAGCAATTGCAGAGCCCAGCCAGATAAATCTTCTCATTCCCAGGCGTTAGGTATCTTCTACGCATGTTGAAAAGAAGAGAGGTGAGAGGAACAACCCTGTGATTCGAGAGGAAGAGTATCAGAAGACTTTCTTAGAAGGACTAAGCTCCATGCACCATCACACACCCCTCCACCAGAGAAGGATGTTTGCTTATTAAATACCTTGAGCATCAAGGGTGTTACTGTTGCTACTAAAAGGTTGAGACTTGCGTCAAAGCGTGCATATAAACCTTGACTAGAGCAAGTGAAATGGTAAATTCAAAATGGCCAAACAAAATTCTTGGCAACGCCACCGGATATTATTTTGTTTGGGAAAATTCAAGGATACATGACCTCAGGGTGAGGTAAGCCAGAATTCCTCTTAGAGAACAGGACAGACCTCTAAAAGCTTCTGTCACAAATACACACAGCACATGACTGGGCATGAAACAGAGCAGGAATACTTTCCTAGATGTCCTTCTATTTGCAAGCTTTTCCCACCATCAGTATTTTCTTATTGCAAAACCTGAATTACTGAGGCTAAAACTGCTCTGCACCTCCACACACGATCTTGGAGTTTTGCAAAACCACAGCTTTGCACGAGCAGGACCTCTGTCCCACCAGCGCCCTGCACATGGGCGATGGAGGAGCCCCGGCCGATGCTGAGTCACCACCGTCGCACAAACAGGTTCTCTGTTCTCACGGGTGGGAAAATACTCATCCTGGTGGTGTTTGGACTTTCTGTGGCTCCAAGGACGCTTCTGGGGTTATAAATAGCAGCGGTGGGGCTGTTAAAGAGCCTCAGGCTGTGACTAATGCTCTGTTTGAATAGCGCGGCAGATTTATGTTTTTATTCCCGCCGTACGTCCAGCGTTTATAATCTTCCCTTCCTGGAGTTCATGATGAATTTGCAAGGGAAAAGATTTGCCTTCTCGTTTCGGGAACTGGAACGATCCCGATGTGCTGGGCCCGTGGAGGTGTCTGCCCAAACGCGTGCCACATCAGGCTTTATCCTTCTTCTTTTTCCTCGGTTGCTTTAAAACCCAGCCTGAGCGCTAATTCTCTGCTGGCTGTCTCTGAATCTCACCCTCCTACGTGTCATCTCTGACAGCACATAGAGGAGTCTTCCCCCTCCTGAGGGCTGGGAAAGAGGGAAGCGGAAGGGAAGGAAGCTTCTGCCTGGGGCTGCAGAAATGGCTACAGTTAAAGTAGACGGTGTCTGATCCGCAGCACGTGGCAGGTCACGCTCCAGCATGGCCAGGTCTGAGCTTGACATGGGTCACAGTGAAGCTGCTTGGTGTCTCTGCAGCTGGCAGGGTGCAGGCACTGGTAGGGTTGCTCACGAGTGGGAGCCCTCCCTGCATTGGCGTCTGGGGATGTTGTGGGAGAGGAAGCGGAGGAGAAGGAAGTGAAATCCTGGATTTCCCCAGCACAGCCAGGCACACGGAGGGGAGGCTGGGACCCAGCAGCAGGCAACCAGCACCAGGCTGATGTTGAAGAGGTGAAGCACCAGGGACATGCCACCTCTCTCCCTCCACACATGGCTAAAGCCCAAGGTAACTCTTCTAGCCGTGAGCTCGCCTGACAAGCAAAATTGGGGATGAAAAAAAAGAAAAGAGAAAAAAAAAAAAGCCACGAAATCCAATGCAGAGGAGCTGATGCAGATTAGACCTTGGCATTAGGTAAAATATTCAGCAAGATTACCTCCTGCTGGGTTAGCTAAAAAAAACACAAAAGAGGAACAAAATTAAGTGCAAAGGAAAAGTGCAGATTTCTAGAGACAGATGTGTGGATTTGAAAGGCCTCTTTCTTAAAGTGAGGAGGACTCTAGGGTTATGTGCAAAGGCTAAAATATATATTGGATTATTACTCAGGAAGATCTGTAGATGTTAAAGTATCTTTCAGGATTGGACTTTCAATAGTTATTTGTAAATAAGGGGAGACAAGAAGCCCTATTGGCACAGACCTCATCTAGCAAGAAACAGCATTAACGATGCCTCAAGATTTAGTGGCTTTTAATGAAGATCTCAAACCTCAGTAACAGGAGCAGAAATATCTGTCGGAAAACATACTCTCAAAGCAATGTAGAAATCCACAGTTCTTAGTGGGATCAGAGGTGGCCTTTGAGGAGCAGCTGGAAGGAAATAGGAGTATAAGAAGCACATTTGAAAAAGCCAGTGGCAACATTTTTGCTCCAGATATTCCTGTGTGTTTCAGGTAGGTGCTGTTTTATTAATGCATACAAACATTAACAATTGCACCATAAGAAAGCATGTCCAGTCAAGCAGAAATCTAATCTACATACCTTGCTTTCACCTCTCTGATTATTTTGCTCTCTATTAAATGGTTGGTTGGATTACTAATTAAAAGGGGGAAAAAAAAAAGCTTTCCATTTGCAATCATTTCAGAGCCTTAATTTCCTTGGAGGTCTAACAGCATGTACTGTTGACACAGCTCAAACATTCACATCTCAGTTATCCTGAAAAAGCCCTGCAAACACGATAATGAACTTAACACGTGTATCAACGTGAGAAGTCAGGCAGGCCAACTCCAACCTGTTGCGCTCCTCCAGCGGCAAACGATGGAGGAACATGCCCAGCATGGGAACATCTGTGCAAACAAACATTACAAAAGCTATCGAGACATCCTGCCCTGCTTCAGCGCTGTGCTTTGTCACAGGGGGCTGTCACCAGCTTGTGTCGTGGCCCATAGCTTTGCAGGATGCTGAGCTCTGGGGCTGTCTTGTAAGGAGGCAGCTGTTTTTCCATGGATGTGTCAGGGTTGGAGAGGAAGGGAAAACTCTGCAGTTACCTGGGCAAAGCCAGCAGAAGATGCTGTCAGGCACGAGACCATCTGGGAAAAGTAGCACAGAGGCTTCGCACTGCATTTGTCTTATTTTAAAGCACGTTTACAGATCTGCACGTGTGTGTGAGTTCATACCTGCTCATCTCTTTTTCTCAGCGAGCCAGTGTTGCCCAAAACACACCATTGCTGCTGTGGGACATTTCATTTCCTTCTGCAGAGACCACGATACAGTGGCTGTGCCCATTCTTTAGACAAATATGAGTTAAGGCTTTGTAAAGCTTGGAAGAACCGAGCTTGCCACAGAGTTGAGAAGTGGAATGAAATTGCATGGGCAGGAAAGTGAATCTCTTCAAAGGAAATTGCTCTCTGGTAAGAAAAATCAGCATCCCTTAACTGTACCTGTAGTGTAGCTCAGTCCTGGGGGTCCTCTGCCATCATGTAGGAGGTTCCAGGCAAGGTATGCTTGAGCTGGCTGCCCCGGAGCCAGCGGTACACCCCACTGGGGGAGGCTTGGTGAAGGAAATAAGCTGCAATGTAAAAGCTCTCAGCCTCTCTGCCAGGTTGCAAGTGCAGGTTTTGGGGAAGCGAGGTAGTGACTGGTAACTCTGGGGGCTGACCCTGGCACTGGGACATTTCTGACAGGCACGTGGTGGCGTCTGCACCCCTCGTGTCCTCAGATGTTGTGAAGACTCCAGAAGGGGATGAGGAGTCTTTGGCTGGTTAAGTGATCATGTTCCTTCAGCCTCTTCAGTGCAACCTATGTGCCTGACCCTGAAGGGAATATATGTTTGCTCTCATGACTCAAGACAGGTGAGATCATTGCTCAGGGATTGCCAAATGGTGCTGTAATAGCCTCACGTGTTCATCTTCTGAATGCACTAGTTTTGCTCAGGCTTCAGAAGACAACTTTGTTGTCACCTCCAAGGCGGTTTCTTTCTAGAGAAGCTGTTACAAATGGCAATAAAATGTGCCTTTTGCTCTCAGCTTTCCAGATAAGTGATTCTGGGGTCAGGACAGTGCTTTACAAGCAGCCAGGCACTGCAGTGCAGGACTCTGATTTTTGGCTTGAGCTCTGCCTGCCTGCCTGCCTGCACCAGCTCTGCCCAAAGAGGGCTGTGTAGCCCTTAACTAACCCACCTGCTCTCAATAAAAAAAAACCCAACCCAAAACCAGTCCAAGCTGCTCACATGCCCTCACCAGTCTCCAGCTCGACAGGAGTAAATCGGAGGTGGATTATAAACAGAAAGGGAACACATTCTGCCTACCAAACTGGCAGAACAGCGATTGTGCTACATGGAGTAGTTATTTGCTGGCCTAGCAGTAACAGTGGAAGCATATTCACTTTTCCTGGAGAAAAATGGGCTCCCAGTCAATATCCCAGTTAATGTCCCAGTATCTGGGCTTCTGAGGGGAAGGCAGAAAGACCCCAGTTGTCACACAGTGACATCTAGGCTGGCAGCTGTGGCTTCTTGGTGACGCTCACTCAGGTCCCCAAGGAGTGTGCAGGTGTGTGAGTACTCTAGGCTGCTGTGCAAACAGGGAGGAGCAGTGCTGCTCTGTGTGGGGCTTAAGGGATGGGAAGGAGCAGGAGAGAAGAGGGCATGTGCTGAAGCAGGACCTGCTGATGGAGAAACAGTCATGAGGGACCACGGTGCCAGCATGATCAAGCTTAGCCCAGAGTCCAGCCCTCTGGTTGGGCATCAGGAGTGAGATGCTGATTTGTGAATCCAGCCTCTGAGGTGTGTGCTTTTATAAATGTATGTGCTGCTCCTAGGTCACAGTACTGATTTCAACCAAGTTTCTGAGAAAGGGAAAGGTCCTAATTATGCCCCATTTAACACACATTGCTCTAGTTCTGTTTATTATTGCTATTATTATAGCAGAGTATGTTCTTTCACTAGATCACTTCTGCTTTTCAAAAAACATAACTGTCCTGGCCAGATCATACATTATTCAGCAAATATTCTTGGTTTTGTTACGTAATTTATCTAGCTTTTTTTTTTTTTCATTCCTGTTCAACTAGCTCCAAAATTTACATCAAGGAAATTAATTTCAAGAGCTTTTTTTCTCTCTACCTTTGAACTATGGAATGCCAATATAATACAGCTGCAGATTTCTGTTTCATAAAAACAGATTAAAGGTACCGTGGAGTGTAACCTCCTTTGTGCCCAACTAGACGTTAATGGAATTTCATTGTTTCACACTCCTATGGTTATAAAAGTGCTGCCTTATACTGAAGTCTGCAAAACCACAAATAAATCCGTGTATTTATGCACATAGATGCTCTCATAACTGTTTCAGAGGAAAGACTCTTCTAAGATTGCTCTGTCTGAGTACAGAGAAAAAGAAAAATTAATGAGTAATGCTCTGCATGATGCAAAGTTAAAGAAGAAAAATAACAATTCTAACTCCCCTAGTCTCAAATATTAAAATCATGTAGTAATGCAGGGAAGAAAGTGGGGTTTAATTGGTATTCACTGCCTTGCATGGATAATGTTACAGTATCTCAAAATATAATTGCTTTTGTCTCTGTGGGGATACATAGCACGGTACAAGCGATATCTTACTTTGAATTGTCAGCAACCAGCTTTGCTGGGCACTTGGGTGGATGTGACTTCTGCTGGTCCCTGGTCAGGCAAAGGGTAAGTGTAGGAATAACACCGCAGCCCTTCTGCTTGAGCTGATTTACGGCGCGAGCGAGTCTACTGCTAATAACAGAGCAACTGAAGCCAAGAAGAACTGTAAGGCAAGGCAGGGATTTACAGCAACCAGAAAGCAGGGACTTAAAGCAGCCAGGAAGAGAGATGATGCTGCAAGTTGCAGCATAATTAAAGCTTAACACCGGGTTCAGAGCACTAAGGAGCTAACCTAGTGCATGTGGCCATGCAGACTCACACAGAATGCTCGCCTGATTCGTAAGGGTTTTGTTGGCATCCACCTCAACAATCCCTAAATGCAGTCTGAGCAGAGATCTGGTCCAGCAAGACCCTGGACGTCCCCAAGGAGATGCTTGGGTCTTCTTGGCATCCTCCTGTGCCAAACTTCCATTTAGGATTGATTGGATGACTCAAACTTCTGTTAAAAATGCTTTGTTAATAGATCCATTTGGATAGATGAGATTTATTTACTAGGCAGATACTCCTGTCACACACGCTTTCTTACTTTCTGCATGTAAGCTCTACCATCACTGGAGAAGACCATGCTTCATGGAGGATTTTAGAACAGAACAGCTATTAGTAACTTGGGGCAGAAAACAAAAATAGCCCTTTCACAGCTGTTTTTATTCCAGGACTCCAACATCACTGGTCCCTGTTACTCAGCATCAGGAAAGGACTCCCTTTGTAATTTTTGCTCTCTGTTAAGAGAATGGAATGCTGGTTTCTGATCTCTGGTATGGCACTGCTTAAGGTTGCTGTTTTATCTGGTTTTCTGGATGATCCACACTTCAATTTGTTGCTGTGCTTTTAAAGAAATAGCCTTTAAACTTGCTCCTCTTTCTTACTTAAATTTGGGTTTTCCCTGTTTATCAACTACACATGTATAAAAGCAGTGGCTTTTAGCTTAGTTTTCTCTTAAGAAACAAAGTTGTTGTGGAGTTGTTGCTGTGCTGGAGCAATCTGACTAATACAGACTAAGGCAAATTTTAAAAAAATATTCATGGACAGCCCGTCTTTGAGAAGCATCCAGACAAGGGAGTTTGAGGAAGAAAGAAAGAATAAAGACAGCAGAATATCAATTAATGGACTTAAAAGCACATAATATATTTCCTTTTAAAATGTTCTCTACTTTTAGCACCAAAAAAAATTGTTGAAATACCAACCCAGCTGCTGTGCTGTACGCTGGCCCAGAGAATGGTATGGAGGGCGACATAGGCCATGGAGAAAGATGGAACCAGGGCTCTCATCCCTGCTCGAGTTCACTTTCTGAACTCAAGTGGGTCAGTCAAGACTAAGTGAACAAACCTGCCTTCGAGTCAAGCCCTTGCAGCCACACCAGAGAGGTTGATCTACTGAGGCGCTGAGTCTTTGCAGCTCCTGTGGAAACCTGCTGTGTTCTGCTGTGTGACCATCCTGTATTCGCTCAGCGGCGCTGAGCTTACACGTTCCTTTTTGTTGCCTATGAACTGAGTAGGGCCGAAAATTTTTCTTTTTGGAAAAAATACTCAGTTGCCCATTTAGATGCCCAAGAGTGGTAAACTAATCTTTAATCCATCTTAGGCCTGCTTTGCTAATACCTGGTCTAGTCATAAAAGCTGCTAAACTTAAACACTTTTTTGCTTAGCTGTACTAGGCCATGCATCAGCTGATGATGCCCTAACCAAAACATGTTTGAACAATTCTCCCCATGTCTCAGAAATGATTAATTTTTTAAAATTAAAGCCCTCAGGGCAGTGGGCCATGATAGTGTTTCTGACCACACAGATTTCACCTAAATACACTGGCAAACTAGTGCTTAAATTGATGCTCGGATGCCAAATCTTCCCCTGGCTTAAATAGTCTTGATTTTACCTCTTTTAAAGCTATGCTATTTTACACCAGCTGAAAGAATGGCTCTTTCTTTTCAGTAAGTGTTCCCGAAAGCTTTGTTAGGTTGGACTTACCTGGGATGTACATCGCAGATGACTTTGCAAAATCATCCATGCTATCTTAATCCAGAAAGAGGAAGGAGTTTTACTATTATTATATTAAGTTCTTTTGTTTTCATCTTCTTGGAGTGATTGTATCAGTTGATTATCACACAGGAATTTCATCTGACATTGAGTTTAGTTGTACCTGAATTCATTGTACTGTCTAATTTATATTTGATATAAAATGGCAGTAGCTTGAAACTGTATTGACAGATCTTTATTGAAGATAATTACTCAATGGGAATCATTCTGAATGAATTAATCAGACTGAAAATTCGCTTCAATTTTACAGCACTCCAGCAATAAGAAACGTAACTATACACATTTTCCTTGCTAAATTGTAGCTATAATTCTGTTTAAAACTCTTCGAGTTCTTTCAGGTAAATTTGAGCTCCCCAGAGAAGCCTGTAACACCTAAGCTCAACTTCTGAGATTTGATTAATTCGCAATTCAAGATGATATTGCTACAGGCAGATGTCTCGCTCGTTTCCCTGGGCTGGCAGGTTGTCACTTGTTTCAGGGAGACGGTTTAGTGGGAAGGGTGGGAGAAGCGACCACCTTCCCTGCCCTTATCAGGAGGAGAGTTTGTTCCTCATTTGTGGAGCAGGTGGGAAACCAGCCGCTGCCATGCAGACCTGGTGGTGTCTCTCCCTCCACCCAACCCCAGGGAGGAACTACAGGACCCAAGTTGAAGCCCCCAGGCTCTCTCCTCTGATGATTTCAGTCACTGAACTCCATAAGACCAGCTGTAGGCTCATGGTTAAGGGTCTGAATAATTTGCTTTGGGATTTCAGAGGCCTTATGCTCAGAACTTTGCAGAATAATTCCATAGAAATAAGAAATACCACTTGTAACTTCAGTGGCTGCACACATTTTACCTCAAGAGGTTGTAATAATTTATTCTCTCAATCTTGTTCTATTCTACTTCTGTTAAAAAGAGTAAAAAGAGTTGTCATAAATGAAAACCTAAAGTATGCCTTCTATTGTCTTAATCAGTTAAAATTCATTTGGAAACCCAGGTCATATGTGTAATATAATGGCTGTTTTCCATCTTGTGTTCTGTGGCTGGAAACCGGTATGTGTGGGACTGACTGTTACCTTACTTTCCAATAATTGCCTTCTAGAGAAATATTCTAGAAAAGATATTCAGCCAGGATATAAAACAGCATAAAGGAGAAAAAAAAAAAAACCAGTAAACCATGGGGGGGAAGGGAAGAAAGATGAAAAATTGGCAGTGCATCTGAGCTACGGCTGTGGCATGTTCACACAGAGAAGGCATTCAGCAGCCACAATAGCTTATATATGCTTGACCTAGTAAGTGGCGTAATTGCCTCTCAGACATATTGAACTAGTACTTATTTCATGTCATATTTAAAAATGAGTTGAGTCACAAAAATGAGAACTGAAGAATAGTGAAGACAGGAATATAGAGGTAGAAGACAGACGAAGAGGGAACAATCATGCTGAGAAATCATATTGAGAGTGAGTGCGCTATGGATAAGTTAATTCTTTCATAGACTATTAATTAAAGGTTTATTTCCTTGTGTTGAAGCCTCATTGTCCTAATGTGTTTAGACAGAGAGGAAGAAAAGGAAAGGATAGGATGTAATTCACCATCAGGAGACGAAAGCCACCCCGTGTAAGGCAGTCTCTCCTTTCACATGTTCTGCCTCTCTCCTCTCCCAGCAAAATGCTTTTAGATTCTTCTCAGCACCTTGAAAATCATTTATATCATTGTGCTTCAGCTGGTTTACTTGTATTCATTTTCCTCTTAGCCAAATGGGAGTGTTTATTGGGAAGCATTATAGCGCATCACTGTGAGTTTGAGTTATTTTAATGTGGCCATGCTTGCTTCCTGCCTGTCTTGAAGGTTGCCAGCTACTTGTTCTAAGGGTCTGAGCCAGCAAATTGTCAGTACCCACCTTAACATTGATTGCTATGACTTCATACAGCTCTTCACAGAAATGGGCGCCAAAGGCTGCTGTAATTTTTATATTGTTACTCATATCCACTGCACCAGCCATGCAAGACTCCTCATGAGGAACTCTGCATGCCAGACACTACCTGGGTGGGGAGAAAAGGAGGCGGTCATTGCCTTAGAGGTCATGCAAACACCCTTTTCTTGTTCTTCACACCCAGGATGCTAACAAGACAGCTTCTTTGCTCCTTCTCTCTAGTTCTGGTCTGCTGGCTTAGGTGAGAATCCTCCTGATTCACTCCGTTGTGAGAGACAAGAGGAACACTGGTCTTACAAATATGCACCGGTACCAATCCCTCTCTTGCTAGCACCTCTTGTACAGCCATGTAATGCTATTCATTTCAGCTGAGTTAAGTTGGTTGATGCTGGTTTAGGTGAGAAGAGAATCAATCTTGCTGTTGCAAAATCTGCTAACAGATCTGCATTATCTTATATCAGATATCTTATATCCTGTCCCTGTTAGAACATTCCTTTCCCAATTTAATATGGTTTTGCAGGATTTCCAGTAGACCACGATAAACCAGCTGAATATGTTGTGCAAATCTTCTTTGCAAACGTTTCTTCTTTCTAGGAAAAGAAATAGAAATGCTGGGTAGGATAATGAAAAGGAATTTTCCATGTCTTTAGGCTAAGCACAGGTGTAGAAGGTGGAGTCTGTTGTGGGAAGCTGGCTCCCTGTTTTGCTGGCTTTCACAGCCCTAATTACAGGGTGGGAAATGAGATGCAGAGGAAGATAGATTTCTCAATTTTGCTGATGAACTATGTGTCACATTTTACTGCTAGTCAAGTATTTTCACACATGAGTTATTATAGAAAAGCCCTTAAAAGACCTGAAGGAGAAAGCAGAAACCTCACTGCAGAAAGGTGTGTGTGTTGGCCAGATGTTGTCCCACCAGGAACCACTTTGCTTCTAGTACCAATTCCCATTGTAAAAGCTAATTCTGAAGCTGATGAACTGTTATCCATGTAGTTTTTGCATATAGAAGTGGGGGGCAAATGGTGCACAGTTCAGCAGATGGACTTAGTTTACTCTGTAGAAGACAGGAGCTGGTGGAGAATTCTTAGATCATAGAATCATAGAAGATCCTGAGTTGGAAGGGACATATAAGGACCACTGAGTCCAACATCTGGCTCCACACAGGCCCAGCCAGGTCAGACCGTGGGACTGAGGGCATTGTCCAGATGCTTCTGGGACTCAGCCAAGCTGGGTGCTGTGACCACTTCCCTGGGGACCCTGTTCTAGTGCCCAACCACCCACTCACTAAAGAGCCTCTTCCTAATATCCAACCTGAACCTCCCCTGTCACAGCTTCATGCTGTTCCCTCAGGTTCTGTCACTGGTCACCACAGAAGAGGAGATCGGCACCTGCCCCTTTGCTCCCCCTTGTCAGGAAGCCATAGACCATAATATCTTAAAGAATAAAAATAGTACTCATAGTCTATTAAACTACTTGGTGTTGCACTGATAACATGTAAGTCTGGCTCCAGCAGAACCGCTGGTCCATAAATTAGTTGTGTTCTAAATCTCTGGGCAAGGAAATGTATCCTGGCTTAGTGAGGTAATTTAGAATGAAGATTTTAAAAAATCAACCCCAGGGAAGAACCCCATGGAGATAAAAAGCAAAGAGGGGACTTCCTCCCCACCCCCCAAAAAAAAAAAACAAACACACCCCCAACAACCCAAACCAAACAAAAACCAAACCCAAACCACCCAAAATAGAACATTAGAAAGCAGGAATATCATTGAATGAAAATGGGATTGCGGACTCTAGGACATATAGTAAACAAGAGCCAGGAGGTTATTTCCAACAAAACATCAGAAAATGAAATTTTTACTGTATTAAAGCAATAAAAAGAAACTGCAGTGGGAAATAAGTAAGGGGAAATTAGAAGAGCTCAAATGGAAAGGGCAATCAGTAGAGATTGTTGGGTGGGGGAGAAGCACAAACCTGAAAAACAATGGCAAGAAATTTTTGAAATGTATCAGGACGGAACTTGGATGGCCAACAGTTAAACATGGATGTCACTGAACCATTGAGAAGGCACCTACTTCAGAGCAGTCTATTTTTCTTTTTTTTTTCTGATGATAACTAGAGATACTATTCAAAACTAGGCAGAAGAAAAGGTGTTGAAAGAACTGGAAAAACTGGAGAGTAGAAAATCTCTAGAACTCTTAAGCTTGGAAAAATCATGTAAGGGCTGAATTAGTAGTAAGAATATACATCTATTGTCCAAGCAGGCATTATACTAGGAGGAAGAATGTTTGAAAGGCTCTTCTGGACATTAAACCATTGCAAACCACAAAGTCTTATTTGTCAGCTTGGGAAGTTAAATCACAAAAGGTCAGAAAGCAATTGGAAGATATGTTAATCAGATAATTTGACAAGCAAGTAAGGAGATGGTAATGTAAAAAGTGACCAACAGAAAAAAAATATAATTGGAAGTAAAATGCAGATTGGCAAAATTATGAGAAATCAGTGGAGACACTGGATGGATTTGTTCTTCAAGAAGACCTCTGCTAAACAGTTTATTATTAAACTATTAGGGTCTAGAAGCTGGGCTTCTCCAAATTGCCTTTGTGTCTCTGTTTAAACCTTTACTGATCTACCCTTGCCAACCTCAACTGGTCTGAGGCAGAGAAGGCAAAAAAGGATTATGGAAGTGTACTGAAGGAGAGTATTTGCAGAAAGGCATCAGAAAATCACAAGAGCTAAGATGCCATTCATAGATGGTGAAATTGTGCAGCGATTTTAAAAATGAACATGATTTTAGAACAACGTGAGTGATGTCTTCACCTGGGACATAACACTGAATTTTAGCTACCCCTTGTCTAAAAAGATATAGATTTCAGGAAGTGAAGAAGAAAACAGCTGAGTTTTGGCAAGAATATAAATTCTTGTTCTCCAAGATACAAGAGAACATTTGACTGCAGGAGCATTAGAATGAAATCTGTGTATCAAGAATGCATCCCTTAGCTGTGCACCATGGAATGTCTTGTATGTCCTGTGACACTGCTCATATCATGACAATACAACTTCCAGCAAAGGAATTTTGATGGAAACTTCAAACACTGCATGTTCCCACTGAACAACAGTTTATGCTGCAAAGCACCATGTGAGAAAAAGTAGAGATTCAGATTGTGCCCTTTATTTTTATTGCTCAGCCTGTTCTACAGCACTGCACAAGTCACATTGCAAGATTAGGCTCCGAGTTACTCAACGCTTTATGATAAATCTGAGACTAGCACTGAGGTTTAGGGCTTTCATCCTTTTGCTAACATTCTTATCTTTCAAGGTTTGTGATAAAAAGTTGGACTTACTCAGGGTCGCTTGCTGTGCTATCTATGTTTGAGGCAAGTCATTCTTGGGAGGGCGGATATAATTCTGCTTGATTTTGGTATCAGTTTGCCTCTTGTTTTTATTGGAAAGAGCAGTGGAATCAGCTTATGTTCTGAAATCTTTTATCTTGTGGTTGAAAACTGGACTTTTGAGTTGTATATGTAGTTTTGCTTAAACTCATATCACACTGTACATGGACTTTTGAACTACTTTTGTGGGGATTCTGTAATTTACCATTTAACTAAGAGGTTAAATCCATGAGATTCAAAATTCTTTCGGTTGTTGTCTCAAAGAGGAGGAAGGTCATACTGAAAGAATTAAAGGTAACTTGTGTGGTTTAATTCTAGAAAACCACAACTGGCAGCTAAGTCACCAGCATTGATCTTATAATGTGTAAGCATGCAGTACTTCCCCAGCTTGAGGTAGAGGTACTTTTTCTTACCTTGGCTTGTTTAGAGATACTCCAGGAACTGGAGGGCTGATGGCCAGGGTAATATGAAGGATGTGTAACTACTTCACAATAACAGCTTTCATATAAAATAAAGCCCTATTAAGAGAGCGAAGAATATATGTGTTAGAAATGTCCTGTGATCTGGTCTTGGTTTATGGTACAGCACAACTGGTTAACCTGCAGCTTTTGAAAAAGTGCCACCCATATCAAACTGAAGTGTACCTTTAGTAGTAGTAGCAGTCAGACGATGTACTAGAAGTGTACCAGCACTGAGGGGTACAGTGTGTTTAAAAAAAACAAATGCCCAAACTTCTTATGAACCATCCTCCATGTTCCTTAAAGAGGTAAAATCCTTTATTTGCCCTAACTGGAGTAAGGGCCAACTGCCTAAGTAAGAAATATGGGGATGGGTTATGTATATGTCATCAAACTCCACCCATGCTGCCTGAAATGATCCAGTATCTCATCCCAGCTTGTCTGGTAGCAGAAACTTATAAGTCATTTTTTCACTACTTGACCCTGACACCAGCAAATAAATCCCTTGGGCTGGAAGGTACAATTAATAGTGAGAAGAATAAGAAAACATATGGCCAGATCAAGAGATCTGGCTGGTTTGTAATCTGAAGAAATATACCTTCAGATTCTCGCTCTTGCTCTGAGAATGCAACTCTTAATCTTCCTGCTGCCATGGAAAAGCTTGGTCACCCTTCTCAGATAAAGCAGTCTACTTATCTCATCAATTCCCACTCACCCATTATTTATTTCGCAAGTTAGAAAGCTGTCAGCATTGTGTAAGAACCATCAGCATGAATATTTGATGACCACAGCTCCCATAAGCATAACAAATCTGATATACTGCTAGCAGCCATTAAATATTCTGTTTACTCCATAAATGTACGTTTTTAGAAATCTACTGAGAGACACTGTCCAAGGAGATTTGAAGCTGGGTATTTATTATGAATCTTAGCTTCGAATACAAATGATTCACTTCCCTGAGAGTCTAGTCAACGTTTACATCCTCAGTGCTACATTTCAGGCATGCTTAGAACGCAACATCACTTTTGCTCCTGGCTCTTGTGTGACGAAATGCAATGGCTTTTCAGCTCACCCTCTACCAGCATGCATTTGAGAGCCACGTGAATGTGCCTGTGTTTTACTAGGCACCAGTAATTTTAAAAGGTGGAATAATTTTAAATGTAATAAATATAAAATAATAAAATTAATAATAAAATTAATAATTTAAATTTAAATTAAATTTTAAATTTTAAATTTGGAGCAGAATCTGAATGGAGGCCTGTGACTAGTGGTGTTCCCCAGGGCTCGGTGTTGGGTCCAGTCCTGTTTAATATTTTCATCAATGACCTTGATGAGGGAATAGCATCCACCCTCAGCAAGTGCTGATGATACAAAGCTGGGAGGGGTGGCTGACACACAGGAACATTGCGCTGCCATCCAGCGAGACCTGGACAGGCTGGAGAGCTGGGCAGGGAGAAACCAGATGAGGTTTAATAAAAGCAAGTGTAAAGTCTTGCACCTGGGGAGGAATAACCGTCTGTAGCAGTACAGGCTGGGGGATGACCTGCTGGAGAAGAGCTCTGTGGAGAAGGACCTGGGGGTCCTGGTTGATGACAGGTTGGCTATGAGCCAGCAGTGTGCCCTGGTGGCTAGGAGGGCCAATGGAATCCTGGGATGCATCAGGAAGAGTGTGGCCAGCAGGTCGAAGGAGGTGATCCTCCCCCTCTACTCTGCCCTGGTCAGGCCCCACCTGGAGTATTGTGTCCAGTTCTGGGCTCCCTGGTATAAAAGAGACAGGGATCTCCTGGAGAGAGTCCAGAGAAGGGCTACGAAGATGATTAAGGGCCTGGAGCATCTCCCCTGTGAGGAAAGGCTGAGTGAGCTGGGGCTGTTCAGCCTGGAGAAAAGAAGACTGAGGGGAGACCTAATTAATGTTTATAAATATCTTAAGTATGGGATGCAGGGGGAATTGGCCAGCCCCTTTTCAGTCATCTGTGGAGATAGGACAAGGGGCAATGGCTGTAAACTGGAGCACAGGAAGTTCCACACCAACATGTGGAAGAACTTTTACACAGTGAGGGTGACAGAGCCCTGGGACAGGCTGCCCAGGAAGGTGGTGGAGTCTCCTTCTCTGGAGATATTCAAGACTTGTCTGGACGCCTATCTGTGCAATATGTGCTAGGGAGCCTGCTTTGGCAGGGGGGTTGGACCCGATGATCTCTCGAGGTCCCTTCCAACCCCTACGATTCTGTGATTCTGTGATTCTGTTTTGTGTAGTACTTGGTTGTAATTACTTTCCCCCTCCCCCCAGTTTTTAATCCTGTTAAAACTTTAGCAGCTTTGTCTTTATGCACAAAAATCTCTCTGGACTTGTAAGTGGACTTCTTGGTGTTTTGCTATCTCTGCTCAGTGCAGCAGAGACTTCATGTATCTCTGCTGAGCCGTACAGCTCCGGTGACTCCGGCGCATAGCACCAGCTCTTTCTCTGAAGTTTGGAGTTACTTCTACCCGATTTGGACTATATTTATTTTTAGCACAGAATTCAAAAATTTGTAAGTGGTTCTAACCAGAGAGCCAGTCAGGAGTGGTTTTTAGCTTGTGGGGTATTTAAGGGAGGACGACAAACTGGGGCAACAGAGTGAAGAAAGTTTGTCACTCAGTAGTTCCCTCTTGGAGAAGCTGTTGAGCTTTTCTGAAAACCCAGCTGTTTATTTTAGCATCACAGAATCACTAGGTTGGAAAAGACCTTTAAGATCATCAAGTCCAACTGTTCAAAGACGTTGGGTCATCAAGTCCAAGCCGTAAAGACGTTGGGTACTAAGTATTTCTGAAAAATTTTCATTCTGACCCCAGAATGAAAATGGTTTGCACAGGGGTCTGGGAAAGCAAGGAATAAAAATGGACAGCATGTAGTCAGGGGGCCAGAGCAGGCAGTGATGGTTTTCCAGAGGTTACCAAAATGAGCACCACACACAAATTGATGATTTAGTGATGTCCATGATGTTCCATGGAAAGGGCAATAGTATTCTCTGATGCTTCTACATTTTTACCCAAAGGCTACAAGACAGAAAGGAAGATCAATTTGGTGATACTTAACTTGCAAGCTTTACCGTAACAGATGAAAAGCTCCTTCAACCAATGTTTTTGTATTTACAGATTCCAAAACCTACCAAATTTTCCAGAAGCTTCTGTAAACATTTTAGCCACACTCACTGCTTTGTGTACTTTTACAGACCTTTGTGGCAGTATTTAGGGTAGACATTCAACTTATATCAGATTTTTGGGGGGTTTTTTGCACAGCTTTTATGTGAGGTCTACTTTAACTAACTTGCAATTCAATGTATCTAGTTTAAAAGGCCAGAGCAATGAGCTCCTGCACCTTCTTCTTAGCACTCATCAGTAGAAATAAAAAATTCCCTGGTTCAACTATGTCTGACAAAAAGCAGGGTGGTGGTGGCAATCTGGATCCATCGCACCACATCACCTCCTAGGAGCACAAGCCTTTCCTCCCTTGCAGACCAAGACCATGTATCTCACTGAGCTGGATATTTTAAATCTGCATCTTTGGAAAAAAAACCCCTAAAAATTAAAAAAATGTTGACACCATTTTAGTAGACAGGGAAAACAATGCAAAACATTCAGAAATAAACGTGAAGTATCAGTTGTACCTTTTAAAATGTTTTCTTTTTCTCCCCCTTGCCAGTGTTTCTAACATTGCTCTAGGAGTCTGAAATGAAACCATTTCCCTGTTGATGTGGGTTGGCTTTGTCCAATTGGAAAGAAAGAAAAGAAAGAATATGCCTTCCTTTCTTCTTCTTTTCCTAGCACTGCAAAAGCCCCGCAAGGATTCCCTTCAAAGAAATCTGATCAGTGATTTAACACAATGCAAAATGTTATGTAAAAGCACTAAGAAATATTCTCATAGCAGCCATCTGGGAGCAAAGAGAGACAAAAAAAAAATGTTTCAGCCAACATTTCCAAAGGAAGATCTATCATCATCATTGTTGTTGTTGTTATTTTTAGCTCAGGGTTTTTTTTTCCTTATGAAGCACATGAAGAATTGACTTTTTCATGTGTGTCTTGTGCCAGATCCCAACTTGGGAACAAGGTGTCTGTCTGCTCTTCAGCATTTGATATGGTGGAATTGAGGTTCCTGAGGGGAGGTTACAAGGCTAAAAGGGAGATGACAACCCTGGACTTCAGGAGAGTAGGTTTTGGCCTCTTCAGCAATCAGCTTGGAAGAATCTCACAGGAAATGTTCCTGGGGAGGAGTCCAGGGGAGCTTGTTGATTTTCAAGGATCACCTCCTCCCAGCTCCAGAATGGTCAATCCCAAGGAGAAGAGAAGCAAGCAAAGGTGATAGGAGGCCTGCATGGACAAAGAGATCCTGAAAAAACGAAAATGTAAAAGAGAAGTGTGCAAAGGTGAAGGTTGGGGCAGATAACCCAGGAGGAGTATTAGGGGCACTGTCAGAGTGTGCAGCGATGGGGTAAGGAAAGTCAAAGCCCAAATGAATTTGAGTCTGGTGAGGAATGTGAAGAGTCACAAGAAGAGCTTCTCCAAGTTCACTACCAGAAAAGAGAAGACCAGGGAAATTACAGGCTTGGTGTTGAATGGGGAAGGAGACCTGGTGACAAAGGACAGGGTAAAGGTCAAAGTTCTTCATGCCTCTTTCCCCTTGTTTTTTGTTGTTAGACTGGACTTCAGCAATCCCAGGCCCTTGTGACCACCAGGAAAGTCCAGGGCAAGGAAGATTGACCTCAGTGGAGGAGAACTGGATTGAACACACTCAAGTCTATGGGTCCTGGTAGGATAAACTCGGAAGCTGGCTGATATAATTGTGAAGCCACTCCTGATAATCTTTGAAAGGGCATGGCATTTAGGAGAGGTTCCTTAGGAATGGAAGAAAATAAATGTCACCCCGTCTTCAGGAAGGAGGATCTGGGGAACTACAGGACAGTCAGCCTCACTTAGACATCAGGGAAGATGATGGTAAAAATCCTCCTGAAAATAATTTCCAAACATATGAAGAGCAAGTACGTGACTGGGAGCAGCCAGTATGGAATTAAGAAAGCGAAGCTGTGCTCAACCAACCAGATAGCCTTCTACAATGAAATCATGGGCTCACTGCATTAGGTTATGTGATAAAGCTCATCTTCACACCCACAAAGGAGCTCAGGGAGACAATGGCAGTGGGAAAGCCTGAACAATGTCCTATTGGGATGCACCCAGAGCTATCCACCCATCACAGGTCCATCTGCACAAGTCCAGAGGAGCACAGGGGCACAATGGCAGGTGGGAACCCAAATTGAGGACTCCTGAGGAACCTACATCTTGCCTGGGACCCTCCAAGGGCTGTCTCAGCAGTCTCAGCCCCAATGTCCAGGTATGAAACTCTTCACCATGAGTCATTGGGAGCATCTCTCTGGGTCACCCTTTGGACTCAGGGGGCTGCTATCTAGGGGTGGGATATTTTATGAGATACAGGGGAAAAGCAGCATGGGATCACATAGGGCTTTTTATGGGATGTTTAGGGGAGGAATCAGAGGCAGGACAAGGGGGGGATTTTGCATGATTTTGGGAGGGACAAGAGTGGGAAATTAAAGGGATAAAGGTATAAAAAGGGATAGTTGTATGTATACAGTTGACTGGTCAGTATGGCCATCTGACTGTTTGTCCTGAGAGAGCTAGGACTGTTTCATGCAGAGAAGGTTCAAGGGGGCTCTTATCAGCATGTATTAATACCAGAAGGAAAGATGTAAAGAGCAAAGCCCTTTTCAGACAAGAGGCAGTGGGCACAGATTTAAATACAGGAGATTCTCTTTAAGGCTATATGAAAGCTTTTTCACTCTGAGGGTAGCTGACCACTGAAATGAAAAAAGAAAAGGTGCCCAGGGAGGTTGCAGAATCTCTATCCTTGGAGGCATTCAAAACCCAGCTGGACATGGCTCTCAGACACAGGCCATAAATGCCCCTACTTTCAGCAGGGAGGTTGGACTGGATGATCTCCAGAAGTCTGTGCCCACCCCAACAGTTTTGTAGTCCAGTAACATTTGTGTAGCTTGGGTGCAGCACAGCACAGGTTGGGAATGCAAAACATCCTCTCCTGTACCATCACCTACAGCTGCTTCAATTGCCCAAGCAATTAGTGAGTGTGCACTTGCCTCAGAAGGAAGGAGCCAAAGAGGCACTGAGGAAGAGCAGCAGCTCAATTGCCCCACCAGTTGTGGGGATGCTTTGGTTGTGCTCCCGGGGCTGGTGCTGCTCTGCGAGTACCAGTGGGAACCTTCCCGCCGCTGCGTACCTCTGCCCCTCACCCTGCGCCAGCCCTGAGGGACAGGTGCCTCTGGGCTTACGTGTGACTGCGAGGCCTCTTGCTTTTGGATGGGTTAGGTCATCCAGGGGTTCTGCAGTCGGAATAAGACCCAGGGGTGAGCAGCATCCCTGCTTTGCAGAAAGCGATGTGCCCAGGGGCGTTTCACAGCCAGGCGTGTGTGGCCACGCTGCTTCCTGCGCAGGGAGTGGTCAGTCATGAGGGTCCAGTGCCCTTCACACCCCCTTCCCAGCCACAGGCCAGGCTCCTCTCTAGAGGCATCCCACTTTAGCACTGGGTAAATATTATTTAATCTAGAAAAATTCCTCTGGATAGCTCTTGGCTGTTATAAAAAAACCCCAAACAAAGTCTGCCAGCTAATTTTGGGCAGTCGTTACTGAGAGAGTTAAAACCATGGGGAATTTTATTGGCCTGCTGTGCGATACAAGTTAAATATAGGGGCACCAGGAATTTCCCTCCAGGCCAGATAAGTCCCACATAAAATATTTGAACTTTGCAGGCATGCACACCCCATAAGGCAATGCCGAGCATCTCACCCGAGCAATAACATCATGAAGGCCCACTCACCAGTGTTGCAGCAGCCCTGTGTGAGAGAGCAAGAGGGTGGCTGGTTCCTTCTGTCTGTGTTTTATTCTTATGCTGCTGTGCATGAGATCTGCATGCTCCATACTCCTGCCTGTACACTCCCCTTCTTTGATCTCCCTCTCAGCACCTGGAACCTAATTCACACTTACTCCTTTGTGTGGAATTACTTCAACGATTTCACCTGAGTTAGTTACTCCAGTATTTTTCACTGCACACCTGAGAGCTATCAGCTTATTTAGCTATTTTTTAAAGTTCCAGAGTTCCTGCTCCCATTCCTTACAACTCCATGGGAGGTGTTTATTCTGCTTGTGCTCAGGGTAAAGTTAAACTAAAATAATATGATAGAAAAAATAAAAGAGAAAATTTAAGAGAATAGAAAAAAGAACGGCCAACTGAGTTTCCTGCTCCTAAATGAAGCAGCTAATTGAGCTGTTCTGGAGGCACTCCTCTTTGGATAAATCACAGACCTTCACTCCCTGCGCAGACACTGAAAAGTCCCAGGAGAAATGTTACTGCTCCAGTGTAAACTACTACTCACGTGTAAGTACTCATGGACAGCCTGCAGCCTGAAGAGAAAGGGAACAAAAGATGTCTGGTATGAAAGAGCAGGTCAGTGGAATTATTCCTAGAAACTCTTCAGATGTTTTCAAAATGAGCTCACTGTGTTAATTACTGCTTTTCTTTTCTTTTTTTTTAATATGGCTGTACATGCTGGGAGGGCAGAGGGGGAGTGTGCTACAGCCAGGCATTTGGGTTTCACATGCCTTACAACCTTGGCCAAAGAGAAATCATCTCCTGATTTTAATTTTTTTATAGGTTATTTTGGGGTTTAGCTGAAATCCCAGGTTCCACTGGAAAGATACGTGTTGTTCTGAACAGTACCTGTCTTAGTAGCGAGGTACTAAGTGGAGTAAATATGTAATGTTTCCCAAAGGAAGGAGTATGCGTCTAACAAATTAGACTTTAAAACCTGGTATTTCTGGGGATAAAGGAAGGCAAAGAGTTCCCATGAGCTTTCCTCCCTCCAACACATACATGTCACTGTGGATGAAAGCTCCCAAGTTAATTAGATACCATAAGGATGAGGTGAAGTTCCCGGAGAATGCCGATTTTTAAGCAGTGAACATATTTTCTTGCTTACATTACTCAATACAGATTTCCCCCTTTCTGACTGCAGAACGCCTCCCTGGGTGCATGTTTTTGTTTGCCTTGGCCATATGGATGTGAGTGGGGTGACCCAGCTGAGAGGTCTGTGCCTAACGGAAGTGCTCGGTTTAAGGATGGGCTGTGGCGCTGTAAAGCTGCACCCAGGAAAGCAGCGTTTTGGAGGGGGGATAAAGGAGGGTACGCGTGCTGTACTAATAAACACCTACAGATTAACTGACTCTAAACAAGCTGGAACATTCTGTCATTTGGGGTTCCCAAACAGAATCTTTGAAGGATCTAACTCCTCAGCAGGTCATGTCAAACCCACGGGCAATCTGTGCTCTGCTGCACCCTGCACAGCTCAGAGGAACAGATTGTGCCCCAGTTCCCTTCGATGGGGAATCTCTTCAAGGGGGACCCATTTGTGCTCTTCTTCCAGGGGCATGCTGTCCACTTCACTGGCGTGGCTGGAGGTAAATGAACTGCTAAATTGAACAAATAAGGAAAATGCTGTCAGGCCAGCAACACCTTCCACACAACTGACAGCATACACATGTGGCTAAACACAGGATTTTCTTCCAGAGGTGGATATAGGGATAAAAAACCCCACACATACAAGCCTGTCTCTTTGTTTTGTAGTCTGTTATTCCTTGAAACACGTAATTCAAATTTTTATGCTTATTCTCTTTTAATCTTCTTCCAGTAAAATAAAAAGTAGAAATAATTTTTAACCTCTCCTCGTGCCTCTAGCTTTTGGTACTTAAAGGGAAGCGAGTTTGGAGTAATCGTCTTGTACAACAAGGGAAAAGTTGTATTGTCTCAATCAAGTCTGCAGGGTTTTTCTGTTTGTTTTGGGAATATTACTCTGCAGCATTCTCCTGTGCCCGCAGATATTAATAACACCGTGTCGTTCAGACCAGACTATCAAAGGAATTTATCAAGCCAACTGCTAAACGGAATTAATTGCACCTTCCTCGCAGTCGAGTATCTTATCAACCAGGCGCAGCAGGTGAGTTGGGCAACTGCTGGTAGAACTGAAGCCGGCTGCCTGTGTTTAACGGCGATAAACAGGAGCAATTAGCGTGCAAAGACACTTGACGCGGCATTTCACTCATCTGCAGGATTCCTCCACCCTCAGATCGCCTTTCCTCTCTGCCTTCAATCGGACACTCTTACTGGTGAAAAGAGGGCGGTTAAAAGAAGCGCGTAGGCCAGAAGCAGGCCCGATGGCCGCCTGGCAGCCGCCTCGCCTGCCCACGTGCAGGTCCGCGCATGGGGACGTGCTGCAGACTTCCTGCGAGCAACATACACGGCGATGGACTGCTCTGAGCTCAGCAGCAGCACCCCGCGCTGACCCGAAATGATTGTAGTGTTACTGGCTGCAGGACACAAAACCTCAGGGCTGAGGGAACCTGGTAACTCTGTGCACCTGTGTGTGTCCAGGAGCAGGGGGAGAGGGGGTCTTAGGGCAGCTAAGTTAGACCAGGCACACCAGAAAGGGAAGGTGTGACACAGGAACGTGACCTCTCCAGTGACAGCGTCAGATGGGCAGCGGCACTCACCGCACCGTGTGACGTGTTGCTGACGCTGCGCCTGATTGCGTTTTCTCGCTGCCTTCCTGCAAAACTGCAGGCATCGGTTGTGCAGCTAATTGTGTTCTTGGAAGTGACAGACCAGGAAATTCTGATTGAAACACCCGCTTAGGAGGCTCTTCTCCGTTACAGGCGGTCTGCATCAATCAGAAAAGCCGTGCCACGAAAAGGCATTTCATTTCGCGGAGGATTTCGATATTGCAAAATCTGGTTTCGTTCCAATTTGGAATGAAACCCAAATTTCAACATTTTCCATGAAAGGGAAAACCCTTGGGGTCACTGCGTTTCTGGCAAGCTGCTGGAGATGGGAGGGTGCTGGAAACCCTGGATCTCCCATCCCAGGACTTTCCACGTGACTGGCAGGATTGGGACCCGTGAGCCTGAAAACCACAGGGTCTCTCACTTTCCCAGGGAGCCGCAAGGCTGAGAGCTGGTGATTCAGTTCATTGTTTTTCGGCAGTCTGTGTGATGAGCTGTGGATAGCTTGGTGCTGTAGCCCTAGCTCTGCTCTCCATCCTCTGTGTGAGTTGGTCCAGTCTGCTGCATCTGTTGACTTCATAGCTTCGGGTGTCTAGTGCAGACCCTCTCTGAGCAACCCCTTCTGAGAACTGAGACTTAGGATCAAGCTCTGTAGGGATTTTGGAGCTGAGTGCCAAGTTTACATGCAAAAATACTGTGGCTGATTTGTCTCTGGTGCCAGCTCGAATCTTCATCAGTGCTGAGCTGGACCTCCACATAATGGCTTGCTGTCACTGATGCAGATTCCAAGACTGGTGTCAGGTCTCTGGGACTCCTCAATGGCGTAACCAAACCCTTTCCCAGAGCAGCAGTTCCGTGGGTGCTCTGGCAGATTGCCTCTGCAGGGACACATGATAGCTTAAGTGTACAGTGCAGCCTCTGCAGGAGGCTTCCAACCACATCCCTGCGTGTGTTCCCCCTTACTGCCCCCTCAACAGTATTTGTTTTAGGCAACGCAAGAGAGATACAGATCTAGGCAGAACAATGACATGACTATGTGCCATATCATGCCTCAGTTTTCTCATCCTGCTGGGACATTCTCCGGTGCTGTCTGGAGCCATGCTCTTGGGAGCACAGAGCCTCTTATCTCTGGACCTGACACAACAATGTGGACCACAGAAGTTTTCACATGCCTTTTGTGAGCTCTGACCCCTTCTTTCTTCCAGCATTAATATCAGATGGTCAAAATGATGCTACTCAGCGCTATTTTCTTTAGCACATCTACCACACTGTCTAAACCTACTGAAAATAAAAGTGACCTATCTAGTCCTTTTCCTTAGATAGACCTTCCCCTCTCTTTCATGTATGTATGTGTCCACTCAATCCATCTATTGCCTCAGTGCTAGCCCCGGGGAAGGTCTCTGAAAGCAAGAGGTCACATAGCAATCTACAACTGGACATTTTCTCTGATCAAAGTCTCTTCAGAGGACTCAGTGTAGATGAGTCAACATTCTCCAACAGGCAGAAAATACTTTCTTCAGACAGTTTCTGACCGCAGGGAACTATTAAGTGCTGTACTTGTGATTCACTCCAAGAATGAGCATGCCAAAGCTGAAGTGACTGGAAGAGGGAGAAAGGTTTCCAAGGATGTGAAATGTTGCCACCATTCTCTATTTTAAATGTGCCTGAGGACACAAGGTGCCCTGTTAGAATATTGTGTGAACATAGACACACTGTACACCTACCTCAAGAGCCAAATCATGCTTTTAAAGGCCTTGTCTGAGCATCTTCAGCTCCACCTGAAGTCAATGAGGGTTGATGGTGCTTAACATTTCTGAAAAATGGGCCTAACGTACACTGGGTTGTGTCAGTGTTTAGCCAGGAGCTCAGGAAGCATAGTCCTTCCCCTCCCTCTGAAGCTTTGGGCCAATCTGTTTTCATGCACTAATACAGCAGTACTAAAAAATGTGTATGTTTTTTAAATGGTAGCAGACATTTGATGGAAACCTCTCTATGTAGGTCTGGATATGCATCTGCTTTTACCTTTTTACGTTTTTTTTCTTTTGACAATGTAGAAACTTTGTAGGAGAGGAGACCAGGAGACCAGATGAGTTTAGCTTGTTTACCATGTCAAAATCCAGGCTGCAAGAGGTTATGGGAGTGGTGTATAAACACTGGGTAAACAGTGGAAAAAGCATTGCCTCTAAAGGACAATGTTAGCTAAGAAAGGCTCATGCTGGAAACAAGGTGCTTCTAAATGGACAGTATCTTTCTAGAGGAAATAACAGAAAGACATTTCTACTTCCTTCTTATTAAAGACAGAGCTTTATCATTGCTGATGAGACTAAGCTGAGTGGTGAGGTTAATGTGCTGGAGGGATAGGGTGCCATCCAGAGGGACCAGGACAGGCTGGAGAAGTGGGCCCAGGTGAACCTCATGAGGTTCAACAAAGCCAAGTGCAGGGTCCTGCACCTGGGTCGGGACAATCCCCATACAGCTTAGGAGATGATGTGCTGGAAATCAGCCCTGAGGCAAAAGACTTGGGAGTACTCATGGATGAAAAGCTGGACACGAGCCACCAACATGCATCTGCAGCCCTGAAGGCCAACCACATCCTGGGCTGTATCAAAAGTGTGGCCAGCAGATCGAGAGAGATAATTCTGCCCCTCAACTCTGCTCTGGTGAGACCTCACCTGGAGTCCTGCATCCAGATTTGGAGCCCTTGGCACAAGATGGACATGGATCTGTTGGAGTGTGTCCAGAGGAGTGCCATAAAAACACTCAAAGGGCTGGAGCACCTCTCCTATGAAGGCAGACTGAGAGGGCCAGGCTTGTTCAGTCTGGAGAAGAGAAGGCTCTGGGGGACCTTATAGTGGCCTGCCAGTACCTGAAAGGTGCCTATAGGAAAGCTGGGGAGGGACTGTTCATGAGGGCATGTAGCAATAGGACAAGGGGTAATGGTTTTAAACTAGAAAAGGGGAGATTTAGGTTGGATATTAGGAGTGAGTTCTTGAATATGAGGGTGGTGGATCACTGAAACAGGCTGCCCAGAGAGGTAGTGGAGGCCACATCCCTGGAGACATTCAAGGTCAGGCTTGGTGGGGCTCTGAGCAACCTGATCTAATGAAGATGTCCCTGCTTACTGCAGGGGGGTTGGAACAGATGACCTCTAGAGGTCCCTTCCAGCCTAACCAATTCTATGATTCTATCATTTATTCAGGTCCAGATACAGTATGTCTGCCAGGGAACAAAAATCAGACACGCAGAAAATCTCCCCAGTTCTGAAGTCCTATAAGCATCCTTTCCTCAAGAGCTTGTGCTATTGAACAGATAGAAAGCTGCCAGAAAAGGGACATTATTTGAGCCTAAGCCTGCTCATGGTGAATTCATTTGAAAATTCAGGCAGATGATTTCAGGGTAGTTATTATTATGTTGCTTGCTTAGCTGCAGCTGTGATTTTTTTTTTTTTTTGCATAGGGTAGACAGAGCTTTACAGGGTGTTTCCCAGCACCTTCTATGATAACTGACAGCTATATGTAAACCCTGCCTATTGTTTCAGATTGCACAACGTGTTCTTAATTGCATATTTCAGATTAGAAATGGATTGAAAAATGAAAAAACCCACGAATAAAGCAATAAAATCTTCAGAATTTGTTTCACTCGTTCACTTTTTTTTATATACTCCTGGGTATATTCTCCTCCTGTCACCTGCACATGAAGCCAACTGGTGTTTAATCCAAACTTTGGGAAAAAAAAAAAGCTGAGAAAAGACCATACTTATCCAAAATTCACGTGGTACCTTGATATCGGGTTGTACGTGAGTATATGAGAGGCTTTTTCTATGCAAAGGAGTATTTTCTGCCTTATTTCCTTTGCCCTGTTATCTTTGGAGATTATTTATGTTTAATAAGGCAATGGCATCAAAAAAATGCAGGGATAGATTACACTGCCTACGCAGAATAGTGTGTAGGAGTCTAAAGTCTCTTTTTCCTCAAAAAAATAGGTCCCACAAGCATGCAACCTGACCCCGGGTGACCCTTGCTAGGATGAAGGCTGAAGACAGACAAGACCACTGCAGAAGGTTTGATGTAGGAATGAGAAGGGAACGCAGCTGCCTAAGACATTAAGCTATAGGAGATAATGAAATCATGGCCTCTAGTGAAAGACAGACAGAGCTACAAGATGTAACAGCACAGGTCAAGGCTTCGTGCCCAAGGAGCAGCAGCAACTGGGTAAGCATATATCACTGCCATGGCTAATCATCACCCCAGTTAACCGCCAGGTAGGCTCTGCTAAAGTAGGTTTGAGGAGGACCACAGAGATGCGTAAGAGTAATGCTGTGAAGTGACATGAGGAGCAGGTGGAGATGACCGAAACAAAGATTTGGGTGCAGACTCTCTTCCTCCATTAAGAGCATCACTGCAAAACAGGCTTGAATGGAGGACTGAAGGACTTGATTGGTTTATTTAAATTGGAAAACAAAACAAAATCTGAAACGCCCCACGAACCCAGTAGATCAGCAATAATCAGAAAGCCAGAGAATACTGTATGACATTGGGAAGGATTTTATGCAGATGATGTCATTCTTTCTTGAATGAATGCTATTAATCTGCATCTGAAGCATAAAGCCATGAGGTAATGGAACACATTAATTGCTGCAAGCTGCCAGTGTCTCTAGGCCAGTGATTACCAACGTTTTTGGAGCCAGCCTCTTAGCACTTTTCCTCCCAGCTCTTGTCCCCAGTGGATAACTTCCACCTTTGCCCACAGGTTCCCGTTTCAGTTTTCCACCAGCCAGAACCTTTGCTGCCTGCTTCCTCTCCTGAGTCCCAGCTCCCCACGTTCCTGCTGCTTTTTCTCTCTGCCAGCTCTGAAATTACAGGCCCCAGTGGAGCTTATTCGCTTGGCCCCTGCGCTCCGCTGAGCCTTCAGCGTGGAGGGAGCTCTCTGGTTGGGAAGGAAGTCCTGGGTTGCCCGAATTGTCCCCCTAGCTCAACTGCAACGGTGACAAGGAAGGTGACTGCAGAGAATCTGTGTGGCGTTTTTCCATCACAAATTAAGCAAGTGAGATCTCCGGTTCAGGTGGGAGCTCATTACTGCGTTCTGCCAGGCCCTCAGCTTGTGCTGGGGAGGGAACCTCAGGGGATTTTCGGAGCATAGTGTAAATGACCTTGCAGAGTGAGCCATTAGCATTCACGGAGTGTGTCCCACAGCAGCAACCTGCACTGAGCCAACAGCACCTCCATTCACATTTGGGTCGGTTTGCTGGGATTTTTTCAGTCTAATTAGATCGTACATCCTTTGGAGCAGATTCTTCTGTGTCTAATACAAGTGCAGGCCGGTAACTGATAACACAGGTTTTATAGTGATGTGTTCGAAGGGTAAAGATAGCCCTGGGATTTTTTATATATGAGTATAAGCACCAGGTCTCTGACCCCAAGGTCTGGCCTGTAATTCCCAGAGGACCAGAGCTCAAACTGTATCTCGAGTTGTAAACAAGCAAGAGAATTTCATTTGTGCAGCTGAGGTGCTATGGTACTTAAAGTGTCTGAGATCGGGTTAAGGTGTCTGCATGGACAGAGCCAACAACATCTCCCACTTGGGCTGGGGGTGAAAGGGACAAAAGCAGAATGCTTCTGCAGTTCCTGATGCAGAGTTGTTTTGGGTTTGACAGAGCTAATTACCAAAATCTGCAGAGCCCCCTTGTTTCCACCACTGTAATCTGCCCACACACAAGCAGCCAGTTTGGAGAGAGAAGTTGCGAAACAGGAGACTGGGAGCCAGGTTTTAAGGGACGGCTGGGATAGATGAAGCTCAGAGGAAGACGACAAGCTTGATAAGGAGATGGAGACTAATTGGAAAGGAGAATGCAAATGGGTCCTGGAAGAGGGGTTTCAGAACTGGTTCACCAATGTGAGACTGATTAGAAAATCAGTCCAACAGTGGGACAAAGGAAAGAAGGTGGGATTAAACAACATAGAAAACTGGAGCTGGTTGAAGGGTCTACAGAGAGACTTTTTAGGAGGAGAGCTTTGGGATAGAGCTGTGACTGTCTGGCAAGGAGTCAGAAGTCAGAGAACAGGGAACAGAGAGACTGTACAGGAAGGGGATGCTGGTGAAGGACTGAGGGGAGGAGGAGACTCAGTGAGGGGAAAGTGTAGTTGGGCAAGGAGCCTGGGATGGGTATTCGCAGCCCAAAGAAGGGAGGAAGGAAGGGAAGAAGGAAGGGATTCAACTGGCAAGGAGAAATGGATAGGGATGAGGAGTACACTGACAGAGAAGAATCAAAACAGGAACATTGTAGTGGGGTGGGACAGAGTTAGTCAAGCTTGCAAGGAAAAGGAGAAGAGCATGTACCTCTTGTAGCATGTATTTCTTTGGTTCATCCTTCCCACTGTCAGGAAAAACACTGAAACCCCCTGGCAAAGTGAGTGTGTGTGTGTGTGTATCACACACGTGTGTATCACACACGTGTACATACACAAACATGCACACAGGGATCAATGCTGCCAGATATAGAGGGCAATGGTCTACAGGGCAATGGTCAAACACTGGTGTAAGTTGTCCTTTAACTGATGTGGCAGATGTTTTCAGGACCATTTTGTAGGTTCCCGCATGCTCAGGCATTTACAGACAACAGAAGCACATTTCTGGGCTTTCAGTGTGTTTTTATAAACTGAGGCAATAAAACAGTTACATAATGTTGTGTTTTGCCTTTACTACCATTAAAAATAAATAAATAAATCCTTAGTCATTGGGCACTGCTAGAATTAAGGTTGCAAAATCCTCTCAGCCCGGAGACTTGTATCTTTAACTGCATCATCATACATACATTTTCCTTCAGGACTCTTCTTTGCTGAAGGTGCAGGATGGAGCTGCTCTGGGATGGGCCAAGGGCTTGTAGGGTTCCCCTGCTTTATTCAGTACAGAAATTGGCAAATGTGTATTGCCTGAGACAAACGACCAAGGAAGGAGACCAGAGGTATATCTTGCCCTGGAAAATAAAAATCTATCCTCGGTTCTGCTCTAATTGCTCTATGATGTTAATCAAGTTTTGACAGTTTGACAGCTTATTTAAAGTAAGTGTGTTTCTTATATTCCATATTCCAGATTTCAGGTACTGAGGCTTATGTTTGCAAGAAAAGTCAATATAAGTTGTTCCCTGATCAAGCAAAGTGCTGTGCAATGCTAAAGCTTCTGAGAAAAAAAAAATCAAAAAATCAAACCAGGCATTTAAAATTAATGAACAAATGGGTATTTGCAATATTACAGTGGTGGGTGTTCTAGATATTAGTAATTCTGTCTCCACCACGGGGTTTGAATGGCACCATTACTAAGGCTTTGGTACCATGCCTTGAGCAGTATGGTGAAAAGGAAATATTGAGCAGGAGCTCATTAATGGTGCAATCAGACACAATGTTCTGGCTGCAGCGGATCCTGTCTCAGGGGTTGCTGACCCCTCAGATCAGCTGGCAGAATAGCACGTCTCGCTGTTCCTTGGTTTTGCAAAAGTGCTCTGGCTTAGCAGGGCCACTGTCTTGTCTGCCCTTTAAAAGCATATACACCCTCCCCCCCAAAAAAAACCCCAGATCATCTGACAGAATTCGAGCTAGGAAATGACTACAGATGGAGCTGTGCTGGCAGATCAGAAAGTGTGATTATATCCCTGGCAGAGAAGGGGTGATGAGTAGCTGGTGGTAGGGCCAGGGCAGTAGACTCTTACTTGGGATGAGCTGTGATCAAAACATGCCTGACCCTGCTCCTCTGGAGCTTCACCTTCAGCAACACATAGTGCATGGGTTGGCCTTCACTTAGAGCAAAGGATCATGGCACTGGCCTCCAATACTCACCATACATGACTTAGAATGATGCTGCACGTGGAACCTTTTTTGATAGCGTTTCCTGACTAGTAAGTGGTGAATTTTACAGTGTTTCCTAACTACCAAGTGGTGGGTTTTACAGCCTGAACAGTGTTTTCTGAGCCCATTTTTGTGTATAAGTACACACAGAAACACACGTTACACAGAATACGTGCGTGTTGTGCACATCAGTGACTTTCCACAGAAAGCTGTGGTTTTGTTACCTTTTATTTGCTCTGCACAAGGAAATGCTCAAAGGGCAGATGAATCAGTCCTGTGGCATGGCCAAAATCATGATGAGTCTATCAAACGGACCTCACAGGGAACATTTAAATCCCATAGGTATTTTAGAGACACTTAGTAACTTCTGGTACTCCTTAAATATTAACAGCTGCTCCAGACTGTTGGATGAATGATAGTTTGGAAAGCTGTCTGTGCAGATCCATGACATAACTGTGTCTCAGTTGAAGAGGAATGCTTCCTTTAATCAAATCATTGTGTAACATGTCTGATTCACCATGGAGTTGATAAGTAGTGTGTGTCCCAAGTCTCTGCAGCAGATACAAGGCGTAATTTGGGGGGGGGGGGAAGAGGAAAAGGGAAATGTGGTTTTTTTAAGCCATGCTCACACTCAGCATCTTTAGGCCAGGGGTGGACAAAAGCAGTTTCCTAACTTAAACTGGAGTCTGAAAGCTTCTTTGATTTGTCCCAACTGCTGGTGGCCCCAAGAGCAGTTTAAAAGGAGAACCAAATAGGCTGAGCATAGCAGCCAAGCATCAACGGGCACTGGAGGTGTCCTACTCAGAGAAGACACAAGGATGTGTAAGGCACTCTGCTAACTTTATGATGGCGAGTTAGGCAAGTCCCCCCCGAACAGCTCTCAGGATGTTTTGGGTTGTCTCTGATATTCCTAAAGGCTTCCCTGTGGATATGTGGGCTGCGCTGAGAAACCTGCCCCTCTGCTGTGGTGTGCCTTGAGTGATACTCAAGTACAAAATGCTTCTGTTTTGATTGAGAAGGCTTTACCAACAGAGGGGAGGTTTAACGTTGGCAGAACTAAAATTTCCACCAACTGGTATAGCTTTTCTGCACCAAAAGAAGGATTGAAAAATAGTTACAGCTCACAATCCAGTTTATGGATGTTTAAAAGACAACAAGAGGTGCAGCGCTACAGTGACATGGCTGTTGTGTGCAGGTCTCGACGTAACTCACAAGACCAAGGGGGCCTGGGACACATTACCTGCACCTAAACCTCCCAAGGGAACTAATTTTGCCTGTTGGGAGAAAAAGAAACTATTCTCCTTTGAAAGGAAAAACTGCATTTAAAAGTGAAAATGGTCTCCCAACAAACAGTGCTGTAAAGCTGGAGCAGGCTTCCTGTGGCACACTGGATGTGATAACTTGGAATAAATGTCAGTTGGTTGAAGGGGCTATCTGCATGGTAGCCATTCATGCTATATACAAGTGGTGCAATTGATTTTTGCAACGCCAGACAAAAGTAGACTCTTCTGAAGCATTGTCAGCCTGTGAAAAGCTTCTAAAGACCAAAGCTGCTGCTGAAAATCCAACAGGGTGGCCAGCTTCCAGCTTGGCATCCACTGCTAATGTTCCATCTACCTAAAATTGCCATTATAGCATAGTTAGAAAAGGCGTTTTTAATTTCCTGCTCTGCACTGATGTGTAGCGTTACTGTGTGCTGTTAGCAGCTAAGTGCTGGTTTTCACTGAAGAAACAGATGCTGTTCACTGAAGGCTGGATCCTGGCAGCCCCTCCATAACTATGGAGATGGAAAAGGGTGCAAGAAGCTGCCTGGACACAGACGTGCATGTACAGTGAGCGCTCTTGCCATCGAGCCTGGCTTTCCTTTTTCCAATCTCCTCAGCTTTGGTTTCTCAGATGTGAGGCCTCTGCCCTGATACGACCACGCTGATGCAGCGTGAAGAGAGAGGAGCACTCACTGCATCTCTCCAGTGCATGGGAGCGCTCCCGGGTGCACTCAGCTCCAGTCCAATCCTAGGCCTTCCTACGTGCAAGCACTGCTGTAAGAGCTATGGGTTGCTCTGGGGTTTCTACAATATTTCAGACCTTCTGCATTAAGACATGCTATGCAGCCAGCAGCCTCTACAGATCAGAGCACAATGGCCACTCATGGTGGCTGGACTTCAGTCTCCACCCATTTCATTTGCTCTGAAGCTGTTTCAGAAAATTAACCTGCCCTTGTCCTCTCCCTGGATAATCCCCTCCTGGCAGTGGCCGTGAATTGCCCTCGAGTGACTCCTCCCTTACAGATGGGCTTGGAGGTCCTTTGAGTCACCTGTGCAATCTGGGTGGGTTTGCTGCACACTGGCTCCACACTTGCGTTTTCCAGAACCACCCCAGGGGAAATGCCCTGTTTGATTGCTCACGGTACCCTACGATGCTCACACACACAGTAACCTTGCAGCATTCTCCCTCCTCACCCCCAGCTCCCTTCTCAAAGCGTAGGGCAGCTTTTGCAGCGTTCTTGCTCTCCAGGTTTTCGCTGAGTTAGGCCATCAGCACGTGTTTACTTTGTGGCTGCCTCTGCCGGTTGAAGATACTGCAACCCCAGAGTACCAGTTATCATTCCTGTGCCAGAGGCCCCCATTCCCACCCATCTGCCAGCAACTGGAAACATGTTTACGTGGAGCTTTTGCATCTTTACAGAATTAAGGTGGTTACCTTAAAGCACTAAAGGCGGCGGCCTGAACTAGGCCACACGCAGCAGAGCTGCTATGGGAAGGTCCATACAATCCATTCTGCTGGCAGGGCAGGAGCTCTGAGCTCAACGGGGGACACTGATGTGCTCAATCACAGCTGAAAAGGTAGAGCTAGCAGAAGATGTTTCTCCACAGCAGTGAAATACAGCTGGCTTCAACCTGGACCACTGGAGGTGATGCTGGGGCAAAGATGGGATTTTCAACATTTTTTAAAAACCCAGCATAAACTGCATTAAAATCTAATTACACAAATTTGCAAGAACAAACATAATATCTGAACTCTAATAAAGGATTTGCATTTGTATGGGAACATTTGCAGAATTAAATGTTTTAAAAATTGTTTCAGATGATTTCGCCAGGAATAATTGTGGCATAAAACCAGACTCTAAATACAGAGAAAAACAAATTAAGCTGGGACATGAGGTAAAGGAAGTTACTCACAAGAATAATTGTTTTATATTTAATATATTTTTTTCCAGCAGTCCTGAAATGTCTTTCTGCAGGATAATTAGAATATAACTGCATCCCAGGAAACCTAGCAGCTGATCCTTGGGGGGTGTGTGTGTGCACATCTGCCTGTACACTGCTTGTAACAACCCAACCAATAGCAAGGGTGAGTCCTGGGGGTGACATTTTTTTCCTCAAAATTCAGGCTATTTCAGGATTTGGTGTGGGGTCCAACCTGGTGTCTGATACTCACTAGTGAGAGAAGGCAAACAGCACCATAATTAACTTTTCAGTTGATTTTTAACTTAGGAAGGACTACAGGTGCCACCAAAGAGCATAAATAGCAGTGGGCTGGAAAGGTTACCCTTGTGCTCCCGAAAGATCAAAGGGAGAATCAGTTTGGGGGAAATACTCAGAAAAGTGAACGTAACAGGTAGCAGCAGGAGTAGAAAGCAAATAAAAAGAAAGAAGGTAGCAAAGCTGTAGAAAATGCAGAAGAATATGTTCCAGACTTATAATGACTTGTAACCAGTCAAACTAAAATGTCCTTGAAGAGATGTTAAAGTAACCTGGATGTAAATCTGAATGCAGGCCATTACTGCAGCTTGGGGTTTTTGCCTAAAAGTCACTTGCCATCCCTTCACAGCAGCTGTGGCTTTCTTTAACTTTTCAATCTTTGGCTTGCTGCGTAGCATCAGATACATTTCTAGAGCTAAGGACTATTCCCAGCCTTAAGTGACCTAAAATCGTAAGCCAGATGCTTGGAAATGAAGACATCAGACTTAAGAAACAGAATATAAGCATAACAGCATATATATGCCATACATACATATACATGTGTGTGTTACATACACACAAGTATTTTTTTGTAGTTTCTTTTGCTCATTTCCTCTCTCAGGTCCCTGAGAGCACTAAGAGTCCTTAATGGTCCTGGGTCAGCTTCACCTGAGACCTCCACCCACCTAAAAAGAGCCCAGAAGGCCTTTTAGGTTCAGCTGAAGGCCAACAGTTCTTGTCTGAGATATTGAGAGGAATGCTGGTTATGCGGTATTTTTCTCTGGTGCTTGACAGGTGGACTGGTTTCCTAGCTTCAACCTGGCTCTGTCTTGACACCTTGTCCCTAACTAGACATCACTGGACCTGACCTGTGAACTGGTTTCTTGGCTTGATCTTGGATCTGCCCTATCAACATGCTTTTGCCTGTGGTCTGAACCCTCAACCACCACCTCTGGGCTGTCCTGCTTTGGGCTGTGGAGCAGGTAATGGGTTCACCTCAGCTCCTGACTTACAATCCCTTGGAGAAAAGACCTGCTCTCTGATGCTCTCCCCAAGTATCTAAGTGTCTAGAGATGAGCAATTGTGGCCGCTGCTACCAAAATTACCGAGGATGGTGATTCCTGTCCACACCACAGAAGCACTCTAACTGAAGTCACATTTTTCCCTAATGAAGGACCCTTCTCCCACTAGCTCTTCTTCCTCTGGAGGCAGGAAAGTAGCAATGGAAGGCAGAGGTAAGGAGCAGAAGTCTCTGGCAGCATTGCCGTAATATCTCCAACACAGGAGAAAAATCTAGATAACGCTTTTATTTTCAGATGTGAAGATCTGTGGTTCAGATTTGGCTCCTGAACTTTCCCCACAAAGGAAGATAATTCTCTCTTCAGTGTTTCACCTTGCTGCCTTGAGCCTGCAAAGCACTACTTGTCTGGGTAAGAAATGTATGCTGATGTGGCTGGTGTGAGTGTTTCCAGAGCTTGATGTTTAGGTTGTGCTTGCTGTTTCTTATCGGTCAGGCGACGTGCTTGCATTTTCAAGGTCAAGAAGACCTTTAACTCTGCAGTTAATGGTGTTTCTGCAACAGACTTCCAGAATCAGCTTTTAATCACTTTTTGTCACCATGTCCAGTCAAACCCACAATATCAAGGGATGGTTTTGGTCTCTGGAATGACAGGACTGGGCTGTGGGTCCCAAACTTTGAAGCAATAAACATTTGTTTGCACCTCCACATCTTCTCTGTGCTCCTGTTCGGAGCTGCTTAGGAGATATATACCAAATGGTCAGCCAAGGGCGAGGATGATACTGAAGTGAGCAAAGGAAGTGTCTGTACTTACTCTCCTAACCTGCAACTTAGCAGAAGATGCATCCAGACCAGGGAAAGTAAGACCGAACGCATGCTGTTCCCTCATGCAACCTGGGTAGGGAAAAGGCACTTTGCAGTTGGGAGAGAAGTAGTTTGGAACTGGATAAAGAGATGAAAACCACAACAGCAAGATGGGCCCTGGGAACGGGAGCAGGGAATGAAGGACTAATTTAAAAGTGTAGAGTGGAAAAGGTATCAAAAACAAAAGAAAGAAGGAGGAAAAAATAAAAGCTTAAAGGCAGCTTGCAGGAAAAAGGGAAATGTGAAGGTGGGGGTACCATGAGTTTGCCTTCCCCAAATTAGACTGGAATTCTCATGCTTACTCTATTCTCCAGTCCGTAGCAGTGGAGTGAAGTGTTTCTGTATCTCTCGGTTTGTGTGATTAAACTGTTCTTGGCATCAGCTTTGGTTTTAATGTGATTGGTTTTTAAACATAATTAGAAGGGTTTTTACAGCTTTGTGTATTTCTATTTAAGAGACAACAAAAGTAATGCGCAGTTGTGTTTTTTTTTTTACCAGAGAAGGATCTCTCAAGCATTACACCACAATGGTACTACAGTCTGGATGATAAGATCGTGCATGGTGGAGCAGTGCAGAACTGGCTCTGAATTTGTGCAGATGATGCCTCTGACTCGACAAAAAACAACAACCTGTGGTTTGTTAGCCCTGTGATCTTGGTGCCTTGTTGTGCAAGCTGTTCACAGGATCAGATACACAAAATGGAGCCTTAGATGGGGGGAGGAGGGGTTCAGTTATGTTTCAATTCTCCACAAACTCTTTTGATTTGGTAGCATGCACTTTCTTTTTCCATTTGAGGCTTACTGGGGAGGCTAAAGTGAGATCATCAGGGATTCTAGGCATGAGCAGTCCTGCTAAGCCAAGGGGATAACTCACATGCCCAAACGATGCCTGTAAAACTTGATACAAGAAGCCCTCCTGCATATGCTCTGGCTTCCTGAGAGCGCACTAGTGGGACTTAACAGACATGCAAATTCTTTCCTGAAGATAGGCACAGGAAAAATTACTCCACAAGGGAAATACCTCTCTGGAGAGGGATTCACAGCTGTGCTATGTACTCTTCCCCCTCTCTGCAGGCTGGTGCTCAAAGCCTTTGGGGGAGCTGAGCTGTTCTTTGCAAGGTCCTCTCCTATCTGTGCTCAGCATCTGCCTGGCGTGGCTGGGACTCTCTATCACTGCTGGCCTGTCCTCCATCCTGGATTTCTTCTGGTCAGGTATTGACCTGGGCCTTTGTGACCCCTGACAAATCCAGTATTTTTAACAAGCGAGTGTGTGCCATGTTTGGGGATTTATGGGCTGGCCAGCCACTCCTCCTGTAGGATTTCTATGGCGATAATATAATTTATGTATCTCAGAGGAGCTATGCCAATTTAAGCCAGTGGAGGATCCGATGTCTTAACTCTTTCTTTGTGTTACCATGAGCTTATCTGCAAGCTTAGTTGTGCATCGGGGTCAGATTTTCCTCTCTGCATGTTGAATTCAATGTGCATGCATTTAACTTATTTTAACTGCAGTTAAAATAAGATATGTCTCATGTTTCTGTGATGTATAAAAGGCCTTAATGCTTGCTGGAGAGACAGGGCTGGGGAATGATTTACCTCTGAAGGAAAGAGTGTGATTTTTCTGTGTACCACTCCTCTGGCCAACAGATAAACAGCTTTGAGGCCTGCTGGTGTACCCTAGAGCACGTTCTGATGTTGCCTTTCAAGACATTATAGTGTTTAAATAGAAGATGCAGCCAGTTGTGAAGTGTCTTACACCATCATGGTGAAAGGGGGCTTCAACTAGCATGTAATGAGCCCATGGTGCAGCTTTCTGAAAGGGGTGCAACATGCAGCTGGACCTGAAGAAGAAGCCCAAGCAGAGACTCCCAAACTAGCCTGGAGCAGCAGCCTGGCCAGGTGGGAAACAGGGCTGGATGTTGGTTCTCCAAGCTGCCCCATAGCTTTTGTCTGACCCGTGAAATTTCAAACCCAAAAGATTTCTCTCCTTGCTGCTGTGAGAAGCCAGCCTTGGCCCAGGTCTCCTCTTTCTACCACCACTGCTCTGTTGTCTAGCTTTCCTGTGCCTTGCATGCTATGCGGGTAATCGTTCATTGATGTGTGAAAGTGGGTATAGGATGCAGTCGTGCTGCTGCGATAGGGTTCTGGAAAATGAGATCCATGGCTTTTACAGCATTGGCCCTGTGCAATTTTGGGACAGCTGCAAGACTGTGGGTGCTGTGTTTTCAACCTGCGTTTGTCTGCTGAAGCGTGTCTTGAACATTTTCTTATGCTCCTTGGCATTGGAGCCTGACGCTTGTTAGCCTGAGTTTGAAAAGATAAACAGATTCAGCAACATCACTGGCCACAGCTAGAGGAAATGAATGAGTTTGTCTGCTTGTTTGTTTGTTTGTGGGAGACCCCACAAGCAGGGAAATTGCATAGCTGTACCACTAACAGGAAGGCAGTAACATCGTTCAAAGCAAAGCTACACATCTAGTTATTGTGGTAGCCATCTGGGTTTAAGGACCAAACATCTTTAAATGACAGAAATAGCACAGCTTGCAAAAGGTGCTACATGTCTGGCTTGTGATGCACCACGGCAAACACTCCAGATATGATTTGAAGCTTTGTTGGTCTGTGCCTAATGACCTGATATATTTCTAGCAAAGCAAACATCCCAGCAATCAAAGAAATATTAACTTGTTTCAGATTTTTTTGATAGAAGGGAGGGGGTTTTGTTTCATTTCCTCTCTGTGGATTACTTATCATCACATTTGTACTGGGAAGAAGGCAAGGGAAAACATTTCCAGAGAAAATAATGATGTTTTTCTTATTTCCTTTTAACCCTGCAACCTCTAAGCTAGCTGCTAAGATAGCTTAACATGGTATTTAAAAGACCTCTACTGTACTCGCCTCTGGCAACCATAATGCAAGTGTCACTGAATGGCAAAAATCCTTGGGGAAGGAGGCATGGGTTGAAATGCTTTTTAACTGCTCAAATGTGTTAAAAGGTTTATGGTCAAATCTAAAGCAGAACCATTCCACTGAAAGCATCTCGGCAAGGTGTGCTTGTGTTAAGCACGTGCATGTCTTCTGTTTCTTTAACAGATGAAATAAAAGGCTTAGCAAAAAATGCTGGCAAACCACACCATATTTAAATGAGCCATTCAGAACCTAGAGCTACTGAGGGAAAGGAAGATCAGAGTGAACCGGCAGGCTGAGGTGAAGGGGAGATGCAGTGGAAAATATGAGCAACTTCATGAAAAGTTCAGAGATGCAAGAGAACTCATCTAGCTCACTTAGGAGGAAAAATACATGGGTGAAAGAGAGCAAAAGGTCTCTGATAGTACAGAGCCTGCTGACATACATAGAAACACTTCTTTCTGAAAAGGCAGAAGCTACTCAACGGAAAGCTAACAGCCCTGGAACTTGCTTTTCACAGCTACATCTATGCTAACTTCAGAGCACCGGCCCAAGCTCAAACTTGCCTTGTGTTTGGACACAAGACTGTGCTCACGGCCTTGGGTGAGCTCCATCTCGGGGAGGAGGAAGGGAGCTTGAGCTGGCTCAGCCCTTTAATGTAACCCCAACCGTACTGTTTCCTGCACTACAGATGAGGCTTTGCTTTCTCCCAAATCCTCCATCCCAGATCTCATATGCGTGGCAACTATTTCCCTCCCAGAAGGGCTTAATGTCGCATCCCGCAAAGCTCTGCTAGATGTGTGGTGTGCTGAGTACAAGGCACTCATCACATGGCGGTGGTCCAGCCCAGCTTGCTCCTCATCCTGTTCAGTGTGGGTCAGCAGCAGCATGGGCACACCATATGCCAGCCACAGGGGCTGATGTTTGGAGAAAAAGATAGCGCTGGTTTAACCAGTCCAGTTTTAATTTTTATTTTCCTTCCTGACCCTCCCTCTTCCCCCTGCCCCCCTTCTCCTTAGCCATTGTGGAAGGTTTGGCCAGGCAGGGAGGGCAGCTAGCCTGTAAAGTGCTGAGGATAAGTGCTTCGCTCTTGGCCTCATCATATGTCTCTGCAGAGAGGATGATGCCATGTGTGGTGCAGGCACAACACTGGTCTCACCTGAGATTGCAGTACCTAAGGAGCCCTCAAAGGGACTCTGCTAGAAGGCATTCTCAGCAGGTGCTTTGCTCTGTGTTCCATCTCTTATCCCTTGACCAGATATGCCTGCGCTTGTGTGCTGGGAGGAAAGAAGGCTCACGTCAGGTAGTGGTTTTGGTAGGGTGAGGCTTGCTTCCCATACCTGGAGAAGCTGTTGCTGGGAAAGCTCTACTGTGATTACCCCTGGGGGAGCACCACAGTAGTTGGAGCTCCTACAAGGAGGGACAAGGACAAATAGCCACCAAAATAGCTTTTAGTGTAGCATCTTAGACATGGGTATTCTTGTCTGAGATGCTCTGATACAATTAAGATGAACATGGTATACGTAACTACGTATGGCACCAGCGATCCTGAAGTTACTTCAACTGTCTGGTGAATGATACCTGGCGGGGGGGAAAGGTGAAGCTCTGTCAATGTATTGTGCCCTATATGACTTGATTAACCTGAAGCTGGACAGATTTGCACCTTTCCTTGGCCGCAGGGGTCCACACCAGCAGCACCACACAGAGCCACTGAGGATATGCGTTAAGTAAAGAGTAAGGCTGGGCTCAAATTCTTCGATGGAATATGTTTGCATTACATAGTGCCAGTTTCTCCAAATCAGAAGGAATAACAGAATCATAGGGGTTGGAAGGGACCTCCAGAGATCATCGGGTCCAACCCCCCTGCCAAAGCAGGTTCCCTAGGACAGGTCACACAGATAGGTGTCCAGATGGTTCTTGAATATCTCCAAAGAAGGAGACTCCACCACCTCCCTGGGCAGCCTGTCCCAGGGCTCTGTCACCCTCACTGTGTAAAAGTTCTTCCGCATGTTGGTGCAGAACTTCCTGTGCTCCAGTTTGCAGCCATCGCCCCTTGTCCTGTCTCCACAGACCACTGAAAAGAGGCTGGCCATTTCCCCCTGTGTCACACGTGGAACCAATTCAACTTGTGGAACAACATAAAAGCAATCCCCCTTTCAGGACACCCTTGCGAGGGGAGGGGGTAGAGGACACAGCCATGTGAAACGCCCCAACCAGCTCCTCGCTTGGCGTTGCGGGCAGCGGCACGCAGCCAGGTCCCTGCTCTCATCTTTGCCTGCCTCCAGGAACGCGCCTGGCCCTTGCTGACAAGGGAGTGTTGCGAGTATCTGGGGTGACAGCTACCGCCGGAGAAAAGGGGGATGTGAGTGGGAAATGACCTCCCCTCGCAGCAGCAGTTGCTGCCCTATCTCTCCATCCCTGCCGCAGGAGCAGCAAGCCCTGGAAATGCTCTGAGGGCCAGCTCGTACCAGGTAAGCTGAGATCCTCCTGACTTTCATCAAGGAGGAGCCTCAGAGCAAAGCTAATAGAGAGCAGCTCTTTTAGTGAAGCCTTTATGTTAATTCGATACAGACTACTTACGGAATTCCCCTTCTCTGAGAAAAATCTTCAGCTTGTCTAGAGAAACAGCGCTCAGCCTTGTGTTTTCTTTTCAGAACTTCAGAAGGTCCCTCAGAAATTCCCCGAAGCCTCAATAATAAAGATTCTCAGTTGCGTGTCAGGATGTAATGTACAATATAAAATTTGCACATTTGATGCTCAGCATCGCTAAATTTACCACAGTGCTTCATGTTCAATATATACCAAGAGTTCTAGTAAAATCGCAGGCTGTTCAACTAGAGATTTATCATGGGGTGCTTAACAATGAATTATTTAAAAGTACCTAATGTATCATGGTTTCTTGAGAGCCTAATGTGTGTATGTGTATATATTTATACATAAAATACCTGTGAGCCATTACAGAATGCCAGTTTCCCAGCGTAGGGGTTTCAAGCATAAATCTAGAGGATGTTTAAAAATAGGTGTCCTCCTGAAAAAACGCAGCACTGGAGTTTTAGAACAAAAAAAAAAAAGCCTTAATAGTCGTCTCCATTCAGATGTACACAGAGTCATTTAAAGGGAATCTGTAGCCTGTCGGGCTCCTTTTAGGCGAAATTTTAAAAGCTTCTGAACTTCTCAAAGAAGGAATTTTTCCTTTTTTTCCCCATGGTGTGCATATTGATGTGGCATTTTAGAGCTGGCTGAAAACTTTTAAAGAATTTCCCTCGTTTGCAGGTTTGAGAAGATTACGGCGTGCCTTCTACTAGCAGTCATGCACACTCTTTTTCCCAAAGTACTTTGCTGAGTGGGTATGCACTTCCTTTTTACTGATTGGGGGAAAAAAACCCAAACCACCAGACAAGGGTAAAGTGGTCTGCCTGGGATCAGCAGCCTGGCTTGCTGCCTTATCAGAACCCTCGGGACTATTTTCTACCCGTCTGGGGGCGGGGAAACCCAGGGGAGTGACAGCAAGCTGGGCTGGACGAGGCTCTTTGTCCCCTGGCTCTGGTCACTCGAGGTGAGTGGGCTGGGGAGCGTCTCCAGCTCGCAGCTGCCTCATTGGCTGCGCTTTCAGACGGCCGTGGGAATAACCTCACGGGGCCAGGCTTTCAGTTCTGCATTTTGTCCTCTAACCCAAACTGACTTTGGGAGGACTGGTTCAAGGGTGGCTCAGCTGGCACCATCTGACATGCCCCATGCCTCCCTGGGGACCCATCTCCTCTTGGACACATCATTGAGTCATTGCAAAGACACTCGTGCTTGTTTGCAGAGGAAGGGCACTTATGTTCCTATACATGTCTGTGTGGTGACAGGGCTGGATTTCCATGCTGGTGGGTGGGTTTCCCACTGTCTCTGGGGGGGTGTTGCTGTTGTCCTTCATTTCAACCTGCATGTTGGAGCACCTACTCTGAACTTATTTGGGTGCTTGCACAGAGGCAGGTGACTGAGAACTTTCTTCAGCAGCTGCAGCTGTGGTAGGTCCTCTTTTTTTTTTTTTCTTTTTCTTTTCTGAGGCATCTTCTGAGGAAGGGCCAGTATCTGATACTTCCTCCCTGATGATGACAACGTGAAGCTTTCAGACAAGGCGTAGAAGAAGGAGCCAGATGCCATATATTGCCCAGGCCAGTGGGACAGACACTCGGGGACAGCTGATCTGAACAAGTGGAGGTCTGGACCTGTTTTAGGTCACTTGACCTCAGGTTTGTGACTGGTCACGCTTGGCACAGTAGTTGAAACCTATGGCACCTGCAGCATTATATTCTCAGCAATGGGTTCAAGCTCACACAAATTCTGTTAAGTCAGAGCCCTAAGTCTACAACCCAGAGGGAGAAGGCAAGCATGGTTCTCTAATAAAAGAAATCATCACTTGTCCTACTAGAGAAGTAGTAGAATGCAGTGTTTCTCCTTGAAGAGCAGACCCCCTCTTTGAAGGTGTGATTTATTTTTTTTGTTTGTATCCCCTAAATCTCCCACCCTGCGCTGAATACTGCCTCTCACCCCCACTGCCAGGCGCTGCAAAAGGCAGGTTGTCCCACTTACTTTTGCCTTCTGTTGAGCGAATACTCATGCTGCTTCAGGGAGGGAGGCAGGTCGGCTTACCCGCAGCAGAGAGAGAACCTGCCACCAGAGCCAGCAAGCCATAACTGTTTTCAAGGTGTAATTTAAGTGAACTCAGGAGGAAAAATAGCCTGGAGACCGCCTGTGGCTAAAAGCTCAGACAGAAGTGGTCTCGTGTCTGGAGACGGAGCTCTGCAATGAGCTACCCTGCATCCTCCTGCCTTGGTTTCTCTTCCCTATGAAATGGAGATGAGAGCACTCATCCCTCTTCCCAACAGCCCGCGTGATGAAATGCGGTTTGAGAGAAGGCCCGAGGAAAAACTCGAGTCTCTGGAAACGATGGCAGTGTCCTCTTCAGGCCGGCCCCGGTCGGGCTCAGGTCGGGATGCTAAGCTGGCAGAGGAAGGATGAGCGCTTGCAGCCAAGCACGAGGGCTGCCAGGGCAGCGCAGGAGCAGCAGCGAGGTGATGCAAGAGCTCTTGAACCGGGGCTGTTTGCTGCGGCCACCACGCGCTGCCTCCCAACGCAAAACCCGACGGAAAACCCACGCGGGATCGGAAAGTTGCCAACAGCCCTTTGTCAGGCGGCCCGGGTGAAAACAAAACACAAAAGATCTTCCCCCTCCCCAGCGCCAAAATCCCAGCCCGGCTCCCCATCCCCCCACATTCCCTCCCCCCCCCGCTCTCCGTTTCGCCTTTTCGGGGGAGGTCCGGCGTTTCCCGGCGCCGGCGGCCGTGCCTCCCCGCCGCGGGGGGGGTGTGCGGGGGGAGGGAAGCAGGGTGACCCGGCCCGGGGCACACGCAGGCTGTGCGGGGGGACACACGCGCACGCGGGCCGCACACGCACAGCTGATGCAGGAAACCCGTCGCCGCGCACGCACAGCCCCCACCGGTAAAACCCGCGGCCCGGGCCAAAAAAGGGGCGCCGCGGCGGAGAACACGACGCGCCTCCTCCTCGTATTTCCTCCCCCGCCCACTTCCAGCGGCGGAGGGGCTCGCTGCCGCCGGCTGCCGCCCGGGATGAAAAGTTAGCCGCGACAGGATGCGCGGCGCGGCGGTGAGTTTCCCCGGCGGCGCCGGGGCGCGGCGGGGCCGGGCGGGCAGCGGGGAAGCCCGGCAGGGCGGACGGGCGGCGGGGAGGAACCTCCGGGACCTCCGCGTCAGCCCCCGGCTTTCTGCGTCTGTGTGTGTGTGGTGTGCGCGCGTGTCCGTCCGGCCGCGCCGGTGCCCCGGGGGCCGGGCCGTGGCAGGGGGGAGCGCGACGCGCACCGGCGCGGCGCCCCGAGCGGCGGGGGAGCGCCGGTAACTTTCGGCGGAGGCGCTGCTTCGTGCCGCTCGCCGGCGCGGCCGCCGCGCAGGACCCCCTGAAGAGAACCATTCCCCCCTCCGTACCGCGGCGGCGGGGGGCCCCCGCACCCACCCGAGGCGCCGCACGGCACCGGGCGAGAGGCGGCTCGGGACTCCCACCGCGCCGGCGGCGGCTTCAGGCCCGGCGGCGGCCGCAGAGGGGTCCCACCCGCGACGCGGCTGCGGCGGGGGAACCGGCCCGCGGCGCGTCTGTTGTGCCTCGCGCTGCGCCGCCGTCCCTCCCCCACCGGGCCGCGAGGAAACCCCCTCGGTGACCCCTCCCCCGACCCCTCCCCCACCCCCGCCTCCCCCGCCCGCCCCGGCCGGGGGAAGGGGGCGGGGCCGGGAGACCCGGTGACGTCACTGCTCCGGCCCCGCTTCCTGCAATAGAAAGTGAGAGAAGGTAAAACACCCCCCGCCCCCCCTCCCGCCCCCCCTCCCCGCGTCCCGCTCCGCCGCCTCGCGCCCCTCCCCCCGCCAGTGACCGGGGCGCCGGGGGGAGGGGCGGGGCGGGGGAGCGCGTCTCTCCCCGAGGGGAGCCCGGCGGATGCGCCGAGCTCGCCCGTGCCTGCCGGCCCTCCCCCGCCGGGTCCGCCCCGCCTCTCCCGCCTGTCAGGGGAGGCTCCCTCACCCCCCCTTGTCCCCACGCATTGTCTGTGTCGTGTCTCCCCCCCCCTTCCCATCGCCCCGCGGCCGGGGTCGGGGGCCGCGGGGGGGTTCCGGGGTCGGTCGGCTCCCGTGTGGGACATGGGGGAGGGGTGGAGGGCGCCCGGAGGAGGGGTCTGCCGCGGGGGGCGGGCGCGGCCGGGGGCCGGCCGGCACGGCGGCGGGGGGCTGCGGAGGGGGGCCGTGCCGGGGGGCGGTGCCTTGGCCGGCCCGGGGGGACGGTGCATGGAGGAGGGGTGGGTGTCGGTGCCGGGCTGTGCGTGTGTGTGTGCGCGCGGCCGGGCGCAGCGGCGGCGCTGGGTCATGTTTGTGTTTGAGGTTGTCAAGTGAAGGAGGCTCCCGGCACCCCCGCTCTTCCCCCCCCCTCCCCAACCTCCTCCCGCCGCCGCCACCGCCGCCGCGCAGGGGTCGCCGCGTTCCCCGCCGCCGCCATCAGCTGCCGCCGCGCCGGCCCCTCCGCCAGGTTTGCAGCGGGCTCCGCGGGGGGACGGGAGGGGGGCTCGGAAGGCGCCGTGGAGAAGGGGGGGGTGCGGGGCGGGACGGGCGCTCCCCGCCGCGGCCGGCGCCCCCCTCTGCGCGGAGCTGCGGCAGCCACAACACAATGTGTCCTCCGCCGGCGGCGGCGGCTGGGGGGGCGGGCGGGGACGGGGAGGACCGCAGGCCCCGCTCCACCCTCCCCCCCGTCACCCCCCCGCCGGGCCACCGGGGCCCCTCCGGGACGCGCGGCGGCTCCGCGCCCCGACTGCGCCTGACCGCGCTCTCCACGGGGGTGCCGGCTGCACCCCCAGCCCCCGGCGGGCAGCGCTCGGGAAGGTTTGTGTATGTGCTCCCCCCCCACACACCCCTCACGCCCCCCCCCCCCCCGCGCTTTGCAGCCGGGATTGGGGGAGGGGGGGTGTGGGTACAGCGGAGCCCCGGCCCGGCTCCTCCCGCCCCCTGGCCCCGCCGCCGTCCCCGCTGGGTGCCGGGCTGCGGCCGCCCCCCTCCCCCCCCCCCGCAGCCCCCCCTCCCCGGCATGTGTGCAGCGCTTTGTTCGGTGCGGCGTTGCAGAGGGGTTTTCCCAGGCTCCTCCCTCTTTATTCATTCATGTTTTTTTTTCCTCTCTCCCTTCCCCTTCCCTTTGCAACCCTGCTCGCACATACCGACGGCTCTCCGGGCCCCGGGGCGGGCTGGCTGCCTCCCCGCCCCGCTCCCTGATCTGCTGGGGGTTTTTTTAGGGGGGATGGGGGGGAGGAGGGAAGAGGGGGAGAGGGGGGAAGAGAGGATGTGACCGCCGCGTTTGCAAAGGCCCGTTTCTCCTTTCCCTCCCCCCGCCTTGTTGGAATGAAGGAGGGAATGACTTTTCGCGTGGGTCCGGCGCGGTGTTGCCGCCGTGGCTTTCACACGGCCATCTCTGCCCCCGGGAGAACGAGTCCTGCGGGTGAGCGGGGGAAACCGGTGGTTTTATAGCGTCAATAAGATGTCATTTCTGCGGCAGGGGACCATCGGGAGGTGCTTATGATTTACGGATACCCCGGGAGGAGGAGGGGAGGGGGGGAGGATGGTGATTTCAAACTCCTGCTCCAAATAACTTGCGTAAAGAAGTGATGGTGTGTGTTAAATATCTTTAAAGAAAACGCAGCTCGGCGGCACCCGGGGGGTAGGGGGAGGATGGGGACGGGGGACTGGGGGGAGGCACTGGGCTTCAGAGGTTGCTTGTTGCTTCAAGCAACCCGGCCGCTTCTCTGCATTTCCATTTTGAGACCGGGGAAACGTACCTGTTAGCATAAGGCTTTATTTCGCCTTTGTGTCTTTCCCTTAGCCTTGCGGATAGAGAGCTATGAGCGAACGGCTTGATCAGGCTGTGCGAGCCCCGCTTTGGATTTCGCCTTGTTTTTCCTTTAACGTGCAGTAAAATCCCCTGGTGAAGAACCATTAACTCGGAATAACATTTTCCAGCCTGCCTTTGTGTCAGTTGCAGTCAGTTTCTTCTCCTGTTTGGGTCCTTTTTCTGCGGCAACAGACAAAAGAAACATTAAAAATTAATGGTTATATTCCTCAATAGTCTGTAGACTGAAGGGGTGGCTGCAAGTAGTCTGCTTTAGGTGGGTTTGAATTGCCTTTTTCCAAAAACACAGTTGTCTTAGAAAACCCAACAAACCCAGTCCCCCTAAATTAACACTTAAATGCTAAAACTTCTATGTGCTCCCTCCTTTGAGTAGTTCTCCTTAATCAACTTGTCCAATTAGGCGCCATTCTCAAGTTGATACAGTTATTTTTCCATAGAGTTTACTTAAAAAACCCCCAAAACCATGTTAGCATGAGGTAATATCACTGCAGTAAATAAAAATGCGAAAAGTGGTTAATTTTTTTTTTGGTTTGTTTAGTTGGAAGAGCGGAATCCCACCAGTCATTTTCTTTTATAAGTTCTTGTGTACAAATACTTTGCCGTAGTTCAGTGGGAGATTCGGCATCCGGTAGGATTCCATGAAACTAAACAAAACACTCCTTAAACTGGAATAACAATGGAGAAGTAAGAAAGTTTTGCTAACCTTGGAAAAAAAAGGTGTAGGTTTGGGGATGCAAAGACGAGTTTGTGCCAGTTTAGCAGCAAATCTGCGTGTCTGGGGCAGGGGGGTGTATATTAAAAGAATTCCCTGGTCTGTGGGATTTATCTGTTCTGGGGCTTTGCTGCCTGTACGTGCAGGGGCTGCTGCAGCCCTGTTGGACTTGGCTGTGCAGCAGCTTGCAGGTGGGTCAAGAGCCAGTGTTGTTCTCTGCTCTACACTGAGATTTTGGTGGAAATATTCCATGGGGAGTTCTTCCAGACTCGCACGCTCCTTGTAAGGAACCTGGAGGTAGCTGATGTAGGGTGGATTATTGCTGATGGAGTCTGTGTTTGCCCTCCGCTCTGCTCTCCCCCCCCACCCCAACCCGAGATGAAGATCTGTATCTTTAAGCCTCACGTCAGATTTTGTTTAGTTTTCTGGATTTATTTGCATGGGACACGAGTTGTTGGAAGACGTTTTCTGGCTAGAAAACAGCTGACAAATGTGGAAAAGCGTCTTAGTTTTCTCATGCTTCCTGAGTAATCCCAAAAGGAGTTTCACCCTCATGTAGTTTACTTAAGATACTGGAACATTTCACTCTGTAAAAGGATAGGTACAGAAATACTTCTTGCTTGTCTCTAACTTCCATAGCCGTTTGAGGATGAAAAGGAGCAGACGGGTATCTTTGTTTTCCTTATTGATGCATACATCTCATAACTTTTCTTTCTCTTTTTTTAGCATATGGATTAACTGACCCCTTTGACAAGTTTATGGAGCTGCCATCTCTCTGCTTGCTGTGCTTTCCATTTCTGAGAGGAGACAGTGGTGTATGAGATTAGAGGAAAATGCCTCGGACAAAGCAGATACATCCCAGAAATCTGAGAGGTATGTAGCTCTCAGCTGAGAAAGAAAAGCTCTTGGGAAACCCGGTTGCAGTTTCAATTACAAGGTTAAAGGAGTATGTATTTAAGAAGTCTGTTTTGATCCAAAAATAGTTTGCAAGCAAGTTTTAGGAATCGTCCGTGAGACGGCTCTAATTTTGAGAGAAATAAGTGGTGTCTATTCTTACTCCGGCAGTCTGTGTGCTTGACAGCATTGCTGATGTCCTCCAGCTTACAGCAATAACCAGCCTGAATTTTGGACATGCAAAGGGAGATGTATTTTCCCTTACTGGAGCATTTACAGTTGGAATATATGGGGCGGTGGGAAATGTCTGTAGCGTAGAAGCAGCGTGAGATCTGACAGCCAGTAGTTGTTGTTGTTAATAGTAGCAGTTTGGCTTGCTTTTGAGGGGATCGTGCTCTCCTCCCCTGCATGCCTCCTTGCTACTTATCATCGGTCACCCATGCTACCCCGAGTGTTGCTAGGTTTGACCTTGGTCTCCTTGCTGTCCTGCCTTCGCAGAGCCAAAGGGCAGCTCGCTGGCTGTGGAAGGGAGCAGGCCTGCAAGCGACCTGCTCCGCTAGCTGGCAAGCTTACGTGCCCCGGTGTTTCCTTGAACAAAATCCTGGTGTGCCAAGCCGAGCCCCGGACTGGCAGGTGAATGTGAGGAATCTGATCCTACAGTGATTTGTTACTGTCTTGGTAGAAGGAGGAATTAAATGAGGGGGGAAAAAAGACAGGTCAGTTGACAAGCAGACCCGGATGTCGTGGGAGAGCACGCGCCTGTCCCCACCCTCGCACCCAGCTTTCGGGAGGATGCGCTTCCACCTGCGCCCTCGCGCGTAGCTGTCACCGTCAGCCTTTCGAAGGCGCGTTCTGCAGCTGCAGGATGGAAGCATCCCTTCAGAGAATAAAAGCGGATTACAGTACCGCAAGCGTCAACGTCAGGCTTTAGGGGCAGTAACAGCATTCGAATTCTGGGTTTGACTTTCCCGTGCCAAAACCCGACAGCCAGCCCCGTGTGTTTCAGTGAGCTCGCAGCTGAGGGGCTCTGGAATGGTGGTGCCTACAGCCGTACCCGAGACCTCGTGCTTGCGGACTGTTATTGCTGCTACTGCTAACAGTCTCTGCTGGAGAAGACATTTTTTGCAGTGTCTTTATTCAGGAAGTGCTGAGCAGCGCGGTTCGGTGTGATGGATAAGCCTCCATCGCAGAGCAGGAGTTTCTCATCCAGGTGATGCTGTTTCCCCTTCTCACTGAACACAAAGCAGTAGATTAGAGCCTGATTTCTAACACTGATGCTTACCAAGCTGCTGACACAGCTGAGCTTATGTTTTCTGACCAAATATGAGAGTGATCTAATTTTAGTACTCTTGTCTGATATCTACTCTTGTATTGCTTGAAACTTAATAGGAGCTAAGCCTATTGTTGAGCTTTCTATTCACTTAAATAAATGCATTTAAAATAAATAATTTAATTAAAACTCTTAATTGTCTAAGAAATTAATTGCCCTTTTTTTTCCCTTGCGTAACTTCCCCAGTCGTTTAACTTTTATCTCCCCCTGTAATAGCAGTTTTCATCAGCTCCTATTTTGCCCACAACTAATGGAGTTCTTGAATGAATTAGGGTGGGTTAAATGTTGAGAAGGGAAATAGAGGCATACAGTGCGCCCGTAATTTGAAATGATGCTGGAACGGTTAAATGATTGTTAAAACTACACAGGTGCTGCAAACTTCAACACGTTGTGAGCATGCATTGCTACTATCACGGGTTATTAGAGGTGAAGTGATTTGAAAAATTAGTTTACTTCTCATTAGTTATGCCCTATTTCCATTTTTAGTCTAGATAATGAGGAAAACTGGATTTCAGTTTCTCTAGTCATTTTATCAGTCTCTGAGAGCGTTGTGGAAGGCATTTGCTTAAACCCTCAGTTTTTGCTGGAACTTGAGGAGGCCGAAAGATTTCCCAGGTGTGTTTTCTGACAGTTTATGTATTCAGAGTTAGACTCATCTTTAGTTGACACTCTTAACCATTAAAACTTTAAAGAAACGTGTTTCTTAACACTTGTGGTTTAACCCATGGTAATTAGTACCGATGATAACTAGATCTGCATAAAGAATAAATATCTGTGGTCAAAGGTGAAACTTGGCAAACTCTCTATGTTTTGTAAATTCTGACAGCCAAAGATCTAAGGTGAAGTAACCTGTATTTTTAGGCAAAAAAGGTATTTTTAAGTTGCCTGAACCTGATTGTCATCTTTTGTACTATGTACAAAGACCACTCCATGGCCTTACCTGGCTTCTCCCTCCCTTGTCCCAACTGCTTTTGTTGCCCCACAGCAGTCACATCGCCAACAGCTTTAACTGGACTTGTCCAGAGCCCATCAATGTTTAACTTTTTTGAGAGATCACTGTTGAACAACCCTTGACACTCACTATCCTCTTGTGCATCAGGTGACGTACTTGGGTTGCACTTGTAGTCCCAAGTCAGCCTGGCGAATAAACAACCAAGTCCAAGAACATGAAGTATTTTCCACTTAAAAAACCCAAACCAAAACAACACAATCTTTCCCCCCAGCCCCTCACCAAAAAAAAACCCCACACACAGAAGAACTCCCACCATAAACATACACACACACACACACACACACACACACACACACATATTCCTGTTAGTTAATTTGAGGCTTGCTGCATCATAGGAATAAATTTTGAAGGTTTTAATATTGCCTGAGTTTACTGTAAGCAACCTTATTGTCTGGGGAAAATGAAGTAGCCTTGTTTAATATAGAGAGCTAAATTTAAGATTTTTGGCAGGAAACCTTAAGGCTCTTCTTTTTGTGACAGGGCTTGATTTTACTCATTTTGTATACTTGGGAGAGCGCTGGCAGCCTCTGGCAGATTAGCAGTGGCCCTGAAGTGTCATGATCATTGAAGATCGAATTTATTTCTTGTGGTATTTTTCTGTGGGTGTATGCTCAGGTCCCCTCCTCTCTCCTCCTCCTTGGCTTTTGCTGTCTGTTTATAGATGAGTCAATATAGTGCTATACTAACCTGATTTTACAGCAGGGAAAAAAAAATCTGTATCTAGAGAACAGGATATGGGAAGCATTATTTTGCAAATTAAAAAAAAAAAATTAAATTAGTTGGCTGTTTGTTTTCATGACTACGTGTTACCACATCTGTGCAGTATGAGCTAGGGAGCCTGCTTTGGCAGGGGGGTTGGACCCGCTGATCTCTCGAGGTCCCTTCCAACCCCTATGATTCTTTGATTCTATGACATGGTTTTAATGCCCTGAGCCTGCTGTATCTGAAAGGCAGCAGTAAGGCACCCACCATGCTCCGTGCCTTTCACGATGTTGTCTTGCCACATCAGCCTTCCCAGGCTCTCACTGCAAACGTGTGAAGCGTGATGTGAGGCAGTGGGCTGCTTTGGTAAGAGGGGCTGTGCATGGTGTTGTACTTGGTGTCCAGCGTAACGTAACAGTAGTGGTCATCCCCAGCAGTAGGGACGAGTGGATAAAGTTGGAGAGAAATTACAGTTCCCAGTGGGCTGTGGGTTAGGTGCATGCAAGTTCTGGAAAATAAATGTGTGGTAGTTTCGGTGGTGAAGGGTGAAGGCATGTGGAGGGAAAGCCTGGTGTGGGTTACCTGTCAGCCGTGTGACTGGGACTGGGTTTATAAGCAGGTGGCCCTTCCTGATAGTCCATTAAACACCTGTGTCATGGTGCCAAGCCAGAGCACTGTCGGTGCCCTTCCAGAAAGTGTGTGCTGCCAAAGATGGCCCCCCCTGCATTCACCCCTTACTCAGAAATCCAGAGGTCATCTTTTCTTCACTGGCTTTACTCATTGTGCGAAGCTTTATCCCACCACAACTAACGGAAAGACTACTTTGCGTGCGGTTGCACCGTGTTTGTGTCTGGCTGATATGCCAGTGTAACCAAAGGTTCCATAGAAGCAGGGATGTATTCCCGTAAGTACAGTTATGTTAGAGATTCATGCTCTTAGCTGGGCTGAGGGGGCTTGGTCTGTGGTTAGATTGTTGTGAGGTTATGGAAAGAAAAGCAACTCCTGGGTTTTGTTTACTTAAAAGTGCCTAGTTCTCAAGTTTAAAATGAAAATGTACTGTGTGTACTGTGTTTAACACAGCACGCTGATTCACTGATACAAAACTAACAAATATTTTGAACTTTGTCTCTTTCTAGATAAGCTTTCTGTTATTTATAAGAAGATAAATTGTTGTTGTTTCTGTTTTTTTCCCTCTTAATCAAATATTTCCGTTTGAAACAAATGACAGACAGGCCCATAAAGTTCACCAGCCATCTCTGAATCTTTTTAACGCTTTGCATTTGATAAGGAAATGGAAGTGTGATAAGAATACCTTTGCCCAGTAGCTTGATAGCTTTGCAGTAACCTGAAAGGCCTGCTTAAGTTTGCCAGAAAAATGAATGTATTCTGGGCCTTATAACATCCAGAAGAGCTAAGTATCTGCTATGCCTTAAGTGTGATTGAGCAAAGGACTCTTTGAGTTGGTTTAAAAGTGCGGTGTGCATTCAGTACTGAAACAGGCCTGTCTGCACAGAAAGCTGGCAGGTTGGTATTTCTTATTAGTGTTTGGTCGTGAAGTCTATAAAAACTTGAGAATCGATTGGTCTGCTGTGCTTTAGTTCATGATTTGCATCAAATGACTTAAAAGAACCCGCTGAGGTTTCTCAAGGCTCGCTTCTGTAACTGGTGCTCGCGAAAGAAATGCTGCAAGGGCAGCATTTGGCTTTCGGGTCTTGGTATTGTTTCTGAGACAAAAATGATGCTCGGCTCCGGGGTACTTCCGAGGGGCTGTGGCATTGCAGTATGGGTACATCAGGAGTGCTGGTGGTCTGTGCTCCCTGGAGGGTGTATCTGTGGGCGTTGTAAAGGTGCTGCGTGTGTGTCTTGCTTAAATTTCTGGAGCATACACAAGACACGGGTGGAACAAGAAGCTGGTGGCTTTGTTCTACAAGTTCCTTGATTTGGCAGCAGTTCTTGTTTCTGTGTATCAGATGGTTTCGTGTAATTCCTTCTACAAACCGATCTTGAACCCAGAGTGTCCCTCACGAAGGTATAGAGAGAAAGCACGGCTCTGTCTGGAGTACCAGCAGATCCACCTGCATTGCAATGAACAGACCAGCTCTCTTGTAGACCACGGAAGAACTCTTGGTGCCTCATACTTCTCATCTGGTATGTGAAATGATGTTGTTTCTCTTTTTTTGGTTTGTTTTTGTTTTACTTGTTTAGCTTGTAAGATCTCTAGGCTGTTTCTTACAGTATGTATGGTCCAACATCTTGCTTATTAGACTGGCTGTAGTGCTTAAATGTTATTATAAAGTGAATAAGGTCTATATTTACTCATGAAAACCCATCAAAATACTTTGCAGTGTCAGAAAGGATGGATTTTTAAAGCTGTAACTTGCCACCCTTTCTCATCACCTGTCCCCCTTCCTTGCTTGTTGTTCCATGTCCCTGAATTTGATCATGTGTTTTCAACAGGATCTAGTCCTAGCACAGGGTGGTTGAGGCTTATCTGAGTGCCCACAGGGGATGGACAAAAGCCCGTAGAAGGTGGATTGCGAGAGGGGAAAGAACAGTGGGGTGGGTGACACTGTTAGGTGTTGCCTTGAGAGTACTGCGTTTAATTCCTGCCTCTGCCACCAAATTTCTTGTGTGAGGCTGGGCAGTTCTGTCACGCCAACCCTTTGCAGCCAGCCACTGCCAACCCTTTGCAGCCAGCCACTGGTTGCCTGTGCTGCATTTTGCCAGAGCTGAGATGCCCAGGTTGCAAATTTCAGAATTTTTGCAGCCACAAAAAAAATTTCAGAATGTTTGCAACCACAGTTGGTCTGCTGTGGTTTGGATACAAAGAGCTGAAAAATAAATAAATACCTTTTAAAAAATAATACCCTTAAGACAATAAAATAAATTCAAGGTCTGTGTGACATAAATTGAAGATCCAAGATTTGCCAGCACTTTTGGCAGATCTTTTAATCTCTCTATGCCTGTGTCTTCTGCCTGTGAGTTGGAGATGCCAGTGCTGCGTTAGCTTCTGAGGACTCAGAAGATAAAGTTGTTAGTGTTGTGAAGCAGACACCCGGTGGCTAAATAACGGAAAAGATGATGAAGCAGCTGGTGGTCAGCAGAGCCAAGCAGCGAGCGCAGCCCGTTCTGTGCACGGCTTTAGTTTGCGTACTTGTGGCATTCTCCAACTTCTTGCTACTTCGCTTCACAGTCTTAACATTTAAAAGGTATTCTTAAAGGTTACTTCCTAGCTTTCAAAATAGCAAACTTAAAAACCCAAGAAATTCCACTGTATCGAACCACAACACTTCTCGCATGAGTCATCGACGTGTTGGGACCTCAGGCTGCGACGCAGGCTTCTGCTGCGTGCGCTGTGCAGCAGGCTGACGTGCCCTGCCTGCACCAGGCGCTGGGGAGCGGGGAAGGAAATCACTCCAGTCCGTGAGTGTCCCTAATCATGTTGCAGAGTTGTGAGCTGTTCCATGAGAGCCCCCACAGCCAGGAGGGAATTCTGACTGCAGGGAAAGCCTCTGGGGAGGAACATCGGCAATGCCATCATTTCCCGGTTGGTTTTGGGACTGGTTTAAGCCATTGCTGCTGGAGGAAGTGGTCCTGCCTTGCCCCACCTCAGGTGCTTGTTCCCCGTGTTGCGTTTCCCTCCTCGCTCAGGCGTTTGCTGGCCTGGCAGGAGAAGCAGCAGTGGCACCCAGAGTGAGCTGTGATGGCATCACGAGCAGGGGACAGTTGTCGTGCTGGGTCAGTTGGTTCCCAGATGCCGCTGTCGGAGCGGGTGGCAGTGGCAGCAGGGCAGGGACAGCAGAGAGCCAGGGTTGTCTCAAACCTCTTGCTTGAACTCATTGGGAAACTATGTTGGAAATCTCTATTTGCCATGTGTAAGTTGAGCTTCTTTAATTGTCCAAAGGCAGGTTTAGATTTTCATAAAGATAATAAAGGGTGTGTTCCTTCCCTCTGGTTTCTTTGCTTTTCCCTCCAGACACCCCCTTCTGTGGACAGATTTCAAAACTGGGAAGCGATGGAGGTTCTTAATGGATGATTTTAAGAATTTTAGTGAACTGGTAAACCAGTAGGAAACTGAACTGGCCTCCTTAATTAAAAATAAAACACTCCCTCTAAAATTTAGTGTGGAGCTTCCATTCAGAGTGCAGAAAATTTCGCCAAGATTTAAGCAATTAAAAAGAGGTCCAGAAAACCAAACTCATTAATAGCTGGCACCGCCAGCTTTGGATATGTATTTATAGATTTCTGCGTATGCACGCTGAATATTAGGAAAAGAAAGTGGGGATAATGCAAGGAGAATCTGCTGGATACAGACAGTGGCAAAAATAGGTGCTTTTAGAGGGAGTTAGAACAACGTGGAGAAGAGGGATAAGAGGACAGTATTCCAGCTAACAGGATTGCAAAGAAATACCTGCAAGAATGTTGATGAAAGGAGAAGAATGGAGGAAGGGGCTCCAGCTCCATTCTCTTGATAATAGAAAACAACAAACTGTGTTTTTTATGGAATATAAAGTCATTTAAATTGCAGTTATAATCAGGTGCAAGCTGAAAGAAAATGGTGAAGGGTAAGGTTAAAGAAACCCTGAATTAATCCAGAAAGGAAAACAGCAGCAGGGGCTTGAAAGCTGTGGATAAGCCAGTAAGATTTTCTGAATACAGTGAAGTGGGAACAGGGCAGAGCTGCAATTGTGCCTCACCTTTACATCCTGTATCTTCTTTATTGGTAATTGAGCGTGGAGTAAGAAATGCTGCGGAATTTGGTGTTTGCTGAAGCACGAACTCCAGCGTGTTAGGAGGGTCGTGAAAAAAATCACAGTTGTGAAAAGAGAAAGAAAAAGTAAGCTTTCAGCAGTTGCTCTTTCAAATGCTTGGATTCGAGCTCTGGGATGAAACTAAATATGGTGTTTTGAGCCCAGGAACAATTACGTTTTGTTAAGAATCAAGCTTCCTTATGGGCATTTAGAATAATTTTTTTTTCCTTTTTATTTTTTTAAAACCTATTGCATTTCAGAAGAGATTTGTGGATTGCTGTGGATTTACATGTGAGGTAACTTTTGATGTCCAGTGTGTGAACCCCACAAAACCCACAAAACAAGCCAACAAAACCCCAACAGTCCTTTACAATATCTAACCATTAGAAATGAACGTGTAAACAGCAAAATCCTAGCTAGGCTGGAGAAGCTTGGTTTAAGAGAGACCCCTCACAGTCCTGTGGTTGTCTCCATCCTAAATAGCGGTTAGGAAAAAGGCAGAGGTTTATGATCTTAATTGCCTTGTTTAAAACTCCACCAGTTTCTCTGTTGACACTCATGTTGCTTATATTCAAACTTCTAATGCGGCCAGACTTTGCAGTTGTGGGCTGTGTTACAGCACAGGACTTCTATATAGCCTAATAAACTTGCCAAGAGCATTGCCACCATTTAAAAATACCTTGTTGCAACCCATTCTCTTTGCTAAGAGAGTACCAAAGGCATTTTAAGGCATAGTAGTTTCCCTCAGCCTGCTGTCTGTGCCTGTGCTACGATGCTTGAAAGGGATTGTGTGATAAAATGCTTGCCTCCTGCTCTGCCAGGTGAGGGTTCCTGGGCTGCAGGAAGAATTCCTGGTCCTTCGTGGGATGGACAGACGTGCGGAACTTTGCTCAGGGAGCTCAGTAACACTACACAATTGCCTGGGGAGTAGGGTGTAGTGTCTGTTTGACCCAGTGCTTAACACATTGTTTTGTCCTAACCATGGTCGTGGTCAGCCAGCGTTGCCAAAACAGTTGCCTGTGGCTCAACTTGATGTACTGGGGAAGCTTGGAGAAAGGCAAGTTCTCTGGTTTTGGGGTTGTGTTGCTTTGATTTGGGTTTTAGTCCTGAAATTCTTCCTTTTCACAGCATGTTTCTTCTTCCAACCAGGCAATTTGATTTCATATTGCAAACTGGTGTGGTCATTTGCACTGGAAAAACGTAAAGGAGGCTTCTTAGAGCTACATGTTTTCAAAGAACTAGTTATACTGCTATGTGTTCCTAGACCTGGTCATTCTTTGGCATGTTGGACTTCTGTAGCAAGCATTTCTGATCAGTAACGGCTTATGAGATGATGAGGAGAGAAACTTGGGCTCTTGCTCAGTTGGAAAAGTAAAATTTTCCTTGCTATGTTAAAACAGAGGAATAAAGTGGACTTCAAATTTATGAAATTAGTTGAGTGAAGTGCAGTCTTTCCCTCCACATGTTTAAATGTATCGTAACTCAAAATACTTACTTTAAGAAGAAGGGGGAGCCCTTTATGGCAGATGTTTGGAACCTTTAGTGACGTGTTTGTGGGGGAAGTGGGGAAGCTCTAGTTCAGCAGGCGAGTCACCGCTGTTGCATTTTCGCTAAAAACTTTTTAAATGCCTGTAAAACTTATCTCAGAGGCTGCTTGCAGGATATGCTGACCTGGCAATTCCCATGTGAGTTTTAGTAGCAGACCGAGGAAGAAGTGTCTTTGTACCAATCAATGGGCTGTGAAGAGTGGAAGGGGGATTTTTATTAAGGCAAAGCTGAGAAGATCTGTGTGCTCTCAAATTTCATGTTAAGATTTTGTTGATACTCTTATAATTGAATCCGGTTAATGCAGGACGTTGGATTTACCATCTTTGCCAGCAGACCCAGCGAGCAGAGAACGCACATTCATACGTTAAAATACCCTGTGAACAATTTCCCCCCCCTGAATTTCTGTGTGTTTAAAAGAGAAGTTCCCAACAAGTCCCCTTCATAAATCCTGGGGCATCCCTCCTGGGCTGAAATCACATAGGGTTTGGAATGAGCCCCGGGGAGGAAAAGCTGCGGGTCAGCAGGAGCCTGTGGCGCAGCGTCGCTACAAAACAACTGTGTGTGTGTTCCTAGTTACCTACGAAGTATGTGGCTTACGCCCTGCCAGCGGTGGTAGTCATGGAATATCCAGAGCACACCCCATGATTTCCTCTGGGTTTTTTTGCCTTTTTTTTTTTTTTTCCCTTCTTTTTCCTTTCAGGGTGGGGGTGGGAGGTGGGGGGAAGTAGGGTAAGTTGATGTTGACTGGCATGGGTTTTAATTACTGAGCTCTACTGACTCAGATGGGAGATGGCAGGCTTGTTCTTACCCTGACGGTTGCAATGCAGACAAAATACAGAGCCAGGAGAAAGAAGTGTTTAGAAATAGTGCTTAAAATATAATTTCTGTGGTGGTTTTGCTATTCCGTTATGTATAAGGAATCTCTAGCTGCTGTGCTTTTTGAGGAGGAGTTGCATGTCTCTTACACAGTAGATGTTCAGGTTTTACCTTTGTCCCCACTTCAGGAGCGCTTACAGGAGTGCTTCTGTCCCAGATCTGTGAAGAAAACACAATCATGTATGTATTAATTATGTTTAAAATATTTCACTCTATATTTTTTATTAGAAAAATACCTAATATGCCAAAGTGTTCCCATAATTTTCAGTTGTCAAGAGGCAGAGCTAAATATCTATGTTGCAGTAGTTCAACGCCTTGAACCTTAAGAGAGAATTGCCTCCTTCGGTGTGAGGGCAATGCTTTTGAGGCTAAGGCATGGATTAGCAACTGTGAAAATACTAAACTTTATTGCAGGGATGATTTAATAATTTTGAAGCAAATCTTTATGTAGTTCATCCAGCAGACTCTCTGAGTTTGTCTCAGATATTGCATGTGTTTGTTGGGGGAGTGGGATAGTATCCTTCCTGATAACAATTTATGGAACATTTAATTAGCTTTTCCCTTGGTGGTTTGGGTTTTTTTTTCTTTCTTTTAAACAAAGTATATTCCTGTGCCAATAAAAACTTACATTTATTTTGGAACACTGTGTATGTATGTGTTCATTAGTACGTTTAAAAATAGTGTTTTCTTTATGCGCTTTTTCCTTAGAATTCCCTTATTCTCAGAATTCTAGAATATAACCTGAATTGCTGGTCTGGCGCAGGGTGATTTTACTTTTGTCAGACTCAAGAAATGCAGTTTGTCTTCAGCACTTCTCCATCCAGGCTTGGTCCCAGGACTGCTGCAGAACCTGGCTTCCATCCCTGTTCATGTACATGAAGTCCACTGCCGCAGTGGCAAGGAAGAAAATAGAAGCCAGGTTCTGTTTGTTTGGCTGCTAAATGTGGATCTACTTCCATGTTGAAATGGTCTTCTTCCCTCTCTTAGGCTCTCTCTTAGGCTCATTAATTAGACTAGTAGTTAGGCTTGCTTAGAAGCCCTGCAGGCCTAACAGCTTACGGTTTTCTGAAGCTTTTAGTTGGTCTCCACATACAGGAGTACCATCAGGGCAAACTCTGGAATTCCCTGTTTGGAGCAGGTTGGGACCTCCAGCTTGGGGCCTTTGCCAGAGGGATCCCATACCCTAGAGTGAGCGGGCACCACAGGCAGATCGGGGCACGTCCCAGAGCTCGTGGGAAGTTTTCACAGGCATCCAGGCAGGATACAGCCTTGGCACAAAGCAAGTTTTAATTATTAATGTTTTTCCAGTATCTTATGGCTGGCATCTATCATACCTTTTCAAAAATAAATGAAGAGCGCGTTCCTCTTTAAGACTCTCATGCTAACTCTTTTTCATCACCACTCTTTTTTTCTTCTTTTTCTTCTTTCTTTTTTACTTCTCTCCTTTTTCTCCAGAGTGACTTCCAGGTCTCACTATCTATGGATACTGCTTTTCCATCGTTCTGCCTGGTGTGCAAATATAACCAACAGTCTACTGGGCATCTAGGAAACAGGCAAATTCATAGCGCTGTCTTGTTCCTCCCCTTTTTCTCCTCCTTTTCTTAAGCCTCACAAACCTTTTTTTGATACTGTTCAACCTCGCAAGCTTCTTACTGGTGGAAAATAACTGCCTGAAAAGGATGTAGTGGTTAGTGTTTTCCAGAGCTCAAAGTTTCTGGTTAACTATGTATTTCTGCAAGGGCATTCAGAAATTGGAAATGCTTTAAAATCTACTGATGCGAGAAGAAGGGGCAGAGGAGACAAGGCTGGTTTTTAAGCTAACAGAAGGGGTTAATATAGATGCACAATTATGTACTGGTTACCTGCAAGTTAATTTCAGTCTCACATTTCTAGTAAATGCTGACTTAAAACATGTCTCTCCAGCCAATGTTACAACTAGTCAGCTGTTTCTCCAAGACTCTAAAAAACACAGTTTTGGCAACAGCAACTAAGACAGTATTTCAGAGAACCACCCCAGTAAATGGAAAGAAAGCCGGTAATCAGTTTTGATTAACGGATCTGAACTCTGTTATTTAAATGTTTACATCCTGATTAGCATGTATGGCGCATTTAAATATGCTAGTTTACTTTAGCAAAATTTGAGGCATGGAGAATGGAGATTAGTCTTTCAGATGCTAAAGGCTGGGGGTGTGAGGTAAAGAACGTGCAGGAGATGCGCCCACCTCCGCCAGCCTTGTAGAGCGATAACCGACGTGACTGATAGTTTTGCTCCGCTGTGGGATTGTGTGGGGTTTCTTAATCAGATGGGGCAAAGGAAAAAGTGTGTGGGGCTGGCTTGGTTTTGGTTTGTTGTTTTATTTTTTCAAATTCTACTTAGTCTGCAACAGACTTAAATTAAGTTTTAACTGAAGCATTTTATTCATGAACTTAAATGTTACCTGCTCCTTCTTTTCTTAAACACATAGAAAATTGTGCATGCACAAAAGTTTGTGAGATTTTTTTCTGGGTTATTTTAAGGATCGCTGGTTTTTGATAGCATCTGCCCATTTAAATCTGCATTTCCATTGTGGTATTCACTTCATATGTGTGTGCAGAGTAGTAGCTGTTTCTTAGGTTGTCCGTAATGCGGTGTTTTCTCAGTGTAAAAGCAGGGATTCTGATAACAGTTGTTAGGTACCAGAGCACAGCACTTTGCTTTGCCGACTCACTTCTGCTGCAAAGTTGAGACTTTTGGCCAAAAAGAGCATGTACAGCATTCTGGGTTGCAGATCCTGGCTCTGCGAAAAACTGACTGATTCAACAGCAAGGTTGGCCTGCCACGTAAGCACACCATAAAAAACAAGCATCTGACAGCTCTGTGGCTTAAAGCAGTGAATCTGACACAGGCATATGGAAAATTCATGCAACGGGGATACTGTATCAAAACAATTTCTGTAGAGAGGCCAAACCGAATCCTTTCCCTGCTTTCCTCCCTCCTTTGCTTTCCCTTGACTCTCTGCTTTTATATTGTTTGCTTCTCACCTTTTGCCTTAAATGATTCCTCTTCAAAAAAAAGGACGTTTTGCACAATGATCAGACTGTTCCTCAAACAGTTTTTGGGTGGAATGACTGAACTTGGAAGCAGAATGTTCACGTGGCAGTAAGAAAGGTGGGATGCTTTTGAGAAGTCACGGTTCTTCTGCTTAATGTGACGATCCAGAAGGGGACAGGCAATGTACTGCGCTCATCTGTTGGAAGGAGGATACCTGCAAAGAATAACTTGACTCTCTTCCAAAGCAAACTCAATTTTTCTTCTGTGCTCTCTGCTAACACAAGCCTTTTCCCCACTTCTATCCAGTATGTTTCTGTTGTGCTAGTTTTGATATCTTCTGCATGGGAGGTAGAGGCTTGCAGAGCAGAGACTTCTGTTTGGGCAGGGCTTGTGGTGGTGTTGTTGAACTGGCAGAGGGTTTGAGGACTCTGAAGGGATAGAAAGTAAACATAGGCAAGCAATAAATAAAACAATAGCCTTTCTTTCATAGCAAGCTGGTTCATAACTGATCTTGCCCATTTATTTTGTTGGGGTTTTTTTTTCCCACTTCCCTCCTGCTTCATTTGGTTTTGAACTGTGAGACATAAGTGGCACCAAACCCTACTTATTCACAGTGCCCAAACTACTCGATGCTCTGTGTCTTTGCTATTACACTGATGTAGGAGCACCATTCGCATGGCCCGCTTGCTTTCCCTCTGATAGAAGAAAAGTGGAGAAAATAGCTGGAATGGACATAAGCATTCATCCTGCCATTTTCTCTATCCTTCTTGAAGTGGCCCAAAATCAAAACAACACAACAGTAACGTTTTTCACCAGCTGTCATTGGGGTTTCTCTACTTTTTGTTGCACTTCTTTCAAAATACAGCATTGCTGTTACAACTACTGTAGCCAAGAGGCGAGAGCACAGGAGGATTAAGAGAGAACTTAAGCAAGGTGTGTAGACATGTAGTCTCTACTAAAGCCTGAGGATCTGTTGTGCCAGAAGCCCCTGTTGGATCACCCCCTGGAACAGTCATTTGAGGTCATGCTGGAGGATGAAGCCAACTATTTCCTGGCTGCCCCAGGTAGCACCAGTCATGGCTGACCCGGTGTTTTCCAACAGAACTCCTTCCAAAAAATTTTGAGCTCTGTGGCTCTCTTCTCAAGATTTCCCCACAGCCATGTATTTGTGCTTAGTGCTGTGGGGTGTAGATTGATGTGTCTGTCTGGGGGATGCTGCTTCACTGTGTCAGCAGGACGCAACTCTGAACAGCACCGCCAGTCCCTGGAGCTGCCCAGTCTGCTTTTCTCATCTGAGGGAAGTTCTCTGTGGTGAATGAATTATTGAAATGAAGTGCCTGAAGATACGGTTAGACTGTCATTCATCCTGAGAAGTAATTAAGAGCTGGATGTCTCACCGCTGAGAACTGATTTCCTTCCATAGCAGCCAAGTCCTCCTGTGTGTCTACAACATTTGTGTCTCTCTGGTTCAGCGGGGCTGCTGCAACTGACATGGCACACGTGCCTCTGGTTGGTGTGTGGTGGATGAGGGCTCGGGCTCTCCATTTCTGAAAGCCTTAGCCTAGCAGGGTCTGGCTAGCCTGGCCCCGCTTATCTTATCTACAGGCTGTGGGTTTCTGCTCTGGCTGCAAACTCCCTGAAGCAGCTGACTTCGTGCCTGGGGAACCACGCAAGCCAGGGAACCTCGAAACAGGAATCACGGGGATTAAAGACTCACAGCTGAAATAAAGATAAAGGGAGTAGACTTCTGGCTCTCTGAAGGTCGGGAAAAGCTATTCTTCATCACTGTTGCCATCTCTGTGCCCAGGAGTGCCAAGGAACTCAGTATAGTGCGTGGTGGAAGTCAGCGTGGGTTTATCTTTAATGTGTGCCCCTGTGAGAAAAGTGTGTTTGGTAAACAGATTTTAAAATTCCTGGGTTGCGCCTTCTGCTTCGCATGTAAATCCCACCGTGGGAAGTGCATATCTGCTTACTTAGCATTTTAAAGTTGTAGATGGCTGATGGTGCTGCAGCATGGCTGTGTGAAGCTACTGCGTAGCTTTTGTGTCTCATCACTGACCCGGGTGTGCCCAAAACTCTGCTAGTGTGTGGAGGAAGGGGCTGTGGCTCTCCCAGCATGTTACTCCTGGTACAGCTCTGCTTGATGCACACACTGCTTTGGTGCTCTGACTTAAATAATTGTCCGAATAACAACACGGACCTTTAACTAAAAGGTCCACTGGAAAAAAGCTGAGCTTTTTTTCCAGAGAGGAATCCAATCGTGGCACCCATTTTCTCTCTCCAGAAACTGGAGCTCAGGACTTGCTACAGCGATGCTCTTCCAAGTCACGGTGCTTGCTTCATCCCCTTCCTAATAACTGTGTTCGCATCGTGGCGAGGGAGTGCAGCAGTGCTCCCAAGCTCAGCATGTACAAAGTCATTCATGCAGTCACGAAAAAAAAAGAGTACTGGTTTTCAGTTCAGTGGATAAATATATTCCCCAGGGAAAACTTTGTACCTGTCTCTGTCTGGCACTAACATTGGAGCGTGCAGCTGAGGGGAAGAGGGAGGTAAATATTCCAGCTGAGTTGTCTTTGCTTCTTCCTGATTATCCCTTTCCATTCATGCTTAATGCCTGTGGAAATATTTATTTTCCTTGGAGATTATTTTATTTGCTGGGGTTTTTTTAATTGAGAAAAATTATATAAAGAGTATCTTGCCTTAAAAAAACAGTATTAAAAGAGCATATTTGTGCAACTAAGACAAGAACTGGAAATCAGAAAAAGCAGGTTTGTAGCTTTTCATTCAGTATTGATTCATTTTACTCGTGCTCCTGTCCTGTATTGAGCTGAGGCTTTTACTCTGCAGAAAAAGAGAAGCATGTACTCATGTCAAGAGCATAATTCCTAGTTATTTTCAGCAGGTGCCTAAACACATTTGTAAATTCCAGCTTATAGCTGAGCCATTCACCCTCTACCCCCGTATGTAAATTCATAGCGGAGGACACAATGAGGGGTTTGAGTGTATAAATGATACCTTTTTTTCAGCATGGAATTCCCATTGAGAGGCCAGGCCTAAAAATACCAAATGTTTCCAAAAACAGTTCCTGCATGCTGTGTGTTGAGTAATACAGCTAAAACCAAGGAGAGAGCTTCTGCTGACAATTTCCCAAATGAATGCAGGAGTCCAAGCTGAGCTAGTTTATATATATAGTTTTTATTATTGGTCATACGCTCTTACCAGAAATCCAGATGTGTTTGAATCATGCAGGAGATTAATGACAGAAAATGACTGTGGCTGCAGGATGAAGGTTTCTTTTGTATACCATAGAGGGTTCTCAGGATGCGGTAACTTCCCGTTAATGACTTCAAAATATTTTACAGAATGCAAATGAGCAAGTTAAGGCATGTAAACAAAAGTTGTCAGACTTCTTTTCATGGGAAGCTTTGAATCATGTTCTATTGAAATGTGTGGCTTGATTTAAAGAAATATTTTTCTGTCAGTCCGCCCTTTTCCAGTGGAGTGCCTTGATAAATTTCCTGAACTCAGCCAAGCTGGGTGCTGTGACCACTTTCCTGGGGAGCCAGTTCCAGTGCCTGACCACCCTCTCAGTAAAGAGCCTCTTCCTAACATCCAACTTAAACCTCTCCTGTCGCAGCTTCATGCTGTTCCCTTGGGTTAGAGTCACGCTGTCACTGGGCTGGTTTCACCAGTATCTTTCTTTACATCAGGATGGTTTCAAGTAGTATATATAATTGGAAGCAGCGTGGGAGAGCTCAATAGCCCTTGTGGAGTTTCTCCTTTGATATTTGAGCCAGTCAAGACCACCCCTGAACGGGATGGAGACCTTTGCAGACCTGTCAGCACTGCCCGTTGGCACTCAAATCGGTGTCTATGGCTCAGAGTCCACTCAGGTCTGATATTTACATTCTAACAAATGCAGTTTGATACTGGCATCTGGCACTACTTAGAGTGGCTGTTGTAGCCTGACACGTGCCCATGAGTGAGTGTTTTTTTTCACTCCATAATGCTTGAACTCTTTCTAAGTTTATTTCCAACTATTTTTTGGTGGAATATTTAGATTATTGCCATAGAGTGGGATGGGCTGAATGTTGCTTCTCTGTTGTGAAGCTTTCACGTAGCAAATTTTTGCCCACCTCAACTTATGTGGAAAACTACTTCCAAGAAGGGTAGTGTTTGCACCAAAGTCTCTGCTTCCTTTGGAAACACAGGAAAAGGGAAATCTTCTTCCTGTCATTGACTGGTCTAGTTTGTGTTTCTCCTTCCATGAGAATATATCCTGAATTTACAGGGAGGGATTTGTTTTGGTGGCTTATTAACCTGAGAACTCTTGGGGTTGTTTTATTCTTGGCAGTAGAATTAGATTTGCTGATTCTCCTATTCCGAATCTAATTTCTAAACATTATGGGAACTGTAATGTAATTGGCCGTGAAATGTCAGGTTGCCATTCCTAATAGACACTTTTGGGGTTTTTTGGGTTGTTTTTTTAACTGATGGCTCATCAGGCTGTTGAGCCAGAGGCACTGGTGGCAATGTTGGGGATGGCTGTGTACCCTTTAGCCCCTGATCATTCTGTTTAATCCTGATTAAAACCTGCTGAAAATAGTGAGATGTTTGTGCATACTAGCATTAATTTTCATTTTCTGAAGGTAATAAGGATGCTGATAGGCATTTCTTTGTTCCTAAGGCATAGTATTGATAGAAAAGCATTTTATCTTGGGATATCTGACATATCAGGTGTGGTTTATGTTATTTCTGTATGCATACCTGTCCTTGTAGGCTTGCAGTATTCTCTAGCACTCCCACAATTTTCTGCAAACAGCGTTATTATTAGTTGTGTGTATTCTGCAGTCTCCACTTAGATTATCTTCAGTATCATGATGATAGTGAGGTCACACCTAGCAGATGGGTCTCTCTCTCTCTCCCCTCTCCCCTCCCTTCCCTCCTCAGGGCAGAACAAGGGGTTATGGAGGAATCAGAACTGTATAATTAACTTACCTGTATGGATACATCTAGTTATAGATGAAACTTTCTGAATTCTTTTCCCAAACTTGATTTTTTTGTGGGTGACAGTGAGAGCTAAGGCATTACCAGAGACTGGGGAGCAGATTCTTACAGGAGTATAGATGAAGCTGTTCTGGAGAAGATTTTTTTTTTTTTTAAATTATTGACATGCTTTAACAGCAGCTCTGAAAATCCACAGAAGAAAAGGTAAGAGCGAGAATAGATGGTTGATGCAGAAAACACTCAAGAAAATTGGATCCAGATGGAGGAAGTGGGACCTATGTTCTCAAGCTATGGAGAGGCTCTCCCCTGTTTATCCCTGTTTCCCATTATTTTCAGCATAATGTGAGGAACTCTATGGTACGTTTAAGTATTGGAACCAAGAGTAAGAAAGTAGTAATGAGTCTGTTGTTGGAGTGTTGTGCTTGCTTTAATTTACAGCCTCATCACTGTGCCATGCTGCCATGAAGGACAGAATATAGCCTTTGTCCCCACTCAGCGTTAGCGGAACCAAGAATGATGCATGCAGTTGACAAAGACTTCAACAACAGAGTCCCCATTCATTGCTGCGGAGTAGTTTGTTTTAGCTGTGTGCTACATTAGCCATTTGTGGTATAACTCGGGACATCGCACAGAATAATATTGGGCACGGACTCCATCTGTTGTGTTACATACTGAGAAGAGAGAAAAGATACCTTATTGCGGTTGGGTGCTGGCGTGGGCCTTCAGGAGCTAGCGGAATTGTAGTAGGATGACCCTTAGCAACATCATACAGCAAGCGCTAGAAGCAGTAATGAGTGACCACAATAGATGATACTTGCACAGAAATACTCAGGTTTACCCCTTACGAACCTAATGCCAGCTTAGGTGTTTTGTGAGACACAGACTGGGCTGGTAAGAGAAAGCTTTTTCTGTAAACGCTACGTTGAGTTACCAACCTCGATGTGTCATGGTGGTGTTTTAGCTGAAACGCATCAGAAGTTGGTGATACTGAATATACTGCATTGCCATCCTGCCTGTTGTCTGTCAAAGAGGTAAACTACCGTATAAAACTCAAAGTCTCTGCATCTTGGTTTGGAAGATAGAAGAAAAAATAAAAAAGCGAAAGCCAGTGTTTCCCAGAGTTGGGGATTGCCTTTGCCTTTGTTGTTTTGTCTGCCTTTTGCCAGGGAGGCACTGGATTCTGCTGCTTGGCAAAACATCTCGCAGCTTCTTGGGGTTTGATACCGATAGTCCTCAGTATGGCCTTGCAAAGCAACTAGAAATGATAAACTTCAAGCAAAAACTAGTTTTACTTCAGCCAGGTGGTGGTTGGAGTTCTTGGTTACTGAGTTAGCACAAACAAAAAATGTAAAGCGGGACAACAAAGTGGAGACTCAGAGGTTGTTGTCATGTATTCTGTTCAACCTGTTTCCCTGGGATTTTGTCCAAGGTGTTTTATAGCTACAGAAATCTGAGGAGCCAGCTCTGTGTAGGTGTGCTTTGCCTTTATAATGCTCCCTTTCTAAGGCAGAGCCTGTTCTTAAAATTAAGGGAAGAAAATTTCAGATTGTGTGTCTGTTCGTTATTTTCTTCCTGTTTTCTTGTCTTTAGTTATGTGGCAAGCAAGATGCTGGTTGTATCATATTCCTCAAGCTTACCTGGGAGCAAAGCTTGCCAGTGAGGCGAAGCCTTAAAATTCCTGTATTTTACCATTAATAATTCAGCTATATCTTGTACTAGAAGAGTTTTATTGAATCATGTAGCACTCTGTCTTCTAGAGCTGTAAAACTTTACTGCGATTATGTGTGACATTAACATGCACTGTTAGTTTTAGTTAGAGACCAAACCTGACATATTAAATCGATGACAGACTTGGCCTTGGGGGGTGATATTTCTAAATTGTCTTCCACTACTAGCCTGTTCTATAGTTAGTCACTTTTGGGGCTCTGGCTGTCACGGCGGTGAATTCTTGAAAACAATTTGAGAGCCCATTGTAACTACGGAATTTCGTATTCGTATGTGGATGGTAAGTGATGATAAAAACACTAGGTCATTTTTCATGGTTTTGGGGGCTTCTTTTGATTGGCTGTAAAATCAAAAAGAGCCTCTTGAATCAGTTTGTTAGAAGGCAGCATTCATTCCTCATATGTGTGATCCAAGTCTTCTGTAGTTAGGCCATGCAAAAAAAAAATGGGGACTTTTCTGCATTTGGAAACTAATTTGAATTGAAAGGAAGTATGAAAGTAAAATTTAGGGAATGGTCCAGCTGTGGACAAACTTACTCTGGGACAAAAAAAAAAAAAGAGCATTCTGTGTCTGTTCAGCTTTACTCATGTTAAAAATTGAATAGTTAATCAAGAATAGCTACTAGCTGCGCAGAGCTAGGCTTTGAGTGTATGTAATTTCTATGTGTCTTATTTGGGTTCCTAAGGAGGCCTTACCCGAGTAGTATTTAAGTATCAGATTTCAGGCTGAATATTTTCAGTGTGCTTGTTTTGCAAGCACCTAAAATTACTGTAACTGAGAGAAAGGAAGAAAGTGTAGTTTCTGCTTTTGATAACAATATGTATGTAATCAACACCTCCTGGTTAATGAATTAGTTGGCTGTTTCTTTCATACAGCAATAGGAGGGAAAACTGCTGGGATAATCAGCAAGTATTGGCAGAGGGATTCAGCAACGTATGTATCCATTAATATTTCCTTGAAATAGTTTTCAAGTAGACTAGATTAAAATTTTGAATATGTCCCCCTATGTGTCTAATTATTTTCCAGAAGCTGAGGCAAATTAAATATTATAAACTGTACAGTATTTAATTACTTTCGTAAACCTCGAGGAAGCACACTGAATGGTTTTATTTCCCTTTTATGATGCAATCACATTCTGCAGAATAAACTCTTAATTTTGATTTTAAAAAATTGAACATATTTGAAGGCTTTTTTTTCCCTGAAGAGTTCTTCTGTAATGTCAATATAAATATCTTTTTCTTATTAAATGGCAATATGTTCTTTCCACAGATATCTTTTGCGGTTGCATCACGGTGAGTGGTGTGTGCAGAAGCTCTGTTAAAATTTAGAGCTCCCTGTTTAAGAGGCCATACAGAATTAAGGTATTAAGAGGCAGATGCATCATCAGAGAACAAATTTTAACTTTGGTGATGGCTACTAAACCTGTGCCCTCAAATGGCATTATGTTCCAGCACCTAGACTTGTCTTTAAAAGTTGTCTCTTACCAGCTGGACTGAAAAATGAATTAAAGGGGACACGGGGCCATTGCCTGAGCTTCATAGAGGAGGACATTGTGTGGCTGGCCACCAAGTGATGGCCACCCCTTCTGCATGGCAAGAGGTGGAGCAGTTTTGAGAGGAAAAGCAGCGTACAAGAAGTTGTGGTTGAGGGGTGGTTGAGTTGCTGGCCTTGGTCTGGTTCTTGGCTCCCCAGTCTCATGATAGTGTTCAGCATGGGTCTGTTTGCATGTGATACTGTATTTTCACTCGGGAAGCTCATGCTCCTCAAAGGAGGAGAGGGAAGTGCTAGTGAGGAAGGGAACCAGACAACTCCTGTGACAATATTGAGGGAGAAGCAGCTGTCCCGAGGGAATGCATGCAGGGGATGTTTGATGTGGGCTTCCTCTTGTTAACAAGTTAGATACTCTGCTGATGGCAAGGGTTTGGGGTTTTTTGAGTGGTTTTTTTAGGGTGGATTTCTTGTTCTGTGTTTTGATTGTTTGGGTTTTTTTACAGAACCAACAGTACTTTTTCTTTTTTTTTTTTAAATAAAAAAAGCCTTAAGGTTAGGGCATGATTCTTTCATCTTGGCTGTAACAGAACCAAAGAGAAAACCAAGAAGCCAGTCAGCTACCTTGGAGCAGGTGTGGTTTTCCCAATGAGGAAGCCTCATTGCTAGCATATTGAATTTGCAGAGTTTACTATTTGCCATATATGATGAATGTGAGATACAGATTCCTCACTTAGTCGTAGCAGCTGTCACCCGAAGAGGCCGGTGGCAGGGAGCGGAGGCTCCTCTGCCAACAGCTGGGCTTGGGCCTGAGCTGGGGTGCCCCGTCAGGAAACCGATACCTGGCAGAGCAGGGAGCCAGGGTTCACAAAGCACAGAAGGCTTTGCCAGCTGTGACTTTTGGGGGTGATCTGAGATCTCTATGCTACTCTGATAAATGAAGGTAATGTAAATCATTTCAGCATGACCTTGGGGATAGCTGCACCACTTTCTCTTGTGCGGTGGAGACCAGGCCTCAGTGTGTTCTGATGATACGGTGTGACTGTTTTTCATAGAATCTCAGACTGGTTGGGTTGGAAGACCATATAACTCCAACCCCCTGCCATGGGCAGGGACACCCTCCCGTAGACCAGGTTGCCCAAAGCCCCCATCCAGCCTGGCCTTGGACACTGCCAGGGAAGGGGAAGCCACAGTTTCTCCAAGCAGCCTGTGCCCGGGACTCACCACCCACAAGGGGAGAGTTTCTAATCTAAATCTCCCCTCTTTCATTGAAACTGATTGCTCCCCTACTTTATTGGAAAGCCAATGATAACTCATTTATTATTTTCTGTTTACCAGCCATGCTGTTCTTCTGTAAGAGGTTTGGTAGTGATGTATTGAATTACAGCAGTATTTTATCTAATGTCCAGTAAAAATATGTTTCTGGAAGCACTCAGAATTGTGGGGATGTCTTTTGCAGACATCATTTCCTAGTACAATAATGCTACAGCTAGAGAAAACAATGCTATATGTTTTGTATTTAAAAAATAAGGGTGGTTTAAGCCACAAATAACTGTAGAAGTTGGGGTCACCAATACAAAAAAAAAAAATCGCCCACACAAACTACTTAAAATTTTGAGTCTGGTGGTGGTTGTACTCAAGTGTGAAGGCTGCCAAATTCTAGATGCCGTCTTTCCTGGGAACTAACCAATGCTCTCTGGCATGATTTTTAACTTCCCCTTATGTCTATATTTGAAAAAGCATATGTGTAGTCCCTAAATGAATATAGTGGTTAACAAGCTACAGATTACAACCCACAAAACATATTTGCTAAAGTAAGTTTCATAATGCCTAATGGAAAACAAATACCAGAGCTACTAAAACAGAATATACATACATATATTTCATCTATGAAAAAAAGCTGAAGGAAGGGTCCCCTTCTGAGTTTTTCTTGAGCATGCTTCTTCCTTTTGGATTTAGGTTACTGAAGCTCTGGGGACAGAAGTTGGTTCTTTGGTGCATATTTATATATGTTAGGGCAGGACACTGCTGTACGGCAGGAACAGCTAGTTACTGTCATTACAGGAGCGGTAGTTTCATCCTTCCTAGCTACATCCTGAGGAAGTAAAGCCAGTAGTGTCCCCCTAAAGCAGCGCTGTTCAGGAGTCGTTCTGTAGTCAGCAACATTTCTGTTGTTCCTAAAACAAAAGAGGCCAGGCAGAATTTTCAAACTCTCTGTGAGGTATGTTGTGCACAAGTGACAGGCTGTGATGCTCGAGCAGCTTGCTGAAAGGACAGCAGCATTTGGAGGAAAACTCTTAGAGCTAGTGAATGGCCCCCAGAGGATGGAGGGTCTCAGGGACAGGGACGGAGCAGACAGACCTGGGGTGGGATGGAGCATGCTGGGATCGAGCAAATTTCCACCAGTCCACAATGGTTGATTACCACAGGTTCATGCAGCCCTTGCTGCCCAACTTGGATAGCAGTGAGTTTAGTAGCTAATTCAGCTTGTAACTGCTAGCTTGAGCGCAGCACAAAATTAAGGGTGTGGTTACAAAATGCTTATGCTTAGTAGTGTTCTTAGCCCCGGGTGCTCAGTCTTGAGCCGGAGTTCCCTGAAATTGGCTTAAACTATTTTATTTTTTAAAATTAAAAAGGAACTCGAAATGTATTCACTTGCCTTCTTTCATCTAGTACTCTCACACTTGCTTCTTCCACATGATTGCTCTGCTGTGAGGGGAAGGAACCTGAGAAGAAGAAAACTGAGATTTCTGTAACCTTTTGCTTCTTCTATCAAATCCCTTAAGAAATTATCAAACACTGCCAAGGTTTAAGATGTAATTTAAAAACTTACTGACACTTTTTCTAACCGCCTAATACTCCAAGTAGAAGAAGAAACTTAGTTGTGACCTGCTGTGTAACCAGGCACATTGGCTCGCATCTTCAGAAACAGAACTTGAAGTGTGTTTTCTTTTTCAAATGGAGTTTTAGATACCCATGTAAGTACTGGGTAAAGTACTTAGTTCTGGTAAGGTCTGTGGAAATGGCTAAATGAGCAGCACTTCTGATCCAAACTGCACTTTTGGTTTGGCTTTTCCCTTAATTTTGGTCATTAGTCTCTCAGTAGTTTGTTGATAGCAGTGCACCATGTATTTTGGAAAACAGGAGGTGATTTCCATCTCAGCTGCCTGATTTTGGTAGAGCAGCTGTTGCAGAATGTCCACCCTTCTGCCCATGAAGTTCTCTATTTGCTGCTCAAGGCAACAACTTTGTGTGCGTGTGCATATCTAAGTATATATTTTTATTTTGTTTTATTCCCCTAAAAAGAGTTAGTTACAGCTGTAGGAACTTTCTGTGGTTTTTTGATAACCTTTATACAAACCAGGAAGAAGTGGCTTTCCTCATTTCAAAATGAGTGGAGGCATGGCTGGGAGGTACTTTCCAAATGACAGCAGCACAACAGCTGGCACAGCTAGCCCATATGAACCCCACTTAGACCCACTCTCGTTACCCCGTCATGCATGGCTTGGGAAACCAGAGGCCTTTCCTGCTGTGCACTTGCATAAGGTTTTGGGTACTCCAGGGAAAATGAGGATTGCTGCAACCAGTATAAATAGAAGTATGACCACAGCTTAACTTTCTGTTTATTTTCCATGAAGTTTGGAGCATATATGCACGTGGGGGATACATATGCATAAAGGAACTTTCCAGCAAAGCCCGGTATTTGAACAGTGCAAATGCACCTGCATGGAACAGCAGAGGGGAATGAACTTTTCGCTTAAGCAGCCTTGTTCCTGGCTGTACAACAGGAAAACTGAGTGCCCAGAAATGGTTCTGATAAATGGTTTGTCAAAAGCTGCTGTAGTGAAACTCAACAGTTGCTTTGCATGAGATGTGACTCCGAAACAAGTTGCTGAAACTTAGTTATTTATGTATGTGCTGTGGACAGGGCTCTGCTGAGGGAAGCATGCATTAGTAATGCAATTACGGAGGTGTTTTCTCAAAGAGTTTCAGCTCTTAAAACACCACTACTTTCCATGTTGCTGGTAAAAGGAAAAGCCAAAGGAACATATATGTATGGTGGCTGAGATCTTCACCAGGACTGCCGTCCTGTCAATTTTCACAAAAAAAAAAAATCTCCAACGCTTTTAAGGAGATGATTGCCATCTCATGGGCTTGCAGAACATGCTTCAGCCCTGGACTAAAGCCCTTTCCTGTTTGTAGACCTCTTAGCACCTAGCTGCAACCTGTTGCTTTTATTTTCTCTGTAACTGATTGCATGGACTTGACCAGCGATAGAACCCGAGGGAAAGGCATGAAGCTGCAACAGAGGAGGTTTAGGTTGGATGTTAGGATGAGGTTCTGTACTGAGAGGGTGGTCAGGCACTGGAACAGGCTACCCAGGGATGTGGTCACAGCACCCAGCTTGGCTGAGTTCCAGAAGCGTCTGGACGATGCCCTCAGTCCCATGCTCTGACCTGGCTAGCCAGGTGTGGAGCCAGGAGTTGGACTCAGTGATCCTTACGGCTCCCTTCCAACTCAGGAGATTCTGTGATTCTGTGACTTTGTGTTTTTTGTGTGCAGTTCAGCTGACTTGCAGCTCTCCATGTGACTGTGTCATCATTTTTATCATTCTGACTTAGACTTGCTGTTGAGGGCAGGCCGTACCTGACCTTTGTCCAGGGTTACCAGGGACAACAAGACTAAAGCGTCTCTTCTCTCTGTATTTTAAAGCAAAGGGACTGCCCCTCTCAGAGGCCTCAGTGGACACTTGGTGCTGGGAAAAGGGTGAGGTGGTTTGCCTTCATGCAGAATCGCAGGGCTGAGCTGTGTCCCCAAGAGATGGTCTGAGCCACTTACCCTAAGAAAGCATTGGCAAACTCTTGGTCATTTCTGATGGCAGCTAGCATCTTCTTACATAGATACACTTTCTCATCCTACTAAAAAGATAAAATATGTATATATTTGCATCATATGTATCCTATTCAAAAACTTTTCTTTCTGTCAGAAAGCTTTTCTCACTCTTGTAGTGGTAAAGTCTTTCTTCTTGTAATTTGAAAATAAGTTCTGTTCCTCTTTGCATCATTCTTCTGAACAATTGAAGACTTATCTCCCTTCAGTTTCCTTTTATTTAGACTAGATACATAATCCATCCTTTTTCTGCTCTTATCTGAACATCCTCTGACCTTTCCATATGATTCAAGGAGCACAGCAGCAAAACTTGACCCAAAATGTTCCTGCTGACATCCCAGTAATGGTGAGTACAACAGAAGGCTTTCCTCACAGACCTTGGTTGCTGTCTGTTCCAGCTCCTTGTTTGCGAGATTGCAGTATCACTGATGGATGCCTAGCTTACTGTAGGCTCTAGCTGTCTTCCACAGAACTCCTGCTTAGCTGGGAAGGTGAAGTTGGGCAGTCAGTGAAAGATGTAAAATTGGTTTTGAGGCTGGCATGAGATAATGGACTACAAGAAGGGGTAACAATTACTTGGAGGAAAACTAAAAGAAGCTGTAAAAATATTTCGGCAGGGGGGTGGGGGGAAGGGAAAACTTGGATTTTTTTTTCCAGTTCTTAAATCTGATACCGAAAGGATTTTGGCAATAAATGTGCTAAAGTGTAGTTTATGTGATGTCAAGGTTATAACCTGATTGAGGACAGGAGATAGCCAAATGAATCTGTTTTATTTGTATGTACAGTACAGTATTGTTAGTGGGATTACTGTTAATGTGAGCATTAACTTGCTTGCATCGGGGCATGTGGAAATCTGTCACTTCACAGACCAGGTTGCTTTTCTGTGTGACTTTTTCATATTCTTGGTGCCAAAAAAAATCAGTTCCAGTGATTTTTATATAAAGCATTAGATAAATCCACTTGGTTTTGTTTGTATGTGTTTTCCCGTAACAGCAGTAATGTCTTAAGTTTCAGGAAGTGGTACTTTAAAATTTCCCCTTGTCCTTTTATCCCAGATTTTGAATGGCAGGGTTGCTTGTGCAGTGTCTGGGGTGGGTACCTATGCAGAACGGCTCCTGTTGCGTGCAGGGTCCTGTGATGCTTAGGATGTGCCACAAATGTGCAGCGAGTTTTTACCTCTGAAAAGAGGGGAAATCCTCTATCATTGAAACACTTTGTCTTCCAGATTGGCTTAAGAATTGCGGGTCTTTGTAGTGGGCTAAAATCCCGTAAAATTTCACCACTGTATTTTTTCCAGTCATCCCAAGATTGTTTGTTCAGCTGCTTTTATTCAGTGTAGCACTTATTGGGAGTATTTAAAAAAATAAAAAGGAAAAGAAAAGAGGTGGTTACAGCGGGGAACTTCTTTTTCTTTACGTTCCCTGACATATACTTGTTTCAAACTCCTTTCCATGTTCCCATTGTGGATGTTGTGCACGTGTAAAGGAGCTCTCTGTGTGCATGAGCACTCCCGGGAGGGACGTCAGCAGTTTCTGCTCCTGAGTCAGCAGAAGTTGCTGGAAAAAGGACAGAAGTGTTGTAACTACCGCAGCGAACACCGTGGTTCACGTTGTGCTGCCTGATCCAAATTATGGGCCTTAAGCCCCTACTGACAGCCGCAATCCCCTTGTTTATGAATCCATTCCCAAACGCTTTCTTTCGGAGAGTCACACAGCTATGACTGCACCCGGGATCCTTTCAATGTTTCATCGTCAGCCTTATGGGAACTCTCTTCAAACCTGCTGCCCCGCGCCCATCCCCAGCGTGAAGGGTTTAACAGAGCTGTGCAGGGACCGGAGGCTGGGATAGATTCAGGATCAGGAAGGAGGGAAGGGTGTGCTTCTCCCAGGCATACCCAGCACGGAAGGAGAGGTAGAAGCCGAGACTCGCTTGTTCGCTAATTGACTCCTGCCTTTATGACAGGGGAAAAATTAATTTTCTGTTTGCTGGGAATATGGGTAGTCAAATACAGGCTGTATTATTAGTCTGTAATGTCCAAACCAGCTATTGCTGAATTGGCCAATGACTGGGCTAAGGCTGGGAGCTTTACTTCTTTGTTTTTTCACTTTTGGCTATTTCAACCCTGAACTTCGAAAGTGGAATAGAAATATCTTGTGCAATTTAGCTTTTTTTTTTCTCCCCCACTTAAGCTATGGTCTGGGTTAGGGGGTTGGTTTGTTTGGGTTTGGTTTTTTTTTTTAAGAAACAACTGTCTGAGTCCACAAAGTAGTAGTACACATAGCAACCCTGTGTTGCTTCTATCCTTGGGTAGGAGTGCAGCTATGAAGGGACAGCCAGCAGTAGGACTGACCCGCGCTTGGTCTTCCAAGTCCTGCGCATCGGTGACTACATCACTTCTTGTTTAGCATGTTCTGTGATCGGTGCTAAAATTTGAGTTGCACAGTGTGCAGAACTGCTGAGCAATTGCTGTTTCCCTTTTATTTTCTTTTAAATAATTCAAAAAGACGCTTATACAAAGCTGTGGGCGCCCTACTGAATAATTAATACTACAACAAAACCACGGCAGCATTATAATAATTAGTCCAAAAAGGAGCTCTGCCTGTGTGCTACTGACAGAGAGAATTTCGTCCTACTGCCTTATCACTGTGGAAATGTAGATCCAGGCCTTTCCACAAATAGTTTAAAATAGATAGCTTTTGCTCAAGTCCCTCTCCTGGAGATTTAAGGAGGGGTAAAAAGAGCAGGAGCAAAGAACTGACATCCCCCAGAGGGTTCAAAGGAGACCACTCCAAAAGGACCAGTGGATGCGAGGGGACATCAAGTCTTTGCTCTCTGGAAGATGAGATCTCTACCTGTCAGTTTTGGTAAAGGTACAGAAGGATTTGAGCTGTGGGTGGTGCGGGGTGTGATAAGGCAGGTGCTGGGGTCACCCCAGTGAGTTAGACAGCCACCATCTTTTCTCAGATTGTTTGCAGAAGAACCTGAAACAATAGTGGTTGAGTTGTGAATATTTTTTGATTGGTACATGAAATACTTCAGATACAGAAGTTGGAGGTTAACAGTGATTCCTTTGTGTGGCCGTCCTTTGGAAGTAGAGCCCTGTATCTACAAGAAAACATTATGCAGAGGGATATATTCTGCTTTTAAGTCTGTATGTTAGATATAAATGCCTTACAAGTCTTTTTAGCACAATGTATATTAACATGAATATTTAGACATTAAAAGGAAATGGGATTTAAAACTATTTAGTTGAATATGTAAGTATCCCTCTCCTTGTTTGATTTATTTTTTCCCCTCCACATAACCAGCAGAAAACTTCAAGGCTGTGTCATTCCATTCCCTTCTCACAGTAATTTCAGTCCTTCTTGAGTGCTGTTACTTGGTTCTGGGTCAGCTTTTTAAAGTCCCCGTCTTAATCTGTATTACAACATTTCCCAAACCATTTCACAGCTTGGTTTTTGGGATAGAAAGACACTGGTGTGGCTGAAAACCCTGCTGCTGTAGCCAGCAGCTACAGCAGTGCTGTGACCTGGAGGAGAACTCTTCCCTGGGCTGGTCTGGGAGCATTGGTAATGGTGATGGTCACCTCTCCTGAGCCCAGTTTAGCATTGAGCACAAGGGAACCACCCAGGCAATGCAACTGCAGCTGTCTCTGGCCCTTCATGGGCTGTGTTGTCCCATGTCATGCAGTACTGCTGTTGGTCTTCTCATGCTGGCAGCCTGCTGGCCCATCTTCTTCCAGCTGAACTTTGAGGCCTATTCCACCAGAGCTCAAGAGAGACATGCCTGCTTTAGCTGTTAGATGGGGGTGACATGGAGTAACATGGTGCTCTTTATTATGTATTATTAGGATTATGTGAATGATCTAGGGGCTCCAGCAGACCGTCGTTCAGGAGAGCGATGTGCATGGCTGCTGCTTAGTGATGCGGTTGAAACCTTGGCCTGGTGACAGTAAGAAGAGGTACTGTTTGCTGGTTTCCCACAGTTGGACCCATGTCAGTGATACACTAAGAACTTTTACTGAATACTAGCAGTCATGCCATTCCTTTTGGGCGTATTGGCATCCTTTCCCTTTGTGCTCAGAGGGAGCCCAAGCACAGCCCCAGAGATTCTTCCCTTCTTAACCTGTCCATGGAAGACACTTCGCTGTGGTCTGGGCAGGCAGGAACACAGTGGTTGGATGGGGAAGCCTTGATTTTGACCACCTAAGCAGCAATCACCACATAAATCCATCCTGGAGAGCAAGCGTTAGTGTAGGGTGAGCAGTCATTCTGTCGTCATCTTCCATGAAGTAACTGGAAAGTTGCGTCATAAGTACTTGTGGCTCTGATGGTCTCTGCAGAATATGCTGTGTGACAGACAGCCTTGCTCAGGGGTCTGTATCTTAGGGATTGTGTTGACTCATAGGGTTGATTATTTAAATGTAAATACTACTTGACACGTTACATTTGCATTTCATTAGGTGGAGGCCTTTAGATTTCACAGGATCATAGAATCACAGAGTGGTTCCGTTTGGAAAGGAACCTTAGAGATCATCTTGTTCCAACCCCCCTGCCATGGGCAAGGACACTTCCCACTAGATCAGGTTGCTCAAAGCCCTGTCTTGACTTAGGCAAGTTTTTTTTTTTCTTTTTTTTTTTTTTAATTTAATGCTGTGACATGCTTGGTAGCTGTGACAAAGAGTTTGTCCCTCGACACAGAGATAGCAGATAACAATAAGCAAGCAGAGATGGTTATGCAACCAAGGATACATTTTAATCATCTTTGCTTTTGAGAAGATGGGCTAGTGTGAGGTACCTCTTAGAAACAGTCTACTTCAGTGATACCTTGCTTCAACTGATTGACAGCATCTCGGAAAAGAAAATAAGTGTTTGCTATTCCTGTCGCAGACTTCTTTCAATCACTGCGACAGATGTTCCAAGCATGTTGTTCCTCTGTTAGGTTACTTTAGTAGTAAAAATACTGTGGTCTAAATATAGTTTAAATTGGTCGAGATGCCTTGTTTGAATATGATTCAAAGTTGGTTCACACCTGGTTTAAATCATAGTGTAACAGGACAAAACCACTGGGAAGACTATTCAAGACTGTTTCAAACCCAGGTGGGAATTTTTATTCAATCATATTTAAAGCGGTTCCAAAGAAGTGCTGTCTCTCTCTAACGTATCTTGCAATCTGATTTGGGATGGACATTAAATAGCACTGTGAACTCTTCTCCCCCTGTTCATTATTTGGAATAAACACTGATAAAAATGGAAAACTTGGTTTAAATAGTTCTCTTTTTCCTGTGTTTGCAGTGTCGTCTCTTGTGACAGCTGTATATTACACATCAGGAATACACAGATTTTGTTTTCCTTGTTCTCTCAATTGGAATGGTTGAAGTGGCTGAGATCAGAGAGAGACTCAATATGCATATGCAGTGTACCCATTTTTCCTTTGGAGAATTGGGGAGGTGAGGAGATGATGGCCTTTATGACCCCTCTTCCCTCTGCCAGTGAGTTCCAGTTCAGAGCACTTCTCTCTCATCTCTCCTGCTTACTTGCTGCTAGAGCCCACTGGGAGAGCCAAGAGGATGTTGCAGGCTGAGTTCTCCTGCGTGTGCTGGTGGGAAACTGCTCCTCCTTTTTTGTCTTCCCCCCAACTTGGTATCTAGATGGCTGGCTGCTGTTCATGAGACCTGCCTGTGGAGATGAATGGGTTGGGAGTTGGGTCACGGTGGTATGGCAGTAACTGTACTGGCAACCATTATGATTATCAGGGCGATTCCGATTAGTGACATTGATTGGGGGAACACTCTGGTTTGGGTAGTGGTTGGCTGCTCCCTCTTTCTGACATCTGGCATCAGGGGACACATTGCTAAATTGCAGTGTTTAGGACAAGATGCCCCTTGTTTCCCAAAACGATGAGTAGAGCAATGCTAGGACACAGTTCAAGGTTTGTTTCGTCACTTGGACTTTCACTCCGGTGGAAGAGATTGGGATTTAAACGCTAGAAAATGGAGATTGTCAATTTGTAATCTATTTTTGTTTCATTACTAGTTAATTTTTTAACTGACTGTTAAAATACTCTTCCAAGAAGGAAGGTGTAGGGAAATATGGATGCTGTGACCTCTACTCACTAGTGACTTGAAAACAGCATGGTTCATTTTCTGCCCCTGTTTGGGGGAGGAGAGAGAAGCTTGCACAGCAATCGCGTGTCGTGCCAGGTCCCTGCTGTGAATCAGGTGGCAGAGAAACAGTCTCTTGAAGGTCCCGCTTCTGTGGGAAGACTCACTGGTAGGTGACTTGAGCATCAAACTTTGAGCCTTCACAGGAGAGTGAAGAGTTCACGTGCACTTTGTCTTGAAGCCATTTCGGCCCTGCCATGATCTCACGTAAGGAGACCTTTTCTTCTAGGCTTGTGTTACTAATTTAGTTAGGATTGTTCATACTGATCTTTCTTTTTCTTTGGTTTTAAGCTTCTCTGCACAGCAGCGATGACAATAGTTACTTACCCTATTCGTTTCTTCATGTTGCTTGTGTTGATTTAGTGCCCGTAGGTCTTTAAGCTGTGGGAACAGTGGGAAATACCTTACTGAGAGTAGCTGAACGTGCTTTAATTCTTTTTGCAACATGATCGTGGCTTTCTCATAATGGTTTTTATCAACAATTTTATTTTTATCTTTTTTAATGTGAAAGCAGATCATTACCTACTACTTGAGTTTGCTTTCTTGTTTGAAATGTGAGACAAGAAGGTTTCCAGCAAGCTGATGGTGCCTTTAGCTGAGGATTTAGCAGGGCAAATTACTGCAAGTGAGGAGAAAAGGCAAAGTTTCTTGGATGTGAATACATTCAAGATGTTCCTGCTTGCCCATAGCGTTTGGATATAGCTAGTATGAAAGGGAAACCCCTTGACCGTAACATAACCTTCTGCCCTGGTACTTTGCCATCTGTCTCAAGACCTGCAGTAGGAGATTCATGAGCTCTCCTATCACGGCTGGCACCCAAAAAGGGACACAGAAAGGTCCCATAAAAATGTTTTCCTGTCAGAAGTAGTGTATGTTTTAGAACTCAACTGACGCCCTGATTTTACCTCCAATAGAAGTCTGAAACAGGCACAAACCATTTGGCAACGTCTGTTTCAAAGTGCATATGAAGAAAGTAAATGAACCAATACTTGGGGCCGGGGGGGGGGGTGGGGGCAGACTATTCCTAAATGACAGCAAGGAGAAAGGTTTTTGGAAGGAGCCACGGCTGCCGATTCACTAGTTAGCCAGGCTGCTTCCTCCATAGGGGGACACCAGCACTTTGTGAGAAGCCATCACCCGGGGAGAGCTCTGAGGGGAGGGGGTATGCTGTGCAAGAAACACTGAAGCAGCTGCCCACAGGATACCTCCCCGTTGCATGTGAATGAACTGTAACGTTTAAGGTTTATGGCTCATTATGTATGTTTAGCTGGTTAAAAGTTTCTCAGGGCATTAAGGGCAGGCAGTGTCGTTTGTGCAACAGGCAGAGCCCTCTCTGCCCTGCCTGTAGATGTAGCGGTGACCTTACTTGAACTGATACATGGCTGTCCTATCCACGGCCCTTCATAGCTGAAATGTGTTCACCATCTACAGCTTTTTATAAGGTTTGCTTCAAAAGAGATCAGTGGATAAAGCATACAGATGTACGCGTTGCTCTGTGTGACCCATCCAGGCACATCAAGGGAATTCCAGAGTAGTAGAACAATAATTTTTTCCACGTGAAAGGTGCTCATTCATAGGCATGTGTGGTGTCATGCAGCCTGTTGATCTTAAAAGGGAAAAAAAAAAGCCAAAACCGACAGAATGTAAAGTTGGGTTTTATCCTCTTCATGTAAAATAAGGCTTAGTTTCTGTTTGCATTCTCTGGTTTAATTTTCAAGACGACAGAGGCGATATTAAAATAGAATGAGGGTAATTTATTTTGCTGGTTCGCAGTGGCTCAGATTTAGAAGGGGGGTAAAAAAAACCCCAACCCTTAATCAGCGTAGTACTTAAGGGCTCCCGTGTAAGAACGTTATTCTTAACCTTCAGCAAACACTTATGGGCTGCCCTGAATAGTAACAGGCTTAAGCACATGCTTAAGTGTTTTCCTGAAGGAAGACCTAAGCATCTTGGCGAGGGGTTATATTACGGCTTCATTTACCTTTATCATAAATCCCAGCACCAGAGGCAAACTTTTCCTTTCATCTCTTGGCAGATACTTGGGTGTATAGGGGGTGGGGTTTCTTTTGTTTCCTTTTTTTCCCACCGCCGTTTGGCTCGCTTTTGACGGGTCTCTTGCCGCAATCTGATCAGCCCGGGCTGACCTTCAGCGGTGCTCCGACGTGGATCCGATTGCACGATCAAAGTCCGCACCTCGCCTTTCATCTGCCAGCCCTCCTGCCTTCCCGGGGTGATTAATTTGGAGAAGTTAAGCGCCCAACGATTTTCTGCTGCACCCGTTTAGCGGGGAGTAGGAATGGGAGTTGGCGCGGAGTAGTCGAAAGGTGGTTTTCCATGGTGGGGGAGATGGGATTGGAGTGGGATAAATCTGCACCGGCCGGCTGTTGGCTGGCTGCGGGAAACGCAAAAGAGGAGGGGGCGGAATAAAAGTAAAAATCGAGGGGAAAAAACCCAACCCGACAAGCAAAAAAACCCAGAAAAAACCCCCATCAACAACAAAAAACCCGCCCTAAAAACTCAAACCCGACCCGCAGGCTTCTTCCAACCCATCCCAGGGTAAGGCGGGCCGAGCTGCGGGGACCCCCGAGGCGGGGGGGAAGGGGAAGGGGGGGAGGTCGGCGGGGGCCGTCGGGCTTTTGGCAGGGCTCGGCGCGCTCCTCTTGCGTAAGAGGCGGACCGTCTTCCCCGTAGCTGCCGTTGCCATGGCGAGATAGCGGGGGAGGATTCCTGGGATCCGTAAGCCGGGGAGAGAGATTACGTCTTAACCCGGCACTCCGCTGCGCCTAACGTGATGTGGCAGGGTCGTTCAGGTGTCCCGGGGGAGGGGGGTGAGGGAGGGTGACCCGCCGGCTGCCGGGGAGCAAGCCTGCAGCCTCGAACCATTGCGGGCATCGTTTTAAATAAAATAAAGCTTTTTATTTTTTCTCCCTTTTTTTTTTTTTTTTAATTGAGCTGGGGGTTGGCTGCTCGCTGGGTAAAAAGATCAGATGCGGTTGCATGGGGTTACGTTGAGAAAAAGACTTTAGCTTGAGGTACGGGGCCGGTTTCAGTGGATAAGGGAGGTTTACATGCTTAGCAATATTCCTGGTGCCTGCTGAGACCTGGCTGTCGTGTGCTAGGGCAAGATTCTTTTAATTTTCATGCATGCATTCTGTTACCGCAGTTAGTTGTTAGTGCTTTAATTGTAAGCTGTGCGTATAAGCACATCCTGAAAATCCCTAAGCAGTGGAGCAAGCAGCAAGTCTAAATATTAGCCCAGTGCTGCTATCTAGCCTAGATCGAGTCATCAACAGATGTCTTTAACATGAATGGAAGGAAGGACAGAGGAAGACATCAGTGTCAGCTTTGGTAAGTTCTCTTTCCGTTATCTTTAATAACAAGTGTTTTACTCAGTCTCTTGCTTAGTGTTGGAATAGGAGCAGTGGTCACTGAGGGGGTCTTTTTTGGTGCTTTTGAGCTTTTTGCTATTCTTTGGCTGCTTGAATTCCTAGAAGCAGACGAGAATGTATCGAGCCCTGTCCCTGCGTTCTCTTTTGTCACTGCAAGGGTATCACCAGAGCAGGCAAAAACTTTGTCAATTCTGATGGTTGCTTTTAACTTTGCAAAAGATTTTGTGTTGTCTGGGAGAAAGTATGACAAATACTATGCTGCAAAATACTACACTGCAAACACACTTCTTAAGAGAGCAAACCCTACCTGGGTTAATAATAATATTCACTGCCAGAAAACAAATGCATGCGGGGAAAGAAACTGAAGTAAATTTAACATTCTTAAACTGTTTTACAGCAGTGGGGTGAGAAATGTGTTAAGATGTAAGAGAGTACGCTACTGGGAAATGAGCTTGCATTACACCCACAGAGCATTTACTGTACGTTAGTTATAACCCTGTTGTTTTTGTTGTCTGCAATTAATTGAGTAATTTCTTCCAAGACTGAAACTGCAGGTTAAGCGCGTTCACGTTGAAAGACAGTCCTCTGAATCGAGACGGCTTTTCCACTTACCATATTAACAAGCTCTTGCAAAGCACATTTTGTGCACTATGGTTATGAATTCCTGAAAGGTATCGGTGGGGGTTAATTCACTGTTACATAAACAGCCAATAACAGCATTTCATTGTACTGGAATTGCTCTAAAATAGTTATTAGCTTCCAGGCTATTACCGGGAAAAAGGCTCTGTTTGGTGTAGGTGAACAAAGACGTTTCGCTCTTGCAAATATTATTTGTGCGAAAAAGAGAGAAAGGGACTAGGAGAACTTTAAAGCCTTCATGTAAGGACGCTGGTGTGTAAGTAGGCAAAGCCTGACCTTGGGCTGTAGTGTGGCTTTAGAGCTGGGTTCTACAATAGCGGCAAGATCTTCATCTCTGAGTTGTACAGAATCACAACCGAAACAGTATTCCGGAAGCCGAGCGTTTATTGCACGAAGACGTTTCGAAGAGCGCCACCGCTCTCGTTCGCGGAGCGTACCCACTACCTGCACGGGCTCTGACGGTGCGGGAGCCGGAGCTGGCAACGCGTACAGCTGAGTAGCAGCAGCTGTCCTGAAGGATGCAGGTGTGGGGAGCCAGGAGATGGGATTTATTGCAGCAGGGTTACGCAATAGCTGAGCACAGTCCAGGCCACGCAGAAAGGTGTGGAGAAACCATTTCTGAGCGGCCATGTGTCCTGGTTGGAAAGCAGGGGGTCCCTGCCTGTCACGGGAGGGTGACAGGTACACCTGCGGTCCTTTCTGGTGGCTTCTGGTTTTGAAACTTCCCGTCAGGAAATAAGCTAGATGCTTTTGTTCCTGGAGTGTTTATTGAGCAAAGCGGGCCTGGTACCTGTTGAAGGAGCCTGCAGCACTGGCGCTGACTTCTTTGGATATGAGCAACTGTTGTTTGCTCAGGGAGCTTGAAGTGTTTGGATACAAGAAGTTCGCTTGAGTTTAGACATCCTCGCTTGCCCCCAGACTAGCTTACAGCTTTTCTTTTTGGGAACTGGAAATATTGCTTCTACTGCATTTCTATAAGTGAAGAGCACAGCAAAGTGTTTTAGGGGTTTTTTGTGTGTGTGCGTGTGTGAGCTGTCTTTTGCGTATGTCTGATGTTTGCTAATACTGACGATTGCTTTCCAAGAGATAAAATAACATTTTGGTTGTTTGGAATTTGACTCTTGCTTATTTTAAAATGCAGCATTGTTCTGCATCACCAGTGGTTATTTATTTAGGCTCGTAAGGCAAACACATGACTTCGCATTAACCTTTCTTTCCCTTCCATCTCCCCTTGACCCCAAAGTAGTTCAGCCTGAAACTCAGTTAAGTTAATCGCAGTTACCTTGGCAAAATTAAAAACAAATGGAAGATGGATGAAGCTTGACCTTACAATTATTTTGGATAGGCTGGGCATATGCAGCTGAAAGCATTAATTGCTGCTGTTTTGGCAGCTACCTTTGACAGTGTAGGGTTTCTGTAAAAAGCTTCCTCCCTGGAGGAAGTGAGACATGCCCTGTCATCTGCTCCGCTTCTGGAGCCTCTCTGAAGCTTGCTGGATTTATGAGTAGTCTTAATCGATGTTGTATAGATATGCCTTTCAGATATTTTCACTTCCCTGCCACAGAACTAGCGTCAGTTTATCTCTGTACATTTATTTCGGTGTATGGATGCTTGTCACAGGCAATTAAGTGTTTGTGCACCACTTAAAAATGGCGAACCTTAATACAGTCAGTATAATTACAATGGAATTGATGACATTTTAAATTAAGAAGAATTTTTGCTCATTTGTCTGTTACATCGCATGATTCAATGATAAATCATAGCAGTGCTGATGGCCCTAGAGATGATAGATGGCAGGAAACAGTACATACTGGGGCGGTCAGCTATTAATACTGGTTCATCCAGTCCTGGCTTGTATTGGGAAAAGACATTGAGAAGGTGCCTACAATTGAGCTGTGGAATTTATTTAGAGGGAGACTCCAGGAGTAAACCCAAGCACAAATCTTCCCATTCATACTTTTGGAAATCTTTTTGGGATATTCGATCTGATAGCGTATTTTACTGAAAGGAGTCCTTACGTTCTGCAAGTCGTCTTTCATCTAGAAAGTGGGTAGCACAGGGAGATTGAGAAGCAGGAATTAGGCTTTTGGGTCTTAACAAGGAAAATGATTCTTCTAACCCAGCCAGAGGGGAAATGTCAGGTGAGAGGCTGAGCTGGTTTTAAAGTAAGGCATGGGTTTCTTTTGAGGGGTGTAGGCTTCCATTTGAGATACTGAATGGGTGTACCATGTTGTTGTCTTTGTGTTTTGAATGCTATAAAGTGTGTGATCACAAACCAGTTCATGCTGAGCTCAGTAAGATTTTATTCTGGTTGAATAAAATGCTTAGGTCTTTATCGCGATTGGAAGATAAATATCAGGTTTTAATTACTTAATAACAAGTTTTATCTTTAAAGATCATTTTCCAAAAGATTGAAATGGGCTGTTACCTCACCTAGGAGTTATGAGTGTGATTGTCAGGAGCACTTGGAAATTGAGTTAGATGGAAGGCTGGTTTAATTGGCAGAAGTTTTGCCGTTGGCTTCTGTGGGAAAATAACTTAAATCTGTCACCAGCATCATAATGCCTTTGAAAATCCTCAACTATATTGTGAAGGTTTTTGACTTTGGAATTAATTGCTACAAGTTAGAAGAAGAGGCTCATTTCTAACTACCCTGATGTTTGCATCGTGTATACCATCATTACTTTATACTGTGTTCAGGAGACGCGTGCAGGTGTCAGGTGTTTGTGCAGACGGGGTTGAGGCAGCTGGCTTTGTGTGGCAAATAAATTAAGCTGGGCAATTAAATAAGGTCAGATTTTAAGAAAGTCCCTTGCTGGACACCAGGCTGGTTTAAGAGAGCTGTGGTTGGGTGCTTTGACTCATTAGCTGCTTCTGAAGTCATTTGTCTAAGTATTTAGTTAGCCTCTCAGAATGTGGAAGGACAGGAGGAGTTCATGCCCCCACCTTGGATGTGGTAGTAATATGTGATGAAATAGCAACGAAGCACTGTTGGAAGAAGCACCAGTAAATGAGAAGATAGGCTCTGGAGGGTATCTAAGGGGTTAATTCAAGAGTATGTTCTGTGTAAGTAGTTGGCAATAAACTATCTAAATTTCTCTGTAAGACTTAATGTATTGCAGCAATCCTGTTCCTTAGAAATAAAAATCATCTTTGCAGTAAATCCTGGAGATGCTTTGCAGACTGGAGCAAGGGCAAGCGGGAAGGTTGTGGTGGATGCCAGTACCAAACTTGCATATCCCACGGCAAGTTCCTTAACCCTGAGAGCTGACTTCTCCCCCACCCCTATAAGCAATTCCCTGTGGTATTTCATCCTCACATCTCCAGTGTAATCCCACAGGTTCTCTCCTGCTTTTCTATCACTGAGCTGTGCAGTCAAAAACAAGCATCCCCTTCCTTTTTCCTGTTCACCATAGAAGAGGGAATTTTGTGCTGCTGGTAGGCTTCTTGCTACCTGTTAGGGGTTTTTTTATTATTTTTTTGGGTTTTATTTCTCTGTGGCTGGAAGCTTTCCAAGGCAGCCAGTCCTTGCTTTCATCTACGCCCTGGGATTCCAGAGGAACTACGAAGAAGCAAACCTTTGTGTGAGATCTGGCTGGTTTACAGAGTCACTTGCCACAGGGGAATGGAAGTCATAACAAGGGAGTTCCCACAGATAGGTGGATGTCGTGAGGTTGTGCCAGGAAGTTCAAGTTTCCTAATAAAATTGTAAGATGAAATTCAGGTTCTCTTAAAAACCCTTGGGAGCTTTAGAGTTGGCCTGAGCACAGTCTGAATTTTCATGAAGAAGTATGGGGTGTTCTGGCTTGCTCATTTTCTGATGTTTAGGATTTCCACAGTTCCAGAGGTGCTTAAATTCGGAGGTTGCACTCTTTACCCGATGTCCTCTGTTGGTAGCGTGTTGGTGGGGTTGTCAAATGCTCATCTGAGTTCAGAGCACAGGGTTGGGGAAGGTGTTTTGGCTTCATCTAATTTATCCCATGCAACAGAGATGCTCATCTCCCTGTGCCCACATACCACTGTTAAGGGGCAGTGGTCTGTGTAACAAAGACCAGCATTTTGACGTCCTTAAGTTTGTACCTTTCCAGTGAATATAGTGTTGTGTGTTCAAAAAAAAAAAAGCAAAGCAGTGTCTCCCTGTTGAAATTCCTTAAAACGTAGAGTATTTTCAGAAGGAAACCTCAGAACATTAGTAAATTCATTCATTGTGAATATCAGGTATTAAATCCGCACTTAATAAGCATATGCCAAGCCATTCCTTGTGGGTATGTCAGATGATCTTCAGAGTAGATTTGTGCTGTGTTCAAACATCCATAATTAAAGCTCATTGAAATTAGATTCATAGGTCATTGCTGACGTTATTTTTGGAAGTGTGCCTTTGTTTTCCTTTGTAACTTGTATTTAATGTGAAAAAGCAACAAAACCTAAAATGTCAGAAAACTCAAAACTTGTCACATTTCTGTAATTTTTCTGATATAAAAATATGTATTAAATCAGTTTCACTGTTAAAAATTTTAAATACTTTGTTTTGAATTTGACTTTTCAAAGTCTGAGCAGCTTTCCTTAGTGTAAATTAAGAAGACATTTGAAACAAAGCTTCTGATAATTTTGGGGGGCTTTGGTTTTGGGTTTTTGTTTGGGTTTTTTGGTTGTTTTTTGGTTGTGGGGGTTTTTTTTGAGAAAAGATGAAATTGACTAGTCTAGAAAATACTTAATCACATAAAACTTGCTGAAAGTCATCCCTTCCATAAATACCATGGATTTTGGTAATGAATTTTCTGTTAGATTTCCCCTACCAGCATCCTCTTGTAGGCATGGGAGCCTGGGGAACACAGGCCATTTAAAGCTACAGAAAATTAATCAACTACTACAGCCAAGCAATGCTAGCCTATGCCCTTTGTTACTGTTGGAATGGGAGAAATGGCCAGTAGGTCATTAAATAAAATTTAATTCAGGTTTGCAAAACAGCTCTATATCTTAATGAGAGCCCCAGTATTGATTGCAGTGATAATAAGACTCCGCGTACCTTAAGCGATTCCCACCCAGGATGCATTTCAATTTATTTTGCTCTGGTTTTATGGGTATGTGTTACGTGCTTTGGGGATGATTGTGAGGATAACATGCCATATAACACATTGCACTCTGCAGTACTAACATACAATGCTGACCTGATTTCTTAAACCCACGTTTTTTATATGAGGAATTTTGGAGGACAGTGTACAGTTTGCTACGCTTCATCCAGTTGCTGTTACACAAGTTTTGCAGTATAATGCTTAAAGCCCCCTTGATATATTACAGCACAGAGATTCTTTCTGGCCTGTGCAAGGTATTCCCAAAACGTGTTTACTAGTGTGGTTTGCTTCAGCCTCCTGGTTTTTGTTGGCATTATGCCCAAAGGAAACTTTGCTGTTGCACTGTTTGGTTTTGAGTTTTATTTCCCGAATGTAAATTGGACACAATATATACATCCAAAATTTGTAGAATTAATATGGCCAGTCATTTTGAACCTGAACTAGAAATGAAATACTACAGTTAAAATTCTGGGTTGCTTTGCCTCAGCCTTGTTGACTCGTAGGACAAGGAAGGTACCATTTCCCATTGCATACCTTCAGGGATTCCTTCGTGCTTTCAGCTACTCAGGTTACTGGATGAGAAGACCCATTTCTACTTACAAATGATCAAAGATCTCTGTCACTTGTCACAGATGGTAGATGTGACAGGTACCTTCGAAGCATGTTCTGCTGCTTCTTTCCTTAAATGTGTGTCCAGTGGGGAGGTGTTTTCCAGTGGCCTTGGGCTGAGGACCTGTTCTGGAGGGAGTAGGCGTTTTTAGGGAACTGGCAAGAACGAATCCTCATAATAACTGTGTATGGCTGCCTGGCAGATCTGTATTTGACTTCACTGACAGCTATTCAAATGCAGAGGTGAATTTTCTAGATGTCCCAATGCCTTTTCATGGGCAAATACTCCCTTAAGCATTTGCATCCTGCTCTTTGGCGATGTCTTTCTCTTGTAAAATGAGTTAAAGTGGAAGAAGTGGGAGTGAGAATTTGGGAAGAGTGCAGTCAAGTATTCTTGGCAGTTAAATGGCAGAAAGGGCATTCGTTCCTGGAGGTGGGGCTTGCTGGCGGTGGTGGTGTGGTGGGGCGTGCTGGTGTGGGTAGCTGTCATGTATGGCTTTGGGAGGAATGATCAGCAGATACTTGATGACCTCCCGTAGGAGGAAAAAGGTGCACAGGTGAAAATGGAGGAGGTTCTTGTGAATGTCGAGGTCTCTTGCAAGCCTGGAGCTCAGCCTACGTTCCTGTATGTAGAGAAAGAGAGATGTACTGCCAAAAAATGAATGTCTGCTTTATTGGGATACCAAAGGTCGTAGTGCACTGCATTCAGAGCCCATCTGTGGTTTTGCTTACAGACCTAAGTTTGCCCAAAAAAAAGGGAAAAAAAAAAAGTTCCAGCTGGAAAGAAACTAATCTTTTTCTGTAATAGAAAAAAAAAAAAAGTGCCTTGGAGTGCGTTGGGTGTGTTGGGTAATTGTGTACTCAAGAAATGAAGTTACATAAGGGAAGACACTCCTGTAACCCTCGCCTGCCAGGAAGGCAGGCGCTGCAGAAAATCCAGTCATCGCAGAAGAACTCCAGTAGGTGCAAAAGGGGAGAAGCTTTATCCTTTGTGCTGTATTTATTCACAAAGAGAAGTTGTCTTTGGCATGTCTGTTTGGCTCCGGAGGAGGCCCGGTTTTTATCCCGTGGAGCAGCTTTTTTCTTGTCGGTGCGGTGGGTAGAAGTTTCTTTTTTCCAACGTGGAAAGGGAGAGGTTGGTATTTTCCATAGTTCATCAAAAGGTTTCGCCACCACCGGTTGGAAGAGCCCAGGTAAGCTCCTTTGGGAGACAGGATCGGAGTCAGAAGCAAAGTTCTGGGCAGCAGCTCTGGTGCCTTCCCACCCCAAGGCTGTCTGGTGTCGGAGAGAGAGGAAAGATGCGGAGGGACGTAGAGGTGGCACTCAGCAGAGCACAGCCTGTGAGACATCGGTCTGGGTTTCCCAGTTCAATAAGAAAGACCCACGCAGATCCTAAGCAGCAGAGAGTGATGTCCAGACCTACCTTGCATGCTGACCAGTGTGTGTTTAGGGGAGGTTTGTTTGGTTTTTTTTAAAAAGGAGGCTTTCTGGGCAAAACTAGGCTGTATGTTTTCCAAATGTGCACATTTTCAGTTAAGGTAGTTTAGGAAACATCTGAAGAGGACTTACTGTTTGCTTATGTTGTTTACGGTATGAACATCAAATTTAAATACACATGAAACTTTAATTCAAATGTAATTTGATTTTACTGTGAAAACATTTCATGAGTTAAGTTTGGGATGTGCAGCAGAACAGCGAAGATATTTAATACTTTGCTTAATTTAGAAAAATGACCTTTTAGAGAAAAACACTGTGCTTGTCAAAAATATACTGATGAATTAATTTCTTGTGATGCCAATGTGTTAGTTGACTTTTGAGAGCAACCTTATAAGTAATGGGGTTTATTTTTATCTTAGATCAGTCTGATTGTAGTACCTCTCTCAAATGAAGTAAATTTTTACTGGCTTTTATGGTTATAAATACACAGGAAAATTTGGAAGGGGGGGAAAAAAAAATAAAAAACCCAACCGAAAGCTGTCTGACCAGCACGTATACCTGGAATTTAAACAATACTGCCATTGTAAGATCGGTACCCCCCTCTGCTCCAATGCTCCCCAAACCACCCGTGCAATACAATCTAGAAACACCATACTTTTATTCTGACTTTAAATGGCCCTAAGAGAAACTATTTTGCATGGGATAGCGATGTTGTCTTGCATTAGAAAATCCTGACTTCGTTTCCGTGGTCTAAGTCAATGACTTTCAATTTTTAAGAAGCTGCAAGGAATTTGAAAGCAACTTTAGTACTTCTTGGAGGTTTCTGACTGCTTAAATTGATTTATGTTTAGAGCCTAATCTTGTTCACTTTGACAAAGCTGGCAACATCAGTGGGTTTATTTGTGCAGATAGAGTGAGAAAAATTCAGCTTTTGATATAAATACTTAGGCTTTCTGGTTTCTGAGAACTATTTTCTTGCGGTTAATTACGCATCCTTAAAAATGTGTACATTCATAGGCATATGTAGAGGGAGAGATGGCAGTTCAGTTTGCAAACTATTGAGCTTCGCTTTGCCTGTCGGTGTTCTTAATTTTAGTTTGAGTCAGAACAATCTCACAAAGTGTTAAGACAGACTCAGATCAAGAGGGTCACCAGTCAGGTCGCATAGACTGCCACATGTACCATCCTATGCTGCACATTGGTGGCTATTACAGGAACATCAGCATACTCCCATATATTGCTTCAGAAGTTACTGCTTTGGGGGTTCAGAGTGGTCCTTGGAGGTTGGTTTGGGCAGGGACAGGTGTCAGAACAGGAGGTTTTGTGTTCTCACCAGGCGTTGGTGGCTGTTGGGACTCAAAGGCAGGTAGCAGCGAGAGAGCAGGAGGCGGCTCATGAGGCCTGGATGGCTGGAAGGTTTCAAACCAAAAATCCCATTCCATGCTTGAATTCTAACAGTCAGGGTGGTTTGGGATGGAGTGGCGCCAGCTTCCAAACAAACAGCTTATGGGCTTAAAAGTCTGTGTTGTTTAAAAGACATAGCAAAAGGTTGACAGTCAGATACACTTGTGATTAGGGCCCGTGCCAGTGAGTTTAAGTTTGGGGGTCTAAAAGGTTGCAATTTGAGTGAAATAAGATAGTAAAGGTAAAATGTGTGTTGAAACCACACAGCTTTGGCTTTGTCATTAAATTGTAGCAGTATTTTCATGTTCTTGTGTTAGAAGTGTCATCTTGGTGATTTGGGTGGAGTATTGCATTTGCTTCAAGTTGTCATTGAAATCAGAAAAGCCCATCTTGCTATTTTGATTGCCATCTTCTTGCTGGAGGCAGTGGGCAGCGAGTTCCTGTCAAGTTTTGGTGGTTTACGGTCAGTTCACTCCGAAGTATCTACTCAGCTGAGCATTTTTGGTAATGCTGCGAGTGTACTCCAACTTTGCAACAACAAACTTACTGTAAATCTGCAGTGATCTCTTTTTGGGCGGTAGTTTCTTAGAACAGCTTTAGTTATTGTTGGAATAGTGGCAAGTTTAAAGGGTTCTGCATGCCTGTAATGGTATTTCATCTCAACCAAAACAAAGGATATCAGTTTCTAAAGCAACCAGAATTATTTTAACTCTTTCCTCATTTCTTTAAAACAAACCCAGAGTGATCCATCACTGAGGCGAGTTTCTGGGGGACAACAAGAAGTGGCTCAGTGGGCAGTTTTGCAGGACCGTGGTTTTTTTGTTCTGTGGGGGTTTTTTTAACCTTTCAGTGCAATTAGTAGCTGGGTGGTGTTCTGAAAATCACATTTGATCTCCATAGAGAACGTTATCTGTTCGCCCTTACCAGGGTGTGTTCTTAATAAGGCGAGTGTTGAGACTTCGCAGCACAGCTTCTGTATTTCACTACAAAAGCCCGACAGCTAAGAGCTTCACTGTGCTCAAGAGGATTTCTCTTTAGTGTTTTCAGACACGAACTCATTTGCAGCAGGAAAGCTAAATCTCAATCGCATCAATTTTAAATACTTGCCTGGAAGCAGGGAGGAAAAGAGAGCTGAGATAAAATGGTAAAACAAAATTGGTAAGAAGTTCAGCTCCTCAGACCTACATCTTGATATTAGAACTGAGAGTTACAAGGTTTCGGTTTGGACTTTTTTTTTTCCAGTAGTGCTCAGTTTGACCTTCCCTAGCACACATATTATTTTATATACCCACATTATATCAAGTATTTTCCTCCTCTCTGTAAAGTAAACTGATGCAATCTTTTACACTCTTCTCATACAGAATCATCCAGAGGCTCCTAATCATTTCTGTTGCTGTTTGAACTTTTTCTATTTCTGAAATAGTTGTTTTATCATTGTCTATTTTTCCTGAAGCAACCCAACGTTTTATCTAAAAATGCTGCTCCCTCAAAGAATGGGGGGAACGGGGGGAAATGCCCAGGAATGAACCTTGTGCACTATGTGGTGACGTTCAGTCGTCAAGACCTCTAGTCCAGTTCCTCAGTGCCGAACAGCAACAGGCCGCAAGTTGAATGTGTAGGATGTTTAAACAGATAACAGGGATCTGACCTATTTCTTTCTCTATTTCAGTGCTTTGATCATGGGTTTTTGCTTTAGCATGTTTGTTGTAATGCAGCCTTCTGGGTAAAAACACTTTTCCATAGTCCACAGTTTAGGCTGCCAATTGGTACTGGTTGGCTTGCGTTGCTCTGGCTGTCCTATGAGGAGGTGGCTCCTGAGGTGTCATATGATAGACAGTAGGTAAGCTGTGAGTTAAGCCAGGAACTATTTGCATGCTCAGAAACTATATCCTAGTAATAACTTAAAAATGGCATCTGTTATTTTCATAGTTCAATCCAAATTTTACAAGGGTTTTTTCAATGAGTGCCACTTGGTTTGTCTCTGCTTCCGTGTTAAACTTGGAGTAACAATTAACAAATTTTCTGTTTACTGAAGCATGTGAGGTAATGAAGCTGCAGCCACCAAAATCTTCAAAATTATCTACTAGGAGTGGGAATGTATAAATTATATCCAGTTGGAAATTAAGGTCAGATTCTGTTACTGAATCGTTGCTTGAGTTGTTAATGAATACTTGTTAAGTATTCAATTTAAAGAAAACTTAATTTCTGGACGTTCTTGAAAATAAAACTGTCACAGATTGTTATAATTGGAAGTAATTGCTAAATGCTATAAACCAAATAAGAGCTATGATATTTAAAGACCCAAACCATAAACTTAATATGAATGGGGGGTGGTGGGGGTGGCTTTTGAGGTGGAGTGGCTTTGGGGTTTTGTTTTGGTTTGATTTCTTTTAAATCATTATAGGCTTAAAATTTATTCTGAATTGTGAAGACAGAAGCCAAATACCTGACTAGCTGTTAAGAAATTGGTTAATCCTGCCTCAGGATTAATCTGAGGTTATTTGGTTTGTAATTACGCGTTGTAACTAGAGAAAATGAGAAGCTGGACAGAAAGACTGCCAAGGATATGGAAGCATCAGGTCATCTGCTCTATGAGTATGTATTTTAATTAAATTTAGTCACCAGTAAAATATTGTCCCATGTTTATTTACAAGGGAAAAGAAATGGGAAATCATGTGTTTAGTATTTTCCTACTTGCTGTGATTTCTCTACTCTTTGAATAGAGTCCTCAAAGTACAAACTGATTTATCATCTCAGGAAGGCAAAAGAAAATGGAGAAGAAAATAATTTCAGTGCATCATTTCTACAGCATAGAAACTGTTTGCTTTGTATTTACTTTGTTGTTGTTGTTGTTGTACTACCTTTTATCCTGCTTTTGTTCTTTCTCCTTTCCTCTTCCCTCACCCATTTCAATGTGGAGCAAAATATTTGCCTCTTTTTGAGAACCACAAAGGGAGAGAAAAGCTGTCTGAGCTCTGTGCACAGCCGGAGGTCTCCCCCAAGTTGTAGGAGGCATCAGAAGCCTTTGACCTACTGTGGTTCACGTGGGGAGTACCAGATACCTTCATTTGGTTGTTGGATGCCCACGTTGTCCTGCCACTCACAGCCTTAAATAGTAGCACAGTGTGACTCTGGTGACATCGGAGGGGAGCAGGGAGGTCTTGCTGATGTGATTCTTGGCACAGGAGGGGTTGGCAAGGGAGGAAACCTGAGAGAGGTTGAGCACCAAGCCCAGCCTTGCTCATGTTTTTTCTCTGCTGGAAAAATCTACTTATTCCAGCAGTTTTGAGTGATGGTTTATAACAGTGAGCATAAGTATTTTCTGGAGAATAAGTACTAGGGAAGCAGCTCTTATTCCTTGGTAGGTGATCACTGATGATTTGTCAAGAAAATCCAGGGAAAGAGTACCCAAACTGGGGAGGCAGAAGGTGTCCACCATGAGATCTGCTACTGGCTGCCTTCCCACTCCCTGGGCAGGTACCCTGGTACCTCACTGCCAGCCTGGCTCAACTGTGTGCCTCACTGTAGAGTGGTGCATCTCTTATCTTCCATTGTAGGAAGCTATCAGGAGAAGGTGGCAGATGGATGGCTGTGGACTGGGTTTTCCTCTCCTCACCACCCCGACACCTTTTCACGTTCCTCACGTAACACCCTTCTGGTATAAGTTAGGTCTGGGTGAAACGTTCCTGGTATTTAGTAGGTCTCTCGTGAGTTTTAGCAAGGAGCTGGTGGAGCCTTTTCCTTCAGCACACCTCCAGGTGCCTTGGTCAGGGAGACTCAGTGGTCTACTAGCTGCTGTGAACGTCCTCAGAGAAGGGAAATTAAAGAGCAGGAGAGGTTGTCCAGTTGGCCTTGTTTTCTCCTTCTTCCCTTTTTTGTGCGTGCAAAGTTTCCGATGTTATTTTTTAATTCCTATTAGCCATGCACAATCTTTGTCTCAGTTACCGTTTCTCTGGCTGGAAATGTGGAAACTTTGAGCAGAATTTATTTTAGCTGGTCTGTTGAGAAACAAAATAGTTGAGAAAAATAATTCTGTAATTAGGTAGGACATTTAAAACTGAAACTGACAGGGTATATATATGGGGTATATGCCATTTAAAATCCTGATAGTTTTGGAAATTTGGGGCTGATCCTTAATCACTGATTTTAGTGCTACTGAGAGAATGTCCAAATAGACATGTTAAGAACAAAACCAAAAAGCAGTTCTAGGACATGATACTGGGTTTGCATTGTCATTGTTTTACTCAAGCAGCACGTACTAGTAGTAATTTCTTGTCCTGCTCACCATAGTTTCCAGAAGTCATTGTTCCAACCAAACCAACCAAATTCTTACACTGTAAATGAGTTCATCAAGTTGGATGCAAGTCTCTCTACTCTGTTGTGAGAGGGGGTCGATTTGTGAAAAATCTTTTCATTGAAGGCCCCCCCCCCCCCCAAATATAAAATCAGTTGAAGGACTTGGAAGTCAGTCCCTGGATGCTCACTTGGGCTCATCACTGTTGAAGCGAGCTCCCTCCAGGCTTAATTGTTCGCTCCACATGCAGGATGGATGGTGCGCGCAGCAGCTTGCTGTGGCTCTCTCCCACACGTTCCTCACCGCCCCCTCATCTTCAATCAGACGACGCAAAACTGAGCGTGAATTCTAAATAAAAAAGGAAAAAACACCCGGGTGATGTTCAGATCGCAGAGTGCCATCATTTTGTAGGTGTATAAGAAGCAGCTAGTTAATCATCTTCCTCAGCTTGCAAGTAGAGAAAGAAAATTTCACCGGTGAAACTAGGAAAAAAAGGAGGGAAGAAGGGTTTTGGTTTAGATTTTACTTGTTATTTTTAAGGGAATCATAATAGTTTGCCATTCCAGGCAATCAGAACTCTACTTGTTGTGGGATGAGGTGAGCGTGAGTGAATCTATAGAATTTGTGCTTTGTTTTTCAAAATATACACTTCACTATCTGTATGCTGCCATATTTGTTTCCTACTATTTATTTACTAAACAAAACCACTTTGGTTTCTTGTAATAGTTGGGGAAGGGGGAGGGTATTGTATAAAAAATAATGAACTAATTTTGCATTGTCACAATGCCAGGATTTTTTTTGTTGTCCAATGGTATCTTAGATATAATCAAAAAAAGGAATGCCAGTAAGATAGTTCAGCCTACTTTCTTTTATTTTGGGGGAGAAATCGATGATGTTTTTTCAAGGGGAATTGGGAGGGGGATATATTTCAATTTATGTCTTCAGATATGATGCTGATTACCATGCAGAGCACACAGTAAATATTTGAACACCACACATACACAAAGAGAAAAAAAGAAATTTTGGTCAGGACTCTAATTTGGAGGAGTCATTAAAGATTTCAGTGGTTTATTCCCTTTCTCTGTAAATTCAGCACCAGAGAAGACCTTCTGGGGCTCTATTGTAACACATTTTTGTTTGTCAACAATGCTTATAAATCATATGCGATTCTTCATCTCTGCTCCCTTCTGCTGGACTTGTGTGATCTGAGAAATTTTGACTTTTTACAGTGGTTCAGGACAGGGCAGTGGTGTCCTTTTTGGGTGAGCTGGGGTGGGTCGAGGTGCCTGCGGGTGGGACGGGGAGCAGGGAGCCAGCAGCTGCCATGTCCCCCTGGGGCCAGCCAGAGCAGGAATGGAGGAGGAGAGAGACGAGATGCAAGCTGGCTGAGCTGGAGACAGGTTTTAACAAGTGCCTTGGGACCAGCACAGCCCTGCTCGGAGCAGAAACCTTCTTGTCACGGGGCTTGGGGAAGAGGAGCCAGGGGAGCTTGAAAATGGCTCCCATGGTTTACAGGGTAACCAGGTAGGTGCTTAAAGCTGAGCACAGCCTTAGCGGGCTGGTCGGTGACTGTGAGCAGAAAGCAGTCCATAATGACGTCAACATTTGTCACTTGGCCTCCTGTGATGGAAAACTTCAAATCCTCTTTTCGTCCTGAAGAAATGGATACCTGTCTAGCTGGGAGGTTACTAGCTGGCAGGAGATGGGCTGAATCTGGCCCCGGGGATGTTTTCCTCCCCTCCATTCCCTCTCCCTGAAATGAAAAGTAGTTGTTTTGTATAGCCTACCTGCCATTCAGATCCCGAATAACCAACCCAAATAGAGAGACCACCTGGGTTTTTACTGTGCTGGAGGGTTACGCGGTAGGACCTGTTGCTGTGTGCTGTGGGGCACTCCGCAAGGTCACCCTGAGATTTTCACTTTGATTAACAGTAAGTGACTTACCTCTAATAGTTCTTCAAAAGTAGAAAAATAACAAAGCTGGAAGCATTGCTTGTAATTTCAGCGCATCCCAATTAGCTGGGAATCTCTTGGTATACATAGAGTCCACGTTTATTTCCTTTCAGGACAGAACACCCCCCTTTCTGTGCCTGATTTCCTCTCGGCACACCTGTAGAATGGCCCCCACCCTCCCCAAGTAACACCTTGGAAAGCATTGGGCAAATTTGGATGCTTTAGGGCTGTTGGCCCACAACTTCCCTGCTTTGTTTAGGGTCCATCTAACACTATGTAGGGTGCGTGAGGTTTCCAGAGAGGTGTTTTATCCTTGCTCCAACCGTCTTTGATGGGAACAGGACTGGAGAATGCCAAGTGCTTGGTGGGATACTCGGCACCTAGTTTTCATCTCAGGTCTTGGGGGAAGATGGGAGTGGGTAGAGGCGACAGGTAAAATAAATCACTGAAGTGAGGTATTGGCTTCATACGCCTATTTTCCACCCCCAACTTGTGTTTGCCCTGAGAAGAGAACATGAACTGCCGAGGGCTGTTTGGTTTGTAAGCCTCTTAGAATGGCTAAGCCCCAGTTCATGGCTGGAGCATGCTGCTAACAAGAAAATATCATATCTTTGCACCTTTCCTCAAGTGTTGTGTTTCAGGTACACCCAGTCCTACATCAGCTTGTATTGACTAGTTTTTCAAAGGTGTTTTTGGGAATCCAATTTCTGTTGTTGTTTTTCACTTCAAAGCTGCAGCTAGTAATGTTTTACTCAGCATATATTAAAAAACCCCAACCAGTACAGAAATAGAAGATAACTATGGAAAGATAAACTTGCTAAGTCCACAGAGCAAGGTTTAGCATAACAAGTTAATTATGGATTTTTCAGTGGTTTGGGTTTTTAGCACTCAAACCCAGTGATGTAATTTACGGCTGTTTTATGTTGGACCGCATTCATGTGCTTCGGCTGGTAATACTAAGACCTCTTAAGTTACTGGAACAGTAAGCAAGCCAGAAACCAAGATGCATTTGTTAAATTAACACAGAGCTTTAAGTTTGCGTTTAATGTGTAGTTAGCCTAAAGAAGGGCTTTGAATTTGGAGGCAAGAGTGGTTTTGCAGCACTGTGTGTAAAGTGGATTTGCCGAATAGCGTAGAGAGATACTTTTTGGAGAAACAGCTACTGGCATGTTGTGCTCAGAAAGCAATGGGGGGAGGTGGGCGGGGGGTGCGGTGGGGGGGTGGGGAGGATGTAGCCGAGGCAGCAGCTGACCATTGGTCTGGAAGAAGTCCTGTGTTACATCCAGTCTGGTTACAAGGACATACCTGAAGATGCTGTAGCGCTGACATGAGCTGGTGAGGAAGGAGGAGTGGGCAGGGTGGCTGGAGATGATGACCCTTCGGAGGCATGTTCTTTGAGCGAGGTGCTGAAGGGATGGAGTTTGGAAAGGGTGGGTTTCAAAGACAGGATGGAATTAAGGGATGGGGTTTTAAAGAAGACAGACAAGATATTGAGTGAACTCCCCCAACGACCCCCAGAAAGAAAACCTCTTGCATGTAAATCTATTGAGAAGCTGATATTTACACACTTTGTAGTCAATAGCTGTTCCTTCCCAAACAAGCCTGTCGTTTTACAGTTAATAACAATGTGCCTCTGCCGATTCCTGTTCCTTTGAGTGATCGGGGAAGGAGTGTGCATACTAATGCAGCAGCGCTGCCGGTTTGCTGGGGTTACCCACGGAGGTAAAGATGAAGATGCGAATGAAAATGCAGAGGGTATCAAAATGGCATTAGGTTGCTGTGCAACCGTATAATAAAATGACAAATGAAATTCAGAGTGGATAAATGCCAAGTGATGTCCATGGGAAGAATATTCTGACTTTTCATTTAAATTGAGTTGCTTGTTAACACTCGGGCATGAGGTCTGTGGGTTGTCTATTTGTGTGGAGGAGTCGGCTGTATGCTCACTGGCTGTCAAAAAGCAAATAAAACATTAGGAATGTTTATGGCACAAGTAGGAAAAAAGCCTGTCTGCCACAGCAAGCGTCTGTGGCGTGCCTTCTTCTTGAACGGTGGGAGCCATTCTGGCATCTTCTTCCTAATTCTCTTTCCCTTCCTCACTTCTGCCTCCGAAGAGGATAAAATAGTATTCCAAAAGCGGCAGAGGTCGCAAGTCTGTCAAACAGCTTCTGTAAGAGGAATGACTAAGTAGACGAGGCCCTGCAGTTTCAAGAAGAGAGATGGGAAAACCTCGCACGGATTCAAAGCACGCCTGGGAGAAACTACCAGAGGAGCAACCAGTGGGACCCATGAGGTTCTAGTACAGCTTCGGGGGCTTGCTTCAGAGCTGTGTGGACTCAGCGAACTCAGGACTGGCCATGTCTCCTCTTCTGCTTTTCCCTTTACTTCTGCTCTTGGCTGCTGCTGGAAACAAGATGCTGGGCTGGACTTTCGGCTTGGCTTGTAGGCTTTCACTTTGTTTGCCATTAGTGTTATCCAAAAAATACGGGTTTTTTTTCTTAGCCAGCAGTATGATTTATTCTCTATCTAAATATCAGGTAATTCTAAGAACTACAGTATCAGAAGCCCTGCTAAAGATCTAATATTTAAACCATTTCTATCAAGATGTCAGGATCTCAGCAGAGATATTTTTAAGGTGTACTAAGCTTAGAAAAAGGCTCTGTTTTTAAGCAAGTCTGTCGGAGCTTTAGGTTCCTCATCCACTTCTGTGATTTCTGCCTTGTAAATTCCGGCAGCGTTTGAGGAACTCCAGAAATAGAAGAAGAAATTACAGAGCAGTTTGACCCCTTGGGTAACTTGAAGAAAGCCTCCTCGCTGTTGTCACAGGTGATGAAACACTCAGCTCATGGTGTCGTACTACCAGTCAAACCAGTTCCCTGCCTTCTCTGTGTTGGGCAAGCCCTCTCTCAGAAGCTCTGCAGTTGAGGATGAGTGCTTTTCCCAGGACCAGAAAGATGGATGGAAAATTTTTGTTGGGTTTTTTTTTCCCTTCTGTTTGGCTGGGGAGTGGCTGGTTTGACTCGTTTGCTGCTTCAGTAGAGGATCTGTATTTCAGAAAATACAGAAATTGGATGTTTTGGGTTCCCCGAGTGTTATTTTTACACGTCTGCTGAGTGGAAAAGCTGTTGCTTCTGTGGTTTTGGGGTGCTTTTTTTTTGTTTGGTTGGGTTTTTTTAAGAAATACTTGCAGGGCTTTCACTGGGACTTATTTAATTTCTGCATCGTGCCTCACCCCCTCCGTCCCCCCCTTTCCAGTTGAGGACATAAGATCAAAGGCCATTGAACGTACTGGGGGAGGAAGCCTGTCTCAGCGCAGAAGGTACGAAGGTGCTCGCAGCAGCAGCCTGGAGAAGGTGAAGAAGACTCCTGGTTGGCTTTACCTTTTAACCCTGATGCTGCGTTAGGTGAGGGGGAAAAAAAACCCTTGAAAAACCTTAGAAAAGATAAAAAAGCCTGGAACTGTCCTTGGGACTGTTAAGTAATTATGAAGCAGATTTTAGTATAGTAATCACCGTGTCCTAGGTAGGTAGGATTTGGCAGTGGGGGCAGAACAATGCTCTAGCATCAGCATATCGATGGTGTAATTAGCATGCTAGGTGGCTGATTAGGAGCTATGCAAATGGCACTGCAATCAGTACGTGTGTTGGGGCTCTGGTGCAGGAGGGGGCCAAGGTGTGAATGAATTATCCCTGGTGGCAGGGCTCAGAAGCACACAGGGCATCCCTGCGCGTTGTGGGGTGGGTGGGATGAGGGACAGGCCTTTGCATGGTGGCTTACACAGGGTGTAAGAGCAGATGTTTCTGAAAGTACTTAACCTTTGCTTCCGAAATTTTGTGCTTGGCAGCTACGGTGCCTGTCCCCACAGGTGCCTTGCTGGTCACTATAGCCTCCTGTATGGCCACAGCCATCAAAAATTCCTCTTTAAAAGGCTGCATAATAAAAATACAAATCATGTAAACTAACAAAAAAAAAGTTGAAAGTTCTGTTAAATTGATGACACGGGGACTGAATTCGGGTTCATATGCAAAGTGGTTATGTAATTTATGCGCATACACCTTGTCAGCCTCATCAGGAGCTCTTAAGTCATACACCCGATGGCAAGGATAAAGCTATTACCCATTTAATTAATATACAGCCTCCCCATTGACTGTTTTATTGTATATACAGTATAGCTGTTCATTGCTGATACTGATTTAATCTGCAGATTACAGATTGTATTTTCAAATATGCGAGGCTCTTCTTTTTCTTAAAATGAAGAAGAATAGTAGGAGGACTTTTATCTTCTATTTTCAACTGGGTTATGTAAAGTATCTGTCATAGGTTTTTCATTTTTAAATGCAAATAATTATATATGGCAGTGAGTATGATGAGCATTCAAAGTTGACATTAAAATGAAAATGCATAAAATTTTCCTGAAAAACTGATCAAACAGGTCATTAGTCAAGGTTATAATGACTAGTAGAATGTTTTAAGATCTTTTAAATCTCATTTAAGATGTTTAAAATGGAGTTGATAGATAGTTTTAAAATGACAACTGCTCCTGCGTCATCCTGCTAGTTGCTAAAAATTTTGACTTAACTTTTCATACTCTTTGAAAGATCTTTCCCCCCTCCCCTTACAGCTGTACAAGTAATGTTCCAACCCAACGGCATCTGACAAACTGAGATTTGATTTAATCTGTTTTACCTTGCATTTATGATAGGCTGGGGATGTCCGTGCTGTCAGGCTCAGTGTTTGGCAGCTCACCAAGCTGTGGTGCTGCCATCCTTGAAGCCCCACACTGGAAAGGAAAAACCACGGAACAAAATGTGTGCCAAAACTTGTCAAGTTCCCACACTATAAAATTGAAGAGAAAGACGTAGGGACTGTTTTTCCCTCCTCTGATCTCTTCCTTTTAATCTTGGGCGTTCCTTATTAAATTAGAAAAGGGAAATATGTGGGGACAGAAGAGTGGTTTCTACTTAAAAGTAGGTTTATGTTTGAATGAGAGGATTTGTGAAATGTCTTTTTGCTGCTGTTGGTAGGTTGGAAGGAAGGTGAGAAGGTAGCAGTTGGAGCTCTGGGCCAGGAAAGACATTCTCTGATGCCCAGGTCCACCAGCACCTGTACCTCCTCCTGCCCGCCAGTTCACCTCCTTTGGCCATCCCTCCTTCCCGCTGCCAGCCTGGGCTACATCAGGACCCGCTCCCCCGGCTCCACCGCTTAGGTTTTGGGTTGGGAGCCTCTCGGAAGCCTGCGTGCAGGAGCCTGCCCAGCCTCTGCTCTTCCCCATGACAGGCAAGAGGCAGCATCCCGCCAACTGCCCCACCAGCTTAATTAACCTAATGGGCTCCTTGTACAGACAAGACTTTTTCCTTTCCCCTCCTGCCCCCCTTTCCTTTTCCTCAGTTATCTGGTTGGGATTCATCTCAGCTAACCGAAAAGCATAAGCACTAGATGGTTCTTGTTGCAGCAGGTTGCAACTCTCCAAGCTTCCATCAGCTTGGCGCAGCTGCCCTCCCTGCCCGCACCGCTGCCTGCACTGCGTGGGCACGGATGCTTGAAATGTGTGAAACAGTTCCAGCGGGGTGTGGGGGTGAACTCAGGTCCTTCCACGTCACATTTGAGTTGGTTTTCCTACGCCGTTGCTGGTTTGCACCACCTAAGTGCTCAGGGCTTGCTGTATTTATTTACTTCTGTGCAGTGGTCTTCCGATGCTTTCAGAAACTCCTCTCATCCAGCGACATGCACAGCATTTTGTTTCCGGTGCATCAGCCCTGATGGGTTTCCGTAGTTGGAGATTTCCACGCAGGGTGTCTCAGCCTTATTTCACTTGCTCTCTCAATTTTATGTAGCAGTGGGAAACGCGGGGGTTTGAACTTTGATCAGTGGCTTTCTTGAGCAGTACTTCCCCCTCCACCTCCAGCCAGAAAAGATAAACCCACTTGTGCTGTCCCTATGGGTAATGCTTCCTGATGCATGTAGCATGATGGTGTTAGTGCACATCACCTGAAGAATGGGTTGTCATTGCAGTTCTCTTCCCTGCTAGTGATCGAGGTGATCAGTGCAAGAAAAGGTAATTAAGGCACGATCATTCTTTGTCTCCATCCAAAAACTTGCAAAGTGATTTTTAAAATCGCCCTTTTGATGTCTTCTGGTGGAGTGAGGTAGGAGAGAGTGAGCTTATTCAGTAAGCGACAAGAAGAACTGTTGCCACCTGAAGTTGTTTTGCTGGAGGTATTTTTCGGATGACTCAGGTGTAAGGCCTCTGAGAGTTGTTCTTGCCTTTAACTGAAGGGAAAGAAAATGCCAACATTTTCCTTCTGGCTGTTTTTGGCTAAGCATTTAAATACAAGCCCCATGCCTTTCAGGCGAGGTATGAACTTCGGGGTTTTTAAAAGTTTTGATAAAATAGTCTGTTCTTAGCATCCAATATGGTGTAAATCTGCTGATTTTGCAGTTATCCATAATACATGAGATTTAAAAAAAAATAAAAGCAACCCCCTTTTTATTGTTTTAGAGTAGAAGCTTTGCATCTTCATCAAGAAGCTGGAAGAAGCCTTCTTAGAGCCATACAGACACATGCAAATACATACAATGAAAAATAGTGATGTTTTGGCATTTTGCTTGAAGTTTAATGAACGTTTCCCACCCCCCTGTGTAAGCTTTCGATGTGGCTTAAAGGTAGCCAGCCCTCCTCGGTGACTGCTGGGCCATTCCTGCGTGTGTTCCTGCTGTACGAGGTGCCTTGGTCAGCAGGACCACGTCATCTCATTGCATTGGTGTGGGGACTCTCTTACCTGAGTAAAAGAAGAGTAGTGTTTTCTTATGCACATTAAAAAAACCCAACCAAAATCCAAAATACCCCACAAAACCCACAAGCAAACCCACAAATGGAAGATTTCTTTTGCTTCAGCTTAAATTGCAATCAAAAGTTAGTGGTTTCATGCTTGGCAAACCTCACGCTTTTCAGTGTTTCTACTTTCCTTGCTGAAATTCCTAAACCTTTTGTTTTCCTTCCTTAACTGATCATATAAATAAGGCCTCTAAAGGTTTTCTTGAAAATTCCTAAGGTGTTTCTAACAAACCCAAGCATGTTCAAGTTTGTAAACGTTGATACACCGATACCTTTTGGAAAAAAAAAACAACCCACAACTTTTAAAACGATATTTTATCTGTGGTGTAATTAAAACCTGTGAGGTTATATATCTTAGTGAAGATCAAAACCAGAAAATGTAAAGCTGGTGAAAAATCTGGTTTATTTCCATTTAAAACCCCAGCACAGCACCACCGTATCTAACTCAGGCTGTTGGTGTCTGTTTAATGATCCATCACAGCAGGATGCACGTAAAACAAGAAGCATACTTTGAAGCGTGCCAATCTCCTTCCACGCCTTCCTAAAAAGCACAGTTACATTATATATTTAAAACCCCAGGGAGTTGGATGGTATTTCCACGCAGCAGATACCTGCTGGGAGAGCAGTGTTGGACAATAATGTGAATGGGTTTAAGTATGAAAAGCCAGTGCACCTGTGTTTCATTTTGGTTTACATACATACAGATATACACATGCAGACCCATATAATATAATACATATATAACATGTAATATATATGTTCATACATAATATTTATATAAATATATAAACACTCATAGCTAAATACAATTACATATTTACATATATATATGTTGTATGTTCTATACATTTTTATATTAATATACAATATATAATATATAGATGGTAGAAATATTATAGAAACATTATAGATATCTTATACAGACATATAAAGATAATATTTATAATGCAATATAATATATTTTATATTTTTAATGTGTGTCTGTGTGTGTATATATGTAGATGTAAACAGAGAAAAGTAACTATTATATGATGTTATCAGTGCTTTGCTTTTTTGTGGCATGCACCTGCCAGGGACAGCCAAGATCTGGCTCTGTGGCTCGAGATGCTGCTGTTGTATGGAGTCTCATCTTTATATAGTGAGTGGTTCCATATGATGATTTCCTCTTTTATTGCTGCCTAGCTTTCCCCCTCCTTCCCTCCCCCCAATAAGCACCTAGTGAGAAGTGTCCCACCTAAAATGAGCGTGTCTGTCGCCGTCATTGTTTGCTTCTAGATAAGCTTTACTCCAGAAGGCTGTCTGCTGAAGGATAGGTATTACAATATACTAGTCGTCAAGATAACATACTATTCTGTCACCTTATGGGAAATAAAGAGAATGATGTGCCTGCCATTTCCATTAGTTAAATTAATATCTCTTAGCCTAGTAAAAGTAATATTCCAGTGATTAAGAAATGTTTCCCGTGTGGAGTTTCAGATCAGACAGTATCTTCAACATCCCATGCTTAAATCTGAAATAATAATCAAGTGATTATTGGATAGGATAATATTATTTGCAGTTAATTGTGGGCCTTGTCGTTTTCAGTTCCTATTGGGTTTTTGCAGATGATTTTTGTGCAATATATCTTTGCTTATGTAAAGAGTTTCCAAAGGTGTGTACCATTAGAGAATCTATAATATAATCGTGAGAGACTATGGTGCATTAGTTGAGATAATTTGCCTTAAAACATTTCACATACAGCTAATTTAATGAGACAAAGGAGAAGGAGATGACTGGGTAATTCAAATTTGATGTTATTTTGCAAGTTTTTGTCGGTCTAGGTGAGAGTTGTCAGAAGGAGGAGGTCAGTTGCCTTTCAGCATTGCTGGGGTGAGGGGTTCACAGCTGGCTCTTCCCTCCCGCTCCGCAGCAGTTTGGGATAGCCCACTTCTTCCTTCCCGCTGCTGTCCATCAGGTGGTCGCCAGTACAGGATCTGTGGTTGTAAAATTCAGCAGGCAGGGAAGCAGCTGCCACAAAGTTCCTTCGATGGTGTTGGAACACGCCTCAGTGCAGTAACAGGAGCAGGTAGCCCAGTGATACGGCTCATTAGGAGGATGTAGTCCTCAGTGAAATGTTTGGCAGGCAGAGCCCTGTTAATACCCGTCCCTCATTGACCATCAAAATCGGTGCTCTCAGTTTCCAGAACCAACAGTCAATTTTTTTCAGTGCTGACAGTGCTCCAAGCTGTTCTGTGTGGAGATACCTCCATAGGAGTGAAGGCATCAGTGCAACAAGTATATGTCATTGGGGAAAACCTATCAGGAGATGTGGCAAGTGTAGTTCTGGCTGGGCACCAAATATATGTTTACCTAGTTATTATTTCTGTTATCTGTGGTTCTTCATTTGGCACTACAGTTTACAGAGAAGTGGTTGGGAATTTCTGTAAGAGCTCTTTTTCTTTTCTCCTTTTTTGTCTTTTTCCCTCTTTTTCTTTTTCTTTCTCTTTCCCTTTTTCTTTTTCTTTCTTTTTGTTTTCTTTCTTCATTCTTCTTTCTTCTTTCTTCTTTCTTTCTCCTCTTTTTTTGGGCTATTTTTGTCTTCCCCCCCTCCCCCCAGTAGAATTCAGTTAAGGACATCAATGCATGTAATCTAAAGATATAATGTAACATCCTCCCAAAACACTGAGATAATTTTTCTCTATAAAATAGGATGATTATGAATTTAAATGCATGCTTTATTGTAGTATTTGTGTGAAGTATGCAGACAGATCTTTGAATAATGAAACGGCAGTTGTCTGTGTACTTCAGTGTAAATTTTAGTGACAAATGTTTTGCATCCTCTGAATAGATGAGCACTGTATCTGGTGCTTCGATACTTCTCCATACAGCAGGGAAATGAGTTTGATAGCCAGTGGTGTGATTTGATTGCTGCTTGCTTTTTGGTAAACATTAGAGCTCCATTTACAGGGTTAATTTATGGATGTTTCTTTTTTTCCCACGTGCTCATGTATTTTGTCAGCTGTCACGCAACTTTAAGTTGCTTGTTCCGTCAGCTTTTTGAAAAGCAGTAATCTGTGGGGAAAACAGTGTAAGATTGTTAGATACATTTTTCTCTAGTAGCATTAGTGGCACATGTGTGTAAGATGTTTTGTTTGTATTTCCTTGGATTTGCGTTAGAAATTGTTATTTACAGCCCTTTCTGTACACAAATGTATAGATACATGCAGTATGTCAGCTGGTGCTGAGGTCCAGGAAGATGTTACTTAGGAAATCTTCCTGCCTAACAGGGTTGGTAAAGAGCTGGTGAAGGGGCTGTTCTCTTTTCGAGTTGCTTGTGTTTGGTCTTCAGCAGCCAGTAAGTCGGTAGCAAAGAAACAGCGTATAAAGGTTCCCTTTAAATATGTATGTGTGCCTCACTAACCTCAGAGGGCAAAGGAAGAGGTTTGGCTTTGAAGAGTGTGGTGATGGTGGTCTTTCTCATTAGCTGCTTCATTTGCTCTGGCTCTGGGAGTCTGGCCCAGTTAAGATCCTTGTGAGACGTCTTGGTCCGTTCTCTGCAACATCATACAGGAGAGAAATTACTGAGCTTCAGTGAGGAAGGGAACCTGGCCCTAGTTTTGAAAGGCAGAAGTGCAGAACTTGAGCGAGCTGAACAAATCTTAAAACTTGTGAGAAGGGTTTGTTTTGGTTATAATTTTTTGGTTCTACTGAGAAAAATAACCGGAAAACAATTTCAGGCTTCAGCTGTGAACAGATGGTTCCAGTGTAGTTGAGCGGGATCAGCTCATCAATATTAGAGTAAGTCATTTAAACCCACTGATTTAAATGTCTTTGAAAGACCAGTTTCTAGAAACCTTATATTGTGGAGGAACAGCAAGTAACAGTCCGACCGAGTCACAGCCTCCATGCCAGTGAAGAAGGAGGTGAGGACTTAAAAGGATGAACGTGTGGCAGCCAAGAAGCCTGGTATTTCTTGAGCTGTACCAGAAGAGTCAGAGATGTTTAGGGTGAGGCCAGTTACAATCTATCCTCCCCAGGGGAGGGAGAAAAAAGGAGGTGTGGGGGAGGAAGCTTTCACTGCTATTTTGGGAAGTGATCATTTATATATGAAGGACATGTTCCAAGCTCAGGTCTTGGTCAGTCAGGCCATTGCACGATGGTGTCTTTTCCTGAAGCCACTCAAAGGACTGTTTACTAACAAAAAAGATAAATAATAATCTGTCTTGAGTTTTTACTCATCCCAGTTGCCCCTTTTTTCTCTTCTTGCTCTACACATGCCAACGCCTAGGCGTGTACAGAAGAAGGTCACCCCCTTCCCACGGGGTCCACTCCACAGCAGCAGCAGAAGCGCGAGCCCCTTCCCACTGCCACCGTGTCTGGGGACAGCAGGAAGGGGTCTGTGCAGGACAGGGCGAGGGGAAAGGCTCAGGCCTCTCTTTGTTCCTGCTGCGTCTATGCGAATTTCGGGTAGTTTCAGAGAAAAATAAGTGGGGGGCTACCACTCCCCCTTGCAGCCCCTGCGCTACTCCTATGTGTGACAGTATTGGCTCCGTTGCTTCACGTAGCAAATCCTGTTTGCTCTTTGTATCTCCCTGTTTAACGCCGCATTGTCTTGTTTTAACAGCATTTTTCAAAAGCGTCTTAAAGGCCTCTGTAATGCACCGTAATGCCTTTGCCAGAGAGTCCCCTGACTGCATCAATTATTACAGACAGTATGAAACAGCGGTGGGATTAGCTGCTGACTGCGGATCCAATGCCAGTGCTTTTCTGTCTGGAGTTCCGTGTAATTTAACATGTCAATAGCCTTGCTGGTAAAACATGATAACATTTTATATGGCTGCATTACCCGTAACGTGCTGCCTATTTATGTATGAACGGTATCGCTCCCCAATGTAAGCGCCTAGTTCAAGACAGATTCCAGTAAATGACTTTCTGAAACCTTGCCTCTTTTATGTATGTATTTTAATCATGACTTCTCTTTCTTTCAGACAAAATTGAAGAAGTACAAAAACAACTTAATGGAACAGAAGACCAACAGAGAGGTAATAAACAAATTCAAAAATGAAATAGGAAAAAAAAAAAAAGCAGATTGTGATTCAAGAGGCTGATCCAAAGACTTTCTGCATCAGTGCAAAGGCTCCAGTGGGCTGGGTGTGCTGGATGAGGCCCTAGGCATGTCTGTCTGCAGATCAGGGGCTGTGATCTGTAACACCCCGGTTTTGCTGAGATACAAATGCTTCGTTTTAACCACTTGAGTGGCTGCGTTGACCTTGACAGGACTGCTGAAGCTGTAGCATTAGGGATGTGCACGGGCTACTGACTACAGCCTGTGCTGTTTGGTTCATTATACCATTTACCTACTCATTAATAACTGTATTTGGTTCATGACAAGCATTATGTGTTGATTTCTAACAGATGCTGAAGGGGGATTGATTATCACAGGTTATTTTAAGAAACAGATGACCTGTGACAGATTCAGTCTGCAGGTTAGAGCTTGGAAAGCCATTGCATTTCGAGGCTGGCTGACTGCAGTGGTACCTGATGGGTTGTGTGATAAAACTCATCTGCACACCTGTGGAGGAGCCAACAGGTGTGGGGGGAGCCCAAGCAATAGCTTGGTGGGCTTCTCCTGGGCCCATCATGGGACAAGCTATGAAAGGTCTGTGTCCACAAGCCCAAATTAAGGACCCAAAGGAAGGGACACCCTGTCCAGTCCCACCCCAGCACTGTCCCTGCAGAGTTCCACTGTCCAGGCATGAAGCCTATCACTATGAGCCATTGGCAGCTCTCTGCATTGCTTTTTGAACTAAGGGTGTTGCTGGGGCTGTGGGACATGTTGGGAGATGTAGGGGAAGAGCTTTTGGGAATTGCACAGGACTTACTACGCCTAGGGCAGGAACCAGAGGTGGGAAAAGGGAGGGATTTAGGTGATCATGGGGAGGAACAAATGTGGGAAGTAGAGGGATAAGAGAATAAAGGGTTCTGCTTGCATGTTAGCGCTGGCTGGCCAGGATGCTTGTGTGGTGACGCCCTGCTCTTGGCCAGCACAGTCTGCTGTCTCCTCATTAAACTCCACCTCTGGGTAGTCAGAGGTGTCAGCTCTGGGTGGGAGAGGGGCTGCTTATCTGCAGGGCTGAGAGCATGGTGGGGCAGCTGTAGAGTCCAGGGGAGTCCTGGACAGCTTTATGTGTCTGTGTATGCTCATGGGCTTACATGTTCAGGTGGCAGCGACTGGGAAGACTGGGATCCAGGCACGAGGGGCTGCTGAGCAGGACTGAGTGCACCTGCTGGCGGGGTCCAGCTTGGGCATATAGGTATATTCCTATGAATGGACATCTGTCCTGCTCAGCTGGAGCAGGGAGCAGGATTGGGTCAGTTCATGTTGGTGTGAATGCTCTGAGTGTCTGGAATCTGTATGTCTGGCTATGTACATATATATATATATGCATGCACGTGGTGTATATATTCACTTGTGTCTATTGGAAAATCACATTCAGCCTCACTACTGGTTGGGCCTGGGGGCAGGGAGCAACAGCAGCCTTGCTTTTCTCGGGCTGCTGGATTCAGCCTGAGAGTTTTTTCCTCTTAATAGCATGAAATTTTTGGTTTTTTGGTTTGTCTTGTTCTGGGTAGGCATTCACCTTTTGTTGCAGTGAACTGTGCTGTCCTGTGACACATCTGTGATCATTGTTGGAAGTTGTTGGTGCTCTGTCCTTCAATCAAAGTTTATTATCTTTTGAAATCGTGAGCTTCAAAATTTTTGAAGAGTAGAGAGCGAAGAAGTACCCAAGCAGATCTCAGCAGGGTCCATCTGGCCCAGCATTCTGCCTTCAACAGAGGCAATAGGACATGCTGTTGAAGGACAGCACATAAGCCTGGCTGCTTTCTGCAGTCCGTGCCTCTGGTGCTCTCCACAGACGTTGGATTAAGGATGTCTGCCTCATCCCTTTAGTATCTAGACATTTTTGGTCCTGCTATACATGAATTGTTTTGATTAAAGGCTGTTTGCATCCAGCATAGTCTGGCAGCAAACTGCAGAAGTTCACCACCAATCACATTAAAAAATATGCTATTTTGCCTCTTTTCTCAGTTTCCAACTAGTTTCAACAGGTGTTCCCCAGTTCAAGGACCGTGCAATTTCTGAAATAGCAGCTCTACATTCACCTTATCTGCTGCCTTCATGATTTATGGACCTCGTCCTTGTCCTGCTCAGCTTTCTTTTCTCCAAACTCGTGACTGGTTTAGTTTCTCAAGGGAAGGTTTGATATGAACTCTCATACCAGGACCGTGATATCGCTCTACATATTTGTAAAAGAGAAAATAAAAACACCCCAAAGTGGCTAGATGGTAACAGCAGTGCTTCAGACACTGACAAAGGCTTTTCAACAAACTAGACCTTCTACTGAGTAGTTTGGTTGTATTTTTTAGTGGATCACAGATAAGCGGTATTGTCATCCAAACATGAAAAAACTTGGCATGTGAAGTATTACTGTCTGCTGCTGGTGGTCTTGCAGAAGTAATACTGGTCCAGATCGGGGTTTGTGATGGGCATGTTTCTCTCAGCTGCCTGATTGCTGCTCTGAGTTTTCTGTAGGAGAAGCTGTGCTTCTCTTTTTAGCTTTGACAGTATCTCCCAAGGCTGCTTAATACCCTGGGTGTACCCCTGCTTTGGAATTGAATTTCATCTTCTGACACACTACAGGGTTTGATGGTGTGACAAGGAAGGTCCAGCAAGTGCTGCACGTGGTGTTCTTTAAAACCTGGAAGGGACAGTGAGCTTGAACTGCAGAGAATTTCTCCTTGAGAAGGCAGTGAAAGCTTTCCTGATGTGGGACCCAGTGGGTACCATACCCTGGAGGACAGTCAGCCAAAACTGACTGCTTTATCTTTGATCTACATACAGCAGTCTGTCCTAAGAAAGCCACTCCAAGAAAGTCTTCTCCCTTCCACAGTGGTTAAGTCCTCTCAGATCCTTGTGATTACCACAGAGGCTTCTGAACTTGGTCATCCCTAGTACCAGTTAAGGCACTGAAGGCCAGGATGAAGAACTGCAAACATTTGGTTTCTTCTTTATCTGTTGCAGCAGTTCTGTGCACAGGCAGTCTGGGCCCAAGCTCCACCAACACTGTCATTGCATTCTTTGGCACTAGTGGAACTAACATACTTATCTCTGTACTTGGCAATGCTAAGGCCACCGCTTAAACCTCTACCATGGCTTCTGAAGCTGTTCAGGGAACTAAAATTGGTGACAAACTCCAGCAACACCAAGATTGTCTGTAAAGTGGGTGGCAGATGTCCAAAAGACATGTCTCATGACATGATGTATACTCTGCATGACTGTGTCCTCAGAGTGTAAGGTGGTCTGGGATGGTCAGGGGACAGGCGTGTGTCTCAGCCCTACTGCAGTTTAGACTTGCAGATTGTTTAGTGGTTTGTCAGGTGTGAATTCATCCCTCTGAAAAAGCTGCTGTTCTGGTTTCAATTTCTGCTTCAGGCTTTGGACTTTAGGTGATGGTGGGGTTTAACCCCAGCCAGCAACTAAGCCCCACACAGCTGTTCACTCACTCTCCCGCAGTGGGATGGGGGAGAAAATGGGGAGGGTAAAAGTAACAAAACTCTTGGGTTGATATAAAGTCAGGTTAATAGATAAAGCAAAAGCTGCACACACAAGCAAAGCAAAGGAAGGAATTCCTTCAGTGCTTCCCACGGGCAGGCAGGTGTCCAGCCATCTTCAGGAGAGCAGGGCTCCGTCACGCCAACAGTGACTTGGGAAGACAGGCAGAAAAGGCCTTGACTCCGTGGAAGCACTGCTCAGCAGTAGCTAAAACGTCCTTTTATTATCAACATTGTTTTCAGCACACACCCAAAACACAGCTCTACACTAGTTGTTGTGGAGAAGATAACTCTGTCCCAGCCAAAACCAGCACATGCCGGAGAAGGGGAGATGGGTAGACTGGCTGTACCTATTTTTTCACCAGGAAACATTTTAAACAGGTTACTGATTGTCACCACAACCTGTGTGCAATATAACAAACCCATCCTGAACTCGGACTTCCAGTCCTTCTAGTGGCACTTAAGCATCTGCCAGTCTCCTCTCCTGATTGGGAGACTGATCTCTGGATCTCCTCTCCTCCCAAGACTGGCAGGTATCTCTCTGTCTAGCTTCCAGGAGAGGCCTCTTTTCAACCTATCTTATTTTAGGGGTCAGCAGCTCCTTATTATCTCGCTGCCTCAACATTTGAAGCTAACTGTATTCAGACAAAACATGGGAAGGTTTACCTGCTGTACACCACCTTCAAGGATTCATGTTCTGGTGGCTGTCTTTGTTACAGCACTCCTGGTCTCCCCTCAGAAAAGGTGATGTTGCAAACAGCAGAAAGGAATAAGCTGTCAGTTAAGTTTCAGACCAGCATGTTACATTGGACCTCTCCAGTTCATCAATTCTGATAGAAGTAGTATTTATTACAGAGTACCTTTGTGAGCTGAAGGTATCAGGTCTGTCCTTAAACGATGTTAAGGTCTGTTTAGCACCTCTTTGAGTCTGTCATGTGCCTGTCAACCAAGTTGCTATACTTTCTCACTCCCTCATCTTCACATTCCTTGGAGAGCATTTTCAGTTTCTTGCTGCACATAGAATTTGAAGAGTATGCAATGCATTCTCCTACATCCTTCATTTCAGATCCTCGGCACAGCTGTTGACTTCTTGGTTGGTGAAGGTGGATTTCTAGGTTGCTCTTGGCTCTTCCAGAGGTCCAAGCTGTTGTGACAGATCTCTTGTGATGATAGAGTTCCCTTCCAGAGGTACCACAGGTTTCTCCCAAAGACAGGATCAGGATTTCACTCAGATCAGTTCCCTTTCCAGAGCCTCATGCTAATACTCATATTAGCCGTGCCCTCTTCATTTGCATCCTTCGATACAGTAGTGGTGCTGGCAGGTCCAACAGTTTTGGCTGACTCGATGAGTGGTTGTTTAAATTGCATCAGGCTCTGTCAGTATTTGCTGAGTAACCACCAAGACTGAACCATCAGAGCCCTGGTTTGGACTCCAGCAAGGTCCAAGCAGCTTCAGGGCTGCTGCTGAAAAATAACCCGTTGCATGAATGTACATTTGAACTACTGTGGGAAGAAAGAGTAAAGAAAGGAGAGATTTAATCCCAGCAGCAAATATTCTCCGAGATGCACAATCCACATGCACATATGTTCCCCTCCCACACTTACAGTCCTTTCAAAGCAGTGTGTTGGCATGGAGGAGAGGCAACTGAAATTAAATGCCCTTTACCTTGTTTGCCCATCTGCTGGTTGTTTGTTGGTTGGGTTTTTTTTAAACCAGAATATTAGTTTTCTGGTAAATTGAACCGCACTCAGATTTAGGTGAGGAAGTTTGTCATTGTAAGTGGAAGCGTGAGACCTCGGTTCAGAAATGTAGGTTCTGCTGCAGTTTCATGGTAGACATACTTTGTATCTTTGGAGTCCTTCCAAGCCCTCCGTACCTTATCATCCCTCTTGTTAAATGAGTGCAGGCTATTGACAGAATCATAGAGGCAGTTTCAAATACATTATTATAAATAGACCATCGCTCTCCCCAGATAAAGAAGACATTGCAGACCTCTTACCTTAAAGATTAATTCCCTTTTCATGTTGCCACATCCCAGCTTACAGGCGACACTCACCAGCCCACCATCTGGCCTCAGAGGAGCGGCCAGGTCCCTCCCCTCCTCTCCCCTCCCTGCGGGCACTCCCCATCCCGCTTCCTGCCTCTGCACCTCTCCCTGCCAAAAAGCAGGTGGGAACAACTGGGTGCTGGTGATGTACCCTGCTCCCCAGGTCGTCGCCTGGGGGTCAGCACTGTAGTCTTGTCTTTTCATGGGAGATGGGAAATGGAAGGAGAAGGGGTAGATCACACAAAAATCTGGAAATGTGGTGCTAAACTGTTGAAGCCTTTTGATTTACTGGCTTAGAGTGACCTTGTCCTCCACAGATGTTTCCCTGAAATTTTTCCTGTAGGTTTTCAAGCTTGTGAGCTTTCTGGGTTGTTCATTGCTTCTGTCATTAGTCCGAAACATTTTGGTTCTATTTTGTATTTGTAGGAAACTCTGCCTTACTTTGGGGCAAGGCATGTAACCGAGATCCAAAGTTTCATTTGATTCTTTTCATCTTCCCGTCCTTATCTCCACCAACCAGATGGGCCAGAAATGCAGGCGCTTTAAATGGAAGTACATAATCTTCAAAAGTTGCAAGTTACAGAGTGTCCTGTTTGCTGCTTCACGCTGCTGAGAGGATTAGCTTCCCTTTTTATTTTTCTGTTGACATATCCCAGAGCTACCTACCTTTTACTTTCCAGATGTTCAAAGCTACAAGCTAGCGGCGCTGCTTCATGCAATTCAGTGGTGCGTTTTCTTCATGTCTGAATTCATAAAGAGTTTGTATCTGCATTAAAATGTGTCAGTACACGTGTCTGAGGGGTAATTTATTTAAATTGTTCTGTGTACGTCAAGCTATAAGGCTTTAAATCAAGACGGAATTATCTTCCTAAAATATTTACAGCAACTCCGACAGCTGTGATTGGCTTGATGGAGGAACTGTTTGTGTCTGTAGCACATGTCATGCAAGATCTCACATTTTCCCAAGTCCCATCAGTTCTTAAAATCTCTGGTGCCTTCATGTCGAGGGAGCGTTACGCCCTGCTAATAACGGCAGCGACAACTCAAAAGGTTCTTTCTGCCTGCAAGCACATTGAACGCCGGGTTTTGTGTCCACAAAGGACAGGGAGAAAATTCTCCTGACTGCTACAGGAGTGGGAATTGTCTCTGCTATCATTTAACCTCATTTTTCATTGCTTTTGTCTTCAGCAGTTAAGTACATTTTAATGCCCTCATTTTACCCGGGGACACCCATACACACACGACACACACATACAGAACAATCAACTGATAAAACCGGAGATGTTTATGTGTTCTTAGCTCTGAGAAACAACAGCAGAGTATGGGCTTAATCCAGGGAAGTTTTCTGGCTCCTGTAAACCTCCTGGGTTGTGAGTCAATGCCTGTATCTGTTATTTCTATTTCAATTTTCTTTGGTTAGTACATTTAGTTTAGACTACTAGCAGCTGAAATCTGCTCGGTAAATCCACTGGTGGTGCTAGACACAGCAAGAACTGGTATTGTTTTGACAGGCAGACAAACAGATTTACAGTCTTAAATTGAACATTTCATCCTTTGGAGCTGTTATGAGAGCTCGGTTAAAGCACTAATGGGATGTTAACATAATAGTATTTTGACTTTTTTTCTGAGTGACAGTTCAGCAGAAAGAGATTCCAACCTGGAAGTGTAATTTTCGAAGGGACATCATACAAATTAACTTTGTAAATCAATTGTTGAAGAAAAAGCATCTTCCTGACAGTAAACGGAGAGTGGCTATTCCAAGTGATGGTACAGCGGGGTGTTAAATCGGTGGCTGTCTGTTTTCAGACATGGTAACATTTTGTGTGTGACCCTGCTTTAATGAAGAGAAGGATTCTCTTAGCGCCTTTCTAAAATCTGAGGCCAGGGCAAGCTTATTTTTACGGTGGGAGGACGCTGAGCTAACGAACTAGCTAATTCGAGAGGCATACTTAGGCACGTGTAGTAACTGCAATAGGTTGCTAATTTTAGCTGATGTGAGCTGGGAGTGAGCCAGTTGTGGCAACGCAAGAGTTTTCACTTGTTAGCTTCCTTGTAGTCTGACTTGCATACAAGTAAGGAGTGGGGTTTTCATACTTTCCAGATACTCCTTTAGCTCCTTTCGGTCGTTAATTTCCTTTGGCCCGTCTCCTGAAGGGAAAATGTAATACATAAAGGGGTGGTGAGTTTGGTGCAGCGTGCCGCTCTTTGGGAGTTACATTCTACTGGCTGGAGTCTTTCACAGGGACCTCCTCAAAAGGTGCACCGGTGTACACGTGATGGGGAGGAAAGAGACACTGCACGTCCCTGGAAAAGGACAAGCGAGGCTGGGGGAAGGAGCAAGCTCCGAGTAGCTCAGCGATCTTTGCATTGAGGACCTCCCTCTGATACTGAAGCAAACCTAGAGGAGATCCTTCCCACCTCTGGCATGCCAGACCCAACTTCTACGCTTAGGAGATTCCTTGGTGTCTAGGTTTCCATCACATCAACTTTTACTTTTGTCATGTTCACAGCACCGTTTCATCCTAAAAGAAAGACCTGCTGTGTAAGACTTTTCCTACTTGCTTTGCCAGAGCTCCTGCTCCTTTCTCTATTTTTAAACAGTACGGTTGTTAGGTGTGAGCTCTTTGTCACGCTTGGTTTCTCCAGTTGCTACAGGCAGTATGGAAATTGCCTCATTTGATCCCTGCTTTTCAAATGGAAGATGGTATTAAAGCAATGCAGGAAATATGACCAAAGATCTTGTTCTGTTTGAGCATCACAGTGTGCAAAGAGAGTGTAGTTAACATCTTGTTCCCTTCATCTCTGTTTTTTGCCCCTGAGACTCATGTTTGGGGATTTTATAGTCGGTATCTCATCTGACCAGATAGCAGTTGCTCATAGCTGATAACCCTTAAACTGGTTGCTGTTTCATGAGCCATCCTATAATTCTGTTTTAATGGCCTTTCTTCTTCTGCGTGTTAGAGGTGGAAGCTGTTCTAATGATTCATTAGCCAAATCCCAGCATTCCAGTAGTAACTGATAGTCCTTAACTTGCAAACAGATAATTTACTCATGAAATGTCATAACATTGCCTGATGTCCTCGGAAGATTTCCAGATGTCCCTGAGGTATTTTAGTTCATTTCTGGAAACATGCTTTCTCTAACTGGTTGTATTTAAAGAGCTTTATTCTCTATATTGGTAACTGGGTGGAACTGGTTTCTGATGAGGCTTTGACTGTGAGCTCATTAATCTGCCATTGCGAAGCATCCTGTCTTTTTTTTTTCATGTCTTTGGAGTGCCCAGCGAGGAGGAACTTCTCAGGCTGGGATTGCTGGTGGTGTTAGTTATCATAATGTTGTCTCTCCACCTGCTCGTAGCCAGCGTGCTTTATCTTAACAGCACTTAAGCAGGGATTACTTTTCTGAGTTCAGTACTGAGGCTTAGATTAGGAAGACAGAGTTGTTAAATGGCTGTAGTACAGAGCCAGTGTGTAAACTCCAGAGGGCTACTTAACACAGTATGTATTCTTATGTATTTATTTTCCAGCATGTTTAACATAGGGTAGTCTGTGCCCTTGGCGAATGCTCAGACACTGACGTTCTGTGTGAGCAGACAGGCGCCAGCCACAGGCTGTGTGACCAGCATTCGCTGCTCTCGTGTCGCCTTTCCACAAAGAGCTGAGGTCCTGTGAAACTTCACAGCAGTTCAGCCTCTCTGCTGGTTTCTTACACAGGTAGATAATGGTGGGAAATCTCAATCAGTATCAGATGTCATGTTTCATTTAACGTGTTTCACACTGTGCAGGAAATTAACTCTTTTGGGGAAAAAAATTACGCATTTTGCTTTGGTCAGAGATTTTCAGATGTGCCAGAATGTTGCATTTGCTTCATCTTCTCATACGGATGTTGGCATTTCTCTGCTGAGGTTTTAGTGTTACCTCAGTGGTCAGATGTCTCTTGCTGTTTGATCTTCATGGTCTTCTTCATCAAGCATGCAGGTTGTTACTTACTTCATTCCATCCATCCATCCATCCATCCATCCATCCATCCATCCAAGAAGCTAAATGCCCAAAGTGAGACCGAAATCCTATAAGGAAGATCTTTGCTTGCTCTCATTAGTATAAGGTAGTTACATCCTGACATACCATCAGAAGTCTCACTGTCAAGGTTGTCTTGATGTAAGCAGCCATGACTTGAAAAGGTGCCATCAGAAAGACAGCCCCAGACCACAACTTGTCATTTACTCTTTGCCTATCCCAAGGCCAGACAAGAGTTGGCAGGCTCTCACCTCTGGGATGAAACTCTTTATCACCTGGGAGCTGCCTGATAAGGCCAAGCTGTGTGCCTCGGGGCGAAGGTGTCTTCCTTACCTTCTGCTAAAATGGTATTGCACAATTTATAAAGCTAATCTGCTCTGCCCTCACATACTCCTCCTCCCATACTAGTTCACCGAGCGTGTGAGGAGTTGCCCAGAGCGTGCCTTTCTCTGTAGGTGCCCCTTTAAGCCTATCGTGCACTTTAATTCCCTTACTAGGTTGTATATAGCCTTGACTCTCGGGGGAGAAACTTTTGTGTTTTCATTTAATGAACACAGTATCTTTTTATATATATATCAGTAAATATATATATATTCAGTCAGTCCAGAAAGTTAATTCTACCCTTTCAGCTTTGGTGTATCTTTGCAACTCAGATGCCAGTGAGAGAGGTGCTGAGACATGGGGTCTGAGCAGCCCCTTCCTCACTCCCACACCAGCTCCTGTCTCTCTCTAGCTACTTTGAAATGTAGGCAGGCCTTTCACTGCAGAAAATTGTTACTCAAAGACAAGAAATACTCCTTCCAGTGTTACCTTCAAAGTGGCAATTCCCTCCTGGCAGTATAAAATTTTTGGAAACAGTAGACAGTATAGCTTAAACATTACATTCTGTACTAAACTTGATTAAAAAATGTTTGCCTGTTCTGAACTACTGCTTGCTTTCAGTAGACAACAGTCTGGGTATTTCTTGGAACATATTTACTTGAAAACCTATAAATTGCATACGGATAGACTCAGACATAAAGCAGTGCCAGCCACATCTGTGGTTATGCTAAAGCATCTGGTGGAACAAACTGAACATTTTTAGATGGCATTGCTTTTGTTGAGGTGCCTGTTAGGTTTGTCATCGGTGAAATGAAGCGTGTGCAGAATTCACTGGCGTGATTTGTTTGACGGTGGAAGCTGGGAATAGGAAAAGGAGTTAAACAACAAGAAAAACTGAAATGCAGGATTCCTGGGGGATGCTATTCCTCCTGTGGTCAGAGAGCGTGGCATTGGTGTGTATTCTCATCTGGGTGACTTATTAAGATGAAGACCTATAGAAGCATGCAAATAATGTATTGAGCATAAAAATGAGCAAAAGTACTTTCCAGACCTTTGGCTTTATGTATTCCAGTCTAATAAGAATAGAAATTGATGGAAACTGTGATAAAACAACTGTGATAAAATTGCTTCTATTACAGCGACTAGATCTGGGGAGGAGGGGAGAGCAATGGATGTCATTTTTACCCTGACTTCAGCAAGGCTTTAACACCATCTCCCTCTGTATTCTTGTATCCAGGTTGGGGTGGTAAGGTCTGCATATGTGGACAACCAGAGGAGTAGTAGGTCTGGTTTCAACAGGTACAAATGCAAAGCCCAGCACCCAGGCAGGGCAGAAGGAACCCCTGCAGTGAGATCAACTGGGGAAAGAGTGGCTGGGGAGCAAAGGCCCTGGGGCTGTGGTGGGCAGTGACCTGGGCATGAGCTGGCAGCACGCTGAGTGACAAGGGAGGTGACAGGGGAGACCACCGTGTCCTGGGCTGTATGAACAGGAACGTGGCCAGGAGATCAAAGGACGGGATTATCCTCCCCTACTCAGCAATCCTTAGGTAATGTTTAGATAATGTGTCCAGTTTTAGGTCCCCGGTGCAGGAGGAACATAAAAAACCTCAAGTGTGTTCAGCATTGGGACACCACAACCATCAGGGCTGGACCACTTATCCTGTGAGAAGCTAAGGGACTGAGGCTCATCCAGTCTTGAGAGGAGGTAATTTTTTGGGGGGGGTTATCATGAAGATGAAGTCAGGCTCTTCATAGTGGAGTTGAGAGGTTGAGAGGCCATAGGAATAAGTTTGTTCCCCATGAGGACAGTCAAGCAGTGGAAGATGTTACTCACAGAGGCTGTGTAGACTCTTTCCATGGAAATTTCCAAAACCCTACTGGACAGAGCCCTAGGGCCCCATGTCTGATGTCTTGGCCCTGATTTCAGCAGGAGGTTAGACTAGGAACTTGCTGAGGTCTTGTGAGTATCTTGTGGTGTTATGAAATGCTAATTTTTTGATTTGGAAAACTAACTTAGTAGCAGAGCTACTGGGTATGATTTCTTGGTGTGTACGTCAATATAAGTTTTCTCTACAATTACCTTTAATATAGGAACTTGAGATACACTGATTTTATGGGCTTGCCAGCATGTGATAGTAAAGAACATTAAAATTTAATTGGACTTTACAAAAATGTATGCTGCCATTAAGGTTAATGGCACTACTCAAATGAGTGCTGGTACCACGTATTAACACAGATGCATCTTTCCTGGAGCTTGTGTTAGTAGGACTTCTGCTATTTTGGTGAGTAATGAGAAATTATGCTAATAAAATAGTCACTCCATTACAAAAAGCTGGTGTGAAGTGCTCCTTAAATGAGGATTGGGGGCCCTCTCTCTCGCTGACAGCCAGTACAATACTTTTGATGGGTCACATATCAAGCCAGACACCAAGAAAATTAGTCAGGTGTTTCCAGGCAGTATGAACTGATGAAGCCATGCTTACCTTGCCCATACCTTATGGAATGGTCCAGTATTTACTGATGTAAGCAAAAGGACAGACATTGGCATAGATAAACACTTGATCCAATCCCTGTCAGAATGTCTTAGCCTTTGAATGTCAAAGCTCCCCCCCCTCCACTGTCCCCTAATTTTTTAATTAATTAATGTAAATTTGTGCTTCACATACAGTTCAAGTGGGTTTTAACCACTTATCTACCTTAAGATTAGTGTTCTTAGCAATCCAAGCTTGTAAGCATAGATGAAGCCCACTGAGGGATGTTTTTGTGTATTGCTGTTGGCTTGGAGTACCCCAGGCTCTTTGAGTTTACTCCGGACCTCTGCGACAAGGGGTGACCACCATGCAGGCGCCTCAGGAAGCCTGAAGCGAGGCACCTGAGATAACACTGTTAAGATTGTTGGCAATGGACTTGTCTTAGGGGGCTCCCTTCTGGAGGGAACTGAGGGCCCGATCTGTAGGCCAGACCCTTTACATAGGGAGGTCTGCTGCCTTAAGGGAGCCTCAGTTAGGGACTTAACAAAGCCACTTCCAACCTTGGTCAGACCCACGGATTATTATCCACTTCCAGTTTTCTAAGTAGGTAATAATGAAATACATAAAAGAAAATTGAGGACCATTAGAAAAGATTAAGGTCCCTGGGACACATGGTGCAAGGATCCGGAGCACAGGTAGTGTTTTCCTCTATCATTCCTACTACAGGGAATGGGGAAGGATGGAATGAGAAGAACCAGGAAATTAATACCTGGCTCCAAGCATGGTGTGAGAAACAGAACTTTGGGTTTTTTGACAGTGGGCTGGCTCGAGCATCACCAGCCTTGCCTAGGTCTCTCCTTGTCTAGGGATAGGGGGGGCACTTATCCCCAAGGGGCAGAAGGATACTCTCAAAGAAGCTGGCAGGGCTCGTTAATAGAGCTTTAAACTAGATGAGATGGGGGAGGGGGAAAGGGCCAGGCTAGATGGAAAAGAGCCTGGGAATGGCACTCCAGTTGCTGAGGGATGGTGTGCTGGCAATGACCTCTGGTCTGCCACCCTAGTAGACGAGGGGGATAGTGCTTTAATTCAGAATAGAGATGCCCCTTCCCTTCCCTCCTTCCCCCCTTTCCTTTTCTTCCTTTTTTTTTTTTTTTTTAAATTCCACAATGGAGAGTGAGGACATGAGATGAAAACTGTGCCATTCATTGGACTGTAAGGGCAGGTAGCATGTTTGCTCCATGTCTCACAGGGTAGCACCAAGGGCGAAGGGAGCTTGGTGCCTTGCTTTGGTTCCCTCTTACTTTTAAGTACAAGCACGTAGCTCTATTAGAAAGGAGAGAAAGAGAGTGGGTGTTATAATAACACGTAGGCTTTGAGACAGGCAGTTCTGGAAGTTACTTAAACAAAACCATTGAGATCATTTTGTCAAGACACTGTCTAGTTCACCAGCGAATGTTACAGAAGAAAAAATCAGATCACTTATACCGTTCCTTTATTTGCTGCATGAGTTACTCTGCCAGATTGCTATCTACACCATCACCCTTGTGTTCTTTTGCTCTATTTCCTGTGCAAAGTGGAGCAGAGAAATTACAGGTGAACAAAGTCATGTTTAGAAACATCAGTTTTTCTTGTCATGTTTTGAGTGCAGAATTCTTACTGAAGCAAAAGAATTAAACAGTCTCCCAATGGCAAAGCAGAACAAAGCCAACCAGGCAAAGCATGAAAGAGATGCTCCAGTGTCCCTGTGACAAAGGAAATGGCCAACCTCTTTTCAGCAGTCTGTGGGGACAGGACAAGGGGCAATGGCCCCAAGCTGGAGCATAGGAAGTTCCGTACCAATATGCAGAACAACTTCTTCATGGTGAGGGTGACAGAGCACTGGGACAGGCTGCCCAGGGGGGTTATGTCTCCTTCTCTGGAGATATTCAAGACCCGTCTGGACGCCAACCTGTGTGACCTGTCCCAGGGAACCTGCTTTGGCAGGGGGGTTGGACCCCATAATGTCTGGTGGTCCCTTCCAACCCCTACGATTCTGTGATTCTGTGATGTGAAAAGCGAGGTGCTGAGCACAATGGCATCGCTACCTCTCCTCTTTGACTGGGTAACTTACTCTTATTTGATGTAATAGAGCTTATGAGAAAGACACTCTTTTGACACCTGCTTGAGGTGACAGCACTTCTCAGCACCACTGCTTCACCACCTGAGAAAAAGGGGAATTTCCACCAAATCATGAGGGGGGGCTTTGTGACTGCAGAGAGAGGTGAGCAGAGCGTGTGGAGTGGCAGGGAGAGAGAGAAAAGCAGATTTTCGTAATTTATTTATTTTTCCCCCCGTGAGGATGTTTTTACATTCTTTTTGTTCGGCGTCAGCTTGTTGATGTGGGTGCACAGCCCTGGCAAGTTACCACGCTCCTGAAAGTTGGTAGCTCTGAAAGGCAGAGGAGTGTTTAACATTCTGGGATGGATGTTTTCTGCCACTTTTGTTGTTGCCTCTGGAAATGTTGATGCAGTTGATCTTTGTGCAAGCATGTAGCTGTAGATTAACAAACATGGAATGGATTATCTTCAGCATAAGCTGGGAATGTGAAATGAAAACTTAAGCAGAAGGAGTGAAAAGCTAAAAATAAGCAAAATGAAGGTGTTAGGGTTTCCTTTTTTTTCTTGAATAGGCTAGAATTCTGGTTGTGAGCAAACAGGAGGTATATCCATAAATAACAAGGATTTCTAAATTATCAGGGCACAGGACATAGACTGTTGTTAAAGCTTGTAAAGCTGTTGTCGAGAAAGGATGCTTTACAAGATGTTAGTTGGGTATGCTGAAGCAAGCCAGTGACTCCATCTGTGGAATCACAAAAGATGTAGGGTCAGAAATGCAAATAGGAAACATAGCTTCTGTATACTGGCATCCTGTTGGTATAGAAGCAGCACGATTAGTGGCTGTGGAGACGTAAGAAGATGACTATTTCCATATGTCATGCAATGCATAACTTGCCTTTGTTTATTATTTTTTTCGTTCCTTTTCAATTTCTTGAACAATCTTTACGGTTTGGCATGTGTGGAACAACATTTTTACAAAAAGGAAAGCAGTACATAGATTATGGAAAATTCTGATCTCGTATTCGTAATGAGTTCCTAGGTTTGATTTTTTGATTGTTAGATGAGAGATACATTTTTACCTTCTCTCAGGCTTTCTGAAGCCGCATGACGTCTTTCAGCTGTGTTGGCTTCCAGCTCACTGGCATGGCACAGGTCGAGTATGTTTGTCCCTCTGCACTATGCAGTTGACAGCCAGAAATAGTAGTTATTTAATATTCTGAGGCAACAGGAAGGAGAACATCGTTTGATTGCTCAGTCGCTGCAGTGTATAACACCTTACTCTTTTTGTGTACGTTTGCCTGCTTGGATATTCACAATCCTTGGTGCTCTTTATCTTCCCAGCTACGTGTAATCTGCCCAGCTCTTCCCGTAGCGCTCCAGTACGAATACCGGCAGTGTGATCGCCGTGGAGGCGTGATTTTGACGGGATAAGAGCTGCAGTGTGTGCATAAAAGGAACCAAATTACTTACGCTCAATTAGCGTGGCCATGCTTCTGAGAGATCACCAAACCATGGCTAAAAGTACCCTTTTATAAAATTACCTTGTTATTTTCTTCTTTTTTTGTGTGTGTGTGTAGAATTAGGTTTTGTTATTCACAGAATCACAGAATTATCAAGGTTGGAAAAGACCTAGAAGATCATCCAGTCCAACCATTCACCTATTACTACTAGCTCCCACTAAACCATATCCCTCAATACAACATCCAGTCTTTCCTTGAACACCCCCAGGGTTGGTGACTCCACCACCTCCCTGGGCAGTGCATTCCAGTGCCTGACTACCCTTTCTGAGAAGTAGTGCTTCCTAATGTCGAGCCTGAATCTCCCCTGGCGCAGCTTGCTACCATTCCCTCTAGTTCTGTCACTGCCTACACGGGAGAAGAGGCCGACCCCCAGCTCACTACAACCTCCCTTCAGGAAGTTATAGAGAGCTATAAGGTCTCCCCTAAGCCTCCTCTTCTCCAGGCTGAACAATCCCAGCTTCCTCAGACGCTCCTCGTAAGGCCTGTGTTCCAGACCCCTCACCAGCTTAGTAGCCCTCCTCTGAACGCGTTCCAGAGCCTCAATGTCTTTCCTGTAGTGAGGGGCCCAAAACTGAACACAGTACTCGAGATGCGGCCTCACAAGTGCTGAGTACAGGGGGACAATTACCTCCCTGCTCCTACTAGTAACACTATTTTTGATGCAAGCCAGGATGCCGTTGGCCTTCTTGGCCACCCGCGCACACTGTCGGCTCATGTTCAGCCGTGCATCAATCAGTACCCCCAGGTCCATTTCCTCCACACAGTCCTCCAGCCACTCCGCCCCAAGCCTATAGCGCTGCCTGGGGTTGTTGTGGCCAAAGTGCAGGACTCGGCATTTGCTCTTGTTGAACCTCATGCCATTGGCTTCAGCCCAGCTCTCCAGCCTGTCCAGATCCCTCTGTAGGGCCTCGCTACCCCCAGGCAGATCCACACTCCCAGCCAATTTAGTGTCATCTGCAAACTTACTGAGGGTGCACTCAATGCCCTCATCTAGGTCATCAATAAAGATATTGAAGAGGACAGGCCCCAGCACCGACCCCTGGGGAACACCACTCGTGACCGGTCGCCAGCTGGATTTAACTCCATTTACTACCACTCTCTGAGCCCGGCCCTCCAGCCAGCTCCTTACCCAGCCGAGGGTGTACCCATCCAAGCCACGGGCTGCCAGCTTCTGCAGGAGAATACTGTGGGAGACAGTGTCAAAGGCTTTGCTGAAGTCTAGGTAGACCACATCAACAGCCTTTCCCTCATCCAGCAGATGGGTCACTAGATCATAGAAGGAGATCAGGTTGGTCAAACAGGACCTGCCCTTCATGAACCCATGCTGGCTAGGCCTGATCCCCCGGCCATCCCGCACATACCGCATGATCTCCCTCAAGACTATCTGTTCCATAACCTTCCCTGGAACCGAGGTCAGGCTAACAGGCCTGTAGTTCCCCGGATCCTCCTTACAACCTTTCTTGTAAATGGGAGTCACATTGGCAAGCCTCCAGTCTTCTGGGACCTCACCAGTCAGCAAGGAGGACTGATAGATAATGGAAAGCGGCTCGGCTAGCACCTCTGCCAGTTCCCTCAGCACTCTCGGGTGGATCTCTTCCGGCCCCATGGACTTGTGGCAGTCCAGTTGGAGTAGGAAGTCTCTGACTGTTTCTTCCAGAATCACAGGGGAGTTAGCATGCTCCCCAGCTGAGACTACCAGGTCAGAGAGAGGGGTACCCTGAGGATCTGTTTGACCTTTAAAGACAGACGTAAAGAAGGCATTCAGAACCTCCGCCTTTTCCTTATCCTCAGTGATCACATTCCCAGCCTCATCCAGTAAAGAGTGGATATTCTCCTTTGTCCTCCTCTTACTGTTAATGTACTTATAAAAGAGTTTATTATTCTTTTTCACCCCAGCGGCCAGGTTAAATTCAAGCTGGGCTTTTGCCTTTCTGATTTCACCTCTACACATCCTGACAACTTCCTTGAATTCATTCTCAGTTACCCGTCCCTCCTTCCACAGGCGGTAGATTCTCTTTTTCTCACGGAGCCTCAAGAGTAACTCCCTATTCATCCACGCTGGTCTTCTTCCCCGCCGGCTCATTTTGCGGCTCAGGGGGACCGCCTGCTCCTGCGCCCTTAAGACTTCCTTCTTGAAGAGCAACCAGCTCTCTTGTACCCCTTTGTTCGCTAAGACTGCATGCCAAGGGACTCCCCCTACCAGTCTCTTGAACAAATCAAAGTCTGCCCTCTGAAAGTCCAAGGTAGCAGTTTTACTATTCCCCCTCCAAGCTCCACCATGAATTGAGAAATGTATCATTTCATGGTCACTCTGTCCAAGGCAGCCCCCAACCTTCACATCTCCTACCAGACCTTCCCTGTTCACGAACAGCAGGTCTGCGGGGCAGTTCCTCTTGTGGGCTCTCTGACCAGCTGCATCAGGAATGCATCCTCTGTGCACTCCAAAAACCTCCTAGACTGCTTCTTCTGTGCTGTGCTGTACTCCCAGCATATGTCAGGGAAGTTGAAGTCCCCCATGAGCACAAGGGCTGATGACCGTGCAGCTCGTGCCAGCTGCTTGTAGAACACCTCATCTGTCTCTTCATCCTGGTTTGGCGGTCTATAACAGACGCCCACCAGGATGTCTGCCTTGTCAGCCCTTCCTCTGATCTTTACCCATAGGGATTCAATGTTATCATCCCTAGAAGAAGAGCAGTTTCAGTAGACCACGGATTTTAAAGAACCACTGTTAATATTACTGATGGTAACATACTGGTGTAAGCCACTCGTCTGATTGTGAAGCAAAGGAAAGTACATCACGTCGTGATGGAAAACGGCTCGGATTTGAATATGTGAAATTCAGTCTAATGCAAATAGGCTTTGGTAATAAAGGTATAAAGTTTGTTTAAAGGTTAAGTGAATGATTACTGCAGAAATTTCTTTGTAGAAGCACAAGAGGAGCGCACAGTGCCCATAACTAGGGTTCGGAGTCTACTTTGTGCAAGGGGTTTGAGTGAGCCTTTTATGGGGCTGCAGAATGTGACAAAACAGTCTTACTCTTCACAGCCCAACTTCCTCTAGTAGGGCTGAGAAAAGAATAGGTCGGGTTCTGCAGAATTGCCACATTTGCAGTACATTGTGTGATGTGTAGTCATCAGTCTTTCAATTTGCAAGGAAATCTCTTGAATATACATCCACCCTAAGTGAATGTATGCATACATTAAGTTTGCATCAAGTTGGAAACAGGATTTTTAACTTAGGAGTATCTGGCGTTAGTGCACATCCCAGTTGGGTTATGCTCTGGCATGGAGAAAACATCATCTTCCCTTTCTTTTTGTACCGGCCACTTTGTGTTCTGTTCTGCTAGGCAGGCTTTAGGCATTGCCTGGGTTTCCTTTACATGGAGCAGAAATTTCACCCTGGATTCATAGCTTCAGTATCTCTTGTCAGGTGTGGGCTGTGCCTTGGCTTTCTTCCCACCACAGTATACAAGCCAGCTGGAATTTATGCAAGAGGGTAGTTTTTCTGCCACTCAGAGGGGAACATTGGGTCGATGGGTACTGGGACATCTGAGCTTTCTCCACGTTCCTCTTTGTGAAGTCAGCTGTGAGAATTTTGTCCCTTTATACCATGTCTTAAGGATTTCCTTCACCTAGAGGTATGCATAAACCTTGTTCTCGAGTAACACTGTGCAGGTAAACTTACTACCTGGAGTTACTACTGCTTCCCAAAATGCATATGCAGCTGAACCTTTTCAGAGGCACCAACCCTCTAGTCACATCAGATCCTTCCTTTGCTTTGAATATTGGCAATCAGATGAGTATGGTTTTGGCTAACAGCCTAATGAATGAGTTGTAAAAGCTTAAGAAAATGGATTTAGATCCATTTAATATTCGGCTTCCTCTGCCTCTGCGCTACCAGCAATGGTTGCTGGGGCAAGACTGAGTGGATGTTACGAAGAAGTAAAAAAAAATTTAAATAACTGATTAAATATCATGCTGTTGAGGTAAACAAAGGTTTGTAACATCAGGTATATTTAAAAAAAAAAAAGCTTCAAAGTATCAACACTAATGTTCAGCCTATATGTATTTTTTATTATAGAGGAAAGTAGACTCTACAAATACAAGTACTTGCTACAAAATTATTCTGCTGAATAAAATTCCAATTCATTTGCCCTTCGCTACACCCCTGAAACTCTGCGTGAATACCTGCTTAAAATCAGCAACAAGCATAGCTAGTAATGAAATAATTCAAATTTAGTTTATTTTGTTTCATGATGCACAAATAGAAAATCATTTAAGTGTGACTGATTTTATTCATCCACAGTAGTTGCTCATCTGAGATGCTATTGAAGTTCAGTAATTGAAGCTCTGAAATACAGTATTTGACAGATGGTGTGGGTGGTTGTGCCATTTCCATGATAAATCCACTTACAAATATAACCATGAGGAAGTTGTCTTCATTCCTTGACTGCTGCAACATATGATGGGAAAAGTGACAAACACGACATGAAAACAGATTTGTGTCTTGGTTCTTCATTTTCCTGCTATACTGATTTGAATTTTTAAACAAGTACGAGAGAGGTTTCTTTCTACTTTATCAGAAAAGGAGTTGCTGTAAAGGCTAAAATATTCTTTCAGTAGCTTTTCTTTGCTCACATTTCCTTTGAAGCCTCCCCTATAGCGAATTACTTTTGCAGTGTCTTACAGCATCGGTTAGGAAGCATTGCTGTCTCTAGATGAAAACTAGGTAGTTCTTCACTGAGATTCACAGTTATAAAAAATCGTGGAGGCCGGAGAAATGGACAGTCCTGTTGCCCCAGGGCTTGCTGTTAAAACTTGGAGATGATAAAATTGTATAAATGAAAATAATCTGCATTATCCAGTTTTAATATTCTTGTTTATTCTCTCTGTGTTTCAACAGAAATCACCGATGCTGGTACCAGAGGAACCCAAGATACAATTAAGGGTGTGAAAAGAAAAAAGATCGTGACTGAAAACCATCTAAAAAAAATACCAAAATCGCCTTTGAGAAGCCCCGCTGAAGCCAAGGTCAAGCAAAATGTAGACCCTTCACCGCTGAAAGCTCTTTCAGATGCCTCTGAGCACGCCACACCACAGGATCACCTGCCTGTGCAAAATGGAAATCAATGTACCAAACAGAACGGGGGAGCGCTGGGTGGTGAGATAAGTGCTGAAACAACCAAGTCTGAGACATCAGTGCAGACAAAGCTGTCACTGGCACATCAGCCCTTAGATGTGGGTAAACCGGCACTGGAGGATACTGATGCAAACCAACTGAACTCACCAGAGAAGAAGTCTCTCTCAAACTCCTCATCAAGCAAAACAAAGACTGACAGTAATGAATGTATTAATTTTGTCGATTGCAGTACGTCATCCCCATGCACACGGACTGCGTTCGATGTCTTATTAAAAGCTATGGAGCCTGAATTGAACACCTTAGCACAAAAGTGCCCCCCTTACGGGATGCAGATAGAGAAACTGAGACCAAATAAAACTGTAAGCACCTCTTCTAGTCTCACGTCCAATACAATGAGCGTCCAAAATCAGTCTGCTTTGCCACAGCATGAGTTTGCAGCAGCTGGACCTCACTACTACCCCTGTACGTTAAACAATGTGCATGTAGCAGTAACAGCCAAGACTGGACAAGCACAAGGCCAATCGGTTTCACATTCACAGGACCTTATTACCAAAACCAGTCAGCAAAATCACCAGGTTGTTATGTGTCCAAGTTTTGCTAGGTCGCTGGTGCAACAGCAGTGTCAGGAAAACCCCAAGCTCCAGCAGATATACAGCATAGCAGTAACTTCGTCTGTCGTTCACACTTCATCTTCCACTGTAACTCAGGTTTTTCCTCAAAACCAGTTAGTAGCTAGTTCGTCTTCACCCCTGTCAATAATTAGCACATCGAGTTCGACACACTTGTCTATAGGTCCCATGTGTAATTCAGCCCAGATAGCATCAGCTGTAAACCACGGTGTAGAACAAATATGTAACCTCTTGAAAGACCAGAAGCCTAAAAAGCTAGGGAAGTACGTCTGTGAGTATTGCAATCGGGCCTGTGCCAAGCCCAGCGTTCTCCAAAAGCACATCCGATCCCATACTGGAGAACGACCGTATCCTTGTGTGACATGTGGGTTTTCATTTAAAACCAAAAGCAATCTGTACAAGCACAAAAAATCACATGCACACGCTATCAAGCTCGGACTTGTCCTACAGCCAGATTCGGGTGGCCTCTTCTTGTCCCATGACTCGGACAAAGCACTTAGCATTCATTCAGACGTGGAAGAAAGCGGCGAAAGTGAGGATGAAGGCACTGCTGATGAAAGGCAGGATGACCAAGAACTGGAACCTGCACAAATAGTGAAAGTCATGTCCAGTGCAGAGACGTTGCGGAAAGGAAGCCCTGTTCCCTTGAGCAACCCAGACTGTATACCAGGTGACTCATCCTTACATGATACAGAACCTCAAGTAAGGGCAGCTTTACCAAAAGTAGTAGTTCATCCTGTAAACGTTTCTCCACTAAGGGCTGATAGCCCAAAAGTAACTGAACCAGCACCTGAGCTTGCAGCAGCACAGAGAAAAGGAGATTTCAAAGGGACAACTCTTCCATCAAATTTAACACATACAGCCTCATTCAAGGAGAGTGACGTAAAACAACATCAGAAGGTAGAAATGGGCCTATTAGAGGAACAGCTGGGATCTGCAGTAGGAGCAGGGCATGCTCAGCTCCAGAGACAGCAGGCAACAGATGGTTCTCAGGATCAGCAAGGAAAATGCCTTCTGAGCCCTAGAAGTTTAGGTAGTACCGATTCTGGGTATTTCTCTCGTTCCGAAAGTGCTGATCAAACAATGAGCCCACCAGCTCCTTTCGTAAGGGGATTGTTGACCTCTGAGAAAGATCCAAATAAAAACCTGCCCTGCATGCCACGAGCAAGTGGTGTGGTAGCATCAGTGGTACAAACTGCCTGTGCCGAAAAAAATCTGACTCTCTCTGGCCAAATGCGACCTCCCATGGCAACAAAAACTCTTGAGGAGCGTATCTCAAAGCTAATTTCTGATAATGAAGCTGTTGTGGATGACAAGCAGTTAGATAGCGTGAAACCAAGAAGAACATCTCTTTCAAGAAGAGGAAGCATAGATTCACCAAAATCCTACATATTTAAGGATTCCTTCCAGTTTGATTTAAAGCCCATGGGAAGAAGAACTAGCTCGAGCTCTGACATACCAAAGTCTCCTTTCACACCCACTGAGAAATCAAAGCAAGTTTTTCTTCTTTCTGTACCATCCCTTGACTGTTTACCTATAACACGAAGTAATTCCATGCCTACTACCAGTTACTCGGCAGTACCTCCAAATGTAATACCTCCCTCCCATCCCCTTCGAGGAAGCCAGTCGTTTGATGATAAAATTGGCTCTTTATATGATGATGTTTTTGTATCAGGACCTGCTACTCCGCTGAACCAAGGCGGACACCCTCGGACCCTTGTTAGACAGGCAGCAATAGAAGATTCTTCTACTGCTGAAAGCCAAGTTCTTGGGCCAGTGCGATCAGTAGAAGAAAGTTACCTGGGGTGTAATTTATCAAATGAATCATTATTACAAAGGAGCAAGTCCCTGGCACAGGGATCAAATTTAGAAAAAACAAAGAAGTCCCCTCAGGTGCGAGGAACGATGTTTGAGTGTGAAACCTGCAGAAACAGATACAGAAAACTGGAAAACTTTGAAAACCACAAGAAATTTTATTGTTCAGAGTTGCACGGACCTAAAACTAAAGCAGCAATCCGAGAGCCTGAGCATAAAACTGTTCCAAATAGTACCCAGCCTCAGATGTTACACTACAGAGTCACTACTTCAACCGGCGTCTGGGAGCAGACGCCCCAGATAAGGAAAAGGAGGAAAATGAAAAGTGTTGGCGATGACGATGACCCACAGCAAAATGACATGAACATTCCATCAAAGAGCACAGAAGGCCAAAGCAAGACAGCAAATTCTTCCAGTCTGCCAAAACAGGGTGCAACAGCAGTGGTAGGATCACAACAGCCAAGCAACCTTCTACTTCAAAGTTCTCAAATTCAACTTGTGGCTCGGGGCACCACCGATCGGAGTACCGAGCCAAAGATGGCTCCGCTCATTGAAAAGCAGGCAAGTTCAGCTATGCAAGAAAAGGTGGAGTTGAAAAGACAAGGGACTGGCATTTCAGTAATACAGCACACCAATTCACTGAGCAGAAACAGCTCCTTTGAGAAATCAGAGTCATTTGAAAGAGTATCACCTGTTTCTTCTCAGGAGTCCAACAAGGCTGCAAAGCACCGTTCATTGAATACAGTTGTGATCCAAGAGGATAGGCACTCACACCTGCATACTCCCCAGCATCACCAGCCCCTGCTGTCAGAAGCACCCAGAGGGGAAGTTCAGGGAAGCCAAGTAGTTTCAAATGAGAGAAGCACACCGCTTCAGCCCTCAAGACTGGTGCGCCAGCATAACATCCAGGTTCCCGAAATACTGGTCACGGAAGAGCCAGATAGGGAGCAAGAAAACCAGTGCAGTGATCAGGAGAAGGCAGAAAGGTTTAATTGGCCACAGCGCAGTGAAACACTGTCAAAATTGCCAACAGAAAAGCTTCCACCGAAGAAGAAAAGAATTCGCTTGGCTGAGATGGAGCATTCATCTGCTGAATCAAGCATCGACTCCATGCTTTCCAGAAGCCTAAGTCGGGAAAGTAGCTTGTCTCATGCCTCCAGTTTCTCGGCTTCACTTGATAAAGATGAAACTTTGAAGGCTGATAACCCTTCCAAAGCAGAGCCTGCTAGTAAGCCAGCAGAGTTCCTCATGATTCCCGCTGGCTCACACGCACTGGCTGTGCCTGGCCCCCATTACCGGGAAATGAGACGTGCCGCCTCGGAGCAGATCAGCTGCACACAGCCGTCAATGGAGGTTGTGGACTACAGGAGTAAGTCTTTCGACTGTGGAAGCATGTCTCCATCAAAACCTGCCCCGCTCGTAGAGAGAGCCGCTCCGAAGGTGTCATCTGCGAATGGAGTGACTGGACATGTGCCTCTGCTAGAGAGGAGGAGGGGACCATTTGTAAGACAGATATCTTTAAATATTGCTCCAGAAAATAATCAGCCTCAGGCTAAATCTACTTCTTCATTTCAGACAGCTCATGCGACTGATGTGCCCGCAGTGCCATTGCACAGGCTGCAGACCTCCAGCAAATCTTCAGTGGAGTTTCCTTCAAGTACTCAGCATTCGCAGCCTCACTCCAGGCCTCACTCAGCAGTGCAAACTTGTAACCCTGTTAGCCTGCCTTCCATTCCGCAGCCTCTAGATCACATGTTGAGTAAGCAAGGACAGCTGTCCTCGACTCATCAGCCTTCCGTGACATCTACTAAAACATCAGCCCAAGGAGAGCAAGTGAGCACATACATGCTTTCTGGTCATCCTGATGAAAAAAACGATTGCTTTGCCCCGAAGTACCAGCTTGAAGTTAAAACGTTACATATAGGTCAGCCATACTCTTCTAAATTGCTAAAAAATACTTTATCGACTCAGACTGTACCTAATCAAGCTGGAGTGGACCAGAATGCAGCCTCCTTTGAATTGCAGGCTAAACTGCCCGACCTGTCTAATCCATACTCGGTGCCTCCTCTAAAACAAATCGTTCCTAATAACTGCAACAGTCAAATACATCAGATCGCTCCTTTCGTGGTTCCCGTCCGTATTCAGAGCAGTATGCCGTCCTATGGCTTTGCTACTGTTACACCCCTTCCTCACATTTTAGTGACCCAGGATCAGGTAAATCAATCTGTTTGCAAAGCAAATGTTGCGACAGTGCCAACACCCGAAGGCAAAACTCAGCTGCCAAAATCTCACAAAGATCATCAGAGGACTTTGCCAAATTCTTTTGAATTCGAAAATTCACAACCAGAAAGTGGAACCAGAAATTCACCTTTGTCAAGCTCTTTGAATATTATTCAGAAAGTGCCAGTTAGCGGACTCTTTCCTCAACCAGAAGCTACAGCTTCAAGTAAACGAATGCTTTCCCCAGCCAACAGTTTAGATATTGCCATGGAGAAACAGCAGAAGCGTGTTAAAGATGAGAGCGGAGCTGCCTGTATGACAGATGCTAGACCATTGCATTCACTGAACATTAGAGCTAATGACTCTACCAGTAAGCAGAAGAAACCAGTGTTGGTAAGGCAGGTTTGCACCACAGAGCCTCTTGAAAATCATCTCTTAGATCCTGATGGTGTTGCACAGCATGAAAAAAGCAGCAAAGGTAGTACCACAGACCTGCTGTTGTCTGACCGTCATTCATCTGACACTGGGGTTCTGGAAACCCTGAAGGAGTCACCAGAATCTGAAGACCTTAAGTCTTCGGCATCGACAGTGTTTGTAGTCAGAAAACCATCTGAACTGTCTCCAGTGAATAACCAGAGTTCTCTTGTCAAGGCTGTAAGTAGCAGTCAAGAGGGAAGGTCCCCGAGTAACAGTAATGAGAGCAAGCACGTCAGTAGCCAGGGTCAGGCAAAGCCCGTAGCTACGCTGGCTGCGATGAATGCGGGAGAAATGCAGAGGCTGTCGTTTCCGAGCCTCAAGACCACGACGAGCTCTACCTGGTGTTACCTCCTGAAGAGAAAACAATTGCATCTCGTGCAGAACGATCAGAAAATCTCTGCCTATTCTACATGGACCACTAGTTCCAACAATCCAAATCCACTTGGTTTGTCGACAAAAGTAGCTCTCTCCCTCCTGAATTCCAAGCAGAAAGTTGAAAAGCCGCTGTACACTCAAGCAAGAACCACTCATCCTAGGTCTGATGTATTGGTCTATTCGAGCAAGTGGAAGAACAGCTTAACCAAGGTACTTAAGCTCTGCTTAGTGTTTACTGATTGTTTACAGAGGATTTGCGTTGGAAATTGTGCTCATTCATATTTTAGGGAGTATAATATGCCTGTCATGTAGTATATTTGCTTCTTTATTTTAGTTATGCTGGATCAAACTGCTAAAAAGATCTTAAGTAATTCCATTAGGAGCCCTGTTCATAAGGATTTATCACTTTTCATGGAAATTAGTTCCTGGAGTTAAATCTGTAGATGGAGTGTTTATCGAAGCAGGAATGTGTTTGGCTATTCTTTTTTGCAAATGGTAGAACAAAAATACTTTTAAATATTTTTAAAACAGTTTTAACTTAAATCAAGTTAACTTATGTTCATAATTCATAGAATCATAGAATGGTATGAGTTGGAAGGGACCCCAAGGATCATAGAGCTCCAACCCCCTGCCACAGGCAGGGCCACCAACCTCAGGCCTGGATCTACACTAGGTTGCCCAGGGCCCCATCCAACCTGGCCTTGAACACTTCCAGGGACGGGGCATCCACATTGTGTGTTTTGCCTTAAAAATCAGCTGCAGTTCTCTGCTATAAAAGAGTGCTTGGCCTGAATGGATGTCCATGGATATGCCGTGAAAATGTTACTCGCCATCACTGGTCATCTGACAGTGAGAGCAGCAGTGTGCCATTTCCCTTTCTCCCACCTGGGTTAATCAGTGGTGTGAAATAATAACTAAAAAAATAGCAAAGTTTAAAACAAAATTACAGCTGCTGTAAAAACACTGACAGCTTCTTGGATCAATACAGCTCCAAAGACGATGTTGAATCTTGCGCAGTGGAATATACTCTGGGCAATGTTTGTGACCCATGAAAACCACTCTGTCATTCCGGGGTCAGACGTGGCAGAACAAAGCAGCCACTTGTTCTTTCCTTTGCTGTCTTGGGGCTGAACACACGTAACCAGGCCTTTGTTTGCTGGGCGGTTTTGTTACAGACAGGATCAAAGCCATGTGCTGGTTTGCACTGGATTTCACGTTCCCTAGTAAATGTGAATGGGCAGAGGTGGCTCTGCCCTGTGGCATGGCAACAGGTGGTCCTTGTGTATATAGTGGACCCAGAACCAGTTTTTGTTGTCCCTTCTAGTGAAGCCGTAAAGCCTCCCAAGGAGAGCCTCAGTGGACAGCACAGTTTCATGCTCTTCTTTCCTCTTTGCTCTGTATGCTGTGTGCATGATCACAGAATCACAGAATCACAGAATTGTAGGGGTTGGAAGGGACCTCGAGAGATCATCGGGTCCAACCCCCCTGCCAAAGCAGGCTCCCTAGCTCATATTGCTCAGATAGGCGTCCAGGCGGGTCTTGAATATCTCCAGAGAAGGAGACTCCACCACCTCCCTGGGCAGCCTATTCCAGTGCTCAGTCACCCTCACTGTGAAAAAGTTCTTCCGCATGTTGGTGCGGAACTTCCTATGCTCCAACTTGCAGCCATTGCCCCTTGTCCTATCCCCACAGACCACTGAAAAGGGGCTGGCTGATTCCCCCTGCATCCCCTGCTTCAGATAATTATAAACTTTGATTAGGTCCCCCCTTAGTCTTCTCTTCTCAAGGCTGAACAGTCCCAGCTTACTCAGCCTTTCCTCATAGGGGAGATGCTCTAGGCCCTTAATCATCTTCGTAGCCCTTCTTTGGACTCTTTCCAGGAGATCCCTGTCCTTTTTATACCAAGGAGCCCAGAACTGGACACAATACTCCAGGTGGGGCCTGACCAGGGCAGAGTAGAGAGGGAGGATCACCTCCTTTGACCTGCTGGCTACACTCCTCCTGATGCATCCCAGGATCCCATTGGCTCTCTTGGCCACCGAGGCACACTGCTGGCTCATGGCCAACCTGTCATCTACCAGGACCCCCAGGTCCTTCTCCACTGAGCTCTTCTCCAGCAGCTCATCCCCCAGCCTGTACTGATACAAACAGTTGTTCCTTCCCAGGTGCAAGACTTTACACTTGCTTTTGTTGAACTTCGTCTGGTTTCTCACTGCCCAGCTCTCCAGCCTGTCCAGGTCTCACTGGATGGCAGCGCAGTGCTCCTGCATGTCAGCCACTCCTCCCAGCTTTGTATCATCGGCGTACTTGCTGAGGGTGGATGTTATTCCCTCATCAAGATCGTCAATGAAGATATTAAACAGGACTGGACCCAACACTGAGCCCTGGGGAACACCGCTGGTAACAGGCCTCCAGTCAGATTCTACTCCACGAATCACAACCCTCTGGGTTCGGTCCGACAGCCAATTCTCAACCCACCTCACTGTCCACTCATCTATCCCATGCTTTCTCAGCTTTGCTATCAGGATGTCATGGGAGACAGAACTTCTTAGGACTGGGCAAAAATGGGTTGTTAGCCGTGGATCTCCCTTTCTCTGGTGTCTTTCAAGACACAGAAATCTTACTTTGGGAGGTAAAAGCAGTCATCACTTGCCCTAAACCTGCAGGTTACCGTGAGCAGGGTCAAGCAAAGCCCCTAGCTACACTGGCTGCAATGAATGCAGGGGAAATGCAGAGGCTGTCATTGCCAAGCCTCAGGCATCGGGCTGGGAATTGGGGTCCGTAGGGCTGGTAGTCGCTCCAGAGGAGAAGTACCACCGCAGCCGTGGAAAAAAAATGAGCATTTCTGTGGAGGGATGTTGAGTGACAGAGGCTGTTGCTGTCAGAGGTCACCCCAGGGTGTTTCTGTGTTTGCTAAATGTTTTGCTAAGATACAAAATTGTCAGTGGGGAAAAGAGCAGTGGGATGAGGAACTCTGTGTAAGGGGAAGAATTAGTTTCAGAATTGCAGAGGGAGTCAAGAAGATACGCTGGAATCCCTCTGGACAGATTTAAACCTGGTCCTCCTGAAATCAGGGGGAGACTTTGCTGAGGTTTATATAGGAAGTCAAAACTTTATCCATAATGCTTCATGCAGAGAATACATTGACGCTGCTGACCTTTGCATGAGTGCCATAACAGAATTGCATTGTGACATCTTTGTTTAAACCCATATTACCTTTTCAGCCTGCTCCCTGGTGCACTTTATGAAGTACTGTACTGAAATAGTGCTAAATTTCTTTTAACTTTTTTTTTAAAAAAAGGATTCAAAGATTTAGCTTTCTTCATTGCACGTAGTTGAGCTATTCTTTCCAAGGCAGGTCTCGCATCCGTTGTGTCGATGACTCGTTTGCTTTATTTTTAAAGAACAGTGTATGAGAAGAAAATCTCTGATAACAAAGCTGCTGCGTGCCTCTTGAAGAACAAATTTTGTCTACAAACAAACCCTGTTTAGAATGGAAATAATGGATAATAATATTTTTCAAATATTTTGACAGCACCCTTTTAAACACTCTGGGAATACTTAAATGCTGTAATAGGCAGCTGTCAGGTACATTTACAGTGCTTCTGCCACAAAAGAACCACAGTTACTAATCTTTCTTCAGTCTTCCTTGCTGATGTTTTGAATGAAGCTCGGGAGCAGGGTGAAAATGAAGAGCTCTTAAGCTCTGCTTGCGGCTAATTTACAGGTTTTACTCGGAGCCATTATGAAGAAAGTGCAGTGAGAAAGCAGCAATTAAAGTTTAATTGGCATCTCAGATTGTAGGAACAATGGCAGAAATTAAACATTTCAAGGACCTGATGCTTACTTAGACCTAACACCACCAGAGTTTGCCCCCTTCCTTTTCTCCCACATCAGACAGTGCCATTTCAGCTGCTTTACAGGGTGCTGTTGCTGTTACAGTACGCCTCTGTATCACCGGTCTCCTGGTAATGGAATGGCCAATGCCAACTTGGAAGCTTCCTCACAGAAACCGTATTTAAAGAAAGCAAAACTTGAAATCCCTCATTCAGCTCATGGGCAGTCATTCTCCTACGTGTTTTCTGGTTGAGCCTGAGGATGGAGAATGTTGGAGCTCCTTTTGGAAATTAATATTCCATTTAAAAAAAATCCAACAGCAACAAACAGAGCAAACAAACAGAATAGCAAATAATTATTTTTAAAAATGATTGATTTCCTGATTAAAAGCTTGGCGGGGTCCTGAGTTCCTTAGGGAGCTGCAGTTTAGACTGCAAGTCTCTGGGGGTTGTGACTGTCATTCAGAAGATGTTTGCTCAAGTGGTTTGCACATTTTAACCCTTACCTGACAGCTTCAAGTGCTACTATAACCCGATTTATAAATAATAAAAATGCAGTGCTGCTAATGTCTCAATGCCTCACTGCCTCTCTTGCAGTCGTAGCCCTTTCCAAAGTGAATTTGGTGTGTTTTCCTTGTGGGACTTTAACTGTTCATCTTCTCACCCAGATAAAAGTGGCTTCCTGAGCCATTCCTGGGTTTCCCCCAGAATTAGGTCCATTTACAGAGACCCCATGCTGCTGCATAACTGATACTAATCACAGCCATCAAAACGACCCAGGCGATTCCTTCAACAGTAGGTGCCATGGGAAATGAGGAGAGGTGAGCAAAACGAAAACAATGAGGAACCCCGGGGATGTTGTTTGATCCTTGTCACATTTGGCTGCTCAGAGGCAACAGGTGAAGTTGCCACGTTCCAATGATTCAGAGAACAAACCCAGAAAATAATATTGTGAAAGAAGCTCCTGGAATGAGTACAGCATGTTAAAAAGTAACAGGAGGTTCACCTGCCTGGAAAAGGCTTATTTTATCTCCCTGCTTTTTTTGTTTTTTGTTTTACTGGGTTTTTTGGGTTTGGTTGGTTGGTTTTGGGGTTTGGGGCCAATTTTCTTCACCTGAATTCATTAGTGCTGCATCAGGAGCCCTTTTTCAAGCCCCTGCATTGAAGCTGGCTCCCCTCCCTGAAGCGACTCAGTCAGTGTGTGCAGTATTCCAGGGTGAAGATTTTCAGGCAAGAGTAAGGCTGAAGAATGGAAAGTTTCTCCTGACTGGAAAGCTTTCCTTTCTTGGATGATGTGCTACAACAGTCCATCTCACCACTGGAAAGTAGTTAAATGCAGAAGATTTTTATGTGTAAAGTTGTAAAAGTTTAAAGATATTAAAAAAGTTTTCCTCAAGTGGCTGTGTGCCAGTGGGAAAAAATGTTTAATGAATATTATAATCTGAAATTTATAACTTTTGATGATTCAGGCTGCGAGCATGTTTTTTTTCCAAGGGATGTTGTAAAATGCCAGAAGTATCTATTGAACTCTGGTCCCTGGCAGCCCTAAGAGCAGGGCTTGGGTTGATTTTTTTTCAGTTTTATACCAGTAATTGAAGACAGTGGAGTTAAATTGGAGCAAAACAAGTAAAGTAGAAATGAATCATGGTCCTTGTCTCTACGGGAGAAGTTTGTGTGAGAACTAAGGAAGGCATAAGGTATTGTGGAGAGGAACATTTCACAGCACTGCTGGGGTTTTTTCACCCTTTCTACCAGTACACCTGGGGTTTTGCAGGAGGGGGGTTAGATAAAGTATGATGAAAGATTTCCACACAAGAAACCCGTGCTTCTTAAAGACTTACAGAGGATCCAAGTCCTCTTCAGCATCAATTTGGAATTTTTTTGTAAAAACTAAAAAGAAAATGTGCTGCTTTTTCTTTTTCATTATCAGTGAGCATCCGTATAGATTTCTGTGAAAGAAACACAGAGCATCTCTGTGACAGCAGCATTTTCCATGCTTAAGACACCAAAACAACTGTTTAAGATAGCACATAACCTGTAAATTAAAGTGTATCAGTTGGAGGTAGATAGTAATTTGAACCACCTATGTTAGACTGTCATCTTACCTTTGTACGTAAATGTTTGGGTTAAAAAGGAGAGTGGGTGTTGAATCCAGAGGTATTTGGTCTTGTATTAGTTTTTGTGGTTTAGGTGCTTTTGTGAATAAGCAGTACATTCTAACGCTGTTTCACTGTAGTTTGGATTACAACGTTGGCAAAATACTGTCAGAATCTTTCTTTTTCCTTTTTCTTTTCATTCTTGATAATTAAATCTGGAAAGAAAACTTACTAGTTAGGAAAGACTGGGTGCTTAAGGATTGCACTGTTCCAGCTGCTGGGAATATTTATGTGGTATTGGGTTTATTGTATGTATTCTGCATTTTCAGCTACTCTTTTCTTGTTAAGTTATAAATGTCACCTTGTTAGTCTTTGTTTGCAGTGGAAACAAAAGCAGTTCCCATGCCAGGTAGCGTATAGGAGCTGCAGCATGGCTGAGCAGCAGTTAACTAGAGTAGGCTCAACTTCTGATAGTTCCCATCCAGAACGTCCTCTCCTTTCACCCTGCGTGAGCGCTGTTAAAACATGCAGGGTGAAATGCCTTTCCTCCTACACACAGGCAGAGCTGTCCTGTATGCTTTGGTAGGACGGCTCAGATGCTTGAAAATCTACCCCAAATCAATGAGAGAGCTGCACGGAAGCAGGGGGATTGGAGTAGCACTTTCAGCCTGTGTGGATTCCTAGTGGTTTCAAACAAATAGGAAGATGCTTCTCCTCTGATCTGTGTTAATTGCTCATCAGGTGGGAAGCAAAGACCCACTGAGACTACGGGCAAGGACAGGGTGTCAGGATGATGTCACCCTTCAACCTGTGCAATGACCAGTCAGTCATTTTAAGTCAGCCAGCAAAGTCCTTCTTGCCAAGAATTCACAAGCTATACAGCACGGAATTTTATAATGAGTAGGAAACATAAGGGTAGACTTTTTTCCTCTCATCGTTTTGTTCACTTATCAATATGAGCAAATGCAGTAAGGGTGCCAGCTTCGTGGGTAGAACAGTTTATAAATACAGCAGTAATAATTGCTGGCTAATTGGATCATTCCTTCATTGTTGCCCATTTTATAAATATCCTAGACTTGGAAGGAGTAGATTTTAATTGGCAAATGTTGGAGGAACTCGTCCTCTTTTTTTTTTTTTTTTTTTAAAGTTCCTTAATTAATAATCAGGGGAAATGGAGGAATGTATTTTTGTTCTGCTAGACAACTGGTCCACTTTTTCTTGTAATTTGGTCTGGCAAATTAGTGGGAACTTAGTGGGAACTAAGTGTGGAGTCCTGCTTTGGAAGGGTTCTGGAGTGCCTGTTAATAACCTCACTAAATTGGGAGCTGTCAATTCCCACACCAAAGCAGGTCTGGGTTTTGGAAGAATATTAACTATCGCAACTGTTACCAGTTAGCATCTTCCCTGCCCCACTGTGGCAGTCACCAGGTGGCAACTAGAGCTGGGCATGTGCTGCTTACACTTGAGTGCTGGGGGAAAAGCACAGCTAACTGGTCACACACTAAAGCTTCCCCCCTTTTTGTCAAATCATGGGGGACAGCGTAGTGTGCAGCTGCAGAGCCCAGTCTGTGTGGGTCAGATATCGCACTGAGGGCAGAGGAGTGGAGCTGTAGCTCCTCAAGAAGCAATTGAGTTTGATTGCAAGCATCTTTTCTCTGTTGAAGGCTACCTGTGAGCCAGGAGATGTCACCTTCACCTTCCCTGGAGAAGGAAGAGCCATCTCCTACTGTAGATTCAAAGCACTACTGGCATCCTACAGTGCTGTGATGCCCTTCTAGGTTTACCAGTCCACAAATAGTCAGTGCATAATAGAGGAGTTGTTTAACAAAAGATACTTGATTTCGTGTATCTTAACACATTTTTTAAAATCAGTTATTATAATTGTGGCCTTTACGATGCTTTTTATTCATCGTAACTTACAGGTTTGAATGGCATGTGAAAGAAACTAATTTTAATGATGCATATCTCATTTTCTTCCAGCGAGCATTAAATAGAAAAAAAATTACTGCAGCTGAATTCAGCAATAAGGAAAACTCTGAGTCAAGCACTGAGCACGATAAAGAAAACTCCTTTATCAAAACAGAACCAAGAAGAGTTAAAATATTCGACGGAGGGCAAGTATTGTACTTCTGTATACTAGATATTGTTGGGAAGATACTTTTTTCCCCCTGGATTCTAGACTTTGCAGAGATGTTGCTTCCTGTTTGATTTATTTTAAACAACAGTTCCCGTACTCTAGCCTGTTGGATGTTGGTTTATGTTTCCAAGAAAAATGGAAAGTCATCAGAAGCATGGAGCCATGAGAGTTAAGAGGAGGGGTAATAAAATAAAGAACAGTAGGCAATATGAGTCCCTTTTTTTTGTCTTTTTTTTTTTTTCCTCCAAAGGACAAACATTAATCAGCAGTGAAGGCAGCTAGATGCAGCCATAGGTGTAAATTCTTCTCCTATGCTTCTCTTACGTTGTAAATAATACCTTTTCTGCAATAAGGTTGTGTAACTGTAGCCAGAGAGGATATAGTGTGGGGGCCAAGCAGCACACTGCAACACAGTCCCTGCCTGGCAGTTCGCTGTGGCACACACAGGCTGGAGAAATCCTGATTTGAAAAGTGCCGTGGAAATATTTACGGAGCATCCTCATCCATTCACTGTAATACTTTAAATTGATACAAGTAACAGTTGCCTTAGCCACAGTGTTGTGCCATGTACAAGACCTTATAGACCAGGGTTTTTTAAGTAGAAAAGTGCCTGTGACACTCCTGAAAATTTTGAGCTTGAATGGTGCCTCTTTTATTACTCTCAGTGGCCAGCTCTAGGGCTTTTCCCTTTCTTTGTGCCCGGGCTGAACCCAGTCTAGGCCAGCCGCTAAGCCATTCCCGACTCTTCAGGTAAGGCATCGCTATGTGTCTCTGCTCAGAGCCAGATGTTGAAGGGACCAGGTCCCAAAAGCTAAGCACAACCTTGGGCATCCTTGAGGAGGTACACGAAGGGTGTAATTGACTCTGAATTACTTTTGCCATCTAGAGACAGCCCCAGTAGGCTGAGTCCAGAGCACACTGGTAGGGAGTTTCAAAGACTTTCCCACTGTCTTAACTAATGTTAATGCAGAGCCCCAGAGAGGCTTTTTTTAAAGCTTCCTCATGGTGCCCAAACCCAATTCCAAGAACTGACACTTTAAAAATTCTCTTCCTGTGTTGTGAGGAGGAAATGTGAAACTTGGAATGCTTAGTAGCAAACAGTACCTTCATTAAAAAAGAGATGCCATTATTCCTAAACAGGTCAGTGATCACCTAGTGACAATCTAGATAGGAGTTGAACAAATAAATGCCTAAGGTGAACAGAAAAAGAGCGTGGTTTTGTCAGTTATTCCTTTTCACCGTTAATTTTTACACTTCTGGCAGATTGTAGTTTTTAACTAGAATCACTTTCCCATCACAACTAATTGCCTTTCTGTTACGGTGCTGTTACTAGGTACAAGTCAAATGAAGACTATGTGTATGTTCGGGGGAGAGGGAGAGGGAAGTACATCTGTGAAGAGTGTGGAATACGTTGCAAGAAGCCCAGCATGCTGAAGAAGCACATTCGCACACACACCGATGTCCGTCCTTACCATTGCAACTACTGCAACTTTTCCTTCAAAACTAAAGGTAGGGGCACTTTTCTCCCCTTCTTTTCTTTCTACTTTGAAGTATAATTCCTCTCACGTTTGGCTGTTCATAAGCTAAAGAAGTTGCCTCTCTGTAACAGAGTTTTATTGCTTCAAATATTTGTAGTTTCAGATTTCCTTCTTTTCCTTCGTCTTCTGCATGTTAATTCAGACAGTCATATCATCTGTGGCATGCCGTGGTGGGTGAGAAATTGGTGTGGAAGAGGGAAATCGTGGCAATATGATGAAAGTTAGGTGAAGATCAGCGAGCTGATTAGCAGCTCATCCTAGGTTGGGATGGGAACACAGAATTTTAAGTCCCTAGCAGTGATCTTTTGGAGGTATGACATTGACATTTATTGCACTCCTATTGGCACTCAGCTGATCTCTGAGAAAGACATTGGCCTTTAGTAACTTACTATATTGAAATGGTTTTTATACCCTTGAAGGCCAAGGTTCTTCACCATCTAAGAGCCAAAGATGGATCACTACTTTTTAAAAGCCTGTTTACACTAGATACGTAAATGCATCCTGGTTTCAGCAGGCACTATATTAAACAGTGGTAGATCCAGAACTCAAAGTAAGTGAAACAGACAGGAGAAGTTCACAGCCAAAATACTTTCAGCAAAAAAATCTAAGCAGTAACATTTTTCTTGGCTTTAAACATCATTTAGCAATAATCCCCCTCCAGCTGCAACCTCAGAAACATTTGTATTTTTAGTGGGTTTGAGACTACTCGGCAGTTGGGTGGAAAACTTCCAAGAAATAACCCAGGGCTGCAAAAAATGGGATGGGTAAGGCTTTTAGTTTTGTCAGAACCTGTTGGTGCATCCTGACACACTGGGTCATCATGCTGGCTTTAAGATGAAATGCCAGAGTGTGAACCCAATAAATTCTGCTTATGGTTTTTGCAGAGTAGGTGTGCTGGCCAAGTTCAAGCAACTCAGTCCTTCCCATTTGAAATTCTCCTTGGTTTCAGCTGTAGCAGGTACCTGTATTTGCCTCCTCCACCGCATTTGCTGTGCCTGACTGTTGCTGTGGCTGCGGGCGGTCGGTCACGCTGCTGGGTGCTTGATGGTTGGGAGAGACCACCTTTCATGGAAGGACACTGGGGCCAGTAAATCGTGCAGTACGCAAAGCTGGGAAGTTTCCCTTTGCAAGTCAGTGTAGTCACAGAGCTTCATAACAGTTACTTGCAAATTTGAGGTGAATTCCTAGCTTTGTTTTGAAGCAGGACTGAAGTACTCCATAACCATTTCATCTACTGTAATTTCTCCCATGGAGGCAGCTCAAAGAAACAGGTTTTGAGAGACAACAGGAAGTATGAAGTAAGCGGTTACTTGTCATAGCATGCATTTCACAGGTGCTGTAATTGACAGATCTCTGATCTACCCATAAACTTCTCTTGATGATACTTGTCATACTTTCTTTTTGGAGGAAGAGGGGAGAGCAGGCTGTGGGGCCTCCCAGCAGTTAGGCACTCACTGCAGAGATTCAGATCGAGTATGTTCATGCTCCGATTCTGAACAAAATTAATCCGTTTGTTTAGGTTGGCAGTGGAAACGATTACACTAAAAATAGAATCCATCAAATACCAAAAGAGCTGCAGGACACAAACTCTAGTTTCACATAGTCGTTTTCTGTCAGCATGACTTTGAAGACTGAGTCTTCTATACTTTGCCATAAACAAAGGAGGGATCTTTCACACCAGTGCAAAATACATTGTCGTGTAGGATTTCCGTCCCGTTCTATTTTATCTCAGCCAAGAACTTCACAACAAACAGCCAGACAGCCTGTAGTGTTCAGGGTGCTGCGTCTGCCTCAGCCCTTCACAGCTCACATCGAGGGGCAAGGTTCTATCAAGTGTGAAATCAGGTGGGACAGGTGGTTATAAATGTAGCTGAGTAAGAGAGAGACGTGTGGAGTGTGTGTTTGCATACATTTGTATGGTCACAGAGCAATTAGGGTTTGTTTTTGTTTTTTTCATCTTTTCTTAAGGAAATTTAACAAAACATATGAAGTCGAAGGCACATAGCAAGAAATGCATGGACTTGGGAGTCTCGGTAGGCTTAATAGATGACCAGGAAGGAGAAGAAGAATTTGGTAAGAAACTAAAATCTTCTTTCTTTACTGCATTTTTCTATTTGTTTTGCCATCCCAGTTTCTTACCCTTTCCTTTCCAAAGCTTTTAAATTCTTGTGCAGGGAATAGATAAAGAGATAAAAATCTAAGAAGCTAGTCCAAGGGAGTAAGGAATACTTAAAGAACTTTAAGTAAAAGAAATGACAAGCATATGCTAAAGATAAGTTGCTGCTGAATCCTTCACAAAGAAACATGCAGTTTAACTTTATGAGATTCACTGATAAATATGACAAGGCTGAAAATACCAGAAAACCAGCTATTTGCCTAGGAAAAAAAAAAAGAAGTAATATGTAGTGTTTGTTTGAAAAGAGCTGTGCATGAAATTGTCAGCGTTTTGAGATGCACATTCCATAAAAATACCATCACTGACTTGATGTGATTGGGGTGCAACCAATCACAACTATGTTGCCAAGTGCTTTGCAAGAAGGTTAATCATCTTCCAGTGTAGAGTTGTGTCCTCCTTGACAGATAATTGGGCATAAAGCAGCAGATAGAGATCATGTTGAAATTATGAACGTTTTTCATCTTCTCCATTCGTGAACAGAGTGTTATCAGAATGAATGTATTTGCTGATAATTGGAATTCTGCACTTCCCGCACCCTGAGACAGCTCCACTGAGCAGGAGATGAGATGGAGGACAGTCAGGGGGCTCTAGACCGGGTTCACGTGGGTTTGGCTCGGTGCGATAAGGAAGATGTCGCTGCACCAGACGCAGTGAGATGTAGGACAGGATGGTGCCTTCGGACTCCACTTCAGATCTCGGTGCAGTGGGGCTGTTTCTCCTTCCTCCCGTTTCCCAGCAGGGCGATGAGTCCTGTTGTCTTGCCTTGTGGGTTTTTTTTTTTCCCCTGTCAGTGGAATAGTTGATTAGATTGCGGGTGAGGTTTTGAGAAAAGAAAGCAGTGGGGATCTTTATTTAAACAGTAAAGGGCAAGAAAGATGAAGGCGCTGGCTCCCGAGTGACAACCGCGAGCAGAGCAAGCGGAGCGGCTTGAATCTCATTCTAAATGATGCTGGGAATATGAGTCAGCGGGTATGATTCACAAGTGCACTAGGTACAAAGAAACCTGCATTTTCCCTTTTTTGGCATTCTTAAATATACTCCTTTTTTGTAAGCTAAAAACATGGTTCCCCCCCTTTGCAATCTGAGGTACCAGATAAATAGCAGGGGAGATAAGTGGCAGTAGAAATTACCGCCCTTTCCTCACAGAGGAGCAGTTTGCATTAACATTTGCAGCCTTCACATGACAGAAAAATCATCACTTTTTTAAGCACCATTCAGGAGCTTTCGACATTCTGCTTAGTTTTGTAAACTACAGCAGAACAGGTATTTCCATTTACTAGGAACTGAAAACATTTTATTGATTGATAAATCAATATTCCCAATGGCGTACGGTAAAACTGCATTTGTGGTTATAATGTAATAGGAAATGTTTCAGATGTTAACAGAATTATCAGTAACACCCAGTAGAAGTAAGCCATTTCAAATATTTGTTGAAAGATTGCTTTCTTTTGGCTTTAAGACTTTACTTAGAGAGAGAGAGAGAGAGAGAGACAGGGAGAGAGGGAGAGAGAGTGAGCGTGTCTCTTTTTACAGGTCATGTACAGGTGTGTGTAATCATACTACAAATATATTATACATTCTTTGAAATAAGTTCTTTGCTCCAGTACAGTAATTACTCATTAAATTAAAGATTGTCTTTGGGGAAAAAAGGAAGACAAACATTTAACAGGATTTGCTACATAATGATTGAAATTCTTCCAGAAATTTAATATTAAGACTGCAATACTTTGTCTTTTCTTATTTTCTTTTTTCCCCAAAAGTAGAGCAGGTAACACTTCTTTCTCTACCTAAAGAGCCCCAAACCAGAAACCAACTTGGTGATAAAACCCCTACCTTCTCTAAATGATCTGGCTCAGGTACCCCCATAGCAAGGTGAGCCGTGCAGCACAAAGCTCAGCACAAAAGTCCCATCCAAAAAGCAGGGTAATGAAGCCCATGATAAACACACGTTTGCTGCAGCCAGACCGAACCAGTCCAGCCTCTCCAGTTGGTGCGTACGTAGCACAGTGCACTTCCAGTTACCCGTGTAAATCCAGCGAGTAATGGTTTAAAGACACGATTTCACCTCTGGGTGTACCCAGCCACGCTTGAAGGCATCTCATGACACTTCAGAAAGTTGCTCGTTGGCCCGTTTTTAAGGCAAAGCATCAGGAGGGGGATAAAAAAGAAAGAAGAAAGCGTGAAGTATTTGCATACATGCTTTTTGAAATGTAGGTGGTTCTGCTGCCCTCTCTGAAATTCTGTATGTGCTAACTTTTTGGGTAGATTTGAATGTGATTGAGTGTGTTTAGTTTTCTGAGTTGTCTAGGCAGTCTCAGTTAACGAAGCAGCTTCAGCCACCTCTTTGGCTGCCCTTTCCTCGGGGTTGGTGTAGCAGAGCTCACGTTTGGGGCAGCACCCCTCATGCCAGGCCTGGGCTCTGGGGACAGCCCTGCCAGCAGTGCATTGCCCACAAAGGAAAACATGAAGGGCCTCAGGTATTGAGCTGCACTCGTGGCGTGAGGCCCTTGGCCCTTTCGCCCTTCCTCCGAATGACGCCTTTAGGGGTGCACGGTTTTTACCTCAGGAGTTGCGTGGTTGTTGAAAATGTTCTCTCTCTTAGAGGGTGGTCTGCCCAGCCCCATCTCTGCTCTTGGTTGGAAGGCAACAAACGTGAGGTGCTATAGAGCAACATGCAGAAAATCTGATAAGAAACAGTTATGACCTCAGAAAAGAAACTTCTTCCCATAGGCCATGTGAGACTGGCCTGCTTCCTGACCCGTAGAATGTCTGTCTGTCTGTCTGTCTTGAACTAACTGGTTATTTGGAATACTGAGTATTCTTATGACAATAAAAACATCTGCACCTTTGCTTAACATAACTAAGCTGTATGTCTTCCACCAGACTTTGAATAGAGAATTAGCCAGAAATTTAACAAACCACCAACTTTTTATTTGCTAAGGAGGTGGCTTGTTCTATTATGATGTCGGGTTTTTAAAGCATAGGCAATCATGATTATTGGAATATATGATTTTGCAGATTCATATTTGAAGTCAGCTGTGACCCGACAGCAGTACAGATGAATAACCGTCTATATCAGTACAGGCTGGGGGTGACCTGCTGGAGAAGAGCTCTGTGGAGAAGGACCTGGGGGTCCTGGTTGATGACAGGTTGGCCATGAGCCAGCAGTGTGCCCTGGTGGCTAGGAGGGCCAATGGGATCCTGGGGTGCATTAGGAGGAGTGTGGCCAGCAGGTCGAAGGAGGTGATCCTCCCCCTCTACTCTGCCCTGGTCAGGCCCCACCTGGAGTGTTGTGTCCAGTTCTGGGCTCCCTGGTATAAAAAAGACAGGGATGTCCTGGAGAGAGTCCAGAGGAGGCTACAAAGATGATTAAAGGTCTGGAGCATCTTCCCTACGAGGAAAGGCTGAAAGAACTGGGGCTGTTCAGCCTTGAGAAGACTAAGAGGGTATCTTATTAATGTTTATAAATAGCTGAAGTGTGGGAGACAGAAGGAAATGGCCAGCCCCTTTTCAGTGGTCTGTGGGGACAGGACAAGGGGCAATGGCTGTAAACTGGAGCACAGGAAGTTCCGCACCAACATGCGGAAGAACTTTTACACAGTGAGGGTGACAGAGCCCTGGCACAGGCTGCCCAGGGAGGTGGTGGAGTCTCCTTCTCTGGAGATATTCAAGACTCGTCTGGACGCCTACCTGTGCGACCTGTCCCAGGGAGCCTGCTTTGGCAGGGGGGTTGGACCCGATGATCTCTCGAGGTCCCTTCCAACCCCTGTGATTCTGTGATTCTGTGAACAGTTCATGCAGGTTGAATAAGGAGCACGAACTCGTGCACAGTCCTGAACACAGGCACATGCACACGCACAGGCACGCACAGCCAGAGCCTGCTTTTTCAGTAATCTGAGAGGCTGAAATTCTGCTGTGCTGTAGCATCTAGGGAGAAAAAGAGATGCTCTCTAGCTGTCTGAAACTATATGCGACCAGAGCTTTTAACATAGCATTCTTTGTATTTGGACTTGTCATCATTTGGGTATTAGTAAATTTCTGGCCTGGCTTTCTGTACTCAAAACCATTCCCTCATCCATTTATCTTTCATCTTCTGCTCTGTGGAATGTTCTTGTCACCAAAACACAGGGTTACAATGTAAGGAATGTTAATATCTGAATTAAATTGTCAGACGAGGTGAACTGTTTAGTGTGACAGACTGCAACTGGGGATATCCTCTCTGGCCACACTGGCCCAACATTTTGCTGTGCAGTCTTAAAAACAACAATAATTTGTCTTTAAATTGAAACAGTTATGAACTCCAAACGTGCAATATTTTACATGTAGGCTAATGAGTGAGCGGTATGGCACGCCTGAGTAAAGTTGCACAAGATAGTTATTTAATAATTAAATCAGTAGATGGGCACAACTTACTTAAATGGTCGCTGTGGAGAAATCTCTCAAACCTTTCATTGCTTTACCAGTGAAGAGACCTAATTTTAAGTTTCAGATATGTATTTTAATATAAACACACACACACGCACACATACATAAAAACCCACTTTCATTTTCTGCAGTGTTAAATAAACCCTCCTGAAGATTCAATGGCTCTAGGTTAATTCACTATATATTACTTGTAGTAGATCTTAAGTGAGTTTCCATGGCTCTTCATTAGCTTAATCATGACTCAGTCTGTGTTTTCACTGCACCTACATTTAAGGAGTGAAAATAAATGAAAATCCTTGCAATAATATCCTCCTTTGTCAAATAGAAAGGAAGGCTCATTCGGTATAATTAGAAAATAATAATAATAATAATAATAATAATAACAACAACAACCACCACCCCAGTGACTATTCTTCAACTAGATGTACATTAAACATGCTGGAGCCCTACACCCAGAGCCTGGGAATCAACTACTTGGTGCTAGGGTTGATTTACAATATACAGGTTTCCCAGGAAGGCTCAGGTGTAAATCATCTCTTCAAACAGAGGTTACTCTTACTTTTTGGTTAGTTTCCTTCGTTACTTTCCATACTCATCATTGAAAGTGAAAAGCCCACAGTTGTTTGGTTTTGGTTCTTTTCCTAGTTCCTGAGGAGCACTGGCAATCACCAGTCTGAACTTAACCCAGTAGATGTCACTGTGAGTCCTGTTTGATGGTGACGAGCAGTGGACAGTAGCTGAAGCAAGGCTGTAATCAGTCAAGCCAAGGCTATGAACAGACTCAGAGAGACAGCACGTTTGGGTATCGAAGCTAGTGCTGTTCATCCATGCGTTGGTTTACCCTTTCTGTAATTTATTTGAATGGTTGTGGAATGGTCTATTACAAGACCAATACAATGGGTGAAAGGCAAGTCTGAGCTGGAAATTTAGAAAAATAAAGGGTGCATTGATGATATACAGACCTTACTTTCAACTTCATGATAATATAATGACATATTAGTAATACTTCTGCCTTTATTGCCACTGTATATTGATTTTTTTCTTGAGTTTGATGGAGACTATATAATGTAGCACAGATGCTTCATTTTTGAATGCTTTTTTGTAGATATCAACCCATAACTGAAGGTAGTTCCACAGTCTGTGGCACGAAACACTGGTTTGCATTACTCTGATGCTAAAAGCCAATAAATTTAGTAAATTGAAATTTAGATGGGAATAGATAGCCAACAGACCAACAGATACTTAGTAAGCTACATCTTTAATCTGCATAAGTAATAGCAATCGTAAAGTTATCTGCATAACTGTCTTTTTGTTTAGGAATGTGCAGAACTTCAGTGGTCTGGATGTATATTTTCAGGTCTTCCCTGTCTTCCTGCCAATGAAAGACTGAAAATGAATGTTTTGTTCTTTAGGTGAAAACCTACCAAATATTATGAACTTAGAACTTAAGTTACAAGCCATTGAACTAGATTTAGTGGAGAAATTGCTAAGTCTTGAGCAGGGCCTGATAAGTCAGGTCACATGATAGACTAATTGGTGATAATACCACAATTAAAATTAAAAGCTGTTAGGTTGCAATTCTAAAGAACCTTTCCCTTATTGCTTTGCAGCGTGTTGAGAATTAGATGCCCATTGTTAAAGCCAGGTCAGAAAAACCTGTAAAATAAAGAACTTGAGAGTACAAAATGAGACCTGTTTTAGTTACCTAATTCATAGCATCACAACTGCAAAAAGCAGTGTGAGGACTTGCCAGCCCCAGGCATTTCACTAATGGACATACAGTGATGCTCAAAATTCCAACTAATGCTCTTGTGCTAAAGAACTTCAAGCTTTTTCTTTCCCAAATTGCTTCCAGGTAAAATGTGAGTATAACAGAGCTTCCACCAACAAGCTCATCAGCACCACAAACACAGTGCAGAGCTGATTAACTAACGGAAGACCAACAGCAAAATAATGAAGGACTGAGATGATTTTTGCCTTTGATTTGCATACACTTACCTCACTACATAGGATTAAAGATTCGGTTTTGTTAAATATAATTACAGCATGTGAGCAGTTTCTCCAGTCAAAAGCTGCGTCCACACTTCTATTTATAACTTTACTTCCAGCTCTTCCTAATTTTTGCAGAGTTTGGGTCTGTAGACAAAAGTTCTGTTTTCTTCTGTGAAGTCGAGGAAGAAGAGCCTTTATAAGGGGTTTAAATAAAAGAGGAGATTGCAGCAGTTGACGAAGGATGAGAGACATTTCCTACCCTTCCAGAAACACTGTATAAAAAAATGGTGCAGTCTTGAATGGTCTTTCTCTTAAAATGCTGAGAGTTAAAAATCTGAGCAAGAAGTAGCTTTCACAAAGCCTTCACTCAATAGTGTGAAACTTCTTTCCCTTTTTTTTTTTTTTTTAATAAAAAACCTGTGAACTTTGATGCCAAAAGCCATTTCCCCATATGCTAGTGGCCTTTAAATTTATGACACATCCTTCATTCTAAAATATCCCACGCTGCTTTACAACCTCGTACGAAGTTAAACACAGAAGTAATTTTGTTCCCTTTGGAAATTCAGTGAGTTCAAGTGCTTTTCTATCTGTATCTCTATATATAGGTACAAAAGCTACAGAAGCATATGGTTATAATTGTGTGTGGTTTAAGATGGGAAGCAAAGAATTAATTTTTCCCCAATTAAAACTGCAAGGGAACTTTAGCAGGCAGGGTACAATTACCAGGATGGACAGGGGCCAATACTACTTCGTTAACAGTGCTTAGAAAAGAGCCTTTCACCACCAGGAGTGGTCACAGTCTCAGCTTGATGCCTCATTCAGAGAAGCCCCGTAACGTGCCTGTTTTTTCCGCCACGTAAAGCTCTTGGCATCAGATGCTCCCGCAGCTCCGCGGATGTACCGCAGCGTGTGACGGGGTCGCTGATTGCGAAGGCTCGGGCACGTCCTGTGTCAGCTAACGTGCACACAGGTATGAAAGCCAGAGCAGAGCCTTCCTTTCTGCGTTTGCCAGAGCAAGAGAGTCAGGAATGGAGATTTTTTCCCCCCATCTGACACTTCGAAGCGGTGTGGGAGTGAGGGAACCACATGCATCGCTGCCACCTCGCCTACACTGCAGGCTCTGGCTCCAGGTAACCACATTTAAACAGAAGCTGGCAAGTGCACAAAGGGTGGAGGTAAACAGGGAAACAATAGAGGGAAATGATATCCCACGGTCTCCTGCATGTGATGAATCTGTCCCCTGCACACAGTTCCCCTTTCCCTTTCCATGGTTTTATTCTAGAGACGTATGCAGGAAATTCCTAAACAAGCAGCGTTTGCTAGTAAATCCCATAGTGTTTTTAAATGGTGATTTGAAAAAAAAGAAGGCACTTTCTTATTCTAAATCAGGGCATTGTTTGAGCATATGTTTTCCTTGCTTTACAAATGTGACAAGTCAGTCTAATCACTTCAGGTAATTTCTCTTGCCAGTGGAGACAGTCACTCGTGATTGACATCACCCTTCATAGAAAAATATGACTCATGTGGAGACAGGGAGGAAAAAAGGAAAGAAATGGTAGGATTTCCCAGAGAATGCTTACATGATGTTGGTAAAGAGACCAAATTTTAGAGGGAGTCCGGACTGAAACCCGAGGCTTTGCTATGCCCTGTGCTTTCTTTAAAGAGTTGAAGGTAATGCACGGGTCACCCATGATGTAACCCATGGAGAAGTCTTTGAGATCTGTTCCAGAGGCACTGTGGGAAGTTACTTCCATTCAGAAATGTAACATACGTAGAGGATCTAACATTGGAGATTTGTTTGCTTTGCAAATTAATGACAAAGAAACACTGTCTGTGTGAAGAAAAGAAATGACAGAAGTATAGAGAGGAGAAAAAAAAATTAATAACTCCATGTGGTTTTGTTAATAATATTTTTAACAATCCTACTTGCCGTATTTTTGGAATGGACCTTACTGAATTAATTCTTCTACTAAAATGTATTTTTTTTTAACAGATGAGAATTATAAATGAAGACTATTTAAAATCCAAAAAAATATTTTTGTTAGCATCATTCCAATGACCTGGAGGATTTAGGGTATTTTTAATAACATTTCAGTTTTGTGCCTGCTGTAGTAAATGTAGAAAATCTATAGTTTCCATATTTAGCTAATGTACAAATTACCGTGTAGGCAAAGAAGGGGCAAAGTCATTATAAAGAGATTTTTTTCAAAGAAGCTATTAGTCTCCTTCCTAATTGCACTGCTCATTTGAAACCATAAAGGCTTATAATGGTGGGCAACTTACTGAGAGGTAGCTCAATTAAACCCACTCATTTTAGCTGGAGTTCAAGATGCTTGTTTTGGTTTTGGTAACATAGAAGCCTGAAGCATTGGTAGTACATTAAAATTGTTTTAAGGCCTGACATTTTTCTTTCAGAGGAGTCATTTATTTTGGTGGTGAGCTGCCATGTAGATTTCCATAGAACGGGATCGCTGAGATTGTAACTAACTAGCCATCGTTGGTTTTGCAGAGCCAAATGATTTTTACGCTGATACTTTTTTTGGAGAGCTCAGCAGACAGACCTTTAATTGAATGTAAAATATTAGTGCATCCAGAGCATTTTGTCTTTTATATAAAATACGATCCCAGACAGTCTGGCTTGGAATCAGATAGAGCAGATGAGATTTTCTGTCTCTTTACTAAAGGCGTTTCTTTCTTTCCAAGTTACGATATAAAAGAAGGTGAAAAGCTGCAGTAGAGCTGTATATTTCGTGGAGAAATTTACCACCAGACAGCAGTTTGGCTTTAACACTTGAAGTCAGGAGGGCTCCTTCATTTGAGCAAAGTTTCATGCATAGCTGAGTTTTGATAAGGTTGGGGTTTTCCTGCCTCCAAGGACATCTTGGGTGATTTGTTAATAAACCTTTCAAAACACGAGCAAAGCAGAGAAATCTGGTAGGGTCTAATTTTGGTCTCTTCTGCCTGTTAACGAGACAGATTCCTAACTAACAGCCTCCAGTCTTCCTGTTCGCGTCTTTCAGAAACCTTTGCGGCAGTGATTCATGTTGGGTACAAGGACACCCACTTCTGAGTCAGAACCAGCTAGAGAATATCCCACCGCTGAGGCTGGCAGACCAGCTTCATGTGTTGTCACCTAACAAACCAGGAGTCTGCTCGCTTCTTTCTCCCCAGCTGAAAGAGTGAAGGGTGACTGTGAGCAAAAGGTCATAAATGGCTGGAAACAGCCAAATCTGGAAGGTGAAACACAACACAGAAGGAGAAGGTGAAGGATTATGTAGCTGTGTAATTAATTGAGTATGTGCCCTAGAAAACAAAAGCAAACCTGACAATCTTCCCCCTTGCTTTGAGACAATGGAGTGTGACTGAAACATGCACGTGACGTGGGGTCTTTTGGTGTTTCTAATTCCTCCCTCCCAGTCAGTCCGGGACTTTGGCTTACCTTCTCATTCCCGTGTCTGCAGGCGAGAAGCAGAGGTTCGGCTACGACCGGTCAGGATACGATGTGGAAGAGTCTGACGGTGCAGATGAAGAAGAAAACGACAATGAAGACGATGATGAAGACAGCCAGGCCGAGTCAGTGCTATCCACAACCCCCTCGGTGACGGCCAGCCCCCAGCACCACCCCTCTCGCCACAGCCTGCAGGACACCGCCAGCACTGATGAAGACATCAGGCTTCCGGACTGTTTTGCGGGGGTTCACTCGGACTCTATGGACGGCCTACCAAAAGCGCTGCTGACAAAGATGACTGTCCTTAGCGCAGTGCAGTCAGTTACCAGGACCTCCAGGTCACCAGCAGAAATCACCCATCAGGAAGCACATGAGGAAAAAGCCCAGGAGAGGGGACCAGGTCCCCGTAGCGCTGGCGCAGCGCTGGCAGACATTGCTCCTGCATCTCCAGGTCGCCAGATGTCTGTGGATTACCCTGATCCAGAAGCAGCCTTGGGCCGCTCCTTAATACCGACTGCAGCTCTTACAAAGGTAGGAGTGTCTGACTGCAGGAGAGGGAGCGGGATTTAAATCCTCCTTTTAAAGATCTTTTTTGAAGGCTTTGCAGAGATCTAAATGTTGTTTGCCTTTCCCTTCATTCTTGGAGTTGTTGGCTAGTGAGTCTTCTTCAAGAAGAGTTGAAAGTAATGAGAGCACAGATTTGTGGGACCGTAGAAACGACGGTGTGGTGGGAGCACTGCTTTTTGGATTCTTGGGTTTGATTGTATTCCCGCTGAAAGGATTAATTGTAATACGGTTATTTCAGCTGAAGTTGGAGCTGGTAGATTGTATTTCAAATAATGGGTACAACAGATACGTAGAATGAACATATGGTGGTGGTTATGAAGTTTTCAGAAGAAAGTGATAGGATTCAGCAGTCATTTTACTCTGGAATACAATAGACTCCTTGGCAATTCTCAAGGGAAATTAATCTAGTCCCAAAGGTTTTGCCTTATCACTATAAAAAAATTGTGCAATTGCTTATCTCTCCTTCAAATATGCTTAGTAGTAGAATTAGAAAGAGCACCAGATGTTCAAGGAAACCAGGAGATTGCCCTTGCTCAATAACAAAAGGAGAGACGAGCGCAGAACTGAGACCTGAGCTTCCCCCGTGGTCCCGGTTTTTCTCCAAGCTGAAAGAACGTTTTGACAGGGAAAGGATCAGTTTTGCCCACACTTACTCTAGACTCACGGCTCTTGGGAGCAGGCAGAAAGATGGGGTCAGTCTGTGAGCAGGGCTGCAGGAGAGTTCAGGAATTTCGGTGGCTGTTGTCTTTACAAGGAAATCACAGAGAGGAACTGGCAGGTGTTCAGCTTTTTACAATCCAGCAGCATTTTAATGGACTGTAATGGGGATGGTGCAAGTCACATACATGATTGACCCTAAGGACCCCTTCAAAGTTTTTCGTTCTTACTGCAGCCCATGAAGGCGTTAGAGCTTTCCAGAACAATACTCAGAAAAACGTGATGCCAAATGTAGTTTAACTAAAGGAGCAGTTACTGCCTTTTCCGTGGTGGGTGCAGTATTTACAAGTAGTGTATGTGTGCAGTTAGGGAAAAACAAGCAGCAGGAAATTGTCAAAAGCATAAACAGTAAGTAAAAGTTTCATTATCATTTAAGTACTTACTGGCTTCTTTTTCCTTCGAAAATCTGCACTAGTGGGGTTGGGGTTTAGGAAATGGAAGATAGCGAAGTGTTGAGGAGCAAAACCAGTAACAGTTACTGCTGCATTTCATTGTTTGACGCAGGTTTGACACATTCCTGCTGGGAAAACCTGCGTGTCAGTATGGCCAGAGTACGTTGGAGCGATGTTGTAGTATGACAGAATGAAAAGTAGTGCTCTCTGCCCACCGTATGTACCTGCCACAAAAAGGGTAGGATCTTAGGATTTGGATTTTGGGTTTCGGTTCTTGCCAATAGATACCAGAAAGACATTTGACTGAGTTTACTCCCTCATCAAACAGAACCACCGAAGCCTTCAGAAAATACACAATTAAAAATTTCAAAGGTTTCAATTTATATAATTCAAATAAATTACTACATTAATATATTAAAAAAATCCCAACAAAACAAAAAAAAACCCAAAAACCAAAAAAACCCCATAAGTAATACAAGGCAGTAATCCCTTTCCAGACTACCTCCTCCTTTCCCAGACCAAAAGAAGTGGCAGCCACATGCCTGATGACAGCACCTATCACTAGTCTGTTCCTGCTGTGAATGACTGGGGATCCCACTTGGGCAGTAGGGACAGCTCAGGATGGCTGTATGTTCATTCAAAGGCATCCATGCAGTTTATCAGGACTCCTTGCGAGGTGTTAGGCAGGGCTTAGTTCTGAGAGTGATGCTGGCTTCCTTCTCGCACCCATCTTCCCATGTAGACTGCTCGGCACTGTGTAGTCAGTAAATCCTGTTCTCCTTCAACCAGTGCATCTCCTACCAGCAGTTTCCAGAAGCATTTCTGTTAGCGTTTTGGTTTTGTGCCTCCTCTGGAGATCAAGGCCACAGAAGTACAGCATAGGCTGTATAAACGAGGTTGCACCACTCTGGGTATGTTACGAATATGCCTAAAATTAAAAGATCCTGCAAGACTGAAATTGCAGCTTGAATCTTCTCATTTCTGGTGTTTTTAAGAAAGGAGTTGCCAGGCTTGGTCGGTACCACAGGTTACATGAGAGGGAGCATGTGAATACAGGTCTGTGCACCAAGTGATGGCAAGCTGAGGCAGCAATTGGATGTGGGTCCCACGTCTCACTCTAGTACCCCGTGTCTCACCTCTGCGGGTGCTCTAGTTGTCAGCCATCTCTTGTCATTGCTTATCAGCCATCTTCCAGGGTAGAAGCACCTACAGATCTGCCATGATGCCACCTGCCAGAGGTGGTAATGCCTCCAGGAGAGGAACCTAGTGAATCAGAAATGCCAGCTTACGTTTATTTAAATTTCTTGGCTGAGGTGATTTCCACAGAAAACAGTTCTCCAAAGCCTTCTCCCACTTTAAAAAACATACAAAGGATATTGAGCAGTGTTTTTGTGTGCTAGTGTTCAAGAGAAATTAGCCAGGGTAATTAAGAGAGGAAAATTCAATTACTGGGCAAGGAAGAAGCTGGAAAAAGAAAGGAAGGAAATTAGTTCATTGTTCAGGGCAGGCAGTATATATACTGTGAACCAGTTTTTCGTTGTTTTTTTCTTAAAAGGCTGTGCAGGGAGCACTCCCATCTACCTCGTGTTTTCATTTCCCTCGATGATAGCGGCAGCCGCTGCATTAACACGCCCGTGTTGTTCTCTCCTAGAGCACGCCCTCCATCAGCTCCCCCTCCTCGCCGGTGGACCGCACCATGCAGACAAGCGTGCCACCCTCCTATGCCGAAATCCCAGAGAAGCTGGCCGGGTGCCCGCAGCACGCCGCCGAGCTGAGGGCTCCCCAGACTCACCTCTTCAGCCACCTGCCCCTGCACTCGCAACGGCAAGCCAAGGCACCCTACGGCACGGTACCGGTTGGGGGGATCCAGGTGGTCCCCGCTGGCCTGGCCACCTACTCCACCTTCGTTCCCATCCAGGCGGGGCCGGTGCAGCTCACCATCCCTGCCGTCAGCGTGATTCACAGAACTACCAGCGCCCTGGGTGAGACGGGCAGTGTGGCTGCCACTAATCCCATGGGAGTTGCCGAGGTGAACAGCGTGGTGCCATGCATTCCCATAGGCCAGGTGAGCGTGCCGGGCATCCAAGGCCTCGGCGCACCCGGCCCTCAGCCTCTGCCGCCACTTGGCATGGAGACGGTGAACATCTTGGGCCTGGCAAACCCTAACATCGCCCCACAGATGCGCCCTTCAGGGATTACCCTGAACGCCGTGGGCCTCCAGGTTTTGACCACTGGCACAGCCCCACAGGGCAACCCCAACCCGCAGGCCCACATCCCCGGCTTGCAGATACTGAACATCGCCCTGCCGACTCTCATCCCTTCCGTCAGCCCTGTTGGCACCGACGGGCAGGGAGCCTCTGAGGCTCCCGCCTCGAGTGGCAAAGCCTGCGAGGCCCAGCCAGAGCCAGCTCCTGTCAGCTTCCCCGTAGCTGAGGTGGGCCAGGCCAGCAGGGCCTCTTCTCCTCAGGCAGCGGCTGGTGGCCAGCGGTTCGGCGGGAAGAGCCATCCCGAGCCTGCCCCGCTGACTGACTACGAGCGACCTGATGGCCCAGGGAAGGCGGGTCCCGAAAAGACTGAGCTTGCAAACCCCGCCAAGCCAAAGCGCGACGTCCCTTCCCTCCAGGTGAAGAGGGCGGCCCCGGCAGAGCTGCGCTCCAAGGTGAATCCTGACGCTTTAACCAAGTCCCCGGTCCACCAAACTGTCTCCCCGGACAGACAGGTACACAGGGCAGCCGCCTTGCCCCGGCGGCAAAACACGGTGCAATTTAGTGATGGCAGCAGTGACGATGAGGATAGACTTGTAATAGCAACCTAGATTTTGTTTTTCATTGTGGGTTGGTTTTTTTTTTCTGGGGGTGGGGTGGGGTGGGTTTTATAACACTTACAGGTTTCTTTGCAAACCTTCCTTTTTCCTTAAAGCACATTTTTCTGACACAAACTCATTACTAATCTTCGTGCAGTCATGAACTCTTGACCAATAATTGTTGTTTCTTGTCAGCTCCAGCCATTTTTGTACATGTTGTATAGATGATTGTGCCTTTTTGGAGTTTTATGTTTAGAAACCTGTACAGATTGTTGAATATATATATATAAAATATATATATATAAAATATGTATATTAAACCCAGGTAGTTGCTTGTGTTTAGTAAGTAAACATCTTATGTCAGATAAATAAAGGATTAAATTATATGTTGCACTGTTAAATGTAAATTTTTATGGCTGTGGGACAAAGTTTCTGTGTACAGATCTAGTATGTAAAACTCCATATTTATTGTATCCATATTAGTCTTGGAAAAGGGTCTGTCCATCCTTCTTGTGTAAGACGGTAGCTTTACACTTCAAAGAGAAATACAGTATCTGTGTTACGAAATATTACAGTAAAATTTTGTTTACTGACTTTACCATTGCTTATGTTGTGCCTTCTTGATGCAGCCCCAGTAGTCGGAGAGGCGCTTGGCTCGTTCCTCTTAGTACCCTTCAGCTTGAAAGGATCCGGTGGTGGTGTTAGGCCCCCTTGGTTTCACCTGCCACAAGAGAAAGAGGGAGAGGGAGAGGAAGAGGAAGAGTGTGCTCTTCAGGCTTACTTGGAGCAAAACCTTCCATTTTCATAACATTCGGCAATGGCAGAGTGGGGAGGGAGTCCTTCAGCTTTCTGTATAGCGAGTGTCCACCTGATCTTGTGGTGTTAAGCACTTCCTAACTAAAATTCGAAGGCTTCCCTGAGGGACAGTAGAAAAAGGGTCAAGATGAAATATTTTTTTATTTGTAACCTTGAACTATAAAGCCACTTTTTATTGACATTAAAGTATTGTTACACAAGAAAGGAGTAATTCTTTGTGTGTTCTTAATTGCAAAATCCGCCACACAGTCGATGAAAAGGCCGCTGCTGTAGTGAGGACTTGGCATTACCAGTTACCACCAGCTTCCTTTGAGACTGCTTTTCAGGCCATCTGCTCTTACAGGTAGACAGAGCAAACTTCTGACTAAACATGGCTTGGTCTTGCGCAGGGGGAGCGGGGAAAAGGGATTAGAGGTCTTACACATAGAATTAAAGTGCCCTTGAATCAACAAACTCATCATTATGGACATCCAAGACATGGATGGAGCCCGGAATAGTGCAATTTAATAAAATTCTGTTTGTATGTAGTAAAAATAATTTAAAGTTACCAATAAATTTTGAAAGTGTTCAACTACTTCAAGACAAGTCTCAAACATTGCAGGGTTCCACGTCCCTGCAAGGTTCCAACTGACCTGGGATTTGGGCTGCAATTTTTAAACAGAAAGTTGATTTTTCTGCCATGTCCTTGTATCACATTCTTAGAGAGGTTTGTAAAAGCATTTTTAACAACTAAATTCCACCAGAAGATGTAAATTACAAGCGTGATCACCTCTGCAATAACCAGGATGAGCACAAGCTTAAAACAACTGGAAGGAAAGGGTGGGAGGCAAATCTTGGGGAAGAAAAAATAATTCAGGAGTGAACGTGAGTGTGAGCCGGGCTGCGTTGTTCGCAGAGTAACACCTGTGCTCAGCTCAGAGCAGTAATTCATATCTTGTACTGCTCGTGTTCAGGAACAGCAACATCCTAGATCCATTTTTAACTTTACACGGGCTTTTGTACTACCCCAGCATTGTACTCATTACATTATTCCATTACGGCGTGTTGTAAGACCGTAGGCGATGCTGAGTGCGCTTTATTAGCTTCCAGAAAGAGCACTTCAGCACTAGAAAATCGTTTGTATTCCTGTGATTATCAGCCAATTGCACTAATCCAGCAATTAGAAACGCCTGTACTAGAGAGGAGGAATTGCTCTCGGCTGGAGACACGCATGTCGGTGTCATTCCTGGCCGCGCGGAGCCTTGCGGGGCCTACCACGAGGCAAGGCCCGCTGCAAGGCCCACCGCGAGGCCCACCACGAGGCCCTCTCAACTCTCATTGAACGTAATGGGAGTTAAGAGTCCCCGGCACCCTGCAGCAGCACCAGACTTCAAAGTTGTGAGCGTCTTACGTGCCACCACTGTGTAAAACGTCCCTGTTTATTTGTACGGTCTTTTTATGAACGTAGTGGTGTCGGCGTGTCTTACATCATCATCGTTTATACCAAACATGTGGAATCACCCGAACTGGCCAAAGTTTGAGGAGAAAAAACACCCCACGTTGCTGCATTACGTATGCTTTGAGAGCCTGAAATGTTTGCTAGTGGCATCAGGTGAAGGTTTATTGTTAATGAACTCAAGAAACTTTGAATTAGCTCTAGCTTCTCTAAAATGGACACCTACTGGTAGCATCATGATAATTAAATGGAGCATATTTGCCTACAGTATGGCAAAAAAAAGAACCCAACCTGAATCGAATGGCTTTACAGGACTGTAAAACCATCTCCAAAAGTTTGAGTGCTGTTACAAGTATTACCATTTCTCTGAATTTTGTAAGGAGCAGCAAGTAAGAAATTGCTGTTCCATGTGCCCCAAGTTCCTGAAACACATTTAGAAGCTCCAGAGGCTTACTGTACACACACCTCTAAATATTTCCTCAACTAGCAATCTGCGATATGTTCATATTCTAAGGGTTAATTCCAGGAAGTCACTGATTTAAACTGAAAATTCAGCCTGGTGACTCAGATGATCTATATGTGACTCTTTTCTATTCTAGGTGTTCTGAAGACATCAAGGTCAAGAGACAGAAACTGGATGTTTAAGAATTAAGAATGACGACAGACACGTCATAAAGAAGAATGTTACATGTGTCATTCGGTAAGTTAACAGCAAGACAACAGAGGGAAAGGACCAAGAGGCTGGGTAGTGACTGAGTGCGAGCGAGCACCACACACAGCCAGGCAGAGCAGGTGGGACGTATTCGTAGCGGGATCTCTACTAACTGTGAAAAGGTTGGTGGCTACTTGCAGATGCATCTAAACTTGTTCAGATGGAGCTGGGAGGAAATGGCGCTTTTCTAGAAGGCAGATGTTTCTGGTCCTGACCATTGTACTGTTTCTCTCCTCATGTTTCCAAACGGATATTCCTTGAGGTGCCTCTATCACTTGTGCCATAAGATAAAAAACCCCAACAAAACGACCAGGAGTGTGACCAGGCCTGAGAGGAGGTTAAACTCTGTACCTCTGCTCAGTTACTGTCTCTCAGTTGAATCATGCACGTAACCAACACCTACACTGTACATCAGCATACGTGCCTGTGAGCACTGTGTTTGCAATTAACATTTTCATTCTGAATTAGTGGGGTTTGGGGTTTTTTTTGAGGTTGTGTGGCTGCTTTATTCCCCTGTCCGAAGGGAAAACCACACTCGCCCTGCCACGAAGTTCCTTCTGTTACAGTCCGTAGCAAACGCCTCCGAGGTTTGCCAGCGCAGGATTAGGCTGCTCTTCAGATGGTGTAAATTATCGCAGCTGAATTGAAGTAAATAGCACCGGGGCTGTTTACTCAGGGATCAATTTTTAACGACTCTGTCAGGCACCCTCTGGCGAATCCAGCACAGCTGTTCAAACATTAAAAGCCCAGGGCGAGTGTTGCTCCTCGGTGCACCCAGGCAGAGCCTGTCATCTCCACACAATCTATTCTCAACAAGAGGGTGCAAGCAGGTGCTATGTAAAGGCTGGGTACAAATACAACTACAGGAAGGACATGGCGTGGTCAACTTCTGTGAGACCCCTGCAGATGCTTCCCTGTTATCTGCCAGAAACCCTCACTAGGAAAAAAAACCCAACAACCAGTAACCTATAGCTCTTTTCTTTCAACTGAGGCCTTGATTGATTTCTCATTGCCATACGTGATGTTTGCTGGTGAGGTGGGTATCTGATTTTGAAGGCGGCTTGATACCCTGCTGTCTGTGTAACGATACTGGGTTTGGAATGTGGACTCTATTAAATGTGTCTACACTCCCTACCTGGGCTTTAGTAAGCTACAGCATGACCTACCTGTCATTTCTTAGGACAAGACCTAAACTGGAGACAGCCCCATTTGCTGTAGCTGGCCTCAGATGTCTTTATCTGTAGTACCACATCCCCAGATGCTACTCTCAGCTCCGGGGCCACAGCTGAAATAAACCAAGCTTACTTCCCTGCATCGATTGCTCCTGCTGTTGACACTTGTGCTCCATTCACTTCTCAAGTAACTTGCTGTTGTTTGGAGTTGCTGTAAATTATGCCCTGAGGCAAGAGCAGCCCACAGTTGGTCTGTATCAGCCCACCCCCTGCCAGAGAGTCTGACAGCAGGGTTTTGCATACAAGCAAATTCAAACACACATCGCATGTGTTTCATCTCAGACAACATACTTAGGCTGAACACAGCCTGGCCCACCCCAAAACCAGAGATATACCATAAACCAAAGTCCTACCATGCTTTACACTTAGCTAAACATTCTGTATGGGTTCTTAATAAAGAGATTTATCTCGCCTCGAGTTTACTGACATGTAAGTTAAACAGAGTGTAAAATGAATTTGTTACTACACAGTTTATTCCAGAAGTCCTCATTTTTCGCAAGATAATCCTCGCTAAGGTTTTATAAACACTTCAGTTTAAACCTGTAAACTGCCTTTCAAACATGTATTTGACATGGGGATGGTTTCATCAAAACAGAATAAAAAAAAAAAATCATTGCTTGGTTTTAGTGTGAGGGACTTGCCAAATGCCAGAGAAACCAAAGCAACCACACAAGAGCGCTTGCTCAATATAGTCTTCAGCTGATTCATCTGACAGGCCACTGCTTCTAGTGCTTTTGAAAGATCCTCTGAGACCAGTTAGGTCTCACAGCAGGAAATCCTCACCTTGCTTTCATAGCTTATAAAATGAACAACAGGTGTCATCCATCTTGGATGACTGTGGTGGGCAGTCTGTAGTTGGTTAAATTATGAAAATCTTAAAAAAAAGATGGCTAAAACTGTCTTTTCGTGTCTTAAGGAATTGTCCTTCGCTTGTCAGGGGTCTCAGCACCTGCAGGTGGCCCTTTCTATTGATACACAAAATACCAGAGACTTAACACCACACAGAAACCATTTATGGGTTGTATCATTGGGGGTGAGACCACTATCTTAGGTCTAGACACAGAATTGCTAGCCCTGTTGCTGGCTTAGGATGAAAACAAGCTCCTTGAAAATGCTTCAAATTGATTATTAGGTAATTTTATGTGGAATGTCTGTGGGTGGATGAGCAAACAGCAGCAAGGATGTAACCGCACACAATTAATTGATTTGATGTTCATGTTTCCTTCCAGAATTGCTGAATCAAATTAAAAACCCTTATGGCAAAGACATTCCCGATGTTATGACTGTCCCTCCACTTCTCCTCTCTATGCTGGGCAGGCTACTTAAAATGTGAGGAGGTGGATGGTGGTTTTCATCTGAGGAAACCACGCTGGCTGCACGATGGCACGGCTTTGCATTCCTGAGGTTCAGTCACGGAAAGAAAGCTTGTCCCAAGATGAGTCAATTAGCTAGGCATGCTTAGTTTTCTTTGGTAATAGTAGGCTTGTTTTCCCCAATAAGGTCAAATGTTAAGGCCTGTTTGGTTTTGCAGCTGCACTCTCCAGCGTATTTTAAATCCATTACCACGCACAAGGATTCCTGCTGGGAGCAGGCCGTCCCAAGGCTGTTTGTAAAGTCCAACACCCCTAGCATTTCCCCCTCCTGTTAAGTAACATCCCTTCAGGCTTCAGCAGTTCCACTGGCAGGTCTGAGGCACTTTGGTGTTGGTACCTGAACAGCTTCCAGCTGGATTCCTCCTTCTGAGGAGCAAAACATTTGACACAGGTGACAGCTGCCTCCCATACAGAGCAGCTCTCTAGTAAAGTCACTGACCATTAAGAGCCGTCCCCCACCCCATCAGCTTGCGCCTTCCAGATGGAAGTGAGCTCACCGTTAGACATGCACATGCAGCATGGGCAGAGCATCACTGCAAACATCCACCCACGCCCCAGGAGGAGCACAGGTCCCCCCAGCGTACCCATAGGGGTTTTGCTTAGTGCCAGGCCTGGTGCAGGTGCAGGTTTTGGAAAAGGAGTTAGGCACCATCAACAGGGCCCACCCCAACCTGAAGCTGCTACATGGAAACCCACCATCTTGAGACTTTCTCCTTCTCATCCCTTACGACCAAGGCATACTAAGTCAAAATAAAGGATTAAAAGGCACCTTTTGGCAGAAATTCCTGACAAATAAGAAGGAATTTTGACATGAAGCCAGAATTCCCTGTTTCAGCCGAAACTGCTACAGCTCTCTTCCCACTGATACTCTAAAATTCCCCAGCCTGAGCTGCTGCCCTTCTGGCACTCTGCTCTCCTCTAAAAGATCCACCAAGAAGGTAGTTTGCTTCTGTGAGGCTCTAGTCCAGAGACGAGGATACTCAGGGGAGGCCTTACTATACTCCTACAACTACCTGAAAGGAGGCTGTGGTGAGCTGGGGATCAGCTGCTTCTCACAGATTGGTAGTGATAGGACATGAGGGAATGGCTGCAAGTTGCACCAGGGGAGGCTCAGGTTAGAAATTAGGAGACATTTCTTCTCAGCAAGAGTGGTTGGGCACTGGAATGGGTTGCCCAGGGAGGTGGTGGAGTCACTGTCCCTCGGGGTGTTCAAGAAAAGGTTGGATGAGGTACTCAGGGACGTGGTTTAGTTAGTAATATGGGTGGTAGTGGGATGGTGGGACTAGATGATCTTGGAGGTCTTTTCCAGCCTTAACGATTCTGCGATTCTATGATTATGTGATTCTCCATGGCTCAGGCACACTGTGCAGAGAGAACATACCCTGCATGCAGTGCAGTTACACGGGCTTCATTCTGAAAACATGAGGGAAAGGAGACAGCGATGCCCACTTACTCACTTGGCCACCAATACTGCAGCTCAGCCCGAGCGGTGCAAGGAAGGATGCGGTCACCACCCTCTCCTGGGAGGCTGAAGCACGCTACTGCCACAGCAGCTTTCTCCTTCGGAGCCGGGGACTCCGTAGCAAGGGAGGCGACTCTGCTCAGTTCCCCAGAAGATGGCACCTCCTTTAGTTATGCCTCTCCCCCAGGAGGCTGCTCCAAGCTCCCGTGCTGTAGCCAGGCACTTGCTGGCAAAAACGAGGCCACAGCGCAGGGAAGGGGGAAAGAAACTAGGCTGTGAGACTGCGCAAGCTGGGGAGAGCGCCGTGCTGTAACCAGCCTGCCCGGGTGTTCGGGCACAGGAAGGCAGTGCCCTGTATTTCAGCCCTGTCCCCCAGCGTTAGGTGTGCCCCTGGTTCGCAGCAACAGTCTGGGAGGCAGAACAGAAGCAACAGTGCCTCTTTGCAAACCAGGAGTCATGTTTCCATCTGAACACCAGGCAGTTTTGCTCCACCAACAAATCAAGTGGGTGGTTCGGAAACCGTTTTTGACACTTGGAGGTTTAAATTGTGTTTCTCTCCGTGTTTATTCCCATGCCTATAATCATTGGTGACTCTTTCTTATTTACAGTGTTTCAGAGCAAGAGCTCACACACCTAGTGCTGATTAATTCTGCTGGACTGGGTAACTGGCTCCCCTGTGGATATCCTGTTTTCCTGTGAATCATCGTTCCTCCTTGAGACATCCTCCAACTCAGATCAAAGGTCCAAAATGTATGAGATATGAAGACATCAGACAGCTCGAGCAGATTAGAAGAGACACGCACAAAGAAATGCATCACAGCTTCTCCCTCCTGTCCTGCTGAAAACTGGCATGGTGAACCCTAAGCACTTGTTATAAAACAAACAGTATGGGGGGTGGGATGGAGAAAGAAGAAAGAAAAAGAGAGACTTTGGAAACTTAGTTTATCCAGAGTCTTCTACAAATTATCTTTTCTAAGTATTTGCACTTCTGTAGGTCCTTAGTTCTCCCTTGCAGTTGGCAGTTCTTCGGGCTAGATCCTCACCTGATGGAAAATGACACCCATAAGCTTCAGCAGAAGCCACATTGACTGCATCAGCAGAGGACTCGGTACTGTGCGGTGAAGTACTGAACCTTCCCTACAAACACACAAATTAAAGGAACATGAAAAGACAAGGTCTGGGTTTTTTTCAAGTGTATGCGGTCTGTTGTGTCCTTGATGGGCTGACTCAGCTTTCCATTTAGCTCTATGAACAGCTGAGAAGAGTCTGTACCAGGGAAATGCCGAAACCTAAGGTCATGAGGTCAAGCTAGATTATCTTAATAGTGTCTTCTCCCTGTGTGATCCTTGAGCGCAGGTTTTATCTGATAAAGCAGATCAAGTCTTTATTTCCACAGCGTTTGAAGACTGTACAAATAATGAGTCTTTTAAGATTCTGAACATTTTTTAAAACACAGAATGTTAAACTCTCCTTTTAGTGGATGCCTCTTAATCCTTGTGTTTAGGAACAAGAGCTGTGCTCGATCTAAGACAGCGAGTAACGTGTTTGGGTAGTTGGAGAGGCCTTTTTTATGGCAGTGTTTGAACAATATCTTGTGGTTTTTTCAATAAGCTGTTCCTCCAGTCAGTGGCAACAGCTGATTGAAATGCCAAAGGAGTGTCCTTTTCCTGTCATTCACTTCATAAAAAGGGAAGACAAAATGCACTGCTCTTACGTCTTAGAGTGGGCTGTATTGGGCTTTTAGTCTTAGAACTCTAACTCTCCTATAAGCCTTCTGCGCTTTGAGGGGAAAAGGAATACCTTCAGCCTGCAAACACTCAGTCGAGGGGAATGGAGGAAAGAATGCCCAGCAGGAATACACTCTGCAAATGCTCAGCAAAACTGTTAGATCTCCATATTCTTAATCAATGAGATTTTGGCAGAATTAAGCCTGGATTTTTCATCCAGACTATAGTTCGTCCAAGTCCCTGGGTGGGGGCGGGGGTTCAGCTCTTTGTTTTCTCTGAGGAAAAATGTCAGCAAGGTCTGATGCTGAGCTGCCTCCAGAAAAACCCCGATGTGGGAGTATCAGTATGCACTGTGGTTGTGAGAGTCACAGGAACCAAACCCGGAGTTTGCCCCTCAGCCCAGCTTCTCTGGCCGGGGCAGCCATCAGGGCCACCACAACCATCCAGGGGAGCTGGGACTGGGTTTGGAGGAACAAGGGCCAAATAACACGAAAAAGATTTGCCTCCTGCTTGGAGACAGGGGCCTCACTGTCTAATCCTAAGAAGAACCGGGTAACATTTTTATTTTTCATAATCCATGGTACTTCTGTTGTTGTGACATCCCCATGTAGCTGGGCCCAGGTATGTAACTCACGAGTACCTGGCGGTGCACCAGTAACAATAACTGGGAACATCATTTTCCAAGGTCTGAGACAAAGAGGAGTGGGCAGCTGCTGGGATCTCCAGTCTGGAAAGCAGCTTTAGGTGCCACACAGGCATGCCAGAGCATACGCTTAAACTTGGCTGGGCGTGTGGGGTATCGCACCTGATGCTTCGCCCCCCCCAAATCCTGCCTGTCAGTTTGTCCAGGCAGCAGAGAGGAGCCGAGGGCTGCTGCCCTTACAGCCAGGTACCAGCAGCTGCCTGGGAAGAGCTCAGACTCCAACTTCATCCTCCTAGGGATGTGTGTGTGCGATGTGTCTGTATATAATGCAGTTTAGTCAGCCCCGTGCTGGAGTGCTGACCAGACACTGGCACTGTCCTCATAATGACAGTGCCAAACAGGGGCAGGGGGCAGGAAATCGAGCTCCAGCCAGTTCGCACATGTCCCTCCAGAAATGATATCTTGTGAGTTTCTGGCACCGGCATGAAAAGGGGAGCCGCCTGGGAAGGGGCTGGACTTCGACCCTTGGGAGGGTGAGGGAGAATACTTCTGTGCTAAGTGTTTGGGCCAGAAAATGAAGGTGAAGCCTGGGCGCAGCCTTGTCAGTGGTAGTTTCCTACTGCCTCCAGGAGGGATGGGATTTTACGCTCAGATTTTTAAGGCTGGGGCACGCAAAGTATCTGAACACAGAGTGTGGGTATTTCTGGCACAGTGGGGATTGCTGGTAATGACACTGGAAAGTCTTTTTTTTAACCTGGCATTGCTCCTTCAAGCAAATTAACGTCCAATACGTTTGCATTTCTACGTGTCATTAACCCAGATGCCTACTGCAGGGCCTAGAGCTCGTTTCTGCTGGCAAGACTAAATCCTACTAATGCGCTTTTCCTGACGCACTGAGGGAATCTGGAGTCTCTCCTTTTGAAGCTGACTTGCTATTTTGACTAATTGCTTCTGGTAACAGTTAATAGCGTTTTGCAAAGGCACTTCATCTGCTGACAGCAGATTGATGTAAGGAGGGGACACAGTTCACATTTCCAAAGGGAGCATCGGGAAATCCATTACCAGCTTCATTAATCTGTTAATAATAAAATTAAAGTACAAATAAAATGTGACAAATTGGGTTCTGTTGTGAAAGTCACTTTAACAGGAGGCTCTGAATAAAAGGTCAAAACAGACTCTGATTTCTGCTGCGTTTCAATAGTAGAATCAGAGGCGAGCATTGTCGAAGCACTGTAATTAATCTGGCGATACTGTAATTGTCCCCAAACAGTACAGAAAGAGTATGACAAGTGATTTTTTTTTCTTGCTTTGCCACACAACATTTAAGTGCTAATCCAATTTCATAGGAAGCTTTTGACAATGTAGGTACAGTAGATAGGCTTGCTTTCACTGCCCACATGCTTGCAGCTGCTAATTCAGTTGAAACTCAAGTTTACCCAGCACCGGGGCAAAAGAAAAGAAGAAAAGCCCTGCAGGTGCAGGTCTGCCAGCAGCGGTCACAGACATTGGAAACAGGCTTCATTAAAGAGCCAAGAAACCAGATCAGACACCCCTTTTCTGGCAAGGGTAGGGTCAGCTTGCCAGGAGCCCTTGTTTAAAATGAGAACAACATAAAATCAGATTACTCTCCAGCTCTCCACCCCTTCTTTAAGGTCATCCCCCAAGCGTGTCTCTAACATCAGCTTTCCCAGCCTCATCCAAGGTTAGCAGACTGTCTTAGCCTGGTCTCTGCACCCAAATAACCCTCCTGCCAACACCTCTGCTCATACCACAGCAACCAAACTGCTAAGCACGAGAGCAGTTCCAGCCTCTCAGGGGCATGGCATTACAGGGTTCTGTAGAAAAATGTCCCAATTTACCCAAGTTCCTGCTTACCACACTTGAGCAATCACCCCAAAAGGTCACAGGGCATCATTTGGGTACACAGCTGCACCAAACGGAAGGCTTTCTGAAGCCTGGCAGAGCGCAGTCTGCTGGGAGCACCTGAGCCAAAGGCAGGCTTGTTAAAGGACCCATCCAGGCAAACAAATAGCTAAACGTGCTAATGGGAAGTGTTTGAAGAGAATGGCTCATTACGTCGGGCGGGATGACTGCATGGGAAACTGATAGCTCTATTTTAAAAATCAGCAGGAGGAAAAGGAACAGGCTCTCCTTGTGGTTTATGCAAGCCAAGAGGAGTCTGTACAGCCTTCCAGTCATTTTAGGGATGATCTCAGGCCCCAAAGAGACCAGACGTCCAGTTTGAGTTACGTCAGGAAAGAAGCAAGGGGAAGGGGAGGATAAAGAGGAGGGGAAGGAGGATGCACTTGTCACTTGGTCTCTGAGAGGAGTTGCAGTTACTCATGGGAGGTGTAAACACTGTCCTGAGGACTTGCCACAGTGTTGATGAACTGGGGGCCTGGGAAAGGCAAGAAGGCTGGAGCAGATGCCCATCAGTGGGAACATGGTGATAGGCTGGAAGTCGGATATAAAGTGGGCTTAGAGGCCAGGAACTGTGTGGGTTGTGGGACGAGTTGCAGGGAGGATGAGTATGAGAGGGAGCGAGGAAGGGAGCAGGAAGGCAACCCACTCTGGATGGAGTAACCCTTCCTAAGCAGCACTTGCTCAGAGGAAGGGCAGGGCAGAGGCTCACACAAATGAGCAGGTTTTTGGCTGCAACTCAGCCTGACTTTAGCTCCTTGTTTTATGCTCAGGTTCATGTTCAAAATCTGTTGCTTATTAACATCCAGTCGGATCTCTAATCCTTATTCCAGTGATTTGAGCTCTGCAAGTGCAGCTCTCAATCCAGTTCAGTCTGGGTTCATGGGGAGATAAGCTGTCCGTGACTGAGGGAAGGTTCTGGGCAAAGCACTGGCAGGCAGGTCCAGGATTGCAGATGTCTGGGGAGCTGGTGGTCGGATTTGGATTTAGTTAGCTGAGGACTCTGCTGCTTTTTATCTGCTCAGCTAGAGCTCCCAGAACTCTGCCCCTGCTAATACAGTGCTATTTCCTACCTCCCTCTTCCCATTTCCTATGACTGTTTTCCTGTCCCTCTGAAATGGGTCTCTCTCATGCAGTAACTTGTACAAGGAGGGCTGAATAAGAAGGGTAGCTTCCACTTGGTTTCTCTTCCCTCTTGCCCGTGTCTCTTCTGCCCAGCAGAAATTTGTGTGTGTATTTGGCCTGGTGTGAGCCTGAGGAAGATGGTTACAACAATTGTAAGGGACTGTCCCCAGGGTTGCTTGAGATCTACCAGCTTGTTGAATCTCCCTCTGAGTCTTTGCTGGCCACATCTGCTGCACCCCAAGGAAGGGAGCTCCATACTGCTGCTACAGTATAGGATGGGCAACAACATATTGCCTTTGGTAAAAGTAATCGTGCCCCAGGCTTTTTGACTGTTCCTTTCTGTAATGTATGTGCCTCTCTCAGAGCTGCTTCCTCTTTCTCCTTCCCAAGGAGGTCTGCCTTGTGAAATATTAGAGAGAACAATCCTATGCAGAGAATTCCTATCAAATAAGGATGACCTCAGGTCTGAATGCCCCAACATGTCTCCTGTCAGTACAGTCTAACTCAGGAATCAGCATTTGCTCCAAATAGTTCCAGGTCTGTATTTCTCTTCTTCAAAGGCAGAAATTGCAATAGCAAAGTCCTGGCCTGGAATTTTGGGGTGCCCCTACTGTTTTCAACAGATCTGTCAGAACATCAAGCTCACAGGGGATGAGCTATAACCAAATCTGGCACCTATTGCTTTAGCAGTTTTATTGTTGATGTCATTCCCTTCCTCTTTGGACTGTAAATGATGGCTACAAGGCATTTTTAATCAAGGTTTATGTATCCTGTAACCCTCTCAAATACATATCTCCATAAAGACAGAAGAAGATGCCAGGGAAAAACTTTGCCTTTCTGTTCAAATCCTCATTGCTTATGGCCAACAGCACTGAACTTCATTTTTTTGTTGTCTCTTTGGTGAATAACAGAGCACATGTACCAATCTTCATGGAGGATTGGGATAAGTATAGAAAAAAAACCAAGAAACATTTATTTCATACTGAAACATTAGGGATTGAGGTGTCTACTTAGAGAGTTCATTGCTTTTTCTGGTGTTTCTTTGCTTTTTTAGCAGCGGCACTGTCTCAGCACTGTGCCCACATCCACTTTGAGTTTCTCTCTGCTGCTCCACACATATGCTCTACCTAAAACCAGATGTTTCCCACTCATAAAAATTTCCTTTCCACTCTGACATGGAGCAGTACAGGAGGCAAGGTGAGCAGGGCCACCAGAATCGGGGCTTCATGGATGGGCAAGAGGTGCAGTTCCACTGTCCCGAGCAGGGAGGCAGCCCAGAGTACAAATCTCTGGGCAAGTCCACAGCAGCCAGACAGGTCCAAGTTCAAACCAAGACATCAACCCCTGGGTTGGGGTCAGGGTCGAAATGGTCCACGGCCAGGCTGCAAGCCAAGGCTCAGCTGAAGGTCAATGTTCAAGCTAAGCATGTACACGCATATCTGCTGTGCCGGGCTTATCTAGAGGAAGATCCATCATAAAACTTCCCATACAGTCTGAACAGCTGCCTTCCTCCTTCAGGAGGCTCTCCAGGGCTTCTCACAGTAAACCAAAATAGTAGGAAATAGAAAATAAATAAATTTTTTTCAACAAAATAGTAGTCTGCCCAAGGAAGAACAGAGAGATGTATAGCTGTTGGTAGTTTGGAAAACTATGATATTATGGGTAGAACCCAAACAAGGGCTTATTTTTTTATTTGGGGGGGTGGGGGGAGGTGGGGTAGAAGGAGAGGAAAGGGTTTATTCAATCTGGTAATCTGGCAAAGAATAAAGAAGCAAAAACAAAAGCTGGAGGCTTAAGTGAGAGTGTGTTAGAAAGACCGAAGGCAAATGAGGATACATAACCAATATGAGAATGATTTCACGTGGGATCTTCCCCATTCCTTTCAGTCTTATGTCAATATTTAGATAACTTTTTCCATGGCTCAATCAGAACTTCTGAGCTTGATGCAGAATTTGTTGAATGAGACTCTTTGGCCTGCATTAAACAAAAGATAGAGTGGAGAGTCCTAAAGCTCCCCGTGGCTGTAAAATTTATGAGCATATGAATTTATGGGACTGGAGTTTACTTTCAAGCTCCCAGCCGCTGGCTGGTTGCCTGGTTGGAGGAGAAGGACCTATCACCTGGAGGTGTATGTGTGGGACACCAAGCCATTACTGCTTTCAAGGCACTCAATCTGTCACCAGCATCCTCAGCTGAGAGCTGGACCCAGTTGAGTATTTTTAACACATTTTCTGGGGGAGAGTTTCTATCCTAAAGTCCGAGCCTGGAACCTGCCATGATTTATGTGCCCGCCACACTACAAGCAGTCCGCTGAAAGGCTGGGTCACTAAGTCAGTGGTCACCAAGTCAATTGCAAACTGTGAAATGGGGAGTATATCAAATCAAAGGGCCAACTGACTGCTGCCAAGACAAAAACTCAGTAACATGAGGGAGTCTTTGAAGTTTCAGGGCCCAGAAGGATCAAAACAGGCGCAGACAAGAAAATACCGCTGAGCCCTGTCTTGTAGTCATGGGCACCACAGTCACAACCAGCTTAAAAACAGAGATGACACCTTGATGCTGGAGATGTAAGGGAAGATCTATCATGGGAAAAGACAAGAATAACTTCTGGGTGGGGCTTCCTTTTTCCCAGTGGAAAGGGAACCTTTCCCAGGCTTGGCAGGAGCCCCAGTAGATCTCACCCAGGCAGCCACACGAGGCTATTGGCTGGGGCACAGGGACAGGACCACCAGTGCAGGCAGAAATTCCTTTGTGCTTGGAAGAAGGAAGGTGTCATCTGAGCCAGGAGTGTGGCCAGAAGATGGGAACAGAGGTGGGACTGCTTGGATCAAGAGCTCGACAGGGTCAGCAAGCCTGGACATTTCAGAGTGAAGGAAATAAAGCCCTCATACGGTCAGGGAAGCAGGACCACATAACCTGTCTCCTCTCTGTAAGCAAAGTCACACCAGAGACACGTGTATATTTACATACACAGGCCCCTGCCTCAACTGCCTTGCTCTAAAGTGGAAGAAAGCCCATCAGGCCCCCCAGATTAGCAACTGCTTTGGCAGCCCAATGTCTGCAAGGAACATAAGGCTGAGATCAGAGTATAAAGTCTTCGTCAGGACCGTGAGACCATCCCTAATGGGATTCTCTTCCCCACTCCCTCCTCTGTCCTCTTACACTTGCCAGTCTTAATTTCATTTTAGCAATAAAAGTCTCTCTGCTCCTGACATTTCCTCATGTCTTCCCTAAGTAAACCTATGTTTATGACATTAAATACATTCACTGTGTATTGGTATCAAGCAATTGCTTTTAAAAGATAATCTTCCCCTTTCTGTTATTACCCTTTTATTTCCTCTGCTATTTTTCTCGGTGAGTTATATGGGGAAGAAATTACAGCTATTTTGTCTCAAGGTTTCCCTGAGGAACCTTGTCAAAATGAACAGTCCTTTTACCAAGCTTTCCTGTATAGATTGAGCAGAAATAAAACAAAATAATTAAATGGCTCCTGAAAGAATTCAGTGCCTAAAACCCTGGGGAAAAATAATGGTTCCATCTATGCTGATGTGAAAGCCTTTATTGCAGCACAGCGTTTATGTTCTGCATAGGGTCTTATGGTGTCATCACCATCAGATCTGAGTGCTTTCCAGGCGTGCAGTTAAGTGATGTGACTAACAAGTGTCGTCTGTTTGTTCTCGCATCCTCTCCCCACTGGGAGAAACCTGTGTGGTTGAGAGCCTTGTTTTGGAAGTATATTGCATTTGTTTGAGGTATATTTTTATTCTTGTTTTTAATATACTTGTTATCATCTGTTTCCGTTAAAGAAGCTTAGTGGCACTCGGGGAGCGAGCGTGCCTCCCAGCTGCCCGTTCTCCTGAGTGCTTTGTTCTTCGATAGGAGATTCAGGGGAAAGAAAAGGAGTATTTGGAAAGTTCTTCACGAGTTGGAAATGAGAGGCTGAATTTCACACTGGTGATACACATAATCTGTGACTACATAATCTGTGCCTGCAAACCGGCACGATGAATAATGTCTTGGCTCACTCTGCTGTGCGAAAATATCCTTCATGCCTCCAAAGTTATGGTTACCCCAGCCCAAAGCACGGCTGCGGCGTGGAAACCCTGAACTCCCTTTGTCTTCTTTTTCTTTTTTTTCCCCCCTTGCAAAGCACATGAGGTTTCCTGGACTTTGGAATTTGCCCTTCTCATTGGATCAAACGCTCCGAAGCTATTTAGCTTTGTGGCTGGTCTGTTCCTCCCCTCCTTCTTGGAAAGCGAGAATTAATGGGCTCTGTCCTGCAAGACACTGATCTTCCTGGCACCGGTTCAGCCAACCACTTATGCAAGTGCTTAAAATTTAACCACACATAGGAGCCAAGTCACTGAGGTTAATGGGGCTGTAGCGGGGTCTGCGGTGGGATCATCTTCCCTGACCCCGCGGCCTGACCTGCCAATATCCCTCTGACTCCTGCACTGCCGTAACTTGGGGGTGACCTCAGCACATGTTTGTTTATCCTGGAGTCAAATGAGTACACGGGGACTTTGCTGGATCTGCCTCAGACTACCCGGCCCTGAAGTTCAGATCTCCGTAGAGCGATCACCAGGGAAAAGCAGATGGGTGGGAGCAGCTGTCTGATGGCAGCCAACTTACCTTAGCCATGAACCCCTTTGGTGGGACAGCACCTTCTTTCTCACTGACCCACTACACTTTCTGAGGATTTTCTTACCTTCTTAAGGGGTTGTGTGGTGCAGGGAGGGGAGGCTGGAACTGGCGTTTGGGAACTTGGGTTTATGGGGACCTGGACCTCAGCAGTTTCCTCCAGGCCAGTGCTGTAATGATAAAAGGAGAGGCCACCACCCCAAGCAATGCCTGTGGCTTGAACAGGGGCTCTCACAAATGCTTTGTTCTGTACAGAAACAAAAGCAAAATTCATCTTAGGCATGATCACTCACAAAACTTATAAACCTTCTGAAACAGCCAAAATTGACCCATCCTTTTTCTTGAGGGGGGTGGGGGAAAAAGCTCCAGTGGTCCCAATTACTCTGTTTGCTAGAAAAAATATTTTTGTGTAATGACCTCAGTAGGGAGCGAGCAGCTCCTTTTGTGTATTAAATTAAAATCTCTGGGGGAACATTAGGCCCTGTAATTCGTATTTCTCAGATGCAATTTAAGTCTTTCATCAAAAAGCCTCATAATAACTGAGCTCTGTGATACCCAGTAGATTAATTTTCATGTGAAGGATGAAAATAGCCAGCAACATGTTAACAAATTCCAGGGGGAGACCAATTGTAATGATAAAAATAATCTGACGTGGGCATGATTTTGCAAATACAGTACTTTATGGGCTGCTGAAAGCAAAAAGGCTGTCCTTAAGCACGTTCTTTGTATTAAGATAGAAGTAGGGACAAACTCCCTAGCCTGCTCATTAAGAATGGAGTGCATGAGCAGTTTGCAAAGAACAGCAACCCAAAACGATGCATCTCTCTATCTTATTTAGAAGAAAATCCCATGTCCCAGGAAGGCTGCTTGCATAAGCTGTCACCGCTTCTGCGGCACTGTGCTGACAGAGAAAAGGAGAGGCCTGCGTGAGGAACAGCTTTCACCGTGCTGGTAACTGCAGAGAAGAACACACTTTCCTGGAGAAGTAACTGATGCCAGATCAGGCCTCATGTTTTGAGGACCACATGTATAATTTCCAATGTTCTGGGGCTTTTCCAAGAATGTCCTGTGAGTGTAGGAGAGCCCCAGGCCTCAAGATGCTTCCTCCGCCTGCGCCTAGGGAGAGCACTGGTATGTTAGAAACAGGCCTCAGACATGACTTAGGCCCCGGGGTGGGTAGGCGTTTTCTGGTGGGAAAAGCAGCATTCCTCCCCCTCGGGCTGGAAGCCTTATCTAACATTTAGGGATGCATGCCTCTGCAGTGGGTCACCTCCTAAGGAGACGCAGAACCTTTGGTAGGACTCAGCAACACCACTCAGAGCGGGGGAGTGTTTCTGTGCAGCTGTGGTCTGACTGTGAAGCTGCAAGCTGACAGCTCAGGTCAAGGACAGGGAGGATGTGGCTGCACGTAAGGAGGGACATGAGAGGGTAGGAGAAAGCACAGCAAATTATTTGTCAAAATAACAGATAGAGTCTTCACTCTACATTGCTGGTCAAGTGACAAGAAAACATCTGGCAGCCTCTGAGAAGAACGGTGGCTTTGCCAGTGTATTATAAGCTTTGCCTAATATAATTTTAATTACAATTTTAAGCATAAAAACTTTTTTAGCAGGAATCATCATCTGCCACTGAAACATTTTCTGCTGAAACCCTCGGGTTTTGCACTCCCTGGATATTTACTGCTATTAAAGCAGCATATGAAAAGATGTCCGTATGTCCCATCCAAAACATATTTTGTTGCATACAGATGCTTTAGTCTATTTTTGTATTTAATCATCTATAAATAAGCAAACTAAGACCCAGTCCCATAGTACACATGCAAGCCATGTGTACATCAGGTACTAATTTTCAGCACACACTTGGTTTGTCAAAGAGAATTGAGCAGAATAAGCTTCCTAAGCCCTGGTTAGAAGGAACTCAAACTGAGGCAGAGTGTGGTTACAGGGGCCTATGAAAAGCAGAACGGGAGATGCGGCCTGTGTTACGTATTTTTCCTGATGGATCTGTGAAGGACAGTCTGTAAGGAGGTACAGCTGGTGAACGATGCACCTACACTAGAAAAATTACCTGGAGGAGACATGGATGTAGAGCATGGGCTACAGCCTACAAGCAAAAGTTATTTTGCTGAGGTAAGTTACACCGGCAAAAAATACAAAATAATTGTGCCTCTGCTAGAAGTCTTTTCCAGGGATGAGTACAGACTAAGAAGACCTAACACACACAGACCTGGCCCAGGTTTTGCAGTTAATCCTTCAAAGAGAGACCATGACTCACCATCATTCGCTCATAAACTCCTTATCTTTCACAAGGTAGCAAGTGAAACTAGTTATTTTCCCAACTCCTGTCAAACCATTTGATCCCCAGAAAGCCATCTGGAAAAAAACACAGAGGAAGGGTAACAGCCATGCCCGCAGGCAGGGGAGAAGCTAGTCCCCAGTTGCTCAGGCAGGGCCAGCTGAAGCCACCAGAGAAGGAAGGGACAGACTGCTGTCCCACTGATGGTACTGCACCCAAATTCGTATTTTCACCCTTGCAAGGGATGTTGGCCATTTCCTTCTGCTTCCTTCCCTCAGAGGGTGGATACCTTAATGTGGAGTTTATACTGGTCAACAGGCTGCTCCCACTGCAATCCTCTCCACCAGCTGGTGCTGGGAGAGCACTGAGGAACACACCCCAGGACCAAGAAGGAGGCGAACCAGCAGAGAAAAAGGCCAGCGTGTTATATAGGAATTTCTTTGTAAGCAAGAATGTTAAAAGGATAAAAATCGATCTGTAATGAATCCAGGAGGAGCTCTCTACATATTTTAACTGCTTCGTATTATCTCGCTGAAGAGGCACTCTGGGCTCACTCATGGACGTTGTTACACAAGCAAGGCACTCCAGCATTGATTTTTCTCTTCCAGAGGATTATGAATCAACATGATTTAAACAACTTTATGGCTGAGAGTAATGACCAGCCCCTGAAAGTTTAGCCGAGCACGGGAACTTTCTGGACAGAAGCAGCTTTGTATCAGTGCTTTTAATTACATTTGAAGACATGGATTGTCCATTAATATTTGACCTCTAATTATGTTTTTAAAAGGTGACTCTATCGAAAAACAGTTATATCGTGAAGATGTGTGCAGATGCTTAAACCAAAGAAATGTATTTTTCCTTGTGCAGCCCATTCAGAAACCTTTACTTGAATGAACAGACCTGCTTTTACCAGATGGCCAGAAGGGCTAACCATGCACTCATGCCCCAGGGGCTCAGGAACCTGACAGGGCTTTTGTAATTATCTGTGCTACAAGGGTCTAAACTAAAAAGCAAGTGGCTGTTGTCTTTGCCTGCATCTGGAGGCATGGAAAGGATGTGACTGCAAAGTGGGAGCCGCGAGCTGCAACAGCGGCAGCAGGCTCCGCTCCGCCTTCGCACCGCATCCCCAGGCTTTCCTATCAGCAGGACGGAGCAGAAGCTGCTCCAAGGCATCCAGCACCTGCTTGTTGTGCAATACTTCTTACTTAGACAAGAGAGGGACGGAACCCTCCCTCCCTGGATTCCCCAGAGCATAAATACAAACCGTAGCTATGGTGTAAGCCTTTACTGCTGGAATCGCGAAAGGATTTGCTTGGCCTTGCTCTTCCCACTTTGGCAATCAGCACCTATTTGCTGTCTGTGATGGTTGCCAAATTCGGTGACTTTCTGGACAACAGAGAGCCAGGCAAGGGCCCTCCTGGGGCTGGCAGAGTTGTAGTCCTCTGCCCAGGACCCTCCTACCTGCCCCAAGCTGAGAAAAACCCCAGCTTCTTTTCTGTCGGCCTCCTCTTTCCTCAAAACTCCCCAGTCTCCAGGCTGCCCAGATGTGCTGATATCATCCAGTGGGCCTTGCATAACTTCTCTCTTGAAAAAGGAAAAAAAAATAACAAAGTGCTGCAGTAGCAGTTCCTATGGAAATTTATTATTTTAATAAGATCCTCTGAAGCACTCAAAACCAAACTAACAGCTGTTCAGAGACCAGTTGTTTCCCCTGACTTCATTGAATTTCTGGGTGAGCATGGACATTGGGGATATAAATTTGAACACATCTCAAACCGAAGCTCAGAAAACATCCAAACCAGAAACAACGTCTTGATGAAGTTGAAAATTGAATTTATCATTCATGTCCCTGCTTTATTTTGCCTCTGGACAGGAGAGAGAGCATCGCCAGTTTATTGCTCTGTTACTAATGGCACCAAGTAGCTTTAGATGCAACGTAAGGAAACCTCTGGTGTCAGATTTAGGGCCAATCAGCCAGAACTGGCGTTAAGAAAGTGCTCAGCCATGTTCTCTTACATGCTTCCTGTGCAGCCTCTGTAGACTTCACTGTGTTACTTCTGGCTTACACCAGCACACAACAGGATGCATGTGGGATTTTAGTGGATCAACAAAGGACTTGAAGGGAATGCACTTGGGCCCTGGGAGAGGCTGAGCAAGGTGAGACAATGCTTTTGGACAGGAGTCCACCCAAAATCTCACCTGCCTTTTGGTTTCCTGACTGCTAGTTGACACAAACTCTCCAGGACCTCCACAGCAGCTCAGACCTTCTTTGGTTTTGATTTCAATGGACAAGCTTCAAAGACTTGCCAAAATTTCAGGGGTTTGTTTTGGTTTTTTTTTTCTTTAAATACAAACAGTGCTCCAGATGATATTTACCATGCTTAATTTAACTGTAACAAACTTTCCCTAGAGGAGAATGAGAGAAAGCTTAAAGTCCCTGAAACACTGCCTGAGTGTCACCTTTTTCTTATCTAGAGCCAAGGAAGCACCTCAGTATATTTTGCTATCTAGAAGTCAGTCCACCATGAAGTCACTCGGTTTTGTATACAGGAATTGTGAGGGATGGGGAAAAAGGACTTTTCCCATTCCAATATGCTTAAACTATCCTTCTTGAGAGAAAAACTTGCATGTGTGTATATATACACACACACACACTCACACACACATCCCCATATATATATATATATATATACATATAAGGCAGCATTAGTTCCCAAGGACCTCAGACAACTCCAAGCCTTGCCTGGATTTAAGCAAGGCACAGCAGAGTTTTCTGAGTAGTCCCTACATTATCTCCACACACAAGTTAGAAGATGAAGTGCAAAAGGAAGCATATTGCTCTATCTGAGTAGAGACCTAAGCCCAGAAGAACAAGTATGGACTAAATTATTCCTCTCCTGCACCAGTGTGAAATGCTTTTAAAGAGCCACTTACGATCCTTTTATCTCAGTCACTGAAGGCAGAGGAAGCCATGGAGACAGGAGGCCCTGGCTGGAGGCAGAGCATGTTTCGCATCTTTGGGAAAAAACAAAACACAACCCCTGGCTGAAGCTGGCTGAGCCTCTGTATGGATGTGCCATTAGTTGGGCTGATTCCCTTAGAGCTTCACAATGACATGAGCTGAATCCAGGCCTGCAAAAGGTGTCCTCACACAGCTTTTAGTGACCATTCTTACAGTGGTTTTAGGAGGTTCTGCATTTCCCCCGCACCCCAGGTCCTTAACATATTTCATCTTGGTTATAGGATCATCTCCACGGCTGTCTCCTCCCCAAGGCCCTCTCCAGCTTTCTCCTTTTCCTCCCTGTCCCACCCACACCACAGCTATATCTGGCCCCAGTTACTAGCTGTAATCTTCTTTTTTAAAAGTTTCTCTTCTTTCTCTTCAGAACTGCATAACTCTTTGGGCTTGCCAGCTGAGGTGAGGGATGCAGTTAAATAAGGGAAAGGAAGTCAAAGATGTTCCTTAGTATTTATCATAAAAGCTTAAGTTTGGATTTAGCCCTGAAAATCTTTCAAACTGCAAATCTAACACCCTGAAATAAGCTTAGCCCCAGGTACAGCCCAGTGGGAGGAAGGAGATGGAGCTGCCAGCTAATTACCAACCACATCAGAAAAGCTGCTGCAAGCTCTCAAAGCATGTCCAAGGAGAAAACCAACAAAAGACAATCTGTTGGGATTGGGATTTGGGGGGGAGGAGGGGAAGAAGGGAGGGAAGAAGTTATTTCAGAAGGATTAAAAGGTCAAAGGACTTGATGTGGAGAAGTCAGCCCAAATCCACCCAAAGCTGTTAGCACGGGATCATCTGAAAAACAAATCCAAGGGCTAATCCTTTAGCCTGTTCGGGAGAGCAGTGCGTGTCAGAGAAGATGTTCCCCCTCCTCCCACTGGGCATCTCCTGCTTCAGGGATGAACTGGCATGATCACCCCCCTCAGATGTCCCTCCAGCTGTGACACAGCCTCCCCTCTTGTCCCAGGTTTGCTTCCCCCTCAGATGTAAGTACATGGAAACCAGTAGAGTCAGGAGAAAGGCCCAGGGCAAATTCTTCCTCCCCATACCAAACACAGGGCACTGTCATTTCTCTCAAGAGGAGGGTATAGTAGAAAGAAAGCAGCAAGTCTTCCCAGATTGCTCTCATCATCCCAAGCAGGAGTTGGGGAGCTGTGTTATCCCAGTGTGAGGGAGGCATCTATGAACACAGCTGGGTAGGTGGGAGTTGGGGCTGTCTCAGCCACGTCAGAGTCGATTTTGACTTTCCATTGCTGTGTGTACCCAAACACCAGGTGTGTTCTGCTCCCTGGTCACACAGTGGGTAAGGAGGAGGCATGATGAAGGGATGTGGTGTCACCATTCCAAGGCTGTCAGCCACCCTGGTTGATGTTCCTCACCTCAAAGATGTAAAGAGAAATACCAAGAACTACTTTTTCCACATGTAACTAATGCAGTGCACCCTTCATTATCTGGTCCCTAATATTGCCCTTCCTCACAGTCAAGGATAAGGAACAGCTCTGTGTAATCTACAGGCATCTTTTGCTCCATGTAGGTTTCCAGGAGTTGCTCCTGTTCCACACACAGACTTTCAACACAGCCCAGGTTAGCAAAGCAGGCTGTAGAGCAGGAAAGAAATAGGCACCTGCTCCCACTGATCACTCATCAGCCTGCCCATTTCATTTTCCTCTTCTAACACCTTGGTTATCTGATGGCCATAAACTTGGTGACACCTCCTTACAGACACCAGAACTCTAGATGGCAGGACTTTAAGCAGTCTCAAATCACAGCAACTGGAGGTTTTCTTTGGGATTAGGGGCCTGGCCCACAGCGGCTTTAAATGAATATGTCTGAGCCAGCTCTTGAAAAAGGGAGTCTACAGGAAAGATGGAGAAGGAGTCTTTCTTGGGGAGTGTAGTGATAGGACAAGGGGTTATGGGGTTAAACTGAAGGAGGGGAGATTTAAATTAGATATCAGGAAGAAATTCTTCCCTGTGAGGGTGGTGAGGTCCTGGCACAGGCTGCCCAGAGAAGCTGTGGCTGCCCCCTCCCTGGCAGTGTCCAAAGCCAGGCTGGATGGAGCTTTGGGCAGCCTGGTCAAGCAGAGGGTGTCCCTGCCCATGGCAGGGGCGTTGGACCTAGATGGACTTTGAGGTCCCTTCCAACTCAAACCAGCCTATGACTTTTAAGCCTGTGGGCTCTGCATGAACTGCAGACGTGTCTGTTGCAGGGGTGGGGAGTACCCGTCTAGTTCTAGCTGTGTCTCCTCTCCCTACAGCAAACACTCTTCTCTAGAAGTTCTTGCATGAAAAGGGCTCAGCGGGGCTGCGGGCTTCCCTCCACCAGCCATCACCCCGCGAAGGTCAAGGTGGGCGACGCGGCTGCTGTCACCCCTTGCTGGGCATCCCCGGGCTGACGCTGCTGCTTCCCAACTCCCGGCTCTAAACTTGAGAGCGAGGCACCACCTAGAGGCATCCGGGCTGTAGTAAGGCTGGAGGAGATGAGCACGGCCCGGCTCCCGCCGACCGTAACACCGTAGTACGGCGCCCATCAGAAACGAAAAGCCTCGGCGTTCCCCCTTCCCTGTCCCTTATTTTCTTAAAACAAGTGGATTAGCCTGCTGAGTAACTGCAAACCTGGAAGCCCCCTGAGAAAGCAAGCTGTGGTCAGCAGGGCTTGGAGGGGAAATGCAGCCAGCAGCAAAAAGAGGCCAGTGGGATACTTTAATTGGGGTATCTCCCTGATCCAGGAAAGATGTGCTGGGTTTACTAGCAACTTGGTTTAGGCATGGGTGCGTGCATGTGTGTGTGGCACCCACATTCTAGGTGCCAGCCTCGATTTTTCCCTATTAAACAAAGGCCCTTTTTTGCAGTTGCTTGTTGCCATCACCCACAGTGCCGCAGCTTTTTATTCTTGAGTAGCTGAGCAGCCTCTCCCGGCCAGAATGCACCAGGATTATAGCACTACTGAGGGAAACAGGTATTTCTGCCTTCTCCTCATGCAAATCATTTCCTTTGGGACCTTGATGGTCAGCTGAGGTATTGCTTCCCTTCTCTGAACTTTCTGGGCTCCTCTCCTCACATTCAGATCCACTCTCCAGAGGCTGCTGAACAAGTTCCTTCAGGAAACTGACCCACATGCCTTAATTTTCTACCTCTTTCTCATTTTCCTCCTTCCAGGTTAGCCTTTTCCCTTTTTGCAACCTCCCTTTCCATTAGAAGCCTGTTGCTGGCCTCTCCCGAGTGGGAACCTAAAAGATAAGTGCCAAGTCTATGAGTTGGTTTTGGGCTCTTTATGCCATAGGATATGCTCACGAAGTGCATTGCATCACTGAAGTCTGTTGCTATAATGAAGTAGCTCTCTATAGCAGCAAAAGTATCCCAACTGGAGACGAGCCCTGGATTTATCTGTGCCTCTGAGCTGATCCTTTCCTGGCCTCCCTGCCCAGGGAGAAACTTCCAAAACAATGTTGATGGCCACTTGTAAGATCCCCAGAATAGTGGCCTGTGTAATATTCCTAGTACCCCCAAACATGTGAAAAACATCCCTAACTCCTTGTGATGAGAGAATCACACCTCAGACAGAGCTGAATGAGGGAAAAAGTAATATTTCCTGAAGCACCTTAGACTAAGATTTAAACCTCCTTGAAAAAGAAAAATGCCCCCTGCTGAACAAAGGTCCTGAGCTTTGGATTTTATAAGCCGGGGGCACACTCCACAAGAGGTAGGTAACCACAGCAGGGTGACTGTTACACCTGTGAGCCCTAAGTACTTCATCTACCCTTTTTTTGAACACCTTCCCTGGATGTGTTCAAAAAAAGGATAGATGAAGTACTTAGGGATATGGTTTAGTTTAGGATGCGAATGGTTGGACTTGATGATCTTAAAGGTCTTTTCCAACCTTGTGATTGTGATTCTGTGAAACATGAGTTCCCTTTCTTAGTATTCACGAGCATGCAGTACCTCTACAGATGTTTGAAATTCTTCTGCCACCTGCGCTCTGCCATGTGCTGTCACCCATGAAAGGAGACGCATCCAACCCTCATTCTTTGAAGATATTCCTGAAGTCAGTGGAATAGATCACACCACTGAGCACGGGTTATGTGTTCAAATGAGCCCAGCAGCAGGGATGTTGTAATTTTGGTGGTTGCATGGATCTTCTGTTGGAATCTCCTGAATTGCCCCCAAAAGTACGCATTTCTTCCTTGTTCCCTGTTTTAGGCTTGACCCCTTGAGATTTTAATCTTTCCTGCCTCTTTTATGGTTCATGCTGCTCTGGGACTAAGTTCAATGTCAATGACACATTGCATAGAGGATGCAACACTTTGTAGTTTCTTCATTGCTTAGCTGTATTTCTCATGCAGTGGGCCAACACGACTGCTTCAGGACTCCAGGTTGTCAAATAACCTTTGAGAAAACCATGCCCTTGGTGATAAGATCAAAGAAAAGAGAAGGAGGGAAAAAAAAGCTTCTCATTTTAAGGAACAGCAGTTCAGATTGCATGCAACTAATCAGCACCTTCTTCTGCTACAGTGTACTTTGCTACAAGGAAATGTAAGGCAGGTTCCCTATCTCAAAGGAGAGTTTACTGTAACTGTTCAGGAGGAGGACAGGCAGACCGAGCACTGGCTCCAAGGGCTCTGCTAAAGGGCTTGCGCCGCTGCCTGCCCTCCTCTGGGGAGCCCTCGCAACACGGCCCTTGGTGGCAAGGGGTCATCTGTTCCCCCAGCAGCAGTTTTGGGGATGGGCAGTGCTGGCCCCAATTGTTTAATCCCCAGTTTCTCATAGCACAGTGCCCTTTGCAAGGTCCGAGAAGCCAGCCAGCCAACTGAGCTTCCACCGGTTTATTCTCTGTACAGCACACACGCCTGTGGGGGCACAGAGGTGCCTCCGAAGAGCAAGGCAGCTCTTAGCTGAAGGTGATTGTTTTCAGCAAAAATCCCTCTTTCCTACCAGGGTTGGAAAATCCACCTTCTCATCCTCAGCAGAATCTTTATGTATTCCTGAACAATCTGCAAGGAAAACAGGGTGCCGTTTTCATTGAAGCACCACAACAGACATTTAGGGGAAGAGAAGTGACAGAACGGAAAGTGTGAGGAGTAACTGCAGCAAAAGGTAGATGCCCCAAGGTGCCCTGCCTCCTCTTTTTCTCTTTTCAAGGACAGTGGGAGAAAACGAAACAGGCATTTGCTAATTGACAGATAGTGTAGTTTCTCTAGAAAAAGGAAGTGGGGATTTCTGGTTTGCCTAATCCTGAGCCAGTTTCCTGTGAAGATAAGTGGATTTTTTTTGAGAGGGTCAGTTTGCCTGGTTGCTTTTGACTTTCACTTTGCTACGGAAGCAAGCAATCTGCAAACAGACCAAGCTTTGAGCCGCGTCATATGGGCCTGCTCAAGGAGCAAGTATCAGCAGAGGAAGCAAGGCAGTTTGTTTCTCTCTGCCGTTACGTAAAATAAAACATTTTCAAATTCAGCACCAGTTCTTCTGGGAAACTCCACAGTTCTGGCCACCAGTGGCTGGAGGAAGGTTAAAAAATGTTGTGACAGGAGGAAAACTTCAGAAATGAGGCCTTTGAATCATACCTTTGCTGTTCCTTCTGCTTGGCTTGGGATTTTTCTTAAATATATTTAACTGTTATAGAGAAAAGTGTGATTTTGAAGCCATTCTAAAAACCAGGAACAAAACTGTGGATAACTCACTGCACAACTGTACTGTAAAACACCATGCTAAAGTTTGTCTCAGTCAGTTTTGGACCCTTGTTAACTATTCTGCCCTCCTAAACTAAAATGAAACTGGTGCAAAACTAGCTTGGCTTGTCAAGGAAGAGTCTTTTCACTGGAAAAAAGAAATATTATCTGTAAGAATTTGAGGAAAGATGGTTTGCTCTATCAACAGATGGCTAGAACTTCACTGTGTGATATATACAGTTCCTATTTTCACAAGACTCAGCTCCTAAATCCAGTGTAAGAAACAGCCGTGCCTGGCTGTGTCTGTTGAAATTGAAACCAATACTACAGTTTTACAGCATAATTATGTTCAGAAAGGTGGGATAGGTTTGTCTTTAAACAAGAAAAAGATGTCATTAAAACCTCTGAAGAGATGATAAATGTTGGGGAAATGACACTAGGGAGCAATTCCAAAGGAAACAGCTGCATGTACATAGTTACACCGATGGCAACAGGGCAATTGCAACTGAGTCAACTAATGGGAACAGGATTAGTCAAAGGATGATGATGAGTGGTCTTCCACATCTACAGTACTGGCGGTGGAAGAAGTCCTTGTCATCCACGAACTGTTTTGGTCAAAGCACAGCCCTGTACTTGCTCACACCGTGCTACACCAGTCCACCAGAGCGAAGGGCCTGCCTGGTACCTTTCCTACCAAGGCTCCATCTCTCCAGCTGAACCCTACAGCTGTAATACTGGATGCCTACAGGAAGCTGGGGAGTTTGCATTGGCTTTGGGGTTTTTCCTCATAGCACGTAAATCTGCGCGGAAAGGTCTGGCTGCAGGCACCGAGCCCGTGGAGGGGTTCCCAGTGGTACCAGCTCAGAGCAGCCAAACTGGAAATGGCCAGTGAAAAATTCCTAATAGAGACGTGCCTGAAGGATGCTTAGTGAAAGCAGGCAGAGAAGCTGGCCTCATTCCTGTGTGCTGTGAGCCACATACAGCAAATGTCGACATACAGCCCTGTCGGGCATCTTGGGTTTTTAGCTGCTCACAGGAATTGGGAGTCATGTATAGCCCCTTCCCTCCTCACCCCCTCACAATTCCCAGGCACATGTTCCATTGTGTGCCCCTGGCTGTGCTGACCCCACAACCACATGCACACTTGAGAACAGGCTCACTCTTCCAACTGAAGGCAAGGGGTGGTGGACCTAAGGTGATCTCAGCTCAGCGTTGGGGCATCCGATTCTCAAGCTGCTGTTCCCATTTCCCTGGCTCTGACAGGTAACCAAATCTCCTTCTTGTCAGTGTCACCTGTGAGCAACTGCCACCACAGTCCCTGGAACTCTGTGGTCCATATTTTACCTCAGACACAGAGTAGATACTTTAATGTGTACGCCTTGCTTGAAAAATAAGAGGGTGCCCTTCTTATTGTTCCAAATCAATATAAGGAGAGCTTCCAAACTTTGTTTCATTTTTGTTTATTGCAGTTTATCTACAGCTTCTCTCGCCTGACAGCTTCTGGTGCAACTTTTCTTTAAGCTAAAACTGGGCACAAGGAACAGCTGGAGCATGTTCAACACAATGTTTCCTCACCAAGCTGCCTTCTCCTGGGGAGAAACAAAGGCATATAACGACTAGGAACTGCAGCTGGAGAGAGCCTGTCAGCATTTCTTTTACAGGCTAAGTATGCCCTGGACAAAAAAAAAACAAACCCCAACCAGACGGACACAAGCACCTGCCCAAATGGACAATGAGTAGATCTTTAATGCTAGGAGCACTGGCTCATACAAGGCTACTGTCCTATCCCACACTGCCAGCAATGATGCACGGAAACGCAGTGCTTACAGATTTGGGAGCGAAGCAAGCATCTGGAACAAGTAACCAAAGGAAAATAAGCTCATACGTAAGGCTCAGGCTGCATCTAAACCTGTGGTGTTTCCCAGCACAGACTCGTTTCTCTTTCAAAGAAAAGAGAGCAAGTCTGCAGATCTAACCCCTGGCTCAACACGGAGGTGGCAAAACAGTCACAGGGGGGCTACACATGGGAACAAAAGGGCTGTACTGCCAAGAAAGCTCAACACCATTCTTGGAACAATGAGTTGGCTGGTTTATCCAGCGAGGCTTTTATGCCCTCAGGAAAGGGTAGGGGTGGCTAGCTCCCCAAAATCTACTAACTTGAGTCTTTGGAGACAGTCTCATTGAAAGGTGAGCAAGCCACATGACAGGTGAAAAAACTAGGCATGAAGAGTCAATCAAATGCATTAATTCAAAGAAGTGTCTTTGAGTGAGCTGCATGAAATGAAGCACTTGAAAGTACCTTTAATGAGCAAAGCAACGTAAAATGTAAGAGATTGTCACAGCTAAAAAGTCAGTTTTGATAAGCAAACCTCTGGGTAGTGGAGAGGACTGACAATGTAGGAGGCAGGATATGGGATGCAGGTTTTCAGGAACTCAGATCATTTCTTCATTCCCTCTCACCCCAGTAATTTCATGGGACTCTGGGCAAGCCACCGGCATCCCCAGCTAACTCTGGACTTTAATAGGATGGGGCTTAAATTTAGGATTATCAGAACCTTGGGCCCCTTTCCATAGTCTAGAGGGCAATTCGGAGAGCAGGCGAGCAAAGATGTCCATCTACTTTAGAAACCATAGCAGAGCACCTCTCTATAGACAAGGATGAGTACCGGCTTCCTTGTTCCATTTCCCGGCTCCAGGCAGGGGGCTGGCATCGCCGCCGCTCTGCCAAGGCCATGGGAAGGGGCGGCTTGCTAAAGAGCACTTCACTCTGGCGCAGGCTGCCAGCAGGAGCGAGATGACCGGTCAGGGAGCGGTGCGCCGCTCTCAGCGCTTTGCTGCGCGAGGTTCGCTAATTGGATGCTTTGGGTTCCACTTCCTCGCGAGCCACACTTGCCAAGAAATCAGTAAACAAACCTGATAAAGCACATTTTCCACTAACTGCTATTTGCAAATAAGTATTCTGTCATATGCTGTTGTATTCATAGAAGAGGTTGTGTACAGAACCAGATCTGGTTTTCTACAAGTGACAGTTTCTGTTCCATGTTTTCCTTTTCCTCACTAAATCCTTCTGTCGCAGTCTCTGCGCTGATCTCTTGTATTCACTGGTGACAATCCCTATTGTAGTTAAACTCTTGCTTGCATAACCCATTCTTAAGAAGCTGATTAATGACATATGTATGGCACATGTAACCTTTTGCCAACTTTTCACACTTCTAGAAGACAAAATTCATACTGCTTGTCTTTTGAACTCGACTGACTGAATGGAGCTGAAGCCCATGCTGAAATACTTTTTTTTTGAAACAAGAGTCCAAGCATGGCTATATAGAATATATATAGAACATATCACAGTCCCATGGGATCACACTATTCAGCCCAGCATTTTATGCCTGACATGGCCAATGATGATGTGTCTGCAAAAGCCAAGGGATAAGACAGAGCTCCTACTCCAGAATATTTCCCCAAGCTTCAGCAATTTGAGATTTTCTGGGCCAGAAATAAGGTCTTTGCCTTATCACTTTTGCTAATACTGTCAGTGACATGAGAAAGACACAGGTCAATTAAAAAACTAAATTCAGTTAAGCACCACAGTCGAAACTGTTAATAACCCCAAAGGTTCCCCAGATCCTTTGGGGCCTCTGTGTGTAAGTGCACCAAAAGCAGTGCTCGGATGCTGAGCTACCAGAGCAGAAATAACCCCTTGCCTGTGGGTGAAGGTGAGGATGAAGGTGCCGTTGCAGCACCATGCAGGGCACTTCCTTGGCAGTACAGGTCACCCCTGTCACCCACACAAGGCCTGGGAGAGGGGGCTCTGCTCGCCTCTCCCATGTTACGCCCACAGAGCTTAACCTTTCACCTTGCTCCTGCTACTCCACCTGCCGCTCCTGCAGAAGGGCAAATACAGAATAAAAAATGGAAACAGGAGGAGCTGCCACCGCTTGCTGGGACGGGGGACAGCCAAGCACCTCCAGCACCCCTGTGGCTCACTTCAATGGGAAGAGGACACTTTCTCCCACAACACCCAGAGACAGGTGGTAAGAGAGAAAACCCCGTTAACTCTCACCTAAAAGTTACGCAGATTCTTTATTCCCAGCTTATTTAAACCTTTTCCCCCCTTTTCCCACTTGATGTTTCCCCTCATCTAAAACTTGGCCTGGCTTCCAGCGAAACATTTCCCTGACGCTTCCAGTTCTTTGTTGTGGAAAGTACAAGCAGGAGGAAGGTTTTACAGCAGTACCTCTGGAACCTGAATCTTTGCAAACCATCCTCCTTGTGCTTCTGGCAACAACAATTTTAGCCCTGGGAGAAACTGTGACCTTTGCTCAGTAAAGTTGGTTTTCTCCTTTATTTCAGCTCTAGGCTTCTTTAGATTTCTGTATTTTAAATGGCATCTGTCACTGCCACCTTGTGCCTGGACACGCAAGGTCTGGAAGAGCTTTCTTTTCTCATCCAACAATGGATGGCTTTTCTGTGCCAAGCATCATATAGCTGTCACCTTCCTTGCTAATTTAAATAGGGGGCCTGAGGTGGGGAGAGGGCCCAGTCCCGTGCTACAGACAGGTGGGGCCGAGGCTGCTGGATCAGTGGCTGACCTTCCTCCTCGCCTCAGCACTTTCAGAGGTCCACAAGTGCAGTGTGAGACAAGCACCAACCTCCTGTCATAAACCTCATTCACTAGAGGTGGGGAGAAATTAAGAAAGCTTTTTTTTTTTCCGGAAATTGTGGTTCTGCCCAAGGACTGTGACGTCTGTAAGAAGGAATGAGATACATGGGAGGTTGGGTAGTGACAGATGAGAACAAGGTCACTTCCAGGAAGCCTAAATTAGTTAGTTCTTTAATTTGCATGTTATGTAAGGGAGGAAGGGGAATTTCCACTCCTCTTCTATCAGAAGAGGTGCAGGGGGACTGGACAGCCCCTAAGAAGAAAGTAAGGTGCAAGAGGGGCAGCAAGTGAACCAAAGGGACAAGTTACGCAACTTTCACTTAATTGAGAATTGTGTTTCAAATCTGCAGAAAACAGCATGCTGCTCCCCTTGTTCCCTACACAGAAAGGCACAGCTTTACAATCTCCTTTTATTGTTTTGCTGATAAGCAGGCATTGCACATTTCTGACACTATACAAAATGTCCTTTAGAAAACTCAGTCAGTACCCTGGCCTGTTCCAGCTGGAACACTAAAACCAGAACCTGGCTGGCCAGCGGGGTTTTCACCCCATAACTACAGCGTCTCAGCTGCAGCTGGCCAAGGTACTCCAGCTAGAAAGGGGAAAAGCCTGCTGCAGGAGCAATCGGCTTCAACTCCTGCGCCCACCCTCGCCCAAACAGGTAGCAGAGCAAACCCAGTGCCAATCTGCTGGCCCTCGGGGCAAGCTGGCTGGGCACGCACCACTGGGAGGACTTGCTGAGTACATGACTTTGTAGGATCGCCCGTGACTTTGTATTTCCACTCTGCAAACACTGACTGCTTGCCAAAGTTTAGTCCTGTTCTGCTTATTTTATAAGACCCCTGCCGTGACCCACACCATTACAGACTCCTACTATAAACAGCTATAGAGTGAGCAAACCTTCCTTCTTTGGCAAAACTCCCAAAAGGTATTTCTGCATCACACAGACCTGCTCCGTACCTCCCAGTGTCCGAGGAAGGGTCAAGGGGTTACCCCTTCCTGGGGGAAACCCACCTCCTGGCCTGGCAATCCCTGCGAACCAAAATGACCCATAAGAGCCACTGGCAGCTGAACACAGATCTGTTTTTGCATTGCTCGAACAAGCAACAGGAACAGCCTGATTCTGGTTAGTCTCAAGATCTGAGCTATCAGAAATCGCGCTGCATGAGAGAACATGGACCTCTGACAACAATAATATTTATGCATCCTTACCAAAAATCGCTGAAGATGTTTTTGTTGGTTTTGTTGTGGGTTGTTTTCGTTTGGTTTTTCTGTTTTTTAATATAAAAAGCACCTTCAGAGGTCCCTGTGATACGTTTGTGCTTTGCTACTCAAAGGAAACACACATGCCATTTTTGCCAGCTAACAAAATACTTTCTAACAAAGCACTCTGGCAAAGCTGAAAATATTGTACACAGATATGAGTCATTTTGGCTTCAAGTGCACATCTTAGAAATAAGAATCTCAGAAAGAAAATCTTTTTAAAGTAAGTGCTGGCATGAAACACGGCCTCTAAGTGACAGGCCTGGAAAGGCTATGCATATTTGTATTCCATACAGAAATGATAGCTATCTTTCAACCCACACAATTTCTTTGTGTTTTTTTTCTTTTCTTTCTTTTTTTTTTTTTAAACACTAAGAAGCTAAAAAAAACCCCAAACCACCAAAAAAACCCTTATTTCTTTCCCAACTTTTGGATACTAATAAAGTTAATTACTTCAGTGGGCTTCTATTGCTTTTTATATGTAGCTAGGTGACCTCTGCTGGTTGATTCTTATCATGACTGCAATAATTCACATGCACACAGGTAACACACATTGGTATTCTGCTAAGTGCTGCCCTACATACACAAGACATAATACACAAGAAGATACAATCCCTGCTCTGAAAAATAGACTCCCACGCTGGAAAGGTGTGAAAAAAAGATGTATTGTATAACCCAGCTTTCTCCACTCACAGAGATTTTTCTAGGGCATTTTTGAGAGACCCTTTGATAAAAAGGTACCAGCGGGTCTCAGGATGGGGCCACTGGTGTTATATTCAGCATAATGGTCTAAATGCCCGTTATTGCTCGGAAAGCCCCTAAACTTCATCCTGTCAGAAGTAGGGAGGTTATACCACGGATTAGTCTCCACTTGCATTCCTTTCTTCTACCTCTTCCTCATACCAGCTGCTAACAGGCATTGTGGGAGAAAGGATACCAGTTAAATGGGCCTTTATTCTGACTCAGCATGGCTGTAGACAGTCTGTCTGCTATGATACAGCAGCACAGTATAATTTGATACTTTTTAAAAAAATGGCCATTCACCTGAGAGATCACAATGCAAGCTGCAGTTAACAGCCTTGGTCTTTGTGATATCCAAGGTCACTTCTATTATTACAGCACAGTGCACGGAAATACCACAAATACCAAGAGAGTCTTATCTATTTATCATAGGTGAAATTGGCACGCTTTGCAGCACGACGGCTCCATGTTGGATCCCAGGCATTTGAGTTCATTTGAGTTTATATTTAGAGGCTTGCTTCTTCAATTAGGATCTCAGTGGATTTCACGAATGTATGGATTTACAATGGCCATTTCTCAAGTGTCTAGCTTCCACACCGACAGCTCCTGCGCCTCAACACAAGGCAGCAATCCCAAACGCCAGGAAAAACCCCTCACCCTAACCTTGCCAGAGCTTGCGGTGGGAGCCAAAGGCCGGCATGGGTCTTCCCTCTGCCCAGCCACATAGCCCCGGCTCTACAGCCTGCTGCCGCTTGCACAGCCGGACCCTAACCCTGTGGCACGGCTCCCTGCTTTGCCGCGGAAGAAAAGGGGGGTTGTACCCTCACACCTCGCCCCTGCTGCCAGACCCAACCGCCTGAGACCCCCCCTCAGAGTCCATCCTGTTGTGTCTGCGAAGAGCGGGCGGGGGTCTGTCGCTTCACCCCGATGCCCCCGGGGAGACCCTCCGGCACCTCCCGGCATCCCGCCGTCCATTCCTTCGGCGGGTGGGGAAGGGCAGGAGGGGCCGCTCGCCGAGTCCTTCCCCCCGAGGCGGCGGCGGGCCAAACCCAGAGCCCCCGCCGGGCAGCGGAGCGGCTCGCTCCAGCGGTGGCCGCGAGCCTGAGGGGCGGCCGCGACACTTCCACCGCGGGCAGTACCGCGCCCGCCGCCGCCGCCCGTCCCGTCCCGCTGTTGTAACAACACACAACACACACAGCAGCAGCAGCAGCAGCAGCAGCAGCAGCAGCAGCAGCAGCAGCAACAACAACAACAACCACCGCCGCCGCGCTGACAGTAATCACGGTAATTACCGTCGTTATGTATGGCGAGCGCGACGGTGCCCCGCGCGCCGCCGCCAGGCGGTTGAGCCGGCCGGCTGCCCTCAGGTGCGACGCGCGAGGCGGTAGGGCGCCCCCTGGCGGCCAGCCCCCGGCGCACCCCCCTCCCCTCCTCCTACACATACACACACACCCCCACCCCCCCCCCATCCATCCATCCACCCACCCGCCCCGCCTCTCCCCTCCCCGCCCCCGGGTCGCCCCCGACACCCCCTCACCTCCTCCTCCGCCCCCCCCCCCCCCGCCTCCTCCTTCCCCCCCCCGCCTCCTCCTTCCCCCCCCCGCGCCTTACACCCCCCCACGGCCGCCCGCCGCCGCCCGCCGCTCTGAAGTTCGCAGGCGATTTCCTTTCCAGCCCGGCCTTATCTCGGCCCGCACGTTGCCGCGCGGTGACTAATAGCAGAATAACATTGTCTCGGGATAAAATAGCGCCGGGGCTGTTTACCCGCTCCATGGGGGTTCGCTATAAAAGGGCGCCGGGGACCGCCGCGCCAGCCAGACGCGCCGGGGCGCACCGAGCCGCTGCCTGCACCCGCGCCGCGCCCCGCAGACAGCGGGACCGGGCTCTCCGCCCCGACACTGGGAGACACTTTACCTCGTTTTCCCACTTTTATTAATTTTCCCCCTTTCGCCCTCCCTTTTTTGTGTGTGTGTGTGTGTTTTCCCTTCGCTGCCCGCTATGGATTACACGCAGATGATCGTCTCGCTGCTTTTCGTGCTCTGCCCGGGGCTGCTGCCGGCAGGTAGGTGACAGCCTCCAGCCGGTCGCCGCCGCCTGGGTTCGGGTCCTAGCGGGGGGCTGCCGGGTCTCACCGGGGCTCCGCGCCGGGCGACCCCAGGGATGCGGCGGGAGGGGCTGTCTGCGAGGATGCGCGGGGTGCGTGGTTGCCGCGGGTGCTGAGCTCTGCCGCTCTCTCCCTCCCGCAGCCCCCGGAGCCGAAGCGGACGCCGCGCCGCCCCCCTCCGCCGCGCACCGCCGTGTCCGGCGCTGCTCCTGCTCCTCGCTGCTGGATGAGGAGTGCGTCTACTTCTGTCACCTCGACATCATCTGGATCAACACCCCCGAGTGAGTGGAGCGGGGAGAGGGCTTCGGGGGTTGCCGAGCGCCTTTGGTTGGGAAAAGGGAAGCGGGGCTTAGGGAGCGGGATTTAAAAAGAACCAGCTCCCTGCAGAAATGGGAAGAAGGAACAGTTGTTTGCACGGTCTCCCCTCTGGTTGTTCTTTCCCCCCTCTCCCCACTGCTTTGCTGCCGAGTTTAGCAGGGAGGCTGTTCACCGGGAGAAAGCGAGCAGGATCTGACCACCGAGATGGAGCAGATAGCTCCTAATAGCCCAAACACACCTGCGTGCCCACAGTCCTGGCGGCAGTATTTCCTTTGGGTGCTGCTCAGCGAAGGCTGCGGGATACTTTTCGCTATGAATCAGAAGCAGACCAAATGCCAGAAGTATGGTTTTGCCAGCCTGAATTTGCCCGGCCGTTTTTCTTTCCAACAAGTCGGGAGGCTAGAAGGCTTACTTTGGCACGGGCTGGCTCATCGCTGCCTCTTGCTGCTCCCCGCCGTAGATTAACGCATCCCACATGTTAATAGGGTACAGTGTCCGTCTCCCTGCTCTCCTCGCCAAGGAGCAGTGAGCCAGAGCCTCACCTAACGCTGCAAACGCTGCCTTAGGTGATTTGTTCTGCTGCTGAGTTTCCTCGGGAGCAGAGAGGATCTGTTCCTCGTTTTTATTGCTTCTCTCGGTGTTGGCAGTTACCAAAGTTCAAAGAGAGGAGGTTTTATTGCTTTCTATCGAACAGGGAGGCACAGCAGCCTTATGAAATCACAATTAAAAGGTCATTAGCCCTGTCAGTAGCCCTGCTAATGAATATTTGCAGGATCGTTAGAAGCATTTGCATGGAAATTACGATCAAGGAGACATTCCCAATCCCACAACCTTTACTCATGCAGTCAATCCCATTGATCAGATTGTCCCAAATACCCTGCTGTTTTGAAGCCACAGGATTATTTGAATGACTTTCATGTTGTCTCTTTGATCATAGGAAGACTGTTCCCTATGGTCTCGGAGGCCCATCTCGTTCCAGAAGATCGCTGAAGGACGCGGTGCCAGAGGTGCTCCCTGAACCTAGCAGCAGATGCCGATGTGCCACCCAGAACGACAAGAAATGTCTGAACTTCTGCCAGACAGGAAAAGATCTCTGGTGTGTCTATTGTTGCTACTCTTTAAAAGACAGTGCATGTAGAAGGGGTGGCTTGTGGTAGGCTTACTCATTTTGGTACTTGCTGAGTGAATACTCTCCACAAAGCCTTGCCTCCTACCCGAGTGCTCACGCTGCTGTAACACATACTATGGTTTGGCCCAGAAAGATGGCTTATTACATGCCTTGAGAAGTGGTTGATGAGTTGCCTTGCCTTGTGGACTGCAGGCTTGGGTTGTTGTTTTGGTTTTTTTTTTAACAGCAGCACCTTTTCACTTTTAACAGGGCTCAGTCCACAGTGGAGAAAACCTCGCGCCACCGCAACAAAGCTGGCAACTGCGTCGGGCCCAAATGCATGAACCGACAGCTTGCTGACAGCAAGAAAATGAAGCGGTGAGTTCCTTCTCATCCTGTTGTAGTTCCCTGGAGTAGCAATAGAGAGCACAGTTCACCTGCCTTCAGGTCAGCGTGGGTTTAGCTGGTGATTTCAGATTGAGAGTTACAGAGGAATCAGTGAGGGTGTCTCCAGGGCTTTTCATCATGCAGAGGGATTTTAGCTTGTGAAAACAGGGGTGCTGAGCTCTGCCTAGCATCCTCCATCTGCTTAGAGGAAGCAGGCTAAACTGTAGACCTAAAGACACACCAAACTTCAGAAGAGTCTGAAACCATAAAATACTGACAGAAGTAAATAGAGCCTGTCATTTTAGTCTGTTCATGCACTATCTTAACTACTTAAAAATACTGTGCCCCAACTAATCTAATATACACTTGAATCACAGAGTCTTTTCTTAGATACTTTACTCCATTTTACTGGAGGGAAAAACAAGACAATGATTGAATTATCCACATTTTTAATATATTGTCTCTTCTGGCTGGTGTGGATGGCTTTTTAGAATGCAGGAGGGGGATTTGTACCTGCCTTATCTCTTACATTGCCTGATAAACCTGTGTAAACAGAGTGCAGGATGTCAGTGATGGAAATGACTGCAAAAAGGTTGAGGAAAGGGAAAATGAAAACTAAATTAATATTTGAGCTCAATTTAATATTTGAGATTGGGACTAAATTCCAGGACTGCCCTTGGAGGTACGTGCAGAATAAGTTGTATGGCAGTAAGCAGAAATATCACTCCATGGTGCAGTTCAGAGATGTGTGCATTTGGCTTGTGCAGCTATGAACCCCACAGAGGTGAAGTCAGCTTCGAAGCTGAGTGCTGGTACAGCTTTTATCAGCTCCAGCGTCAGTGGTCAGCCATATGCCCATGTAAAAGTATGGCATACTGAAGTTTGTTCGTAGAAAAGATGACTCCTTAGAGCTACTTTGAAAAGCAGAATGGGATTTATGGCAGCCTGATGATTTTGAGTGAGACTTAGGCCCTGGAAGTCTTAAAATAATTTTTGAAGATGGGTCTTGCTTGCTTACTTGAAAGAAAGCACCTATTCATTGGAAGCAGGGCGAGGCCTACCTAAAAGAAACAAAACAGCCAAAAAGAGTAACACTGAAGACCTCTTGACCAGCTAGATGCCATTTAAGGAAGTTTAGGGCATCAATTTTCAATGGGTATTTTAAACTTATTTTAATGTTTGCATTTAAATTCTAAATCCAATATTTTGAGTGGCTTAAGACAGCTCAGTTCTGACAGAGGCGTAGCCACCAGCAGTTACTGAGGATTCCACGCCAGAAATCTAGACCGAGGCTTATTTAATCAATACCTGAGTATCTCTGCCCACTGGAGATGCATCTTCATTCTTCTAACAACCAATGTTATTTTTCTTATTTTTGCAGGCTGGAAGCCATTGGTAACAGTATCAAAGCTTCCTTCAGTATTGCAAAGCTGAAGGCTGAGCTCCAGAAAGGGCGGAAGCTGAAACATAACAGGGCGAACAAAAGGCAAAGCATCTTGGAAAGCCTGAAAGCATCCTAGTGGGAAGATCACCTGAACCTCTCTCCACCACACTTGCTGACAAAGCATCGCCAAAACTCTCTCTTGACTTCTAACATTCCACAACGTTGAAAGGGCCTGTCTGTCCAAGTGTTTGCACAGCAGAGCAAAACACTAAGGAAGCCCCATGTTTGGAGGTATAAAAGCAAAGGATTTCATCATTTTGGAACTCAGATGGATGGGTAGAAAGGGTGAAGGGGAATCCGCAGTAGCATACATGAAAAGCCATCTTTCTGAAGAAACGTTTGAACATTGCTTCTGGAATGTTACCCATCAATCGAGCAGCTTTCAGGGCCTGCATCAAAAGCATCTTGCAAGGAAAACCTCACAGATGTGCTTAGAAAGGACAGAAAGAAAGATCTGAGTGGACAAACTCCAAAGCAAAAAAATGCTGCCTTTTGATTAAAATGCAAAACCGATAGCCCCAGTGCTGCCCTAATCAGGACTTACTGCATATATACATGTCTACCTCGCGTACTGTTTGTTGCACTCCTGCTAGAGTATTTTTACACCTTGTTATTGCCTTTACTAATCAGCTGCAACCCTTTGCCTTTTTTCAGAAGTCTAGTTTACTTGTACAACCAGATTTATCTGAATGTGGGTTAGACACTGTGGTTGTTTGCATAGTCTAAGTCCTTTGGTTCTGGATACCAGAGGACTCTTCAACATAAAATAAAAGTTAGAGGACACTACTAGGTTTCCCATAACAAGTATATTTGGCTGACTGAAATTCTAATAATAGAGGTTATTGTGTCTTACATGCCACCAAAAAACACCCTGAAGTGGGGATGTTTCCAGAGGCTGCTGTGAGATTTATTCAGTGCCTTGTTTGGTGGAAATACATCGAGACAAAGGGTTGTTTTGAATTATGTCAAAAGGCTAATATTGGGTGAATGTTTATAGCAGTAAATTTGTTCACATTGTTGAATTTGCTGACAGGTTGGATCTTATGTGCTTTTTTTTGGTGTTTTGTATTTATATTCACACAAGTTCTTCATTATATTTACCATGTTGAATACACATTTAAGTAGGCCATATTGGTCTATGCATGTCTTATATATTTCTGTATGAAATTTGAGAAATGCTTTATGCCTATCAAGGTAAATATCTTCAGAAATAAATATTTTTAATTACTGTACTGGCTTGTTTTTTATATGCCCCACTTATCTGTAGGCTGTGGCTCCATGATGGCGGGGGTAGATCGCCCCATGTACAAAGCTGACCTGGATGAAATGTGTGCACATAACTGCCTTTCTGTCAGATTAGCAGGATCACAACACAGAAAGGTTGTGCCAGATGTGAGACCGCACATAATGCTTGTTCCCACTTCGAGCTTGCTTGTCAAAGCTTTAAGATGAAATTTGAATTGGCCAAATGAATTTATCTTGGAGCAGCACTCTCACATGCCTGGTGCCTTTTTCATCCAATAGTACAAATTCTACTGTTGGATTTACTGTACCATTAAAATATGGCAAATAAGGGGTTGGATGTTACAGATGAACTAGAGGAGAAAATGCACACACTGGATGCTTTGTGGGCTATGTTGGATTAGGCAGTGTTATGTTATTTATTACCATGCTATCCTAAAAGTCTTAGCCCAGCCCATGCAAGTTAAAGATGGAGACCTCAACAGAGCCTGGCGCAAGCCCAGGAAAGAGCTAAAGCAATAGTCAAACTTTGCATGTCTCCAAACATTGGCCTAAAGTGGGTAGAGCTGGAAAGATGTTTAAAGCAAATAAATGGATTTAAACATCTCTGATCCTGTGACAGGGTGGGGGGAAATACAAGAGCTAGTCCTTGGACAAAACTGATTTGTTTGGGTTTTTTTTTTAATACAAACTTTTACAAAGAAATACAACACAAGATGTGTGATGCTTGCAAACACTGACAGGACATCACTGTTACAAATTTCTGAAATTGTTCTGGATTCCTTGTCAATATTCATTCATTTGTGGTATTTTTCACCCCCAAACACCATAAGGATAAAGCCCATATCATGTTTCCTCCAGGCTGTTTTGCTATGTTTTGGGGTAGCAATTCAGCAAAGAGAGGGCAGTGCTGGTCCAACACAGAGAGCCTGGCCTAGGCAGCAGGAAGGAACCAGGATCCCCTGCACTTCCACAGGGTGGGATGTGGCCCCCAGAGCCGCCCTTTGATCTCTGTATTGGGTCAGGTTGTGCATGGATATGTGACCTCTATCAGGTGTGAAGAGACCTCACTAGTGCTTCCTGGTTTTGCCATGTTTTCCCCCACCAGTAGTTGCCTTCGGTGGGGAAAATAAATGAGTAGTGGAGGTGCTGCCTCTCACCCAGCCGACATGGCAGGCAAGCGGGAGGCATGGGATGTCCCTGCCAGGGAAGGGGCTGTGCATTGGTGCACCAGTCACTCCTGTTCTCTTTCCTAGGAGACAGCGGGAGGAGAGGAGCGATTCTGGGAATGGAGGAGTGCTGCAGCAGTGCCTGTGATGTTACGAAGGCTGGCTATCTAGACTTTCTAGGTGGCCAGGCTAAATGGTGCCATGGGTAGGCTTCAGTAGCCCAAATTTCTGGCCAGCTGCTCAAGAAATTCTTTAGAGATCATGCTAAAAATAAAACTCTTCCTTCTAGGGTTTTCTGTGTTCATTCCTGGCCTCCAAAGCTGGCTTTAATCTTCCTTTCCTTTCAGTTCCCTAAACTGACTCTGCTACTTGTGCTTGCTGCAGCTTTGTGCTGTGATGGGCACCCGCTGGCCTTTTGGGGGAAGGCACAATCCCCCTAAATTAAGAGACCCATGCAACAATGAGACCAAGCACAATGCAAAGAGTGTGAAGAAGGTCCAATGCCCCAATGCCAGGCACTTGCAGGCTTTGGGCAGCGTGGCTGAAGCTGTTTTGTGCTTCCCAACCTGCTCCAGGGGCCTGTTCGCATGCAGTGGGGCACAAGGGGATGCGCCCCTGCCCCTACCCCGTGCTATTTACCTTCTGGCATAGGAGCATAAACTGCGGCTTACCCTGGTTTGCATTAATGAGCTGGACCGAAAACCAGAATTTAACAGTCTGTTTGTCTCACTGAATAAGCAAAAGGGAACATGAAGCATTTTATCTTAAGGCTGGCTCACGTACAAGTACCAGGGTCTGTCCCAGAGGTTTGCTCCATAGCACAAGGAGATTCAATAACTCAGGCCAGAGCCCCCGGTGAAAAAAGTGAGGCATGGTATGTGCTGGGATTTATGGCACTGAACACAGAACAGTGTAAAAGTACATTCTTACTTATAATAAACGACCTGAGTGAAAAAATATTCTACCTGAAGCCAATGGAAACATTGTGCTGACTACAGAGGCAAGGCTGCAGAGTCAGGGCTCTCATTCTTCTAACTAGAACTAATCTGACTTCTCTTATAAAGTAAACCTTTCATGGCCATGATCTATCTCCTTTTTAAGTGAGAGGTTCTTACAATCCCGGATGAAATTTGAGAGGGACTATAGAGAAGAGGGCTGCAACTTTCCAGCAGGGCCATACGCTAATGGTCCCAAAACACACCTGACGTGTAGCTGAAATTCCAGCATGGATGAAGAGCGAAGAAAGGACCCATTCCCAAGTTGTTACCAAATTGTATCTCCCTCCTTTGATTTTTTTTTTTTTTTCTGGGATTGACGTGGCCATTTCTGAAATTGCAGAAAGTTTCATGGGAAAAGAAAACTTTCTCTCCCAAATTAATCTTGCTGCATTTAATTTTTATTCAATGCCATGTGTAATTCTTTCTTGCTCAGCTGGTTTATTTTTATTTTCTGTGGGTAAAGGCTGTTTTGACTATATATCAAAACAAGGTATACAATAAAACAAAGCTTTGACATGTGAGTCAGGCTTCAAGTCAGGAAAATACTACAATGCGACTGAAATTCCTTCCATCTTATCTGCATAATTCTGACCTAATTTTTCCAGAAATGGCAACTCTAATCTGTACCATGTTATCATGAACTGCCCCAAAATAATTCATGCAGGATGTCCTAATGTTGCCTATAGAAGTTACCAAATGCCAGCCTCTTTGTTCGTGTTTCCTTACATTAGGATAAATTTAGCCACCACAACACACTTCTATATTTACAAACACAGAATGAGCTGGATAGACCACTGTATGAATGGTATCTGATGTTTACTTTCTTCACACTCGACTGTTTGCCTCTGTGTATATAAAACCGTATCAATTTTTACTTCGTCTGCATCATGGTGCTATTATTAGGTTTCTCGGGTAGAAAACCAGCTTCTATTCGCAGCCGATATCTTTATTTAATTTATTGTTCTTCCTTCGTGACCTAGGAAACAAAAGGACAGAGTTTTTGATTAATTAGAGGAGAATGCTTGGAAGCTGTGATGGTGAGTGGAAGTATGCGAAGAGACAGAGCGCCACAGATAAAGTACAAAGATAGTGGCAGGATCGTTTTTCCTGAGGTAAACATCGTGCAAATGACATTTCAGAGACTTAGCCAGAATGGGTGTTCGTGTCTTTCTTTATTTCATATCTCTGATCAAATCTGAGCTAGGTGAAAAATGATCGGGAAGCCTGTTTTGCTATTTCTCAATATGGTTAAACAATCAGCTGGTATGTCTTCACGGTTTGCCTGGGACAAGTTCCTCTGCTCTGATCAGGTCAAGGAGACCTGAATTCTGCCTCAAGTCCACTGGGTCAGTCGGTCAGCCAACAGTTCCCTCAGCTTTAGAGGCATGGTTTATGCCCGTGAAAGTGAGAGCAGAATTTGACCCAGAAAGGCTTCGTTCTTTCTGATATCGCCTCCATGGAGCAAATGGACACTGTTTGGCTGATGTTAGCACAGGGATCTGGTGGCTTTTACTGCTTTTGGTCGGGGTTTGGGGATTTTTATTGTGGTTTTATATTTTGGTTTTTCCCCCTGTAAGCATTTTCTAGTAACAAATTAGATAAATAACACTTTGGTAAGCAATGGGGGACAGTTTGCCTCTGGCTCAAGAAAGCTGCGTTCAGAAACAGATGAGCCCCATGGAGTTTGCGGTTTCTTTGACCTCTCCAACTATTTTGGGGGCTGCAGAAATTATTCGAGTTCACCAACTGTAATTCAAGCCCACACTGTTGTTGTTGTTTTTCCCCCCAAGGAAATTAAAAAAAAAAACCCAACCCAATCCTAGACCTAACTTCTTTCTAGCTAAAGGGAAAAATGTATGCTGTGTGCCAGTCACTAGAAACAAATCCAACCTCTAGTCTGGCAAGAAGAAAGCAGCACTGTGTTTTGGTCATATATACTGGATTTTCATTTTCCTCTGCTTTCTCCATCTCTTTTCACAGAAGCAATTCAGCCAAGCACTTGGTGAAGCATCCCTCATGAAAAATTCACCAGTGCCCTAAGGACTTCTTGCACAAAGGCAGCCACGTGCACTGAATGTTTTGATGGACCAAATCTTCTCCTCTTGTAATCTTTCTCATCTTCATCTCAGTCCTGTTGTTCCAAGAGATCAGTTTTTATTTTGCTTCTTATTTTCACCTTCTCTTACTTTTAACATGAGTATACAGCAGTGATATTCACAAACTAGACAGCAAACTAAAGTGGACAGAAAAATTGGGCAAATGGTGCCTGTTGTGTTCTTAACAGAAAAGTGCAGGCCTTTAAGCTGTGTATTTGCCTGTTGAAGGATTTCTGAGTAGCTGAGACCTCTTACAAGTGATTTAACCACCTGTAAGTCTCAGCCCTGTGAACAGTTAAACTCTGTGGACATCAGCTGCTCATGAAAATGTGGCCAGGTGAAGGGCACAGGCTGCTGGGGAGCTTCGAAGGATCCAAGGTTCTGAATGCTCTGCAGGACCAAACTTCCTCCTCAAGGAAGTAAGGGCTTCTGTATATTCTCACACCCTGAAGCTGCTCACCCACCTCAGTGAGCATCCCTCAGATGCATTAAAAAAACCCCCACAATGTTAGCGGCAGGGGAGATGCCTTCAAAGTACCCTCTGGGTTCTTTCCTCATGACTGTACATCGCATCTGACCTCAAGGGAGACATCTCTTTCCTCACACATAGGCTGCCCAGCACATCCGTCAGGCAGCTGTCTTCATCATGTGGTGAGGCAAGCAGGGATCAAAGAACCCATGCTGCTGAAAAGAGCTGCTGAAAAGAGCGATCAACCGGCGATTGATTGTCACTGGGCTGCACAGAGCCTACCCTGAGCGACACTGCTGCCTGCGTGCTCTTCGGGTGCACAGAGGGATGCTGCAAGTCACAAGCTGCACCAGCAGCCCTGCTCAGGCCCCTGGAAACAGATACCTCCCTTCCCACACAGCCATGGTTTGTCTGGGGGGATGCCATGCAGGATGCCTTGTGACAGCAGCTGCTCTTTCAATGCCTATCACCTCAAAATAACCCCACAGGTTTTATCAGTATCTTACAGCAGATTTTTCTGAGAAAGCATCTCAGCTGGGAGGGCTGTCCACTCATTATGGTTTCCTCTATGGATGGACTTAACCGGTGTCATTCAGGTGGGTTTAGAGGAATGCCACTGATGTCACCAGCCCAGAGGTTTTTCAGTGTATCAGTCGTGCATTGATAGCATAATGACTGTGTAATTCACTGATACCTCTGCAGAGCTCCACGTTTCTTCCATGTATTCATAAGACGAATCTTTTCATAATTTTTCCAGAAATTTTATTCCCCCATCTTTCTAAAATCTCACGGCTCTTCCTGCTGTGTTTCCCTCCTGGGTCCTTGCTAACCATTATGTCATTCTCAGTTACACATCCAGCTGGATGCTTTGCAGCAGTGTGCTTTCCAGTGGCTTCCAAAAGAATGTGTATTAAGGCTCCTGCGCCTGCTTCACCACAAGCACAAGGCTGTCTGTCACCTGGCTGAAGAGCGAAGTGCCTGTGGGTGCCGTCCTGTGCCTCGAATTGGCAATGGGTTATGGACTGCTGGTTCCAGTGTTGAACCTTTCAGGAAGTCAGAAAGTTGGCTGGGTATTACTATATAGTAAAAAAAGTATTCTTTGAGCTAACCACTTTCTGCTGAGTAATTTTTTCTCTCCTCAGACATTTTTATAAATGTCTATACATGCACAGGGGTCAACTTTCTAAGCGAACTACAACCCTTCCTTACCCATCCCTTTATTTTTCTTCTCTCAAGCATTTGGGTGCTGTTCCCGTGACCAAACACAGCTTTTGTGAGCTGCTTCTGCACGAAGCTGGGGTCCTAGCTGTTTTTTCAGCCTGTGATCCATTGAACATCTGAAGAGCCATGAAACAGGATTAAGAGATGCAAGTTCACATGTGCTTTACAGCAACATGCACATGTCTGCACTTCCACTGGAAAATACGTGGTGGTCCACATTGCAAAGTACTTACACCTGTGTTTTACACGTGGAAAGTAGGCTTGAAAATAAGTTGCAAACCAAAACTGTCAGCGTAAGAAAGTGCAGGATTGAGTCTGGCTGCAGAGCAAATAAGAGAGATGCTGCTCTGGTAGGAAATCATGTGATTGTCTAACTACATCATCAGGTACTGCAAAGTGTGTGTGCAACAGTGTACGTCAGAGAAATCCTGAAGCATTTATCAGCTCTGCAAGTGTACTTGTGAGCGTGGAAACGTGAGCTCATGACATGTTACACCATGAAGGTGTTATGGCATTATACAACACATTTTGGGTCCACTTCCCACTGGCAGAAAATTCCAGACTCAAGGGCCTCTCTGCCTCAACGCCTGTCGTTTTAATGCCCATTTAATCTAGCTCAGGACAGCCAAACTCTGGAGGTGCCTTTGCAGAGGATGCTTTGCAAAGAGCGCTGCTGCTGTTCAAGCACCCTGCCCAGGCACTGTTATGCAGAATGGTTGCTTTTGCCCAGGCTTCTAGTCTGCTGAAATAAGCTGGTGTGTTGTTCACACAGATTTATTTATTTTTTTTTACTATGAGGTCTACAAGGATATTTGCCCTCAGATTTCCCTCTCTGGACATCACAGTTGGAGACCTCTGAGTGGTTTACAGGCTAATTAAAAACAGACCACAGGTTTTGGTTGGGTTTTTTGGGGTTTTTTTTTGGGGGTGGCCAGGAATTGTTAGGGTTTTTTTTCCTTTTTTCCTTCTTTTTGCTGCATTCCAGTTCGTTTGGCTGCTCGGTGGGGATTTGACAGGGATATTGTTAAGGAGACAAAGGACCTCTGGCTTGGGTGACATTAGCATGCTAAAGAGATGCCTCCTTTTCACCTGACAACCTAAGCAAATTGGATCAGGTTATCCAAAAGACTGACAAAACATGGGAGGACATGAAATATTTAGCAAATGACAGACCTGCACATCCTACCTGGCTCTGGCCACCCTAAACAACTTTGCAGGGGAGCTGATGCAGAACTACCCTTCTCTCTCCACCTGACAAGCTCAAACGGCTGATAAATTACCAGAACTAATTGTTGCCCTGACAGGTCTTTGATCCCTGGAAGAGTCAATTTATAAATGATGAGCTCCTTTTACATGCCACCGCTGATGGAGCTGTTGGAATAGTTATAAAATCAATAATCCCTGCGGTCGGGGGATCCTTTAGTTTTCTCCCATTTATTCAGGAGACAGTTCAAAGTGCCTGCAAACGCTCATTTCCGCCTATCCCCAGCACCCTGCCCAGAAAAGCTCAGGCATTGCTGCAGGAGTGAGGCTTGGTGAGGTGAGAGAGCGAGAATCTGCAAAGCAGCCCTGTCCAGATGAACATCGAGTAGGAAGAAGGATGGTCTCAAGATCTTGGATACTCTCAGCCACTTTGGATGCTCCCTCCAGGAAAAGAAAAATGTCAAAAACAAGGGGAGAAAGGCAAAGTGAGAAAATTTTGGGTGATAAGCAGTATCATAGGCATGGCAGCACCTTCAGGGTGGCAGTGCAAAAAGAAAACCCATTTATGGTTTCCTGCATCCAGCCTTTACTGGGAGCCCAGCCTGTCTGTTTCCAGGGACATATTGCCTCTCCCAGAGGCAGAGCTCCTGTCAGTTTGTTGGCACAAGTCTCTTCCACCTATCGTCATCCTGTTACGGTGCAGCAGAGCACCAAGAGCTGGGGTAAAAAGTTCTGTTGGGGTCTCACCTGCATATGGCTTTAAGTGGCCAGAGTCCACCCTACCCACCAATTATTGTACTTTCTGGTTTTGTCGAATGTGAACCTAGCTTCACCAGTATGAAGGAACAAGCCAATGTTTAGCCAGAGTCACTATGGGTGGGATCTCACGTGCAGTATTTGGTCCTAGACCTGTATTGCAAGAGTGTATCGTGACCATCACATGATGGAGAACCCAATGAAACCCTGTCCTTGTGCTGCTTGAGCAGGTTACTAGCACTTTACAACAGACCCCTTTAGAGAGTGGTCAGGATACTCCAGAGGTCGTGTTTCTCTTACACAGCCATTTGTCAGCTTCCTTGTTTTTGCTGTGGAGAAGGATACTTAAATTAAGAGGAGGTCTAGGAGAGCTGTTTCCTCAGCTCCTGCAAGTCAGCATAACATCAATGATCAGAGCTTGCTGGACCTCTAGCAAGAGGTAGCACCAGAGCAGAAACCTGACCAAGAGGCTCCTTAGAGATCTGCAGGTGTGAGACACACAATGGCATCACCAGCAGTGGCCATGCAGAGAGGCCTGGAAGAAAAAAATGAATTTTGGTTGGGTCCTACAAAGCAACACCTGTAATTTTTAAACAGGAGACAGAAAGGATGATGCTCATTGCTTAGTAGCCAGGACTGCAAGTGCTTATCTTCCAGCAGCCCAGCTCACAGGGAGTGTCAACACCACTACCAGGGTCATGTAGAACCACATTTTCCTTGGGCCATTAGAAGCAAAGGACAATTTAGAAGAACCAGTAAAATAATTACACTTTGATTTGAAGGAAGGTCCTCAGCCTGCTCTTGCTCATTTTCTAGCTGTGATAACAAAAAAGGAGTGCTAAAGCAGAGCTGGGCTTACTCCTGGGAACAAAACTTGCTGGCTTGGGCCTGGTGTCATTGCCACTCACCAATTTTTGAAAACACAAAAGTCTAGAAGCCACAAGCCTGCCTCATATCTGGAAACCTTATTTGCACACAGTTGTGTCTCTGAGTACAATCACTTTTCCTGTGCCTGATTATTCTGATGAGAGAGTGCTCGTTAGTGAAATGGAACCCCACAGCCCAAGTGCATGTATGAGGCTGGAACAATAGGAGGTGCTGGCTGATGCTTCACTTTCCCTCTCCCCTGAGAGCTTGCACACAAATGCCATGTCTTGTAATGCAGTTCCATGTGGTTACCCAAAGCCTGGCCACCAAGGCTTGTCCTCACCACAGGCAGAAGAGATGCTCCCTAAGGGTGAAATTCTCCTCTAATGTCCTTGACTGAGGAACACTTGGGATGAATCAGAGCCTCTGTTACAGAAAGAAGTAACTGAGATGTTATTAACTGTAGCTAGCTGTTACTGAGTGAAGAAAATGGCATGTTCATATGGCTTACACAGTGAGATCCTGCTCTTGTCCAACCTGGTTCTTCACTGTCTTACTAACCCTGATCCTCTAACCCAGAAGTTCTCCAGATCATCAGCCTGGGTAGTTTGCTGGTGATCCATAAAGAAATCTTTCTTCAGGCCACAAGAAGGCCTTAGGGCTGGAAAATAAGCAGAAAAAGGTTCCTTAATTCATGTTGAATGGAAATAGATGCAATGTGCACTCTTCCACTGTGGGAAGAGTGGAGGGAGAACTGAAACTTGTTGTAAAGTGACAAGGTATTTGGGGATGACTTTGCACCACCAGCTCATGCCATAAACTGACAGGAAGGTGGTGTAAATTGACAGTCCCAGAGGGAAAGAGGCATCTACCTCAAAAACATGGTTTCTGACTCTAGGTCTGGAGGACAGCCTTAGTCACTATGGACTGTAGGGAACTACATCTTGAAGAGGCAACAAGACAGAGATAGGAACAATGCAAGAGTGAAATGAGACTCCTAATGTAAGTTATTTTCTGACCCTATGGGTCCCATGAAACTCCCAATGAGGAACCACGTTCCAAAACAGGAAGGGCAACAAGAATACATTGAGATGAGTAGATTAGCTCAAAGTCTGCAGCCTGCTATTAATTTAATGGCAATTCAATACTGAGCAATTTATTCTCAGGATGCTACTCACCCTGAAGTACCAGTATGCTTCCCAACTGAGTAAAGAGTTTAGAAGTTGACACATTTTCAGATTAGTGAGCATTCACTAAGCAAGCGATGAGGGTAAGCAAAGAAGAGTTATAGCTGGCCTAATATTAGAAGTGATTGAGTGCAAAGAGCCTAGGGGAACTTCTCTAAGGAAATAAGATTGCTCCCAAGGCATAATGCCATGCATATATGATAAAAGAGGTGGGTATGGACCAGGAGGAAAGGTTGATATGGAAAGGACAGAAATAGGCCAGAAATAGTGGGGTAAATGTGCATGAAGGATCTACTGGCAATGTGGAGAGACAGTGGTAGGAACTTGCCTCATTCCACATTGCCTAGTTTAATCCTACATAATTCATGTAGATGACTGATGCACCTGAACTGAATTTTCCTCCATAGGCATCTGGATTTCTCCCCTAACCTTGTGAAGGAGCCTATGGAGGGATGGCAGTCACAGAGATGCAGTTAGAACAATATCCACCTTATCTTCATGAAGTAGCATTAGAGGCATGCAACTGCATTAAACAGATGGAAACGTTTGGGGGCCCACTCTATTCAGTACCTAATTTTCTTACAGGAAATATGAATATCTCACAGAAGAATAACAGGGAAGCTACTTATTGATTGTTTTCCCATAGATAAATAATAATTTTGCAATATGTTTCAAAAGGTGAGCAAGGACAAGATGCACTGTATAACAGCTATGCAATAAACTGATGGTGTGGTGAAGAAAATAGCATAAAAGTAGCTCCTGGCAGGAGAAATTAATCTTCTTAAGATAGGCTTCTAGGACAGGCTTAATTACCATGAATAAAGTCTAGGACATCCTGAGGTGGCAACAAGACAGAGGGAAGAAAGAAGCAGAAGAGAAGCTATGACGAAGAGAATTTGATTGCTATGAAATGTTGAATGAGGCAAGTTTCTGCAGCCTGTCCTACCAAATTCACATAGCTGGGCTGACTCAAGAGGAAGAGATGACTAGTTTTGATTATCATACTGTGGAGTGGGGGGAAGAAAAGAAAATTTCTTCATGCTCTTTTCTGACTTAGTCAGCTATTTGGAGAGCCTGTCACACCCAGGAGATGTTATTTATATTGTATACTTCCAGGACAACCTTTAATTGAGAAATCTTCTGCCCTGAAAAATAGGGAAGGGTAAAACAATCAAAGAATGCAGTTCAAAAAATAAACAGTGGAGAGTAGTAATTTCAGTGTGATTTTAGTGTGGTTAGAAAGACTGTAGAAACAGCACTGAAGCTGTTTTTTCTCAATAGCATCTGAGTACATCCTAGGAGCTAACTGAAGGTCAGTTGTTATGGTACTCATTCCCAGTTTGAAGAAACCTTGTGAATGCATGCCATGTGTGACTACACATGCCAGATCATTTAGACAGCACTGGCACTCCTTGATAGTTTCAGCTGAGCTGAGTTTGGATGGTGAGAAAGTCAAAGTCAGGATGGGTCAGCTAAAGTTTCCAGAGTGGTATCAAACATGAGCAGTGAGCAAGTTCTGAAATATCTAGGTGACATCAGTGAACACTTAGGCTAGCTTTGAGCCAGGTAGGTACTTGGCGAAATCTGATGAATTGACTTTGTGTGCTTGAAGATAGAGAACAATGTTTTGACATGGGATACCTTGATTTGAATTGATTTCTCATTAATGCTTGACAGCAGAGGGTACTTCCAACTGCTGCAAAAAACCCTGTTGCAATGGCAAAAAAAGTGTTCTCAGGTCTTTAATATTCACAGCCAATCACATATGAGATGTGTATCTACCACTACTTTTTATCAACTAAAATGTTGGTTTTATCTTTGCTGGATGAGAGAACCAAGATACAGATAACTTCTAAACTGATCTTGACTGTAGATGAAAACAAGGGAGAGGATGATGCTCTTATGAACAAGTGCATATAAACTTTTGTTGACTTGTCTGCTAATCCAGGGACCTATATACAGCTGCAAAGATGGAGGAAGCTTCAGTTATCTCCTGTTTGTTCAATGAGCGGTTTATCTGGTGGAGATGCTGCCCTCAAGTTCACAGGGACCCATGTTTGTGTTTCACAGCACTGCAATGACACAAAGAGCTCTGCTGATGAACAGGGAACTGTGTTACTCATTGTTGGTGCTCATTGTTGAAAAGGCTGAGGCAATGCCCATAGACTTGAATGAAGAATAACAGTAAAGATGGCACCTGCTACATGTGAGTTTTCTGGTCAGGCATCATCCTCTAGCACCTCCCATGTTAGCAGCAGCACTAACACTAAAAGCCACAGAAGGTTGTTATAGGGATATAAAACATGGTCAGTACTCATGTCCAGCCAACATGGTTTCCAAAATGTTTACAACTATGGGAAAGGGCAGAAGAGAAATGTAGGCAGGGAAGACTTGGGAGTTACACACCAAGATACCAGAGATGTTATGAAAAGTCCAAGAGATTTGCCAGAGATGTATGCTGGCTGTAAATAATTGGACTAAATCATCACATTACTCAGGAAATGCATCAGTCTGGAAATCTTGCAGGAAGCAGATTTCTTTTGAGGTTCTGGTCCTAACCCCCTGGCAGACAATAAAAGATTACTTGAAATCTGGAGGTGCAAAGTCTGAAGTGTCTTAAACAAACCATGTGCTTGCTACACTCTTGGAATCACATTGACTCCAGTGGGTCTTCAGCCTGTGCCAGAAAGTATCGGAGGTGACTTTTCATAGGTGCTTCAAGAATTCATAGATTTGGGCTGCAAAGTCACGGGCAGAGCTGGACAGACTCAGCCCCACCGTTCATAGCTCCTGGTGAAGCAAACAAATGCTTGTTGTCGCTGTCTTCCAGATGCTGATACTTGTCCATACCCTTCCGTACTTGTCCGAGTCAGGCCACTGCTTCTTCAGCATTGAAACTTCTCTGTTTCTGAGTTTATCAATTTATATTTTATGAACATAATTTTGCTAACATATTTGTAACAGCGTGCTGTTCAGTTCCAGGTATTAACTAGTGGCAGTCAGTTAAATTGAAAGGGAGACTTGAGTCTTCAGCCTTGGCCTTTAAATGCTCACAGTGGCACCTTAGACAGATATATATATATATATAAAAACATTTTTTTTCCCCTGGTAATACTTCATTTAAGAAGTTCTGGTTCAGACTAATTTGTTTGGGAAATTTGCTTTCAAGTGCCTTCTTCCCCCCAGGGTTTCACTGGGTTGCGTAACAAAAGATACATTTCATTCTGTAATTTTGCATTCAGGAATCGATGAAAACGGATGTGCAAAGCTGAGTGAAACTCAAACCCTTCTGTGTTGCATCTCCAGCACACGACACTGTTATGGGAAAGAGAGAACTAGCAAGAAAGCAACGCTATCATGAAAGAAAGATTTCGGTACCACAGCCCTTAATTTAGAACAAAGTACTGCTGACATAAGACGTAAAAATATTTTCCGTTGTGAATCAGGTGCCTTAGCCAAGTCTGGAAAGATCTGAATTCTTTTTCTCTTCATATTTGAAAATGAAAAAATGTACTGCTATCAAGACTTGCCATAAAAATAGATGTATTTTATTCAACGTGTCAGCACTCGCTGCTTCTACAGCTCTGCAGTATTCGGAATGTGTCTTTTCCTAACTTGTTAACTAAGTTTCCAGTGCAAATGAGTTACAACTCAAGAACCTGATATTCAAGGTTGCTAAAATTTTGCAATTTTATGGTACATGAATGCACCATTTGTTCTTCCTAATAAATAGCTATTTTTAAATTCCAGTTTATATGGTTTCTCTTTGATGAATAGCCCAGGAAACAGCCTAGTAAACTCTGACACAGCAGACAGAAATAACTTCAAAAGAATTTTGATGAATATTTCCCTCCAAATACAAGAGTATTCCGTCACACTGAGTTATTCATAATGTATGTTGTTTAGCAGATACTCGCATATTTACAAGGTACAGAATTTATTTTCAGGGGTTTGTTTAACGATGCTGGTGCATGAGTTTCAAACAAAATACTTTTTATTAGGTACAGGATTCTTTGGGAAAGAAAAAAGACGCCACAAAGTTTGGTTTCCAAAACATTTCTGTATAATTTGACGAAATGGAAGAAACAGGAACTTTGATTACATCATTTGTTTCCTCTATATTCTGTTGCTATTTTCCTGCTTTTTCAGTAATGAAATGGTGGAACGTGGGGAGAGGGAAAGAGAAGTAAGAATCCAAGGGAAGGGAAAAAAGTTTAAGTCCTGGTTTGCTGTTAAAAATAGGTCAGTCTGTTACAATGATCAGCTCCCTTGCTGCAATTACTGGTGTAGCAACAGTAAGCTTTTAGAGAACTGATAGCAAAAAGTCACTTTATTGCTACTGTGCCTCAAGGACTTTACTCCTATTTTAGGTCATTCTGATAATTTTGCTTCGGTAGACCAGAGAGACCTGGGAAGTTTGATCTGGAATAGCTATGCAAACCTCAGCTTTCTGAAGATTTCAGTTTTCTGAAAAAGAGAGACAAACTAAGGGTTCAGTCTTGCTTCCCTCTTTTCCTCAGCTGACTGCATCCCTCCCTGGCACTTTTTGGGAGGGTACCATCTCTCCCCTGCTGAAGTCTTCATTCTGTGCCTTTCCTGTCTGTTTGGGATAGAGACAGTGAAGGCATGAAAGCTGGATTCCACCTTGAGAAATGCTCTTGCCCATGGGCCCTCAGAGATGTCCACAACAGGCACGTGCTGCAGGCAGCCGACTACACCAGCAATGGGATCTGCTGAGGAGGACTGGGAGGTGTGTGGAGGAATAAATCAACAGAGCTCAGAGAACGGGAGAAGTGAGACAGGGATGCAACATTCGCATCTGCACTGACGTGCAATACTGAGTGGCAGTACTGATGGGAACCAGAGAACTTAGGAAAATCAGGGCACAGAGCATCGATCACTCTTTCTCCAGCTTGCCTGGAATATGTCATTTCCTACTCAGGCTGCCATTTTACAGCTGTGACTTTTTAATCATGCTCTTTTCAAAAGAAAACAGGGCTGGCCCCTACAGAAGACTCACCACAGTCCAGCCCCAAGTGCCCCCCTCTAGCTGGTCTCCCTCTCTTCCAGCTGTCTGTCTCTTGGTTTTAATGAACTGAAGCCATAACAAAGTCTGGACAACACAAGGCCAATTCAGCACTGGATTTCTTTCAACAGTGCTCATTCCTCTGGCCTTTACAGGGCCATTGAACCAGAACATACCTCAAATGGGTAGAGGGTAAAACAACCCAAACAAACAAGTAGGGGAAACAAACTGGAAGGTTAAAGAAAAGATAACCTGTGCCTGTTCTTGGGAAAGTAGTGTTTTCTTCTAGCTCAATTCACCCCATGGCCAGGCAGGTCAGGACTGCTGGTGCTGGGTAGCTCACCTATGAAAACAGATATTCCCCCATTGGATAAAGTGCCGCACTGTTGATATTCAATGCCTTTTCAGGTTTTAAGGCTCTCCAGACCAAGTAAAAATCAGCCTGGCTAATTAGCGTGTGCAAGTCTTTTGTCCTGATTGTGTTCCGCGTACCGATGTATATGTAAGAAAGCAGGACCTCCAGGAGGGTGCAAAAGCATGCAAAAGAGAGGGAGGAGGAGGAGATGAGTGAATGCACAACAGACAAATGAATGTGTGTGAGAGACAAAGAGAGACCAGGGAGCCATTTTTATCATCCAAGATTTCTTCTTTTTAAAGAATGACCACAATGACATGTGATCAAGAAATATGAAAACCAGGGCACTTCATTTCTATGACTTATTCCATTGAGCTACACAAATCATGTTGCCTGTGCATGAGTTAGTCTGGAAATGATGAAGAGAGATAACAGATAAGAGCACAGATGAGCAGCTTCTGCAAAATGATATGCAGGACCTATGCAGGGCCATAGATTTCCTTCCCATTTGGAAGTCAAGCACACCAAGAAACAGTACATGTGCAGCAGGAGCTGCTGGCCTACCTGGAGAAAAAATGCCACCAAACACAGGATGCATTGAGATTTAGCAGCAGCAGTGCACTGTCTGCCTGTGCAGCTCCTGACTCCCCCCCAAATCTAAACCTAAGCAGAAGCAGGGAGCTAAACCTGCTGTGTCTCATAGGCGTGAATCACAACTGGCAGCTTATTGCTGGCCCTGCTGCGTGGTGGTCGAATTCTGGTCACCCTTTGGCAGGTTGATAGCTTTGGGCTGTCCATAATTTTTGAATAAAAAGTGACTCAGTGTTAAGAGATGCATCTATAATTGGTAAGAAATAGAGTGCAAGTTACTGTCCTTGCCTGAGGTCATCAGCCCGGTCTATGTAATCTGACGAAGAGCTTTTGGGTTAATTGTTTAATTCTTCCTCAGTTCGGATTGGACCTGACGTAATATCATGTAAGGAAATTATTTCTAAAGTCACTGTTCAGTTTCCAGTGTACTTTTTTTTACCAAAAGAGGACTCCTCTGGATGTGCAGATACAGATTATTGTACATAGATCAGCAGTTGTTTGGAAAACACCACAACCCTTCATGGGTGATAAAATCTACAAGCTCACCTACAGACTTTTTAGTCACTAAATCTAGAGAGCTTGAGAGCCAGTCTATAAACAATACTAGAGAAAAAAATTCAGTTTATTATAGTGCAAGTCTACAACTGAACGAGGACTCCAGGTTCACAGGCAGGAGGATTCACTCACACTGCTTACTGTGCTTCTGAAAGGCGTGCACTAACCAAGAAAAAAAAACCCAACCACGTCTAAAAATATGAAGGAAGCTCTTATTCAAGAATCAAATATACTATTTTGATGCACCTGAAATCAATACAAAAAAAAGCCATACTCCATGTGGATAACTGTTGAGGCAAAACAGCATCCATATAGTTACTCAGCAAAACAAAGAGAGATGTCTGTTAAAATGGTTTTGTTTCTAGCAGCGAGTGTTTTTACATCACTGAAAACCTTATGAAGGTGCCTGTACTGGAACTGTGACCACCATGACATTCCAGTTTTACACGTTGGGTGCTGATGTACGTCTGTTCAAGCAGGGTAAAAAATAAAGGTTTTCATATCCAGCCCCAGGTTTCGACACAGCTGGCTCAGACGTATGATACCCAGAATTGTAAGTGCCATAGCAGGGGAGACTTAGACCTGTTTCTTTTCACTCTTTCCTCAGAATGTGTTTGAGGGGCATCTCCCTGATGAGTTTGGACTGGAACACCAGGGTTGGCTAAAGGCCCAGCTGTTTTCTTGCCTCTTGCTCTCTGAAGTGATGCTGACGAATTTACTTGGCCACGCCGATCAGTGGAGCTGCAAGGCTGCTTACCGTAAGTACAGACAAACATAGATAGGAGATCTGCCTGGAAGACAACTTTTAACAACTTCCTCCTGTCAGAAGCCTCAAACCTGAAAATCTTCTTGCTACGGGAAATGAGGAGGAGTAGCTTTTGGGTTTATTTCCATTCCTATGCAACAGTGACCCGATTCTCCATAACAAAATAATTATACTTTGTTGAAATGCTGCCCTTAAGTGGAAGCCAATGCTGTCAAGAAGATGTGAAGGCCATGTGCCTAACCACAAACACATGCATAAATACATTTGTGTCTATCTATACATACTTAAATACAAGCATTTATATATATGTGTGTGAAGGCTGCATTGGATCCGGCCATCAATTAAGTGAAGGAAGAAGTTCTTTGTCTCAGATGGTTACTTGCAGTTATTTGTTAGACTACACCTGGACTGGGATTCAGGCACTTCCCCAGCTGTAGCATGAACTTGGGGTCTGCTGTTTGCCAAGGATTCAAACTGTCTCACTGGCTTGTGTACACTAATGGTGGGGATTCACACGGTGAGACTGAAATAAATTGACTTCAGGCTTGTTTAGCTTCTGTATCCAAACAGGACCACAACCACAGGTGTTTATTGAGAAAGGACACAGTTGCCTCCTCCCTTGAAAGCCCAGCTCCACAGTATGTGTGGATTCAGTCTTTAGCGGAAAGCCATGGCGAAATCAATGGATGCTTTCCTGGCCTGAGAAATGTAGTCACAAAAGAAAGGGGCCTACATTTCCTTATCTGGTTATTTCTGCTCTGTAGAAAACCTGGCATTATTTGATCATCAGCAAAGCACATACCCGGCCCACACTGTAGGCGGACACTTGTGCCCTGTTCCACCCACACGGTGAGAATATACCTTCCTGTGTGGGAAAAAAAAGAGGCAGAGAAGAAACAGGGGAGAGTACGAGCAAGGTGCTAACTGGGAAAGCAGAGATTTGCATGGTTTACACCCTGCTGAGGCCTCCTGGCTGCTTTCTTAACTCGTTACTTGTTTCCCCTGAATTGTTGCTATTTCAACCTGAAAGCTGGGCCCAGGCCCTTCGTAACAGCATTCGACACTTTTGGCTGGGCTGAAACTTCAAATTCTTTGTGAAAGGAATTCAGCTCGTTTGCAGAAATGACAAAATGTCACTCTCGATCAAGGCTGCAAGTGTCGGCAATCATTGGCCAGGAGCATTACCCCGGGGCCTACCACCCTCACGCACCTTCGGCGCCTTGCTGTCACTCTGCTTGGTTGTGCTGTTCCTGAGGGACCCGTGAGCTGTTGCTTGGGTGCCTTGTTACTCTCACCTGCCACTGTCTGGGGTCTCCAGCAAAAGAGCAGCACATCCATTGGGTTGGGCTTGGGTTTTTTTGCTACTTTGCCAGAAATCGAGACTTTTCACCAGCTAACAGCCCCTGGCAGTAAGTGTTGGGACAATGTCCCTGTGGATTCCTTTTACATACCATCAGGAGTTCTAGTGAAAGCTTTCTGGCTCGCTGCTTCCTCCCCAGAGTATCCTCTATCCTCTCCCAAATTCTACCAGTTAGCAAAGCCCTCTGCTGCTATGTTTCTAGGTAGTTTGACCCTTCCTCCAAAACCTCCTCTCTCCCTCACAGTATGTATGTAAGACTCACAACACAGAAATTTCTTGCACCTCCTTTGGGAATTTCCCCATTTCAGTGGGGTCCCCAGAAAACTGCTTTCATAGCTGGTGTTGCAGAAACAGCCTCATGGTACGAAAAGGGAGAAGCAGAGGTGGGATTCTTCCTCCACGTCTCTGATTTTTACTGTGGGAAGTCATGGTCAAGTGACTCAGAAGTCACTTTGTATGACCATCTTTTAGCTAACTTCTGCCCTACAGTAATTAAAAAAAATTATTTGCCCAGCACACCACAGCTTTCCACAAGGTTTGGTAATCTGGGAAATATTTGTGACTGTCATGTATGACCTCAGTAAAATGCCTTGAGGAAAGCTATCCGACGTTTTTATGCTGGGGCTTGCACAGGTAAAGAACCAGCTCTTCTCTCCGTGGGAGGTCTGAAATGTGTTGACTCAAAGGCCGTGATGCAACAGCCTTGAGGAGGAGCAGAAAGCATCCTGCTCGCCTCCACCTCCCTGCTCCCACCCAGATCAAGTTCCATTTGGAAAGCTGAGTCCAGAAAGACACACAGGCACCCGCAGAGCAATGGGGGAAAATACCTTGTTAGCTGGGACAGTCTGAACTTGAGTGTGAGCCTTTTGGCATACACTTATTATTAATAACTGGCTCTTTCTGTGCTGCTTCCAAAAAAGCACAGATGGACAGGGATGGCTGCCTATCACTGCAGTTGGTGGCTTATTCTGAACAGGATGTGGTGGCTAATTGCTGCAGTAAGGTCTGCCTAACAGGGTAGTGTCAAGCACTTTCCAGTTGAATTTACTAGGGGAAACCTGGTACGTATGGGTAAAACACGATTGCTCAACTTGGTATTTGGGTTAAACCCCAACATGACCAGAGGGCATCCCTGCACACCACTGCAGTTCTGTTGGCTCCACGCACAGATTATCCTCGAGGCAAGAAATGAGATACTAGTAATAGCAAGAAGCGGTCAGGATCCAGCCTGGGTTGTAATTTACTGGGAAGATGGCTATAAAATAAGAACATCAACTTGTCTTGTGCAGCTGCCACTCATGTGGTCAGCAGCAAATGTTCAGCAAAAGGAACAGCTAGCTGGCCCCTACAGTGGGATGCTTCTACCTTCAATCAATTCAGTTTATGGTTGAATAGGAGGATGCATCTTTCAAGACTTTGTTGTTTGTCAACTACTTTATACTTTTGGAAGTCCAAATTCTGGTGTGGCAAGAAGCTCTAGAGCATCGTCATGCCTGTCTGAGGAAAAAAAAAAAGTACTTTCTTTCATTTGTCCTGGAGTTTCTGCTTGGTCAATTGATGTGATATCTGATAGCATGTCAGATACAAGCTCAACAGGGAGTCTCCTGTAGTGATTTAAGCATCATAGACCATTTTTCCAGGATCTACCAGAGATTTCCAGGTTCTACCATAGATGGGCTATGTAGTTCCCAATGCTTTTTTGCAATCCATAGAGTGCATGGTGGATGCTAGAAGTCAATCTTTTTAGTGTGCACACACGCAAGTCTCTGCACTACAGGGACCCACAGACGAGAGAGCAATCAAAGCTCTGTATAGTAAATGTGGTGTGAGACAGAGGTGAACACAGCCTGGTCATTGGTCTGGTATCATTCCTTGATTCCAGAGTGAATCCCTGCTCCATGCTGTTGTGTCATTGTGCTTTGGAGTCTGGTTTTGATGGTTTGACTTTCATTTCTTGCAGACGGCAGATAGTAAGGTAGAATTCACATCTGGATGATTCTGGAAAGGAGAGCAAAGGCAAGCTTGCTGAAGTAAGTGCTCTGTTCCAAAGTATTGTTCTTTGTCCTTAGGCATCATTACCCATAAACACACTGGTAGATAGCTAGTGAAATGCAAGATAGATATCCAACTAATCATAGTTGGTACAAATATTTTCAGCTACTGAGACATCTCCATTAATTATTATGCACTTACAATTTAGGAGAGATGGGGTAGGGAGTGCAATGAAAGCCTAGCACAGCAGAAAATATCCACACCAGGCTGAGGACACCCTGGTGCCTGGGCACAGGGACAAAGTTCTCATTAAAAACCAATGCAGTGGTGCCTATGCCTTAGAGGTGATGTCTGCCCTCACCTTGCAGTTAGTGCCTCGTGTACCAGGGCTAGGGAAAGAGGGGTGAGAAATGATTTGTGTGTTCCTATTTTTGCATATCACTCTGAGTGCCTAGATGTGTATCTTTTTATTTGTGAGGCTCATCTCCCCAGTGAGAGGGGAGGAGTGCCCACTTTCATTATGTGTTGTAGCAGGGCCCGTGAAGACAAGGCATACACTCAGTAGTTCCCTTGCAGATATTATCAGGCTCTCCTGTAGCAGAACTCATCAAAGAGTTTTGCTCTGGAGGAGGGAGAGCACTACTCTGAGACCGTGTACTCTGAGGCTAAGCTGCTCCTCACCACAAACGAGGAGTGGTGCCGACAGGGTTGGCTTCCCCACTGCTGAAGCGCAGAGCTTTGCCAGTTTGCATAGGAGGAGAAGACCAGCCAGGTCCCTGTCATCACAAACAAGCCAAGCAGTAAATGTTTAATCTCAACAGGGCCCTAGAGCATCACCTCCACATGCCACTGACTGTTAGAGGCTTCAAAATCGTTTCCTAATATCCTCTGACAAATTAAGACCTATGGTAAAGACTGAGATCTAGGACAAATAGCAAAGTATGCAAACGGAGAAGAGACCCATGGGAAGCCCATGTCCAGAAACAGTGATGCAGTGGGAAAACTGTTCTTGAAATAGCTGTAATAGCTGTCTGAAATAGCCCTAGGGGTCAGGTTGTATCTCACACACCACAGAAGAAAGCAATACTCCTCTCCTCGAAGGGTCTTTATTGGCCCCAAATCAGTTAATTGGTTTAACCCAGATATCATGAACAAGATACTCCAAAAGATTTGATGCTGCTAGGATCTACAACACACACTGCTCTATCAGTATTACTCCCTAGTCCTCCACAGTTTTACCTGTGTTCCCAATAATTATTTTCTGCCCTTCTCTAGCACCTTACTGACAGTGTTCATGATCCGAGAGGAGTGGGGACACAGTATGTTTGGAAGGGCTCAGGCAGCCTGGGCCACAGGTGGGTGAACAATTCAGCCCTTGTAAAGCCTTTTCTGTTGGCACTGCATAGTCCTAGGGAGCTTAATCCAGAGTTCATCTGAACAATGTGCTAGGTCTTTGTTTCTAGTGCTGGAGAATCACAGCAGGGCAGTATTTAGTGTCCAGTAGTGGTCCAGTGCATTCACAGGTGGATGTTCTTACAGGTGGACAAACCTCTTTGAAACCTCTACTACTTGCCTGGTAGTTTTCCTCACATTCTCCAAACTGGCTTACAAACCATGTCCAACAAAAGCAAAAAACCACACAGATGCATCACTTAGCTGCATGCCAGCATTATAATTATTATTACTGGCATCCAGAGAGACCTTGACAGGCTTGAGATGTGGGCCCATTCAAACCTCATGAGTCAAGTGCAAGGTCCTGCACGTGGGGCAATCCCAAGCACAACTACAGGCTAGGCAGAGAATGGATTGAGAGCAGCCCTGAGAAGGACTTGGGTGTGTTGGTGGATGAGAAGTTCAACATGAAACAGCAATGTGTTTGCAGCCCAGAAAGCCAACTCTATCCTGGGCTGCATCAAAAGAAGCAGGTCAGGGGAGGTGATTCTCTCCCTCTACTCTGCTCTGGTAAGATCCCACCTGGAGTGCTGCACCCAGCTTTGTGGTCCCTGGTACAAGAAAAACATGGAGCAGTTGGAGTAAGCCCAGAGATGGGCCACAAAGTTGATCAGAGGGCTGGAACACTTCTCATATGAAGACAGGCTGAGAGAGGTGGGCTTGTTCAGCCTGGAGAAGAGAAGGCTCCAGGGAGATCTTATAGCAGCCTTCCAGTACCTAAAGGGGGGCTATAGGAAAGCTGGAGAGGGACTTTCTACAAGGGCCTGCTGTGATAGGACAAGAGGTAATTTCCTTAAACTGAAGGAGGAGAAATTTAGATTCTATAAGAGGAAGAAATTCTTCTCTGTGATGGTGGTGAGGCCCTGGCACAGGCTGCCCAGAGAAGCTGTGGCTGCCCCCTCCCCGGCAGTGTCCAAGGCCAAGCTGGATGGGACTTTGGGCAACCTGGTCTAGTGGAGGGTGTCCCTGCCTGTGGCAGGGTATGGAGCTAGATGATCTTGAAGGTCCCTTCAACCCAAACCAGTCTGGGATTCTGTGATTATATATCCCCTGTCTGTCCCTCTCAATCTCTGATTGCAATGCCAATGCACACCTCAACGCTTGGAGCATAGGGCAAGGGACTTACCCTTTGGTGGTCAAGCCTAAATTTTCTGCAGTGAGTGATCAATACACAGTGACAATAAGGCCATGAAGGGGAAAACTCAAAGATGCCCTGTGAAGGTGTCCTCACCACAGATGCTCCTCACTGGTACCCCAGGATGGTTTTATTCTGTTACTTCCCAGCTACCAGAAGAGCTATTCTGGAAGCTAAGCCTCGCAGAAATACATGAACATCTGCAGTGACCTCCACATTGTGAGCTTCCCTGACTTCAGGTGTACATATTGGTGCAATTCATGTCTTTACACCATAGAAGAACTAGCATGGAGTTGAGAGAGATCAGATCTCTAACTCTGCCTCATCTATTTTCAGCACTTTTCCTTTTTATTTTTTATTAAATGAGACCAAGATGTACACAGGCAAAAAACATGTTGACATCTGGGAGGAGATTGACTGCAGTGTTGGACCTTCATCTCCCGCTGGGGTTGCTTCACTGAGCCCAGTGTTTTCATGAAGCTGAAGGCACAGCAGGTCTATTAGCCCACACCCACTGTCTATCAGATTTACACAATGACAGCTTACAAGCTGGCAGGTGGCTGACTTCATTGTAGCTGAAATTATACCTGGAGTTTATCAGTATTCAAGATGATTTTATAGATTTACTTAGGCAATTTCATTAACTTGCCTTTTAAGACAGGCTTTCTTTACTATCCATGCACGTATCCATTTCAGATCATCTTTATTTCTTAATATAGAATCAAAGTCTGGATTTTAATTTGAAGTAAGACTTACTGCATCTCTCAGTTGGAGCAAAAAAAAGAGCATGTTTTCCTGCATAGTGTCTGTGGGGTTTTTTTCCAGTCAGAGAATTTGCCTTCTAACCCCAGGGTGCAATCACTGTGTGGTAGTGTGCTGCTTGTGGCTGGTAAGGCTGTTGGCCACTGAGTTTGCCTAGTATGCATAACCATTATGCAAAGCCATGCAGTGTGTGGCGAATCCAAGTCACTCAGGAGGGCAGAACTCAGCAAGACACTTGGTTCCTGTGGCTGTGGACTTTCCTGACTCAATTTCTCACTTCAGATTGTGGTGGGATGAAGAACTAAATCGCCTCAGGCCTGCATCATCTGCAGTCATTCTCCTCTGGAAAAGTTGACCTCTTCTTCATCACGAGCCATTTCTAGTGCATGCCTAGCCAGGAGTGCAGTGGGAAGCACCTTACTTTATGGATGCTTAGCTCCAGACTCAGGTCTGGACATTTTGATGGAGGAGAGAGAGTATATGGGCAAAATGGATCTCTACATCACCTGCATGCTATGTTGCTTATGACAAAGTGTGGGTGCAGTATACCTATATAGAGAGAGTGTAAATGTTAAGAGAAACAGTTCAGGGGCTGTTCTAACCTTCCTTAAAGGCATGCACTGCTACAGCTGCTGCAGCACATGGGGCTCGCTGTGGTGAAATACAACTGTTCTTGCTCTGCCCTGAGCTGGGAGGAGGACAGAGTTATCCACGCTCAGGGCAGTGAAATTAAATCAGAGGGGAAATACGGCAGAACTAAAATTCCCCATTCATTTACCTTGAGTGGAACCAGTGTGTCGTCATTAACTGCTGACATACTGACATACTTTTGCATGGTGGCAAGTGCACTAAAACAGAACAAGGCAAGAGAGAATCCATGTGCCATGAAATGTGGGTTCCTTCATGCTAAATATTAAACCTGCTGGATGTCTCTGCATTACAGTATCGATAAAGCACTGTTGTTTCTTTCAAAACAGCATCTAGCAGTTGGTACTTTCAGCCAAGCACTGCCCAAAGACTTCTTGGGTTGTGGTTCAGTACCTCTCCACGTGGGCTCTGTGTCTTGGCTGCAGAAGAGCAGCTGAGGACCTGCACGCTGCACAGCAGGAGGCATTTCCCCATGAGACTGATTCCAGCTTATAAGACACCTCTCCCACGGTGGCTAAAACAGCTTTCCCACATGACACCTTTCGTTTGCAGGGGCAATTCTGTGTCTGAGCAAGCAAGGAACAGCAGTGGTCTTCCCAGGACTCCTGTGCCATCTGCTGTATTCCTCTGCTCTTGCTCTATCTCAGCCAAGCAGGGCTGGTGAGTAAGTTAACCCAGGGAATGGTATGTACTGTATGCCCAACCACAGTCCTCTTCTGCGTCAACACCTTTGACTGATATAGTATCTCTGAGGAAGAGAGATACAGTCATAGAGTTGATACACTCCTGTGTAAGGATACTCAAGAGGGATAGAAATTTTACACTTTTATCTACAAAATGCCGAAGCTGGGTGAAAGTCACAAGCAGTACTTTTCTTTTTGGGGCATGAAAACAGAGAACAAGTGTTCCCTTTTGTACTGCTTTCACAGTCCGTCTAGATTATCCTGCAGTCCCTGTCTGTTAGCTTCAGCATTGGCTGCAGCACTCCCAGATCACAGTGATGGGCCAGAAAAGGGCTCAGAGACAGAAGGCAGAGGAGGGACATCACCTCCCACAGCTGATGTTAAACCCATGCCTCATTCAGCTCCTGCTGAGTACTCTCTGCCTGCCCTTTTTGGGATGCTGGGGTCCATGACTACTCCACTACTGCTCAAGGGCAAATAGTCAGTCAACCCCAGTCCACCATGTTGGGTCCACTCCAGAGGTCTTCAAAAGCAGCTAGTTTTAACCATGCAGTGCTGCTGTGGAATAAGTATCTTTATTCCAGATGAACACAGATGGAAACCAAGGCACAGTGGCAACCATCATATGACATACCTTTAAATGGGAGGCTGTTCACCATTTGCTGACTGAAGAATGCTTTAATTTGTTTTATGTTTGACCTGGACCAGCATAAAATTCTGATAATGGTGGGTTTTCAAAGTATGGTGGAACCTAGAGGCCAGAGGGGAAAGCTGACTAGTGGCAAGGCCTGATCTGGACCTGGAAATCTTTTAAAAGTTACTTATTTTCCTTGAAGCAATCTTTTCAATGAAAAAAGATTTTTTTTTTTTTTAAATCCAGGCAATTTAGAGATCCTTCACAATACTGAGCATTTTTTTCATGTTTTTCATGCTAATTTACAGACATGACATCCCCAACTTAGCTGTAAAACTGGTCAGGATCCTGAGACCACTGGATCCTCTGGGGCATCTGGTCTGACAGTAGGAACCTCTTTGTCCCATATCCATATGGACAGAAGGTTATGTTAAATCACAAGTATGATTTTGTTTTACCTTAGCTGAACTGCTCCTTCACATTTTAGGGTGACCTCCATTGAAAAAAAATTCACAAAACCTACCACATGATCAGTTGTAAATAATTCAGAATAAATCTCCACAATTACTTTATAACCATTACTTGTGAAAGAAAAACAGGACCAAAAAGAGCCTACACATCCAATCATATACCTTCACAGTGACTATCTGTAACATATTTTGTACTCAAGTTCTCTTAAATGACATTCCAGTGTACTTTATCCTCACCTGTCATTTTTGATAATTTACTGGTTCATTCCAAGATCTTTCTTTCATCATTTAATATACATGTGTATTTCCTGGATAAAAGCAAATTGCTATTAGATCATCATCTATCTCCACATCATGAAAGTAAATTCCTTGCCAACACTAAGCCAGCATTAGCTGTCCACAAGCCATTAATCCAAAAAGCTTAGAAAAGGTCAATTTTTTAAGCTAATAGTATAAAACCCACATAATATAACATTGGGATAGAAAGTTTAGGAAGTCTCTTTTGCAACTTAATTTAAATCCCCTGTAGACCAAAATGTCTGGGTAAAGCCCACAAAAGATTAAAGACACTGGAGGACCTGATTTTCTAACCCATTGCATTTTCTATCCCCGTGCAAATCCACACAAATCTTTACCTCTTTGAAGTCGCTAGCAAATCTCTTGGTCTTTTCAACAGGACTTACAACTTCACTTCTGGTAATTACATCAGCTTGCCACTGTGGAACATCACTCCTGGGAAATGTTAATAATATAAAGCTGGTCACTGCCAGATCCTCTTTGTACCAAAGCTATTTAATTTAAGTAGTTTTTTCTTTTCCTTGTTGAAGACACAAGGCTGTTACAGGCTTCACAGAACCATGAACTGCCTCGGAAAGGGAGAGGTGGATCCTTTTAATAAGAGTTTGAACCCTGACAATATGTTTAAGAGAGCAGATCATGGCTAGGCAGACAAGTCTCAGTGGATCTTCCTTCTCCAAGGCATGGCTTTCCTCCACCTGGCATTCTCTCTGCTCATGCCTGTCATAAGACTGTTCTGCAAATGCCTGTTATCAGCTACGTATCTCTCCCCACTTTCCCCTGGGACCCATGTTTGTGCCTGATGGGCCCATGGGGGCTCATCAAACCTACCAGCCTGTGCCCTTCCCCTGCCTGGCTGAGATGCCTTCTACATCTGCCACACTCCTGGGGATGCTTCACCCCTTTCTGTGCACCCTGATGGCTCAGCAGTAAATGGAATACAAATATGGCTGGGTAAGAAAGTAGGTCACCTTTTATCAGCAGCCTGGGCACTCTGATAAATCATTCCTTTGTGAACCTCTCCAAGTTAGTATGTTGCAGCAGCAGGTTACGCTGGCTGAGGAGCTGATGCCTGTTCAGGGGTACACCCCATTGCTGGGTCCTCTGGATCCACATGATGAAAGGCCATCTCCTTGCAGCAGCCTGAAGGGCAAGGAAAGGGAAACAGAAGATGAAACATGAGCTGCAAGGAAGGGAAACACACTGTTGAGTCCACTTGTTTCGCTGAATATACTTCCAGACAAAATATTCCATTAATGGAAGCACTGTGCTTTGGGTTTTGTTTGTTTGTTTGTTTTATTTCTCCATCAATTAAGACACAGTCACAAATGCACAAAGGAAAATCAAGCAAATTTCAGTAAAATGTGTGGCTAAAATTCTGGGCTTTCTGGTGGATCTTGAGAACATACAACTGCAAACACTGAAGTCTGAGATGTCTGTATCACCAAACTGTTGTCTGGGGTGGAATTCTCTGTAATCCCATTGCTGAAAATCGCCCAAAGGCTCTCTTCTCCAGTAACAACGTGCCTTCCTATTTAAAATGGCACATTTTTATGGCCTGGCATGTTGCTAAAGCAAAAAGCTTCTTGTGCGCTGCAGGCTGCTGTTACTATTGCTGGTGCCATTTCTTTTCTCTAAGGGGCAACTGTTGACAGAGCAGATGATAAGTCGAAGCCCAGATGATGATCTGGGTGTTGACAGATAAGATCAACAGGTTTGTTGTCTCAACCCAGGCACTGTTTATCCAGTACAATGGTGGGCTAATTTCACTGGCACTGGCTTTATGCTAATGCCCTGCCATAAAGGAGTTATTACAATTCCACCCGAAAGCCAGTGCTGCCCCTCCCTTTCCCCTTTCCCCCAAACTGTTCCCCCCTCTCCCCGCCAGGCAAAATGTCAGCTGAAATACCAGATGCAGAGATCACAGGCTCCATGGTTTGTTTTCACCTATGTGGATTTGCTTGGAGAATTAAAACACTGCCCGTCCTCTGTTGCATGGGCTGCAAGTACTGCTGGCTGAACGAGAATCTCTGCTTGTGAGATGTAAGGCATATTGCTCCCTAGGCATCAGGAAAAGCATACTGCTATAAGCTAATATAGTTTGAGGCTGGAATTACTCTCAATGACATATTAAATCCTGTGTTATTCCAACAACTTTGATGACTTTACAGAGGATGTAGGCTTGTGCTGCTGAAGGTAAAATTCGTCCTGTTTTCTTCGCTTTAATCACAGACACAATCTTTTGGGAGCAGCAAATCATTTGCATGTCTGCGTGACAAAGAATTATTCCACAGAAGAGATAATTAAAAGCATCGCTTTGTAGTTCTCATTTGAGTCACTTAATTAGTTTTGTTCCCAGGTGATAAATGAGGGCTTTGCCAGGAAGGAAACTGTTTTCCTACTTGTCACCAGAAAGCATTTTCTGCATTATGTCAAATCTCTTACTACTATCTTCTTTGACAAGTGCTTGTAAGTTTTTACTTCTCTAAAAGGTATCTCCCTGAAATCATCAGAGCAAGATAAGGTCTGTTCCTCAAGTGCCTCCCTCACACCTCTCCATTCATCACGTCGCTCTGAGATTTATGCCCTTGGTGAGAATCCCAGAAAGATGCTCACTTCTCAATCTCAGCATCAGAAATATGTCTGAAGCAACGTCCAATCCCACCAGCGGTGACTTCGATTAGGAAGCAGCTGCTGGAAAGGGATGAATATGTAGAGGAACTTTCTGTAACAATTGCAAATCATAATTAGAGCTGAATGGAAAATGTAAGTAGCTTGCTGAGAAGATTAATTTGCATTTTCTTAATGAATTCCCGCTGATGCTATCTAAGCTTCTTTCTAATGTTTGTGTTGCACAAACACCTGAGCAATAAGGATTTTGTTACCCACACAAGCCTAGGCTTGATGAATCAGACTCAGCATCACTCCTGATGTCCAAAGAGGCATCTGAACGGGCGGCAGGAAAAGCATCTGCCCTTCAGTGATTGACCCCACTGGAAGGTTCTGGGCTTCCAGTCACTATGGTGGCAAGTGCTAGCTCCAGAAAAGGCACAGCAGTGAGTTACGTATAATCTAGCAGTTTTCAGGGCTCCTCTAAAGTACAGGGGACAACTGTCCAGGCAATTGCCCAAACAGGCAGGATGCAGCTCTCCCACATTAGCTCCTGTGTCTGTTCTTGTGAACTTCTGGCTAAGCAGGCAGCCTCATTTTATAGTCATATGGGAATTATGTCCTTCAACTTGTGCCACCCTGGTTTAGATTCTGTGTGACACAATTGTTTTAAATTCCTAGGATAAAGGGCAATGAATGCTTGTTACTGCACCATTACCATTAACGTTTGCTATTTTATTTATAGAATTATTTTGCTGTAACTTCTGGTAAGCCATTTCCCCTTCTTTTATGAAAAAAAAAAAATGGAGATTGAGCCTGCCTGTGCTAAAAATCTTAACGGTCAGCTGTGTTGGCTTTTTGTTAATAAACACCGCTAACTGGAAACTTAAACTTCTTTTATTTGTCCGACTGAGTCAGAACTTTAAAGCAGAAACCAGCTTTGAAGTGGGGCCCAAAGTAAGAGAAAAAACACAACAAAACCTTTAATGTTTTATCTGCAGGTTTGCTGACCAAATCCATCTGCTTTATTTGACAACTGATAAAGACTGGCAGGTGCTCTAATGAGCCGTCTTTGGCTGCACTTGCAGATCATCCTTTTGAAACCTGCAGCAATGTCATACTCCAAATAGCTGAAGGACATGATTGACCTCAATGTCAAATGTCTCAGTGGATGTGTGCATGACCATTCTTGCGAGTATGTGTAAAGCACCCTCCTGCACCCCTCCTTGCTGCAGCTATCTGACCCTGGCTCCTGTTTGCCCTATGCACATGCATGCCCTGCCACTGTATTTTGGGGTTTTTTTCCTCTTGCATTTTGGGCCCATCTTTCCCACAACAGGAATTCATCTTGTAACAGTCCACATCTGAATGAAAACTTGCAAAATGTCCCACTTCACCCCCAGGCCTGTGCTACAAGGGGAGAAAGGAGCTGCCCGGCGCTATGGTCTCTGGGTGATGTTCTTATTTAAGAAACAGAGCTTTATCATTAAAAAAAGCAAGATATATGGGAAGAGGTAGCTTAAAAACATAGATCCCCAAGAATAACTGAGGTTGGAAGAGACGTCTGAAGGTCTCTTGGTCTACCCCCTGCTCAAAGCAAGCCCAGTTTCAACGTTAGCATCTTCAGCATCGATACCTTCTGAGACAAACTCATGCACCTTCACTGCTCTGTTTTACAGCTACCAGCTGGGAATAGCTTTTCTCTCTTACAGTCTAAGCGGACAGCATAATCAGGTTAAAATTAGAGCAATTATTCCCAACTTGTATCTAGCTTTCCAGCTTCTTCTATTTTTGACCTGTAGAAGGACTTCTGTACCCAGACGCTTATTCATGTTTTCAGCTATATCAGCTAGTCTGATAAAAAATATTACCTCCTCCTGCAAATCCTGCTTGCATTCTTAGACTCTCCCAGCAAGAACATTATCTTCAGTGGCAGTTTTGACTCAGCAGTGACCAGAGAATTTTTGTCCCTGAGATTACACACGTTTTATCTCAGACAAGCTGCTTGAAGCTGTTAATGGAATAAGCAAGACCAATCCAAGATTCAATAACGTTATTTGAAGGTTTAAATGGTACAGAAATGAAAAGAAAAACTGAAGTGGCCAGCCCAAAACTAATGAGGGGGGAAAATATTAGGACAGCAGACTAAAAGAAATGGGGCTGTGCAGAGATGTCAGTGGTAAGATGTGCTTTGCCTGAAGGTCATTTATCTTAATTATGGCAAGTGATTAAAGGACATTACTTCTTTCTGATCCCTCCACTGACAGTTTCCTCTTAAAAGTAAAGGCTGAGCAGCTGACACAAGAGCAATGCAGATATCTTTAAACTGGCCTTAAAAACCAAATAATAACAGAGGAAAACCTTGTCAGTTGTTCATTTTTGCTGGGAATATTATGGGAAGTCTGAAGCAGACATTTTGCTGTCATCCAGCTGTTCCTGACATGACTAGGAACACACCCCAATTTTTTCAGTGGAATATAATCTTGCTGCATTGAATCAAGTCAGAAACTTAAAAAAGCTCCAACCATACCACCCTGAGCAATCCCTGAGCCTCACAATTATATTTTCAAATACTGGGGGAAAGAAAAAAAAAAAAAATTCGGATGAGCTGTTCAGGCTGCCATGAAAGGAATGCAGATTCCATCAGTGTCCGTTTGCATCAGTCAGTGGAAATGACCCCAGAAAAATGTTCTCAGCATTAATTGCCTGGGCCTCACTTATTGGATTAACCACACTTCTTCCTGGTGCTGTGTTACTATTGGTTATGGTTTGGGACGGTGGATCTCTTCACTGTGGGTACGGCCCATCCTCCAAGCTGTTCATGGGCTGACCACAAGCCAAATAAAGGACAGGAGAAAGGACCAGTTACCAGCATTTACAAACAGGGTCCTAGGGCACAGAGGGAGATTAATATCTCAAGAGGCAGCTTGTGGTGGATTGAAAAAAGCACAGAACTAAACAGGCATGTGTCAAGAAAGGAGGATATGAGAGGGCAGAAATCCCAAGCTCCAGTGCTCTGTCCTGTCCCTCACACTGGGACAAGCTGAAGGAGCAACCCTGCTCCTGGAGACAATCTGGTGTGCTGGGCAAAGCTACTCCTCAGCTACAAACGTTCCCTCAAAACAATGCCTCCTGAAATACTCCACCACGAAAACATGAACACCAGCAAAGAACATGCTTTAGGGACCACAGCAGGCCTAAAGTGCAGACAAACTGCAGCTTCATGGGAGGAATGTCGAATAGGGTATTATTGCTCATGGCACCAGATATCCCCATGCTTCACTGTTATGGTTCCGTGTAGCCTCTCTTCCTTCCTCTCTAGTTTTGTCTTAATTTCTCCTGAATAATACTGATAGTGAGGCTTAGACTGAAGAAATTAGAAAAGGGATTGTCATCTCCCAGAATAATGCTGGAGAATGTAGTGAGTTGCCTTTTGGATGTTAGAGATCACAATTTGAAATGCTGAGGGACAAGTAAGAGCAAGCAGGGGAACGGAATTTTTCCCCCACTTTCCCCTCCCAAATACAAAATTTAAATATGCCAAAAAAGTGAAAAACTTACAATGCAAGTGCAGTAGGACAAGGGAAAACAAAACACATGGCTGTTCCTGGAAAGCTTGTGTCTCAGGGCTGGCCAGATAACCCTAGTAACTTCCACTAAGCCATTTGAGCAGTCACACTCAATGTCTAGAAAATTAATCAGCCTTAAAGAGAAGAGCAGTTCTATCCAGGAAAAATAATCAATCTTAGGCAAGCAAAGCAAGTAATGTGGAAATGAGTGGCTGAAATCCCACCACAGTGCATTTTGATTATAACGCTGTAAGATCTATAAATTTGATCACAGGCTGTATTTGTCCAAACAATGGTTGTGCTCTTCCCTTCAGGTTTTGATTTAAAATCTGCTGCAGGCCATTACAGTTCTGTGGTTAAAAGACTTCTAGCAATAACTGCTTGCAGCAAGCAAGAGGGACAGGCACAAGGCGCAGCCACCTCCCCTTTGCAGCACCACTCTGAGCGGATGCAGGATGGGGGGTGGGATCCCGGTGCAGATCCCACTGACAGCCCTCACCTAAGAATAACGAGAAGGTGTTGTCTGTAGTGGGTTGAGTATCATTTCTCAACCGCACACAGGGTACCACAAAAAGGGTTACTGCTCAGAGTCATATTGGGTTAGTGCGTCAGACGTATGTAGAAACAGCAGAATGCTCATATCCAAAGTATTCTTCTAACTGAGGACTTCCTATAGACTCTCTGCTGCAGAGACTTACTCAGACCCCTAACCAAGAGAATATAGGGTGTCCTGCTGAATTCAGAGGGTGGATCATAAACCTCATGTGTTGGTAAGGTCAAGGACCATTGTTTGGTCTCCAAGCAAAAACTCTGGAAGAGGTGAATGAAATAAAAGAGAAGTGTCTGCAGGGGCAGGGTGAGGAGGTAAATCCTTCCATAGATCACAAAAGATCTTGTAACCTTCTGGAATATATGTAGAAGCTGAGGTTCTAAGGGTGATATACTCCAAGCTCAGGTTGCAGAGGAGGTCTCACATACACCCAGATTTCCCCTACACACCTCATATCCTACCACATTTGCAACACCCAGAGGTGTGTATCTCAGTACTGCAGGCATTTTGGGTTCTTGCCAACTCTGTACTGAGTAGACTTAACCTCTGTCATTAACACACATTTGCTAGTAGTATTTGGATTGTTTTAACCTGAAATCTCTGGTGTAGGCCTGCATTTCTCCTGTATCTTGTCCCTTGCAATCCAGTGAGAACAGCAGCCGCAGACCTCAAGCGACCATCTTAGAGCTTCCTGGCTTGGTTTAGGGGAATGCAGCTTGACACTCCGAAGCAATGCTAGAGCATGAAACGCAAGATGGGAGAAGCCTTCACAAAATTACTTTTCGAATATCGGTGTGGCTTTGCTGTTGGTTTTGGTTGGGGTTTTTTTAATAAAAAAGTTTGGTGTTGACAATCACAGTCCCATCAGAGAACAGTGGGCTTATCATGTAAAATGGACCCATCAAATCTGCCAGTGGGGATTAAAATATGCACTGACTGTAAGTTATATTACATTTAGGAAGCTCAGAACTGGCAACGGATCTCATCTGATGCTGCATGGTAAGCTGTGCACGTCTGGGTGGCAGAGCCTGCAAGTTTAGCAACAAGGTTCGTGGATTCCTCAGGCAAAGCTATCATCCCTTGCGGACTTCCCAAACAGAGCAGCTGCAAGAGAAAAGGAGTCCATGTTTTTTCAGAAACAGACTCACCACTACTTGACAGCTCTTAATTTCCTTGTTTTCCACCTCTCTTCCCTGCTTAACTTTTCATTTAAAAATTAAGAGAGCCGAACATCAGGAAAAATCAATCCTTGTGGTCCATGACTAGGTTTAAAATGTAAGAGCTGCATATAAGGACAAAGGATTTCTCTTCTGTTCTAGCCAGCTGTGGATAAGTAGATCAGCTGTGTATTCCTTTAACAAGCCCGGTCGCAGCGAGCAACTGCCCTTTGGCACTGTGATGGCATCCTATTGCCCTATATCTTCCGGTCCCTACCTTACTCAAGTAAAAAGCAGTGCTGTACCTTTCCTCACATAGACCTCAGGTCCTCTTCCCCTCTCTTAGAGCAGCTACTTTTGAAGAGAAAGCCTGCACCTACTCAGGGAAATTCAGGACAAGGTGGGGAAGGGAAAAATGAGGAGTGTCTATCATGGGGCTAAGAAGCTGGTTTGGGGGGCTTCCTCACACAGGAGACAGACAAAGTTAATTATGTGACAGACTCCACTGAGGTCATGCACAGAGGTTAATGAAATAAATGACAGGGAAGGCCTTTGCTGGTAGAGGTCTATGGGTGAAGGATCTTGTACCAGCCCTCTCTCGAAGCTGCAGCTCAGGGCACCAGTGCGCCACCATCCTGGAGTCCCCTGTACAAGGCATGGTGGTGACTGCCAGACTCTGCCTTGGTTTGTCCCCTGCTGGACCCTGTGGTGGGGAGACAACCAACAATGTCTGGTGCTCAGCACAAGCCTGTTGCTCCATCCTCCGAGCCACTCCATTATTGAAAACTGAGTGCAAAATGCCCACACTTAGGGCACTAAATGCTTTGGCACTAGTGGTAGCAGCACACAATATTTTTCCTAGAACCATGTCTGCATGGTCTCTACAACACATCCTGTCCCATGTATATCAGTCCCGAGAAAGGAATGTGGCAGTGGGAAGATTAGTGGAAGCAGCCTAACTTTTCAGACCTGAGTCTATCCGCAGGCAAAGTTTACAGAGGTTGAGGCCCAACATCCTAGCTGTCCAATAAACCAGCCTAGAAGATCCTATCACAGGCTTTGACTGAGGGTTTTTTCATTTCTGTGTACTTTTATATTGACAGGTAAAATGGTGTCAAAGGAAGAAAACAATGACTAAGCACAAACTTCCACAGGAAGAGATGCCCAGACCTTTATGCAAAAGCTGCAGCTCTGTTTTTTTCTTGTTAAAAGTACCACCTTCAAATCAGATTGACATAGTTGCTCAACACACTTGAATCAGACTTTGAAAGCTGTCCTGGTGATGACTACACCGCCACAACTAACACTACCAAATAGAGAGACTTTATTTAGTGTGGCCCTCAATAAATACTGTACTGTGTCCTCAAACAACAGAACAGTGTTACCAGCCTCTTGTTAGTTAGTTTTTCATCTAAAGACAATAGCATACTAAACCTCACATCTGTTAAGTTGGTGAGATACTGTTCCATTTTATATGAAACCTGTATTTTAGGAGAATTAGGTCCAGCAATCCAGCAGCAACTTGTGAGCAAGAAAATGATGTATTATATAAACCTAAATCCAAATAAATAGGCAAACAATATAAACCTACTCCTCTTTAATTGAGTAAGCAAACTGCAGGAAGAAAGTAGTGCTGGTATTAGGGAAAAGGTAGCAGAAGGAAAGGTGCCTGCTAAATAATACCTTGTCAACCAAGCAAGGAGACCAGTGAGTGACTGTGCTGGAGTTGCAAGAATTGGATATACATGTTTGCACACATATATGGAGGAGTAATATGAAAGGTGGTGTAGTCCGTTTACTTTGATGTCTACTGGAACCCCAAGTAAAAGGCAAAACAAACGAGAGATGCAAATCTGAATTTTTATACTCCAAAGTAACCTGTTACTATAGGATTTGAGCCTCCTGCGGTGTAATTCTGTCTGTAATTACATAGGAACAGCATTTGTGGTAGCGTCAGGACAAATATTACCTGCATTAGGTCTTGAACGAACACGAATGGAGAAATGTAGGTGCTCTCCAGCCTACCGTATCCACATAACAGCGGCTAATTGATTTCATTGGGTGCCATGGGCACCCAGCAATTTGGAAGCACCGTGTTTTGAATGCCCTCTAGTGGCTTTTGCTGCTGCAGGCTTTCCTTGCTCGGAAACCCTCCGTGGTCCCAGAGGCCTGTAGCGCGGGCCTGCAAAGGCCTGTGGCGGGGCTGGCAAGGGGCAGTGCCAACGAGCCACCTTCCGAAGGCATGGAGAGGGCCTTGGGCTTCGTTTTGTTTCCAGGAGTTGCAGCTCACTTGCGGTGATTTTTAATAATTCGTTTAATGCTTGCAGTTGTTAAATTTATTGGAATGTGATTCGTCATAGGGGAGCACAAACTCCCTCCTGGAGAGAGGGTGGGGGGAGAAGTGGGAAACGGTACGCGCTGCGTTCGAATACGTCCAGCCGCGGTATTTACTCCTACACCCCCTGATGTCACTTGCCTTGCGGCAACTCTCTGGATTTTGTACAGCTCCATTTTAAAGCTTATGCCAGCAAATTAGTGTTTTTGGGGCAAGGAACATTCTCAGCAAGAACTGCCTCTCTCTGGGTTGTGCCTGCATGCAAAGGCAGACCCGACCTGGCTTTGTGCTACACGCTGGCTGCCTTTACCACACAGAGAAACCAAGCTACCTGGGGGAGCTGCGCTCCAAACCATATGCAGGCACCAGTCCTCAAAGCTTTTCAGAGCGGGCCCTATCGACTCCTTCCAGCAGCAAATGCAAAATTAGCCTCCGTGTTTCAATAATTTACAGCAGTGACAAAAGTTTACAGGGTATTGCTAGAGGTAACGTAAGACCTTGCCTGCCTAAAGTTAGTTTGTATGCTAGACCTCTGTTTTTTCATCTTTTTGATCTGAAGCCTATCGATATAGTAATCAGCAACAAGCGGGAGGGTGTGTCAGTGTGTTCCAGTTGTTAGCACTGCTACAGGCGAGAAAATACTTGAACTTCGAGAAAAGAAGCAAAACCAAAACAATAGAGTAAGATCAAAGTGAAATCTCTGATGATTTTTCTTTTATGGAGAGTTTCCTTCTTTTCCTCTTCACATTTCCAGAGATGTTTCTGCTGCTCTTGAAATTCACCCTTAGCTACTCTATGAAGGAAGACGACACAGAAACATGGATACAAGCATTAAAGAGATCCCAAAAGGGAATTAATGTGGGATCAGGTCTCAGGACAAAATTTCTGCTTCAGTCAACATCAACTGTTCCACTGCACTTGTTTTGCATACGGGAGATCCGGCTGTGAAGCCAGTGTGGCAGAAGCAGCTCTGCAGGCAAGGTGTGTGAGGCATCACACTACACACTGAAGAGATGTTCACTGAATCTTCAGCTTTTTCTTCTTTCAGGTACCGTGTGGCAACACCAATGAATCTCGGTTCAAAGCACAGATCTCTTCCTAGCTGTGCCTGCCCCTAAACAAAGCGAATTAATCCAGCAAAGCAACGTTTTCCACTAAAGCCAGCGGTTTCTGTGCATCTGGATTGACTGTGTACCCATTCTGAGACTGAGTCCACAGACAGGAGTGGTCATCAAATCAGTGGATACTAAGTGAATACCACACACTAGCCATCAATGGCCCATCTTAATCTTGCTGGAAGAATGGAACCAGTAAAGTAGATGCTATAATTATGCATGAAGTTTTAAGGTAGAAGAAATGCGTTATTAGCTGGGATGCCTGAGTGGCGATAGGAAATCAGACTTCTTTTATCCCTGCCATCAGCCTGACACAAAGGTAACTCATTCTACTTCTGTGCATCAGACAAGGAGCCCTATTCTAAAAATGCTCATAATGAAATGGTCTCCTTCTGGAAAGAGTGTGGAAACGAGCTGAGGGGGAGGGCAGTATCTAAATGCTAAAGGATATTATGATCACATGGTAACATGATGGTACCACAAGGGCAGGACTTAGGCTGATGACCCAGGAAACACAAAACCTACTATTGCTCCCAGGTTTCTCATCAAAATGTTCTGATATCAAATATTAAACACTTGAAGTGCACACACAAGTACTTTCAAATGAGCTGCCATCCAAGAAGTTACAAAACAAGTAACTACAGTAAAATTAAAAGAATAAATACACTGCAAAATCCAGCAATCTATTCAAACTTTCCTCTAGAGAGCAAGGTAAAAATCAGTTAAGTAGGTTGTTAATTACCAGGACAATGTTTAACTCCAGCTGCAAAATAATGAGTACAGAGTAGCAAATGTAGCCCACGTGAGTCTTGAGGAGCACCCAGCTCAGGTGATTTGCATCATGCTACACTACATTAGACTTTCATGTAAGAGTGGCTGCTGGTAGAAACCTTTGTTTCTCAGCTTTCTGATGGTTGTGTCTCTCAGGTAGTTGAAAGCTTTGCTATGGTTTCTGAAGCATTTGGAAGCTTGGTACTGCATTTCTGTTGACTAGAGTATGTCTGTTCACTTTGGCTGTGATGCTACGTTTGTGTTAGGGATACAAAACTGATGCTTGAGGGGATGTATCCAAGAGCAGGAGCTGCAGAGATGTTACCCTGGTGCTCCATTAATAGATGTGACTGATACAAATCTTGTATGTGGCATGGATGTCTCTGGTGTTTTGCCCATGTCCACAGGCCTGCATCTGTATGTTGTAGCTGATGGCTGTAGTCAACTCAGTTTTACAGAGAACTGATGTGCTTACCTGCCTGCTGCTAAGCTGAAAATGCAGAGTTTTCCTGAGCAAAGCTTGGTGTGCTTTGGGGACTTAAGAGACCTCTCATATGGCAGGGATTGTATAGCTTAAACCTATGCCCTTTCCTATTTTGCTTAGCGGTTTCCTCTGTTTCACTCATGCTTAGATTAACATTCAGGCCTTTTTTTCTTTTCTAGCCTTATCACTTATGTGTTTGACTAATGTATAGTGTGAAGAAAAGCCACTTCACTCAACTATAAATGAAAAAAAAAAATCCTCTCTGATGCTCTGTCAGACAGTTAGTATCACAGCTGTTTTCTAGAATCCCACTATCTCCCTGCCTATCATGGTGAGACTTTGATTCCCTTGTTAAAATCTAGTTTGCTAGTAAATGCCATCTGTCTACCTCTTACAACTTCTTGTTCAGATATGCTTTATTTTAGGGTTCATTTTAATTGCAATCTGAGGTTACCTGACAATTGTTGCTTCACTTGTCCTGGCTCCTACACAGAGGCCCCACCCAGGGCTGACGTGTAAGAGAAAAGTAGAAGTATAACCTAATTCCACTGCAATGGGCTCATGGTACCCATGCTATTTTGCAAGCTTTGGCGAAACAAGCTACACGAAGAGGAAAGTCAGGTCTTTTGCTCTTTTTTTTGGAACACTTAAGGGGGGGGGGGTGGTGGAACTTGAGAGATAGAAATAGGGAGAGCATTATACTACATTATAAGGTCTGTTTCCTTTATTACTCACAAAGAGAAACCTGTATTCTCGCTTTCGGGTACCTACAGTAATTTCAAAATTAATAGTAAACTGATAAATCAACTTGACTTCATGTAGTGCTTCAATTAGAAGTACATTCTAGACAGGCAGGCAAGCTAGAGGCTCTGTTGTGCGGGGTCTTTTCCTTTACTTCTAGTGAATACCAGCTTTCCCTTGTCCAGGTTCAGTGCTTGTTGGTGTTAACTGAGTTAATCCTGGAGTAACCCATCCTCCTACAACACTGTCTCTTTCTTGGAGCCTTGGTAGAGGTTCCCACTTGTTCTCAGAAAGTCTGAAATCTCTTATCTCATTTAACAAATCATCACAAATATAAATAAAGGTGTATTGAACTGAAAAATCTAAGCACTGAAAATAGTATTGTGTTTCTATAATGCTGCTTGAGGTTTTATTTGTTCCTTAGTATCTCAGTTCTTACAATGCCCCTCAGTTGTATTTTCAAGGTTTGTGCCTCACTGAGGGCAAGATGTTAAATTTTCTGTTTTGAAGTGCAGTTGGCACTTTGAAAATGATACCTAACTCCAAGTTTTTTTCTGAAAAATAATTCTACAAGCATTGCATAACTTCCTAGGATCATTATTGTCTGCTACAATACAGACAAAACATCTCCAAATGCAATGTGGGCCCTTAAAACCTGGCCAACCTGTGGGTAGTTTTTGTGCTTTTTGGATTGTGTGCTGGGTAGCAGAAAGAGAAAGTTTAGGAAATATTAATGCTTCATGCAATATCTTAATATATATCTACCACCCACTGTGCATATCTAACACACTATCTACAACCTAGTAGGGCCTGATATTGCCCCATAACAAAATTTAACAGCAGTTTGGAAGAAGAAAAATAATTTATGAGTAGGCCTAAATCTCCCCCACCTCTGTCAGGCAGATCTACTGAAGCCCTGCTTGCAATGCCAGGTCCAAGGTGTTCATTGGTTTACTCTTGTGATTACCGAGTTGATTCAATCAATATGCTTTGCATCATCTTTGGAAAGCTAAGGCTTTGTTCTCTCTCTGTCACTTCCATTCCCATGACCTTGACTGTTTTTAGCAGAACAATGTCTGTATGGCTGAAAAAATGCTGTGTAGAACTGGCAAAACCAAAATTAGGTTGTGCAAACTAATCCTCTGTGCTGTTAGGCTTACTGTTTATGCTTACAGTTGCCCTTATAAACCATAGGTGTCAGTTGTTCCAAAATGAAGCATAATATTTTGCTCCAGGTAGCAACTTAACTAATACCTGCCAAGCCTTTTACATTAATAATATCACTTAATCTGTTTCAGTAATTTAAATATTGTCAGCAGCTGAAAAAGTGCCTATTGCGAAGTAGCTGCTCTAAGGATGCTTAATCTCTTTGTAAAGTGCTTTTGAGATCTACTGATGAAAGTTAGGTGGTATTGCTATTATTGTTGTTGTTGTGTCGTATAATTTGGGTGTATACTAAAAAATATTTTATGTGAGTACTCATTTGAGCTTGTCTTTTTTCAACAGACTGTTCTAGCCAACTTGTATTTCTTTCAAGCTTGCTTTCACAAATTTTGTTGGCTGGTAAGCTTACAGGGTATGTATTTCAAGTCTGAATACTGCAAACATTTGTTTTGTATGTCTGATAGTTGAGATGACTGCTTCACCACTAGGAAACAACATCATGCAAAGTGTGAGAAGATCACTCTTTATAGAGTGATATAGTAGCTAAAATGGAGGATAGATAAACCCATTTGTTTAGCTTTCCAGTCAGAAATAAACCCATGTATCTCAGCTAGGTTGAAGGTGGGTAAGCTCTGCTTGCCAGTGTTTGTTAGATTGCACTATTAACGGGCCAAGGCTGTTGCCCTTTCTGGAGCAGAGCTCATATGAGATGCCTCGGGTCCCCATCGCACTCAGTGCTTCCCACGGCTGAGGAAGAGGATCCCAGTTTGTTCAGTGAACAGTCCTGCTCAAGTCCTGTGCATGCCAACAAGGTAAAACATTATAATTAGTTGCATATTTCAGGTCTTTTGCTTTTTAGGCAACAAAGTCTGTGTGAAGAAACCACAAGGGCTCAGTCAGATCCAAATAGCTGTTTACTGGATACACACAAACGTAGAAGGATAGAAACCTGCACCAATGAGCTGGTGGGTTTCTGGCACCTTCAGCAAGACAGAGCTACAGAGCACCCAACTGGCCATTTGAAAGCAGAGCAAGAATGTTATGTATGGGGTTTTAGTGGTGGTCTTGAAACCATAGCAGTAGGACACCAACATAACTTAGTTCATTTTAAAGCTCCCTTGTGTTTCCAGAACAATACGAATCAGCCAACTTGTGCACACCCAGAGGGGCTGACTTCTGATTTTCACTAGAAATGGTAGCTCTGCTCTTGTCTGGTAATACAGGTCTGCCACAGATGATCCTCACTGTGCCCTGTTGAAAAAACTGTGTCTCCCTTTTCCTTATAATTTTTATCATCCTGACCTGTGCATATCTAAATACTGTACAGATCAGGATACTGGGGGAAAGAATGGGGACATGGTACTGGGTATGTGTGGCTGCATGCAGGTATCACTTCATGGCTGGGTCCAGGAGTGGGTCTTTTTGTGGTAGCTCAGGCAGGGCCTTACTGATGGGTGAGATTTCAGATCTGCTTTTAGTGATAAGGTATGAACAACCAAGTGATATCTAAGGCACCACAACAATATATACAGTCATAGTAGCAGACTATGTAATTGCAGCCCTGGAATTGTCCCAGGTGCCCTGCATTACCATGCTGCCTGGGGAGGCACTGAGGGTTAAGGAAGTTGCATGTGAGGTGACTGGGAGTAAGGACCAAACTTCAGCAGAAGAAACACTTCAAGGCTGCTGCAGGTACAAGGTTGGCTTCTCATTACTTCATGTTGTCCCATAGTTCCAAGTCAGGCCCTGAAGATGAGTGAGTGTTTTCCAAGGGTTTATGATGCTGGTGTGCAGCAGGCCATGGAAGTGCACAGGGTGTAACAGTGAATCTGTTTGTCTGTGACTGTTAATGTACATCCATGTTGACTGCTGAGCTTTGCTGTGGGGATGCACACGGACAGGACTCAGCGCCTTCTCTGTGCAAAGCAGCACGGCAAAGTAGCTAATGCTTGCCCAAGTGGGGGGACAAGTAGACCTTGGGCTTAAACAGATCTTGGGTTTAACCACTTCTTGCAGAGGGCACCAGAGAAATCCTGTATGGTCTGGTTGAAGGGTAGCATGAGGATGAGGCTGGGGTTGCACTGAGTAGCCTTTCCCTAGGGAAAGGTCTGGTTACCCACTGTGATGTCTTTAATGCAGGCTGGAGTGTGAAAGCGTCTGTAGCCCATACCCCACCCTTAGAATTCCCCCTGCCTCCTGGGCTCTTTGCTTGGTTTCCACCGAGGCTTTTAGAGCCTCCTGGTAATGAAAAGTCAAGGTCTATCAAGTAAAAATGAGAACAAAGCAAAGAGGATGCCTCAGTGATTACTCTTCTCTTTGTGGCTCTTCTGGGTTGTGGTTGACTGTTTAAAAGAGCCTTGCTCTGTTCCAGGGAACCAAGGGCTGTTTACGTGAGGGGAGAAAAAAATGTGCTAGTAAAGGATTAAAGATTTAATAGTCATAAAGGAGAAGATGCTCTGTAATAAGTATCAACACCAACTGACTAGTTTCTGCTGTTTTGACAATCACCAGGTGTTCTGCAGTAGCATGATCTGCACCTGCCTGTGCTGTTTCAGCAGCACCCAAGTGCTCTCCTCCTCCCCACCGAGCTGTCTCCTGCCTTGCAAATCTCTCCAAAGAAGGGTGGGAGCAGTTCATGTTTGGTATGTTGCCATGGAACCAGAAACCCCTTTGGGTAGATAGTTGTCATATTTGCCTGTTTAAACAAAGGCAGGAGAGCTCCTCGGCAGCTTTCGTCAGGGAGTGCACAAGGCTGTCTGGGGGTGCACAAGGCTGGACCAGGGGTGTGTGTGGGGTTCTTCCTGCCCACATTGCACACCTTGGTCTCGGGGAGACCTGGAGCTGGGCCAGCTCCCTGAGGACCTGTGTGTGCCCACTGTACCTTGGCTTGATCTACCCTCTCCTGCAGGAAGTGGTGTGTTCCCTCTGAGGTCAGCGTGCCTGCTGAGCTCGACACCGAGAGTGGGCGTGCAGGCTTTGGCTTGCTGGTCTCCTCAGCAGCGGGGGGTTGTGGTGGGTGTAGTGTCTCACTGCTGGTGCTGCTGGCTGGGCTTTAGCAGAGGCAGTGGTTTGAGTTCAGGAGTGTGTTTGTGTCACTCATGTTCAGAAAATTCATACTTTAACATGAGTATCCTTTCGGGATAGAAAGACACTAAGTGTTTTTGACAGTTTTTGGTAAGTTTTTCACCCTTCTATCTCTGATTCTGTTATCCCGTCAGCTCTGTTTGCTGCCAGGTGCTGGCCAGCAATGGGACATGGATAAGAATGAGGAAAGCAGCTGATGCTGAGTCTGGACTTGGTTGTTTGTATAGCTGTAATAGTCCTGTCTTCTGGCAAATTTCATCACCCGATTTGTGTTTCCTCATGCCTAATCTCCTGTTCCAAGCCTGATGCTTTCCCCAAGCACACTGCACCCCCTGTATTGCAGTACACTGACACCCATATGCAGTGTACTACTGAAGGCTGGAGGAAGAAGCTGTCATTTCTAATATAGTTTAAGTCTTTGTTCCTAGAAGCTGAGGATGAGGTCAGACCTAAGACTCAGGCCAACACTGCGCTTTACCACGGGTGCAGGGGCTGTCTCCCCATCCCTCCCCCTCCCAGCACTGCAGTTTCACTCCATCCTTGCCCCAGCTCTGGAGCACATCTGTTTGTGCAGACTTACTTAGCCTGCTAGACTGTCTGTGGGTTGTTTTCCCCACCCTCCCTGGGTTAGTTTCCTGCTGGATTGCTGGCTTGAATTGGTTTATCAGCCCATCAGCTGCACACGAGTTCCAGCAGGAGGGAGCAGGGAGGGGAGGATCCCCTCTCCCGTGGCGTCTGCGAGCCTCGGTATTAGCCCTACCCTACCATCCACCACACCCTCGGATAGAAAAGTGAAGGACACTTCAGCTATTCCCAAGATAGATGTCTAGATAGATAATAACAATAGACAATAAAAGCTGTGTACTGCACACAAGCGTTTTTTGGCAGATACCAGCAATTCGGATACTGGTGTCTGAAGCACAGCGCTAAGTCTGGCTGCGACTGCAAACGCACCGACACAACGGCATGCATGTCGAAGTGCTTCCCCTCCTTCCCCTTTGCTTTCTGTGCAGCTTCACCTCCATGGATAGAGACTTGTCTGAATTAATTGCATCCTATTATCATAAAGGTGGCTACTTTGCAACTCCTGGTAATTACACTTCAGAAATATGCTGCTGGAAGATTGGCACATCTGCTACAATTACTGCTCCTCCCATCATTATATTTCAAAAATACATGTGCATATATTCAAATTTGGTTTTGAATAAGATTAATTGGCAGTGCTCTTGAGTCTTGGCCTAGAATTCAGGAAGATGTGCATGTTCTGAGAGATGTATTTTTAAGAAATACGCTTCCCTATTAAAAATTCAGCTTATTCTTTAGCTGTGTTCCTTTCTTGCTGAGATGGACCAAATCTAGACTTTCAAAGGTGAAGGTTTAAGCAATCTTCAACTAAACTTATATAAGTGAATGCAGCAGTAAATGGGATTATGGTTACCAGCAAACTTAAACCTGCCTAGGTTTTGAGACACTAAAATTTCCACAGAAGTGGCCAGTTCCTGCAAGAATATGTGAACTGGATGACTCCTTGGGTGTCTGTAAAAATTGGAGGCTCTCTAATTCTTTTGATGGCAAACTGAAGCCTATATTTACTTCCGTTCTCAGTCCTTGGTTCATGAAGCATTTAAACAAATGGGTAATCCTAGTTCTATTCTGCAGGGCACTGAATTTCAGTAATGCCAAATGAAAAAAAGGCTTTACCCTGTGGTGGTTCATAATGTGGCTGAGAACTGAAGGACATTATGATTTGAAGTCTTTTCTGTAATGGACTGGTTTCGTGCTTGACTCGAATGGGCTTAAGACCAAATTTGATTTTCATTTAATCTTAATAGTAAATAGTAAGTTCCTAAAACCTAAGCATCTGTAGGATGAAGCTCCTTCACAGTTTTCGGACGGACAAGTTTTCACAGGTGCCAAGTGTCTCTGCTACTGCCAGGTTCGAGTGGCACAGGCACTCTGCAGAAGAGCAAAAAGGGATTTATGGCTTGGCCCCGGACAGCCAGCTGCCAGCTTATAGAGGCAGCTGGCTACTTCTGCAGCGTTTCCAGTGGGTTATGGGACAATAAAATAAAGCTTGTTACTAAAGGGCTAAAGTCATGCTCTGATCTTTTTAAGAGCCTGCCTGAATTGTCCGCAATCTTCTGTTTATCAACTATTGCTAAAGTTCATTTATTTATAACCATGACAAATAACCCTCATGTACATTCCTCCAGTGATTTATTGTGCAATTGTTTTGCATTCCTGAAATGTAAAACAAACCATCAAAGACATGATGCAAGATATTAATTTTTTGAGAAGCAAATGGAGGCGAGTAATTCCTTGAAATGGACAAAACGTAAACCAGCTGCTCAGACACTATGATAAGATTTGAACTAAAACGTTACAGTTCTGATGAGCTCTCCAAGAGAAGTGCAAGCTGTTTTATTGTAGAATAGATAATGGTTATGCCACTTCATCACAATGTCACTTTGGTCTCCAGTAATTCGTTATCCTGCCTTAAAGACTGGGCTGTTGCTGGGCAGCCATGCTCTCGAGCCTGTGTCCCTCATTGACTTGTAGTTGAAGAAAGTGGGTCATGCAACCTGATCCAGTTTCCATTATGGAAAGTGAGGGCTGGATCAGGCATTTTGTGTGTCATGTCAATGGTCATGTTTATATCTAATCTCCACTTTTTCATCCTCTGCGCTTAACAGCGTCTACACCAGGAAGCTGATCTGCAATTAGAATGCCATAGGAAAGACATGGAGGTTTTATTCCTCTCTCCCAAGGTCTTTGGAGACACAGAAGACTGGGCCTACCCAGAGACTGTCTGCTTTGCAAGAAGGTGGTGTTTTCTTTGCTGACTCTGCTTATTTAGTCTGTCCTGTTGGAACTCATGAGGGAAGGAAAAGCTCTCAAGCTGGTTTTGTGTATGGACAAGCACATTGTGTTCACCTAGAAAGCCATGGGCACCCAGTGCACTGCACAGAAGAATTCATTTAAGGCAAGGTTGGGACCTTCACAAGTATTAGTTTTGGGGAGCCTTGAATTAAAAATGGCTCCTTCTGCCAGACTGATGTTTGATATGGATATATATCAAATATTACAGGGGCTCTACTGTTATGTGGCCTCTTGGGTAATCCAGGTCTTGGCCATCAGGAAAAGTGAGCAAGTATGCAATGCTGTTTGCATTGCTGTTGATTGTACCATTGTTTTATTCAGCTTCATCCCAATCCCACCACCAAGCACGGGCACACTAGAAAGCCTCCTGGGGTGGTTGGGGTGTATCTGTGAGCTCCTGATTTGTGACCACTCTGTTGGCCCTGAATGAAGTTTCTCTTGCTCTGTGAGGTATGCTCACTGGGGAGTTCACCCTGCAGCTTTCTCCATGAGTGGCCTTCTCAAACGTCTCTTATATTTGACTGTCTTGTTTGGAGGACCTTGGTTATCCTTGAAGTCTGTGCTCGTTCATCGGGCTGGCTGAGATCGATCAGTGGGTTCAAGAGCTATGAGAGAAGGACACACCTAGATCTCTGCTGGCAAAGAGAGGCACACACCCATATGAAAATACGCATGAATAGGCACATTCTGATGGAACACACCTATTTTCCTAGAAGACGGATGAAAACCCTACAGACACTCTTTGCCTGGAGGCTGCGAGCCCACCCTTGCTATTGCGAGCAGAGTCAGTCTTTCAATACTCAGGAAGCCTGTAATGAAAGTGCCTCTGAGTTAAATGAAATGCCTGGCTAGCATTAATGTAATCAAGCTTCATCTCAGCAAGAGCTGAAACAATGTACAGAGCTCTGGCATTACTGGAAATTTGTGAAATGAGCATGCTGTTTCTTGGTTGTTTTGTTCTGTTTAATGCCAATTGTTTTGAAAAGAAAACTTTTCTGAAAAAGGAAATCAAGAGTGTTTCTCCATCCCTACCGTTGCTGCAATAACAGGAAGCAAAATTCGCATATACAGAGCTTGGCAGATAAGAGCTGAATGGTAGTTTGTTTTTTATAGCTGGTGGCAAGTGATACAAAAGAAAATAAAATTGCTTGCCCTTCTAATTCACAGTGAAATGAGCCCTGAGTCCCCTGGGACCTGTGCAGGCACCAGGATGGAATTGCCTGGGGATGAGCGCTGCAGGAGACTTCTGTTTTGGACTGGTAAAACAGCTCTGAGCTGAGTGGTCCATGGGCATGGGTTGGTCACTAACAGAGGGAAGGCAAGGGTGGCTCTGAGCAGCCTGATGCACCTTGCCCAGGGGTTTCTCTAAGTTACAGTGTTGCTTTTCTGATTAAATGTCACATAGTCAGAAGAGGGAAACGTTCAGCCCATGGGCTGCAAGAAAAATTGTCGTCCAGGTGCCATGTCTGCTCATTGCCTTGGCAGAAAGGTCAGCTGGTGGTGGTCATCTCTCGTGGCAAAGCTCAACCGCATCTCAGACTCTGCAGCTGGCACCACACGGTTGCGTTGTAAAGCACGTTGGCTGCGAGGGGAAGGTTTTTGCAGCAGCAGTGTAGGGAGTAGCTGAGTGCACGGCTACACTTCGAGGTTTTGGGACAAACACAGAAGCTGCGGGGTTCTACTAATGCTATTAGCAGCACAGTAATTAATAGACTTGACCACTTGTCTTCTTTTGGGGGTCAGAGTGGGTACTGTTCATTTATTCCAGATATATATATATATAACTTTTGGATGAGTAAAAGGAAAGTTTAAGATGCTAGAGCCACATTCCTACAGCAAACCCAGGGTCGTGCCCCACAATGGGCTCTGTGAGAAGCTACACAATACTTGGCAGTTTCCCTTTAGGCTTTGTTGCTTCCCTTGCATTCTCCATCTAGTTTCTTAGGTTAGTATGTAATGTTTTGTTCCACGTTCATGTTCTCAGAGCCTGAAATAATGTCAGTGGATTTTATTTAATCCTTCCTTTTCACCTAGCCTGAGAGTTAATCCAGTTTTCTGACAGCACGTTATTGTCAGCTGTAGTGTACGCTCTCTGAGTCGGGGCTTGCTCGCCGACCGGTACCATTTGGTGTATGTGTATGATACCATGTCAGTTAAAGAAATGCAAGATTACATCTTCAGCAGTGAAAACCAAAGAGTTTTAAACAACTGAACTGCACTCTGGCCATTGTGCCTTCTGTGAAGTGTGGGCCCAAGAGGCAAGCGCTTACTCATTTCTGGGGTAGTAATGGAGGAGAGAGCCTTGAACAAAGCCTCTGCAAATATGGACCTGTAAGAACTTGGAATTATTGCCCCAAATAAGTTACTGTTTAAGAAATAATGTACTTCTATAATGTGTCTCTACCTAAAGGCCCAATCACGCAAGGTGTTTTAAGGGCTGAAATTAAGCTTGATGGGGTTAGCCTTATTAAGCCATTCGCCTGTTGTTGCCTTTAGGCTGGGCTGCATTGCAGACGTGTTTGCTGGCTTAAGTACTTTGAACCAGTTTGCCTGTCTTGACATAGCAGAAAAAACCCTACTGGGTTTTTTTTGGTGGTGGTGGAATACTTTGAATAGCATCAGCCAGGCGGGGATTCCTACCCGTATGAATGGCACTGTTGCTTAAAATGCAGAGATAAACAATTTGTCTGCATTTAATATGGACTGTCAGCTCTCTGCCACTGGCCTTGACACTCTGTCCTGTCTGCTGGCCTCCCATGTTCCCAGTTTCTTCCACAGTGTCCTCTATCTGCCGTGTTTCCTACATGGGAATGCATCTTATATCTACCCTTCATTTACAAGCATGGAATAAATATTTTTTTCCCCTGTGAACTATAGAAACATGTTCCACTTAAATGTGATGATAAAGCAACAAGCGGCTTTATAATTGATGCTACTTTGGCCACTTGTGAAACGGTAGCTGCCACTCTGCTTGATACCTGGGTCATTTGAATTCCAATCAGGTAGGGTGTAGCTCAGTAAGGTGCTTGCTGTCGTGACACATGGCTGAGCAAGTTTCACCACATCTTATCAGGGAAATACCTACAGCCCAGCCATTTAACCGCTGTTACTTTTTAAAGTTAACTGGGAAATGTGTCATCTTTAAATAATCCGTAGGAAGTATCTGAGCTGGCAGTATTGTTTGTGGAAGGCAACCACTGCAAATGTTTGGCATCTCCAGTGTTACTGTTTATTGCTTGGTTATGGATGGTGGGATGTAAACGGAACAAAATGATGTGTATCCTAGATGTCTCCTGAAAGCGTATGGGCATCCACTGTAGGAAAATAAGACAAATAAGAAAAATGCCCAAATCCTCACCATGGGCCTTAGGACACAACTTCAGAGCAGTACCTCTCTACTGGTGAATAGTTCCTCTGGAGCAATCTGTTTCTACTCATAACCATGTACATGCTCCTTGCTGTCTTTTGGATTCAAGTGTGAGCTTCAAACGACACCTTCACTGAGACAAATGGAATTAACTTTTCTTCTTTCTTTTATAGATCTGGGCAGCTAAAACCTGGCTGGAACTAAGTCAGCACTTGTGTGGTGATGTGCAACCTGGGTAAGACCCATTGCTGCTTACCACAGCACTGGGAAACCTCAGCCAAAAAATCCAGGTGTTGACAAGGCTGAAGAGCCCTCGCTGCAAGTAACAAGCAGCTCTGCAAAAACAATTCTTGATTAATAAATCACAGCAAGCTTTCATGATGCCCAGTTTAATGGAATTTAAAGATGAGAGAGGATTAAGTGAGTAACACGGAGCATCCTGCAAGAATTTCGCCCAGAGCACTGTGGGCGAGGGAGTGAAGGGAGAATAGGGAGCACACATGTGTTTGCAGTTGAGGAATGTGTGCCTCTCAGGGGTGCTGCACGCTCCTGCTCGCTGCATCGCGCGCCAGCACTGCTGGGAGAAAATGGGGCTCGCAGGGGAGCGGATGGGAAAACCCCACCTTGCGTTTTATTCGTGAGTCACACAGATGAGTGTGTGCCTCATATTGTTCTCTCCCCCCCACCCAACAAACCCCCCCCTCTGCAAGTCTGAAATTAAGGCCCTGTTTGCGGGGTGGCTGTGGCAAGGGGCAGGGCTTTGATAGCAACGCTCGGAAGCAAGATAACCCAGCAACAAATGTCTTTTTTATCAACTATAATATTTTCCTGACCTACTTGAAACCAGCTTAGTGACAGCACGGCTACCCAGAAGAAAAGGGACTGTCTTTCTGCATGAGGCATATTAGCATTTTTATTTGAAGCATAAAACATTGATGAGAAACAACAGCTGTAGATATAAAAGGTAGTTAACCAGAGAAAACAAGCGTATTGCTTGTATAGGGAAGCTTGACAGAGTGAGTTATCAAAAGCACAATGATGCTTGAAAAATGCCGTGAGAATTACAATAATTTTCTGCCACATAAGTGGAAGTATGATTCTCCTGAGCCACGGAATATAATAATCTGAAGTAAATCATTCCCTGCCTTTCAGGCAAGTGCTTCTCACTGCCAAAAAAAGACAACTATACTATCATGGGCAGGGGAAAATAATTACTCTGTGAAAGTCTGAATAGCACTTTGTCTCCAAATATCAACTTTAAATTGCCATATCAAAGAAGAGTCCAACATCTTTTTAATTAATGGCCATTTATCTTGTGACCCTACTGATAGTGCCAAAACAAATAAGTGCTTTTTTCTTTCATTCCCAAGGGAAGATTAGTGCTACCAAAGAGGTGTAGCAGCCATGCACAAGGTCCCAAAGGTGCAGGAATGAACAGAATTGCCCCGTGAAAGTGAGACTGGAGCTGGCATGTCAGCGGGAAAAGGAAGGGGAAAGTGTTTGAATTTTCTTCCCGGCTTCTATAATGCTGCAAAACAATGATAATTCTCTGTTATACTAATGTGATAGGAAAGTAGAAAAAGCTCAGCTTGCAGAGAGCAGCATAGACATGTGGCCCAGACCTTCATAATGTACTCCCGTGTGTTTGCCAGGCAGCGGCACAGCCATTATTTTGTTTCTCCCCTGGGCCTCTGTAGCTCTTGTTACTTTATTAAATTGATTAATTAGGGGGACGATTGCTTATGCTTGAAATATCCTTTAAGATCATAGAATCACAGAATCTCCTGAGTTGGCAGAGACCCATGAGAATCATCGAGTCTAATTCCTGGCCACACAGGGCCAGACAAGTCAGAGCATGGGACTGAGGGCATTGTCCAGATGCTTCTGGAACTCAGCCAAGCTGGGTGCTGTGACCAGTTCCCTGGGGAGCCTGTTCCAGTGCCCCACCACCCTCTCAGTAAAGAACCTCTTCCTAATATCCATCCTAAACCTCTTCTGTCTGAGCTTCATGCCTTTCCCTCGGGTTCTATCACTGGTCACCAAAGAGAGGAGGTTGCTAGTCTCTGCAGTCAATAGGAAAGACATGAAAACTTGGGGACTCCATAGGTGAAGGAAAAAAGTTGTGGTGGAGCAGGGAACTAAACCCATGCCTACAGTTCCCAGCTACTGTCTCACCCACTGAATTGCCCCTCTCTTTACTGTGCTTCTTCCTTTGGGGTAGCTTTTCTTTCCCTGTGGGTGTGGGAACTGGGAGCTAGCGATGCTTCTGGTTTCAGCAAGCCCTGGGCAGAAAGCAATAGTTGTAAAGTTCTGAAGTGGGGTAATTCCTCAAACTCCACTCTTTCTTCCTCCCCAAACTATTATACTCACATTTTAATAGCCACAAGTTAATTTTTCACCAGCTAGTAGAAATGCTCTTACTTTCATTGAAATGCCAGAAAGGAGCAAAGCATTTGGTGGAAAATTGGAAAATCTGAGGTACTGTAGTGGAAATACAAAATATCTCTGCAGATATGACTTGGTGCTGTGAGTGGCAGCGTGCATGTTCTACGCTCCCAATCTTTTTCTCCCATGAGGTAGCATGGCACCTTGGTAACAGTCATATGGCATCCTACAGGATGAAGGACAACTAGGGAAAGGAACCTGCGATTTTTAACTTGTCAGGGATTTAAAATCATAGCATTTTGTTATCAAGATCCCATTTTCCTGGGTGAGAAAGGAAAAGGATGAAATATTTTGCTTTTTGACCAAAGCTCCTTTGGCAATTTTCGCATGTAAGGGTTTTCAGTTAAAAAAAACCCAAAACCCACTATTTTTTTGTAACCAAAACTTCATTCCCCCCCATCAGATAATGTTTGTGATCACTTTTAGATGAAAGGAAACTTCCCATTACCAATATCCAAACTGAAAGGGGAGTTGATATCAGTGTGAGGTTTTGTTTATTCAGAGATGTCAGGATCAGGCTTGAAGTCTGTAGAAACATGAGGCCCTATTACTTTTTTACTTGTAGATGTGCAACTGATGGGTGTTCAGCCTCCAGGAGTTTAGATGACTGAGATAAGGTTTCAGATAAACATCCAAATGTTTAGATTTTTATCTAACCCAAAGCTCTGAACCTTTAAGGGATTACCCACCTCCAGGGATAATCCTGTAGTGATTTCAACACCTGTACTGAGTCAAAGTGAGTTCAGAGTCTCCTGGCCACAAGAAATGGTTCAAGCCCATCCTATCATTTGTTTTGGATGGCTAAAACAGTCTGTGTCAGATCTGAACACGATTAGCTGGACACTCTGATTTTAAATTACTCCATCACAGGATAACTCAAATAGTCATCGTTAGGATCACTTATTACCAAAGAAAAACAACCTGTGACACTTGGCTTCTGTGGCCTTCAGAGTAGATATGCCATGAATGCTTTTATGGTGAATCAGCAGCTCTAAATGCCTCACAGCTTTATTGATATTTAAATGAGCTGCTTTTCTGTCAGCATTTTGCTTTGGAAGCAGACTTTGCTGCCCTCTCTTGCAGTTACCATGAAAATGTGTTTGTATCAGCACACAGCTGTGCTCCACTGTAGGTTAGCAGCATTGATCCTAAAAATTGCTGTCCCCAGGTTCAAGGCAAGACTATCTCCTGAGTGGCCAATTCCATCTGTTAACACAAATGTATTAGATGTGCTTGGAGGGAACCTTTGGTTTTGGTCCTCTTCTCCTTCCCAAGCAGCAGCTCGTACAGGTGCCCAGAGGAGAAATTGGACTTTGAGCTTCATTCAGGCTTCTCCCAAATGAAGCAGTATCTCTTATCAGGGTTATTAGAATTCTTCCAGCCTATCTGACAAATTATTCTGGGTTTGGTTTCGGTTTTAGATGCTATGGTCATGCTTTGTAAGCAAACAGGAATTGGGAGGAAATGAATAGAGCTCTGCACGTGCAGGTCTGCATGTCTGTGATGCGTATGACTTCACCGTGGATCTGAAAGTGCTTTGCAAGTGTTAACCAATCGTGCCACAAAAATCTCCTTTTCTTTATTAAAAAAAAAAAGGAAAAAAAGGGGGGTATTATTCTGACAACAAAATTATAGACAGAACACAGCCTTTCCTGAGGCCTTTTGGCAAATCCTTTAGCCTTATTTGGGCTGAGTCCCTTGTCAGCCTGAAAACAAGGCAGAGGGTTTTTTTAGTAGAAGGATTGCCCCAATAGTCTGAACAGGGTGGCTTTTTTATGCTTTGGTTTTTTAAATCTAAGCAAGAAAAAGAGGGTTCACTGTTTTTCTTTTAGTAAGTTAATCTGCTGTAAACAAACATATCTCTAGAAGCAGCTATTGGCTTTGATCACTTCCCTGAAGTACAATGGTATTTAAGGAAAAGCTGATCTTATTTTAATCACTGGTTCTTCAGCTCACCTTTGTAATTAGAACGAAAGCTTGCCTCAACAGTGCTCAGGTGGAATGCATAGGAAACATATGATTAAATGGTGATTCTAAATTTAGCATTTCACCTCCAGAAAGCAGAACAAGTGTTGGGTGCAAAGAGTTTTCCTCAAAGTCAAGAGACACTTGAAAGATGAAGTTAATTAACAATGGCCTACATAATAAGCAAATACAAAGGATTAAATAATAGTGAATTAAAGGCAGTTGGGATCTTGCTGTGGCATTTAGCACAGACAGACTTTCAACCCTCCATTTTCACACTGGGCCTTCTCTACAGGTTTCATTTGGCATTCATGGTGAGGTGGGTTGCAGAGAACTTTAGCAATAAGGAAAAAAGGTAAAGATTGGGTTTTCTTTCCTACGCTGGGTCTGTCTGATCAGTCTGCTCAGTAACTTCAGACAAATCTTTTTAAGAGTCCCGCTGATAAAGGTCTCCTTAATGTGCTGTAAATCCCTGGAAGTGGAGAAGGATGTTTTCCTGGAGAGAACAAAATTGTTTTTCCTTTTAAATAAAACTGTTCTCTAGTAAGTATGCTGACTTGGCTACTGGCAAGCAGACTTCTGCCTATGTATGTGTTAGGGATGCTTGGATTTAGGGGTAAATTAAGACATGTTGCACTACAAGGCCAACATCTAAATTACATTAAGATGATGGTCTGGGAACTATTTTCATCCACATTGCTGCTGTTATCGTAGGCTACCTATTGTTTGCATATCTTGTTCATCGGTTATTCTACCACCATCCCAAGAAAGATTTATCCATGGTAGGAATTTAGCAAAAGTAAGGGGAGAAGTTACTGCATGAACAGGCAATGCTGTTTTCTTTATATTGCATACAAGGCAACCTAAATGAAACTAAGTGTTCCCAGGAGTTCCTTTAATTTCTTCAACCAGCGATTTCCACACCTCTGTGATATTCTCACCAACCTCTTGGGTTAGGTTTAAATTGTCATGTAGATTAAGTTCAGTTTTTCAGAATAGCTTCCTTTATTTGGCTTCTTGCTTTCAAACCTTGATGTTGTTGTAACAGTTTATTTTGAAGAAAAGAATCTTTATTAAAAGTCCCTTCAGTTCCATATGTTTCCATTTGCAGAAGAGCTAGGTGTGGGTCAGAAGGCCCCAGGAGTGTGTGACTCTTGGCAAAAGGCAGTCGGCCTTTCCTGAGCACAATTACCTTGAGATTACAGTTTGGAAGGGTGAGGAAGAGAGAAACTGATGAGCCCACAGAAGGCACTGAAACAAATTCCCTCCTATCACCTCACTGAGTCTTCATTTTGCTGTGCTCATTCTGCATCACCAAGACTCTTACCAAGTTACATCAGCAGGGTGCCTCAGTAGGAGGACTGGAGGCACTGGGCTGGATCTGCAAGGTAAAATAGTGGGTATTTATCTGAAGATGCCATGAAATAACACCATGAACATGCCTGTTTTAGGCTTTATGTAGCCTCAGGCTACACAGTGGATAGCTTTGGATGATAACGTGGGTATTTATTACCCAGGGAAACCTCTATACTGCTAACTTCATAAGAACACTTATTTTAAACCGCTGGTTGGCAGGGACTGCCTACCCCAGTGATTGCGTTGCTGCAGCATGTTCTTTTATAGGACATTTAATTGTTTTGGGGGTCGGGGGGTTTTGTAATAATGATTTCTCTTTCTGTTACATTCTGGCCATTTACCCATTATGTTACTGCCTGTTGCTCAGAGAAGGACTGAGATAGTAGTGTAGACACATCTATTCACCCAGTAAGTGATAAAATATACTAATTTTTGCATGGCAGTCAGGAAAACCTAAGATAACCAATCCAAAATATTAAGAAAGTTGCTGTGATACCTGTGGTTCTTTGGCAACTCCCATTGACACACTTTGTTATAGAGAACATCTCATTTCATGGATGAGTAAAAGGAGTCACAGAGAGGCCAGACCATGACAGAAGCTTCAGTCTTGATTTTTCATCCTCTGATGCTGAACAGCCAAAGCAAATACAAATGCTGCTCTTTCAGAATGGGTGTTTGCAGAGCGCTCACCTTGCTGGCCTGTGTCCCAAGTATGAGACAGCAGCTTACACCTGGTTAATTACACATTTTTAGGGTACACACCAGGCACTGATAAGCAAACAGAATATTGAAAAGGGGGATGCTGCTGTGAACCCCTCATACCCAACTAGCAAAGCCTGAGCAGCCCAGCCATCTCTGCTCCGGTACAACGATGCTCACTTCTACAGCTCCCCGTGTTATGAATGGAGTCTAAAATATATCCCCCTGGCAGGGGAAAGTAAGAGGAAGATGGGGAAATGGACAGGAATGGGAGGAAAAGAATAACAACAATGTGGTGCTGTGAAAAGGTGTAGGCTTCACTCCAGCTTAGCTTCAAACACCGCTGAGCTGGGAGGCTTTCCTGGTGATACTGTACATTGTGCTGGAGTGGCTTCTACCGCGGCGACACAGGCACGCTGCTGAAGCCTCTGGGGAGTTACCTTGGTATTTAATTTGTTGTTATGAAAACAGTGAGTTTGACTGCAGCAAGAATAGTTTCTTCCCAAACAGTTACCAGAATCCTATTGTTGTTCTCCTCCTTGTTGACCTTTTTGCTGGTTTTGCGATTATAGTAATGATTTTCCCGGCTTTGCTATCTTGAATTTGTTTGATTTATACTGTGCCAGGAATTCAGAAGGGGAGGGGGCTGGCAGTGGGGGGGGAGGAAGCATCTCATCTCAAGCAGGCAGAATTCCTGCTAAATGTAGGAATTTAGAGAAGTCATTTTTCTGAATGGAATTGTGATGGGAGAAGCAATCTTGCCTTGCTTTCAGCATTTCAATTGCATATGGCCATTAGAAGCATAGGGCCCATTTTCAGCCCCTGTATTATGCCGCTGCCACACACAAGCTGTTCAATTGTATTTTAAATTACATTAAAAGCAAATTCTAATTTTATTAGAGTGTAAAGCCTGTGGAAAAAGTCCTATAATGATTGCTGCATCTGTAACTTTGCTGAGATCAATCAGCTCTCTTAGTTTTATTCTTGTCTGAGGGTATTTACTGGACTTTCCACTCTAACTGCCCCCCATGTAAAATTCTGAAATGAAGAGAAAGAGCCCTCAAAGAGCAGGTTGCAGGTCTGCTTGGGAGAGCTATAAATTGGCTTTACTCAGGATCCTGTTTGCAGCATCTCTGTGTGAAACCTCTCATTGACTTCCCATGAAGGGGTGGGGGACAGGTAGGTCTAGTTTGGGCCGTGCTTTACCCGCCTGTGTCTCAGGGGACAACAGCATGACAAAATAATTTCGAAACAGTGGCAGCCTTAGGAAGGTGTGGAATTGGCTGGCTCAGAAATGAAATTATTGTAAAATTATCTGCCTGTGGAATATGTCACCAGGGCAGCTGCATGAACTCCCCCTCACCCTCTGCTGATGGCCCATGACAGTGGCAGGAGGGAGTGTGTAATGCGCCTCCACCTCTCTTCAGTCACGTTCCCTGTCGCATTTTAACAAGCCTTACATGATATCCAGTACAGAAGCAGCAAGCTGAAAGCTAAGGAAAGTGTCTGTTAATTGAGAGACTGATTTCTGTAAATTTTGATGCTATTTTGAAAGCCAGTTATGACAATGAAACAATATAAAATTATTCTTGCATTTCTTACCATAAATGCTCTTTATTGTAGGTAGCTGACTGGATTTGACGTAACATTTGCATACAAAGCTATGCACCACTATGATAAGATAACATAATCATTACGATGCTAATTGCTGTGTTTATACAGTATGGTGCTTAGGTTTCTGCACACTACTTTTCCTTTACTACTCATGGATGGGTTTTAAAAAAAAGCCAACAAAACAAACAGCAAAACAGAGAAAAGCACTAATGTACTAATTTTTTTTTTTAAATTTGTGAGTGTATGAAGCCATATGTTATCTGTGCTCTGGAAAGCTCACATTTTAATTGGCATTTCTTATCTGCAAGGATGTACTTTCCTACAATAAGGGCAGCGTGCCATAAGCGACTTATGCAAGTCCTATTAGCAGGCGATGATTTTAATTATTATATAAATTAAGATTAGACTGCTGCTAAAAAACCCCCATGCTGTCCATTCCAGGATACAAAAAAAGACCTCTCCATCTTATACCCGGTTCTCCCAAGGGAGTTTGCAACCCCACAGAGACAAAGCCAGCAAGGAACAACCAAAGCAGTGTGCAGGAGCTGGGAGATCAGTGTGGCCTCAAGAAAGCATGCACGTGGCCACGAATGCATTTTATTAGGACCTAGATGAACAAACTATAGAACTATCTTGTCTGCTCTGTGTATTTTGTCCTTAAATGATGGTAATCTAAATGAAAGAAGGCAAGCATTAATCGTTGGTGTGCTACCACCTCTCCTAGCAATGGTGTCGGTTTGATGTATTTCTGTAAACAGCAATGCTTTTCTTTATAGCTTCTTTCTTGAATTCTGCATGTAGTAGTCATGCTGTGCCCACAGGCTGGGTAAAGATAGGCTTTATGTACTTCCTTACAGACTTTGTATTATTTTGTTGCCAAAGATACCCGTTCATGTTAGCCTCTTTGTTCCACAGGGCTATTTGCATGGATATTCAGTAGATATTCATGGATATTCAGTAGACTTCAGCAGAAGGCAGGGAAATATTTCAAGAAGAGCAAGGTAGTTCTGCAGTTTAGTGAAAGCATCCAAGCTCCACATGAAGAGGCCACAGAACAGCACCCCCCCTCACTTGTTATTTTGCTCCATTTTCCTCAGCAACACCATCAAATACTAGTCATTGCAATGCAGATGGAAATTACTCAATAAATCTCCAACTGGGGAATATCAAAACCTAGACAGAGTTGAAATATTGCTGAAACAGAGAGAGAGATTGAACATAAAATCAGGAATATGAGTCCAATTCTGGAACAGAGTTAGTACGCCGGTCTTTCTCCTCCCTCGCCTTCTCCTGGGTTGCCTGGAACCCACATTGAGCATGGGTGTTCACTTATTTCAGACTCATGGAATTTAAGTTCGTGCACTGGAAAGTGTGAATGGGTTTATGGAGACATGACTCATCCCAAGGCACAAAAGAGAACACTTTTACCAGCACTCTGGCCTCATTCAAAGTCCATTTCTCAAGGGTGGTCAAATAGTTTGGAGAAAACATTTGGATCCTTGCTGCCAGATTCAGACAGGTGGACGCTGACCCAACCAAACCTCTTCTGGCAAAAACCTCCATCCTGCAAGAACACTGGGATCTCAGGCCTCAATGTGGTAAATGGTGAGACTAAACCCAACACTATCCTTCCTAACGGCCTTCCAGATGATGTTCTCGAGCAGTAAGAAAGGGCCCAAAATATATTCGGAGCAGAAGGCTAGTTTATGTCTGTTGCCAAATAAAATATTCCCAGGACTCTGGTAAGATTTCTGGGAAAGGAATTTTCTCTTCATAGAAAGGTCATCCTAACACTTTGCAGAGTGACTGTCAGGCAACTATTTTGATTTTCAGGTTTTTCAGGGTTTTCTTTTTGCGTGCCCACCATCATGTGCAGAAAGCAGACACAGATCATCTGCTGAATTACCAGGTGCCTCAAGAGGAAAGAACTAGGAGATGGGAAGCTCTTCCCACCACCCTTCACTACCTTTCAGTGGGGCTTTCAGTACAGTGGTACATGAGCTAAATGAGATGGGAGAAAGCAGCTTGCTCGAGACTGCACAGGTGGGCATGGGAAGCAAACCCTGAGCCCTTAGCCCAGCCGCCTGCTGATGTTTTCCTCCTCGTGTGCCAGTTTAGGAGCTGCTTAGTTGCACAGTTCATGGCAAGAGTAACCTTTCAGTTGTGTGTTTGTACAGAACCTAACACAGTGAAGCCCTTCTCCTTAACTGCAGCTTGGAGACGTTATCACAACAGAAATAGTAAATAATAATCAGGTTAAAGATAGCACTGAATTAAACCAGAGCAATATGTCTATTGGAGGCCAAATGGTACATGGTGCCAGCTCAGGCAACTGGCTCTCAAAACTGAAAGAGAACATTCCTCTGCACTAAAATAAACACTATTCTTTTACTCTTGAGCTAGATAAAGCATTGTGTGTTTCTGATAAATCCATATGGTTTGCTTGCCTGCAGAGGAAAGCATGATGCACAACAATTCCCCAGATTTCTTCCTCAGAAGTTGCATTATCAATAAATGCCTGTGATATCAGTCGGGTTCTTTAGCCCACACATCCGGCCAGTATCTTAATTGCAATAACTTCACGTCCCAAAAACCCAATGCAGTGATATACAAGGGACCTGATTCCAACCCCTAACCTCTCAGAGCCCGGAAAGTCTTTCAGCATTCCTGCAAACTTACATAAGAGAGAAGGAGCAGATAACATTGTATGTTTGCAGTTAAACATGCAGGATGCTTGTGCCCTCTTGCAGAAAGGAGTGAAAGAATGGGCTTTTAGGAAGTCATTCTGAATTAGAAAATGGTCTTACAAGTGAAGAATGTGAGTGCAAAACCAAGGACCCCTGGGACTGTCCAAATTGTTTTTTCAACTCTCTCAAATTACTTCATTGCACTTTTTTTTGTACAGTTTATGACAGCCCCAAACCTACTGAATAAACAGAAAAAATACTGTATGTGGTCTTTATATATACTGAGCTAGGCCTTGCTGGCACCATCATATGACGCGGACAGAGGACAGGCCTGATATTCTTAAGAGGAGAAGGAAATTCTCTTGACTGAAAATGTTTCTTTTAATTTGCCTTTAGAATTGGGAACTACAGAGCAGAACTGGGGACCCAGACAGGTCTGACTTCCATCCCTAAGAAGGCACTAGATTGTTCCATACATCTCTTGGGAAAGAATCAGAATTGTTTAGGTCAGAGAGACCTTTAAGATTATCAAGTTCACCCATTAGCATAGCACTGCTAAGTCCACCACTAAACCTTGTCTGTCAGCAACACATCTACACATCTTTTTAATACCTCCAGGGATGGTGACTCAACCGCTTCCCTGGGCACCCTCTTCCAATGCATGAAAACCCTTTCAAGGAAGAAATTTTTCCTAAATCCAATCTAAGCCTCCCATGACACAACCTGAGGTCCTTTCCTCTTGCCCTATTGCTTGTTAGTTGGGAGACCAACGCCCACCTGGCTGCAACCTCCTTTCAAGTCACTGTAGAAGGCAATAAGGTCTCCCCTCAGCCTCCTTTTCTCCAAGCTAAACGACCCCAGTTCCATCATCTGCTCCTTACAGGACTTTATCTCTGTTGCCCTTCTTTGGATACATTCCAGCACCTCATTGTCCTTCTTGAAGTGAGGGGCCCAAAACTGAATGCAGTGCTTGAGGTGTAACCTCACCAGTGCTGAGTACAGGAAGGATGGTCATTACCCTAGTACTGCTGGCCACACTATATCTGATGCAAGCCAGGATGCTCTAGGCCTTGTTGGCCACCTCAGCACACTGCTGGCTCATGTTCAGCTGGCAACTAAAGATTTGCTTTTGTCTCTGTGTCTCTTGGGGGGTGTTGGTAGCACAAAGATGAAAGGAATCCTATCAGTGTGATTTTCAAGGCACCTGAATTTTCAAAAGCCTTTTTACAAGGTGTCATACTGAAGCTTATTGAAGAAAAACTGGGCAGAGGATTACAGTCAGCAGTGGAGAGTCCCCAGGATGGATGCTGTGTCAAGATATGCTATAAACTTGGAGAGAAGGCAGTGAATGGTACAGTGTGCAAGTTTGCAGATAGTAGTGAGCATTTCTCTACAGACAAAAGCAATGCCAGGTGCAGAAGGATCATATGTTTGTATAAGAAGGTGGCAGATGAGGTCCAGGTCAGTAAATGAAAAGTAATGCATCTTTGGAGGAATAATCTAAACAATACCTTCATGATGCTGAATTTGGGTAGCTCCGGTGCAGGAAAGAGACCTTGGCATCATCACTGACAGTTCTTCGAGATCATCTGTTCGGTGTGCAGTGGCAGCCAGAGGAGCCAGCAAAGCACTGGCCATCACAAGGAGTGGTGTGGGTAAGGAGGGGAAGAGTGCCGTTCTCCTGCTGCAGAAAGCTGCTGTAGGGATGTTCTGCAGTATGTTGTGCAGTTCTGCTTCTCAAGGACAATACAGCAGAGCTAGACAAGGTCCAGAAAAGGGCAAGGGAAACAGCTGAAAGACTGCTGGTTGGATGATGTCTTATACTGAGAGACTAAAAAGATTGAATGGCTTCTGTATGGAAAGAAGAAGGGTGGAGGTGTGAGGGAGGAGATGGTGAAAACTTAGAGTCACAAAGGTGGTAGATTAGACAAAGGTGGAAGGTTGTTTGTGACATTTCATATTGCTCAAACTGGGGGATGCTTGCTGGAACTAGCAAGAAATCAGTGTAACACAGGTGAGAGTGTTAAACTTCTCTTATGTGTCTGACAATGAGGTTCAGGGATTTGTTACCACAGAAAGGTTTGGGCAGATGGTGTGTGAAGGTTAGAGAGAGATCAAACCCATGAACAGCAGGTTCACAAGTAGAGGCCAAAGGAAACTGTCTCCTATCATCTCTAATAGACTCTTGTAGGAGGACGAGCAGAAGAGACCACAGAAAGTGACCAGGCCCATTTGCTGTTTTCAAAGAGCATGACCAACTTATTGCCACAGTCTGAGATGCAGTGTTGGGATAGATGAGCTGCTAGTCTGATCCCATATGTCTCTTATGTAGAGACAAATAAGTAGTGATACTCAAAGCTGTGGAGGGCAAACACTGAAGTCTTTTAGGCTGCTTAAAAAAGCTCTGCTCCGCTTCACACACCTGGTAACTCTTCAGTACTGGATTCATTGGGAACAGCCACTGACATTTACTGCCAGGTGAGCATGGTTTGCTCCCTTTCTATTGTTCCTTTGCTTCCACTTGGTATTTGAGTGTCAGCAGGAGTCATACAGCACAGTTTCTCAGTCAGCTTACACCCAGAACAGCTTCTTTTGGAGTTACGTGAGTATGAAGCAATGAAAACTTGATTTATTGTTTTTCAAGGATAGGGGAGGTACAAAGGTATCAATCTGCTGACATGCAGTATGTATGGCCTTGTATCTATGTAGGAGTGATGAAGAGTGCTGCTGCACTGACATTGCTTTTGCATGCTTTAATGTTACTGAATTTCATGGGTGTGCAAAGGAATGAAGAAGTGAGATGGCATTGCTTTACTTCAGTTAATAATTAAGGTAGTTAATTACCTCACCATTCAAGGGTAAGCAGATCTTGTAAGGGGTGAGAGTAATTTTGTGGACTTAGCTGAGCTAAGTGTCTAATGATGCTTGAGTTTGGTAAGGGGAGGAATACAGTCTTCTGAGCCTAGATGCTCACCTTGGATTTCTCACTAGGGCTGTGGCTTTGCTCTTTTCCTGTCTGTGTTGAGACCATTGGCAGCACCCAAAGGGACTTTGGTGATTTGTTGTGCTCCTAAGATGCTGTTTGGCTGTGTGGGGCAGTTGGTACCTTACATTGTGACTCCTCAATATTTGCATGGTAACTGTGAAAAGGAATTGAGGATGGGGGTTAAATGCTATTAGAGGAATCCTGCCTAGATAGAGGAAAGCTTGAGTGTTATTTTAATGTAACAAAACTCGTGTATCTAGTTCTGATCGCCGTTTGTCTATTCTTGCTAAATTAAAGTATTACCAGCTTTAAAAGGCTGATGTAACCTATGGGACTGTGGTTTGTTTTGTGAAATCTCAGCCAACAGAAAGCGATATCAGTGTGGTCAGATCACATCCCTAAGTCAGAGATTCATATTCTATTTTCAAACAGGAAAATATTTCCCATCTGTAGGAAAGTAGCTTTTACAATCATGAAACACTGTCGTAGCAGAAGAAAGCAAGTTTTGAGTTTAAATATGCCAAAATTTGCAATAACTTTGTTTTGATCTGCAGTTGAAATTAAGAGCTTCTCTCAAGTTCCAATAGGTTGAAAATTTATTTAATGATCTTGCATTTTGTGTGACTTATGACCGTTCTTGTTAAAGGTTGGAATTTGTTACCACTGGGCACTATGCAACCCATTTAAAAATGAAAAGAAGGTCTTTTTCTTGCCCCTCAAATAGTCCAACTTTTTGTCCAAAGCCACACAAGCAGTGTGTCTGGGCCATATGTATGAATATGAGACAGAAGAGAAGATTAAATGTGTTGAGTACCAGGCCAGTTCTGAGTGTTTGTAGGAAGTACAGGACAGGCACATTCATGACTTGCATTAAGCTTTTAGTTTTTACACTCCTGAAAATCTAAGCAATACTTCTAGTACTTGCTCAGAAGGAATTTGCTTCTTCCTGGCAGTTACTCTGATCTACCAGGTGTGTGTGGTCCCTTCCCTTTCTGTGGTTGCCCTTTTGTTCTGACTTCTTGGGGAGGGGCGGAGGCAGCTGGACAGCTTTAGTCTCTTAAATAGTCCCCATTACTTACACAGCTACTCTCTTCGCTGACCCTGAACAGTTTAGTAGCTACGGACTTTAAGAGGCTCAGTCTTAATCTTCTGTCTTCAAAGGAGCCGGAGCTGCCACAGAATGTGGCCTTTTGATTGTGGCTTTCCCTGAATTTTAGAAACCCACCATTGCCAGCTGGTCACTTCCATGCTTTTATCTAGTTGCCCACAACAGTAAAATTAACATAAATTACATAGACTTGTCTGAGGGCTTTCATTACTCCTTGATGCCTTGCTCCTCTCCTGGCATGAGCTCTCTCAAGTAGTGTGTGTTAAATAGCAGGCTGCTACCTAAGGGACAAGATGTTCAGAGTCCTTGGATGCACAGCCCAGCGAAAATATGCTGGCCAGGGAGCGCTGTGGCTCAAGAGTGAGGCTTTCCTACCTTTGCTCTGAACTGAGGAAGGGTGGCATGCAAGTGATGCGATGAAACTGTCTCTACATAGTTTCAGGGATGGTCTTTCTGTAATCTGCACAGATTACAGATGGCAAGGCTGGACGCAAAGGAAGCTTGTTATTAAGGGAAAACAGTAGTTTCAGCAAGACTGGGCTGTTGGGCTGGTGCTTGGTAGGTGATTTTTATATAATTTTTTTTTAAAGCCTAGAAATATTTGTGTTGTGCCATGGTTTCACACAGGGTACTGTTCCCCATTTCTTACTCTCCCTCATTTCTTTGGAGCACCATGCTCTGGGCAGTAGTAATAGAGGAGAACTGCAGACATGGTCACGAACCTGGGCTGATACAAAGAGCATGCACAGCACTGATAGGGGCTGTGAATTTCATATTTTCCTATTGCTCGAAGATATATGAGACTGTCTCTATGGCGTATAGAGACCTGCATGCTCAATGTGCATGAGAGAATACTCTCTGTACCACAGAGAATATTTTTCTCCCTGGGGACTGATGCATGTAAACTTCCTTCAGGCTTCCCTGGAGGTGTTGTTGCTCTTTCCTACTTCTGCTGCAGATAGCATTCAACAGCCATCAGGCCTGGGGTAAAAACAGGGATGTTCCCTCTCTTCACTCTGCGGGGCAAGCGGCTAAGATGTCAGCTTACAAAGAGGATCAATTGAAAAACAGCTTCCTTGCTCTATCTAGACTCCAGAAGCGTAGATTTAGGTGTTAACTATTGGCGCTGTACTGCACTGGAATCACACAGGGACACTGCTGCACTCCTGCCTCCAGGAGCACTGGTGATGCAGGTGGGCCTGCTGGCTTCCCTGGGATGCTCACACAAACACCAGCTGCCACTGTTGGGGAGGCTTGCAGGATCAAGCTGTGAGGGCCTGTGTGGGGTGTCCGTATACTCAAAAGCCTTCGCTTGGTTGCGCGACATTCCTTCATATCCTGTCCTCTCTTGCTGACCTTTCTTCCTTGTTTTCCATGTGACTGACAGCCCCTTAAAACACAAAGCAACAGGATAGTGTCGGATGGTGGGAGGAAACATTGTCATCGGTCTAGGATATCATTATTGAAACAGCTTCAAGTTATCAACAGCTTCAAGGGCGAAAAATGCTGATATTTGTTTTTTGCCTTGCATACTATTCCCCATTCATTAATCGGTTTCGTGACTCTCTGACCCACTTTCCTGCAATAATAGTCCTATGGAAAATCTTATATTTCTTATCCCAATGTCTGTATCCCTGGGCTGAAGATTTTCAGTTCTACTTGCTGGCAAAGCCTTCTAAGACAGTTCTGTCTGTAACTGCTTTCCTTCTTAACAATTTGGAACTCATGTCCTAGTCTACCCTTTTTACTGACTACTTCTTACCCATCACAGCCCCTGGAAGAACTAAAACATAATTCTGGAGGAATTTTTTGATTTTGCTGAAATCTTAGGGACCATAGAGGTGATACTGTACCAGATCCCTTGTCTCTGAGGTCATCCCACTAATTCCCTGTATAAAACGTCACCTGAAGAGGTTTGACTGCAGTAATTAATATCCCAATGCCTCCCATTTATCCGGTAATCAGAGAGTTTTGCAGATATTCAATAATTACATTCTCAGCAGCCTGGTCTCTCTTTAATTTTGTTCTAACTTGGTGCCACAATAGCCACTGTTTTTAATGAGGTAATTACTAGCCTCACTTTAGCATTGTATAAACTGATAGACAAAGAGGTTGCATTAGGTAGCTGCCTGATTAAACATTGCATATGTGGTAGAGAGAGCAATTAGGTCTGCATCTGACTCCTTTAATTCTATTTTGACAACTGGGATAATCTTGCTGTTTGATTCGGTAAGTTCATCTAGGGTCTTCCTTGGTGTTTCCATGTGGTAGTAGGGAGGAAAATAACAAAAGCTGGGGTCAAGCAGTGGGTAGGAAAAGCAGGACATAGGGTTTTTCTCCCCAAAAAGAGCTAAGGCAGAATGCTAACCAATGACACATTTCTCATTGAAGAGATGCTGAGAGTTGAGCTGCATTAAAGTATTGCCAAGACCACAGAGAGTAAAAGGTATTTATGGGTAGTCCTGATGTAGAGAGGAACTGGCTTTAGGGACCAGGAGCAGGGACCTTCGCAGCGTAACAAATGCAGTGGTGAATATGAGTATTTGATTGCAACAGAAGGAAAACTGCACCAATGAGCTATTTAGAATTCATAAGCGTGGTTTACTTTGAAGATCAGTGAATCCCAGTGTAACCTGTGGCTGACAATACAGGCCATGGGTAGTCCTGCCCTGAGGTACAGTTTCACAGTTGCTGTGGGCCAGTCTAGGGCTACCATGCTCTGTTCGCTCTGCCCTTCCAGCTCGTCTCTGCTCTTGTGTTCATGCTCCATCCTTTGTGCTAGCTCTGGTGGCTGCGAAGCCAACCTGAAACTATCAAATGAAGTGTAATTTCCAGACCACTCTGTAACTGCAAAGTGTTGAATGAGCTGGGATGAGAGAGGCTGTCCTTGGTTCGAGTGAGTGAAACCACTAGGTGTTAGTCAGGATTATCTAAAGCTTCTCTCTTGGTGTTCCCATATGGTCCTGAATCAAAAATGATGATGTTCAGAAACTCCCATCGTTGCCCTTTATTTTGTACCTGAGATACATTACAATTGTAAGGAGCATGGTGCTACCTTCAGCTATGTCACTAGAAGATCCTCCTCTTTCGCAGAAAAGGTTTTCTCCCCACTTGTCATATTGGAAAAATATCTACAGTCTGGCCATAAGGTTCCAGTGATACAAGGACAGAAAAGGGGGTAGGTTTTAAAAAGAGGAAATGGCATGTGGCTACCTTGCCCTCCTGTGATATTCAATAAAAATAGTGGTCTAACTAGCATTTATGACTTTTGAAACCTTTATCATGGGGCCTCTGTTGTGACAGCAAGCTCAGTGTTTGAATAACTACAGCCTGCCATCCATTAAAAACATGGCTCAAATTCCAATCACTGATGAGCAACATGCAAATGACAGGGGCAAGGAAGGAAGAGAGTTAATTGCTAAGGTGTGATTTATATATTTGAAGATTAGAGAAAGGAAATTGTATGGAAGTGACAACTTAAACACAACAGTCCTTAGGCAAGAATCATTTGTGCATTATGAAGAAAAAACAATATCTCTACAGGCCAAGATACAAGTGGTAGAAACTGGCTGGCGAGGAAGTAGTAGTAAGTCAGTTGTAAATCAGGTAGTGAAAAGCAGAGTTAAGCTGTGATGCTCACTAACCAGATGGTGCTTCTTGCAGTAATGAATTTTTAACTGCTCCAATGTATACAGGTATTTTGGCTCTGTGTGAAACTGTCCAAATCCTATTAAAACCACTGAAAAAATCAGTTTTTAATTTTTTTGTTATTCCACTGGGGAAAAAAAAACTTCTTCTGAATGTTTTGCTTTATTCTTCTTTTATCCTGCCTTCTACCACTTGAAAATCTTCTGGTGATGACATATATATATTTTGGGCTTTTTTAATAGTGGATCTTGTGCCTAAATTCTACTACTATTCCCAGCATCTGATATTGCTATTTTTGCTCAGGCTGTCAGGGTCTTCAGCCCTGTGGTGACTACAGCCTGTAGATGAACACTTGCACTCAGCAAGGCCTTGTCCCCTCACAGAAGCTCACAGATTTGTACAGGTATTGGGTATAATCTTGGCCTGTATATTTTGTGATCTTACAGTGAAGAGGACAAACAAGATACTCAGGGCAAAGATTTGCTTTAAAGGTGTAAAAAGGGCATATGCTAAATGCCTCTAGCATTGAGGGGCTGGATGGGAGAGGAGAACTTTGCCTCCCAAACTCCCATGTGAAAGCTTAAACAACTGTAATGGTAGAAAAGTGAGTTGGAAAGCCTTGGAAGGGCAGCTGGGAAGAACACAGGAGTATACTGGAACAGAGAGTGCATCGTCCAGGAGCTCTTGGAAAAAGTTAGGCTGGGGGTGATGACATGATGATAGCAATATAAGTAAGTGAAAGGAAATTGCATGAAAGAAAGGAAGAGGGTTATCTGGATTATCTAGAAAGTGGTTGAAGAGAGTTTGGCCTAAAATTAAAAATGGAAAACGAATCAGGCTAGACAGAAGGAAAAAATTCATAACCTTGAGCATGCCTGGAATAGACCGTCGAATTGTAGCAGAGGCAATGACATGGGTGGGTGAGACTAGATAGGATAAGACAATAGCAAGAATAAAGTAAGGAAATAATCTTTGTGGTGTGGGCGACTGGAGTGGATGACCCAACTTGTGTTTTTCCAGGCCTGGCTGTCTATATATAGTTCAAGGCAGGCAGTAAGAAAAGCTTGTGCACTTCTCAGGGGTGGTTGGCTGTGATGGCACACCATGATAAGCTTCCTGTGCTTCTGCCTGGTTTCATCGAGGTGCAGCCATGAGGGAGTCAGTCCAACGCTTGCCGGAGGTCAGGCTTCACAAAGTACCACGAAATGGAAAAGAGATGAACCATCAGCCACAGCTGTGGCTCTCAAGTCTTTGAGGCTTTGGGAGTTTCGAGCTGCAACTGGAATACTTAAGTCCTGGATGCCTAAGTTGCCCTGGACTGCCCAGGTCTTTTATTTGCAGCAAATGCATTATTTGTAAGTCCGCTGCCTTTAAATGAATCCTTTCAGCTCACTCCATCTCCAGTGTGGTGGTGTGGACTGTGCATGATGATATTAATGGGGTGGCTGCAGGCTTCCTAGTAACAGTTTCACACCAAAAAAATCCCACATCTGCACCTATTTCTATTTTGATTTTTACTCCCTACAGTGGAATGAGAAAGAATAATAGGAAAAAAATGAAGGTTATGAGAAGCATGAGTTTGCCATGCTGCTGCTTCGGTTTGCTCATGATGTCAGGGTTTGGGAATTATATTTTTTTTCTAAAATATGCGTTAATGCAACCTCAGTCTGCTTCAGAAGAAGGACACCAAAGGAAAAGTCCATTAGGAGACATTTTGGCCCTTTCTGCTTGTTCTGCGTGGGAATTTCTTTAATGTTGTAGCAATAGGCCCATACTAGGCTGAAATGAACCTTTAAAGGAAGTAACCCTAAATGTACCTTCGGATCCCTTCTCTCAGCCTAGACAGGAACCAAAGAGAGATCTTGAAATTCTCCTCCTTGCAAAGAGGGGGGGAGGGTCCTGCATTTCTAACCTAGCGAGTCGTTATTCCCATACTTGGCATTCAGTAAGCTCTTTGGAGAGTTGCAGTTACGTGCCAGAGACATACCAAAAGGGAAGAAGCAAGATTTTGAAGTACTGCCAAATACTGTGCATTGTTACGCACCGAGGCGCTCCCTGCACACCCCTTGGGTGGTGGTTATTGGTGTTATTCAGGTGGCAAGCATCTTGTGTTTACGTGGCTCCTTACGTGGGGAAATAAGGCTCCCGCCTCACCCCCATCCTAGTAAAGGTAGCAAGAGTTTTGCTGCTGACAGCTCCTCAGAATAGACACCACAGGCATGGAGGAATTTCTTAGAGCAAAGCAAAGTGTGGGCTGTCTGCAAAACCTGAGGAGGGAAGTTGAAAAGGTGGCAAATGCTTCCTTAACATCAGAAAATAAAAAGACTGGCTGTTGTGACACTGGGTCAAAAGTTGCTGGGTTTGGGTAGCGAGGGAAGTGGGAAATGTTTTCAGGAAGTGGAGAGAAGCATGCTTTCCAAATCCCCTTCAAAAGGGGAATTCCACAAAAATTTCAAAAGTGAAACATGTTACTCAGGAAAATTTTAAACCTTTTTTGAGGAGTGAGATCTAAGCTCAAAGACATCCAGAGGAGCCAGAGTTCCTGGGGCCTATGGTCTCCTAGTCCTGGCCAGCCCAGTGATGACTTGTCCTGGAGCAGGGATCCCTGGCAGCCCTCAACTCCCCAGTGTTATGTCAGGAAACCTCCCTGGGACCCTGTCCTCTGTGCTTTGTCTGAAAACTGTAAAACAGACCCATTTCTGAAAGACATTTTCACTCTGAATTGCCTTTCTCAAGGCTCTTTCACTGGAAAATTCCTAATATGCCCTAGCTCTCCTATCCAAGGACACTGGAAGAAACTAAAAGATAGCAAGTGCAAAGCTGAGGAAAGGACCTATATTCTCCTGCATGATATAATTAAATTATAAAACTTCTGCCTCCTCTGCAGGCTGTCAGTGAGGTCAGGAACGTATCAAAATTCAGAAAGAGCTGGTAATGTGTGCTGGTGGTGAGTGTGCTTGTAATTCTAATACATAATGGTATAAAAGTAAGTTTGGGGAGAGCTGTTTAGCATGAGACCTTTATTGAATTGCCCATTATAACCGGATGAAGTGTAACAGTATTACATATAGGTTTATACTTCCCTGGGGTTCTCCCATATACGCATCCAATGAGTTTTGGTGCTTGTTAGGTAACAGCAGCTGCACTGGCTTACTGGGCTCTCACCATGATTTGATGTGAGGGGCTTAAATGCATCTTTGGCGCATTGAAGATGTTACATCTGAGGGTCTATTCTCTTGATGTTTTGAGTTACCTTAGCTCCCACTGGAAACATATAGAAAATGAGGATTTTTCCCTTCACAGGGATTTGCGCCCATATGGTTGAGCTGGGGAATGGGCAGCAATGGGGTGTCTTTGCTGTGCAGGGCGATTGTGGGTACAATAGGTCCAGGAAAGGGATGGAAGTCTGTAGAAGGAATTGGATATTTGGCAGATGACACTTCAAGCTCCTGAACTGCAAAGACATGGGCCAGGTTTATGCTGACAGATGTTGCTGCATCACTAACTTTGCTAGGTTGGTAACGTCAGTGCTTCTCACATAGAAAAAGATCACCTTTGGGCATGATTCACCTAATCTAATTTTAGCTGCTTAAGACTCAGTCTAGTCATCCAAAAACCCTCTATCCTCAGCAGAGAGCGAAGCCTGTCTATAGGGTGATTCATCCCTCTTGCCTCTGATATCTTTATCTGTTATAAAATGGGTTGAATCATTCTCAAAGGAGTTCATCCCTTTCCACTGACTGTAGTGGGAGCTCAGACACAGCGGGTCATGCTGGATGCCTAATGCCAAGTAGGTTCATGTGAGGTGAGATAAATCTGGGTAGCTGTGCTTATACCAGCAAGAACAAAAAACACAAATAAACCTATTATTTTTTTTATCAACACCAAGTAAATTTTACACATGCTGGGGAGAAGAGGTTGCCTTCAGAGGTATCCAGCTGAGGTCAGAAAGATCCCACAGGTATATTCCTCTCCCTTTCAACTCTGACTTCAATCTGTACCTGTGAAGTTCTCATCTACTCCTCTCTTGAGATAAGTGAGAAGCATCAGGTAGAGCTGAGAAAAATGTAAGAACATAGGAGTGTATCAACTCTGGTGTGCCCCAAAGCTTGCTTGCTTTGTCTCCTGGTGTGCCTGTTGATCTAATGAAAGGTACTGAACCTGCCTATAAACTTTTCCTGACTTCTGTCCCCTCACACAGTCAAGGCAGCTACAAAGCCACCCTTACCTTGCCCTCAGCTGATCTTTGATGAAGAACATACCTGTAAATGAAAGAAATTTGTGCTTTTTAACACAGGCAGTTATCTGCTGATACCTCAAGCCAGCAGGACTGGTTGCATCTTTTAAAATTAGAACATACTTAAGCATCTTGTAGTGAACCTCGTTTTCATCTGAACATGGCAACTTTTGTGGCCTTTTTGAGAGGCTACGCATTTGTGAAAGAGTCACTTTTTGTGCAAAGCCTTTTTGAGAACTCTGGAAGTTTATCTGATAAAATCATAGGAAGCAGAAATGAATGACAACAAAAATACATGGGACAATATTACTCATACAATGACTCTGTGGCTTAAAGCAAGGAAAAAAAAAAAGTCCCCACAGAAGCTCAGAGGAGAGGCACGCAGGGAATTTCTGTGTTTCGCAAATGCCTTGTTATGGGTCTATGTGTAACAGCGTTCGCCATCCAGGAGGCTTCTTACACATAGGTAGATGCTCATTATCCTTCTATGGAAATATACAGTAAGTTGTGCAAATAGATGTTGTGAGGAGACATCCGTCTTCCACCAGCGAGGAATGTGGGTGTGGATCATGCCGAGCTCCAGCCCAGCCCCTCTGGGGCACGGCCCTTGTGCGGCCCCGAGAACAATAACCACCGGAACGAGCTCGGAGACCTTCGGGGAGGAAAGGAACAGGGGGGGAAAATATTAAATCAGTCCCAGCACAGAGCTTAGCACGCCAGTGCATCGCTATTATGCTGTTTCCGGAGACGAATGACATGTGGGGATGGTGACGTGCACGTGCAGCGTTTGCTCACCTGCTCTGGACGCTTGCTGCAGCGGGCTGCTGATGCTGCAGCACAGAGAGTGCTGTTGCTGGGGTGGCTCGCGGGGGTGAATTGTCCTCAGATGAGCTGGGAGACCCCTCTGACCTGTTGCTTGGTGGGGCATCCCTGAGCTGTGGGAAAGCAGAGAGCTGGAAAAGCTGCTGTTTAGGGGACATGTGGTGAAGAGCTTCAGAAACCTGCAGTGGCTAAAGCACAGTGATGTCTTAAAATAGCTAGTTATGTATTTTCTGCCATCTGTCTCTGTTTTGCTAGCCCACTTGCTTAGACTTCACACGTACCAGACAGAGATTAAGTGCTGTGGCTTGTTTTCTTGTTGTGTGGTGTGCGTGCGTGCATCCCACACACGTAGAGGTGCGTGTGTATTCCCCGCGCTGTGTTTTGGAACAAACAGCTCCTGCTTCTATCTTCTTGCGTAATGCCTTCTCCTTACTGGCAGCTTCTAAATCCAGACTAGATGTTTTCTTATAATACAGACCTTCTTCTTTTGGGAGGGGGAAAACAAAAAAAAAAAACCCCAACCCCAAAACAAACAAAAAAACCAAACCACCAAACCCCGAAATCAGTGTCAGGCAGCCCTCGCAGAGGGACCACTGTAATAAACCATCCTTTGGCACCCACAATTCGTGAACCCATGCTCTGTCCCACCCAGCACAGCTGCTGGCCCCAGTCAGTCTGCTCTCATTGCCAGGTCTGCCAATTCCAGCTGTGGCAAGAGAAACACCATCTGGTTCGATTGGTGGAGAGGAGCTCTGTGGAGAAGGATCTGGGAGTACTGGTGGATGACAAGTTGGCCATGAGCCAGCAGTGTGCCCTGGTGGCTAAAAGGGTCAATGGGATCCTGGGGTGCATTAGGAGGAGTGTGGCCAGCAGGTCGAAGGAGGTGATCCTCCCCCTCTACTCTGCCCTGGTCAGGCCCCACCTGGAGTATTGTGTCCAGTTCTGGGCTCCCTGGTATAAAAAAGACAGGGATGTCCTGGAGAGAGTCCAGAGGAGGCTACAAAGATGATTAAGGGCCTGGAACAGCTCCCGTATGAGGAAAGGCTGAGTGAGCTGGGGCTGTTCAGCCTGGAGAAAAGAAGACTGAGGGGGGACCTAATTAATGTTTATAAATATCTTAAGTATGGGATGCAGGGGGAAACGGCCAGCCCCTTTTCAGTGGTCTGTGGGGACAGGACAAGGGGCAATGGCTGTAAACTGGAGCACAGGAAGTTCCGCACCAACATGCGGAAGAACTTTTTCACAGTGACAGAGCCCTGGGACAGGGCTCTGGAGATACTCAAGACTTGTCTGGATGCCCATCTGTGCAATATGAGCTAGGGAGCCTGCTTTGGCAGGGGGTTGGACCCGATGATCTCTCGAGGTCCCTTCCAACCCCTATGATTCTATGATCTTACTGTAGGCAGTAGCAAGGAGGGTAAATGCAGCTGGAAAGGATCTGTTGCTGTAGGGGTCTGGCAGTAATGCTAATTGATATTTTAGGAATGAGTTGCCCGAATGTTGATCCTCATGTCGCTGCTTGGTGATGGATGCAAATAGTGGGCTTGATGTTTTCAGGCGCTGAACGCTGTGTGACTACGGTGACCGTTGCTGATGCCGCAACCTTGGAAGACTCAGGGCAGTCATTTAGCTGTTGTTATCTGGGAGATAACATTTGCCTGCGGGCACTCCTGTCTGAAAATATTTGACAAATGTCTCTCAGCCACTAAAAACATAAACATTGCTTTTCTTTTTTTGCTCCAGTTTCCCCAGAAGCAAACACAGTGGAAGTAAGCAAACAGCAGCTTCCTTGCGGCTCTGGTGCTGTACCTCAGAGCTCAGCAAACGCAGCGAAAGTAAAGCCATTCTCCAGCGTAGATCTTCTTAACCACCAGTTCATTATGTGACCCAAAGCAAGCTGTATCACAGGAGTGACTTTTAGGCTTCTTGTTAGTACGTGCTGTATTTAAAAAATGTAATGTAGAGGTTTATTGTAGATGGCAAGTCTGAAAAATTAGGTTTAAAGACAGAAACAATCATTTAAAAACAAAGACTGGAATACAGACAAAGCTCATGACTGGTTAGTTGGTTTTACTTGAAGCTGTTGTACCCCTGTAAATAGAGCGTAAGGAGTGATAGTTCATAGCACTGGGATCCACACATTTTACATGCTGGTCGATTAGTTTTGGAGGGGGAGAAGTATTAGCTATGCATTTCGCTTACATCTAGTAAGTGGTACTTAATGTAGAAATGACTAGAAAACACCGCTCTTGGGAATAATACATAGGGGGCACACCTTAGGTGCCAGTGACTCCTTTTTGTACTGGGACTATCCGAGTCTCCTTGGCAGAGACAGAGCTCAGCTGTGGTGGTTTGGTTTGGTTTTTTGTTGTTGCTCCCTAGCTGGGAGCCAGTTTGCATGCCCAAAGCCATCTTCCCCAGGGAAAAAGATGAGATGGACTAGTCAGAAAGTGTAAGGAAATAGTGTTCAGACTTGTACTCAGTGGTTTCTGCCAGCACCAGCTAGGATTTAGTTTTTTTTCACTTCTGGTTTCAGCTCAGTTGTGGTGGAGAGTGCAGGGGCTTTAGGGGGTCTCTCAGCTCTCCCCTGGGGGTGGGGGTACCAGCTTTGGGATCAACATGACTGTACTGCCAGCGGCAGTCTGGCACTGTGGTTCACTCTGGGGCTGCACCCTGCCTTCCTTATTTTCCCAGGCTCTCTGGGGTTCGTTGTCTCATCTTAGTCTGTTTTACCTGATGCCTTTGCCATTACCCTGGGCTCCCTCGACCCTGTTTTCTTTTTCCAAACTCCCCAAACCAGCAACTCAACAACCGCAGTGAGAGTTTTGGAAGAGAGAGTCAGATAACAAAACATTGCCCCCGGAGCTGCATATTTATTTAACGCTTGCTTTTTGAGCTATGCAACCTGCTGACACCCTTCAAAGTGAGTGACTGCCTTTCTCCCCCACTGGCGGCCTGGAATGAAGAAGCCACCTTGCCTAGGGGGACACCCACGGCTCTGAGTGACAGGCCTCTGTGAAGCTATTTAATCTGCCAGCCGGCTTTGGCTGCTGCACTGGAATTTTGGAAAAAACACATGGACATCAGCTTTCAGCTGGGACTGGGGCAGTGGGGCTGGGGGTCTTGCATGGTGCAGAACGAGATGGGCTGGCTGGGTTATGGGAGCTGCAAGCAGCCATGGGAGCTGGCCACGGGGACTCGGCAGCAGGCTGCCTAGGTTGAAAGAATGTTCAATGCCCACAGAATCCTTGCTGGTGGCTGGAGCTTAGCGTAGGCACAAAAAGGTAGCCTCCAGCGAAACGCAAGCACAGCCCAGATGTTGTTATACAGCTGGTGCTGCCTGACATCATCAATTAAATCAGGCCATTCTCCTATTTGTTTGCTTGTTTGTTTTTTTGTTTCTAAAGGAGATGGGAACTTCTTTGTTGTCGTTGTAATTTGATTTGTCCTAGCTTTTCGTGTGCTGTTGAGACAGGCTGAGTGGAAATTCCAGTTACATGCTTTCATTTGTTCCCACTTGGCATACAGGTTACGGGAACAGGGCTACAGGCCCATTGGCCTGCATGTCATTAATCTTCTGGGAACAATGAAAAGAGCATTTGAATGTCTTGGCTTTTCCGGCAGCCTCTGTCTGAAGGACTTGTCATTTATGTGGTGAGAATAACAAAACAAAAAAAAAAAAAAAGAGAAAAAAGAGGTAGAAGAACAATAAAAGGAATCCTTGAGAGGAGAGCGTGTCCCTGGGTGTCCATCAGCTTCACTGGCTGGGGTCTGCATCCCAATACCAGGAATGAAAGCCCATCATCACAGCAAGGGGCAGGGCAAGAGGGCTCCCATTCAGCCATGCAAAACCCAAAAAGTTCAATAGATACAGCTTTTGGTGAAAAGCTATGGATGTAGACAACCATGCCCCTCCCCTAAAATTTTCTTGAAGGCAAGGCAGAAGGCTGGTGTCTGAAAACAGATGGGTTCCAGTTCACTGGGGCTCCTGCTGAAGAGCTGCTATTAACCTTAGCGTATGTTGTATACCTAGGCTTTAGTAGAGCCTTTGACACGATTTACCACAGCATTCTTCTGGAGAAATTTGCTGCTTATAGGTTTGACCAGTGTGTTCTTCACTGGCTGGATGGCTGAGCCTGGAGAGTGATGATAAATGGAGTTAAATCCAGTTGGCAGCAGGTGACAAGTGGTGTTCTCCAGGGCTCAGTACTGGGGTTAGTTCTGTTTAATATCTTATCTATAACCTGGATGAAGGGATCGATTGCACCCTCAGTAGGTTTGTAAATGACTCCAAGTTGGGTGGGAATGGAGGGTAGAAAAGCTCTACAGAGGAAACTGGACAGGCTGGATTGATGGGCTAAGACCAGTTGTATGAGGTTCAATAAGGCTCAGTGCTGGGTCCTGCACTTGGGCCACAACAGCCCCATGCAATGCTACAGGCTTGGGGAAGAGCGGATGGAAAGATCCCTGGTGGAAAAAGATCTGGAAGTGTTGGTTGACAGGCAGCTGAACATTAACCAGCAGTGTGCCAAGGTGGCCAAGAGCACCCTGGCTTGCATCAGATATAGTGTGGCCAGCAGGACTAGGGAAGTAATTGTCCTCCTGTACTTGGCACTGGTGAGGCTGCACCTCGAATGCTGCGGTTTACAAGAAAGACATTGAGGTGCTGGAGTGGGCCCAAAGAAGGGCAACAAAGCTGGTGAAGGGGCTGGAGAGCAAGTATTATGAGGAGTAGCTGAGGTTAACTGGGGTTGTTTAGCCTGGAGAAAAGGAGGCTGAGGGGAGACCTTATCACTCTCAACAACTGAAAGGAGATTGTAGTCAGGTGGGTGTTGGTCTCTTCTCACAAGCAACAAGTATTAGGGCAGGAGTAAATGGCTTGAGGTTGTGCCAGGGAAGATTTAGATTTGATATTAAGAAAAAATTCTTTGAATGTGTTGTCAAGCATTGGAACAGGCTGCCCAAGGAAGGAGCTGAGTCACCATCCCTGGAGGTATTTAAAAGATGTGTAGATGTGGTGCTGGTTTAGTGGTGGGCTTGGCAGTGCTATGCTAATGGCTTGACTTAATGATCATAAAGTTCTCTTCCAACCTAAATGATCCTATGATTCTGTAACTCTGCATGCAATGTCCCTGTCCTCAGCTGCCACTCACTCTCACATCCAGTTACCTCGTTGCTGTTTACTTAACACTACTGGACTGAATTCACAGGCAGGATGGAGGCCTCTAGGACAAGGGATTTACTGGGCATTCACAGTCTCCCAGATTGAAGTGTTGCTTCCCTGCAAGACTGGATTTTAAGGTGGTATGTGCCAACTTTCCTTTGCTGGCACATGTATTTTAGTTCATCGTTTAGCCTAACCTTGGGGTGTTGATCGTAGGGCTGGGTGGGCAGCAGGAATTCCATTTTGTGAAATATTTCAAGGTGTTGACGTTTGTGTCAAAGTGCAATGAAACCAAGACTCTCCCAATTGTTTTTGCCAAAAATAAAATGAAAATAATAATATGGAGGAAGAAAGGGGAAAAAATAAAAATGCTGTACAATACCAAACAGCCCAGACTTGCAGCTATTCACTTGAGAAGTAGTCTGTAATCTGGAAGAGGAAGAGCACTCCTACCACCAGCCCAGCTCACCATCCTGGGGTGTGCCTCCCTGGGCTAGAGGTCCTTTTCTGCACCCAAGAAAAAAATAATAGTTTTCTGTATTCCTCATCGAAAAGCAAGCAAAACACAATAGGTCTCTGAGGAAAACTTCGTTTTTAATCTACTGCCTTTTCCAAGGAAATGCTCCCTCCCTTTTTTTTAATCTTCTCTGCTATCTCAAATTATAGCATTCTTTTCACATGTTCTCCACTGTGGAAAAGATCCCAGTAGAGCTGGTGCACTTGGCATTGCTTACTTTTTCCAACTGGGGGGTGCGGGGGGGAAATAATCAGAGTTTCAAAAGTATACTAGGAATATTTTGACATTGAGCTTCCCTGTGAGCAGAGTCATTACATGTTAAATTTCTGCTGATCCTGCAGTGGATTAGTAATGAAAAATTAGTAATGAAAAAAGCAAATGCCCTTACCTTTCTAAAAAAATGATGTTCCCAGGCAAAAAGAGGAAGAAGGGGGCAGAAAGATGATTTACTGAGAAGGGAAGTGTGTATGCACATGAGAAGAATAGCACCATGCTCAGCTGGACCTGTCAGCTAGGAGGGAAATTGTGGCTGGAAAGTAGGATAGCAAGCCACTACCACCTTGCAGCTCCTGCCCTGCCTCTGCAGACACGCACAGAAGGGGTCTCCCACTGGAAGAAAGCCCCAGGTTCTGCCAGTGGCTCTCTTCAGTGCCTGCCCAAGTTTTTGATTGGGACCAGACTAGCTATTTCAACATTACCATCTCCTGTCCTCTTGGTCTATAGGTGTAAAGTGGGGGCGTGGTGCTGTCCCATATCCATGTCTGGTTTCGGCCCGCTTATGTCTGCACTCCAGGCTGCATGGGTCAGGGCATGCTGAGTCCTGAGACCCACCTGCAGAGCCATGGCATGCAACCCATGCCTCTCTGCTGCTGGGACTGGCAAATGCTGTTCACCAGCACAGCTGAAATCGGTCAAGGGGCTGCGCTCGACATCTTGGGGATTTTCTGGTCCCCCGTGGTATTGGCAAGGAGGGTTCATCAGGGTAATAACTTAAGTTTTTTCCCCCAAGGTTTTGGTGGGGCTTATTGTGTGAAATAGTTACCTAGTGGTCTACAAGACAGCCTCCAGTGAGCTCACATGTCACAGCCTGGGTGCTCTGGCAGTGTATTTACTCTAGAATAAGTAGTAAATATTACTGATAAGGACATAATAGCTAATATGTGCCAGAGATTTAATCGTGTGTATAAAAATTTTCATCAGTGAAGCAATTAAAGGATTAGACCTTACAAACTGAAACTGCCTGACTGAACACTGCGTAAGAAACTCTGTTCAGAGGAGTTGCTGGGAAAAGACCAATTTACCGGTCAGGAGGGAAGCTGGAAAACATAAGGATCTTTGAAATATAAAAAACCATGGATGGCTTAGCGGAAATATGTATTTTAAGAAAATAGTCATTCCCGTGCTCTGCAGTTTCAAAGGTTAATGGTGTCTTTCACTTTAATTCTGATAAAGCACTGCTGTTTCACAAGGAGAAATCCTGTTAGTGAAGCGGCGTATCTGAAAGTTCATAGTTGAATGGGTAGCTGATTTTAAAAAAAAAAAACCCAAACCCTCATGTTTCAGCGTATTTGCAGGAAGCCAGGAAAACCCAAGTGTCCTCTAAATTCAGTTTGAAGTTTAATAGAAAGTTAATTCAAAACCAATATTTTAGTGTTGTTGTTGAAATGTTCTTAAGAAAGCTGGCAATTTTTCATTGTTTCAAGGAAAGTGATCTAAGAGTCCTTTCCTCACAGCCATCAAATCTTGCACAGGAGATGGCTTGCAGTTGGAAAGGGAACCCTCTTTACCATGATTGTTTCTGTCCCCTGTCACAAAGTTTCCAGTGAAAGTGAGAACCCCAGGAGAGGGCCTAGCTCAGCAAGAGACTGGTGACATCCACGGTCACCGCCAGCCAAATAAAATAAAGGGCAGAATCTTCTGATAGAGCTGGGTCTGGAAGAAGCTTAGCAGCAGTGAGTGTGGTTGAACCAAACACTTACTTGGTGCCACTTCACCATCTCTACCCTGTTGGTTGGGTTTCTTATGGGACATCCCATAAGCCTAGCCAGACCCAGCCCTATCTTGTGCTCTGTTGTAGCTCCAGGTTCAAGTCCCTTTGTTGCTAGCTTTGCAGCAAGGTCTTGAAGCAAGGCTTCTTGCTGGCAATATAAGAACCCCATTGCTTGACTTTCTGGGCTTGGGAGTTTCTCTCAGCAATTTCATAAGACGGAGATGAACACTTCTAATCCCATTACACAATCAGCCTCTTAAGGGCTGAAATTCACCTCTGTAAGCAGCAGCATTTCTCAGATAATAGCGCACCTTGACTCATGGTTTCCTATTGTTCCTCCCTACCTTCCTTTCATCCACCTGTGGTATTTCATCTTGCACCTGGTTTGGAAAGCATTAGGCAGGGTTCCTTCCTTTGTTGTATGCTTTTACACCTTGCACAGAGTGGGAAGACCTGAATCATGACCCAGACTCCTGGACAATGCTGCATTATGGGCACACAGGCAAACACAGCAGGATGCTGTGCTCAGTATCTTCAGCAGCCCCATGGAGTCACCAGCTGTGTGCTGATGGAGTTCGGCCCCACGTGTGGGGAAGAGGTTATCTAGCTTTGGAAAAGCCAATTACATCTCAGTATGTCTCAGTTCCTCAAAGATATTTTAGTCATCCTTTGTGAAATGCTTTGCTACTTGTGACGGAGGCCGCCACGTGCTGACTGCCTCAGAGACAAATGACAGTAAGGTTTAACCTAGAGGTATACTAGGAACTAAACACAGTAGTAAGACCAGAGGTTTTTCAGCAATTGAAGATTAAGGGGAATGTGTGTTGTCTGCATTATATATGTTTTTTAATGAATTTAAAGTATGTTCATATGTATACTTTGTATCCCTACTACTTTATTGGTACGATTAATCTCATTGTTTCAGTGACCTTATGTTTCTCCTGTATCCACAATGCATGAGGAAACAATTTGGTTTGGTAGAGAAGGCTTCAGACAGAGAAACTTTTATTTCCTTAGTATTATCAGAGGAAGGCAGGGTGGCTTGAAAGGAATGCAGCAGCTTGGAAATGGAATAATGCTTCTTTTATTTTTTTGCAGGTGTCAATGTGCATAGGGGAATAGTTGCTAGCAAGAATTTTTGGAATAAATTAACACCTACCAGAAATATCTTGGGCCTCAGACCAGCAAAACAATTAAGCATGTGCTCAACTCGGAGCACTGCCTATTTTGCAAGTCACTTATGTGTATAACGTTAAACAGAGGCTTAATTACTCTGCAAGATCATACAAAAGCAGAGCTGGAAAGGACCTCAAGAGATGACCTAGAGCAACCCTGACAGCTGTTTTACTAACAGTTCTTCAATGACAGGGTTTGTACAACCTCCTCTTGTAGATTCTGGTTCCAATTATCCTTCGAATGAGAGAATTTTGCGGGGGTGGTGGTGGTGGTGTTGTTGTTTGGTTAGGTTTTTTTCCCAGGTAGCTAGCTCACACCATCTTTATGCAAAATAAACAAAATTCTCCTTAATTCAGAGAACAACTAAGCTCTGTTCTTTGTGTAAGACTCATATCTCTCCTCTCTTGTTCTCCCCCTGCTCCTGTTCCTCTACTGAACAAAGATAGTTTCTCCAACCTTTGTTTGAATAATGTGTTTTTCACATCACATATCATCTCCATTGCTCTCTTCTGAACTCAGTAGTGCATTAATCTCATCTCAAGACGGGAGCCAAGCTGATGCCCCACCACTGGCACACAGGGCAAGCTGATTGCCTCATGTTTCATATCTGGCCCTCCTGTTGATAAACCTTGAAAAAAGATCAATTCTCTCTCTCTTTTTTTTTAATATTGAATTTCAGGTCCTCTGTAGCCCCAAAATAACTTCTTGGTGTTCTGTCACTTCTCTGCTTATTCAATCTATTTTATTTGTGCATTCAGAAATGCCCCATCTTGCTTGGATCTCATGCTTTTGATGTGAAACTCCTCCCTACTTCAGGTAAAACACTAGTGAATGCTCCAGCACTAGAAGTGCTGCTCATGGTCCATCCCTGCCTCTAATGAATAAGGTGAATAGAGCAGACACTAGGATAAATGCACAAAGGGCTTCCTTAGATGTCACCCCAACCTGGCAGTGAATGACTGATAACTGATATCTTGAGTACAGTTTTTCATTCTGTGGCACAGTCAAGTGATCTTACTGCCCTATTTTGCTTCTCAGAATATTGCATAGGAAAAGGGCATCCTACCTCTTTCTTAATTACTAGGCTACTTACCCAGTAAAGGAATTTGCCTGACATGCCTTGTACTTTAAAAAAAAAAACCTGACTGATATTTGTCAACATATTGTTATCTAGGGATTATAACTTGGTTATTTAATTATTTGTTCTATTATCTTTCCATTTATCAAAGTTAGGCAGACTAGTTTTGAATTCCCTGGCTGCTCCTGTTTCGTCTCTACAAACATAGGTCCTCTCTGCCATTTTCCAGCCCTCTGGGACATCTTCTTTAAACCTTGAATTCTTGCAGATAATCACTAATAGCTCAGACTGCTTTGATTAGTTCCTTAATTACACTACTGAGAGTTTCATCAGACTTCATGAACTTGAAAGCATTTATCTAATCTAAAAATTGTTTGGGGAATATTTTTTTTCTATCTTGGCCTTTATACTTACCACCTGCTAAATAGATTTCACAGTTAACTTTTTTTTTTTTAAACAAACATTTGAATGGACTTACTTCTCTGTTTCTGCTGTTATTTCTCCTCTTTACCAGACAAGTGACAGGTTTTGCTGTGTTGTCCAGTTGCTTCTGGACATCTGGGAAGCCTTGTATACCCCTTGCTAGTTGCTATTCATTTTGGGTTTACATGCTTGTGCTACTCCTCTATGTTCATTCCTCAATGCAAGCCTGCACTTCCACTTCTGCATTAATTTCGCTGACCTGGAGATCTCCCACAAGCTCCTGGTGTTGTCCTATTCCTCTTCAACTATACTTTTTCTCCTGTGTGACTCAGACTGCTTTCTGGCTGTCCAAATATAGGCTTGCATAGTAACTCTTCTGTACTTCTTTCCTTGGGAATTTCTTCCTGCAAGACCTGACTTACTATTCCTATGATGCTGTTGATGTTTACTTTCCAGAACTTGGTGTTTATTTTGTGTTTTGTTCACTCTTTCCATGAACACAACCATTTTGTGACCATCTCCCTTGCCTTATGTTTTAAAGCTTGTATTTAATTCCTGCTTCCTCAGTGGCACCAGGACTAAAGTATGCACTCCCACCCCACACAAACACCCTTCTTTCTTGGAAACACAATTTTTCTATACTATTCGAAGAACATGTTCAGCCCCATTCAACCAATTGCTCATGTAGAATTTCCCTATGACTAAGCCATTAATTGCCTTGAGATTTATGGTAATCTGTGCCTGGTTCACACTCTGCAGATGCTGCTTTGCATGCCAAGGTCAGGCTTGGTGCTACTGGTTTCATTATGAATTGCAGAGTCTGCAAATTGAACCTTTTAAAGAGTGATAGCTCTTCCATGATCTTCTTGACCCAGGTACCTTCTACCATCAAACAGGGTATTGCTGATGTTTTAGCACTTAAATCCAGTAAAGCCTGTAAAGCACTGGGGCATCTTATGCTGTCCAGTTGTCGGATGGTCAGCCTGTTATAAGTGGGTGTTGTTGTTATTGTTGTTCTTTAAATATGTAATTGCATGTGTTTATTTACATGACTTCTCTATAAAAATTCAATGCTCTGAAGGTTTGGCAGTCCTGAATTCATTGGGCAGGTACCATCTTTGTGGTGTTTGGAAACCTAGTGCCCCCGGGGCTCATCATTAGTGTAGTGACATAATCAGAAAGTCAATAATAATGTCATCCAGAGCATGAACTGGTCATACTGCGAAGGATCTATCTTTGGTTATGTTGTCAGTCTGAGCCAGTATCTCTGCCCAATGTTTTCTTCTTTTCCTATCTACAAGGAAATGGGGAAGTGACCAAGGCAGAGAGCAGCAGGGGGGGAGACGTGATCCTTCTTGACCCCTGCACCTCCTGCAGATTTGGTCTCATGCTGCACAGATGCTGCAGTGCCCAGCACCTCTGGACTCTGGTGAACACGTGCTGAACACATAGGCAAAGTTTTTCCCAAAAGACAAGCAGCACTCCTGCTGAGGGGTGGGGGGCTCGCTGTGCTCTCACCATCTTTACTGGCCTAAGTGTGGGTCTGACAGTGCTTTTACCCAGTGGCTATTCTGAAAGCACTTAGCCTCTTTGTACGTGTTTCTTGTTTGATCTTTTGAAGCAGTGGCTGGCACATCCACCTCACCCAGCCAAGGTTGCTGGCCCCATGCAAATCCTTGGAGTCCTGGATGGCTTTATCAGAAGTCACCCCGCTCCTGTTTAACGAGTGCCATGGTTACGAGCACCGCTAGACTGATGATATTCACATGCAGGAAACAATGCAGGGAAAACAGGATTTGCACGGCTCCGGCTGCACTGCCCCAAGAATTGCAGGAAGTGATTGTACTTTATGAAACCGTCTGTGCTCCACTAGATTGTCTATAGCTCTTAAGGTCAAGCCATAGCATGCCGCGTTTGAAATGCCTTTGTAATAATGAGGACTGTTTATGAACCGGAGTACAGGCTGTATTGTTTACCCTGGGCTTTGGTTAAAAGGTGCTATATTTCAGCCTGTTTTGCAGGATGGCATGGGGAATCTATCATGGGCCTTTCTGGCACGGGCTTGGGCTGGGTTCAAAGGGGGGATGTCCATCATGTCATCTGAAGTATCCCCTGGCATGTAGAAAGTCACGCAGCAAGTGCGGCTGCCCATGCCAAGCCAACAAAAGAACTGGGAGGGTGTGGGAGGGAGAATTGGGAGGGGTTTCCAGGGTCCTGGGGCACTGCTCAGGGCGCTTTCCACAGCAGCCAAGCTGCCCTCTCAGAGTGGGTACGTGCACGAACCCTGGCGGTGGATGTGCTCGGCCCAGGGGGAGGGAAGGAGCAGCGATGCAGCCCCTGCCAGGTAACTAGGAAAGTTCTAGGAAGCAGCCATAAATTCAAGGTCCCTTCTCTGCTCATTCCCTGATCCTTTAAATTGCATGAGCGCTGACTGGCGCCAACACAGGTCCGCGCAATGGGGCTGCAAACAATGAGCCTCTGCAAAGCACAGGTCAGACGCTATTTCTAGTTCCTGGCTCAGGCTTAACAATGCCAGGGTTAAGAAGCAGAGTGCACGAGACTCCAGCAATCAAATCTGCATGGCTCAGACTTACCACCCCAAAATGGGAAGGGATCCAGCAGATGTCTTGCTTTATGTCCATTGAAGGCTGCAAACAAAAATCCTAGCTGCTGGCCCTCTTTGGGCTAAGAACATGGCTTTTTGATAGTAGGTTGCTCGTGCCACTTGCTGATCATCCAGAAAAGCTGTGACTTAAAATGAATTAGGGCCTATCACGTCTTGGAAGCAGAGAGGACCTGCCTGTCTGAGCAGTTGTGCTCCTGCCATAAGGAGTGTAACAGGGTCTAGGCCCTTTCGTGTAGCCACCTGTGGCAACGTGGACATGTCAGAAATACCGCGGGTGGTTAGTAACTTGCAGAGGCCACGGTGGAGTCTGGAAGCTGAGAAGCATCCTCCTTCACTTATCAATCACACCAGATAGCAGGTGAGTAAATACAGGACAGCAGCCCGAGGCATGTGCTGGGACCTGTGACAGCCAGCAGCCTTCTGTGCCTTAAGCTCAGGTTTAACTTGACCAATACAGAGAGGTCCCTCACAGAGGATTTTGCAATCAAGACACAACATGTTCACGGGAGGGAGCATTAGTGTTGGTATTTTGGCAGCAGAAGTCTGGGCTGTGGACTCCAGCAGCAGCCCCTGGGTGAGTGGGCATGAAACCAGCCACTGCAACAGCTGCCAAAAAGCTTCAGTGTTCTCTTACTCTGGTTCACCTCCTCCTTCCCTGTGATCACAGTTAGTGGGAAGAAGTTATCCCCTTCCCAATATACAGTGGGGCCCTGGGGTAGGTAAACTGCCTGAAACATGTCCTAAGCTAAGCAGTCTGCTCTTGGTCTTGTTTGTTTTGCTGTTTCTTTGCCACGGGTGAAGATCTCCTGGCCTCAGAACAAGGGAAATGCTTTACTTGAGTAGGCAAAATCTCTACCCTGACGAAGACCAGACCGTGGAGAGCCAACAAGGCCGCCTGGAGTACAGCACTGTTTTCTAACAAATAAAACTCAAGAAGAGGAGCTAAAGGAACACGTAATTAATGCTTGTGGCAGACATTGAGGGATGGAGTGCTTGCTTTTGATAGATATCTTTCATATCCCATCCCTTTGCTCTCATTTGTTCATTTTATCCACCTGTTGAATCTTGACGTGAATTAAAACCTTGAGTCCAGAGCAGAAACTCTGTTTGGACAGAGTGCTTGTGCAGGAGTGAGAGGAGTGTGTTTGCTGAGCTGCAGCTGGGCCTCCCTGTTGTCACTGCAAAACCTCTAACAGCTCCTGCTGCTGAGGAAGACACAGGCAGGGGAAGGCACCCATCCCAGGCACTGCCAGCTCAGATACCAGATTGGTAAAGTCCTCTGGTGTGGGCAGTACCTCCTCAGCAGAGAAAGCCGCTGGCCTCAGATGCACACTTTGCGTGTCTCCTCACATCTATCTTCTCCAAGTCCTTCTCTATTACTCTTGGTGTCCAGAAAAGTTGCTCTGATTGATTCCCATCTGCCTTTATCCGTGTTCTAGTCCCTCATGGTACTGCCAGTTTTAAGGAACCTCACCAGCAGTCTGTATGTATTGACAAGAAAGGGTAACAGAGCTCGACACCAATAGATGATGATAACCGCCAGGTGCTGGGAGGTGGGCTTTTCTGAGGGAGCTAGGGACAGATGCTGTGAAGTTTGGGGAGGAGACAGGTGATAGGTGTCCTGGGTTAACAAAACCTAGAAACCAGAGGTTCTTCAAAGTATTAGTCACTTTGGAACAAAATCTTGGCACTGTCATATCTACTGTGAGGAAGCACAAGGATTTGAGCTTAATTTTTTTGTTTTGCAGCTAATTGCGGTTAAAGCATTAGACACTGATTGGGCATAGTGCACCGTGTAAAGCAGGAAAGTGAAGAGGTGGACAAAGCTTATCTTAAAAATAACATTGACTTTTCTGGGTCCACTCATATGTCTAAGATTAATCACAAACAACCTTTACCGGATGAAGGACAAATACTCAACTCTTTGCTGTTACATCCTAATTTCTACTAACCCATCTTTCAGCAGGCATTGAAGAGATTTCCATCCTTGGTGTTGTTTATTACAGCAGTTCTCAAGTGGTTATTCACACACGTGTTCAGATATGATCACTTGTTTCATTTCCTACTGGTTTTCTTCCTGGAAATCTGGAACTGTGTACCCAGAAAGATGACGACTGCATTCCTAGAGTGAATACACGAAAATTCTGAGGTTGAGAAATGTTTCCGTGCGTGTGAGTAATGAAGAGAACAACCTTCTGAAAGCAGCAGAGCAGCTGTCCTTACTTGAGACTAGGCTCTTGCACCTTCTCTTTTTTTTTAATCTCTTTTGCATGTCTGGTAGGACACACAGGCATGTAGGGGACACATGCTAAAGCATCGCACACTCCTACCCTAAGGGGAGAGTTTCGACCCTTTTCATTTACCAAGCAAGAACTTGGTTGTCTGGTTTCTACTGAAGAGAGACTCCCAAAATATTGGTCAGCCACAGGAATAATTTACACTACTCATACAGGGGTGGCTACTAAATGAACTGCAGCTTATTGGGGAAAAGACTGCAGTGCCAGACTAGGACAGCTGATTTAAAAGCACAGATATGCAAGCCAATAAAACTAGGGCTTTGTAGCTTAAGGGGGAAATATAGCAGAAAATGTTTAAAGACTAGGAATGTGTAAATGAGAAAAGAACCAAGGATGAGAAAACACTTCGTTGTGGAGTATCTTGAAAAATTGTGACTGCTGAATTTAGGGCTAAATTAAACCTTTTGTGTTTTGAAATACTTTCAGCAGGAGATGGAGGTGATAAAGCTGTAATGGACACAGGTTGGGAGCAAATAATTAGCATTGCTCTTCCTTGCCTGGTTGTGTATCTATATACAGCTTTGATCTTCTGCTCGCTTTCTACCCTTGCCCTGTCCACAATGTGAGAAAGCTGCCGGGCATCCCTTTCACCACCCTTCCCCATGACCATCCCAGACACTCAGGACATGGACATCTGAAGCTGTAGCAGATGAGTAGATCCTGCCAGATGACCTGTAGTCCTACCCATCGCCAGAGGACAGCTGTCTGGAGAAGATAAAAATAAAGTAAAAAAAAAAACCAAACCCAACAAAAAAACCCCCAACAACCCCAAAGCAGCCTGGCATAAATTATACAGGAAACTTTTGACTGGTTTGGCTCCCTGCTTGTAACAACAGCCCTTAAGAATTCTGCTTTACTTGCCATCAAGAATCATTCCGAGGTCAGCAGATCACAACCCTTTATCAAATGATAAATATTTGTCTTCATAACCTCAGCACAGCTTGTGTGATTGGGGTAGGAAGTTAACTTCCACCGAGAGATATACATAGGTAGGCTTGTTTGTTTGTTTATAACAAGCAGCTAACGCTGGTACCAGAGTCTGTATGGAGACACCCGACTACGTGGTTCAGTTTCCCAGCGTAACGCGCTTTGCTGCTGCCACAGACAGGACCGTTTGCCCATGAAAATCAGCCTGTGCTTATGAGTCATTTACTCAAGAGCTTCACTCTAGATTATAGCATTTTCAGAGCTCCATTTTTCCTACAGTATTCAGACCAATTAACACAATTTCTATTTAAAAGTGGAAAATTCAAAGAATGTTAGCATGTTTACAGTTGAGGTCCTTTGCCAAATACTTCTTTCCTATTGCTTTTAGGTTTTATTATCGTTTCTTATTGTTAATTGTTTGCTTTCAATCAACACATTAAGCCTCTGGGGCATTATGCAAACTTGTTCTTACCGACCCTGGAGTTTCACAAATCTCCAGTGACCTTGCTCTTACTGTAAATATTATAAAGAATTTTGAGATTCTTTTTACTTACAGTCTGGCTTTCCAGCTTCTCAGATGCCTTCAGGTGACGCTTGCAAGTTTTTCCCTATAGCTGTGCAGGCATCCTCTCTCTAAAGGGAGACTAAATAGCACGTGGTCCCAAGAGCCCAGAAGCTGGGGTTTTAATTAGGCCATGAACTATTTCCCAGCTCACCGTTGAAGTTGGCAGAGTTACAGACAATTCAGGAGAGATCAGGCCCAAGGTATAATGGAAAGAACAGGCTGTAGAGCTGAGATATATCTATATATATATTTGCGCTTAGGCCGCTCTGCAAAGTGCTCAGCACAAGGCTTGAAATAAATAAATAACTAAAAGAAGAGTATGCTTAAAACCCAGCAGGAGTGAAAGTGCTTTTCCCTGTCCTTTATGTGAAAAGTTTGCACAGCAGCCAAAAAAAAAAAAAAAAACAAAAAACCCGAAAAAAAATAACCAAGCAAACAAATGGCTGCTAAAAGACACATTTACTGAAGACTTCTGCAACATGAAAGAAGCCCACAGAGAGGTTTTTTGTATGCATTTTAGTCAAAGTGTGTGGACAGCTTTAAATAAACATGAAAGGTTGAAATCCTCTACCACCGCTATATATCCCCCCTGGCTTAACAAGAAAATCCCTAAAGTATGTTTGTTGATGGACTAGTAACAATTGAAGAGTTAATACAGTTATTTACCATCCCCCCAGCCCCCCTCCCTTTTTCTTTTCTTCCTCCTTTCCCCCTGGATGCTCTCAGAAGCTTTGCCCATATGTATTTTATTTGCTTATTGATTCAGCTCGTCTCTGGTTTAATCCAGAACAACAAGGGTAAATTAGGCATGGGTTTCTTTCTTATTATGATGACTCTCTTTTTGCAGGTACTGTTTGTTTGGAGATTAGGGAGGCTTGAGGAAAAAGGGTGTTTGAAGCGTGTCTCCTAGGATGCCTTATTAAAGGATGGCAGTTTCTTATCAATTCTCATCACACAGCTGCGGCCTCTTAATTCCTGTTGTTTCTCAATATGCATTCTTTAAGCATTTCCATGTTGACAGTGATAATTTGTGGCATGCCCTCCCCCCTTTCCCTTTCTGTTTTCCTCTTATCTGATTTGTTGCTGCATTTTAATTTTTATGTTTTGTTTGTTTTGGGGTTTTTCTCTGAACTTGCAGGGAGCTATTTTTAAGTTTCACAAACTTCTAAAACGGAAGAGAAAATAAAAAATGAGGGTGGAAGAATAAGCATCAGGTTTGGGGAATGCTGGCAGGCAAGAACAATATGGGCTCTGGCTGCTTTTCAAGGAGGATGGTCTGGTCTTAAACAGCTGCTTTTAAGACCAAAACGTGGTGCATGTGGAAGAGTGGTCCCAAACAATTCTGAAAACTGGAGGTGATGAGGTTGTGGTAGCAAGTGTGTAAAGCAGAGCTCTCACAGAGCAGGCAGCTGCTCCAGCACAGCAGGATACAGAGCCCCTGGGAGGGCTGAGACCCCTGGACAAAGCTTTGGCATGCCACAGCAGAGAGGAGGAGAAGCACAGGGAGGGCTAATGGGCTCCTTCTTGATGCAAAACACAGTTTCCCCTGTGAGTGGCTGAACCAGAGTTTTACGCTGAAGCAGTGAAATCACTTAACTGGAAAGGAAGATTCCAAAGAGAGAAGAGTCATGGCTGATGCATGCATGCTGCTCCCCCTGGATTAGGGTGTGCTTAAGAAGCTTCTTGGTCCCATTTGCCTGTGCTCAGAATTGCCATTTGGATTGGCAAGGGAGGCTGAGAGATGACCACTGGAGGCTATTGCTTCATGCTCAAGGACAGGCTTAATGTCCAGTGTCAAGTGCCTAGGCTAGTAATGTTGACTCTGACCTATGGGAAGGAAGCCACAAGGAGAACACCAATGCTACAAAACCATTGATCTAAAAGGAGGGCAGGACGGGGAGCTTTACTTCTGGCACTTTGATGGTTGTACACCCTTGGAGCTGTGTTCACACACAGCCCCTCAAGTTTCTCACTAGCATCACCAGAGACCCTTTGGAGGACTTTGCAACATCCCTGGAAGGCTACTGGACTTTCAATTTTCCTTTTTTCAGTAGCTGACCATGTGTTCAGGCATGAGAAAAATCTTGCCTTACCTCTTTTTCTCAGCCTCTTATCCTTTCTCCCTAGTTACATATTGCTCACCACGACAGTATGGACACTAGGAGTAAGAAAAGAAGAAAATTGGGTTAACTAGGAATATAGTGGCTCATTGACAAGGTAGTTACTGTTACCAAAGTAGTGACTATTAAAAAAAAAAAAAAAGAAAGAAAAAATATTCTCCCCCTATGGTTCCTGCCAGCCAACTCATACACTGGGTATAAATTAAATAACAATCTGTAATAGAGCCAGTAAAGCTGCTAAAGAAAGCACCCACAGAACATTTCAGACAAAATAAGGAAGAGTTTTCAATGGCCAAGACATTACAGCACCATCTGAAATTCCCTAATGTGTCTGTCCTTAGAAGGTCAGCATAGAGAATTATCGAGCAAAGCAAAAACAGATCTGCACAATAGAAACAAATAGGCATACACAGAAAGGGAGTGACTTGGTGTTTTAGCATTGTGTACCCGCAGCGTGCCCATTTTCCTTGGCTTTGGTTCCTTTTCCTCCCTTCTAGGCATTGCTGCTTGAGTTCTCTCCTGACCACTGTGGCCAAGCGGAGCAGTTGTCCCTTTTGTGGTCTGGGCTTTCTTCTCACATTGGAGTATGGATTCTTGACTTCTTCACTTGAGTGAGATGTCTTCCCCCTTTCCTAAAGTTTACCTACTGAATTCTGTCTTTTTAACATCCCAGCGTGATTCGGCTATCACTGTGATAAGACAATTACAGAGAAGATCCTGATAACCCATGGGCCAGCCTCTCTGTGTTGTGTTGATGCCCAGGTTGGTTTTGCTAATGCCTTTTAAGGGTGAAAAGGCATGCTAAAGATTAGGCTGATCATTACTCTTACCCCAGGCCTTTGGTATTGCTGTGGCATATTTATTCAGGTCACTTGCTGAAGTACCCTGCTACTAAGAGCCTGGATTTGTATTGTGGAAGTGGATCAGGGGCTGTAGTTGGATGAAACAGGGATGAGATTGGAGGAGGAAATTGCATCCTGTACACCAGGAATCATAAGGGGTATGGTAACTCAAACGGGTCCACTGGTGCTCAAGCTAAAACGCAACACGTCTCTATTTTAGGTGCATTTTTTGGTGACAGATTTCCCTCTGAAGGAAAAACTGCAATGCCTCAGAGGCAAGGGATTACTCGCTGAGTCCTTGCCTCTGGTTTCGTCAACTGTAAAAAGCAGATAAAAATATTAGATATTATCTTTTGTGCCCACTGCTCCTGTGATTGTAGACAGATTTCTAAACCTGAGAATTATAAAAAAGTTACCCTGGAAAGGTGTCTCAGGAGATCTTCTCCTGCATCCCTCTGAAATGAAGTACTCTTCTACCTATTTCATGGACAGTTTCTGGGCCTGTTTTCAGGCCACCTTGGTATTTGTTACTCAAGGCTAACTGCACAGCACCTTGGTTGCTCCCCAGAGGTTGCATTTGCCAGCCTTTTGCCATTCCTCTTGATCAGCTCTGGGCCCAGCCTACCTCGCCTATCTCCTCCTTGAAGCACAGATTCCAGTGCCAGACACAGTGTCCAAGCTGAAGCCTCAGTGGCACTTGGTGGGGGCAGACTTGAGAAGGTTAATGTGTCATGAGAAGCTGAATCCAAGGGGGAGACTGTTACTGACCTTTTACTCCTTGCTATTGACACTTTGGAGGTGAGTCTCCCAGACTTACTAAACATGCAGAGACTTAAGCATCAGGATGCTCACCTAGAGGCATATGGTATACCACTAGTACTCATAAAAGCCAACTAATGTGTTTTTATGCTTGGGTTTCTGTGGGGGAAGTCTGGTTTTTGCTCACATCCAGTTAGGCCTGATGACATAGGTCTACTCTAAGCCAATCTTACACCTCAGCCTTGCCAAGACTTGCAGAACAAGCATGGCCCTGTCTCACTTTACATGTTGAAAGCATGTTTTCAGATGTACCTTCAGTTGTGTGGTTTTCTTCTAGACTTTTAATATTCTTACTCCTATTTTCCAGTCATTTTACTGTCAAGGTGTGTGAGCATAGACAGAAGTACCTTTTAGACAAAAAATAGGACACTACAGTGTAAAGAGTACTCAAATACTCCAGGCACGTGTTCAGGTTCTGACCCTGCATGAGATGCTGGTCTCCCCATGTGCCAGCCAGTGCTTTAATCACTAGGTTGTTCGGTCCCTCACAGGCACCAGCCCCTTCAGTCAGGTCATGCAAGGATCGGCTTTTCTGTGGATGTTTTAAAAAGCAGAAATCCAGGAGGAAGACTGCTGCTGCCAAGTCTGGTTAAAAAGAGATGTTTATGTCCTTGAAGGAGCAAAGTTGAGGCCACATAGTTTTGGATGATTAAATGGCCTTGTTATCTTGCTGGCTTCAGGATAGCCTGTTCTTAATAACACTGTTTTCAGCAGTGGTTTAGAGTATTGCTGACTTTTTAGGGCTGAAAATCAAGAAGAGTGCCAGGAGGCTGAACTGGCAGCAAGTCCTGAGTTGACTGGCTTGGGGCAAAACACAGCAGCGTGCTGGAAAGGGAGTACCCTAGTGACACCGGCAGACCATATCCCATGGGTGCTAAATATGAAACCAGCAGGTACCAGGGTACTTGCATGAGCTAGATGGCAGCTGTCTGTCATAGTGTGGTGTGCAACACCACATGCCTGCTGTGGGATGGAAGTGTGGGGTGGGCTTGCCTGGCACTGCTGAAGAAAGTGAGAGTGGCTTTTGTTCTAGGTGTTAACAGGAGCAAATTTCAGAAGTTTGAGAACCGCTCACCTGCAATATCCTTCCGTGCCCAGGCTGAGGATCTGAGCTGCTTCTGTTCAGCTCTAAAGCACCTTGAAGACTAGCAGTTTTTCATTAGATATTCAGTACTGAATTCACTTTTTTTCTGATATATCGAGCTCTGTATAAGTAATCAGGTCATTTTACCTTTTCTAAAGAAAGTTATTTATTTTGGACACTCCAGTTAATTTTGCCAGTGGTGGTTGTTTAAGCTGCAGTCAGGAAACTCTCTGGTTTTCTTGTGAAGCGTGAGCGTGGAAACCTAATCTTTGACCTGAAGTTTTTTGGCTTTTTTCTCTTTTCACCAGAAGCAACCTTGCTGACTTATTATTGACGGGTTTTATTTTCTTGTATACTTGTTTCTAGCGGTGAGCAGGGGCGGTTTTTTCCCGGGAACTCGCTCCTGGCTTCCCCCGGCCACGGCAGGCTGTCGCTAGGCCGAGGCGCTGGTGCCCTCTAGTGAGCAGGGCCCAGCGTCGAGAAGAACGCGCGGGTCCCAACAGCCCCTGGCTGCTGTGACCATCTCCCAGTGCTGGCCTGCTGCTTTCACGGTTTCCATCAAGTTTGAAACGTGGGGGGAACCTCACCTCACCCCCACCAGGAGCCGACACCTCTGCAACCTGAAGGCAGGCACGCCACCGGTGAAGCCGGGCTCGCAATTCACACTGCAGCGTTTAGGAAACATAGGAGCGTTCTCTAAGCTCGCGTTACCTATAAGCAAGTTGCTTTTTCCTCAAGCTTGTGTTACTTTTGTTTGTAGCATTGACTTGTGTTTGTAGCGTCACCTCCTGCCGTGCGCTTACTTTTGCCTCCCAGACACTCTTTCATCGCCTCCCCTCGCTGTGCGCACCAAGTTAGGCGTTGTGCCTGCACCCCTCTGCCAGCAGCATCGCCCCTTTCCCGTAAGTCCTCTCTTCTTGTCCACTGAGATTAAATGTGTTGAGGTCCAGACGTGTTTTTAAATATATGCACATATAGCCTTGATGCTACCCAGGAAGGAGCACTGAGATGCTTGGTATTTGTAACTGGTTAGTTGCCGATGGTCAACCAAGTCATGGGATAGTCTTTTTCTGTTTACTTGTTAGAAAGATGTGACCTTTGCAATCACTGCATCCCAATTTTAATCCTTTATGAGAAATCTAGTTTCCAAGAACTGGATGTGCTTAATTTTCTTGAAGGGCTGGGCTCTGAACTTGCTGGGCTCTGCCAGTTTTTCCTGGAGAAATTAAGGTGCTTGTATTTACATTCATTCAAATTAATGGCATGTACAGTAGGCATTTGGTTAGGGAAACGTTGTCTGATTTTTCTCTAGTTGAGGTTATTGTGGCCAGGGTCTGGCAGGACTCTGAGGAATTTTGCCCTCATGCTGCATCACGCAGTGGAAAGCCTAAAACATTCCCAAGGGCTTTGCTGCTCTGCCAAACACGAGCAGGGAAACACGGAAGGAAAGATGTTAGAGGGGCAGTTTGCTGCAGTCTTGGCTCAAGGGAGATGCTGTGGAGGCTGTGCACAGCACAGTGAGATTCCCCAGAGGGCCACTGGCCCATGTCAATGGGACATGGGCACAGGGGACAGAAGCTGCTTGCCCTCCAATTGGCAGAGATGCTACTGGGTAAGGCTAACATTAGGTATCACCTGTGTCATTGAGACAAGCTATGTTTCCAGGTCACTCTGAGATGGGCAAAGCCAGTGGCACAACTCCCAGACCCTAGGAAACGTGGGTTGTGTGGAAAAGCCATGCAGAAATGAGCAGGGACACATAGTGCCTCCTAGTGACAGTCTGTATCACACACAGAAAGTGGCATCAAGAGGCCAGGAAGAGATTTGCCCCTGTTTGTTTTTATTTGGCACTTTCTAGTGTCTAAACACGTTAGTCTCAATTTAACACCAATATATAACTTAGACACCCTGAAAGGATTCCTGGGATGACAGGAGTAACAAACATAATGCTGATCTTCCCTCTGAATGCCCGTGTGTCCTATCTGTCAAGAAAACGAGGGTAATACACAATTCCAGCTAGTCCAGACAATTACAGTGGCTGTACTATGATTACTGTAAGGTCAGGTGGGTATTTTTTCCTGCGGTGTTTAACGCTGAGCTTGGCTGATGGTCACGTTTCCTCATTCACAGCCACTATTTAGGTCTGACAGGGTTTTCAAACTACAGCAAACCTAAATCAACCAGAGCGTGCTTATGCAGTCACTGCTTAAGTGACATCCATGAAAAAACAGCTGACAAAGTAAATGTACACAATGCACTTAACTAGTATGCTTTCTAGGACGCATTCAGGTTAACTGCGTGGGCAGATTAAAAACGGCCTCCTCTGAACATGGCTCTACCCAGCAAACCCAGTCATGATCCTCCCTTGTCAAACACAGGAGAAAGCAAGCAGAGTCTGAAAAGTGGAGGAGGAAGAGGAGGAGAAAGTTGGCAGAGCCCCAGGGAAGATTTCAAACCCAGTGCTGGGATCAGCACAAAATCTCCAAGTTCAAGACCTACAACATCCCATTTGGTACAGGAGGTGCTATATTTTTTTTCAAAAGGCAGTGCTTGAAGGCTATCTGCCTACCCAGGTTCTTTCGGAAGGGAAAGGTAGGGTTTCAGTTTCCTGTTAATTTGAGGAAAGCTGCAGTATATTCAGATGACTCAGTTACATTCAGTTAAAGGCATGCCTGTTTATGAGAGGCAAAGAAAGCATTTTAGATATTTGAGAAAAGCAGGTCTATAAATAGCAGTGCGATTCTGCTACAGATGGGCAGAAACTCCAGCCCTTCATCCGAACATTTCATACTTTGGGGCACTTGGAATCCAAGTCTGACATTTGCATCATTAAAATGTTTAGCGTCCACCTACGCAAGATTGTAAAACATGCAGTTTTCAGCAGACGTTACTTAAGTCACATCTTCTCTCTCCCGGTTTCCCTACCTCTCGCTCCTTCTTCCCCCTTCTGCTGTTAAATCCTGAAGATTTTCACAGAAACTTCTTTTTATAGACTCTTTTTATTAGAGCACTATCCCTGCTAAACACTTCTATGAAATTCTCTATTAGAGTGTAACCACCTACGGACCCCGCAGTATCCTGTTAGATTTTTGAAGTTGATTTTATCCAAGTTTCTCACTGAGCACATTTTAAATGTCAAATTATAACTCTAAGCCTGTGACAGTATATATAGTAATTTCATCCCCTTCCTTCCAGCTTTTGGAGGAAACTTCTTCTTCCCTTTTGCACACACAACCTCCACAAGCTGTCTGATGTTTCCCGTCATGGTTCACAGAGAAATTTGTCTTTGGAGAGATGCAAGCCATTAAAAAAAATAATAAATCAGCAATGGAAGGAGATTTTATAAAGTTCCTATTATGTAAGGGAAGCCAAACCATTATGTAAGGGAAAGAGTGCTATGGAAAGGAAGGAAAGCAAATTGTTCTGCAAACTTAACTCCTCAGGAAAGATTATATCCCCGAGAGCTTGTTTATTTTTCTAATAGTATCAGTTAGGTTAATTAATAATATCGCCTCTGCCTGAAAACCTTCCTGCACTTGTTTCTCCAGACAAGTGAGACACAGCAATCATGCTGCCACTGTGGCCATAAATCATGCTATGGCTGGAAAGTGTTACAGCTCTGTGATGGCAAGGTCAAGCTGAGCAGATGAGATTATACACCCTTAGAGAATCATAGACTGGCTTGGGTTGGAAGGGACCTCAAAGATCATCTAGCTCCAACCCCCTGCTATGGGCAGGGACACCCTCCACTAGACCAGCCTGGCCTTGGACACTGCCAGGGAGGGGGCAGCCACAGCTTCTCTGGGCAGCCTGTGCCAGGGCCTCACCACCCTCACAGGGAAGAGTTTCTTCCTAATATCTAATCTAAATCTCCCCTCCTTCAGTTTAAACCCATTACACCTCATCTTATCACCACATGAATAGTTCTGTCTATCTGTGTGACCTGTCCCAATGAGCCTGCTTTGGCAGGGGGATTGGACCCGGTGATCTCTCGAGGTCCCTTCCAACTCCTATGATTCTGTAATATCTTTAAGCACCAGGCTGGAGCGATACCTGCCTCTATTCCTCCTTGTCCATAGGGTACTGTCAAGTTTATGTCAGAATAGGAACTTGCAGAGACTTTACAAATCACAGAATCTGGAAGCAGCATCTAAGATTCTTTCATCAGGAGTCCTCCAGATGCTCCATCCACACCTGCAGCTGGATGGATGTTCGACCTAATGAAAATTAGCAGAAGCCGGTCTCAGAGAACCAGGCTGTTCCTCTGATACAGAGTTCCTGTTGCCACAGGAGTAAGTAAAACCACTGTGCCACAGCTGCCTACCTTGTTCATTACTGAGCTCTGACCGTGCTTTTGCTTGTTTGGCATTTATTGTGTCTATACCTCATGTACAGAGTGTACACTGGATTAACAGATCATATGGACAGAGTAGGCAGAGTGAAAGAATACTCCGAGTCCTGTGTTTCTAAAAGGCTCAGAACAGAAAATCCTCCAGAATGTGAACCGCTGGAGATTTAACAGGCTAGCTCTGCTCTCAAATCAATTATTCCCTAGTGCATCCACAAGAGACAGGAAATTCAGGTGCAGTGCTGCTGGTGTGGCCACAGAGGCATCCTCAGTGCTGCATGTGAAACGCTGGGTTCATACTGCCCTCTTCTGTAGTGCGCTGAACATGAAAACAGAATTAAGACCAGGAATTGTTTTAAGCAACAGAATCCTGTTTACTACTAAGGATCCTGCTGTGATAAATACTCCCCCCCGGTGCGTTTTTATTTGTGAAAACATAATTTCTAGCCAGAACATAACATTTTGTGTTCATTTTTCCCTTTTAAGTTGGCCTTTGCTAATAGCTCTTCTGCAGAGTAGGTGTCACTTCTCAAAATACCACTGTTACGTAAAGCCTAATTGATATGAGCTAAGGTGGGCAGACAAAAAGTTATCAAAATCTGACTGTTTGAAAGAGAAGAATGTATTTTTGTTTAAAGCAGTGGGAGGGCATAATTACCTGCGCTGAGGATAGGAAAGATTTGAGCTCACATTGCTGACGTGCAGGTCTATAGAGAGCGGACCTCCCTCCTCACGTGCCCTCCCATGCCTGAGGTATCCACTGTACAACACAAGGGGTTTCTGAGATCCCATTGATGTGGCGGCCAAGCAACGCCATGCTGTTTATCTAAAGACCATTAGCACTCAGAGTAATTACACCACACATGTAAAGGTCTCCAAGTGAATTGTTATTGAAGGTTGCCCAACATCTCAGAGGGGAGCGCCAAGTCCCCAGCTGGATGTGTCCTGTGTGCCCCGCTGCAGTCCCTGTGATGCCATGGTGTCCCAAGCTGGCCTGCCTAAGGATTTGCTCCGCTGACCCTTATACTGAGAGGCAAATGGGGTGAGGAGGTCATGGATATCTCCTGGCTGTGAAGCTGCTGAAGGGCAGGGCAGAAACAAAAAAAGCTATGGTGAAGCCTCAACACCCCAAATTTATTTCCTGTTCAGGGCATGCTTCTTGTCGACAGAAAAGAGAGATGCTGGAAAGCTGTGTTTTAAATAAAGACAGGTGCAAATTTCCAGCATCTCTCTTTTAGGGGATTTTTTTTTGGATCTACCATTAAGTTTGAAAGGTATTTCTTAAAGCCCTTCCTTTAAATCCCTAAGTCAGCTATTTGCAGTATTTCATTCCTCCAAAACCCTGGGAATCTGATTTTCTGCACTGGCTCCACCAAGCTGGCATTGCTTCGGCAGGTGCACACAGGTTGTCTTGGCCGCAGAGGGATCTGTCTCAGTCCCATGATTAGGTCTTTCCGTGGAAGTTCATTAAATTCAGTCTGTCAAGAAACTGTTTTGCTCACTCAGTAAGTTCTGACAGAGAGCAGGAAGGGCTTTGCATGTACGCAGCACATAACAGCTCTGAGAGCTGGTCTTCAGATAAAGAAATCCAATCAAAGGAACTCTGCTGAACAAGTTACTTTAAGGCATGTTTTCACTTCTTAATGATCCTTCAATTACCAACTTCCTCACCCGTAATGAGAACTGCTGAAGCAAACCAATTTGCAGTGGCACTACTTTTTGGCAATTTTGCTTTATAACCAATCTTCTCACATGGAAATAACAGAGCAGTGATCCTACAGCACAGCTCTCATCACTGTTAATATATACCCACATATATGTCTTTTAAAATGATTTATCAAAGCATTTAGTTGAAGTAAGGGAACCTTCAAACATTTCTTTAGTCTCTGGTACACCCATGGCTTTACTACTGCTAATATTGATTCCAGTATTTTATTCCTGAGGTTAAAATATGTATAGCAATTGGCCCACAAACTTTTTTTTTCCTTCCTTGAGCATTAGCACATCTTTTGCTTCTCTTTTCTTCTGCACTGAAGATCTTTCATAAGTGTTATGGAAAACTGGCAAATTCCATTAATGCTCTGCAATGCATGTTCTTTGGACCTGCTTAGCTCTGCTTTTTAAGAATTCTTTTTTTTTTTTTTTTATCTGTATTAACGACCTGTTTTTTACAGGGATTCCCTTGCTAATTACTCATATACTCATCATATTTTTCAAGTGAAATTCAGGTTTCTCTATTGTCATCCTGATCACGTTTCCTAGAGAATGTAAATTCCCTTCTGATCTACTTGGAAGCCGACTAAAATTAATTTAAACACTAGAAGTGGGTTCAAGCACCAAAATTCAGATCCAGGTACAAACATTGTGAAAGTTCAGGTGTGGTCCAGTTAGGGGTGGTGGAGGCTTGCTCCAGTAGCTTGGATGGCAGAGATGTTGTATTGAGCAGATGCTGCCTGGGAACTACACAGCAGCTGCAAACAGCCAGTTGGGATTTCACCAGCACTGCAGTGATGGGGAAGAGTGTACAGTCCTCGTGGCCTTACAGCCACTTTTTATCACCCAGGTTCTCCAACCTGAGAGCTGGAGCCCTGCAGGTAACAGGGCGGAAAGGGCTGGCAAGGACCTGCTGGTGAAGTTCAGAGTAAGGATGGGGTCTCTCTTATGGCAAGAAGCCAACTTACAAATTAGGGAGCCACCCCCCACTCTCTCTCTCCCTGCAGGACTGAGCCCCACTAAGCCAAACCAAGCCCCCGACTTGTGCAGCATTCCAGCAAAGCAAAGGCATAAACAAGTTTTCACTGCTGCTGACCAAAGCACAGCATTTTCCTCTGTCAGGAGCCAAGGCTCACCAAGAGCTCCCACTCTGTTTGCAGTGAAAGAAGGGCTTTCACAATAGAAAGGCTCAATAAAAGCAGTTGCTATGTGGGAGGATATTGAAAACAGTGAGTGGCAGCACACTTTCTTTCTTCTGTCACCTCTGTTGTTTGAACCCCAAGAACTGCGGGAACATGTCTGTTCCTGTGGCTAAGTCTATTACCCTCTTCTCTTTCTCTTATTTCCCCGCTCCAGTCATTAGTGGTTGAAGAACAACCTGAAGCAGTCCCACCCTTGGGATTGTATTTCCCAGCCCTTTATGCTATCACAAGCGTATGCCCACGTCTTGTGGGTATAAAACCTACAGCCACCATCTATCGCACCCAGTGCCAAGGGCCGTGGTGGGTCGTGGGGCTGGGTGCCTGCTCCTGCTCTGGGGCAGGAGGGAGGAAGGTGAAAGGTGAGATGTTCCTGTGCTGGGGGCATGTTGGCTACCTGAGCATGGTGCCAAGCCCTCCCATGCCAGGGCTGTGCTTTTTCCAGCTGATCATCCAGCCTTCAAACACCGCCTTGTCCATAAAAGCTGGTGAATGGGATTGAGCTGGAAAAGAGAGGAAGCAAATTGTGCTTGATTTGAGTGGCACAGGATGGGAGACCCACTTATTTTCTAGAGGAGCCTGGGGCGATGACCCCTCTGTCATGTCATAGTCAAATTTTGGTTGACCCAAAAGCTCAGAAGCCCTCACCTGGAGCTCAGGGCAAAGCCACAGGTGCTGCTCTTAGAGGCTTTGCCAGCTGCGATGCGCTCCTGCTTCATTTCACCACTGTGCAAGCAGAATTAGAGCCCTTGTTCCAAGCAACCCCTTCTGCTGGCACTTGCTGAGAGATGTGTTTAAAACTTGGCAGTGGTTAAATCTAGTTACAGCGATAGCAAGAGAAAAGTACAGCTGCAAAGCTGAAAGTCACGGAGTGCCTCTCCCCTCTGCCACAGGGAGACCTGGGAATTTATTTGTGATCAGCATCACGTGGAGAATCACGTTTTTCTCGTGCCCTTGCAAGGGAAACAATTGCTAATGGATCTCGTGCTTCAGCAGCATCTCTCTTCCCTTCTACGTTTCCCAAGTGTGTAGGTAGAGCAGCAAGCCTATGGAAACCTTTTGTCCTTCTGTAAATTGAAAGAGAACAACTCCTGCCTGCTTGCAAAGATGAGAGCCAGAAAGTTATGAGAAAAGTGCTATTAACCACTGACTTCCAAAACCTTGGAGAAAGAAATTCAATAATGAAAACCCCAGTAACCGAGGAGACAATAAAACAAAGAGGCTGAAGGTAGGATTTTTCCTAAGCTAGGAAACTGCACTGGGTAGGACATACCTCTTAGTGTATTTCTACATGTCTGTTTGTATTTGCTAAGGTGAGGAGGACTTTGAAACTCATTCTGGGATTGTGCATTGCTCTTTATTATAATTACCAGTGCTACAGCAGTGCCTAGCAACTCTAGCGGAGTATCAGGGTCTTATTGCAGAAGTCATTGTGTGAAGGAGGAATGAGAAGGGGGGAAAAAAGTGACTTTACTGCTTTAGATATTTTAAGCAGAAAAGTGTATGAAACAAGCACCCAGATTGGCACAGTGTCAGCAGGTTTTAAAATGAGTCCTGTGAGAAAGAAAGTATGTGAAAACCAAAGGTCACCTTCCGTATGTTTAGCCAATAAAAGGAGTCATGGGGAGATCCTAAGCAAAGGGAAAGAAATGAGAGGAAACATTAGACCAGCAGCAAGAGAAATGTCTGAGGCTATTTTAAAAGCCTTCTTGAAGACACTTTTCAGAAGAAATAAGGCCAATTTTACTTGGGGCAGGCAGGGGAAGGAAGAAAAATTCCAGTCTTAGGCTCTCGAAATATTATTTTCACCTCCATTCCTCATGTTCATATATTTCTGGCAATCTGGTCATGGTGTTTCCATACCATTCTCCTTCACCTTAATATCTAATTGTCACTGTATTATTGATCTCCTGCCATGCTGTGAGTGGCTTCTAAGCGCAGCATACAGATTATCTAGGGGACTTTGCACTTTCTGCTTGGCAGTTTGTCTTCAGGTGCGTGTGATATTTCCTAATTTCTTTTTTTTTCCTCCCCCCGGTGCTCCATCTGGTTCTACCATCATTCCCCTCTCAGACTTATTTTTCCTATCTTGTCAAAGAATAGCTTTTGCTGTGAGCTGAAGCCATCTCCTTCCCACCCCTCACCCTCCCCACCCCTGTGGCTCTGCTGTTCCCCAGCTGGGGACAGTTTTTCTGGAGATCAATACTCTTTATTTTCTGTGGCTATATTTTCAGCCTTGTTGCTTTTCAGCATAGTTCCTTCCCCATTCAGTGCTTTGCTGAAACCTTTGTCACAAGACTAATGCCCTGATTAATCAATAAGTAATAAGACTGAGCTAATTCCAGAGCTAAAGGGGGAATCCCAAGGGAAATACTCTGTGTACTTCCTTTTAAAATCTGTAAGCCCCCCAGCCTCATAAAAGTTCACAGGGCTAATTAAAGGGCTTTACAGAGAGCAAGTACCAGAGGACTGAGGTTTTGCTCTTCATCTTGATGGAGAGGAGCAGACATTACACAGTTCACAGCCCACCATGAAAATCCATTCCTTGCAGACAGGGCTATGAGGTAGATGATGTCGGTTCCAGCGATCAAATAACTGTGGGTGAAGCACAACTTTTGCAGAGATCAAGCCCAGAAAATGTGAAGATTCAGCTGAGTGGTGCTATGCTCCTTTGGACAAGACATGGTAGAGAGGAAGGTGAATTAGCTGAGACCGGGAAACCAGAATTATTCATGGGCCCTGCTTCCCATACCAGAGGAGACTGAACCATCATTCAACCCCTGTACATCTGCTCCGTGAGGCTCGTGGTTTTGTAGCCCTGTATTTTTATCCTACTGAAGTCCTCTGCTTCTAAGGGTGCAGAGCTCCTGCCCATCCATAGACCAGCTTGTGCCTATTTCCCTTCTGCCCTTGGCAGCCTTATTGAATCCTGAGGTGCAGGTCCCACCGCTTAAAACAGATACTGCTCTCTTTGTCCACTGTCAGCCTAGTTGGTCCAGTTTGCAGCTTCTGGGAGGGACAGTCCAAAGCTATAGGTGGCTATAGGTAGTGCTTTCAGTTCTTGGGGTTCATTGGCTTGTCTGCTTCCAGCCCTTGGCAAGGAGGAACCCATGACTACGAAGAGCTATGCAGTCATGAAGCAATCCAACATCTCATAACGGTCAAGAAGTTCCACCCTTGCTGAACCCAAGAGACGGGCAAAAGTCTCTCTGAGCGTGGTGAAAGCTGCTCTTCCCGCCCGCCCCCGCACCGGAGACAGCAGAGCTCAGGCCGAGCTGACAATGCTGCTGCTCTTGAGCGCTGCCCGGAGACACCTCGAGCTGTTCCGCCGTGCCCCGCGAGGGAAAAGCACGCGTACACAGCTGACATCCAAACACTTGCTGCCTCCCCACAGCTCAGCTCTGCACTAAACCTTCACTTCTTAAAAAGTTCATTATGTGGGAGAGGATAAAGCAGGGACAGCACAACCTTATTCAACAGCATAAATGGGTTTCTCTGGCAACCATCATCAAGCTGCATTACATAGTAACTAAGTGTAGAAGCAGTTATATTTAGGTTCTGGGTCTGCTACTGCCCTATCTTTTCCACCGCAGAATATGAACATGTAGCTAGTTGTTTGGTCTTCTCTGGGGGGGGATGGGGATCCACCAGTGAGGTTAAGGATGTGCCTTTGAAATCTGAAAGGGTCTGCTGGACTAACTTCGTGCTCCTTCCCTTTTCATGTTGAGTTTTTAGTGCATTGCTAACTCTTCATAAGTTTCCTAGCCTGCCTCAGGCTCACCGATTAGTTTTGTTCAGCTGTACCTGCGCTGGGCAACAGATGCTGCTGAGGTGCTCCCTTAAATCCCAAATCCCCGGTGAGTCCCACAGCCACATCCTAGCTGCACGTTGAGTCAAGAAGTAGTTGGGGGATGCCCTCCCCGTGCCCCTCACCCTGCCCTCCACACAACCTGCACTGGATTGAAGGAAGGTGCAGGTGGGCAAGCAGAGATGCAGCACGCCACACTGGTCTTTCCAAGCTGAGTTTTGAGACCTCAACCATGGGGGCCCTTACAGGGCACAGTAGGCCTTAGAGGACCTAGAACTGTTCGTCCTTCTCATCAGAGAGCCCAGCACCCAAAAGTGGGCACTGATTCCCATTTAAACAGTCCTAACTGTCGTTGAAGATCAGAGCCTGGCTTTTTCAGTGCCTGGCAATGCTTCTGCCAAAGCGAAACATCAGACACGTGTTTACTGAACATCCCCACCCCCACTATAGGGGCTTAATGCATGGATACAGGGTAATGGACCCGCTTATGATCTCAGTACCCAGGACTTTGCAATCCAACAGAAATGTGTAACCACTATTTTCAAAATGTCCATGGAGACTTGGAGTGCAAATAGTTGCTAGAAAGTCAGAAAGATCACCTTTTGATGGCCAGCCTCCAGTGAAATATCTGTTTGAGTGCCCAAAACAGCAATGGCTAAAATCATGAGTCCCTCTTCTGAAAGCAGTTATTCTATATATAATACAGAGACATCAGCAAGAGTAACATCTAAGGGGGTTAAAAATAATTCTGTAATATTCTGGAAGAAATAAGTTATGAGGAACTTTTCTTGATTTTTTTTTTTAATTTTTAATTTTGATTTGTTTCCTGAGTATCACTTGATTTCTGTGGTCATCCTTTCTCCCAGCGTAATGTGGAGAGATAATTACAGCAGCTACTCTTAGAAGAGGAGCAAATAAATTAATTACTTAATCAAATCAATGGAAAAAGGTCTGACATTTCCAAGAATTAAGAAATAATGCACACTGAAGGGACATACCTTCAAATGCTTACTAAAGAAAATAAGAGTACTGTTTATATATATATTTGACAGGTACATATCAGGTAACTAGTGATAGTTTGACATCCAGCGATTAGCTCACGGACTCATTATCTTTTGAATGGGCTTAATGATCTTTAAATTACTAGATCAAGCCTTAGTCTGACATAGGTGTTATGTAAGTTTCCTTCTGACAGCCAGCCTATACGAGGGGCTCTCCATCTCACAGTGTTCTTGACTTTCTGCTGGTTATTTGACAGACCTCTGGGCAAATCATCAGCAATTTCATATTCCCCAAAACAAGAATTTATGTATTATTGCTTAGGCCTGTAAAAATGTTTTGGTTAGAACACAAATGGTTGTTTTAAGTCTGAAGTTGTTCTATACCTTCTTCTGGAAATTGAATTTCTAAAGAAATTGGTGAGAGGTGAACTGAATGAAGGGACAAGAAGCTGGGTTGAAAATCATATGAAACATCAGGCTCCAAGGGGTGATCGTGGGTATGAAGCTCAAATGGCAGCCACCTATCTGTAGAGCCCCTCAGAGATCCCTACTGCAGCCAGTGTTGTTTAATGCCTTTACTAAGGGACTGGATGAGGGGAATAAATGTGCTCTCCATATTTTTCAGTTGATGTCAAAACAGGGAAGAAATCAACACACTGGAGAGCAGGCTAGAGAAATGGTCTGAGATCAAGCTCATGAAGTTTAACAAAGTGAAACACCAAGCCCTGCTGTGATGACAAATAATCCCATGCACAGGATGGGCTGAGGTCTGACTGGCTGGAAAGCAGCTCTGCAGATAGGTCCTGGAGCTTCTGGCAGACACCAAGTTGACCAGGAGCCAGCAACGTCACACCCTTGTGTCACAGAAGACCGATGTTGTCCTGGGCTGTGTTATCACGAACAAAGAAGTGATTGTTTCTCTGTGCTCCATATTGTGAAACCACAACTGGGGTCCTATATCCAGAAGGCCACCAAGAGGCTGGAGGACATGATGTTCAAGGAGAAGCTGAGAGAGCTAGGCATGTTCATCCAAAAGGTGAGGACATGAAGGGGAGACCTGCTGGCTGCAAACACTGAGCCAGGCTCTTCTTGGAAATGCATGCTAGAGGGGCAAGAGGCAACAGAGACAAGCTGGAACATGGGAAATTTTGACTCAGTGTAAGAAAACCATTTTGTGGCTATGCAATTTGTCCCCTTTAAAAGCCAACCTGCTGGGACACCAGCCAGCTTTAATAACATGAATTATAAATGTTACTTACAAGATACCTGGATTCAGAAGAAACACTGAAACCTCAGCACTATTCAGACAGTCATGACAACAGCAAAATACCCTCCATGAGGCCCAAAAGGCTGCCAGTTTATTGGGCTGTGGTGGTTTGTCCCTGGCTAGAGGCCAAATGCCCACCAGAGCTGCTCGCTCACTCCCAGAGGAGAAACAGACAGGGCCTCCGTGGGTTGGGATAAGGACAGTACTGACAAAAGCACTGTGAACGTAGAACAACAACAGCCAGTTACACTCACACCCAATGGAACACAGAGTGCCTTATTGACCTGATGATTACAGAGTGCTGCCCGACAGCAAGGACGGACAGACAGACTGACCGACCGACTGACCCGATGCCCCAGCTGCACTCAGACTGTCCTGAAGGCAACAAGTCCCTGTCCTTCCCCAACCAGCCCCTTTTATAGGGAAGTGGTGTCAGGTGGTGTGGAAAACAGCACAGGCTGAACTCAGCTTACCTGTGCTGGCTGCTTGGTGGGGTTCATTCTGGCCTGGCCAGAACCAGGACATGGGCAAAAAAAGAAGGCATCAAACCTGAGGGCAAGAGCTCTTCATCCTATTGTGAAATGGCACCAAAAGACAGGTTAAAATGCCATGATGCTTGCAGAAGACAACAGCGGTGCCTTCCTAGACATGTTCCCCATGGGTTGGTCCAAAAGGCTGCATGTCCAACCCCACTGTAGCCACCAAAGGCTGAAGTCTCAAAGGAGGTAAGAGAATAGCGGGAAACCAATGTTTTTTGTGGGCTAAAAATTCAAAACCAAACTGAAAAAAAAAGCATAGCCAATTCTATGTTTTCCACTTTAGGACTAGGCTGCATTACATGTATGTAGGGATCTGATGCTAGTGGGTTAGGGATTGCTGTTACTACTGCTTACAGCAACGGGGGGTTGTAGCTCATGAGAGATCAACAACATAACAAGCAGATGAAATGTGTGGACTGTTGCTTACACAGCACCAACATCTTTATAAAAGATACAGATCTTTTTTAGGCTTTATGTAAATTCTGTCACGGACTTCCAAGAATAAACAGTCCCTCCCCTGCCTTGCTAACATATCAGCCCAAGCATCAAGATGTAGTCTTATCTCACTTAAAAATGCTGATTCCAAAAGTCTTGCCAGTTCACCAAAACAAATATTAACAAAGAGATTAAATGCAAGGATACGTTTGCATTCTTTTTGAGAACACATGCATCTAATATTTGCCTTCGTTTGAAGAGGAAAAAAATAAATCAAGAACACTTTCCCTGATTACTCTCCAAAAGCAGCCAGGTGAGGTCTAGCTAACATAATCTGCCTACACGAATCAAATCAGCCATTGCACCTTTAAAAATAATGTGCACCATGAATAGCAATGAAAAGAAAGACTAATATATGCCCTTTTCCGTATCATCCCACAAATATCCTGTAAGAGACATATAAGATGATGTGGTTTGGTTTTTAAGTTCTGTGTAACATTGTAGTTTGGGGTTTTTTTTCCCTCTTTTCTTTCTCTGAGATGGATGCATGAACCTGGCAGTGGCGCGGAGAAGTTTCAAATTATCTGTCTCTTAAGCAAATTATGGAGTTTTAATAGGGTTTTAATCAATATCTAGTCAAGAAAAGTAAGAAAGTGGGAAATGCTATTGTTTGACTTTGCTATTTTGGAAGGGAAATCACTGGAACCATTTTGCTGTTATACCTTGCAGATCACTGGAGCAAGATCATTTCCCAGTTAGTACCATAAACATCATCATCATAAGGGGTTTATGGTGTTAAGCCCTTTGATGCTGAGCTTACAGGGGTATTTCTGTGAGGAAACAGGGAATAAAAGGAAAGGTTCTGCAGAAACTTTGGTCTGGTAGCAGATGGGTATGAATAATCCAGAGCTTTGAAGAGGAAAGGAGAGAAAAGATGTGAGGCTCTTTTCTGGACTGAGCTGAACCTACATGATTGGGACAAAAGGTGTTCCTGAGGGGGACTGACTGCAGAAAGGCTTTACGTTGTCTTGTTAAGCCAGGTGTACAAAAGTGCCTGGAGGGTTTTTTTCAAAGCCTGAATAACTTCTCTTAATAGTAAACTGCTGCATTTGATAAGCTGCAAGTTCTTAAAACTGAATCAGGAGAGGTAAAATGAAACCAGCGTGTGGTCACGGCACCTGCTGCGAAGAGGCTGCGCACCAGGGGCTCCCTGCTTGCTGCTTCACCCAGAACAGAGAGGAGTCAAAGACGAGCCAGCCTGACTGCTCCAGCAGCCCCTGGAAAGCCGGCCCAGTAAAAATCATGGCATAGTCACAGAATCCACTGCTTTCCCAGGATAGAAAGGGCAGGAGTCTGTGGGTTTTTATTAACCCGTTAACAATAAGAAATGAATCACTTTTCGTGTTTGAACCTGCTCTGCAGCTTATCATCCTGCACCGCTCCCCAGTAGCTTTCTGTCGTTCTTGCCTCTCTCCTCAGTGCGTGGGGCAGACACCGAGGGGGAGGCAGTGGCCCTGTCGTTCCCATAGGCAGGTGAGGTTATGCACACTGCGCCTTAGGGCTCTCACCAGGGCTGAGATTAACCGCAGTGAGGCTCATCTCACGCAGAGTTGGGCTGCGCAAGGGTTATCGGGTGGCTGAGAGAAGCTGTTTTCCTCAACTCCTGCCGCACCTTTAAAGGAACACCAGGTAGGACGAGGACTGCTCGACGGTCTACACCTAATGTGCTAGCAAACTGTTTGCAAACGTTTTTAAGCGGCTAATAAAGACAAAAAGGCTGCCGTCTCCGTGCCCAGCGTCACCTGCCTCCCAGGACATCTCCAGCCCTAACGCAGGAGTAGCTAGCAGGGCCCGGGGCGAGTGCCAAGGGATGGGGATGCAGGGAGGCACAGGCCCGGGGCACCAGGCGGGTCCCCCCCTCCATGGCGTGCCGTCACGGCCGGGGTTGCTTTGGTGGCAGCTGCCTCTAGAGGGCTCATCGCCTTGCTGGAGCGGCGGCAGCCTTTGTTCTCGCCTGGCACGGCATCGCTGCCCGGAAAATACTTCGCTTCTCGCCTCGCTTTTCAGTCTGCCCTTCATTTCCTCTCAAGACTCCAGCGGCTTGACCTCAAAACCAAAGATGCGGGATGCGAGGGGTCTGTACGCCCTCACTCTGGCGTCACCGGGGTTACAGAGCCCACTCCCCACCGGGGAGGCAATGAGGATGTGCTGCCTGCCCACCTCCCGTCCCGCTGCATCCCCTTCACATCCTTTGACCCTCCAAAAGCTTAAGGCCTTAAATGCTGCACTCTATTGCACTTAACCCCTGACACACAACTGCTTGTACCACCACCTCTGCTGCAGAGCCGATGCATGTGTGTACCATGGTTAACTGTCCTGCTCTGCAAGGGGGACTGCCAGGAGCATAGAAATCCAAGACCAGGTTTTGTGTGTGAGCAAAATTCCCGATCAGAAAAGAGGAAACCCAGAGAGGAGTTGTACTTACTAATCCTGTGCTTTCTGATGGCTTCACCAGTTAAATGGCCCTATATCTCCAAACACTTACAAAGCCTTGGAAGATCTTCAAGGCTGGCTTGCTTCTCCAGGGCCGGTTGCTAAGTACGTACATCAGATTTTAAAGCTCTTTCTTTTTCCTGGGCAGTAGTTACACCTGCAATGAAAATTGTGAATATGCAGCTTTAACACTGCCAGCACTGTTCAGTCATTCTTGTGACTTTCCCAGTGAGCTAAACCACATTTGCCAGGATGAGATTTCATCTGCAGTTGTGTTGCCTTGTTTTAATTTTATCCTGATGCAGGATAACCAGCCAGGATTGCTTTGCAGAGCAAGCAACTTAAAAGCTGTAGGCATTTATTCTGACTAGTGATTCTTCCTTGATTTTATAAGCTTCAAAAACTTCTGAAGTTCATCTGCATTTGGTTTATACTAGTCAAACAGGATGAGATCATCTCTTTTGCTGTACAGCACCCCCTTACATGAAAAGTTCATCCCTGCAAGTTCACTCTTGCAGCTTTTACAATCTCCCAGCAAAGTCAATAAAAATATTCTTGTTGGCAATGCTGAATTGGGACAGACCATCTGTCCCCCAAAAGGCACACGTGATTTAGCAGTGGTGCAAGACTCCCCCAGCAAGTCTGGGCCGTGAGTGTCAAAAGCTAAGTCTGACAGCACAAAGTTGCTAGCAGGTTCTCAGGGCAAACTGACCTTCTCCTGCCCTGAGGAGGGATCTCCACTTGCTTTCCTCTCTTGCAGTAGCATGTATATCCCTCTTCTTCAGAGACATGGCTGGTTGGGTTCATTTATCACCCCAGGGAATGGAAAAAGTTTCTGGCAGGGAACAGCCCCTGCAGTAAGGAATGAAGCTGAGGCTGGCTACTGGAGTTCAATCCTCTGGCATAAATCAGTGAACACTGTACACAACAACAGTATAACAAGTCTTAATGGAAGCAAGAGCTTGAGTCAAAGCAACAGGAAAAACACAAACACCGAGCATCAGACAGGGAACAAACATCCAACTCGGCGGCGCTCTGTGCCAAATGCCCCAGCACACGACAGGAGACTGTCATGTTGTTGATGGTATTTTATCATAATTATGTGCAATTTGCTTACACATGTTGTTCAGCACAGATAAAATAATGATCAGTCTCTACTTGGCTTCTCACTACAGAGTGACTATTTCAGTCCTGAAACAGCCCTTTTTAATCTGCATTCCCCAGCACCTCCACGGTGAGAGGGTGAATATTTGTACAGACGTAGGCAACTGGACTATATATTTCACAGGCTGCCAGATTGATTTCATGCACTCCCAGAGGACTTAGTCTCTGGGGACTGCTCACAATTGCTTCAGTGCCCTTGATTGATAAACTTTGTCTTGTGGCTCCATGCTTTGGAAAGCAAATTTGCATGTATATTGCCAATGATTATTCACTCATTATTTTTACAAGGGACTCACACAGAGGGCTCTTCTGACAAGCTGTCCTATAGGTGCTATATGAAGATAAAGCTCTATGACAGTTCTGCCACTAAGGTTTTCTGGTGTCTAACAGGCGAACAAGAGCTTGATCACTCTCTGCGTTTACAGCTGCTGCAGAGCTAAAAGAAAGATCCTTTCAGCAAACAGTGCCCTTTATTTGCACAGAGCTCTCAGGCAAGCCACATGTCTTGAGGGAATAGAGGGCAACACGATAAAGCCCTCACAAGCTTGACCACGTTCGTCCTTTGGCACCATTTGGAATCGGTATAGATGTTGCTCAGATAATCTATGTTCCTCTGTGTCATAACTTCTCAGCATCTGGAGACACTATCAGTTTGTCAGGTATTTGATATTCACTGGGATTTCTGAACTACTTGAAAAGCAAGCTCCATTCAGTCATGCTGAATTTACTTTTATGGTCTTTACTGATTTTAAAATAAATAAATAATAGAAAGAACAGAGTTCTTGGGAGAAAAAGGGCCTGTTTTGGCTTCCATAGACTCATTGCTCTGTCCTTGGACCACTCACAGTAGCTGCCTCCTCTGCATGTTTTGTTCTCCACTGCGTTCTACTCGCAGGCTACAAGCAGAGGTCGGGCCAGAGCACAGCTTTGGCTCTGTGATTTGGGGTCAGCCAGAGCCCCACACAGTTCCAGCAGCAGGAGGACCAGGAGGTGGGCTGCTCCCTTCAGCCGCCCCAGGACCTGCCTCACTCGGCGCTGGCAGTCAAGTGCAACAGGAAAGAGGAGAGAGGGCCCTGAACTGAGAAAGCGTGTGCATCCCAGGCTGTCAAATCTGCCCAGTCAGCATCCCCATCAGCACACCTTCACCCAGGTTAAGGCTTACTGGAGCTAGGTGTTGCAGAATCCACCCCACTATGAGAAACCCCCTACAAGCCTGGTTAGGGTTCCCTGAACACACCAGTGTTCATTCACAATCACTTTCATTTTGAATTGCTTTAATATTCAAACACCGTGCCCACATCCCACGGGTTTCAGTGGGCTTGACTGGCCTCAGTCTTCCCACCTGGATCAGGATGAAATTTTTAACAAAGCCTTAGCAGAACTGGCCCACCCTTGAGAACTACTTTATTGCACAACTGGCCAGTTCTTTTTAAAATTAATTACGCAGCTGCGAAGATCAGTCGTGTGAGCATATTAACAAAGTCAAACATTTCCTCTCTGTGTTTTTGATTTCACCATTAATTGAGCATTCATCATCCTTTACCCTTTAAATGATGTCAGGCAGCTATTGTATGGCTTAAAAGAATTCCAGGCGGCAATGAGACTTGTGCAGTGTAATGTTCTCAGCGGAATGCTTTGAGACTGTAAGCATCAACTTCATATCATGATAACCTTATAAATTTTTATTGCTCTGTTTCATGATGAAAGACCTTTGTATAGCAACTTGTTTTGTTTCATAACCTTTATCATCAGGAGAATACACAAATCCTTGTAAAGACCAAAGTTTCCTATGAAGAAATGTGTGCTGTCTTATCCCTTACATTTCAGGCTCCTTAAATACAAGGTCTAAAAGCTCATAATCAGCTACAATATGTCCCTTCTTTTTATTAGCCCATCAAATCAAGTGGCAGAAGAGTGGCTTTCACAGGAACAGGTCAGTTTACATGCCCTCTGTATAATGTGGGCTGCTTTGTTGAAATATTACAGCAGTGACTGTGTTCCCCCAGCCCCTGTAATTCACTGGATTGGATTTTAAGAGAATATTAAAGTCATCACTAAAACAGTATCCTAGCTATTAAAATAGCTAAAAAACTTGTTCAAAACCTGTCTTTGCTAGTGCCCAATGAGTAAGTTCTATTTTGTAGTCTAACTAGATAAACCTCATTACTGTGAATATAAACTCAGAAACTAATTTAGTTTCCAAGTGGAATATAAGCCACATTATTGGTACAGTTCATAAAACTAATAGCTTCCAGTAATATACTGGAACCTCCTCCCTCCTCCCTCCTCCTGGTGATTGAAATGTTAAGAGCAGTAGTAGTGAGCAATTGAGACATTGCCTTCTGGCTCCACGTTCATTCAGGGTGATGGAGCTGAGCTTTCTACACTGCGCTGGTGTGGCCTCACCTTGAGTACTGGGTGCAGTTTTGGGCACCACACTACAAGAGGGACACAAAACTATTGGAGAGTGTCCAGAGGAGGGCAATGAGGATGGTGAGGAGAGGCTGAAGTCTCTTGGTTTGTTCAGCCTGAACAAAAAGAGGCTGAGGGGAGGAGACCTCATGGCAGTCTACGGCTTCCTGATGAGGGGGAGTGAAGGGGCAGGCACTGATCTCCCCTCTGTGATGACCAGTGATAGAACCCAAGGGAATGACATGAAGGTGTGACAGGGGAGGTTTAGGTGGGATATTAGGAAGAGGTTCTTTACTGAAAGGGTGGTTGGGCACTGGAACAGGCTCCCCAGGGAACTGGTCACAGCACTGAGCTTGGCTGAGTTCCAGAAGCATCTGGACGATGCCCTCAGTCCCATGCTCTGACTTGACTGGGCCTGTGTGGAGCCAGGAGGTGGACTCAATGGTCCCTGTGGGTCCTCCCAACTCAGGAAATTCTGTGATTTCTTGAGCGGGCTCAGTTACCTTTCCCTGATGGAGAGGATGTGCTCATGTGCAGAGAGCTCACTTCCCTCCACTCGCAAAAGATCTTCAGGTAATGTCATCTCTGCAGCTCAATGAGACTAAGCTGGGAAAAACATAATGCTGTCATAAATTTACTGAGTTGTTTTTCTTCATAGAGATATCTCAAGGTTAAACATATTCTATTGGTACCTAGGGTGACTGTGGCCAGAATTGTATCCAGTTTGTACATGTGTGTATGTTCATACTATACATAAAAAACCGAAATACAAATACGTTTATTTCCTAGATGCTTCTCTGTCAGATGCTCAGCTGCCACTTCTGTAGCATAAAAATGCTGGTTAATGCTATACAGCAAGGAAACTGCTATTCACTTGAAATTCTAGACATCCCGGATATGCTGTATGCAGAATGCAAGGTAGTGTTCTGCTTGCATCTCAGAGAGAAAAGCTTTAATTTTTAATGTTGCAGACATGTTCTTTATCAATGTCTTCCATAGCTTCAAGCATATCAGCATTTCACAAGTGTCACTAAAACAGTTGCCCAAGGTGCAGCTGAACATTTGGATCACTCTCTTTTTCCATTAGACTGAGTGTCCAGCATGGCAGGATTACATGTGCTCATCCCCCAAAATAGCTGTTCAAATTTATGGCAAAGGGGGTGTGTGTGTGAAAGTTTCCTAAATACTTCAAACTTTTGCATTGAATTTGTATAAGAGGGCAGAGTTTCAAATTACATCAGGCAGGGAGGCTGCTGCTCCCTCCTAAAAGCTTCTAGGTGGACTGTCTTCAGAGGCCACCAGATTTCTTGCTGCCAAAACAAAATGTGAGAACCCTAGGATACTACATATTTAACTGCTGCAAGTGGGACATTTTTAGAAAAAAATATTGTCTACTTTCACTTCAGGGAATAAATATTTCATGCAAGCTTTCTGCTTAGGACAAGATTTTGTCACTGGAATTGTGTACATCCTACAGTGAGTCAAAGACCCAAGACTGGGTCAGAGGATCCAGCTGACTTAAAGAAATGCATTAAATCACTTACATAGGCCAAAAAAAGACAGCAATAATAGATTTGACTCCGTGTGTATTCACACAAGTATCCCTACGTTAACACCATCATATATGAAACAGTGTGGTCAAATGTATTCGACAGCTTCACTCACAGCTTGGCATTAGCTCTGGATTTGAGAAGGCCCTGGCACCTGATATTTCTTTCCCAAAAATTTAGCTTGCCAAAAATATCCTCCCACTTCCCTGAGTTTCCACATCCCTGAAAAAACAACCACGTGTCCGGTGCACAGGGAAGTTATATTTAGCTCTGCTTCAAAAACACGAAGCTCCCTGCAAAGCCTCTGAGCGGGATACAAACCACTCTCTTCCAAGTGTCACACCCAAGACATCTCTATTTACATACACAAAAGCTATCACAGACCATCTGCAAGGTGGTTTTTTTAAGTCTCTGTGAGATTTTAAAGTATTATTCAGGACCAACTCCCTGAAATTTTACTTTCCCCACTAATTCTTGCTGCAGACAGGAGCCAGCTGCCCCAGAGGCAAAGCCTCCTGCATACTGGGAAGATACATCCACGTGTTTGGCATGGCCTGGCCTGCTGGTGGCAGGTGGAGTGGCTCACCTGAGGGAACAGGATGAAACCACAACGGTGAAGTCTATCAGCCTGAGGTGGCAGCCAGTTTTTGCAGACTTCTTTGTCTTTGTTCTCCTGCCTTTTCAGTACATTGTGCGGAGAATACCTGTGGTGGGGGGAACAGGCTTCCTTGCACAGGGAACCTTTTTATAGCACTTGAATACTTCCATCAGAAATTATTTGGCATGACACATCAAGATGATTAGCTCAGCCTTTGTAAATTATTTGGCCAGCAAATACTGACTAATAAAAAATTCCCATTTTTCTCTGCAGACTCTCACCCTGACCCCTGACCTCTATCAACAGGTAACAAGTTATTTTGTTCCCGTTTTCACTTCAACAATGTCCCTTAGAGCATCAGTTTAGCTCGTTCATAGGAACCACTTGGAGTAGATACCTGAAAGTAATTTTCAAATATATAAAAGCTTCATTAACTAAGACTGGATTCATCCCAGCACTTCAAAAGGGAGTCCCTTTTCACTCTCAAACATTCCTCCAGTCAATCAGCTTTTACATCACTCCGAAGGACTAGCTCCAAGTCAACAGCTTCATTTCCCAAGTCGAGTAGCAGTACACTTACTTATGCTACTCTGTGTGGGCAGTTTGCCCTGGAAAACCCTGTAATCGGAGGAGTTTAGACAAGAACTCGGCAATAAATTGTCCCTGAATACCAAACATCCGTACCTAGAGACAGAGGAAGAAAGCACTTTGCAAATAATAGGATTGAAAGCAATAAACACTCACAGCATTTGTGCCCATTTAAATGGACAGATGGAGCTGTTTGGGCCTATCAGGTCAATAATCCACAAACTAAGAGGGATTTATGTGATAGACCGTAATGGATTAAATCCCCTTTAAAACGGAGGGTTACAATAGCTCAGAACAATGCTCAGTGTATTCAGGGGGCTGATGTGGTAAATAACCTTTTTGAATTAGCAGAGTTATTTAAAAAATCAAAGGTACAGGTGAAATAACAGGGTGTTTCAGTGCCTCTGTTCCACCGATCTTCAGAACTACATAAGCTTTAATACGGAATGTCACAACAGTGAGTCAGAGGCAGGCTGGCAGAGCAGCCTCTCCCCGGGGAGCGGTGCAGGGCCAAACCTCCCTTCTCTTCCCGACTTGAGGAAACAAAATGCACAACCTTGGGATGTAGTGGGAAGCTGCTTACTGCGGGTGCAGCACATCTCGGTTCCTCTTTTTCCCTTAGCTGACCTCTACGCAATCCCTGAGCTTTCAGAGCCTCTCACCAGCCACGAAGCAAGGTGAGCCCAACCTGAATGAGGTCACCCAGGTGTGGTCAGAGCCCTGCTGATTCCCCATGGGAAGGGGTAGTGGTCTCCACCTGGGCAGAGGGTGCTTTCTTGAGCTAATTTGTTGCAGGAGCAGGGCAGGTAGGGTTTCTGAAACTTTTTCTTCTACTTGCTAATGAATTTAGCAGCTTGGTCTTGGGTTTGGCAAATGTGTGGCAGAGTGTCCTTTTCAGGAGAATTTATTGAGCTGATGTAATGAGGTAGGTAACTGTTTATTTTATTGCTACACCTCAGAGTGAGTCTACAAGTAGTAGTGAATGTGAGTTAAAGCTCTCCTACCATGCTGGGTAGTAGTTTTTTTTCTGCATTGTCTTCTCCTCCAAGGAGCTTTTCTTATTTCCACGTTCTTGGCTCTGGCCTCCTTAGAGTTTCCTAACCCTTTCTGCAAATTTCCTTCCTTATCTATTTTTTCCCCCTCTTCCTTTTAACCATCTAAAATACTGGAAAACTTCTATACTGCAGTCATAGCAACAGTATTTTCCTTTCTTTTTCTGGCCATGCAATAGCTTGGAAATATTTCATTATGACTGCATCTGTCAATATTGTTACAAGGCATTAGCCCAGCTTTTCACTACCTGCAGAAGACGTGGCCTCACAAGTTAACAAGAGAGCTGTATTTAATGGTGTTGGGAAGCTAGGATGGGTATGAGGAATACAACCAGCACCTCTTACAGAGAGGCAGTTTGCCTCCGTGCAGAGGGGTGGGCAAGCTCTCCAGCATCCCTCTGGTTCTGCCAACTCAACTTTCAACCCAGAGAGCAAAACTCAAGGTGCTTCTCTTCCTCCTGCTGGTGAGGAGAGTCAAATGAGTGATGTTTGAGGCACTCAGATACAGGTGTCCCACTGAAACTGCTAAACAAATACAGAATAGACAGAGAAGCCCCAGGGAATGCTGTGAGCTGCTCACTGGCACCTCCTTGGATGCGTGCCTATTGCTCTTCTTCAAGTCAGGAGCTGTTCTTCCTGCAGCCCAGGAAAGTACATGGTTAAATGCATTGATTTACATTTTTTCTCTCTGTTGCTTTCAAGAAGTTCAAAAGACTTACACCCACCAGCAGCAGAAATTTGTGGGAGCTGAACAAAGGAAGGGTGCTAGGAGTTTGTTAACTGAATCGCTTGTGGCTGGTTCTGCGTGCTTGTTCCCCTGATGTGTGAAATGTATGTGTATGTATAAAATATAAGCAGCTTGAAATGTGTTCTCCTCTTTTTTTTTTTAATATATGTATATACAAATGGAGCCTAGTCTGTTCCAAAATTTGTTTGATCTGCAGAAAAATGAAGAACTGGACTTCAGTGTGAATTTGATTGCTTATTCTGTTTGCATAGAGTAAGGCTGGAGGGGGAAAGGAGAAATAATGGTAACTTAATTGGTCACGTGCTTTCTGTAAGAATAATACCCCTTCTTTTAATGTTCTTTCCGTTGTTTTTCACTTACTCCTTGTTTCTGTGTCTGCAGATCAATAAATAACACCTGTTTGGGAAGATGGGAGGGGAAGAATTGTTAGGTGCCCAAGAGGACTCACATTATTTCCAAATACAGAAGTTTTGTTTTCTTTTTTTTTTTCTTTATTTTTCTTTTCTTTGTTTTCTCTCTCTCTGATGATCAAAAGGTCAGGAACAGTAACTCTGGAATATGTGAAACTTCTTCTCAATTTCTAAACCACTGCCATTCTTTATTCCACTGAGCAGTAAAGAAAAACCCTATTGAGAAAATCTGAAGAGGAGAAAGGAGGGCTGGGGAGGCCTTCCTAAGCTTAGCAGCTCAGCATACTTGGCACTCATTGCTACTCAGTGAGATTCTGAACAGGTACTTAAGTTCGTCTCAGAATTAAAGGGATGTTTAAATATTCTTTTAATTTGGGTCCAGGATTAGCTCTGAATGTGAAGAAGGGCTTCATGACATGCTGACAGCCATAGGAAAATAAAGAAGTGATTTTTGAGGCAATGAATATTTGAACAAAAATTCACAGAATTAAGAGCTAAAAAGAATCACTTGTGGTGAAGAATTGCCTTGATTGGTCTGAAATGGAGTAGTGTTTTCAATTTGAGCTTTCTGAATAATTTTAAAATACATTTTGAAAGTAATTTTAAATGGAAAACTGGTTTTGCACTTGAAAAGCAAAACACATCACTATCAAAAATATTGAAGTACAATATTTTTACTTTTTCAAGTGTGTTCATCATGCACACCCAATCCAGTGACAGCTATGTCTAAGAACAAGCACTTTGGTAAAACTGACCCAAATTCAAAAAGATATTTCTGCAACTCCTTATAGAATCTTCTGCACTTGATGTTTTGGACAAAGATTGTGTCCAGCCATGATTTGGATGTTGAAGGAAACATTAGGAACACTTTACCTCTGTACCCTACTGCCATGCATAATCCTTCAAAGGTCAGGGCACGTACTGGCTTAGGGAGGGTATTCCCAGCAAATGGATAACTCGTGAGCAAGCAGAGCAGTGACACACAGTGTGTCAGTGTCAGCAGTAAGGTAACAGTGATGGCAGAGCAAGAAAATTGTTAAATGGAGCTATCTGTCATGCACTAATGCAGCGATGAACAGAGAAGTCTGGATGAAGCTGAACGTTGATTTTCTGGTATGTACAAGGGGCGCACGTTCACTGACGGTGGATGACTGAACATCACTATGCAGGCAAAAGGATGTTGTGATGAGGCCAGCTAGAAGAAGTAATAGCAGAAATACCAAGAGCTCCCAGGGGAAAATCCTGACCGCATTGAACTGGCTGGGAACTTTGCCATGTACTCCACTGCCTTCCTCTTTGTTACGGGATGCAGGGTATTTCTGGGGTTGTGAGTCTGAGCCTGCTCCTCAGTTGCATACTGAATAGGAACTTACCTGGACACATCTTTCATTTTCTTCTTTGCCTATGTCCACCCCCCTGCCCCATGCAAAAACTCTTATGCACAACAAAACCCAGCTATGAGGGATGTCAAACCTCAGGTCCCTGTCTGGGTGACCAGAAGATCAAAATGTTGTGATATGCCATGGTAGAATGCCTTTGCCTCAGTGGGAAGGAGTAGATGCAACCAGAGGAGCCATGAGTCCTTCCTTCCTGCCACTAAGCACTTCTACCCTAGGTGGTCTGTAGGTAAGTCTTCTACAAGAACCAATCAACAGCAAGAAAATCAACTACTGTTGATTATTTCAAACTGTATGCGTGCATTCAAAGTTTTCATACCTGAGGGGCAGATTACTTTAATCATGAAACCATCAGCTGCTATTTATAACAACTGAGGCTAGCTACACCTAGTGTCTCTGAGTTCAGCACCTTTGCACGAGCATCAGTGTCTCTACTTACTATGAACAGTATGATTTCTACACCCTCAGAGCCAAGGGTCATGATATCTCATGAATCATGCAAGCTCACATTGTGGGCACCCACAGTTACATCCTGGGCATGCAAAGGTGTTAAAACAACATGACCAATAGAAAGGAAAACAGGTGGGGGAAAGTTACTTTAGGTATTTTATCTTAACAGAAGATTTTGTTTTAATTTTTATTTTTCAACGTGTCTTGGGGACAGGAAGATAAAAGTTCCCATCAGCCTTTGCCAGTTGAACCTCTGTGACAAGCTACTTGGCTTTTTAGCATATTGCTTGAGGACCCTTTGCTCAGTAACTGGAGTTGTTTTAATCTTAGCCTTCAAAAATCCAAAGAAATTCTAGCAGCTTGGCTGGAGCCCAGAAACAGCCCTTCCATAGTTGAGAACTCAGGTTTTATCTCAAACTGACCTTATCAGTGGGTAGCTTATATTTGTATTTCGAGCTTTGCCCATGTCTTCTAATTAAATCAAACAAACACAGTTGTGCAATCAACATCATAAAAAACAGGTCAGCACATACTACCCATAAATTATCACAAAGCATCTGTCGGGTGCTTAATCTGCTTTTTAAAGTGAGGGGGCTGCCTTTGGTTAAGCCTGTGTATTAAGCTACTGCTTTGGCCCCCTGTGGTTTGACAGTGCGCGATCGGAGGGCAAGATTGCCGTGCTTACTGTACAGCATGCAGTGCAGAAGCTGCTGACTCGTTACCAAGTGGGATCTCTAAACAGGTTCTTTAAAGCTTTTAATGTTGGTCCTGAAAAGCTAGGATCCGTGCTAGCAGCCATTCACATTGAACAACTTTTATTCCTAAAGTTGGGGGGTGGGTGTAGAACTGTTTACCTGCTCTGAGATTGGGAAGAGGGTACTTTGCGATATGTGGAGAGTGTTAAATGAAAAAATTACAGGTTTAAAGATAGAGCTGAGGTGGGGATTAAGGATTTTCTCACTCTTTGGTCTGCAATTGCCACGTAACATTTTAGGGCATGGAATTCTGTGTGTTACTGGATTCAGCACTTCTCTCTCCATCTTCAAGTAAACTGTTGAATTTCCTACTTCACTTTGTCTGCTGCAACCATGGTAAACATAAGAGGTGGGAAAATAGCTCATGCTTTATTCTGCATGCACTGTAAAGGAAAAGATGTAGTATGTTGTGCATCTGACCTTCTACCCCTCTTCAATCTTTCCCCTGTACTTGTATGAGCTACCAAAACCTTGGAGGTAGACAGCTGAACAATATAGTACACCAGTTCTTTTTCCTTCAGCATCAAGTGAGGGAAGGAGATAACAAACAAAGCTTTCATTCCAGCCTCAAACTCACCTGCTAACATGCGTGGCTCCTGGAATGGCTGCAGGAAGAAGGTGATACTGGAGAAGGTCACTGTTGAAAAGAATACCTTCAGTATCAGCTCTTGTTCTAAATGGTCTAGCACAGACTGATTGGGCAGTAGAGAGTACTGCATTTCTCTTAACAAGCAGCATGATACCTGCCTCAGGACAATACTGGTTGGACCTTCATCATGAGCATCTGACCAGCACCACTAACAAGTAGCCAAGAGACCATCAGTTTGACTGTATCAATTTGTCTTTCACATGTCTCTGTGAGTATAGATGGAGAATTGACTTTAATGAAGGTCTCTTTATAGGATTCTTCTATGGTGTCCTGAGCAGTGTCTATCAGTAGAGGGTCTGTCCTTTCTGGCAAACAGCAACAGCACTTTCACTTCACATCACCTTCATTGTTCAGGCCTGATTCCCTTGAGGACACACCTTACCGTTCTGCAATGAGACAGGACCAAGCAAAACATTACTGGGATTGGGAAGTGCTGTGCTCACTGCAATGCTTCTTGTACTCAAATAACACTCCACTTCCTTGGTGGAAAAAGCAGGCAACTGGCTTCCGTAAGGGCTGTGACAATGGACCTGTCAGTCACCCCAGAATTTTAGCTCTGCAAGAAAGTAAATGGCTTTGCTCAAATCTTCCAGAGAATTCTTTCCTTGCAATCGCATATATTTGCATAGTGATTCACAGGTAAGTGCATGCCAATAGCCACTTCTGTGAACAGATGTTGACAGAAGCATCAACAGAAGCATCAGTGACGCGAAGAAGTATGTCTTTTTGCATGCACAGAGAAATGCATAATCTAGTAGTGTGCTGGAAATTTCAGTTCGTTCTGCTTTCAACATGTGTATCGAGTCACTTCATGCTAATCAGCCTTTGCAGAAGTATTGATGCCTCTCAGTAATATCAAGCAAGAATTTAGAGTAAGAAGGGGAGAAGCAGAAGAGTTGTGCTGCGGTGATGTTAGTAATAGAGACATTGTATGCATATTTTATGACATCTTGTTTTTAAAAAAATAGTAACATTCAATTAAAAATGGTGTGTTTGTCACACAGTGCAGTGATTTAGTATGTTCTTAGTCATTATCATAACAATAATGTAGCAAATATTGAAATAATTACCTGAAACTTCTAACGTTCGGTATGGGCTGCTTTAATAACAGGTCTGAAGGAACCCACCCAGCTGTGTATCTCCCTTGCATGGTGGTGTCACCAAGATGAGTCCTATGAAACAGGGAGACTTAGTAGAGAGCTGTCACAGATCAGGAAAGACAACAAATTTTTAATCAAGCTTCAGCATCCTTTATGCTTGTTTAATACTTGTTAACTCAAGGGATAACCTACTTTGATGATGAGAGAAGCAAAGGAGGGTTTTATAGGTAGTAACATGTTTCCAGACACTAATGTATTTTTCAGACCAAAATGAAATTAAGCAGTAGGGAGCTTAAACTGAGAGTCATCAAAGTGAAATGTATATAACTGTCCTTGGTTCTGTTCCACCTCTGTTATTCTGAAGTGTGCCAACAGTGCTACTTCAGTGACAGATCAGTTTCTAGAACTAAATACAAAATCTGAGATGCACTCAGACCATACATGATTTTTTCCAGGTTTCTATAGTGATTATGATGGCCTCTACCCACTTTTATTTGTATGTTCTCACTGCTATTTTCTTTCAGATTATACATAACTAGCATTCTCTGAACTTTGTTTTTGTTTAATCAGGGTATGAGATACTGGAAATCTTCTTTTCCCATTTTAATACTCTTCATCATGCGTTTGCTCAGTGCCCAAGAAATCAATTTTTCTGTTACTAGAAACAGTCAAGTAACACTTCCTTCTTCTTTTTAACTTGGTAGACCATCTGAAGCAGACCCCTACTCATCCGGAGGCCTGCTTTTATTGCAGAGGGGGATGGGTGGCTTGATGAGAGCACCCTAAAAACGAATCAGAAGAGCAAAAAGGAAAGGGCAGGGGAGATGATAAATTCTTGAAGATTTGTACTCAAAAAGTCAGGTCTGGAAGTCCTGTCCTGGGAGTTAACTACTCCAAGTGGGTACTGAGCGTTGCCAGCAAAGGCAAGCTTTTGTACATTTTGTTGGGTATATTCTTCTTTTAATGCCAAAAGGGGTTTTCGCATGACTTTCTGAATACTTGTCTGAAGTTTTGTCCCAATTGGCCAACCTTGGTATTTTGGGGGTAGGAAGGAAGGAAAAATACACATTCACACAAAATTCTCAGGTTTAAAATCCTAAGATGGGTTGGTTTTTTTCCCTAAAAAATAGTAGGGCCCATTTACAAATAGGGGTAAAGGTCTTCTCTCTGGCCCTTTATTTTGGGCATTTTTTTATGATACAGGCACATTTCCTGCCTCCCCCCAAATCTTACTACTAGCCACACTTCACATAAAGTTAATCAACCCAATTGTTTCACACTTCCCTTTCCATTTCAGAAAAAAATCAGCAGGAGTAATTTCTGTCATTTTTTGTGCAAGAATTTCTCAGGGGTTGAAATGTTTATCTGAGTGACTTTGACCTGTCTCAGAGATGCAAGTTTCCCTTGACGCTGCTGTAGAAATGTAACTACTTACACTAGATTCCAGCCTGTGTTCTTTTTCTTAGTTACCTAGTGTTTCAGTCTCCTTCCTGTATCTGAAAATAATACAAATTAAATTAAGCACAAAGATTTTGCAAAATCCACCTTTCAGCATAATAGTTCATATTGGTGAGGCTATTTTACCACCGTTTAATGCCACACCTGAATAAACCTTGAGTACCTTCATTTTCTTTAGTTCTCTCTGTGGATTACCTCCTCAGTGAGATGCTGACAGGCTTTGATATCATTTACATGCTTGCAGATGGCACAGTCACCAAAACCCCAAAAAGTTGAGCTTTTGTAACTATATAGGCTCTACCTTGCTGTTTCCTAGGAATGTTATATGGTGAAATGTCTTGTTTGTGAGTTGGTCAGGGGTGACGGTGGCACAGGCTTAAAGTAGAATCCCAAAAATTAAATTAGTGGCCATCTGTGCTGCTGCCATTATATTACTTAACCACGATGATTCAGTTCTATAATGCAATGTTTGTTCTACCAGGATAGGACTGACTATCTTACATATCACCAAGCGTAGCGATGGATAGATATGCCAGGTTGATGAGTAAAATCAAAGACCAGTGCTCAGCAAAACATATTTAGACGGATTATGAAAGCTTTTACATCTTAAGTTTATGGAATTGCAATACCTTCCCTCAAGTGGTGGTTTGACCCTGGCTGGAGGCCAGATGCCCACCAAAGTTGGTCCATCACTCCCCTTTTCAGCTGGACAGGAGAGAAAATGTATATTGAGAGGCTTAGGAGTTGAGATAAGGACAGGGAGAGATCATTCCGCAATCAGCATCATGGGCAAAACAGGCTCAGCACAGAGTGAAGGAAAGAAAACTCTCTAATTTACTGCACTACACCCCACACCCAGTGAAACCAGTCAGGTAATGAGAAGTGTGACCAGATCTTAAAGCACCTCCCCCCACCCCTCCCTTCTTTGCAGACTGAACTTCAGTCATGATTTCGCTCCCTTCTTCCCCACTCCCCCCCCACATTGTGGCACGGGGAGGGGGAATGGGGGTTTCTGTCAGTTCCTCACCAGTTGTTTTCTTTCTTAGCTGGGGAGTGGAGGGAGATTCCTCACACCCTTCCCCTGCTCCAGCATGGGGTCCCACCCACGAACTTCTCCTAAATGTGATTCCCAGAGGTGCTATGACTGTGGCTGATGGGCTCGGCCTTGTTCAGTGACAGGTCCCACCTTGAGCCCAGCTGGTGTTTGCTCTCTGGGGCCTGCAGAGAGCTTCTGGCTGCTTCTTGCAGAAGCCACTCCTGTAGCAACCCTCCTTCTGCAGCACCCCTCCACCACCAGAACCCCGCCACCTTGCCAGGGCTCTCAGAACTATTCTGTATCTTATTATATTTGAAGTGCAGCCACCTGCATCCATACAGGCATTCAACTAGCTTTAATCTATTTCAGTAACACGTATCCAGTGCCAATCCAGTTTGTTCAGTCAGTTTTCCAGACTTGATAGTAAAGGTTTGGGCAGTAGAAGTGTATGAAGAGATAGAGGGCTATTTCTCTGACCCCTCCACATATTAGATGAAGCGAGCTGCACTAAGAGACAGCAAAATAAGTCTCCATAATACAAGAAGTCGCTAGAATGAAAATACAACAGACTAGAGGAAAACATGCTTGAAGGAGAGCTTGGGCCTTCGGCTTTAAACACTGTCCTGATTTCATCAAGGATTTCTGGGAAGCACAAGGACTTAACTTACCTTTAGATTTCTCATCTCTGTTGTTTCTCGTTACCTTCTTTAGCAATTATGTTCTGCTAAGCAGAGGAGTAACCAGTAAAGTATGGAGCAAAAGTCATGTTGAGATTTGGTGAAGATGCTAAAACATGAAATGGATACTGTGGAGTACAGTCAGCCTGAGCTGGCTGATGTCAAGAAGTGATATTTAATGGATTCTACTAAAAATAAGTGTGTGTGCAGCTATTCAGTATTTTTAACTGATAAAAATGCAAGTTTTTCAAAAGTCTAGTCTCTGGAACTGCTTCACTAATGAATCTCCTTTCCTTTATAATAAAAATAAAATCACTTTTTGGCAGGGTTCTCTAGAACCAATTCACAAGTCTATTTAAGTCTGCTTTCCAAAGTTTTATTTTTGTATCCTATTTTCCACAGCTAATGAGCAGTACAAAGTATCAGTTGCTGAAGCATGTGGCTTGAGCAGCACTGGACTCGCTGGGCACTGAGTACTAAACCAGAAGTTAGTTGGTAAAGTACTAAGAAGCAGCTGAAATGTATTTCTAAGCTTTGTTAGGATCACTTCCATGTGTGGAATAATACCTCATTGGTATTATTACATTATCTTCAGCTGTGTTTTGAAAAAAATATCCTCAGACCTTTAGCTTGTGCTCAGTAACAGTGAGAAATTAACAAGCTGATTAAAACTCTATTCTTTTAGGCTCTATTCTTTTTTTTTCTTTTCTTTTCTTTTTTAATTGGAGTATCTAAAAGCTCCTGGTCTGGTTATGGGGTTGTATGCACACAGGAAAAATGTGAAAAAGAGACAGCACCAACAGCATCATTTATAGGTTTTGGTTTGTTAAGACTACTGCTAAGGCATCCAAGTTGTTGTTTGTTTGGGTTTGTTTTTTCCTTAAGAAAGCCAAGCTTTGTAAGGATGGATGAAAAACAGGACAAGGAGGTAACTGAAGAGCTTTGAGTCAGACCGGTGAAAGCAGAGAACTCCTTGCCTGATCATCTCAGCGCGGTAAATGGAAGAAGCAATATATTTGAGGGAAATGAAGTAGTCAAGCATCTGTTATTCTAAGTACCTAAGTACAGTCTTAAATTCATCCTTGTTCTGCAGAGCAGTGGAAGCAGGTGTGACTGAAGCATTACCTTTACACTTAAGGGAGTGCTGTGCTGAATAAGAGTTAGGCTCAAGTTTGTAAAAGTCTGTCAGCAAACTGCCACTCCATCCTGTGCAGCCCCTCTGCCCAAGCCTGGGACTATTAGAGAATTCCCTGTAATGAAAGGGAATAGCATTTTGCCTGTTACAATGCCAGGAGTGCTTTAGACTAGGTAAATACTTCCTAGTTCTTAACGTGATATTTAAGACTGTAATTCCCATTTCACACTCTATAATTTAGGTATTAATCCTTGACTCATCCTTGACATTCTACTTTACACCTACAAGTACTTTGGTGCACAGTGTGTTTTGGAATTTAACAAAATTAGATATACTGCACTTTGCCAGAGAATGACTAGAGAAAAAAAGAAGTCCCTTTTTCCTAAGCTAGCTGAGTGAAAGCACACTCCTGCAGCTTTAGCAAGTCCGTGTGTGTCAAGGCAGCTATTCCAGCATTTCACAGGGGTCTCCATCCACCAGAGGTGAACAAACTGTGCAGAAAGGAAAAAATCGTTTTAACCTGTCACCTAAATTTGTTTTACATACTTTTCTGTATGTTTGTGCATCTGGGTAGGCATGTACTCCCTATAGAAGCTTTCTGCTGCAAATCTTTCAGATGGGAACAGTTCTGCTTTCTCTGTCAGTTTCGTGGATGATCTCTCCATCTTACCCAGTCCCTAGCGAGCCACACCTCTGCAATTATTTACTTGAACCTGTAATGCAGAATCTCTCCTGATATTTCCTAGCCTTATTTAGTGACTTCTACAACAGAGATCAGACAGAATGGTCCAGCTTCTACTTTTCTTTTCCAAGTTAGATTGTTTATGTGTTAGTGGAAACCCATGAGACTTAAATGCTGTGTAGGATATCGAAGGCATCTGTTTTGGGAGCCAGAAGCTGGTGATGGCTGCCTCCCATTGATGCCTCTTGCTACCCTTACTCCCTTTGTAGCTTCTTTTTAGATACCCTGTCCAGCAGCCATGTTATAGAGGCCAACCCCTGCACTAATGCAGAAGGTTCATGTATGGCAAAGATCAAGACTTGAAAGTCATTGTCCCGCCTGTAATTAGGGTGCCAGTTTGTGTACTGGAGCCAGAATGGTCATGTCCTGGGGGAATCTGCTGTTTGTGCTACTTACCTTTAGCTTGATACTTTTTTTTTTCCCCTTCTTCAAAATTAGTGTCCTGGATATTGTGTAGTTTGGTCTTCATGCATGGAAACTAAAAAAATTGCAGAAAGGCTGAAATATATATATAAAAAAAAATTGCAGAAAGGCTGAAATATATATATAAAAAAAAATTGCAGAAAGGCTGAAATATATATATATAAAAAAATTAAGTAATCCCAGAAGAGCAGCAGCAATGGGGGAAGTCTTGGGACAGGGTGGGGGTTTGGGGGAACAGTCATTTAAGGAAGAGGTTCTGTGTCATTATACCTTACTGAAATGTAAGTAAATGTACTGAAGTGAGTGTATGCCTGTGAGTTAAAACAAAGGCAAGGCACAGTAGACCTGCCCTGGTGTCCTATTAATGATAATAGTAGAATTATAGAATGCCCTGAATTGGAAGGGACCCATAAGAACCATCAAGTCCAACTTCTGGCTCCACACAGGGCCAGCTGGTGATCCTTACTTGGTCACTAAACTAATGATCTGTCCTTTCCTCACGCTCTTTTTGTTGTTCCTGTTTTCTTTCAGTGAGCAAACAGACCCGTCTCCCAGCAGCTTTTGCTACTGATTTCAATGAGAAATTGTTTATTATTTAGATGGTAAATTCTTTCAGGCAGGGATTTTTTTCTTCATCACCTGCCACAGTGAGACTTTTGAGCTATGACTGTAGGCATTAGGGACTCAGGCAAATTGGGAAGAACAGTAGTGGAATAGCACAAATTGTAAATTATTTATTTCCTGAAAGTTATTTAAAGCAGACATACATAGTGCTTAGCTAACTCTTTTGTCAAAATCCAGAACTGCAATGAATTGAGGAACAAAATGCAGCTGGGATGGAGCTGTCCCTTCTAATCACAGCAGAGGGAAGCCATTCAGTCAATTATATCTTGGATATATGATCTTCTCTACCTGAGTCAAGACCAGGCTCCTTCTCACAGCCAGCTCTAGGTTTAGGCAAGACAGCAGTTCATAGCGATGCGGGCTGCCAGGCAGGGAGGGAGCCAGTATAACCGCAGTGGCTACAGAGCTCTTTGCCCGAGCTCTCCTTTGCTTCTTTGCTTTGCCAAGCAGCCATTGCTGGAGAGTTTCAGTCCCTCCCAGGAGCAGCACTTGCTGCCCTGACCCCCCCAATTCTCCCACTGGCAGCAGAGAACCAAGCCCAGCTTCTGTGGCAGAAGAGATCCAGCACCCACCGTGCTCGCAGCTGCCGTTCTCAGGAGCACCAGCCACTCTGCTTTTTGCTTGCCAAGTTCTGGCTTTTATCCTGCTCAGAGATTTTATTAGCCAACCCAATCCAAATGCACATTGCTGTGGTTACTCTTGAATAAATTAGCTTTTTTTAGGTGGGGGGAGAATGGGTCTTTGTAGTTGCCTGTCATCTCTGAGCCCTTCTTATCCCTTTGGAGTCAGCTGCTGAATCTCGCACTCCCCACTGCCCTAGCCCAGCTGCAGTTGGTGAGCTGACCTGATGGAACAAATCAAAGTGGTGGTGATAGACGTCCTCAGAGAGAGAAGATTGCAAGGAGTCTGTGACTAGATGATGGGAATTTATTTGTTACAGAAATGCATTTAAATTATAAGAGTGAAGAAGTCAAGGATGTAAAAGTGGAAGGATGTTGTCTTGGAATAGCAATGACAGATAGGCTTTGTGGGTTTTTTACTGATAATGACGATACCTGGCTTTATCACGATACTCCAGGTGACTGGAAAATCCAAAGGTTATTTAATAAATTAACTAAACAGCATCATTTTCTGAGATGACAAAACATAGCTAAAAGCCTTTGCAAAAGCCACGGAGGGCTTGAAGAGTAGAGTGCTAGAAGGGCTGGACAAATAATTATTTTAAGCACCTCAAATGTGTTTTTTCATTAAGAAGAAAATGGTCAACTGTGTTCTTCAAAGGTTCTTACATTTTAGAATACCATGGTGGCTTTCTAATCACCTACAGAGGACTATAATTCTTCCTTCTGCAAATTAATTGAATACATTATTTCTATGTGAGATGTTCTGGTTACACCATCTTGCTCAATTATTCACAATACTTTCCAGAGGAAAGGGGGGTGGGGTGGGGCAGGGGGAGGGTTCAATTTGCAGCAGAGAAATTTAGGAGATGTTAACAAAAGAAATTATAACCCTAAGAGTATTGTAACACTAGAAAGGCCTACCAGGGAGGTTGAGCAGTCTTTCAAGGAAGGCTTTAAAGTGTAGGTTACAGAAACGTCAGCAAAGAATGATCTTGGTGAGGTTAATTTTGCCTCGGAGCACAGGGATTAGGTAATTTCTCGAGGTCGCCTTCTGTCTTGTATTTCTGTGAATATGTGCTTTTGTTGTTGTTGTTTGCTGTCCTTTTATTGATCTATCCCACTATGCTGTTTGTCATTTAGACTGCAACTCTTCATTAAGTACTGCCTTCAAAGACTTTTTCCTTCTCCAGTAATCCTTTTCCTGGAGAGTGCGCTGCATCTCTCTCTTATTAAACACAGGCTCTTTTTGTGTTCCAGTCCTCACCTCCTCAGGCTTTTACAATTGTTTCCAGCAAATTGCATTTTCTCATCGGCTCCAGGCACTGAGAGGAAAATTACAGTCTGCAAGTGAAAGTTCACATAACTAAAAAACGTTAATGTCTCCCAATGTGTGCTGTTCACATGGGGTCAAATAGTGGGCTTGCAGGAGATGGGTGTAAAACACAGATTGATTGCAGTAGTGCTGGCATTTGGCTAAAGGATCCTGTCATATACAATAGAGAGCTGCTATAGATACCATCTAACTAGTCCCTTTGGCTGGGGACACTTTAATTCAGTCATATACCGTATCTTATTTTCAAGCTAATCCAAGTACAGCATGTTCTCCCTTGTTTCTACAGAGAGACAACTCATTCTTATTTGCTATGAGACCTGCAGAAGGCTCCTTGTGAGCTGTGGATGCTGAGCCACCACAGGAACAAATGAAGAGCCCCTTTGGGCTTGAAGGGGTAAGAGGAGGATTTTCACAGAGACCTCATTTCCACAGGCTCTTCCTAAAAGCTGTGAAGTGAGGCAGGATTACTCTGAAGTAACCTCTGGAGTAATTGGGTTTTTCTGACTACAGAGCTTGCTTCCCAGCTGAAGTACCTCATCAAGTGTGAGAGCCTGGAGCAGAAGCAGGGGTGGTGGCCTAGTTCAAGCACCATTTGGTCCCCTGGACCAGCCCTGATGAGAAATTTGTTGTTGGATGATTTTGTGGGAAGTTGTTCATGCAACTCTGTGTCAAAGTGTGTTTCCTACATGGCTTATGGGCAGAAGCCCCTTTTTTCCTAATACTAAAGCATGTGGAACACCAGATCTTTGCCACAGTTAGTGGATTTCAGTTTAGGTCCAGATTTAAATAGAGACTGGCTTTATCTTGCATGCACCACACAGCTTGGATTGAGCTGCTTATGTTCCTGTACCTACAGAAGCCAAAACCACAAGCCAAGTAAGAAATACATGAAATATCCCATGTTATGGGGTTACAGCCAGCATGTTTTATAGCACACCACAATATTCACTCCATGCAGCAATTGTGTTCTCCTTCCTCTAGACCTTGCAAAGACATGGCCAACTCATCTTGCCTTTAATTTTCTATGTGGTTCCTTTGCTGAGAAGGCACTTGATTAGACCTTCATCCCATTGAACCAAGTTAGGAGGCTGTAGGTATTTGCCAATGCTCTATGCCTGCCAGAGGGCTAGCACAAGGCAGGTGTAAGAAAGATGATTTGGAGGGAGCAGCTGGCACTGCCTGGCTTCAGTCACCATTGTAATGGTGCTGTGCCCACTCACCTCTGCTGCAGAAGCTGAGTTTCCTTTGTACATCCAAAAAGAAAAACTGTAAACAAACATTCCCCAAAGTGAGTTGGTACTTTTCTTTTTCTTGCCTGTACTGGGTATCTCTAAGAGGTGCAAAATTCTGTGTAATTTTCCGTGTTTTCTCTATGCCTACTATAAAGATACTCAGCCCAGTTTGTAGGCTATACCTGCTCTTGTTTGCAGAGCACCATACTCTAACAAAGAATATGAAAATCCAGGCAATGGCAGAGCCACTCTGTCTCTTGTGTTTAATAAAGTGGACCCCTTTCACAATTAAATCCCTACTTGAGATACCTGGGAGACAACCTGATAGCCTGGGCGTTTCTGTTATTGTGTAACAATGACAAAGGTGGCGTACTATCACACAACAGCTCTCCTCTTGCTTTTCATGTCTGTTTTTATATATATATATAAATTAAACTGTATCTACAGATTTGTATGTTTACATCCTATGAAAATATCTTTATATATTTCTTTAAATCTGGCCTACTTGAAGTGGAGGTGTTTGACCACTTCAAAGGGGGTAACAAAAAGAAGTTATTTCCTAGTATGCTTGTATTTAATAATGCTTTTTTTCTGTGTGGTGCTAAGCTCTGTTTGAAATGGGTGTAGATAAAAGATGTAAAGAATAGGAAACAGCAAGGCAAATGATCTGGACAGCCAAATAATAACTGTGTGTTCTCTGATACTGAAACGTCATAACACAGAGCTGCAAGCAATGAATACATATCTCCCATTTGAAAAGGAGGTTAAAAAAATCCACATTACTTTTATCTTTTCATTATTTTTATTTTAATATTTTAAGCCCCGAGTTCAAGCTGACTTTAAGTAACTTCTAAAGCTATAAGGGGCTAGGCAGATGGAGGATTTCCAGAGGCTGCTTTGTAGCTTTTAAAGTACTTTCTGTGACAGGGACCCCTGATCGCAGCCTGCAAAGATATTAAATACCGTCACTTCTGCTGGTTTGATCACCACTGCCTGATTTCTCCCCACTTCTTTTCCAAAGACATTGCTAGTTTTAATACTGGGCATTCTGACACTACAAATATGACCGTTCAGGCAAGATATTTTTGGCCTTTGCTAATTTCTTCACCCGCTTTTCCAAAATGGGTATTTTTTAATTGGTCACTTGAGCTTTTTTCGGTGACGTTGAACCTCTGATGCATGTCACTTCAGCAGCATTTTCCAAACATTGTAGGCGTCACAGAGCAATTTTAGCATAAAAAGAAGAGTATAACTAGAGATGGCGGGGGAGCAAATTACATTTTGTATATATAGTATTAAATGCTTCCATTAGTTGCCATAGGGATGGGCAGAAGTTGGTCTGAAATGACAGCTTTTCTGATGCTTGATGTGTTTAAAAAGAAAACATTGGGGGGAGGGGGTTTTATTGTTATTATTACCCTGGGAGTCTTGTATAGGGGAGGGGGAAATATTAAAGTCGTATTTCTTGAAGAAAACATGCAGTGAGGCTGCGTTTAACAGACCAGGCATCACCTTCACCTCTCTGCAGAGACACTGACCTCTACAAAACACCCACCTCTGTAGCTTCAGGGCTGTAACCCCGCAGCTGCTCCGAGCTTCACATTTCCTTCTGCTGCGCAAGACGGGAGCTATCACCACCACCCCTCCTTTACCTCTGTAAACCTGCTGCTGTAGTAACCCAAGGAAAACCATGTCCTAACTGCTGTGCACACCCTGGTTAGGACAGAGCTGGTAAGACTCCGTTGTCAGACCGGGCTTTTTTAGTCACTCGCTTTAACGCTCCCTTGGCTTGAGTATTGGAAATCAACAGAAAGAAAGCCCTGGATCTATAATTACACTATGAGCTCCTACGCTATCAGAAAGCTGAGGTGCTAATCCCCTATCTCAGTGTGTGATCTCAGCCTGCAGCCATCCGATGTTGAAACTGTCACTCGTGTCAAGCGTGACCAGGCGTAGGCCGCCGGCCGTGTGTTGTGCTGGCATTCGGGTCCCCACGGATGGTTTGTGAGCCACACAAAAGGGACACTCACTGGTTTTGCTAACTAAAAAAAAAATGTAAGTGGTTCAGAAATTACTACTACACGATATGCAAATGAGAGTTAATCAGGATGCCTAACAACTTCCAGGGTTTCTGAAGGTAGTCCCTAAAAGAAGGAGCTGCCCCGTAAGGAAGGAAACTGAAGCGCTGTACTTACCCAGTCCAGCCTAAACTCACTGGACTTTCTATTGATTATAGTAAGTTTCTACACAAGCACCTGTGAAATGATTATTTTTTTAAAAATCTACCTTCTAGGCTGTGCCACAAGTGCCTTTTCCCTTCGTTCTCCCAAAGACAATGTTTTATTAAAATGACTTTATCTGCCTGGGGGGGGACTAGGCAAGCATTGAACGTTACTTGAGGAGACCACCCATAGACTGTGAAATGTCATTCGTCAGGGCAATTATTTGCAGTCTGCCTGTATGTGCTGTTCTGACAGTTCATGGGGATGCATCTCACTAATGTGACTGTAGTGTCTCTAATAATTAGTGAACCTTGGGACAACAGAATAGATGTATTTTTGCCTTCTCAGTGAGGTTGACTGAAAATACGTGCAACCTGCATAAAACACTGGACCTGTCCTCAGCTGATGTTGTTTTTTAGAAACCATTTCCAGTCTGGTGTTCTATTAAAAGACCTGATCTTCTGCCAAGGTGAAGGAACTGAAAAGAGGATCTGCATTAGTTCTTCTAGGGTGGAATGCAAAATTGGTGTTAGTCCTACAAGTTCCTACTGGTGGTGCAAAGTGGTTTTGCTCAAAGGCAAGCAGAAATTCTTAGAAATCATGAGCAACGTGAAGAGTTTGAAGTACTCTTCCCAAGTCCGCAGTGAATGGTGAAAAAAAGAGGAGGATGTGGGCAGAAAGCAGGCATGTCTGAGCAGAGGGGCCAACTAACGTAGCCCCCATCATACTAATGGAAGACATAGCTGCAACAGATATTCCTCTTTCAGGCCATGTTTTTGCTATGAGGCAAAAGTAATTTGACGGTTCCACAGTCTCACTATCATTAAGAAAGGATTAGGTTCTTCTGGCTTGTTATCTTGCTCGCCATTTTTGACTCTGCATAGCCCTGCATTATCAAATCCTCTGGTAAAGTACAGAAAGCGCAGCAATATAGAGTTGCATGTACTTACATCTTTGAAATGCACAAATACCCAACCTGTGTACATACAGGAAACCATGCCCAAACTAAGTTAAAGGTGCATGCAAACTTTGGGAACTCTAGAAGTGAGGTACAGCAACATGTATCCAGTAATAGTCAAGGTATCTGGATGATTTTGACAATTATATTTAACGGTTTCATTACAAGTCCTACAAGTATTCCCACTACAAACTATGTGGCTCCTCAGTAGTTCCAGAGCAACACAGGGTAGGAAAAATAATATGGGTGGATGTTTTTTCTGAAGTTCTCGATGTTGATCTGTCTTCCTAAGGAAGTTAATCATAAAAACCACAGGCCAAACACTTCTGAAAACTGTATCAGAAGTTGATGCAGATTTTGGAGGATAGCAGCAAAGTGTAGGAACAGGAAAGAAGATTGGTTTTTATGTAAATTATTCAGAGAGTGGCATTCATATGCATTATCTATGCATGCACAGTGCCCTATGAATATTATATCTCATCATGTTATTTGAGGATGACACCTTGTAACTTCATTAATGCTCCATAGTTATGTCTTTGCCTTACAGAAAGTCATCTGGCAAGCAGTCATTTGATTCTGTCCTAACCAGATTGCAATTTCTAGATTTTATCAAATGTAATCGTGTTACTGTATTTATGTCCAGCTGCTCAGTTACTTCAGGATTGTTTATCCCATTTAAACAAGCAACCGACTGAAAGCAGATTTAGGAATGATCCACTATCAGTGCCATTTCTCAAAGGCCATCAGGAGATTGTAAGCTCTGGTTTCCCTGTGCTGGTTTTCTCCTTCTTCCAATGAAGGTTGAAACCAAGATCATCATTACCTGTGTTAGTGCAAATTTACGGCACTCCCTATTGCATCTTCAGCCAGTTGCACTGTCCTTTGTGTGGTGGATAGCTCAGGCTCTGACGACTGCTCAGTCTCAGGAAGGCACAGAGGATGGATGATTTTGCTGTCTGTCACTGTTTCCTTCTGCCCCTTTGAATCCTTTTAATGTTCCTTTGCCAGAACTCCTTGAGTTGGAAGCCAAAAGGGATGCCTCCACCTCCATGACAGCTGCATGCAGGTGAGGCAAGGCTTACCCAAAGGGTCTGTTTTACTAGTTTCATCCGCTTTCCCTGCCACAGATAGCTCTGTGTGTCTCTGTTTACCAGCAAGTGACCTGTGGGAATGAACTGGGGAAAGTTGTTCTTTGTGCATTCCTGTGTAGTTTGTTATAGGAAAAGAAGTAATAATTGTGTCATGTAGTTGAGGAGGATGACGAAGGTCTATTTAATGCAGAAGAATTTCTGCCTGTATAAGGACTGAAGGATTAGGCTTTAACATACGTGCTCTCCCTAAAACCTCTCTTCTCTACTATGTTTATCATATAATTATGACTTCAACCTCTCCTCCCTCAAATGAAGGCGTATCAAACTGCCATATATCATCTTAGAATAGACTTTTTCTATGCAGGATAGCTAACCTTTCTTTTCCGTGACAGCACTTTTCAGACTTTCTCAAGGAGAAACTTCCTGAACTTCTTGTTCATGATACAGGATGATGGAGCTGCCTCTTTTCAAGCTCATCTCTTCTTCATTGGAATCCATGCAGTTCTTTCTTTTGAGCTAAATAACAAGAATGTGACCCCGATGCTACAAAAGCCCAAACCAAACCTTCCACTAATTTCAAGAGCCAGGGTTACCTTTATGATCTCTTCAGCATTTCTGGGTATTGATAATTTTAATGGCAGAAGCATTAAAAATAAATACATCTACAGTAGGACAGCCTCTTTTTCTGGACAACTCTTAAAATTCTTAACTGATTTCAGCCTGAAGACCCCAATATAGAGCTCTACAAAATTTGTAGAAACATCTGAAAGCATTGATGTTAGTCTCTATCACTGTAAAGCATCTGTAACCCTCATTTGAATATTTTTTGTGGTTTATTGTATGTTGTGTGCATCATAATGTTTGTCTTACATTACATATAAGAAATAGAGAACATATTTGTGTCCTAATTTTGCAAGCAATCCTCTCTTTTTAATATATCTAAGAACAAGACTGATAATTATAATTTCAAAAAAACCCATTCTTCCTAGCTTAGGGGCTTAAACTTTTATATTCTTCCTTTATTCTGAATGTATCCCTCAGGAAACAACTCTCTGTAATAATCACCTTGCCTACACTTCTTCAGTCACACATTACATTCTTTCTCCCACTTTCTTTCAGGTTAATATTAGTGTTTGTCAGCAGCAGACTTTTTTTTTTTCCAAGGCTCTGAGTCATTACAGTACCAGATACGTTCTCAATAAAGAGTTCAGGGTAGGAAAAACCCCCCAGCCCTATGCCTACATCTATCTGACTGTTAGAAACCCAGAAGGCTACTCACTCCCTTTAAATGCCAACCGTTCAATTACTTTCCCGTTGAGGGTTTGGGGTTTTGGTTGGGCTTTTTTTCAATTGGTTTTCTTTTTTTAATTTGGGAAAAAGTCAAATGTGATGCAGTAGGTTACTTAAGCTCATGATGAAGAATGCTGGCTTCAGATTTTTCCACAGCGTGACAGGTTTTTTCCTGAGTATTTAGCAGAGGTTGGTTGGTTTTATGGTCTAGCACACAAAGAGATCAGTCTCCACCTAGTCCTATGTTACAAAACCATTGCACCCGTTATCCTGAACAGGGATCTGTGCTGATAAGAGGTCCAGTCAATATCAGAGGTTTTGCAATTTTGGCTTCAGGGCAAGGAAGTGTTCAGAGAGCTGGAGTGTACAGTTTCTGGTGCTGGCTACTGCTGTCCTTCCCTGTCTTGCCCCCCGAGGTTCCCTGCTGTTCTTTGGAAACTAAGTCACAGGGCACATTTCAATGCACCAGCCATCAGGTCAAGAGCTGTGCAACATGTTCAGAGTGAGCCTGAAGAACGGGCGAAGGCTGGTCTCAAACCAGATCTATTTCACCTGAGTATCTTTCTAGCTATGTAGGCTTTTCAATGGAGCTGGAGATAATGGATTTCCCCTTCTGAGGGTAGAGCTCTCTCTGGACTGCAGGTCAAATCTGAGCCCCCATTACCATCCTAAAGACTTTGTAAGCAGGCAAGCAAGGGTTTCCCTTATGGTGATGAATGCCACAGAAGCATATAAATATAAAGGCACTGTTATCTTTCTTGTTGCTAAGTACCCCCTAGTCAGAGGGCTCTTAGCAGCTGTCAGAACTGCTGCACTATAATTTAAAGTGAACTGTAAATCCCTGAGATGGATTAAGGTATCAAGATGTATGATCTTGCAATGGTCAGTAGAGAGGCTGCTGGTGATTTCAATGACTCTGCTTGTCAGTCAGAGTGGAAGATGGCAATGCAGATTGAAAGGGTGATGGCAAAGAGGATCAGAAGAGCACAGCAATGGCTAAAGGACAGGTGCTATAAAACATTCTCCAGCATTCAAGGTTGCATTTTTTTCAGCTTCTTTCTGCCTGGGACATCATCTAGTGACTGTACAATCAATTTAAAAAGGATGCCATATAGCCTGCAAACAAGCAGATATAATACTTGGAACAAATGAGGTATGGTGTTCTCCTGTCTTCCATTTTTCCTCAGCATCTCTGCACTGCCAGGTTTTCTTCTTTTTTCTGATCTTCTCTTGAAGAAGCTCACAGCTGGGCTACACAGACAACTGTCCGCTGGTCCATAAGATAATGGATCCAATACTTACCAGAGGACAGCTTGGAGGGACCTATTGTTCAGTAATCATCATGGCAAATACAAACTGTCCAAAATGCAAAGAGAAAGGTGCTGCCAATTCTCAAAACATGCAAAGAAGGTGGCTTGCAGTGTTCTTGCTGTTTGTTTTCACTTTAATTTGTGTTTAGGAATGAAAATGTTTGTCTCTGAAAACAGGAACACAGTTTGCCTAAGACAGATCCACCACTACGGTGGCACTGTGAGACGCCTACTCAACCCAACCATATTTAGTGAGGCATCACTGTAGGAACAGCCATACCAGATTCTATCTGGAGTCCATATAGCTCACCCTTATCTTTGCTATTGTCTGGGTACTTCGAAGAGGCACATATGAAGTCTTAGGAGTGGAAATCCATGGAGTAATCTGCTCACAGGGAGTCTTACTTTCTGACTTGCACCAAAAATACTGAGGATTTATTTGTCTTCTTGGGTTTCTTCTTAAAGGCAAAAAAAACCCCTCCTATGCTGCTTAACATAAAGTTTTCTGATGCTGAAATGAAAATTTAGCCTTTCAGAACCCCCGGTTTTGAGCACCAGTTGTGTTTGGTGGCAATGGATTTCAGATGGCATTTATACCTGGTCGTTTGAGTAGAATATCTGCAAATATGGAAAGATAAACCTGATTGCCTCCTGACAGTTCTCTTGGCCAGATCTTCTGACTCCAAATTTATGAAAGGATCACTTTATCACTGCCTTCTTCAATACCTGATCCACTTCCAAAATCAAGCTTTGGGGAACCACACTAAAGACCTGCTGAAAGAAGCAGGGTCCTGGCCCTCTCGTGAGGGATGCTCTGTGCAACTTAACAGCCTGGCCCTTATCAGCCCCTAGTGCCTGGCTTCATCAGGATTGCTAACAATGTGCAGCTCCAATAATGCTAAACTAGATTAACTGGAAGCCACCAAGAGTTAGCTGTGCTGCAATTCAGTTTATTAACCATCCAAGCCCACTTTCAAGCTCAGGAAAAGCAAATTATAATTGAAAAGATCTCAGTAGAAACATATTCTGCTTCACGGTCTATGGATATGCATGTTTAAGCTATCATGCCATGACACTGTGCTATCTGATTTATGTTTCTACTGATGCTTTGACTGAGTAGTTTGTTGCAATGTACTGCTAAATGGAGGAAAAATCAGAAACTGCATCAGACAACCACTCTGTATTTCATTCTAGAAAATAGCTGGCAATTATAATTACTCACCATGTTTCTGGCTCAGAATAAAAGTGGCATTGCACAAAAAACACACTGAACATTCATCGTGATTAGAAAATGCTCCATACCTTGGAGTGCAGTGGAGACATAAGAATAATTTTAAATGCAAATTGAATTGTGGGGGTAGCAAAGAGAACAGATAAAAGACAGTAAAACAAAGCCTTTCACTTTCCTCAAATTAGCAGGCTAATGTAGTATAAAAAAAAGCAGTTCTGCTCAGATCTGTGCTAAGAGCTTTCATTTCATCATAATATAAAACAGCACATCCGTCACCTTTCTCTATTCAGTACTCTTGATTTCGAGGTTGAAGTGAAAATTAGAAGCTGTTCATTCTGGCTCACAGACTGGGTTGCATTTGCTTAGTCTTATTCCATGACAGTAGGATGGAAAGAGGTCAGTAACACTGGTAAGTACTTATCTCCTGCATCTGATTTTATTTATTTATTTTAAAAAATATTTCACAGTGCTTTGGCTTTTGATCAATGTGTAATTCCTGAGAAAAGCTACATCGTGTGTTTTTGTGCTAAGCTGTATCTTGTGCAGAAACGCAATGATTCCTCGAGAATGCTTGTATCAGATGTTAGAGCTCCTTCAAGAATGAATGAATTACTTAAAGTAGGAATTCTGCTGTAGGAAAGGTTTCTGGATAATCTATATATTTCATAGCATCACTGGAACATTTTGTGTGTTGCTTTTTCTGCCTGCCTTGTCCAACAAGCAGTACCAGATAAGAAATGAATCTATTTGAGACGTTATTTGCATTATATTCACAGCAAAACACTTAACAATCTCATTACCCTGGTGGTAAATGATGGAGAAAGAAGGTATTTCCTTAGTGAAAGCAAAGTATTAGACAAATCGCAATCTTACGGTTAATCATTATGAAACACTTAAAAATATCTCGGAATATGATATGCAATGAGGAGGATCAGACTGAAAAACAAATTCTTAAGGAAACTTGATGTAGATTTTTTTTTCTTTCCTTGGGAAAGTTTTTATCAAATCAAAACCAGGGGCTTAATTTTTCAGTATGAAGGGTGAGGGGGAGTGGGGGAGATGATCGTAGTGTCACCTCCTGTTGCTAAGTAACAACATCTCCTGGCCATTTTTATCTGATAAAGGAAGTCCAGTTGACGTTATGCATTATTCATCAGAGTTCCAATCAAACAATCAAAATTGTTTGCTTACACTGGGGACATTTAGTAAGATCAAAGAAACCCTCCTTGAAACTACTGGAGCTTACACCACTGCCAGGCAGCTCTTGATACTCTACAGTAAGTATCATTTCTGGTTTGGGAGTGCGACAGTAAAGTGAATTGCTGAGGAATTTCAGAAGTTTTCTCATCGGGATAGGCTTCTGAATTTTAGAAAGGACTGCATGTTGATCGATGAAAACTGAATTGAAGGAAAAAGGGAAAGCTTTGGAACCTTGTTTTCCTGGTATTTGCCAACATAATTAAAGGAATTGCTTGAAGCAAGGGTCAGACTCCATGCCCTAAGCGTTTCTGTTAGGCTTGCACGGAAAAGGACTGGAGGTATTTTTGTCTGTCTGTCTGAAAATAAATGTTGTGCAGAGCTGTTTGTATGCTTATGATTATCTGCCGCAGCTAACTGAGGTGTGGAGGAGAGAACTGGATTGTGTGTGCTTGGCAAATCCTGCTTTTTTATGTGAGTTGTTCAGAATAGAAGAAAATACAGAAGGTGTCAGGAACGCTGGAGTAGGGTCACGATAATGTGCATGTTTCTGGGAAATCTGCCTGGCTGAGGCAAACCTGATTCGGTGTACATCTTGGACAGCTGCACTTTAAGATCTAGACAGATCTGAGATTGAGAAGAATGCTAAAAATATAAACCTTAGCTAAGAAGCAGTGCTAGGTGTAGTGCACCGTCTCTTAATGACTGCTCTTACCACACTGTTAAAAACTGACGGTGGGATGTTCTGTTGCTACTTCTGGTCAGTAAGAGGGGAGAGGGAAGGCAAGATTGGCTTCTGGTCATTTAGGTGGAATGAAATATCCAGAATATCGTGTTTCCCTTCCTAGTACAGTGTTTCAGCACAAGCAGCACGAATGCTATCTGTAATGTAGTCTGTTACAGTAGTGCCTACTCAGAGGTGCTGGCCGCGGATCTGGCTAAAGGGGATCCCTGTCCCAAGCTCTTCTGATCTTCTTTTCAGAGCCAATGTAACAGGCAGGTGACTCTAAGTAGGTATGGTATGCAATGGAGAGTGTGGCTAGAATAAAGGTGATTTGACTAGGAACCTCGCTAACGAAGCAGTAGCGCTTTTCTTTTATGTCTTTAGACAAGGATTTAAACCAAACATCCTAAAATAGAAGTTCTATGAATAGTGGTTTGAAAATGCTCTGACCCTAATATGCCAAATGAAGTACTTTAGCTACTGCCTACACAATTCTTTCCACAAAGAACCTCACCAGTTTTTTTGTCTGTCTGACATCTCTAATTCTTCCCAGGAATCTGACTGATCGTCCACACCGGAGTATTTACACAAACTTAAGTTCCCTCAAAATGGACTACTTTTTGGATGTCGAGTCTGCTCAAAGACTGTTTTACAGTCAAGGAGCTCAAGGTAAGAAACTCTGGTACTGTCTTATAAAATGACTATTTTAACTGTACGGTCAAGATGTACAGGGCCAGACACGGGCCAGCCCTTGTGACTGACCTACTGAAGTGTACAGAGCCATAGGGAAAGGCCTTCAAAATGCACAGGGGGTGTAAAAAGAATTACAAGAAGTTAACAACGAGGTTGGATCTGCCCTCTCAGAGGATAAGGAAAAGCTAAGAAAGCTGTTGGGTGCATGGCAGGAGCAAAGGGAACTGTCAAGATCCAGGCTCTGGTGTTGCAGAACCCAAACAGAAAGGTCAGAGGGGACAGCAATGGTTCATTGCTTGCTGTGTAAGCCTTCAGTGTCCTTCCCCTTCCTCGTTGCTTATGGATGCTTTCAGGATCATAATCTTGTGTTATTCAGTGCTGCAGGAATAACTGGTTTGGGAAAGCCCTGAGGCAGTCCAGCATGCTGTATACAAAGGTTCTCAAAGGTAGCTCTGCATCCTTCCCTGTGAAATGCTGGCCTATCCCCCCACACCTCCCCAAACCCCCCAGCAGCAGCAGTGGGAGAGAGGGAAAGAGTAATCAAGCTTCTTTTTTGAACGTAGCTGAGACTTGTTCACGACATAGATGATATTTTCAGTAAAGTCAGTTCACATTTTTCTCACCAGCTCTATTTTTGGAGAAAACTTGCAATCTGAGAGAGGAGGGGTTTTTTTTCTTCCTTAAACTTTAAACACCACATTAAATTGAAGAAAACTGTAAGAACCAAGTAGCTCTATTGGCCTTTTCTGTTTTTACGTAATGCCTGTTTCCTAACAACGTGGTCCACTTTTTCTCCCACCATTAATTGCATCAGTTGCTAGTCCAAATTCAAAGTCCAGACAAGGGTTCTGCATTCCCTCTGGAGGTCACTGCCCCAAAGCAAGAGCTAATCTCCTCCGGGGATGCCACCACCCCAGGATACCCAGGGGTCCAGTACCACCTTTAACCTTTGGCTTAGCTGAGGTGCTGCTGCCTAACACACACTGTGTTGCCTAGCTGCTGCCCCCAGTGTCCTGATACGTTTTCATCTGTGCAAGCCACAGAAAACCTTTCTTGTCACAGCACAGCCTTCTGCATTGAATCACAGAAGCAAATGCTAAGTACCTCAAAACCAGGGAAAAAAATCAGCCAAGGGCAATGACTGGTTTTGCTGGCTTTTTTCTCCATCACTAAAATGCAGTGGACACATAAGCCTTGCTACAGACGTAGTATTAAAATAAATTCTTTGATATCCCTATGAGAACAGACCCCTGTTTCCACAGAACTAAAATTAGGGAATCTACCACTTACTGCTTTACAAGTTATATCAAGTTATCAAGAGCATCCCTGCGCTATGCAAGGTACAGAGGGGACTATGGAAGCAGTAATATGTATTCATGCAATGAAAGTCTATTACAGTAATGTGCACAAGGTGACTAATAAGGGTTACACAGGCAACCTTCACTGTAAGTATTTCCAAGAAGGCAAAGGGAGAAAACCTCAAAATCTTACCAATACTTGGAGAAAATCTATTGTTAGCACATATAGAAATGCTTGTACTGATCAGTTAGATGCATAATTTTGAGATTTTAACCTTAGCACCTAATTGATACCTTGTTTCAATGCAATTATTTTGTTTTCTTAAGTGCAAATGGAGGAAAAAATCCCAAAAAAGTCATGCAGAGGTGTATCCCTTAATACACAAATCATCAGCAGGGGACTGACCTTTAGATCTGTCCTGGAGACTTCTATCCCTCGGCCAAAACAAGGAGGAACCAGTACTGAGATTTGGGGGATTTTTTGTCCTCCAGCTTGTGAGCATGTTATGAAAGACACCAGAGACATGCTTCCACTGTGCACCACAGCATGGTACAAAGGCTCCCAAACCCTAATTACCTCCACAGCTGGAAACAGTACATTGACGTAAGAGCCGTGCTGCACTTACGCTCTTTGCCCTTCAACTTTTCACCTTTCTCATTGCTCCTTTTACAGCATTTTCCCCAGCTTTTGCCCTTCACATCTCTTGCCTAAACTCCAGTATTCTCACCCTCTCTCCATCTCTTTGTGTTTGCAGTCAGCTGCTTTGCAACAAGCTGGGTGCTAGCAGGGAAATCCCTGTGACCTTAGAGGTGACAACATTTCTGCTCTAAGTTCTCCAATGCTGCAACACAGCAGCGACAGAAAAGGTGCTTGAGGGGAAGGATGGATGGACAACCCCCCTAGAAACATGTGTCAGAGATGAAATGTGGCCTATGTAGAGAGAAGTTTCAAGAGGCTTTTGCTGTCTGAGGTAGCTCTGAACATGTCTGAAGTGGCAGAGATGGTTTCAGCAGGCCAGCTGATAATCATCAAGGTTTCCTATAGCAAATGCCTTTATCACCATCCTTAGTCTCAAAGTCCTCAATAGTAACATCCCCTTTCTCTGGGCTATCTTACCCCCTGTACACAACAAGGAACCCAACCCTCTTGAGCGTGTGTTGATGCTGCCTGTACGGCCCTAGTAACTCCTGTTGACCTTGGACCAAATTTTAAGGCTGCCTTCCACAGAACAGGCATTTCTGTATGAGATAATGGTGTGATTTCTCTAGACATGGGTAACAATAATGTGTGTGTGTGTGTGGTTGCTTATCTGCCTTCTGAGAAACAGTTAAACTGTGTTAGCTGTAAAACCAACAGCTGAAAAAACACACACAAAAAAATACACTGACTGTGAGGCACCCATCCACCATAAATAGCATAGCTCAAGTAGGTAGTTTGGAACTGAATAAAAGATCTGCAAGAAAGCATTGTTACCAGATCTACCTAATGGGATTGCAAGTAACTACTTGATGTTAATATAATAGCATGATGCTATTAGCAAATCATGCTATAAAAGAGCATTGAAGCTCTTGCAAAGGGTTCAATGCACTGAAGCTGCATTATCACAGAATTGAGTGAAAGAAGACTACAGTATTCTGCCATTTAATTAGAATCAACATCAGAACACATTATATGTATTATTATTACCTTAGTTATATTATTAGTTATTGCATTACAAAGTGCTCTGTTTACAGACTGTAGATTGGGGGCTTATGACCCACTTAGTCTTGCTGTGAGATTTGAAGACTTCTACCTTTTAATCCTTTGATCCTCCAGATCAAGAAAAAACCCCTCTGTTCCAATGTTTTCATATTAATGATATGACAAAGTTACGAATGGCAGCTGTAAAGCACTCATTCTCATCGGTACCCACTCCTTGTGGGTGGAAGAGAAGGGAAAGAATAGGGTTGCTAAATGTTGGAAGGAACTCAAGGAGCTATGACGGCGTTACTAGCAGATGATATGAAACCCCAGCTGACCTCAGGTCTTCTGTAGCTGAATGCAGGATGCTTTGGCCTCAGCAGACAGACTGAAAGAGGGTTCTGGCCCCCAGCAACTACCTGGTTCTCTATCCCTTGCTGCCTGCTCTGACGCCCACACCTCATCCCTAGCCCTGCAGAAAGCTGCAGAACTGCCTTTGCTCCTGTAGGGTAGGAGGAGAGAGGTGTTACCTTATCAGCTGCCTTCTCTCCCATCCTCTCCTGCAGAAGCAACCATCACCTCAGCCCTGTGGGCTGAGCGCAGAACAGAGGATGTTTGGCCATTCGGGCTGCATCTGCTGTTCAAGCAGCTGTTCCCTGTTTCCTCCAAGGAAAGTGAAGCAGGAGGGATGGAAAAGTCACAAAAGCTGGATCTGGCAGTAGGATTATCTAGATTTAGAAAACTTGGTAAATGAAGCCAGCTGGCTGTAGTCTTCAGATACCAGCCAGAAATATCCTAAGCTCTGCAACCCTCCCTGACTGTCTCTTCTGTGTCCATATGTCGGGATCTAGGAGATGGGGGGGTATCCTTGCCAAGTGCGTAATGCCTGGTGACGCATCTGCAAATCAGAAGCAGGAAAGAAGTGACTCTGATCCCCTGCATCTATCCCCTTGCTCTAGGAAAGTCCAAATCTGAAACCTAAGCATGGAACTGGACTTTAATTTTCAAAAAAGTCTTTTCCCTTTGAAGTGTGTGGTAGATACCAGTCATTCTTGGATGTAAATGTATTCTAAATACAAATCCCCCATGGATTATAGCCATGAGGGCTGAAAGGAAATAATGGTGCATGGAATGGGATTCAGCTCACTTGTCCCTATGTATCCTATGTGAAGATGTTTCCACCAAAGACTTCTGATGCACCTAGCATGTATCAATGAAGAGAAAAAGTAATTTTAAAAGCAGGGTTCACCTAATTTCAGACATCTTCCTTGGGGTACTATATTCTCTCTACTGATTATGAAAGCCTAGACCGCTAACTTGGGTGAAAGATGCCTGTGCTATTGGCGTTTGTTTGCATAGAGGAATCACATGTTGACAGCCAAGATAGGACCTAATTCAGGAATGGGAATAACTTCCCTCAAACAGGTCAAGTTGTAACCCAGAGCTATAAATGTGCAGATCCTGACTTGGCTGTAGCCTACTTTGGAGAGACATCAGCTTTGATCTCAAAGTTCTACTTAAAAAGAAGTTATTCTTTGGACCATGCAAAGAAAGACCTCATATTTGACAGAACTGAGCAGGCTGGCACTGAGAAGCAGCAGAAGCAGGCTGCTCTCTAGGGCAAAGTGAGCCAAGAGGCAGCAAGACAGGCAGAGGCAGTGGCCTCTGCTACAAGAGTACTGCAGCACAAGAGCAGGGCAGGTCCTGTGACAGTCACCAGGCTCAGCCAAGAGTCCCCATCATCAGGCAAGACCATAGTAATGAGGCCAAGCAGGACATCAAGACAGCAGTCTCTGTGTGGATCATTGAGGAACATAGCCAGCCCTATACACAGCAAGTGGGTGAGGGCCTCGGTGTCAATGTAACTCCCAAAAAGAAGGGAGGGAGCTGCTGTAGAGGCTTTTTTCCACTTTCTCAAACAGCTCCAAAGCTGCTCAGGGCTTCTAAAGCTGCTGTCTCCAATAGCACTGCTATGTCAAACAGCCTGCTTCAAGCACAGCTAACTGAACTGCTTGCAGGGGGTGCGTGCAGGACCCTGGCCATCAGTACCTAGCTCATACCTAGGCTTGCTCAGGGTTAATCAATGAGGAACCCCTCCCTTCCATTGTATACAAGGGAATGGCGCCCCTTGGATGAATTCTGAGAGAAGAATGACTTCTGCCTGCTACATTATAAATGAGTGCTTTAATTACATTATTAATGAGCACTTGAATTCAGGCTTTAATCATTAAATGAGAGTTGCCCATTGCAGCCTGCATGTAGCACTTTTCTGCAGCCAAGAGTCTGAGGGAAGGGGTCCTGAGACTCACCTGCTCTCTCCATGTTTCTGGCAACCCCACACCACAAGCTGACGGGTCAGGCTGGAGACTGTACGGTCAGGATGCCACTCTAAGCTGCATGAGTCCACCTTTGCGCTAGAGTTGGACCCTCTGGTTCCTGCTGGAAGCCCAGGTTCTGCTCCTGGATGGCTTTTGACTCGTGGATAAAATCGTCCCTAGTTCCCTGGAGACCTGCGCATCCCCTTTTCCAGTCTCATCTCCCTTCATGCCAGCAGGGGGCTCAAAATTAACCGCAATAACCGAGTATTTCCAAAGTGCTCCTAAAATTCACTCCATTCACTGAGTATTTCCAAAGTGCTCTGACATACCTGGAAGCTGCTGGCTGGTCTATTTGGTAGGATACACTGTGCATATTTAAATAACTGAACAACACTCTCCTGAAGGCTTCTCTTAAACTATCTTTTGTATCTATAAATAATGTATAGATCCACTTACATTAGGTGTGCTTTTACTGGTTGCAACATTCCTGCAATCTAGTTGACGAATGTAAAGAGTGAATAAAAAATGTAATGTAGAAAAAATAGGGAAATATAGTACACAGGGCCAAGAGATAACAGATGCACAAGATTGTGTAGACACATAAGGTAGGATTGCTCAAAAGTGTTCAGGAAATCCTTCTTCTTGATCAGATTTCCATATTTAATAAAATACTCCCAGGTGTAGTTTAGATACATTTTCCCCTCACACTCTGTTTCCATAATTTATTTATTTCACTCTGTTTCACTTTTGCTCATTTATTCTAATTCATACAGCGCTGACTCATTCTAGATGTTTGACTTTAATCACTGCTGACTATCCAGTGCTACTTCCCTTCTGCTTTTGCATATTAAATTATGTCCAGTACAGAAGGGTGTTGCTGAGACATCCCCAGATCCTAATCCAGAATGATTCCACGGCAGATGTTCCTTGTGTAAAGTAACATTGGGATAGGCCGTCCACCAAAATGTTATGGTTAATCCATCCTACAGATTAACATCTTTTCAAAGTTACATTATTTTGCAGTTCTTTTTTCTTCTTAATTCATGTGATATCCCTAGTTCTTAGAGTAACAACATTGATAACAGAAGAATTAGTAACAGCAAATGTGCATTCCTGATGTAATTCCACCTCCCTATAAATCCAAGGAAGTAGCAGATCAACACCAAACTTTCCCTCTTTAAAGTTTTTCCTTTCTCCTTTCCCACCTCCTATTCTGGCCCATCCCCATTATTGAGGATTTAGGAACAAGCAACTGAGTGCCATGACGAGAGTCTTTGGCTTGCAGAGTCAGATGGCCTAGCTTCACCAACTGTATAAAAATAGCTCGCAATGAGTTGCAGTAACTGCACTACAGCTACTTCTTGTTCATTCATTTCAATATCCTGTCAGCCAAATTAAAAGTCAGAAGAAATAAGGACCTTTTAATTCTCAGCAGCGTATCTGAATAAAACCAGGATGTTTGAGACCCAGTTCTCTATAACTGTAAATACAGAAAACTTTAGAAAACCTATGCATGAGTCACACTTGGAAAAAAAACTATTCTGAAAACTAAATCTATTTTTTTCTTACTAAAAATTAATTTTAAACTGAGCCTCTACTTGCCACTATCTCATAGTAATTTTGCTGTTTCATTTACTTATTTATAATAGTCTGTTCTGTGAAGCCTCTGCCTTTGGCTGCAACAGCAGAGGAACAAGCAGTTTTCCTCTAAAACATACAAAAAATGGTAGTTAGGCAAACTGTACATGCATTTACCCAAATCCCCCCAACCAGTGTAATGAGTGTGTGCATAAAAGTGGTTGCCCTTTTGATTGTGTACTATTGTTTGCAACACTCAGGCTTTCAGATTACTGATGTCCGTCAAACCACTGTCAAAGATCTCAACAGCTTTGCTTTAGAGTCACGCATCAATCCATATGCATGTGCTTCTGTGTTTATTCAGGAGACACAAGCCTATAAATCATTCTCATAAATGGCAAATTATGTCCTCTCCAGTGCTTGCACACATTGTCCACTCACTTCTCCTGCCAGTCATACCCCCATTTGCCATCTCTAATCCTTTAAATGTTTTGTTATCAGTTACATTTAATGCAAGACAAAAACTGAAGTGGCATTAAATCAGACCAAAAGATTTTGTCAAGGTAAACATCCCCTTGGACCCATTGTTTAGTCTGTCTTTAAAGAAAAATATTCACAAATTTCTTTTTAAAAATTTTAAAAATTTTTTAGAACAGATGGCATGTCATGCTCTAGATGCAGCAAAATTTAGCTGAACTAATGTTTTTAGAGATTGTATTTAGCCAAAAACATGTTTGTACATGCATTATTTACATGTTATGCCATGGTGAGCCCCTTCCACAGAAGCAAGGAGAACAGAATAAGAAGCTCATATACTTCTTTAACAACAAAAAAATAATAGCAATGATCCTACTCAGTTCAAGTATTTTCACAGGTATTCTATAAAATTGTTCAAAATTCACCCTGAGAAAATTAGGCTGTCCTCAAAAAAGTCTTCAAGATTTCTGATGTAAATGAGTATTCCTTCATGGCTGTTTCCATGTCATCTGAAGTTGCTTGTGATTATACACATCAGAAACATACCCTTTGCTGTGCAACTAGGTCTACACATCTCCAGCAGAAACATTTTAGCACTTCACTTGAATTAAAAGTAAAATCACCAGGTCTCAAGAGTTTTTTTTGCCATTTCGAGGCAAGAACCTGCTATGCAAATTAGAGTTTCTAGATGAAGACCTTACTGAGCCAAAAATGACCGGGGAATTTGTGTCACCAATGAGATATTTTAAAAACATTTTAATAAAAGTCAATTGATAAAAGTGGATGGAAAAATCTAGATGAATATTTCATGTCTTCTCTGACTAATTTTTAGGAGGATAGCTTTTCACCTCTGAAAGTTTACCAATGAAAAATGTGTAAAATTTTTCTAAAAAACACAAGTCTAAAAAAAGAATTATTATTAAAACTCTTCAAAACATAAAGCTAGCTCTTGGCAAACAAACATTAGTACTAATATTTTTATTAAGATATGTATTAAAATATGTTGAATAAACAAATGTGATATCATATATGGTCAGTTCTAAGGCCCCTTAATGCATAACGTAGTGTCTTACTTCAAGACCCTCAAAAGGATGCTTTCTAATTTTCCTGAAAAACTATCTGCTAAAAAAGTGTGTTCAAGAGACTGAGGAGCTGGTTTGTTAAGAGCAGATGAACCTGGAAATACTGGTGGGCTGTCTGTGGTGGACCTAATGGTCAACTGGACAAATGTCAACAGCTTCACTAGAAAATATATGGCGAGTCATCGTCATACTAGGAGTGCTATGGATTGTGCCTAGGAAAAGAGTGTGTACAGGTGTATTCATGGCATGCATAAATATTCAGCACCACTATATGGATATCAGAGTGTGATCAGCTATACTTTCCAGTTCTGTGGCTGCATAAGAATTGATCTTAGTTTTTTATTCGAAAATATTTTGATACTTATTAGTTTTCTCTGAATGTTTACTTAAAATTTCCAGTCATTCTTGAATACTCCTTTTGGTAACACAGACAGAGGGGAGATAATCATGGTTGTCAAAGTAATATATAATGATTACTCCAGCATCCACCTACCTCTAGTCAAAATGAATGCAAGCCAGATCCCAATATTTTGACCCAAAAGGTAAAAATGATTTATAAACAATTATATAGAAAATCCCACTCTTATTCTCTATTTACCATAAGAGTTTATGCAATTTGGTGGTGTGTGTCCCCCCCTCCAGAGATTCCTGTTCTGTGATCCAGCCAGCCCTGAAACGCATGGGTGCCCTTTCACTGATTTTAACTACAGCTGAATCATGCCAGTTCTAAAAGACAAATCTTTTACACGGTTGTTTTATGAGAAGATTTTTACAATGCTGGCTTCATATACAGATAAATCTTCCTTAAGTGTAAATTTGATGATGGAGTACACAAAATTCTCCGTAGCAGAAATTTTCCATTCTCTTTTATCTTCATTACTGTACACTCCTATTACAAGGGAGTAGTAGTTTACAGTGTAATCACAGCGTTTACTTTAGCTTAATCTAAATAGTTGACCCCATTATATCAGTTTCAACTCTTGCCCTTTGCTTTTACTTCAAATGCTAGGTTAGAAATGAGCAAAAACTTAAGAGAAACCTATATAAACCAGAAAACAAGTTAGTCCAGAAATAACTGCTGCTTCCAGTGGTGCAGATTTGCTTGTTTAGTAAACTTCGTAATGCTCCTAATTGAAAAACAGAGCATGACAGCTTTTATTAACTCATACTAATAATATGCTATCATACCTAACACCCAAGTCAGGTTTTAGGCATCTGAAGGCTTCTGATTGACAGGTATTATTTGGAACTCTAAAAAACTTTTGAAAGAAAGAATCACGGTTAGCAGGCTGCAGAATATGCTCTGAGTCACTATCAGTCATGCTCTCCAGTGCCAGCAGGAAAATTTAGTTCTTTATTAGTTATTTGAAGAGTGGTGGCTTACAAAAGGCCTAAGATAAAGACTGCTATGCCAGATAATGCCCAAGCAGCAAGAGGCATCCAGGATTGAGGCTCCTGGGCACTTACAGGGCCCCACATGAAAGTTAATGTTAATAGTCCCACACTGTTGGAGCTGAAATTCTCCTTCTAGCTACCTATGAGGTGGAGGGGAAGGAAACACACTGAGAAGGCACTTGTGCATGGTGCTCACGCTTTCAGTGATCAGCCAGATCCCATCTAGCATTTGCGATAATCTTTATCTGCTCAGGGACAGAATTGAGGTGGATGTATTTATAGAGGCTCTTCTGTTTGTGATCTGTAATTTATAGGCTCAGCATCCAAAGCATTCAACAGCCACTCATAATTACATTCCGCAGAAACCCCACCTACATTAAAGGGACATTATCAAGGCTGTAAGGTCAAGTGTTAAATACTTTGGCAATGCCAGAATGAAGGCTGCCTCTGCAACATTAATTCGGTCTCCTTATACATATGCATTATATGGTTTCTAATTACATGATGACACAGTGATTTTTTTTTTTACTATCCTACCACTTGCTTCATCAGTGCATAGAGTGGGCAGTGCTCACTTAATGAGCCAGATTAAATATTTTGCTTTCTCCTCCTTGAAGGCATGGCCCCAAGCCATTTAAACCCTTTTCAGAAGATAGAAATCTTAATTTCCTCATGGGCTTTTTCATCGGTGCTTCACTAAAGTATATGAATACTTTACAAATATTAATGAATTTATATCTTCACAAAATCCCTACTGAAAGAAAATGATGACTTTCCTTGTTTCACAACTAAGAAACTAAGACATAAAGATCAAGAGCAAAAGGTAGCTGTTAATTCTGAGAGCCCAAATCAAGACCAGAAGAAACTGAGCCCTGGAATAGTTGCCTTAGGCGTCACGTTATGTAGCCTGAGCACACCTTCCACTGATTTCTGCAAATGTAAGCGAACACTCAAATACTTCCATTACTCGGGCATCACAGCCACAAAACAGTGTTAAGAAAGAGAGAGACTGCAGCTATTGAGAAGTTGTGCAAAGAGCGGTTTAAGTGGCAAAACCAGGAACTTTGAACAGGCAATCCACGGCAGGAACAGAGCTATAACCTGCATCTTTGGGGCACACAGAAGAGCAATCTTTTCTCTTCTGGGCATCATTTGGTGCAGGTCTTAAATTCTGTAGCATGTGAGGCAGGGACCTTACCACAAACAGCCTCTTCTACCAGCTGCTGCAGATCCTCTGTCCCACTGAGTGATTTTCTTTCTCTCGTCTTTTTTTTTTTCTTTTTCTCCCTCTTCCACTTTCCATTTCTTTCTCCTCCTTCTATTCTCCTCTTCATTTGTTCTTTCCCACCAGCTCGTCGGGCAACTCTTCTCACCGTGCCCACTCTGATGACAGCGTCTTCTGAGGATGACATAGACCGGAGACCCATCAGAAGACTCCGATCCAAGAGTGACACCCCTTACTTGGAAGAAGCTAGGATCTGCTTCAACCTTGATAATGGTAAGACCAAGCCTTCTCCAAACAGCACATGATAATTAAAGACAATTTTTTAGATGCAGATGGACCAGATGGTACCTACTCATTCAGAAGTGGTATGGTGGCTCACCAGACATCCAAGGATGTCACAGCTCTCCAACTACAAGCACCTGCATACATATGAACAGGGATCCTTTTCAAAGTTCTCCTGAAACTACTAAATTAACTAGTAAGATCAAAGCAAGAAAGAATGGCTCTGCATACAATATGTATTACATCTCACCCACTCCAGATATCCAGAAACATGGGAGTTCTTGTGAACATTTATGAAGGGATTAGAACTATGAGCAGACTTCAACTAAACCCATAATTATGACGATGGAAGAACATCTGGTATACCCCAAAACCTCCATAGGTTTAACTGGCAAAAGTGTAATAGAAAACTCTTGACTATGCAGGAATGAGTAAGAGCTTTTCCCCAAAATTCAGACCAGCTAGTGTTACTGTTGCTGCTTTCGGTATTCCCTGGTCCTTTTTTTGGTTTAACAAAATGAATGACTTTGTAAATACTATCAGCTTGGTGACTTTGGACTGGGTTTTCTTTAAAAACTCCAAAATAAATGGAATGGACCAGTACACTCCCTGGCACATATTTACACTTTACTTAGTGCCTATGTGCTACCCAGATTTTTTTTTAATAGCATTTTTAGTTCTTTGTATTACACCAACATTTATTGGCCCCAGCCACAAGTGGACTGCGGGCAGCCTACAACCACAGGGCAAGAAATAACATCAATTAGCTGGTTACTAAATAGAGAAGGCAGAGTAGGGGAGAAGCAGCTAAACATTGTTCCCATTGTTTGCAGCTGGAGTTTGGACTCACTGATTTTGCCTATGGTTATATTTTATTCAAAGACCTGACTTAGGACTGTGAGTCCCAAGCTCTAAGTGACGGCCAGTTTTACACCTTAAGCTCAGACTCCTCAGTCCCCTCGGCATTTTAAAGCGCTTGGCCTGGTGGCAGAGGAGGAGCAGGTGAAGGGATGAGCCCTTAGACTTCTTCCCAACAAGACTTGATCCAGCCGTGCTTTGAGTTTCGGGAGCCCTAGGCAAGACGAGCGCAGTTCAGGGTGTCCAAGCCTGGGGCGGGAGGTGCCAGGCCTGCTGCGAGGTGGCACCTCGGCTTGCCAAACCCCGGGGCAGCACCTCCGCCGCGCCGAGGGAATTTGGGCGGAGAAGGGCGTCACCTCAGCCGGCACCCGCCTCGGGGGGGCTGGAAACCACCTCACCCGGGACCTGCCGTGCGTGGGAGGGCGGCACCTCGGCCGTTGGCCCGGGTCTCCCCTAGGCACCGGGGCAGGCAGGGCTGGGGGGTTTCACCACTCCGTCTCGCCCGGAGCGAGGCGGGCGGGACTCGGTGGGCAGGGGCAGCGGGCAAGGCCGCCGCGGCCGATCCCGTCCGCAGATCCTTGACGGGTTTTTCCTGTCTCTCTCTCTCCCTCCCTCCGCTCCTTTCTCCCTTTCCCTCTCTCCTTCCCCGTCCTCCCCTCCCCCTCCCCGCGCCTCTCTCCCTCCCTCCATCTCTCCCTCCCCGCCCGCCCCCTCCGCCCCCTCCTTGCCCGGCCGCCCTGCGCCGCCGCTCGCCCTCGCCAGCTCGCCGGGCCACGCTGCTCACTGTGCCCACATTAATGGCGGCATCTTCCGAGGAGGACATCGACCGCAGACCCATCCGCCGCGTCCGCTCCAAGAGCGACACCCCCTACCTCGCCGAGGCCCGCATCTCCTTCAACCTCGAGACAGGTGAGAGGCGACGCGGCACGGCGCTGGGGCGGGAGCGGGGGGCAGCCCGCCTCCCTCACGGCCGCCCGCGGACCGGCGGCGGCTGCCCCGGCGGCGGGGGGAGGCAGGGAGGGAAGGGGCCGCCCCCGGCGCCGCGGCCTCCTCCCCCGCCAGCGCCGGCGGGCTGCCCGGGCGCCGCTGCCCGGCCCTGCCGTGGTCCCGGTTCTTCGCACCTCCCCGGCCTCCTGCGGCCCTGGCCCGCTGGCCGACCCCCCCATACCCCCAGGGGAGGTAAGGTAACTCTCCGCTGCCCTGCCGGGTGCCGGCTTCTCTTCTCTGGCCAGCCCCTCAGAGCCTGCCCGCTCACATCACGCCATCCTCTCGCACTACAGAGCAGGGTACTGCTTTCTCACACCGCAAGACTTCTGGTCTGTCCCTCCTCACCAGGTTCTTCTGGCATCCCTCCTGGAGATGCTGCCCTTGGCCTTTTGCAAGTGTCTCCCCCCTCCCTCTTTCCCTTCTTCTGCTGGTGGGTTTGTGCCTCAAAAGTGCAAGAAAACTTGTGCCTGCAATGTCTACTTTGTCTCAGGCTCATGAGGTGCCCCGTTGCCTCAGTGCTGCTTTTCATGACTTGATGGGTGGACAGCCTGGTCCGTTCTACTAGTAGACCTCCAGCTCCCTATGTTAACATCCTCCTGTCCGTTACAGGATGAGCCTCCTGCAAGTCTCTACTTGACCTTTCTATCCCCCTTCTCCACTGCTGCTCCGTCCTGTCTGTCATCTCTTTCTCATGACTCCCTTGATATTTCAGCTCTCCCTTTCAGTTCATCCTGCATATGGTGACTACCCTGTTCCTTCCCTACTAGGCCTGTGGTTTTCCCCCATTTCCTAATGTTTTCTTTCCTTATGGGCTCTGTGAACAGTATACTACACCAGAGTTTTGTTTTATCTCTCACAAACAAAGGAAAAGAAAGTTCTTTCTGTTGGTTCTCTGCACCAAACCGGACTTCCTCTCTTTGGGGAGGGGGAAGGAGGAGGCGTCAGGAAGGATCTGTAGCCGGGAAGCTCTACTGCAGCCTCCCTCATGTCCCAGCAGCAGCGCAGAAGATGACCCAACTGTGTAACAGTCTTTGATGCTGAGCCAGTCAGCTCACTGCCAGCTGTAAAGGGAAAAGAGCTGCTTCAGAGTTGCTGCTTGCCATGTTGCAGTCTCTCCCCCCCTTTCAGCTGGCAGAAAGTTGAAGGTGGTGGAGATAGGTTTTCCCCTCCATTTGGGGATGGAACCCTTCCTGTCGCATTACCCCAGCTGTAATTACACCTCGGTAATGGCTAATACACAGTTTGGTTTTACTATTGACAGAATGGTTGGTCACATCACATGGCAAGTCATTATTTCTTTCTGATCATGACTTTTTAAAAATTGCCATGCCATAGGTAAGTTGGGTGGCATTTCAGGGCACAGGCTACAAGAGAGTGCCAGATGCCAGGTTTCACCTTCTAAATAAGTGGGAGTACAGACAGAAAGAGCATCAACTGTGAGTAAGGTGTAAATAAAAAGAGGCTGTGTATGGTTATTTGACTGCTGAAGTAACCCTGCGTTGACTTGTGCTGTCACAGGTAATGTTATGTCATGTAGTTATAAATAGATAAACCAGTTAAGAACCAGGCATCTTCAGGTCACCTGGTGCCTCACATCTCTATGCTGAGCTAGACATCCTGTCTTTGCTACAGGTCCCAGAGGATGTGCAAGTCTCTAGGTACCTCTTTCTTGCAAGCCAGTGAAAAATTTGATAATTATATGTAGCTTCTTACTGTTCCATCCTTCTCCCCTCCTTCCTTTAACTTAAGTCTTTACTTTCAAATCTGGGACTGGAATTTCTTTGAAAGAAACAATTTAAAAAGAAACAGTGCTGGTGTATCAAGAAGGGTAAATGAAAAATGTTGTAAGTAGTGTGAGTGTGTGTTTTCATTAATCCATCTGGCAGTGAGTAGTTTTTGAGCTTTAAAAAAAAAATAAAAATTGCTTAGCAACCAGTATTGAGTGAGTGAGCCAAAAAGCGAGTGAAACGTGCCACCAGTACCCACTTTATTTCTGAGCTGTTGCTGTTACTCTTCTGTTTGCTCAGAAAGCACAAACCAAGCAACCTGGGGCTGAGAACTCTCTATTCCAAGGAGACGGCTGTTCGAAGATTTGTTCAGCCACTTTTGCTCTTGCTTGATGATGCTGTGTGGTGCGGGGTGTGCTTGTGGAACTAATTATTAATGAGGTGCAGTGTTGGATTTTTTTTTTGGGGGGGAGATAGGTGGGGGAAAAAACCCAACAACAAACCACCCTGTTTCTAAACGTACCTGGTTTTTACGTGCAGCTTCGTTACTGATGTGCCATGGGGGTTGGCAGGTCGCTCTGAGTGCCCCGAAGGTGCTGCCAGTGCAGCAGGCAGAGGGGCCAGCCCGCCCGCCCCGCCGCTGACACCGCCCCGCGGCCGGGAGAGGGGAGCGGGGCGGGGCGGGCCGGGCCGCCCCGGAGCCCCCGGGCGCTGTCCTCCGCCCGTGGTGCTGAACGCGCCGGTAACTGGCCGCGCCGCCGGGCGTGGAAGCGGCGTGTCCCGCCTCGCGGTGCACGTGTGAGCACCGGGGCGTGTGTATGCCTTTGCCTCTGCGGGGGGCAGGTGGCGGAAGGGATGCGATGATGTTTCCTCAGCCCATTGACGCAGTCGAAGCTGAAGTGACCCGTGGGGCGCAGGAAATGACCTCTTCCTCGCAGGCTTCCATTTAGTGCATTCCCCATCTACAGCTGCTGGGTGCTCACGGAGCTGTTTTTCCTACAGCTGCTGCGAGCTGAGTTGCGCTCTCCGGTCATTGGCTTCTGACAGGACACGGTCAGGGCTTGGATGCAGCGTGCAGCTGCTTTGCTGTACTGGAACGTTAACATCCATTTTATTAATGAAACATAAGCAGATGCAGTGAATACTGCTCTTCTCCACTCTCTTAATTACAACCACTAGTTAAGAACTAGCAGGTTTTTATCTACTTCAGCTGTAAGTTATAATTATACCATTACTGCTGTTACCCGTATTGTTGAACAACTGAGAGATTGCATACACTGAGTCAATTATACAATTTGGGTATAGCACAGATTTGGTCTTGGTTGTTAAAAAGAAAACCAAACAAACCCAACCCAATTCATAAATGATTAACAGTGCAGCTTCTACCTGCCTTTCTCTGTTGATTATATTAACAGTTCTGCTTTGTTTGATTTTCCAAAATATACTTATTATGTTTGTTTCTGAATGCTGATCAATTAATTCACAATTATTACCTAGCATGAGTTAACAAATGCTGTTCATTTAGTTGTCCCTGGTAAGTTTTTTCTTGCTGGTGTTCCCAAACTGATTAAAATACAAAGCTGTTTTCCATACTCAGGGTTATTCTCCCTACTGTTATACATACGCAAATCCTATTAATCTGAGTTATGTGCTCATATCAAGAGGATAATATTTCCCAAAGGACTTAAATTACCTATTCTGCCAAAATTAATGTAGCTACATAACATCATAAAGCTATAGACAAATATTAATTCCTTTTGCATATTTGATACTGAAGCAGTCAGCATACAGAAATTAATTTTTTAATCTTCTGAAAGAATTCCTCCAGTGTGATACTAGAGGAATGTAGAATGTGCTCTTTCAGGTGGTGACTTTTGTTTTCTTTAGTATGATTAGAAATCTTGGCATAGCTCCATCTCTTAACACCTGTCTTTGGCTTTTTGTACACATCTTCTTAAAAGCTTTTCAAATTGTCTTTCTAACTTTTTTACTCAGTCACTTAAAAGGTAATCCCAGATTGCTTCTGAAAACTTGGGCCTCCATCTGCAACAACGTCCAACAGCTGTTTCTCTCCTGGTCCTGTGCCAGCTGACAAGTTCATGTGCTTTTTCACAGGTTTTGACCTATTTCATTTTGTAAAATGTTATACTTTTCAAATAGCAATGCCTGGTTGGTAGCTTTCCAGCTTGATAAATTAGCAGAGGTGATGACTGCTGAGGAAACAGACCACTTAAAGCTCTCACTAACTGATCCAAGATGTGTGAGCTTTTCTTCCACCTCCCCCTTCATGCAGCTGCTTGGGGAATCCCTGTCAGATTTTTATCAGTGTTTGTTAGGGAAGGAGGGGCTGCCACGATGACCTGATCTGATCAGGTTCATTTTTAGCCCTTCAAGGGTCAGTTGCTATTGAAAGTTACTGCTATATACAGAAAGATATTTTTACTCCTTCCTAGCAAAAAAAGAGTAAGCTTTGTACTACAATCCTTTGCAAAGCTGGTTCTAGCAGAGTGGCTGTCTTTTTAAGTAGCACAAGAAGTTGTCTTTATCCCAGCTGCCGTGGGACCTTCCTGAGATGGTGAGCAAATGTCAGTTTTTTGAACAAGGCTGATGGTCTGCTTCAAACTTAACCCAGGAATGGAGACTTGGGGAGAAAGCAGGTCATTGCAGTAGCTATACTCAGGGTCAGCAAAGAGGGGGTGCTCCTTCAGAAAGACTATATTTAGCTTCCGTGCAGTGAAATGAGGGGAGCTTTTGAGTGTAAGTATGTCCCAATCACCTTGATTTAGGAGCGTGTGGCAGTGGTACAGCTGAACAGAACCCTGTGGTCTGAGGGGTGCGGGAGCTGGTCCCTGAAAGTGGGGGGAGAGGCAGTGACAGAGCAGACCTGATAGGGACAGTGCAGCCTGTGCTAGCTGTGGAGCCCAGCTGGCTCGCTCAGCGCAGCACAGATTTTAAATGTACTGAAGTAACTCAGTAATCTCACTGAAGTGGCTGGATCCTCAAGTGATGTAAGTGTAAGTCATTTGTTGACTTCAGCCAGGGATCTGAGCCAGACTGTAGAAATATACATCTCCGCTCCCCTTCGATGATGAAAGATCTGTTTTATCTCTTTGTGGTATGGAGCCACATGTTCTCCTGGGAGAACATGGGAAAGCAAAGCTGAGAGGGGAAAGGATTGAGTGGCTCTGCACAATTTTGCCACGTGTCCAGAAGAAAGGTCCCTGTGTCTAGAAAGGCAAATGAACTCAGTTCTTAAGCAGTGACGAATAACTCATGCTGGAGAGGGGAACCCCCCCCCACGGCAGCCTGTGTTAGTGCTGCTGCAAGCAGAATTAATTCACAGGGTGTAAAGAGGGAGGAGGATCCTGGCAGAAACTGCTGAATGGCTGAGGCAAATGTTAGTGAGCTGGGAAATGTTCATAGTCGGCTGTTTCTGTGATGCAGAGCTGGTGGGGGAAAGCCAGGACACGGGATGACTGTTGATTTTATATGTGGGAACTTTCCTGGTCTGAACTGGGCACAAAGGGGAAATAATCAAAAGCTTCTTCCATTTTCACTGTGCTGGCACCTTCCACACTCTTTTTGGGCCCAAGTGCTTCTCCATGGTAGGCTGCCTTACTGTTACTGTTGTGTATCACTGTTTTTATTCCATCATATAGCTGTAAAGCTGCGCTGAATACTTTTCAGAGAATGAGATGAATGATTTTAATCTCTAATGGAACAATAATGCCATATATGTTGATTTGTCTAGAAGACTATGATACTTCTTTCTGCAGTGATCAAGGAGGAGGTTGTGTGCTTTATATTTGCCACTGTGTGAAATAAGAATGAATATTTATACAGCTCACTGAGGTGGGTAAATTCTAAATATGTGAAAGTAAAGTAAAATAACTTGATTAGATTTTCTGCAGGAAATCTCATGATATCCTTTTTTTATTTTCTCTAAAATCCACCATTTGATTTAAGAATATGTTTTGAAGTTTCTGAGTTTGCCCCTGGTCATCCTTACATATGATTTAGTACGCTAAGCCAATTAATCATCTCTGCAGACATTTGAAATGTTATCACATTTGGGAGTTGTGTTTTTTCTTTCCTGTTTATCCAGTGTGTGTTTGTGTATATCCGTAATAAAATATTCTGCATGGTTTCATGGTTAGAATAAATAATCCCAAAAATGATCGAAGAATTTAAACTGCTTTGGATTTATGGACTTTTCAGATTAGGAATTATGTTGGAGGGGTAGTCTGAAGAGCAAATTTGTATTTAAAAAAAAAACTTTAAAATTTTGGTTGCTTTAAGCCTTCAGGTAGAAATGATTGGGTTTGGGAGAATGGGGGAGAGAGAAACGTGCAGTAGCAGGCTTTCTAACATGTGTGGGAGGTTTTATTTCTTTCTGGAGAAAGATTAGTAAAAATGCATGCTTGGAAAAATTCCACTTTCTCTCTTTGCTCTAATCACTCCCTCAGATTATTGTCATGGAGATCCTCTTGTACTTGGGAAGCCAAATCACTGGTTTTGGCAAAGCATTTCTTAATACCCTTGTAAAAGGGCCTGAAGAACTGGCCTTCTTTGCCATCAGACTTTGTGTGATCAAAACTTGTGCATGCACTTCAGTTGAATAATGACTGTTAGTCTTAGTGCTGCTTAATTTGGAGTATAGCTAGAGATGGGATGTGTGTCTGTCACTCGCATCACAGCTGCATTCCAGCCCCAGGAGCGTGAGTGCACACACCAGGGAAAAAGACCCTCAAAACTGATCATCCTGCACCGCATAGCAAGAATACGTCACTCGAGATAACCAGCCCTTGTCAGGGCTAAGTGGAGTGGCTGAAAGCACCTCTGTATCAACATCATATGCAGCAGGTAAACAGTGTGTTTTAAGGGAAGAGGTCTTAACAGCAGCTGAGGCTTTAACTCTTGTACTTGGCTTTGGAGACCTTCGGTTTAAGGCTATGACCTTCAGTGAGTTCCAGGTGGGAATACATTTACAGGTTCTCCAAGCCCTCTCAAGGGGAGAGATGACCATGCATCACCAGCTGTCAACCAAAAAGGAACTGTTGATGCAGGCTTTAGTTAACAAATATAACTAGGGACAGCTTGAAGGGAAGAGCATATCTAGTCAAAATGATGGAACTGGCAAGAGGAAAATGCTGGAAGATCTGCTTTTCTGCATGCTGAATGGGTCAGCTTATTTTTTTTTTTTTAGCCAATACCATTTCAATATTTTACGTATTCTTGTGAAACTGCACATGTCCATCACATTTCTGTGTCGGGGGGCAGCTGATACCTGTGCAGTCAATGGCGCCAATGTTGTTGTGGAAGAACCATGACAGGAGAGAGAAGGACGGCACATGTTTGTTTTGGGATCAGGTTATGCAGGACTGATGCCTCTTTATATTTGTCTCTTGCTGATGAGCTTGTTGGGCTAACACAGCCAAGTTTATTCCTGCAAGGTGGGACACTGCAAACCTTTTAATTTTCTTGCTTCATCAGGAACCATAGTTTTCTTCTTGGAACTAGGTCTTTAAGGAAAGCACATTTTTCCAAAACTTCAGATAAAATTGTCAGAACTGGCAACCCTGTTCAGAATTATTAGCTGTAAAATCTAGTAAAAAGAAAGGGCCTAATTCTCAGGAACAGGTATAATTAGCTCTAATGCTTAATTACTCTGAGTCAACTAATTGGTTTCATTGGGACTGCTCACAGTAATACTCACAGCTAGGATTGTAAGTGCCTTCAGAATCAGTCTTAAAGTTTCTAAGGTTTTGCAGTATGACAAAAGTCATTAATGCAAAAAGAATGTCCTGGGCTGTCTGCTTTCAGATAACATAAAATGTCAATGCTAATGAAACATTGTGTTACTGGCAGTTGTTTCTTGTGCTTAGACTTTAGGCCTTAGAATCAGTGCGGAATATGATACTGCTGTAGCAAATGAAACTTGGCTGCACTCAACGCTTTCTTGGTGACGAATATTCATGACAATATCTCTCTTGTGGATAAGGTGCAAAAAGTGTCAGTTCTAACACTTTAATCATAGTAATGTACTTTACATGGTAATACAATTTGTTCATACAGTACACTAAAAATGTTTTCTTCATTCGAAACACTTTTAGGGTAAAATCATTTATAATCATGCAGCTCTGTTGCTTTCATGTAGATAGCACTGGTGGTCTCGTACTGACAGCCTCAGCATATCAATATAACACATGGCTGCCTTCCCTAGGATTTGTCAGGGAACCAACGTTTCTGAATATTTGAAAGGAGGTCAAATACTTCAAACTTCATACAGTGGCAGCGTAATAATTTTCACATCTTGCAATTGCAATTCAATCTGTAAGCAACAAAGTGAAGATAATGTCCAAAGAAGAACCTTAGTAAGTAGCAAATTCTGCAGGAAAATCAGGAGGCAGAGTTGAAAAGTGAAATGCTTGTGTGTCTTCTCCACTCCAGACTCACGGTGGTCTCACTCTGGTTATGAAGTGTGTAAGACAGGGGAAGTATGTGACAAGTGTTTGCCTGCCAATAGGCCGTATGGACACATGCCATTTTAACTACCATGGATAACAACTGCACCACATATTTCAGTTAATCCGAAAATCCTTGCTATGCATAATTTATAGTGCAATATCATTTTTATGGTTAGTGCTTACAGTACTTGGACAGACAGACATCTGTTTAATAGTTTATAAGCAAATTAAATACTTGATGCATTATTAAAATGGAAGAGAAATTTCATCAAGGCTAAATCTAATTCTTTGCTGGAGTGTTGGCAATAGTTAAAGCCTGCTGCACGCTTGATGCCCCAAACTGGGGAGGACCTGTTTTGAGTGTGGCAGTTGTCTGCCTCTGTGTCCTTCTTTCTGTTCTGTGGCTAAAAGAGTAAGGAGACTACTGATAGTTAGATCTGAGAACTGACTGGGTTGCATGCCCTTGGGAAAAATGTTCCTATGTTCCCTCAGTCAGTCAAAACCTAAGTCAGTCAAGTGTTACAACAGCGTTAAGCTGTCAGGAACAGCCTTAAGTTAAAAGTGTATGTCTCAAGCCAGTCCTGTTTTACTACAGCTTTGCACTAAGCCATTGCAATCTCCCAGAACAGAAAATATGCCCTCAGATAGTATGAAATGAGAAATTAATAGTTATATGGCAGTGTTCCTTGAGAAGATTGCTCACATCTGATGTCTTTAATGGTCCTTTGTTTTCCTTGCTTAGATCGTGATAGCACAGTTTTCATATGTATTTTTTCTCTTTCTTCAGCTTAATTCTCTGTTTTCTTGCACCAGGGAAGTGCTAGAAACAAATGCAGAGACCTTGATGTGGCTATGCTTGATGCACGAGGCATCTGTAATGTTTGGAAGAGACTGGCTCTTCCTCATGCTCAGCCTCAGCTGTGGGAGCACGTGGGCGTAAAGGTCGTGTTGTGCAGACTGCTGGCGAAGAGGGCTGGAGCTGAGTATCTCATGCGATGCTCTCAGCTTCTGGCTTCTGTGGGGTTTTGTTGTTGTTGGCATCTCTCTTTTCCTGCCGCCTTTGCCATTCTCCTGCGTTCATCAGGGCTGCGTATGCCGGCAGCAGCAATATGTTGGCCGGCGGTTTCTTGAAGGCTGTCCCTACTGGGTTGGGAGAGTTGCCACGCATGCACGCATGCACGCATGCATTTAAAGCTGTAAGTTGGGAACTGTGGCTTTAAATGATCACCCTGTATCCTTAGGACCTCTGGTAAGGCGCTGTGTAATCTACAACATGCTTCCATGCACCCAGTTAAGGCAGTCCTTCCCTGGAGCTCCGATCACTCCTGCATTCTGCTTAGTGAGTGCTCTTTACATCAAGGGTAAAGGTGGTTTATGGAAAATACTGAGGTGGACACTTAGGAATAAACTGCATTAAGCTTTAATATAAACAATGAGTAGTCATTGTTTATATTAAAGCAATTTGGCATGTCACCCAATCATGAACAATTAAATTTTGTCTTATCACCTCCTTTGTTCATCATTCCTCCTGACATGCTACACGTGAAGGCTCTTTTCAGATTTCACTGATGTGATGAATGTTTTCCAGAAAACTTTAAAAGAATGATCACAATTGCTTCCTAGGTTGAAATAGCAAAAAAAATAAAGGGAAAGCAATCAGTCATTTTAATTTTCTCTGTGTAGAAGCACAGAAAAATCTTTATTATTAGCATTTCAAAGCTAATGATAAAAAATTAACTGGGCTTAACAAAAACTGAAAAACAATAGTGTGTAATTAAAAGGCAAAAAGCAATCAATAAGGCTCCATATGTAACTTAGTCTTATCTCAAAGCTGCTAAGAAGAAACCACTCTGTGAGATGGATTTGGTAAGAATTACTTGAAATAATAACTTTTGGGACAAATTAACCTATCAATAATGTTTTGGTTTTTCTAAAAGAAAACAAGATGGACATCACTGAATATCCTTGGGGTGTAACTTAGACTTGCTGCTTGTAGAGGGGAAAGCTGGCTAAGAGCTTTGTCAGTGTTGAAGGAGCCCCAAGGGGAAAATAGGAAAAATACTTGGTTGTGAGGTGTCATTGCGCAGATGGAATGGAGTTTTTTGCTAACAGGCTTTGTGACCTAATGATAAGAAACCAGGGACAAGAGTCACCAAGATTAAAGCAAAGTAGGGTGTATGATACCACAAAAAAATGCCAGGGCTTTCTAAGCATAGGTGCTCACAGTTAATGCTGCCCTAGGCAGCAGAAACATGGCCTTAGCCGGTACCCACCTAAGTGGCTGTATATATATACCTAGAGAGATGTGTCAGCAGTCTTAGGAGCGTGCAGGGACCATCTGTTAACCAGCGTGAGTTTAAAAGGCTTTAAGTGGGCAGCAGAGGGATCACGCCGAAAGATGTGCGCTTGTTCTTTCAGTTTCCCAGGCCGGTGGCAGGTAGATCAGGAGTGGTGATAGGTGCTCCTTCCTTCATCGCAGCTGTGGCAGGATATGTTTGTCTCTGGGTTTTGGCAGCGCAGACTTCAAACAGCACTTAGTGTTGAGAGGGAGCAAAATGTAAGGCCAGCTTGCTTATCTTGTTTCAGAGGGACATCCTGCTTTTAAACTCTCCCCCTGTCTGCTAAAATAAAACATTGTATCAGCTGTATATCACTGTGGTGAATAAGGAGGCACTGAACCTTCCTTGAAGCTGGTAACAGAAAGAGAAAGGTTACTGTCAGCAATGGATAGTGGGATGCACCCTGGAAGTGGACACATGGTGACAGTTTAGCCACAGTAAAATCCAGAGATGTTTTAGCAGAACATCATTCAAAACATCTAATGTCCCACTGAACTTTCTGCCACTACATTGGAACATGATAGGTCTTGTTTGTTAGCCTGTGGGAAACTATGGGATTAGGTTTATGTGTTGTAGTGGACCACAGGCACTAGTGTACATCCAGCTTCCCTTGTTGAACCATATGTTGGGTGCTCTGCCTTTGGGAACAGGGTGTTTTACCCCTTTTAGAATTGTATGCTGAATTTGGTCAGAGTTTTAATGTGGATTAAGCAAGGAAATGTAGGCTGGATCTTAAAGAAGGTATTCTCAGTAGCTTAGATCAACTTGCATGTTTTGGTTTATTTGGTGTTGCTATCTTAGAAAAAGATCTGGGACTGTATATGAAGGGACCCCACATCTATTTGTGTGGCCCTTTAATATGTCATTCAGTGAACACAAGAACATATCTGTTGTCCTTCCTCTGTCTTCAGGTGCTCCTGAAGACTCCACAATAAGTCATCTCCAACCTCTCTGTAATATTCAGGAGGAAGCTCAGAAGACCTAGAAATTATACAGAAAGAGAGTGGTGAAGAAAGGACCTCTATTCTGTATTTCACCAATCACAGTAGCCTTAATAAATGAGCTTAACATTTTTTTTTTTGCTAACAGTTTTCCCTCTGCAAATTTTTTGAGGGATCAAGACATTTTCTGTGAAAAATAGGGAGAATGGCCAAAGTGGATTCAATCATTAAAATATATTTCCCTGAGAAGATGATTGTTGGACCAAGTAAAGCTGTTATTTTGTGCTAGAATTGAATGTGCTGGGTTTCTTTTTCTGCTTAAATTGGGTTTGAGAGGCCTGTATTTTTTTTATTTAATATCTCACATTCCATCCCATAGAACATTACCAAAGCAGTTTCTGTAGATCTCTATGCAGAGAGTATTTGATATGAGCCAAAGATGCTTTTTCTTGCTAGATCTTTTGTACCTTCTGGCACAACCGCACAGGTAATTTTGTGTATCCTTAAATGTTTACATTCATCTGTAAACTAAAACCTCGAGAGCAAAGATTTTTCTTCTGACAAAATCCTCTGATGCTTTTCCCTTAGGAATTGCTTTCCTTAATTCTGTGCCATTCCCTGTGGTGAGGGGATACTCTGAGGGACTTGACCTCCCTTCTGAAGTCTGCAGAACAGTTTTTGTTCTTTTGAGACAGGAAAACTAGTAGTTATTTTTAACAAAGCTTCTCCCTATTGTTCTTCATACTGGCTAAAGAAGTGACCACAAAAGCCAATAAATGTTGTTTTTCATCCCTTTATCTACTGACTCAACAGTACCCTGAAACCTCAGAGCAAAGGATTAAGCATAGATCTCATGCAGAGAAGCTTCATAATGTCACTGCTGCTTCCTCTTGTTGCTGCACTCACGTGCTTTCCCCTGTGAGGGTTCTGGCAATGTGTTCACTGTAACACACACCTCACCTCAGAAACCTTTTCTGGTAGCTTCAAAATTAAGTAAAAGTGATGCCTTTGCCAGTTTTTTCAGGCTGCTTTGTCCTCCCTCTCACCTCAGGAAAAGGAGCAAATATAAGCAAAACAGGAGTAAATACGTTTGCTTTTAATGCAGTTTTGGTGTAGTTCAGAGTGAGATCAAATGAAAAATGTTCAGAAAAAACAATGAAAAAGTTCAGATTTCCTGTTCATCCAAAGGCCCTCTTACATGACTTCCAGTCCTCAGTGGGACAGCAAGAGTTGTCTGAAGCTCTGCTTACTTTTCACACTGTTACCAGAATGAGTGTCCCCAAACAACCTTTAAAAGGGTTGCAGAGTAATTAAAGTTCAGCTGGTACAATGGTAACTAGATGGCTATGTTTAATTAGTCTCTCTGTAGGGTAGAATTGCTGCATCGTATTTGAAATGCCCTTTGAGGAAGACAATGAAATATGTCTTACAGGAGATTTAGTGTGATGATCAGTGTAGTTAGTATTTAAATTTGCTGCAAAGTGAGCTTTGGTGACACAGATAATGTGGTTTCTGATAGATCACCATTTCAGCATCCTTCTTCAAATAAATAAATAAATACATTTTCTGTTACAGTTCTGTAATTAGCCATGGAAAAGAAAGAAGTGCTGTCTCACAGCAGTACTGATTTCCCCAGCCATCTCCTGCTTTGCCTTATTGTGACTGTGGAAGGACTCTGTTCAGGAAAGCACGGATGTACCTAAGTTCGTTATTAACAGACATCCGAAGTGTCTTCATGAATTGGTCTCTAAGTTGCAAATGAAAATCTGCTTTATGGAGATCATAATCTTCTCAGCACCACCTTCTTTGTGTGTCTGTGTGTGTTTCAGAAAATAAGTAGTTAACCAGCATCAGTCCCAAATAAAAGCATTGGCAGGCAGCAGAGTAGATGACATGCTTCTCGTATATTCCCATTAGGATTCTTGTGTTGTCTCAGCAGGCACAGCACAGACCCCAAGGTGCTGGCACAACTCTTCAGAACTGTTTGCAGTTCTGCAAAGTGCTGTGTTCAGAACCAGGCTGTGCCCATGCACAGAAGAGTGCAGGAAAGAGACACTGGAGAGGAAGGGGAAGACTTCACTGCACGAACTCAAATAGTGGTTCCTGCTGCTCTCATGCAGAGCTGTTCTTTACAGCCTTGTGCTTTCCCTGCTTGCACTCACAGCTTCAGTTGGGCCAAGTTGGGTTTACTAGACCAACCTCTAATAAATGGGGCCACAGATAGCGTGTATCTGATGTGCACCCTAATACATAGCTGCTTGGGCTGCTGTCACGCAGCCTCATACCATCTCTTGCATTGGACAGGTTTATGGTTGCCATATGCGCCAGGCTGTTTGTGTTTTCTGCCCAAACATGGTTTTTCTGTAGGGAGAAAATCCAAGTCTGCCAAACATTTGCTGGACTTGAAGCAACCCAGTCTGCCCAGTAGTATAAACCTGTCTCTGGATGCTTGTAATTCTGTGTACTTCTCATTCAAAGAGCATCTCCACAGAGCATGCATGGCCAATCTGATGCATTCTAGAAATGTATATATTTTTATCTAGGAATAACTATCCCAGGGGAAGCTACCCACCCTGGCCTTACAACTATCCTCAGAAAGCCCTCTGGAAAGTTAGTATGCAGCTGACCTCATGACACCTGCATGAGAAGGAGACCTTTTCTGGGCTGATGAGGACACTGATGTGCTATGTATTTCATTGTATTAATACAGTAGTCCACCAGCAAGATGGAAAAAAAACCCCAACTTTCCTGTGTTTTTCATCCTAGAGGTGCTAACACGTAAGTATTAATTTCCTATATTGAAATTTTAATAGACACTGCTGAGTTAGATGGATCCTCTGTTAATACAGAAGAACTTGTTCCGAGACCATGAGCTCCTGTTCTCTGTAGTGTCTAAAGGATGGCCAGTTCAGGTGTTTGTGACTCTTGCAGTTCTTTAGTCATTGTGGAAAAAATTGGTCATGCTCATCAGAAGGTAGACAAATAATATAGAGGAACATAATCTCTCTTCATGGAAGTCATGGTTTTGTTTTGGTGGTTTGCATTTAGTCTTCTGCATTTATGGAGGGAAGCAAGAGAAATGGATGTAACAGCTAGCAGGTGGGTCTGTTTCATTGGACATACATATCAAATGCCTTGAAGTTTAAATATATGTGGGAGTGTGCACAGGATTTGGATTCTCCAGGCAGTGGTGGCTTCAGCTTTCACTTGTTCTGTATTTTTCAAGATAACGTGACACATGTCAAAAAAATCCATGGGCTTCTGGCAAGAAGCTTGTTTGAAATAAATGCTAAAATGCTGTTCTCCTGATAGATGGTTGGTTGCTTTGCGTTGGATTTGCTACCCAGTACTTAGAAATTCTGTTCTAGCTGTAGTGTGGCAGTGAGCTTGCTTTGGTGCATGGCCTTTGAAGACCCTAGGAAAGAGCCTGGCCATTCTACTCCCTTATTCAATGTTACTCCTCAGTGGGTGACCTGCAGGTAGGTTTATTAAATGCATGCTTTTATGGAGTTTTTGACAGGACCTCTTATGGTTTTGTTTGGCAGAACTTGAAAGAAAAACAGCAGAAAGTTACAGCCATGGCTTGTTCACATCCACTTCTTGTCTGTTTGCTGCCAAGGATCTGATCATGGATGTGGACTTTGTGGGTAGAAGGACTTAGAGGGATGAGGGAGAAATCTAGCCCAAATGGTTGTGTCCCTGAAGGATTTGCTGAAAAACGCAGGCTATGAAATACAAAATACCTTCTGTCTTAAGTCTCTTCACTGTTGAAACCATATTTTAAAGGCTTTTAGGCTCCAAATATTAATGCACTTCCAAAGCTATATTTTTATTAAAAATAAAATAGAATAGTGGAGGTCAGGATTGTAGCAGGTTTCCTTTTGAAAAGTAATGATTGTCAGATGAGGTATTGTCTGGCAGCTATAATAGAGTAGCAGAGGGTCTAGTACTAGAGTCTTAAATGCCAAGAAATGGAAAAGCCAAATGTTGTCACAAATACTCTACACTCTAGAAAAAAGATGAAGGTGAAACTGGACAGCCAAGCTTTGCCGTCCAATTTAGGAGCTCCTTTTTCATGGGCAGCAAGAGTAGAGGTAGTGGTGGGATGTGAAGGCTAAACTGATCATTTAAAGAAGTATGACAGATTCTAAACTTAAGTAATTATCAGTAATTAATAAATTACAAGCTTGTTTTTATTCTTGGTTTCTTTGGGTCTACCTTTTAAAGTTTTGTCCTGGTTCTGGCCAGGTCAGAGTCAACCTCCCCAAACAGCCAGCCCAGGTGAGCTGAGTCAGCCTGGGCTGTTTTCCACACCACCTGACATCACTTCCCCATAAAAGGGGCTGGCTGGGGAGGGGCAGGGGATTGGTGCTTTCAAGACAGTCTGAGTGTGGCTGGGGCAGCTGGTCAGTTAGTCCTTCCATCATGCAGCACTCTGGTCTCAGGTCAGTAAGGCACTCTGTGTTATCACTGGGTGTGAGTGTAATTGGCTGTTATGGTTCTATGTTCACAGTGTTTTTGTCAGCAAAGTGTCCTCATCCCAACCCAGGGAAGCTCTGTCTGTTTCTCCTCCAGGAGTGAGCAAGCAGCCTGTGGTGCTCAGCCACTGCTTGGGGCTGAACCATCACAAGTTTTAATGTGGTCCTGCTGTGGTGTTCATAAAGCAACTTACCTTGTAAAGATCCAATACAGTGACAAAGAGAAGAAAAAAAAAATCACCTTGTTAAGATCAGATTTATAATGTACCATTACCTTGGTTTAATGCAATTAAAAACTTTTTTATTAAAAAATAAAAAGCTTGTGAGGAGGAAGCGAGGGCGGAAAAGCGCTCACCTAGAGCTGAGAACATACACTGAGGGCTTTTGCTTGCTTCACTGCTGCATTCCTTAAAAAACCCAAACATTTCTGCATTGTTACTAACAGACTGGTTTGTTACATGAATCATCACGAAAGTGGTGCTCCTCAAAGTGCGAAGCTTTATACTGAACCCAAAGGTCACAGGCTCCAAGTAGCAGTTACTTCTTCAGCAGCCCTGTTAATTTCAGTGGGACTACATAGGTGAGAAGGGGCTGCAGCACCTTGAAACGTGAATCTGAGGTACTGCTGTCCCAGCATGGGGCAAGCAGGAGGGAAAGGCACACAGCAATGAGCTTCCCAGAGCAGAAGGCTGCTGTTTCACCTCTCTGCTTCACGGGATGGAAAGACGCCTCTTCCTTGTGCAGTCAGTCTGCCCCCCACTGAGCGGTTGTCCTCCTGCTGGGTTGTGTGTCCAGCCAGGGTAGATGTCTAGCCCAAGGAGCGTTAAGGTCACTTACGTGTCTCAGCACCAGACATGCTCTACTCGTGTGTCAGGGAAGAGATCTGCCCTTCAGGGCTTCCCTGCTGTGATGCCATTCTGTGCTGCTGCCAGCGTGGAATTATCCCTTGAAGACAGGAGAATATTTGTCCCTCAATATTTGTCTCAAAAGCACCAATACTACTTTTCTTGTTTAGATCTTTGTCAATGAAAAGTAATGCCTGGGAGCTAAGCTGATGTAAACCCAGTGAGAAGGAGATGTAAATAATGTAAGCCTTCTTGTTAAGATTATCTCTTACCCCTCCCTGCACATAGACACACACACACACACACGCACGCACCCCTTTACTGGTCTGTAGGTAAGGTTTGTTAGGGGGTGAGATGGTTGGTAGATCTGGTTGGACTTTTACTGAGTAATCCAGAACAGGAGATAGCAATGCATCAGTTGTACTCAAAACTGAAAGAGGATGAAAGTCATGCATTTTGCAGCCCGGTGTGAATACTATCCAGTGCACATCAGTGGTCTTTCACAGCCCCACAGACTTTAAGAGCAGGATCTTGCTCAGGCTTTCTTATAAGTGCAGTTCTTAAGTAGTGCCTGGGGAGTTGTTTTTCCTCTTGGCAAGTAAAGTGACTGAAAATCCAGTAAGTGATCTTTATGAACATCATTTAAAGTCTCTGCATTGCACTTGACTGCTAATCCTTGGCCAGCCCTGTGCTGTTGTTTCTACTTGCTATTTCTCAGCTAGTGCATATGTAGCTTCGTGCCCTGCCACCTGTCAGCTCCTTTGCCAGGAGGCTAAGGCATGAAAGCTGAAGCTGTGAAGACCCCAATCTCAACCATTCAGGTGCTGCTCTGCTGGAAGAGGTCAAGTGTAACAACAGGGTCACAACAACATGTTGATTCCTCGTAACTGCAGAAATCGGTGACTTTCTAGGAGTTCTCCCAGTGTGCATATGTAGATTTAAATTTTAAAGATCTGGTCAAGGATAATCTGAAGTGAGGGGTGAAAAATTGAAGGTTCAAACCAGTCACAGTAGGGTTGCCAATTAAAAGTGCTACCTTTACCTGTATTTCAGCAGCCCTGTGAATGAAATATGAGCATTTCCCCTAAGGAACAGCTTAAACACACCTTGAAGGCTTAGGGGTTGTGGCATTCATTTTTTGGTAAGGGCTTCTGGGGTTTCTTTTGGTTTTGGTGGTGTCTGGTTCAGCTAAACCAGACCCACTGTGCTGTTTCCTATGTGTCTTTACTACTTGGTAAAATATCACCTAACTACCCCTGTCAATAGCTTCATGCTTTTTTCTTTGATATTGCTTCATAAGATATCTAATATCGGTTTCCACTCTGTTGACATGGGAAAGTGACAAACAGAAATATTCCCTCAAAACAGCAATTTAATCTGCTGGTTTGCTGTAAAAGTGTATCCCAAGTATGTGAAAAAAAACATGCCCTTGTTCATACATTCACATGCACACCCCCACCTCCATCTATGACCCTATTCTTCAGATTCCTTAATTTCAGTTTTTGAGACATGCAGTTGCTGAGACACTGCTTCAGCTGGTCAGGGTTTCATGCAGCTCACTGCAGTGTTTCAGCCTTGCACTGCGGTGGGAGCTTGAGTTACTTGGGTGGAGTGTGAAGGGGAATCCCTCCCTTTTTCTTATTTTGGGTACTAAAGGAACATGAGATTCCAGGAGATTCTTTTCTTTGAGGGCCAGATTCTGGAAATCAGTATTGAAGTCAGGTGCCCTCTATTTCATCATTATGATTATGTAGAATTAATCAGACCCAATTGTGTCTGCAATGGACGAGAGCATCACTTTTGGAGAACTGTGATAGAGATCTGAAGGGGAAACCTACTTGCCTTTACAAATCCTGTTTTTATAAAAGAAATATTTTCTAAGTTACCAACTGCAAACAATTTAGGTAGTACCATCTGTTGTAGGTGTAGCAAATCCAGTCTTAAGGAATGCCTGCGTGACCATTCAGTCAAATAAGAAATTAGTCATATATTTAGTGTAATTGAACGTTTGTGGTAATGTGTGTTGCTGATAATTCATACTGACAGTAAGCTCTGAAAATATCAACCTGAATATTTTCTGACAAAACTTTCCATGTGGCAAAACATAAAATTGCCTGTAGTCATTTAAGAATTGATGCGATGTCCTGAAGCATAGTGCTATTTTATGAGCCAGTCATCTAAAGAAAAAACAGATGCATCTCTTGTGGAATGACTGTTGAGTGCCTTAGATATACTGATGTTTCTTTATTTTTTTTAATGCTTGTTGGACCTCCAAGTATATCTTTGAATCCCTCCCTTTTTTTTCTTGATCTAAAAGAGTATAGAATACACCTGGCTTCTAAGCATCCCTCACTTTTCTCCTTTCAGGTGTTTTCTAGAGTTCAGTTTTCAAGGTAATTCAGTTTATAGGTAGTCCTGAGGGAGCCTACAGGTTGATAGAAGGAAAGAGGACGATAAATTAAGCATTCCTTAGGTATCCTGTGTCACTCCTGCCAAAATCGTACTGTGCCATCTATGTCACCAGTGGTGCCGCATGTAGCTCTAGTTCACCTATAGTGAATGTCAGCTGTGATGCTGTTTACTGACCACAGATGAATGAGGGTTTATTGTTGTCCTATTTTTAGGATATATGTCAGTGTTGTTCCTCAAGGGCCATCTGGATCATGTTTGGTCTCATTGGCTCAGTTCTCACTGAAGCTTGAGAAGTGTCCCTTTGCTTTTTTGAATAACGTTGCTGTTCTTTTCTGGTTTTCCTTTAACTTCTCCAGTTGCTGGGTAGTGATGAATGCAGCTGCATGTTGTATTCACATTCAGTATTTCACTTTCAGTAAAAGAACTAGGCAGGTTTCCTAGAGGGTTCCTTGTTTGGTTACTGGTAATCTCAAAACAACCAAACACATCAAACTGAAAAAAGCCCACCACCACTAAAAAAATCCCCAGCAAAAACTCTGCACCCTTTTGATTCTAATTCTTCCCATTTGGAAGTTCAAAATTAAAAAAAACAAAAAAAAAAAACCAAAATGCTGGAATGCTGACTAGAGCTTACATTTTGCTTGCTAGTTTTAACTGCTACAAATCAGTTGTGCTTTGTTTATACTTGAGTCTCTTCCTATCAGATGGGTTCCCTCTTGCCTAAGAAAATACACTTAAATTGGTTCCTCTTTCTTCCTAAAACAATAAATTGAAAAAGTATTTCATATACTATGCTGAAAATTTTAATTTAACAAGTGTTTTTTTTAATGAACTCCAGACTGTTTTCCGAACAAACCAAGGAGGTCTGGTTTGCAACACACAGCTGTAATTTCAGTGCATTTCAGACCATGAGCCAGAGAAGCAACCTTTGAACGAGATTTAATTGGATGAGCAGACATGCTATGGGCAGAAGATCTGAACTGATTCATAAACTGCTCATGTTTTTTGTGGTTTGTTTTTTTCATTTTTTTTTTTTATTCTCACAAATTTAGATGTAGCACTCTCTGCATTTCCATGGTATCTGTCAGGAAGGAGGTTCTGGAGCGGGGATGATGTCCCCAGGGATTGATTTACCCCAGTGTGGTTTTTAAGAAGCTTTTCTCAGTGTGTCTATTTTTCCTACAGCTACCAGCACTGTAAAAACAAATCGAGATACAAATTCTCTTTCAAATGAATAAATGTGAATGAAATAGTGTTCTTCTTGTCTAAGGAAAAGATCCAGCAATGGAAGCTGAAAAACACTGCTGAGGCTGCCTCCATGTCCAGTGGAGATGTCACTGTTTACCAAACAGCTTGCAGAATACCAACCTTTGTGCAGAGAAACTCCTTAATTTTATGATGAAGTGGCAGGAATTTCGTGTTTTGGAAATGGACTTAATCAATGATGTTTGCTTAGTCAGTTAAAGCTGTTAAATCTCTTCAGTCAGCTGCTTTGCAGACCTTGGGCAGCTCTGGATTCATCAGAACATCATGCTTTGCTGTCCAGTGTTACCAGTTTCTGGACTTGATCTCTTCTCCCTTTGCTGACTGTCTTCCAGATATTTTGAAAACTTCTTGGTGATGGAAGTGGCTACTTTTGTAGTATCTTTTTTCCATTACGGTGTTACACAAGTACTTGCTGCACTCCCTCATGGGGTGTGAGACGTCTGTATTTTTAGCTGACATGGAAGGCTCAAAGTTGGCTAGCTTTAAAATTATTTTTCTGTACTTTTAGAAAATTAACTTCAGTGAAGTTGGTTTCCCCATACTGCTTCTAAATCTGGAAAAATACTGTTCTGCTCTTTCACAGCTTGATTAAAATTTATGAAAATTTTAGAACTAGACGACCTTCCATTGCTAGGTGGGGGGGAAAAAAGCAGAATAGCCAAAATAGGATGAAGCTGTAATGAAAAGCCTTTGAGTTAGTGTGCCAGTTCACTGAAAATGAAACTGTGGTTTAAGAGGTGCTCTGACCAAAAGCTCAGATCTAATAAGGCTGTTCCTTGAGAGAGGGCGATGGCTGTGGAAGGAAGATATCAGAGTCACAATTGCCTTCTGTGCTTAAACATCATTTAATTGTTTCATGCATGAAAACCTCGGAGTTAGTCTTAGGTGTAAGGAAATAGTCTTGTGGCAGTTTAGGCTAATATGCATGCAAACTGCCATTATCTGTCCCACCCTTGTCCATGTCCACCTATTTCATCACTTCAGCTGGACCTAACACTTGTCCAGAAAACCATCTAGTATGCAAATAGACCTCCACAAAAAGTTTTTGGCCAAATCAGCCATCAAGACCAGCTTTCCACACAGCTACAGTGCCCAGCTCAAGAGAGGGCACAGATGTTTACAGCTGGGAGGGACAAATCAACTGCATTGAAATTAGATTGCCTTCCTGTGAAACCACATGGAAAGCCACAGCAGGGGCAGCAGGGAGAGCAACTGCCCTATTCTGTCTCCAAAGCATTAGTTGCTTATTGTACCTTCTTACAGGAAGAAAAAGAGAGAAGTTTGTGTGTCTTTTGGGGTAAGGCGATGGTGTAGAATGACTAAAACTAAATTGGTTGAATGTAGTACACTTACACTGGCACAACTAATGACAGAATCAGGCCCAAAATATATAGGAAGGACAGAAAATGAACTGCTTCCTCCATAAGCTCTTGTTCCCACCAGAAGGATTTAGAAATATTTGTTGCTTTTACTAGGTCATATACAGAACCTTCTCTTTGTCTGGCAGAATTGGATGTAGGAGCTGTATTAGGCATGTGTGGTGATTTGAATGTGTGGCAACATCAATGATATATTTTTTTCTAGCTATGTTTTACTTGATTACGAGGACTGGGCAGTAGGAGTCAAATGTGTCCTTTATGCAGTAGGATTGTTTTCAAGAGAATTATACCCAAAGGAAACAATTTGAATACACTCAAGTATGTGGGTCTAAAGTAAAACTGGTACATAAAGAGAGATTTAAGTAAAAGTTATACCTTTAACTAATCTTATGGGTGGTAAAGTAGCACGAAAATGTGTCCAACTCTGTGGTCATGTAGCTTGTCTGGGGGTTCACTTCTGCGTTTTCTGTCTAGTTGAAGAGCTTTGAGCTCTTCCATACTTCAGAAGTGCTACTAGCAGCATTGCATTGGATAAAGGTGTATGTTTTCCTTTGTTTGTATGCATTAGTTTTGCTAAACATATGTAAAAGCATGAATCATATGGTGGGACACTCTTACTGCTGTAAAAACGTTGGTTCCCAAAACTAAAACAAGCCGTACTTACATCTTTTATACCAGTACAGCCGTGTCCTCACTCAGAGAAGTTTGCTGCTTTTAACCACTAACTGTTTGTCCTAGTTAAAGCAATAGAAGTCTTGAACGTGAGCTTAAAAGCTTGCATGGACTTAAGTATTTAAGTGAACTGAGCCCTGAGGAGGGTTCTTGCAGCAGCCCTATAGTTAATTGTGGGTGCTCTGACCTGGTTAAGGATTTAGCAGCAAGATGGCAACCATCGTAACAATTTCTCTTGCTCAAGCACAAGGTAAAACAATAAGCATGCATGGAAAACCTGAAGATCAGCTCTTAAGGCATTCATCATTTCGTTTGCTTGCTAAACTGTCACTTCCGTATGTTTTACAGCATCCATCCAACCATAACTTTGCTTCTGGGTATTCTGTATTACAGCAGTGTTCTGTTGAATATATACCATTACTTTCTCTATATTACTTAAGGAATGGGTTTTCAAATTGATGGTTTTCAGTGGTAGGCATGAGCCTGCCATGCAAAACTTGTGTTGAATTCAGTAGTGTCAGCTGGGTCAATGATTAGTGCTTTAGAAAATCCTCAAAAGAAGGGGTGATGGGAAGTATTCCTCAGTGTATTTGAGTTGTAAGGTTGGAGGATTTAAAAAAATCAAATTGGGGTTTTGTATAAGTAGTCTGCAGTGTAGGTAAATCGTATTTTTGTTCGTGTGTATTTCAATTCATATAATTGTCAAGGCTGCCAATGTTGTTTAGAAAATGTGCTGCAGATGTGCTGTCCAGAATAGGAGTAATTGATCAGCCTAGCTCCCCTGCAATGCCAGGGTAAGGACATGGGTTCCCAGTGCTTTTAAAAACTGTCTCTATGGGCAGCGTTCTCTTGCTCCAGCTGGATAAGGTAACTCCTAATGGCAGGTCGCTCGCCCGAGTGAGCTTTAAGGTTGTCCTGGTCTCTGTATATGTTCATTGGCCTGCAGAGTGATTAAAGTTGAAAACCTGTAGAAAATAGCATAATAAAAACTTTTCTAAGACATTTTAAATAATTTCTAGCAAGCCAGGTATTACTCGGCTTCCCCCCCCCCCCCCCCCCCCCCCCAAAGTTTCAGGAAGCTAAAGAAAAAGGGTGTTTTCTATTCTGGGTTCCCAGGTGAGTCAACATGGAGAACTTAACTGGTGGTAAAGCTTCAGTACTTAGAAGGTGTTGTGGAGTTTTTGTGGCTATCATGGTGAGGAGACTGAAGTTCCAAAGCTTGTGCTTCTGTGTGCAGTGGGCCTCCTATGATGCTTTGTATCTCTTCTTCCCCTTTGTTTTCACTGTGGTGTCAAAAGACAAATTTAACAACCATGAGAGAATTATAGGAAACTTTGGAAGTTCTCACCAGGTAATAGGATTAATAGTTTAAAAACCATTAGCTTCCCTGTCCCCAGACAAATAATGATTTGCCAGTGCTGTGAGGAGTGGCTGAGGGAGCTGGGGATGTTTAGTCTGGAGAAGAGGAGGCTGAGGGGAGACCTTATCACCTCCTACAGTTACCTGAAGGGAGGTTATAGAGGTGGGCGATGGTCTCTTCAGCCAGGTGACAGGAGATAGGACAAGGGGAAATGGCACAAAGCTGTGCCAGGGCAGGGTCAGATTAGATGTTAGGAAAAACTTTCACTGAAAGAGTTGTCAGGGCCTGGAACAGGCTGCCCAGGGAGGGGGTTGAGTCACCGACCCTGGGTGTGTATAAAAGACGGGTAGGGGTATGGTTTAGCATAGGGCAGGAGTGGTTGGACTTGATGATCTTACAGGTCTTTTCCTACCTTGTGATTCATACATCTCCATCACTATTTAAATTTGAGCAGCAAGAGAAAGGAAAGACGTAGGTTTATTGTGTTCTTAGGACAATCTTAAGCTAAAGGGTAAAATCCCTGGAAAGGATAAACTGTCCATTTAAATCAGTGATTGTTCACTTTTGCCTAGGAGAAAGACCACAGGACCAAAGGCAGGCACATCCTCTGTCTCCGGAAAGTCTCATCTTGCCAATCTGTTTTGAAGTGCATCACAAAATATGCCCAATAGCATCGAAATACTGTCTGCAGTGCCAGCTAATGACCAAAACCAAATGATTCCTCAATGTTTCATTTAAATATTTGTGTGTTTGTTTTTGGAATTCGAGAAATCCTGAGTCAAGCTGTGAGATTGTAAAGGCTGAAAATTATGATTGAGCGAAGGCTTCCCAGCTGGGGAGTGACACTGGCTATTTGTCAGGATCTGGCAGTCTCCTGTTGAGAAGCTGACAGTGGCTACTGATATCTTTGGCAGATAAACACCACCTCTGAAGACTGTGCAGTGAATTTGTATGACTTACTCTTCAGGCATTGGTGTGCAGGGGACAGTTATGTACTTCTGTGCTCTAAGTTATTAATGCCCTCTGAAGGGTCCTCTGGAGATCATCTAGTCTTGTTCAAAGGAGGGTCAGCTACAACAGGTTGCTCAGTGCTGTGTCCAGTTGGGTTTTGAATATCTCAGTGGATAGTAACTCCACAACCTCTATGGACAACCTGTTCCAGTGTTTGACTGCTCTTACGGTAAAAGAGTTGTTTTCCTTGTGTTTAAGTGGAATGTATTTTATTCCCATTCACTTGTGTCTGTTCACTGAATACTACTGAGTAAAGCCTGGTTTCACCTTCTGTACACCCTGCCATAAAATATTTATATCCTTTGATGAGATTCCCTTGAACCTTCTCCTCCAGGCTGAATGGTCCCAGTTACCGCAACCTCTCTTTGAATTAAAGATGCTCAGAGCTCTTTTGTGGTGTCACATTGGTATGTCCGTGTCTGTCTTCAGGAGCCCAAAATTTGGAAACCCTGGAAGTGGGCACAGAACTTCAGGTTATGGTCTGTTACCTTCACCATCTGTGTGCTGAAACTCAAGGTCTTTGGTTTGAGTTCTGTGTTAATGCATAGGCAGCAGTTCACTCCCATGTCAGTACTGGTTCAAACATGCAACATTGCCTCATAACACTCTTTCCATATTGCAACCATGAGGTATCCCAGTCCATTCTGTTTCCCTTCCCCTTAAATGTAACTCCTGCCATCTTCTAGAGCCCCGTAAGCAAACATTCCTCATTTGATCATGTCCCGTTTCCCCTGTCACTTCTATGTATGGTAACGGAGAAAGGTGTCCATTCCCAGGAGCCTTGAACCAGGAGCCAAAATTGCCCTCAGAGGGAAACCAACACTGTGCCATCACTCTTTGTGCTGCTGCAGTTATGACTGAGCATATGTGAGTACTTAATTTGCTTATCTTAGTCTCAGATAGGAGAAAAGACGTGGTATCACTAAAGACAAACCTTTGGTACGTGGTGAAAGTTGGGAAGGGACTACCCTCTCCCTGACGTGGAAGCAAAGGAGCTTAGATGTCAATTCCATGTATTTATTTCTTTCCCTGTTTCATCCTGAAGATAGCAAACAAGAAGGTGGTAATACTTGTAAGTGGAAAGCTTGCAATGCTCCTCTGTGGTATTTTAAAGTGCCCCTGCAAGGTTTAGGTTGTTGTTGGTCTTGGAAAACTGATCTCAAGCATCAGCTTTAGATCCCTCAGTGATGAAAATGAGAACTTTACATGAGCATTTGTTCAGTGCTTTGATGCCATCAGGTTGAAAGGCTTGTTTTTATAGGGTTTTTTGCATGCATGTGAAGCACTGGGGTTTTTTTCTCTAATGTTTAAAGAAATGACTTTTTTAATTACATTTTTCTCATAGTGAAGATGTGTGAGCACTAAGAAGTGCTAAGAAGAGAGATGTAATGATGCAGAAGCCAGAAAATCATAGGACCACTGCTGGCTGTCACTCAGATGATTTTGTGTGACTTCAAATTAAAGAGATGTATATCAAGTGGCAGGAGTGAGTCACCAGAATGGAGATGACTAAAGTTGTTGCTATGAAATCTGTGAGGAATGTTAAATGACGGGCTCCCAGAGTGGCAGCGCTGCAAGTCTCTAGGTGACAAGAAGGGAGCTTATTAAATATTAGCAGTATGATGAAGTGAAATTTAAGAGTACATTGGGATATACTGGAAACACTAAGACTTTTGCCAGTTGTCCAGTTTCACAGCTTTGGAACATTGTATAGAAATATGTTGCTAAATCTTCTTGTGTAATGCTGCCAGTAAGTGTAAGGGGAGTGATTTTTCTCGGCTGTTTATATAAATGACTTAGCTCTCTTTAAACATAGGGCCAGGTATCAGTCTTGCTACGATGAAGACTAATGAATATACTCAAGACCCAGTCTAGAATCCAGAGTATGCTTGGCATGAAACGAGAGCTGCTCAGCGCAGTGGCGAGTGTCGCAGTTCCTAGACCCAAAAGTTATGCTGTGTTTTTGGAGCAGAAGGTCTGAGTGCTATCAGCGATCCCATCGTGCTTCCAAATAATAAAAGTGCAGATCAGAAGTACAGCTGGAAAGTTTATAGGCCTGTTGAGTTCTTGCAATATTTTGTTTCATGTGGACAGGGGAAATCAGTCGTTTAAATAAAGGGAAGGTGAGGGCATGAAAGGGAAGGAAAACAGCCCTTGTAACTTGTGGTCTGGGCTCATGCATCATTGGAAGGCTGTGGGAAGCTGTAAACTAGTGACCCAGACAGAATGAAAAGAAAAGTAAAATCCTCGCCTCCAGCTCTTGTGGATGCTGCCAAACTAAAATAATAATCCCCACAAAATTACTTTTCTTGTGTTCTGTTGAAACCTCTGAATGGGCTTTGTTCAGTAGTCATCTATGATGCTGGGACTGGGCCCCTCAATGTGGTTCTTATTCCTGGATTGGGTGAAACAGGATGATGTAAAAGATGCACTCATCTGCCTTTATGGAGGACAGGTGTTGCTACGTGGCAGTCCTAAGGTAATGAAGCTTCACAAAGGTCTTCAAATAGTAGCTGAAGTATTATATTTAACTTGAAGTGCAAATTTCAACCACAGAAAAGGACCTAAAGAGGAGGATAATCATTCCAGATGGAAAATTGCTGGTGTTCAGGGCTAGGGTACTAGTTTTAAAATAAAACTATGTTATGACTTTTCTAATGTTATTGACTATCAAGTGATCACTTCCACTCACCTAAGACCTATTCAAGAACGCAGTCTTAATATAGCTATGCAAATTGCCCTTGCAAGCTTATTTTTGCAGTCCTTGTACATACAAATGCCCCTTTCTTACAAAGAAAAAGCGATTCCTTGGTATTCTTACTTAGGCAATTGCAGTGGTCCTAATATCAAGTCTGTTTGTTTGTCCACCCCCTCCACCCCCCCAGCCTCCTGTCACAATGGAATCCCAGCTTCCTTCAATAAATCCAAAACTGAGTCCTGTGCACAGTTCAGGTAAAAAATGTGCCTTCTCAAAAGGGGGGGAGGCATTAGGCTTTAGGTTCTGTTAGTGTCCTGGTGCCTATAACATTAGCTTTGGTCTGTCTTTGAAAATGCTCAGAGTACAAAGCTCTGATAGGGTTCTTTTTGGCCTGCTGTTGTGGCAGCTGAGCACCAGGTACTGCTTGCTTGCTCCACCCACCCCTGGGGAGGAAGAAAAAAAATGGCCAAAAAAATGAGAGAAAAGCAAACCTTGTGCGTTGGGGTAAGGACAGTTTACTGGGACAGCAAAGAGAGGGAGCAGTAACAATAACAGGACCTTATGGCAAATACACAAATACATACTGGAGATACACAACGCAGTTTCTCGCTGAACTGCACAACTTGGACCGTACAGCTCAGAACCGTCCCAAAACTGGACCATCCCTAAACTGCACATCCTGGGGCCGTGCACTCCTCCCTCACCAGTGCCCCCCTTTACGCTGAGCATGATGTCATTGGTATGGAATAGCCTTTTGGCCAGTGTGGGTCACCTGTCTCGCCTGTGTGCCCTCCCAGCTTCTTGGGTGCTCCCTGTCTTCTTGTTGTCAGGGCAGCATGAAAAGGTGAAAAGTCCTTGACTGCTTGGCAGCAACTAGCAACATCAGTGTGTTACCAGCACTGCTCTCACCTGAACTCCCAAACACAGCACCACACCAGCTGCTAGAAAGAAAATTAACTCTATCCCAGCCAAACCCTGGGCACCTACATAAATGCTTAAAGCCAGTTCTGAGATCTGCTTGCTCCAGAGTTTCATGAACAAGTTTATTGGTGGCTTTCTCAAGGATTTGGCTGACTATGCTAATTCAGTTTATGGAATAATGTTTGTATTCTTCTGGAGAACAGAGATTCAGGTGGAGTTGTGCCAGAGGAGGTTTTGACTCTTCCCAGTGTCCTGATTTTGGCTAGGATAGATTTTATTTCCCCAAGGAGCCAGCACAGGTGAGCAGAGCTGGCCAAGGGTGTTTCCACACCACCTGATGTTATACTCCCCCATAAAAGGGGGCTAGTTGGGGAGAGTGTGGGCTGAGTATCCAGTCTGGTCAGTCATTGGGGGTAAGTGCTTTGTGTTATCACTGTGTGTGTATTCTGTCCTGAGCACTGTTGCTGCTGTTCCACTCTCCCTGAGCTGTCCCAGCAAAAAAAATGGCTTTTGGCCATTTCTCCTCCCCATCCTGCTGGGAGATGAGGGGGGTGGGTGGTGGGGGGGGGTGTGTGTGTGTGCACGCGTGAGCTGTTCCCTGGGGCTTAGCTGCTGCCTGGGGCTGAACCACAACAGCCAGGCATCCATCCTTTTTTCACTTGCCTAGTAAAGGCTGAGGTTTTGGGTGTTTTGTTTGTTTCTCAGACCTTCTGTTATGTACTTCTCTAAAGTGCATCTCTAAACATGGGGAAAGAAACACTTCCCAAGTGTCTTTTGGTCTTCCTCTAACATGTCACTATGTCCTTTTGTTAACTTAGCTGGTATAGCCAGAGCAACTCTCTGTCGACACAGCTGAGACAAAGACTGTTCTTACTGATGTATTGGCTACTTCATGAACGGTGTGCAAACCAAAAATAGACTTTGCCCAACTACCTTTCAAGGCATTGATGCTCCACTAAATATTTAACCTTCTCGCATAACAGGTAGCCTGCATAAGAGCTCCTATGAAGAAACTGGCAATCAAAGCACTTCAGAAACTTTTCAGCCTTGACTACTCCTACTCGTTTGCTATTCTTAGTGCACTCTGTTGCCGTCAAGAATCTAGCTCAAAGCTCTGAGATTCTTCTCACTTCATCAGTATCGTAAGGCTCCTTTTTTGCGTCGTTTATTTTTAGGCATCCAGTTTCTGGCAATTAATGTGCAACCTCCTTTCTTGGGAAAAAGTGTGATTGTTAAGTACTGCAAAAACAGGCTGTAGTTCCCGAATGTTTGAGGGTAGAGAATGAACTTTTTCTGATTTCATTCTTACTCTGCATCGGGGGCAGATGTTTCTGGTGCAGCTGCCTCTGCTTCAGTTCTCATGGTGGGGTTATCCACACTCATAAATTCTGGCCTGCACTTGCTTCAGTGTTTCGGTGGCCTGGGGCTTAGTCTGAAGCAATGACTAGGAAGCCTGTTCTGAAGTAGTGAAATATGCATCAATGAACAAGTGAATAAACACAGCAGATTGCAGAATAAGAAACACCCTGCTTAAGGAAATTAACTTTGTTTATTTAATAAATGTGGTTTGTTTGTTGGTTTGGGGGTTTTTTTTGTAACTTGTGATTATATTCGAGTAAGATACTAGCACAGAATGACCCTGTGTAGGACAGAAATAAGGCTGCATGTATGAGCAGAAGATGGAAGAAGCAGTGAGCTGGGTAAGGAAACCCTGGGGAACTTGATCTTGCCTGAATGAAAGCGGCTTTGCTGGCTGCCAAGTTCCCTTTCCTTAGCATCTGGAGCAAGTCAGAAGAGGGTACAATGACATTTATTATTGGTTAGTGTACAGTTGCAAGATATAAAGAGCTTGTGATTTAAATAGTAACCACAGAACACCACAGACCCTGAGGAAGGAATCGCTTAATATGCTTGTATATTCCTTTTTGCAGCAGCAGAATATTTTTTGAGCTCTTGAGAAGAAGTAATGGTTACTCAGGAAGACAAATCAGAGGAGATTTTTTTGTATGGAGGCAGAAATGGTGGTAGTTCAATGCATCATATGTGGCAAGGAGCTATTTCCAGAAAACATTCAGTCTCCCCCTCTCTTTTTTTCCTTCTTCCTCCTAGCAAATGGTGGTATAACTATTATGTATTAAAGGATCACTTATAAATACATGCTCACCTCAAAGTCACTAGGATAGTGCAGAGAAGCAGCCGATCTTTGACTGCAATTGCTCAGTTGAAGCTTTCACCTTCAAAAAACATAAATTTGCTGTGCCGAGTCCCAGTTAGTGTGCATTTTGAAGGTATTTATACTCATTCCCTCCCTGCAGAAGCAGAACAGAGCTTGCAGAAATTAATTCCAGGTGGAGGGCATCTCCCTGATCATATATGACTGCATACAGACTGAGTGAGGGAAGTCCCGAGGCTGCTCTTTCTTAACCCAAGTGAGGAACCAGCATCTTGGAACAGAGTGGAGGGGAATCGGTGTCCAATTCTCAAGGAGAAAGTTAAGTGAGAGTCACCTACTTACTAAAAAGTAATTAGGCAAGAGTACCAGCAGATTGCAGTGATAATTAAGAAGCCATACAACAAGGTGTTGCCATGAATTTCGACTCTTTGCAAAGTGTTACACAGAACACACCAGGTGTAAGCTTTACATCTGCTGTTCTTCTGACAGTCTAAGATGTCCTCCTGGATTGCTGCTTTACCTTATAACGACACTAAACATGATTAAAAATAGGAATGAGGAAATGTGGGTGTCATCCATCTGATGCTACAGAGTAAACACAGTCTGTGAAAATGAGCTGACTGATGGGACAATACCCCAGCTGATTCTTAAAGGCTTCAGTTTTGTGGGGATCAGAGGCCTCTAGACTGGATACCATAGTCTGAGACTGTCAGTAGGAAATGAGGGAAATGTAGTGGTGGCAAGAGAGTGGATTCATCCTTTGGATTTATTCAATGTACTGTTTTAGTTTGGAGGGATTATTGAAAGTTTGGGATAAGGCTTGATTCTTAAAGTGGCCAAAAGCTTATACAAGGCACACTGTCAAGAGTCATAGACTGTATTCTGCATTTAGGCCAACCTGTCTGGAAAGCATCTTTGCTTTCCAACCTGATGTGTTGGGAAACCATGCAGAAAACCATAGGTTGATTAAAAAAACCCACTAGAATTAAGCTGAGCAGAGAAAAGCCAGACCTAACCTGCTGGCGTCCTTTGAAGATCTTGCTGCAAAGATACAGTGGGTGTTAGTGTGTTCAGCGATTTGTCTCCAGCTGCTAAAATCAAAGCACTCAGTGCTTCGGCATAGAAACCAAATGATCACATCTGTACTGCACAAAAATTTAGCATATGGCTCACCAAGACCCTTCAGAACTCAAGCCTTTATGACTATAGCCAGACATAGAAAGTAAGGGCCAGACCATCATCATCTTGTTGTTATTTCAGTTGTTAGAATTATCATACTTTCAGCCCTTCTCACAGGGGATATGACAGTGATAGTTTACTTAAAAACACATCTGACAGCCTTCCCCCTCCATGTGTGACTCAACAGAGGCTGTTGAGAGAATCAGGAATGCTTTTGTTGTCTGCTCCCACCGTCACCTCTGCTAGAAAATGTGTGTATAATTGTTACTTAAAATGAATATTCCAGTCATATTCTTCCCAGAAGGTTTTAACATACTTAAAATTACTGCATCAGATCCCACCGGACTGCTTTTACACCTGGAAGAAATCAGGAAGTAGCATACAGTGTGTTCTTCAAAAAAATACCAACCCCAAACCAAAACCAGAGTGGTTGTTCAAAGCCACAGGCCTAGAAAAGGAGACTTACTTTCCCCTCAGACCAGGGAAGTGTCAGCGTAATTCCCCACTGAGTCTGTGGTGTGTCTCTTGTGATGGGTATGGATTTCACAATGCAGCCGTCCTTCAGGCTTGCAGGTATGCTGTGGCCACCAAGCCCTTTCACACAGGCTATTGAGCTGTTGCAAAGTCACCCTTTGATTGCCACCACCAGAGTCCTGCATCTGAACTGAACTCCCTGAGCTCAAAGGCTCTGTACGGTGTTTCAAGCTGTCCATCCCTCCGCGCAGCCTTGCCATGGAGAACCCAACGAAATAATGCAGCTAGCTTACCGCTTTTAGAACAGTGAACAACCTCCTGGTTCTTTGCTCTGGGCAGGTCAGGCTTTGAGAAAAACACTGAGTTTTCTCACTGCGCTGAGAAAGCAGGAAGAGCTTTAGTAGGTGAGCCACATCTGGCTTGGGTTGCATTTTACCTGCGTGTGCACGCTCATGTCATACGCTTGTGTGTAACGTGGCTCTCTTCTCAGAAATGACATCTGAGACATCAAGTGTGTGTAGGCTCCTTAAGGATCGACTGGAGAGATGATGGATATAAATATTTGCCCTGCTTTGCTTGATGACAAGTAGAGTAAGAGCACAGAACAATTCAGCTCCCACCAGAAAGCGCAGAGCTGCCCCTGCAGCATTATTTTTGGGTTTTCCGGTGCCACAGCAGCTACTGACCTACCTGTGCTCCAGTCCTGCTTAAGCTGCAAGAGCTATTACATGCAAAATTACCCTCTAATTAAGTTGCACAGTGGTGGAGCTAGCACAAGCCGTGCTAAAAAGGGGATGCCACTTTCCAGTAGGTACCAGAAGCTCAGCATGACATTAAGCAAATGGAATAAATGCCTCTTCACAGCCCGGTGCTCTCTGTATTTGACCTTGCGCTGCCAGCTATGCTATGCTGGCTAACACTACCCTGGGTATACTATGAACAGGACCCTGACTGTGACCTCAGTTACAGTAGAGTTATGCCCCAGCCATATTACAAGGTGAGTTTTTATTCAAAAGGTAGACTGGGATGTACAATTATGTCTCATAGCCTGGTGCTGCTCTGTCAGGGTGTTATTATCACCTGAGGCACCCTGAGGAGTTGGAAAGAAAGTTAAGAAATAAGAAATCTGTAGGTATGTATGTTCTGTTGCCTCCACTCTTACTAGCAGGTGTTACGTAATTTCCATAGGGAAAACATACTCTTTTGCTGCTGTTCTTGACATTCTGAAATGCAGATTCTTTTATGTAAATTGAAAGAACATTTTAGAAGAAAGAAATTGTAGGCAGAGAATGTATTAGATGTTGCATTAAATGAAGGAAAGATTATACTAGGGAGACAGATTGTCCAACTAGAAAAACTACTCACCCTGAAGTGCCAAGAGACAGGAAAGTGAAAGCCATTAATCTGCTAGCATTAGGAGACTACATGAATTATTTCAGATGGTTACAAACTAAAATGTAATTGGGTATGGGTGGGTGGTTGAGGTTACTTTAGACATCAAAGATGGGGGAGATAGGGACGAGGTGTTTACTGAAGCAGGGGTGGGGAATAGCTTTGTCAGAGCCAGTGCCTACATAACCTGTGGCCTTGGCATTCTGTGACCTGTGCTGCCAGCTGCTCTGCTACATACATACTTGCATACATAAAACGTAATTCCCAGCTGTTTACTCTGTACCTGGGAGCCATTTTCTGTAGTGCAAACTGAAAAAGTGAGGTCTTTCACTTTAAAAACAAACAGTGGGACACTCCTTCTACACATCCTAGAAGATGTGTAAGTAGATTCAGAAGGATTCATGCAAGTCCAGAATATGTACTCGTGGAAAGTAATTGTTGGTTTGGCATTTTTCTGTGGGGGGAGCTGTAGTGTTCACAAAGTTGCTATACAGCCATGCCTGGAGAATGGTGGAGATTCTTTACTCATACAGTTCAGTGCAACCAAAAAAAAAAAAAAAAAAAAGAGTATCCCAATCCCAGGAAAAATCTTGGTGATTTTTTTTTTTTTTTTTTTACAGCAGTGACATGAGTTTGGATTTTGAAAATTAAGTGAGATTGCAACTTCTCACACTGCCTCAACCAAGGCCAGTATCTCACTGTGAACTCCTCTGACCATTGTTTCACATCCTCTGCCATTTGTTCAAGGATGGGATTAAATTATTTCTGTCATATTTCATGGGACTGGCACGAAGGGTGTTACTTTAGTTGGGCACCATGGACGTGGAGTTGGGACACTGCACTCTTTACCCATCCCTGGGGAGATGGAAGGAGGGCAGTGAATGCTCACAGCTTTCCCATTCATCTCTCATTTTATTGCCAGAGTCAGAGTGTGAGAAGGGATGGGGAAGCCTGCCCCTTCATAGGATTCCCAGGTTCTATATGGGAGATGATCTGTGCTAACACAGCCTCAGCTGCATTATAAAGATGGTCCTCTTTCTTTAAAGGCCACAAGTCACTGCCCACCATCCATCATTGCTTCCCTGCAAGAAAGCTGAGGAATTGATGAGCTTGGTGTTCCTGCCTAGAAAACTCCTGAGGTGCTTGCTCAGTCTCAAGGTTTCCCTTTTTTTTTTTCCCCTTCAAACTTGAAAGGCAGAGGGAGGAAGTGAGAGGGAATGTACCTGCAGCAGGTGCTCAGAGATCGGATCAAGATACTGTCTGTCATCATTGTGTTTAGACTGCCAAATAAAATAATGATTGAAAATGAAGATTAAAATTGGAAAGCTTCTTTCATATCTAATGAAAATCAGTAATCTTGGCATAACATATGGCGCTGCGTTCAACTCTCAGTGCCGTAGGAGTAGTTTGCAGCTGACAGCGCATATGTCCGTACAGTATGCTTCAGGATCCCCAAATTTAGATATTTGATTGAATCAATAATTTTTAAGGTTGAAACGTAAGCATATTCCTCTTCCCCTTTCTTCTCCTAGGCTGCCCCCCACATGCCTACCCAAAAAGCAAACCTTGAAAAGTTCAGTGTTTCCTAATGCTTTGGTGTTATCTCCTGTGCTCATTTGGAGTGATCCATTCTCTTGTGCTTTCATGCTTCCAGTATTCCTTTGAAAAAAAAAAAAAAACCCAAACAACAAAAACCAAAATCAACCCCACACCAAGAAAAACCCTCAGAAAAGAACTTACATTTCTGTTCAGGGGAAGAAAGAACCCCAAAGAACCTCAGGTGGCATCTCAGAGCTCATATAATACCTGCCAGGAAAGCCTACCGAGTTGCTAATTTCTAATTCAAGAAAAAAAATTGCTGCAACTGCCAATATGTGTTTTAGCAAAGAGGGTGTGAATTATATGTACAGTGTGATACTGTGTTTCTTCCCTGACTGACATGGTAGAACTTTCAGGATGTCTGAGTTTTCCCTTTGCAGAGGATTTATTAATCTGGTTTCCAAACTCATCTCTGTAACTTCACCATGCTTTAACTCCCACTAATTTATCCAAGTGTGTGGAGAATTGGATTCTCCAGGAAGAAAGAATACAAAGTTTCTCTCATTAAGGTCTTGCTTTGCTTGGATCCCTTCAGGGTAAAATGTCAGACATTTCTTTCTTGAGGCATTAGATTTTGTTTGTGTTTCATTACCAGTAGCGCTTGTATCAAAATTTTGACACAATTTATATTCTGGCATTTGGATTCCAAAGCTGAGGACCATGTGTACATTAATTAAAATTTATCTATATATATTTAAAAAAAATGTGGTTTAATGAACACAGAAGTAACACCTCCTTAGTCTGAATCAGAAGTTGGGGATAGCACGCCTTTGCAAATTCATGTATAACAGCCCACGCGCCTGAAGGCAAAAATCTAGTGAGTAATGGAGAAAAGATAAGTGTTCAGCATAAAGTCAAGTTAAGGGATGGGCTTTCATGACTGCTAAGGTGAATTTGATACAGGGAAATATTTGAAGAAGAAATACTTGGCAGCTGCAGGTTAAGAGAGGCTGTATCAGAATGTCTGAGTGCGAATATGAATATATCACAGAGACACAGCACTGGGTGTTTCCTGATGCTTTCCAACTTACCCATTTTGATACTTTAAAATTGGGGTTTTCTCTTTGAATATGCAGTAGGACTGCAGGAGGTTGGGATTCATTTGCTGTATTCATTTGCCTGCATCCATCCTTTGCAAAGCTGTGGCACAGAGTCTGTACCGGCATGTGAGATGGGCCTCGTTCAACCTGGTTTTATTCTTCCTGAAGGCTCTCTTGCTCCCATCACCCTGCCCTGTCTACTTAACCTACGGTCTCTCACTGAACTGCAAGCCGTCTTTGCTGCCTCCACATGTAACTAGCTTAAAATCCAACTGGCAAGCCTTTTAGCAAAGGGGCTTTTATCCTACTTTGTCAATCAGATCCCATCTCTCTACAACTCTTCCTCAAAGAGGGATCCTTGGTTGTGAAAGCCAAAGGGCACTGCTTGCAATGCTTGCTGCAAAACCAGTTGTTAAGTCTCAGTGTGTCTCTACTCCTATCCAGGCTCTTTCCTTCACCTGAAGGATCTAGGAGATCACTACCTGGGCTCTTGTGTCCTTCACCTTTGCTCTTTGAGCTCTGTAGTCATTCTTGAAGTGATATCTATCCATCTTGTTTTAGTTATTCATGCTAGTCATCTTGTGTCGTCCCCTCAACCCCCCAGAAAAAAACCAAAGAAATACAAAAGTCCTTCTGAAACTCTTTCCTTGACATTTTACAGTGTCACGACGTCTGTTTTGTGACTCTGAAAAAGGCCAAACAGACTATGCCAGTAGTCCTACTTATTTGAAGTAAATAACATGAAGAGTATTTAATATGCAGAGATTTGATTGTTGCCTTGAGTAACCCAGACTTTCTGGAAATAGAAGGTGTGCTTCCTAGCAGAGTTGGCTCACTTTTTTGAGGAAAAAAACTTCCAATAACATATAGAACTGTAAGGACCTCTACCAGTCAGAAAAGATTGCAGGAGACATGGTTGAATCTAGAACAGAACACGTTTCACATCATCTTGAAAACAGGAGCCAGAACTCTTTGCTGGTATTCATGAACCCTTTAATTCGTTTTTCATGAGCAGTGACAGAAATGACGTTTTGTCTGGTAGAATGTCTGCAGAACTCCATCTCACCAGTAATTCAATAGTCTTTTTAATGCAATCATAATTTATAATATAAACAAATCAGTAGATTTTCCTGCTGATTTTATAAAAGGTTTCAGCAAGGAAGCGGGGAAGCGCTACAAAAAACCCAAATCACATAGCTAAGCTCCTCTCAGACAATTGATGTGCTGAAAGTTGTTTGGTCAGGATATTTGAGGAACTTAAGTAAATTAGGAAAAATCAAAGTGTTTTTTAAAGCGAAAAAGAAGCTAGATACTTCTTGGCAATATCCCTTCGGTTTATTTCATGCTGGGTTTATTTTTGGAGCATAATATTTTCATCTTCTCTTCCTCTACCCCTGAGAGTTAATGTTTTTCCTACCTGTGACAAAAATTGCTTGCTCTTCATAATGTCATGTTCTGAAAGAGCTGGTTGCTATAATCTTCCTTTCAGTGCTCATCTGCTCATTCTCATACCATATCCACCATATCAGGGTCTTAGTACAGTCCAGCAACATATGGCATATTAATGAAGAAACAGTTTATATTCCTAGTGCAATCTCCAGCAAAGGTGATTAAAAATTAAATAAAGCTCAGATGGTTTTTTTAATAACCAAGTTTTAACTTTTCCATGGCATTTTCTTGTTGGGTTTCAGGAGTATGTGTATGTACTGCCCTCTAGCAGGATACGGTACAGCATAGCTTTTGTTTCTAATTGCCTTGATGTTTTAGATTGCTTAGAGTCCAAACAGAGGGACGTTGCTTTTTGGTACACAGAAACTATCCCCCAACCATGTGCTTATACCAGGGATCCCAAGTGAAAAATGGAAGCGTCGCTCAGGGTTTCTCTACCTGTCCCCATTATCTCTTCAGAAACACTGGTGGTCTCTACCTCTTCATTAGCATGATGCTCTTAGGTGGGTGTAGCGTACAGATCAGTAGCAAAGAGGGAATTTGTGTGTACCCCTTGTCCATCAGTTGGGTGATTTTCTCCGGATGCCGTGACAAATATTTGTGCTGCCTTTCCTGAAGAGCTCAAAAGCAGCCCCAGGGGCTGACCCAGTGGTGGGAGGGTGAGCTCTTTTAGAAAAACAATCCAACCACATTTGGCCACCAGGATCTCTCTGCTGGGACCAGTCCTTTACTGCCTTGAGGTCTGCTACAAGTGTGGAAGGAATCACCTACAATATGAGAATTATCAGAAGGTAAATGATCATTTGAGCCAAAATACTGGAGCAGAAACACCAGCCTAGATCTCCTTAGAGATGGAAGGATTCTCTATGTGTCCTGCTGTGGTGGGTTGACCTGGCTATGTGCCAGGTGCCCATCAAAGCTGCTCTATCATTCCCCTTGTCATCTCTCAGGAGAGAGAAAATATAATTAAAAGTTCTTAGGTCAAGATAAGTGAAATCTGTTTAATTTTATTACCGATCAAAATCAGAGTAAGGTAATGAGATTTAAAATCTAAGCCTTAGAACACCTTCCCCCACCCCTCCCTTCTCAGGCTCAATTTCACTCCTGATTTTGTCTACCTCCTCCCCTCCAGCAACACAGGGACATGGGGAATGGGGGTTGCAGTCAGTTCCTAACATGTCTCTGCCATTCTTTCCTCCTCAGGGGGAGGACTCCTCACATTCTTCCCCTGCTCCAGCATGGGTCTCCCTCAGGGTCACAAGTCCTGCCAGCAACCCTGCTTCAGTGTCAGTGTCTCTCTCAGTGGAGCTGTAGGTCTTGCCAGGAGCCTGCACTAGGGTGGGCTTCTCACAGGGTCACAGCCTCCTTCAGGTGCATCCACCTGTTCTGGCAGGAAGTCCTCCAGGGGCTACGGGTGGATGGATATCTGCTTCACTGTCAACCTCCATAGGCTGCAGGGGGACAGCCTGCCTCACCATGGTCTTCTCCAGAGGAATCTCTGCTCTAGTTCCTGGAGTAGCTCCTCCCCCTTCTTCATTGGCCTGGGTGTCTGAAGGGCTGTTCCTCTCACATCTTCTCACTCTGGCTGCAGTTACTCCTGCTTTATTTTTTTTTCTCCAGAGGTGCTACCATTGTTGCTGATGGGCTCAGCCTTGGCCAGCTGCAGGTCCATCTTGGAGCTGGCTGACTTTAGCTCTATTGGACGTGGGGGAAAGCTTCTAGCAGCTTCTTGCAGAAGCACTCCCCTCCCCATCCCCACTGCCCGAAGCTTGCCACACAAATCCGATACACTTACATAGTATGGGAGAAATAAAAACATCATGTGAATGCCATTGAAAGTGCCAGGGAAATACATGATTATATATGTCTAGATTTAAAGATGATGTAATACAGGTTTCACTAGGAAAAAGTTGGAAGCTCAGATACTTTCTTTTTTTTTTTTTTTTTTTTTTTTTCTTCCCTCCCATAGAAAGTTGTCACTTCATGCCAAATTCTAATTTATTTCTCTCTGGCATGTGAAAAAAATTGCTGTTTAATTACATCTAACTTTGATAGGTTACATCTTTGAATATGACCCTTGACTTAAAGACTTGGAATTTATAATTACACAGATTGAAAACTTTGCTTAAAGTATCATAGAGAGGAACCAATCACTAACTTTTTTTCTTTTATCTGAATTGGTATTTGATTTCTTTAGAGTGCTGTCAAGTGAAAGTAAAAAATCAGCCTCCAGCTGTTAATGGGAGTACCCCTCCCCCCCAAATTAACATTCTATTCAGATTTTCATAAAGATATGATAGATTTTGAAAAGTCAACATTTCTCACCTGAAAATTTTTTGTTGTACAGTCAGTTTGTCTCTGATTGTTTTGTGTGCTGCCATGCAGATGGTACAGATGTTGAGAGGAAAGAGCTGAGGAGGCTAAGCTGGTTCTGCCAGGTGATGGGTCACTCAGATTCGCAGGCATGTGTAGGACAGAAAAAACCTCCTTTTTCTCTTAACTGTACCTGCTGAGGATCCAGCTGTCATCAGGTGCAGGGTGTATATAAAAATACATATATAGCTACTGCTGGCAGTCATCAGGGGAGTAGGGGGCTCTAAATGCCTTCTCTCCTAGTATTTCTCTTTAGGGTGCACCAGCTGGGCCTATTGCTGTGGATTTGGGCTTATCCTCCTATGGTATTTAGGGAGGGGGAAGAGAGAGGAAGAGAGCTTTAATCTCTGCAGTTACTGCTCTGGCACTTCTCAGCATCTACAGAGACATAATGGCTCACTAAGCCTTCAGAGGTACCATAAAACTACTGTAAAGCATAACTACAGTCTTTTGACAGACTCTTTCTATTGCTGGCAGTTGTCTTCATTTATTCCTATTACTGTGTCAGTTCAGTTATTTTGGGGTTTTTTCTTGTCTTAAAGTGTGTGGTTTTTTCTTTTCTTTTTTTTTTCCTTTTTTCTTCCCTCTAGCCTGACTTTCTGTCTGAAAGGGAGGGTGAGGTGCTTTTAGGATGTGGTACTGTCCTACCCAGGAAGGGTAGCATATTCCCAGTGTCATTACCCTGCATAAATTTAGCAAGATTTCGGAGGACAAATGAGATAAGTGACAACTCCTTATAAAACAGGTAACATAAAATGGAAATGTTGAACGCTGTGAAGATAGTTGGTTTGAGTAATCATTGTTTGTTGATGAGAAATAGAGGCTTAAAGGTGTATTTAGAGTGAACTTTTAGGTAAGTTGCCCTGTGGCAGGACTTGGTAATGTTTTTCCAATATGTTTTCAACATATTGGAAGTTGTATTGCTAATGTGAGTGAATGTATCCTGCATCAGTAAGAGTCAACAGATTCATCTTTGAGCCTTCCTTCTTCTTTTCATCTCTCTATCTTAAAGTATTTTGCCACAGCCTTAGAGCACATGGCAGGAGGGACAATTGGCACAACTATGGAAGCAGTCCACAAGTTTCAAGTCCCATGATAACCATAGATAGAGATTCAATTCAGAGCAAAATGGAGAGCATCTTGTTTAGGTTTAGCAAAAGTTATAAGGAGCTCCCTGATAAACTTTGAGGTTCAGTACAAAAGACAAAGAGTTGTATAGGTTTCAACAATGTGTTGGGGCAAGCACGTAGAGGTAAAAGAGTATAAATGTGTATTTATAAAGCCATTTAGTACTGCATAGATATTGGAACTCTTGCTGATAGCTTTGCAAAGGAACATTTCACACAATCTGCTTTGAACAAGAGTGCTCATGCCTGAATGGTGATGCATGAACTCATTGTATAGCTCAGTACCCAAGAACTGGATTCACACAGAGCCACAAACTGGTCTGAAGGCTGCCTAAGTGAGGCTGCAGGAGGTACTGAGGAAAAGCTTGGGCCCCACAGTTAAATGGAGGTCTCTGCTGTCATATTTCTCCTCTGCTGCAACTGTAAAAAAGAGCAATTCCCACTGGGAACAATAAGAATGTGCATAAAATGGTAATCAGAATAATAATTTGAATAATTTTACTCATTAATTTGATTCCATTAGCATTTGAATTCAGTGTAGATCTCTTCAGTTCCAGATCTCAGCAGTTTCTATTCAAGTCTGAATTTTCATGGGTGACCATACTGAATCCCTAGTTTAAATGTTTCGTAGTTCCTCCACTAACATTAGACAAGCTGTAAGCATCCTTATCATAAAATCCATTCATGAGCAATTCGAGGAACTGTCAGCTTCTTGATAGCAATGGCGTTATCTTTCTTGGTATGGTGTTATCTTTCTTGGTGATGGTCACACAGTGGTGGTTTTGTGTGCTGTTGCAGTTGCTGCGCACAGACCTGCCTCAGCTTCAGCTGAGATCAGTGGTCTCAGTTGAAATAACCAGTTCTGTGAATTTGGCACAAAACGTTTTCCAGAAACACAGCACGTACTTTAACTTTAGGATTTTCCCACGTCTACATACCTTTTCCAAGATTATATTGTGAATTTACCCCAACCACTGTGAATAGGAGCATAGGAGGTGATTTTACACAAGAGTTTATTTTGGTGTCGATGCCCGAGGTGATACACAGCAAGGAGCAAATGAGCTTGCATGCAAGGCCACGTGTTGGAATCATCCTTAGGTGTGCTGCAGTGGAAGAAGAGCTGTAATTCCTCTGTCCCTAAAAATGTACCTCCTGGCAGGAAGGCCAGCCCACCACAGTGGTGCTCTTGTTTCTTTTGCTGGAGGAGCCCCTATGCCATGCGTAGTCAAAGTGGGAGAAGACTCTGAAGATGCTCTGTGTGTGTGTGTGTGTGTGGAGGGGTACAGCCAAACAAAGGCCACATGAAGGAAGTGTCATGCTCTGAGCATCGGGTACATTTTATGCCTGAAAAATTATGTGGCCCCTCTTCTATCTGATATGTTAAAGCAAGGAAAGAGGAAAAGAGTCTTCTGAGCTTGTCCCTGTGCTCCAGCCAGTAAGGTGTGCTGGCCTCCTTGTTTTCCAGTCAAAATAAGAAAATGGGACATCCTTTAGATCTGTAACTCCACGTTGCAGCGATCAAGTTATTACTTGGCTAAAAAGGAGTAATTTGTATATTAGTAATTTTCTCTCTTCTGTAGGAATCTTCTACAAATGTCTTCCAGCTCAGCCAAGCAATGTCATCAGGTAGGCAGGTTCAGAAGGTACAATTTGGTATCTGATAGCTGCTTATCTTTATTTTTCTCCTTGTCGATGCAGTAGGCTTTTTTCATCTTTTATTTTTCTAGGGGGAAAAGTAGCAATTAATGCATTTTTAGCTTGAGGAAGATATTATCGTTTTTGTGAGATATTAGCATTTTTGTGAGAAGCTCTTGCTTGGGATTCATTCTCAGCCTGCCCAAGTGAACTGTGATGAATACTATATTTAAATTGTTTGGCTTTTTTAAAATTTATCTCCCTACTTACCTTTTCTTTGGAAACATGTACCTTATCTCCAGTTTTGGTTTGTTTATTTGCTGATTTTTAATTTTTTTGTTGTTGTTGTCAATAGAGATAACCAGAATAGTGCTGGACTCAATTTATAGCGGGTGGAAGCTGCTCTATAAGTTACCCACCTAACTGGGGAGGACTGGAGGGATTAGGTGCAGAAGGTGGCTTGGAATGTGTTTGTGTTACACATGGAAAGCGTGAGTCCTCTGCACTTTCACTCTGAAAGCCTGATTCTCCTCAATGAAAGCAGCTTTCTTGTTTATTTGTTTTTTAATGAGTAATTCTCAACATTCTTGTGCTTTAATTCTACTCACAGCTTTCCAACTCATGAGTAACCTTAAATGTGTGAAATTTGAGCATACAGATTTATAAGCATATTTTCCAGCATGCATTTACAGATGTTTTTAGATTAATGTAGCACCATTGCAAAAGTGCATGTTGCAGTGCATCTCTTGCAGAGAGTGTGGCCAGGGACAGAGGCTTTGGGGGTGACAGCAAAGCACTTTTCCTGTAGTACAGAAAAAAAAAGCTATTAACTGTAAAACAGCTGTTGCTGTTCATGGCATCATAGAATCTCCTGAGTTGGAAAGGACCCACAAGGATCATCGGGTCCAACTCCTGGCTCCAAACAGGGCCAGCTGTCGGTTTTGAGCAAGGAAATATCAAATAACCATACCAGCTTCTCTTTTACTTTTTTTTTTTCTTCACTGCTACTTGATACTCCATAGATCAAACTGAAGCACAAGAGCTGTATGCCAAGGAGCTTACCCACTGATTACTGTACCCACGTTTCTGTGTGTTGGACCAAGTTTTATGTAGCTGTTGATGCTCTGCGAGGTTGATTTTCTGCAGGAATGAGATCTAGTAGAGGATAAAATCGGTATTTGAGTAAAGGGCCTCCACATCTGCATGAAGTCCCCAACATAAGAAGGATGTGGAAGTGTTGGAATGGGTCCAGGGAAGGGCCATGAGGATGATCAGAGGGGTGGAGCACCTCTCCTATGAAGACAGGCTGAGAGTGGTGGGGTTGTTCAGACTGGAGAAGAGAAGGCTCCAGGAAGATCTTACAGTGGCCTTTCAGGATCTGAAGTGGCCTACAGAAAGCTGGGGAAGGACTTTTTAGAAGGGCAGGTATTGATAGGACAAGGGGGAATGGTTTTAAATTGGAAGGGCATAGATGTAGACTGGATATTAGGAAGAAATTCTTCCCTGTGCGGGTGGTGATGCCCTGGCACAGGCTGCCCAGAGAAGCTGTGGCTGCCCTCTCCCCTGGCAGTGTCCAAGGCCAGGCTGGATGGGGCTTTGGGCAACCTGGTCTAGTGGAGGGTGTCCCTGCCCATGGCAGGGGGTTGGAGCTAGGTGATCTTTGAGGTCCCTTCCAACCCAAACCTGTCTGTGATTCTATAGCCCGACCAGAAGCAAGTAGGCTGTGTTTAGATTTTTGTGGTATGTCACACCTGCTCTGCCCCGTGTGTCTCTGTGGCAATACTGGGAGTCAGATGCACTTTCCAGAGTGTTACTTATTCAAACGTGCACATATGTTTTACTTAATAAGGAGAAAGCATGGCAAAATTAAGCACAAAAAGGGGGGAAAAGGCTGACTGATTCTTAGATGCCATTGTAAAAGATGTCATAGAAAATAGATATGGATACTGAATTTAATGTAATACAGTCCTTTGTAATCTAATTATGCAAGTATTGCTATGGGGTTTTTTGTAAGTGGAACTGGGGGCGGGGGGGATGACACATGACTTAAATACTTCTTTATTTAAAGTCAGCATAAGATGTAAAAGCCATTTCCTCCAAACGGAGGAAAACAAGAAATTGCAGCACTGTGCATTCAGTCCACATAATAAATCATATCGTATTGAATGCTCCAGGTCTGAGAGGTGACACTGAGCACTGGAGACTTTCCAGGAATCAGCGGTAGCTAAATGGTGCAAATGGGCAAGATATCAGTCTTTTGTTTCTTGTCCAGTTTAAGGGTAGTCCCTTGGACATAAGAAAATAGCAGGATTTCCCTGGTCTGTGTTTGATCTCCAGTATTCATCTGAACACAACGGAAATGGAGATTTATTTTTTTCACTTTACACACACCCCTCCCCCCAAAAAAAAAGAAAAAAGAAAGAAAAATAGTATCTGAAAGCTCAGATTTTGCAAATTTCAATTGTAGAAAGCAGCCTGTTTTGAAGCAGCACAATGTGAAGCAAAGGAATGAGCTCAGTGAATATAAAGGTGTTGAGTCTGCTGTGGTCTTTAAAGCATATGGGGAGCATGCTGTTGTATTTTACCTTTTAACCTGTCCAGTTTGAGTTTTGCTGCTTTCTTAAAATAGTTCAGCATTTCATATTCCTTTCTCCACTGCGTGAGAGTTGTCCGAAACTCACTGGAGCAAGCTCTTACCTAGGTTTCCACCAATTATCGTGTTCTTACAAGCCTAAGAGGAATGCATGGGGGTTTTTTGGTGGATTGTGTGTGTGTGTATGGGGGGTGGTGGTGGTATTTGTTTTGGGGTTTTTTACTATGATCTAGGTTGAGTTCACTATGAGAATGGCTAGTTGATGGGAAAGTTGGCTTATTTTGGTTTGCATTTAAGTGTTCTTGTAGTCCATCTTCAACAACCTTGTCAGCACCTGGAGACAATGTTGAGCATCAGCAAAAGTTGATGTAATGTCAGCATACTTTCTCTTGTAATTTTGGTTTAGCTGTTGAATTTAGATCTAACTTATTACCTGAATATTTAGTCGTATAGTCTGATTTATGCCGAAGTCATGCATTTTGTTAAACTAGACGGCTTTGATCTGGCATAGTAGGAGTATTTGTCCAGAGATAGACAAAGACGCAGCCAGTACACACAAGCTACAGCTGTGCAAAGATGACGCGCTTCTGTGGAATGAAAGTGAAATCAGTAATGTCACTCTAGATAATTTTGTAGTCTTTTTATATCAGCGTTAATGTATGTTCAAAGACTGTCTTACCTTAAAACACATAAAAGGGAGCACCTTTGATTCAGCTGTTGGTGTTTAAGGTAGAAGAGAGAAGAAAGCCTACAGAATTTTGCAAGCTTTTTGTTGAATCAAATCAGTTAAAACACATAATTTGAAGTTTATTTTAATTTCAATATCATGGCAATGTGAATCTTTTGCATAATATTAACAGGCACTTGAACTTGTTCTACAAGATAGCACAGCAGTTATTTACATAAAACATGAAGATAAAACAAAGGGACTTCTCTTACATTTGCTGTCCTCTTGAATTATTTCAATTTTAAAAACAAAAGCAAATTAGTTGTTGAGAATTGCTTTAAGTAGGGGGGAAAGAAACCCCTCCCAGAAAACACACGCACCCCTCCCCATCCATCTGATGTTACGACTATTGATCAGAAACGATTTGGAATATGCATGAGTATTGCCTAGGAAATGCAGCAGAGACAGATTTAATAATTAATGCATGGGAATTATTTATTTCCCTAATATATTATAAGGCTTCGTCATTTCAGTAATGAAAAACAGGCTTGGTGGTGCTGGAGCATTGAAAACACAAAGGAAGATGAAAACAGTCACCAAGACTTGTTTATCACTTGAATATGTGGGTTTAATATTTTTCAATTAATTGTTAACTCTTTTAATATATATATTCAATACCTACATAATATTTATTAGATTTCAGTGGGGCTTCACAGAAATATTGATCAAAAGGAGAATTTTTTTTTCTTTTCATCAGGAGGTGGTTCCTTTCATAAAAAGTATGTTAAAAAATACTATCCCTGATTCAGCATGTGCTACTGTCTGTCTCGTGCTCACGCATACATGGCTTGTTCCAACAGAAAGACCGTTTCAAATGTCTATTGGCAATTTTTTTTTTCATATTTAGTCAGCTACTCTAGTGTTTATATTCTGCTTTTTTGGTTTTCTCCTGCAATGTAGTGGTTGTGCTTGTCTTTTTTTTGTGTTATTGATATGGGGTTGTTTCATAAGTTTGCAAGCTCATTTCTAATTCTAATCTTATTTTCTAAACTACACCAATTTCAGATGCCTTCTCCAATTCTATCAAAGAAACTGCTGAATATATTGAATGCACCCAGGTCTGGGAAAACTTCTCCACAGGGATCCTCCTTAAAACATGTTCTTAGTTTGTGCTGCATGATTAATAGCTACTTTTTTAGATAGATCTTCTCAACCAATTGATCAGTTGAGCAGTGATTTAAGGGATCAATGTCAAAAGGCTTAATAAAACACAACACTTGGTGTCACGTCTTCTGCTCTCATTCTTCTTTCTTTCTGCCCTTCCCTCTAACCCATGAGGTCAAGAAGGAAATTAAATTGATTAGCTTTAACCTTGCTTTTGACAAGTCTGTGACATTTGAGGGTTGGGGTGGAGGAAATGTGGCATACAGCTGTTTCTCTAATAACTTAGTATCATTCCAAGCAACCAAGTTGACTTGCCTGTTGGTCTTTTTCTTCACCCCTTTTACAGACTAGGCACTGGTTGGTTTGTTTATTTTTTCTCCCAGACATAACACTTGCTGGTTTTTTCCACAATTTTTTTTCCAGTTTGTTTCTAAATAATACTGGGGTAAACATTATCATCCTGTTGATGTGAATAAAACTAACAACTAAATACTTCTTGACCTGTTATTTCTGTTCTTTGACCTGTATTGTTTGAAAATAATTAAGGGGGTGGATCACATCTCCTGTGAGGAAAGGCAGAGAGAGCCAGGTCTGGTCAGCCTGCAGAAGAGAGGGCTCGGGGGAGATCTCGTAGATACCTGAATGGAGGGCATAAAGATGAACCCTGGCTGTTTTCAGAGGTACCCAAAAACAGGCACCAGGCACAAATGGAAACACAAGAGGCTCCCTCTGTGCACCAGGAAATGCTTTTTCACTGTGCCTGTGACCAGAAAGGTTGTGGAGTCTCCATCCTTGGAGATACTCAAAAGCCAGCTGGGTATCGTCCTAGGCAGCTGGCTGTAGGTGGCTCCACTTGAGAAGACAGATTGGACCAGATGACCTCTAGAGGCCCTTTGAAACCTCAACACTTCTGTGATTCTGTGATGGCTTGACTCTTCATGAGTGTGGCATGTTCTTGTTCTTTTAAGTCATCTTCCCTTCATACCACTTCAGAAAGAGAGTGAAGAAGTAGCAGACAACTGCTTCATTGACAACTGTCACTGACAAAGACAGTGTCCCTGGTTTACCCTAACTTTAGTTATTTATAGAAGATTGGAATTAGTCATTTGGAGTGGCATCAAATGCGACTGTATCATTAGCAAGAGTTTTTGTGTAGTGCTGTTCCAGGACCTATTTTCTCTCCTCTTCTGCTTGCTATATGTGGCAAACCAATATGTAATGATACTTCTTGCTGATAACACTTCTAAATGTAGCATGTTGTCAAGTAAATGCCCATCTTCTATCTCAGAAATCCTGGAACTCATTTGGTTTATATTTTTTGGTTCATCCGATTGACAGTCAATCAAAGCAACAATTCTAAGTCTCAAAAACCTCTTTCTTGTCAGGACTTCAAGCTGACATTGCTAGGGAACAGGTTTTTTTCTGTTTTCTGATGAACTTGCAACAGATTCACTTGGAGAGGTGACATTAGATCAGCAATTTCCTGAGTTCCATTTTGGTTGAACCGATTTTAAAACTGATAGTACCCACTTTAGACACAGGTAGCTTAGATGACCTGTTACGGTTTTCAGAGCACCACCCTAACAGACAGAATGTTATAGTTCTGTCCACGTGTTTGCAGAAATGAAGCTCATCTAGACTTCATACAACTTGTATTTAATTTTTTTCTTTAAACCTATAAACGTTCTCTCTTTGGCAATCCATGCTGTCCTTGAAAACATTATGAAAGCTGTGGCCCATGGCACTCCAAGAACCACAGTGGCATTTCTTGTTAGTTTTACCTTGTTTTGGATGAAGCATTACAATTACTTTCTGGCTGGAACAGGTCCACTGGACCTACACTGCCTATAACCCAGCAGACTGACTTTGCTGTAAAAGCAGTATCAGTTCGTTTCCTGCTGTAGGTAGCAAGCCCTGATTTGTGACCTTCAGGATGCTGCCCAAGAAGGACACATATGTTCACATGCTATCTACCTCTTCATGATTGTGCTGTAGTACCTTGGGTGAGGAGGTTTTTGTGGTCCTGGCCTCAGTACATCTGCTCTCTTCTCCGCTCTTTCAACATTAAGATTTTGAGTGTGTGTGTGTGAACACCGAAGCCCACGCTTGTAGCCTCTTATTTTACCATCAGCTGTTGTCTTTCCGTATCCAGACTTTAAAATTTTATTTTTATGTATTTGCTCAAGGTGTGAAGAAGTTGTAAGGAGAGGGTGAGAAATATCTTCTTAACATGATGTTAAGGTGGCCTGACATAAAACACAAGTTAGGAAACACTGTTCTCTTACAGATTTTACTTATTTAATTATTTATTTAATAAAGGAAATAACGCCTCTGCTGGGGGTGGGGGGAACCTGCATCTGTCAAGGACTTCAAAGATCACAGATCTGGGAAGCTACATTTGATTTAGAAGAAAACATGGAGGAAACACTCTCTTGCTGCTGTGTATTGCTCAGCAGTAGCATACTAGAAAGACTTAAAAATGGGTAGAGAAAGAAAGATAGCACAGGCTTGCACAGATTTTACTCGCCTTAATAGCTTGACCAGTGAATGTGGTTTTGTGCCCAGTATTACCTGTGTGCATGTGCTGCTGTTACATCATTTGTCCAAGATGTTCAAATGTCAGTAGCTACGGTTGGAGTCCCACACTACAGGTCCCACCTCAGCACTTTCCTAGGATGAGCAGTTTCCACTTATGGTTTGAAGCAGCAACTTCTGTTATGCCCTGAAGTAGTTTCTTCTCTCTTTCCATCGATGTGTGAGCTGCTGAAAGGGCTTGTTGCGGTCTGAACAGAGCTGGGCAGATCCTGCCAGATCTGTGGAGAGGAACGGACTTCTCATCTGCTGCAGCCTGGGACAACATCCAGGTTTCTGTAGCAGAAGGTTGAGGAATAAACTCCTTTCCTAGGATAGAGACAGGAGCATTTTCAGCTCAGCTGCACATGCTCAAAGCCATCTCAAAAAGGAGCTGGGCTGTGTTTCCATTTCAGATACGGTTGCCTGCTTTTGGGACAAGGACATGGGACAGCATAGAAACAATCTGCCTGCCAGATCGGGCTCCAGGGCTGCCTGCTGGACTGCACTAATATATAAACTTGTCATCTGGCTTTAGAAGTAAATTTGCATGTTTGGAATTCATGCGTTGTATGCATGTGTGAGTGGCTTTCTCTTCCACCATAAGATACTAGTTGAGTCACTACTTTAGACAGTCCCAAGCCCATAGAACATATTAGCCTGGCTAGGGCCTTAGGGCACCATATTGCAGTAAAGTTTTAGGTCATCTTTCTTACTCAGAAATAGCTTGGTTTGGTTTTTAATCTGTATTTAAAGATTTTCCTTGTTCTTGAAGTGTAAGTAACAAGGTCTTCTCCTCTAGTTCTTGCATGGATGAACATCTCATGCTGCTTGCACAGTAGGAGTTATGGGCCAGCAGCGTATCATGTTAGCCTAAGCTACATGGCACTACTTGAGGATGGATTGAATAGTAAGCAAGCCTAAAAATTCATATTTCTTAGCCATCAATTCTGAGAAGTTTACTCTGTTATTCCTTAATAACTTTCAAACAAATAATAGGAGTTTTTCAATATTTTAATCTATTGCTTTCTACCTCTCAGTCAAAAATATGGAAATGTCTATTTGGATTAGGTTTTTTTTACAAATGGTTTTAACATTTAGGAGTTGATGATTCAAGAGCCAATTGATTGTTTGAATTGTAATAGGTGACCTTGATAATCTTACCTCATCTCTCCCACTTCCTCTCCTTCAGGAATTCATATGTAACAGACTGTGTATTGTCCTGCCTTGTGTAGTGGCCACATGCTATTGTCTCCACTGTAGAGGGGCACTGAAACAAAATCTGGTTTTAGATGAGTGAAGCCTCCATCTAAGCTAATAGGAGAGATCCCTAGTATAAGAAAAGGACTGACACTTTAGATAAATATTTAATTATGAAAATATCACTTTGCTAGCTTCAGTGGTAAGGTGACTAAGGTCTAGAGAAAGATGACTTGCCAAGATGACACAGTGGGTTAATGGCAGAGCAAGAAGTAAAATCAAGTCTCTGACTCACATCCTGGTTATTTGATACTTTGAACTCTATTGTCTTGAGTGACTTCTTGGAGGCCATTGAGGAAGTATTTTGCAGAGCAAGAAATAGCTCCCATTTATGCATATTCTTAAGATCATTTCCTTAGGAGTGTTTTCTATCCTCTCTTTTTCTATAGTCTCATTTGTCTTCCACTGGTTCTAATGAGCTTAATCTTTTCCTTAAATCATATGCTTGACTGCTGTCCTGGCCAGCTAAGGGTTTTGACAACACATTTCTTTTTTCTTTTTTTTTTTTTTTTCCTCCTTCTTCACCAGAAAGTCATTGGAATAAATGTTGCCTTATTTTTCTTGCTTATTAAAACTGTAAAACATGTGAGATTGCAGGTACTCTCTTGCATCTATTAGCAACTTACAGCTTGTGTAATGGAAGAGGTTTTCTTCAGGCTTGTATTGAAAGATTTCTTAAGCCTTAAGCTTCTACAGAGAACAGAATGTGTTTTCATCGACCCAAAGGCCAACGTGTGTCTGTGTATGCTCTATGGTGGAGTTGTAGCATTTTAAAAAAATAAAAAGGCAAACCCAAACAACCCCAAGTGGAGGTTGGTTTTCTGAATCTTTGTGTCTTTTCTTGTAACAGGTAAATACTTATGTTTCCTGCAGTTTCATTTTTTGAAAACTAGTGCAGGTCCGGTTCTGTAGCCCTTAAAAAACGCCTTGTTAACTTCAAGGAGTGGAATGCAATGATTCAATCTCTCTGAAACAGCAAAAGTAATGCTCTGGTTTTACTTGGCTCCTTGACAGTGTCCAGATTCTTATCTGTGATCGATAGGAGCAGAATTGACTCTCTGTTCTGTGGTTCCTCAGGTTTGCTGTGGGAGTGTAAAAATCGGTTTTCGTGTGTCAGGCTTATGATGTAACTATTAGTATCCCTGGTTGTTCACATTATCCAAGTAGTGAGATGTTAAGAAGGTTACTTCTATGTAAAATACATCTATTTACACTCTCCTTGGCTCTGGCACAGAGAAAGTGTTACCCTGTCTCTCTGAGGTTATTCATATTTAGTCAGTGATAAAAATGAGTTTTACAGCCACTCTGGTTTTCTTGGCAACTTTGTGCTTTGTATAAAGGTATAAAAAAATGTCCTTCGTTGCTGTGAGAGTTCCCAATGTGTCCAGCTTAATCTGGGGGGCTCAGGAACTTGCTTCTGTGTGAGGTGGTTCTGCAAGTGGTGGCTGTGCTTGGATTCACACTGTTGCGCAGGGTAGTAGATAAAGCAGCGTTTGGGTTTGTTTTGTGCTTGTATCACAGACTGGAGGCCAAGCAAAGTGTTTAAGCCTCCTGAGGAGGCTTTCAGACCTCAGCAAAGAGCTAGGTTTGGTTTGTGCCTTTGAAATGGGAAATGGGGGTAGCTGCATTGAGTTGTATCTGTGTTTCTGTTCATGTCTATTGCTTGTTTTAGGAAATTGGGGGCATCTTTTATATACAAAATGAATGCTTTCAAGTGACTTCTGTCTTGCATGGAGTAGAACAGAGACTATTATTTTTCAGGAATTGAAGGGAACTTGCAAAGCTCTGACATTTGTCCAGTATCAGAGGATTATTTAATCTGATAAATGATTAATATAATTGCAGAAAAAGAAAGAGCTTTTGCTATTCACAAAGCTTCAAGAGAGGAAGTTAAACAGCCACAGGGAAGACACCCAATTAAAACTATCTGCCAGCTGTTCCTTTTTCCTAATTTAAAAATAGCTGCATTTAAAATGTAACAAGAAGCAATTCTGAGTCTGAACACATACAGTCCAACTGATTATTGGCCATCAGATTTTAGTATCTTGTATAACAGTGGGAAGGAACTGCTTAACAGCTCCTTAATGGACCAAGATCTTGTTTTCAGTTCTACAGTTGTCGTGTACTTCCCATATTCTGTTACGTGTTTCCGTGCAAGTGGTTTTCCTGGGTCTGAGCAAGACATAAAACCCTGAGACTAGGTCTATTCCCAGGCAGAAGAATGAAGAATCAATGAGTTTCTCTCAATTTGCTATGTAGACCAAAAACTCTTTTTTGGATAAAGTAATGAGCAGGAGGTGATTTTTGCAGTGCAAATTGTGAAACTGAGAATGAGTGCTAAACTTAGTCTGTGCCTTTTCAAGTTCCCTTTTCAGAACAGTGAAATGATCCATTTGCTCAGAAACATGGAGAAGGAAGGAAGTGCAAACAATTTCATAGGGAGTAGAAAATTCATCTTGAACTTAGAGCGTATCTGTGGATGTACCATGTAACCCTCCATGCATGTATGCATATAAGATAAAAATAAGTATTTACTCTTTTTTAGTAGCCCAGAAGTAATCTTAAAAGTTGCAGTGATTAGCAGAATATACAGAAGCTCCCTGGAGCCTTCTCAAAATGTTATTGCAGTAAGAGCTATTCAAAGCCAGCAAAAGATGTACGGTGCATACACCCACACAAAAAAATTAAATAAAAAAAATTTCAAAATTCTACTCTGCCCAAGTAGTTAGTCACAAATAATTACGTGAACAATCTCAGTTAATGCATAAGCTTCTTATCCATATTCATATTTTCATCTTCTGATGGTTCTTCAGCACTGTATGTTGCAGTCTATTTTGGGAGATGCTGAAGATCGTTTTGGGAGAGGAAGTGCACAATGATTCCACAGTGAGTGTCTCAGCTGGCAGTGTATGGGCTTATCCCCAAAGGAAAAAGCCATAGAGATGTTCTAGGTCAGTGAAAGCGTGGTTTGAGTCTGCAGTGTTGGTGAACTCGAGGCATGTTTTCATTAGACCCCAACCTAAACTGCGTTCTTGGAAAAAGCAGGGCTGTGCTGCTATGGAGATGTAGTTGGAATCAGTGCTGTTTGTGATGTTCTAAGAGGTGTGTTATGTTGACTGCCTAAACCTGCAATTAGGGATCAAAAGAATCCTAGCTTGTATATTGATTCAAAGAAATAGCCACTTAAATCTTAGGAGTTTATAAAACATCACCTGATAACATCTCTGCTGGACATAGTAGGCTCAGTAGTCATTTCATAACAGGATACTCAGCACATTTGGGTTGTGTATTCATCAACTGCTTTTGTTGGATGCTACAAAACAGTGTTGGTCCTTCCTTCTCTGCCAGGGCCACATTAAATAGCACAGAGAGCAGAGGAAATAGACATTGTTTACATCTCATTAATAAATTTATCTTGTCCAGCTGGTTTCCTTATTAATCATGTAATGTAGGCTTGTTTCAGTGTCTTTTTGCCTACCTGTTGAGGAATGGCAGTAGTATAACACCTTGCAGATAGAACACCTACCGTAGTCTCAGAAACGCTTTACAAACCAATTTTGTCACGTCTCCACTCTTACCTTATTGCAAAGAATCATAGAATCACAGAACATCCTGAGTTGCACTCGGTGATGGGGTCCCTTCCAACTCCTGGCTGCACACCAGGCCAGCCAGGTCAGAGCATGGGACTGAGGGCATCATCCAGACGCTTCTGGAACTCAGCCAAGCTCAGTGCTGTGACCACTTCCCTGGGGAGCCTGTTCTAGTGCCCAATCTCCCTCTCAGTAAAGAACCTCTTCCTAACATCCAACCTAAACCTCCCCTGTCACAGCTTCAAATAGAACGTACCCCTTCAAATAGATGGGACTTAGGAAATTTTAAAAAATCTTTGAAAAAGTGGGGACTGAGGTCAGTGAGAAGGAACCTGTCTGTAAGCGTGGCACAATACAGAGGAGAGGTATGTGAACAAATATCACCCTGTGGAGGACCAAGGTACACCAACCTGGATTTAGCCCTAGGTTACCCAAGATCATTGGCTTTTAGTGCATCACTAGCTAGTTTAGAGGTAACACTAACACTGTTCAATGCACTGTGTGTTCTTGGGGTACAGATGCCCCAAGGATCTGTGCTGCTAGAGCTCTGCTTCAAACCTAGGGCTGCACTTCCCCACTGTGTTTATGTCACTTAATCTGAGTTCCTTTTTGACATCTTTTACCTTTATCTTATTTTCTATCAGTTACTGTTGAGGAGAAAAGAGCGTGTTTGAGTGCAGAGAGTTGTCATTTAGGTCTGGCACAGGAGAAACAAGTAAGGCTTTGGCAGGCCACACTGTGCCCTATTTCTTGTTTCTTTTCTTTCCACTACAAAAATGGTGTCTTTCTTTCCATTCCTCTCAGAACTAATAGTCTGCCTCCTTATTTACAGAGGCCTTTTAGCTAAATTACTGTACTTTCATAGGTTTAAATCTATTATACAAACCCTTTTTGGGTATCTGCTGTTGTCAGATATCTGTCACTCTGTTACTGTCCTGTGGCCGTGCTGGACTCGGAGCTGTTGAACTCAGAAGGTCTGGATGGGCACAATGTGGGCAGCTATTACAGCCTCCTGCAGGGCTCTTAGGGTGACACTGAGCATCAGTCAAGGGGAAACAGGAAAAGAGTAGGACAGAGCAGCCCCAGAGGTCACTGGAAAGATTGCTCTTGTTAATGTATGTAGCAATAACCAGGGAAAAAAGTAATTTCACACCGAGACCCAGACCTGAAGATTTCTATTTGCATCCAGCCTTGTTAGGAGTAGCATGGACCTTGGAAATCATTAGGATAATTAGCACAAAATTAAGCTTGATGAATTGGTGGCAGAATTATAGATGAAGTGCAAGCTGAAGTACCTTTGCACTTGACAGCTGGGTTTAAACCTATCTCTGGTCACTCAGGAAAGACATCAGATGCACTAGAGAACTACTGATAATCAACTCTTGCTTAAAGAATCTCTTTTACGGTGGCTTACTAGTTTGTCCACCTTATTGTCACTAACCAGCCCCAGGAGATATTTCTGCTGCAATGGTAAGGTCAAGCTCAGAAACAGATTTTGTGGAAAACTCTGCAGGGGCAGCAAGAATTGGGGCTGGCTACCAGTAGGACCCCTGTAATACTGCTGAAACATTGATGCTTGAGAGGATCTCTCTGTCATGGAGGGACCTTCCTCTTGCTCCTCCCTTTTGTCAGTGGTGTCAAGCTGACTGACTGCATGGCCTTTCTGAAGGGTGGAAATCCCTTAAGGAGGAAGGAACATGTTTAATTATTTCATTTTTAGTACGCTTGTTCTTTTCCAAACTTGTCTTTTAAAAACAGCAATATCAATAACACTAAATCATGAAGAAAAATATTAGCTATTTTATTAACCAGGAACTCTTGGCTCTTACCTCTCTTACCGCTGGTGAGTCTGAAGGCATGTGGATGGTATTTAATGCCATCTTGGTGGCTAACAAAGGTTGCTACCCCATCACCTTTTACCTTCTGTATGTTCCCTACGCTTTTGTACCCATTAGTTATGACCTTGACATTTTCTTTTGTTATCCTTATAAACCGCAAGCTGACATCCTACGCTTAGAGTTGTAAGTTCTTCAATAAAATAGGATGGAATTAGCAATGTAATGTAAATCCTGCACTCTGTCCTGATGGATCCCAGGCTATATCCTGATCATATTGGGCAGCCCTATTGCTAACTATATTGCCTATGTGACTACTCAACATATTAATGAGTCCCTCTCCCTTCTTCAAAGGGATGTAACTTCTGCCTGCTCTGTATTGCCACATTCTCACCTAATTGAGGCTCCCTTCTCTAGGTGATAAAAGATGAATGTATCTCTGTGCTTTCTTTCCTGCTTCAGTCTTCTCGGCTCAAACTTCATTGTCAAGACACACTAAGACCCTAATACCAAAACTAAAAACTCATAATCTGGGATTTGACTAACCTGAAGATTGGGGTTTGGATTTGGTCTACAAATAGCTTTGTTGAAGCAAGATATATGCAATTGTTCCATTTAGAAAAAAATTGTGAATTGTAGAAATAGAAATTATTGTATTATGTAACATTTGTGCCATTGCCCTGGAATTGGCATTAATCTAAAAATCCTGAAAAAAAGCAGTTACTATATGGGAAATGGGAAAAAAGAATTGCTCCAGTCGCTGTGTGGATAGCTAGTAACTTGTCTGTTCAGTTCTCAGTGCAGAAGATTATTTTCCTTGGATTAATACTTCTGTTGGAAAGAGGTGAATATTCAAGTTTATGTGTTTTTTCAAAATTGGATGTCACTTTGTATAGTAGAACTTTTGTGACAGGCATGTTTCTTAATAACATGTTTTTAGGTAACCACAATGAAACTGATACCTCTCCAAGTGCTATGTAATTTGAAGTGGTATTATAAAAGCAATACATTTTATAACTAAAGCCAGGAATCTAAACATGGCAAGGATATCTTTCCTTTTTTAATTCACAACCATGTCTAGTGCAAAGATGTTTTTATATCTCATGAGCATTTAAATGCTACGTTCCCATTTCCCCAAACACTACCAGTTTCTTTTTAAGATCTATTTGCCACTAGCCTGCCTTTAGGGATAATAATAAGATAATACAATTTATAGATTGTTCTCACTGCTTATCCAAGACCTCTATGCATTCTTAAAAGAACTGAGCTTGCCAGTGCAGTTGGGGGATGCTGCAGCCTCTTGGGGAGATAAAATGAGGTTTTGGATAGCTGAAGTGGGTTGCCTGGGTCAGGCCAGATGTCAGCTGGAATGTAATCCTTCCCCTTCTGGATGGACTGTTTCACTGCAGCTAATCTCCCATGTGGAAGCTGTAAATGCAAATCTAGCTCTAGACTTAAAGATGTTAAATTGAGAATTAATACTGAGGAAGAAAGGCTGTAAGGGGATTTTTTTTTTTTTTTTTCATGTGAAATAAATCCACCATGCAGCCGCTGATCCGGCTTGATACCCTTAGCAGAAGGGCTGCTGAACAAGCACACTCACTGCTGAGACATTTCTAAAGCTATTTAATATTATCAGTGGGGCCGTGGAATTAGAAGACAGGAGACAACTGTCAGCTGCTGCCTCTCTGAGTGTGAGCATCGTCAAGAATTATGTCCCACTGCAGCCCGTCTGAGCTCTGTAAAGATATGCCAGCTTACTGGTGAAAATCATTTTAGCCTAAAGTGTGTCTGGTGTTATGGGGTTTGGGGGTTTATTTATTTATTTATTTATTTTGGAAAGGCTTCAGGACTGGGAAGGGAAGAAGGGCTGCTTCTTGACATCATCAGGGCATTGACAAGCCATCACCAGCAGGAACAATACTTAGTACCTTTGCAACACTTGTCAGCGTTCAAGTGCTTTACACACAACAGTGACTGCTATTCACCTCTCTTGATTCAGCAACCCTTAATTTTCTTCTCTTTAAGAAAGGGGAATAATTGCCTGATGTGATTGACAGTTTATTCAGAGCTAGAATTATCTGTACAAAGAGGGAGCTGTGGGCTGGGGTTACTTAACTAAACCTCTCCAATCAGGGTGGACTGAGTGGGCTGGCAGTGCCAGGGCGGCTTGCTGGCAGCTGCAGCTACCCGTGATGGCATTGCGGCACAGGCGCAGGCAGGACTTTGCCTGGCGGTGGCTGCTGGAGGCAGGCTTTGAGGCTTTGCCTGACTTGCAGAGTTCACGTAGAGATTGCCACTCTTTCCTTCTTCACATTTAGCCAATGCAGTTACATTTCAAAGAGGGAAAACAGGCCGGCCATGTGCAGAGTTCAGCTGTGGGTATGAACATGTTCGGCGATCCAGTACCTCATTTGGGACATGGCGTTCCTGAGGGTCATTGTGAGCTGTTGGGATTTAACAGCTGTCTGGGGGCCAAGCGTGCATACACCAATCTGATTGAGCAGCGAGAGAGGGAGACTACACCGGAGTGGAAATGTCTGATGTTCTTTGTTAGTAAAAGTCCAGAAAAATTCAGGAGAGTGGGAACATTTCCATAGGGGTATGCTGTCCTGGGTTTTGGTGTTTAAATTGTTCCATACAGCCAAGCGCAGAATGGGTAGTGCTGCTAACAAAAGCAAGAAGTTCAAAGCTGAACAAGTCTCTTGCATTAAACTATGGGTAAATATCTGATTGCCTTGTTGGTTTTGGGTGGGTTGGTTTGGGCTTTTTAAGTGTAAACTGAATATAAATTCAGCTATGCTATTTGACCATCTCTTAACATTCAAGCCAGTGAATTTTTAGTAATTCATACAGTAATTTCACTCTATTCCACCCTAATTTTTCACCCATGGATCTTATCCGTAAAGGTTCCTGCAGGAAAAATGTTCAACAGTGGGGCTAAAATGTTTCTTGGCAGCATTTCCCCCCCAAGTTTTGCAAGAGGCAGTATTTTCCTACCATGTCGTGAAAATCCAGGTCACCTGATTGATTACATCTCTAAAAGAACTTGAATTCTGCTCGATCAGCATAAGGAAGAGAAGATGGTATGGCAGAGCATTTACTTGTGTATGCTCAAAGCTCATGCCAGAACAAGAAATTAACTTGATTTGACACAATTCTTTGCTCTAGTGAAAGTTTTCCTGCCTGAAGGTTTGACTTGGCACAAAGATGGGGCTTGACTCTTGATTCTTATGGGGCCAGAGAAGAGAGAAGGAAATTCTTGCAGTGTAAGGAAATATGTGTAGCAGCTATGTAACCATGCAAAATCAATTTTGCTTTTGATATTTAATACATAATTGGAAAGAAGCCCGCCTCAGAGACTCTGCTTCCCAAGTAGGTAAACAGAAACAAGAAGAATAATCAGTTTTTTCCAATAAGAAAATCAAGGTACTCTGCTGCAAAGCCAAATGGAACATGCTTCATGATAGAGCGATAATTAATTAATATTTCACACTTTGTTCTCCCTTCACTTAAATTTATTGCTTAGATCCATTCATTAAAATGACTAGATACCTATCTGAAGCACATACGTAACCTGCTGAGGTTACTAACCTCATTTTGCAACAAGATAGTTGAGGTTCTCAGGAACAGACAATGGCTAAGCAAAAAAAGAGTAACAGCTCTGGCCACCCAAATGGCAATGCTGTTGTTTTCCTAGTTAGTTTCTTCCACAGCCTCCTCAAACTATCTCAGTAGTGTCCTGAAAAGCAGGCAGATATGAGTGGAGTTCATTCTTTCAATAGTGTGTGGAACTTGTGAGTTAGCTTTTTATTTTTTTTTTTCATTTAAACCTAATCATCAGAAGGCTTTTTTATTGAAAGACAAAATGTCTTGCATTCCACCACTTCCACATCTTTCTGTTTTGATACTAGGTTTATAAAACTGCATGCTGCTTTCCTCTGTTAATAGCAGTACACTTAGTTCAGTTTAACTTTCTGCTTCATCATTGAGCATCTCGCAGTAAAGCCTGTAAATAGTCTGCCAATAAATCAGCCATGGTGCCTGTTAGTTTCAAACCCTTTATTGGCAGGAGTCCCTTGAAAATTGGGAGGAACTTTCTCATTTCTGCAATATGCTTTGCTCTCCAACAAGATTTAACTGCTAGGCTGAGGTTTCCCCTCCCCATGACCTCTGAAGTCTAAGGCTTATGTCCCCTTTCCCCTCTCTGTCAGAACATTTGCTGATTTAGCATCCTTGCTGGGCTTGTTTCCAACCTCCTTCAGCACCTCCCCCTTCTCCTGGGAGCTGTCAGTCTGTGCCTGGCATCTGTCCCCTTTTCACTTCTGGAGTGGCAAAACAATTTTTTTAATTATTACTTTCTCAGTGCCTGCCTTTTGTCAATACATGGTCCTTACTGAGTTTTAAAGGCATTGCAGCCTTGAAATCGTACAGTTCTTTTCTCTGAAGGAAGGGAATACTTGCTTTACTGGTCTGAGTACTGTTCAGTAAAATTCACCCTACTAAGCAGCAGTTGTACCTCTGGGCAGGAGGGATTTTTCTCACTCTAGGAAGCGTACCATCACTTTCTGCTGTTGTTCTTTATCTCTGTATCTGGCTGCTCTTCCTCTGTGAGCTAGATGGGAATCTTAGCTTACAACCACAAACCAGAAGTGGCACTCATAAGCTAACACTTCTTAGGCCAGCAGTCTGGCTTGGCCAAAAAAGCAGCCTTGCCATCAGTCCAGATTTATGTTAGATAGGAAAAGCCTAACAGAGACGCCTTTACAATTCTCTTCATTACTACTTTGAACTCCTTGCTTAGCTGGTTTTGACCTGGTAATCATAATGCATTGCTTCCTTTCCTGATGCTTGAACCTGGTCTTTCTGTTTGACTCATGTCTTCTTGTCTCATCATTTGGAGGCTGTTCTTAACAGAGTGACTTAGTGGCTTACTGGCATGAACATTATGTCTTCTCTACATTGCCTGTTTGCAGAATTGAAGACTGACTTTGCCCCAGCATGGCTGCTTTCCAAAACAAGGTTCTGGCACTGCTCTGCTCCTCTTCTCCCCGAGTCTTCTCCTGAAGACTTTTGGCAGCCAAGACCTCCCATTGTTTTGTAGATGCTGAAGACATCAGTGTGCCAATGGCTAAATGAATGCTGCAGCAGCCTTATGAAGGCTCTTTGTGGTTCAGGCTGGCCCATGTCAGAAGAAGTATAATAGAATGGAAATAGCACAGGAGAGGTGGGGGTAATCAGAGGTATGGAAATAGTTCTGTGGAAACAACTACTTAGGTTAGGAGTCTTCAGCCTGCAAAAGATACAGCTGGGAGGAGGTATGGTACAGTTATATAAAAGCAGAAGTGGGGTGGAAAGGAGGACTAGAGATCAGCTGTCCTGCACCCCTTTCAGTACAAGGACCAGGGAGAGTCAGTGAAGTTCAAGTAGTGCAGGCTTAAAGCGAACAAAGGGAGATGGTTCTTCACACATACTGCTGTTAAGCTGTGAAATTCTTCAGCACAGGATGTGGATGCTAAAAATGTATGTGTCTTCAGGGGAAGGCTGGAGATGTTCATGAAAGAATTCTATCAAAGGCTGTAAACCACAAAAACTGCTTCCTTTAGGGTCAGGTAGTCCCTGAGCCTCTGTGCATTCCCAAGCCTGGAAGAATAGTCTGGGAAAGGATTGTTTCTTGCTTGCTCTATTCCTGAGCTGTCCTTTAGGCCTCTTTTTGAGTACTGCCAAAGCCAGGGTAAGGGGCAAGGCTGCTCTTTGTTCTGACCTGGTATCAACATTTTTATGTTCTTAAGCATCACTGCAATGACCCTCAGGAATTGTAAAACTGAGAAACTAAGTGTGGCAGCTTTCTACAGGATCATGGCAAATGCACTGCCAGTGCAGTTATATTTATAGCATTATAAACCAGAGGCTGTTTCAGTATTTCAAATACAAGTCCACTGGGTCAAAAGTTGTCCTGATAGACAGGAGTTGTGGGACTGAAATCAGGGGGACAAGGGGAGTAAGTCCAAATCTTAGTAAGCTCAAACACTCTTTTTATGTGGAAGGTGAGCAGCACCACCCTCTTTTTGTGAAGGGATCAGATATTACAGCATTTGAGTAGTTTGTTCAGCAAGAACAAGATTTTGGTGGCAAGATGCTGTTGTCATTAAGTTTCGGGTCAGTAAGAGTAGTGAAGTGTGGTTAGCCTGGGTGTGCAGTTTTAACACACCAGAAAGTTAAGGCTCAAAACCAAATAAAAGGTCTCATGTAGTTTAGGTGACAGCTGAATCTACTCGTGCTTTTTATTTTCTTTCTAAAGTATTAAGTATGGGCAGGGAGTTTATTTTACCTGGCTGTTAATTTCTTCTAACCCTGTTTTACCTGTATTCTCATATCACAGAATCACAAGGTTGGAAAAGACCTTTAAGGTTATCAAGTCAAACCATCCCCATCCTATGCTAAACCATATCCCTAAGTACCTCGTCTACCCTCTTTTTAGACACATCCAGGGAAGGTGACTCAACCCCCTCCCTGGGCAGCCTGTTCCAGGCCCTCACAACTCTTTCAGGGGAAATTTTTTTGCTAACATCTAATCTGACCCTGCCCTGGCACAGCTTTGTGCCATTCCCCCTTGTCCTATCTCCTGTCACCTGGCTGAAGAGACCATCACCTACCTCTCTATAACCTCCCTTCAGGTAGTTGTAGGCGGAAAAACTCATCATCATATCATACTAAAACAATTGTAAAACTGCTTTGAAATCTGATGGAAATGCTAGAATTCTTTTACTTATGTTCAGACCATATTCTTCTGTTCAGTTTTATATAGTTTGATGTTATTTTTGAGTATCAAACACTGTCCTGCAAGCCTATGTGGTCAATATGAACTAAATATGGAGAGAGAAAAAAAAGCAAGAAGTAGTTGCCTCGTAAGATAAATCTGAACCATTGAGTGTTAAAAATACTTTGGTGTAGATGGAATCCACTTAAAATCAATTTCTGGTGATGGAAATAATGTTAGCCCACTGTTCTCATTTTACAGTGTTCCTTATGACAAGTTAAAGAAACCATTAGAGTTGTCTCAAATTATTATTTTATTGCTAGCTATTCTGCTATTCATTAATAATCTGGAACTTCCTGCCATGAAGAAATACTTTAATTTTAGAAAATGTCAAAGGAGTGAAATTTCTTTTACAGGAGTTGGCTTTCTACGTGGCAGTTGATAAATGATACAGTGGGCTAATAATTTTTTTTTCTTGGTAATACATAGATGTTAAAACCATTCATGAGTATCTCAGGAGATTGTTCTCATTTAAAGCATTTAATTTCTTCAGTCAAATCCAGAGCACTCTTTAAAAATGATAACTTGCTCCACAATCCAGCAAAGGTTTTAAATAGAGTATGTTTTTATGCATTTGATACCCATATGCTCTTCAGTGCCTTAGCATTTAAAAACTGCAGGTACAGAATAGGATTGCAAAGGTCATTTATGTATAATCTTGTCATAATATACCTTGCAACATGATGTCAGTCCAGAATCCTGCCTCCACGACTTCAGATGGCACAGTTGTAGGAAGTCATTTGCCTGCTGCTCTGTCTGAGGTGCTCAACTAAATTGCAGCATGATTGTGTTTGCTTCCAGTTCAGCTTAGATAATAAAAAATGAGCTTTGCCTCAAAAAAAAATCCCCAAAAACCCACAAACAAACCTAACTATTATCTAAATGACTTAAGCTTGTGGTTGTACTAGGATTAAACACATCACTTCTTGTATCCCTGTTTCTTTTTCCCCTGCCTTCTTTCCTCTCTGAGGTGTGTAAAGCTACCTGGCTTTGCAGAATCCCTGTTGCTGTAGGGATAGTGCCCATTGCAGCTGCTGAACAGGATTATAGAGTAGCCTGCATTTTCTGGAGTCAGCGACTTTCCAACAGCAACCACTATGTTTTTAAGTAGACAAAGAGGGCTTTTTATTATGACAAAAAATTGCTGCTTCTGATGCTAATGAAAAAATTTGTAGTGATTTAAGTGCTGCCATCACCAGAGATGGGGTGGGTTTTGGTGGGTGTTTTTTGTTTGAGGGTTGGGGTTTTTTGTGGATTTGGTTTGGGGTTTTTGTGTTTCTCTTAAATCTGATCAGAAGACAACATTTCTGTTGTATGGCTGTTGTAAGGCTTAAGGATTTGACTTTCTCTGCAATGAGAAATCCATTTGGAGCATTCTTGCATGTTTTGAAAATGCCAGTCCCTGTCCCTTCTTCCAGAAAACGTAGCTGTGGAGAACTTGAACTATCCAGTCTTAACGCTGCTGTATCCTCATCAGGTGATCCAACAGCAGAATCATTTCACCTGAAGTTTCTAATGCACTCTAGTGTCTAATTCTAAAATACTTACATATGAAGAAAAGGAAATAATTATTATGGGTTAAAAGTAATGGAAAGAGTTGCAGTTGTGCTACCTGATTTACTGTGACACTCCTATGGTGGGCGCTTTCTTCTTACAATGTGTATTTTGTTAAATAACTCATTGACTTCAATCAGTGTAATCCATTGCTAATAGCACTGGGAGTCAGAATATAGGGGTTTTTTTTTAAAAAAAAAAAGCCAATGAAAATGAAATACCAACGAAAATACCAATGAAATGAAATACCACTGAAAATATCATCCATATTATAGAAAAGATGTAGCAACATAGCTATAGTTTCATACTAAAATCTTGAAGATCTGGAATTGCAGATCTTCATGAAATGAAAAATACCTAAGAATCTGCTGCACAGAATTGCACTCATTTAGATCTCTTCTTAAGATTCTGGTCATACCTAAATTTGGGAGTACAAATGTTTATCAGATCAGTAGGGGATTGTTACTCTTTTTACTTGATGGATGTGTGGGGATGATGAGTTCCTTTATTTCTTCAGTACTGTCCAAAATAGACATATCTTTAATTGTTGGAATCTAGCCTGAGACTGTCACTGCCAATTGTAGTTTAGGTATTTGGAAACATTAGCTGCAGATGTCATTCTGAAAATACTTGACTTCTCTGGCTCTCTTACACCAAAATTTACATTATCTTTCTTTCTTTCTGCCTTGCATTGTTAAAGTAAAAGCAAGCAGAGCATAAGGTGAAATAAAAATTAATATTTTTATTAATTTTAACAATGTCAAAATCACAGTATTATTAATAAACTAATTATATAAATACGACAATAATATTTTGTTTACTTTTATTATTAAATGTGCATTTATTTTGCTCAGCAAAAGATCTCTATGTTCAAAGCCAAATAATTTTAGCTGGAAAATCTAGAGATCCATGTGCTGCCTCCTTATATTTGAACCAATTCCAAATAATACATTTGCAAAACGCCTGTAACTTATTTTCTGAGTTCAGGTTCCAAACTGAACCAAGGCATGGCAGAAGAAACCAGCTATCACATTGGTAAGAGTAGCAGACTTACACCTTACCTAGTCAGCTACCCGGTGCCTCATTTATTCTGTCAGAAATTTCCCCAAGAGCGTTAGCGCAGACAGCTGTACAGCAGGAGTAGCTTATCTGGGGCGCTCACAGTCATAATTTATACCAGACTGTTTCATGTTTATTTTACACCTGTAGCCCATATTAATAATAATGGCTAGAAGGTAAAAGAGGAGTTGAGGTTTCACTGGAAGAAATAGTTGCATACTCATACAGTAGAACAGAGTTAATGCATCATCACTGCAGAGTTAATGCATCATCTCTGCGGTGAATTTCATTCACGGTCATCGTGCAAGTTCATTGCCATGAAAACAGTTATTTACCAGTTTAGTGGAGAGCCCCTAAGAATTCAAAGGATCAAACCTCTTTCCTGTGTTGCATTATTGTCTTTGCTCTTACGGATTAAAACTCTGTTCTGAGTTAAATTATGACATGGGAATGAGAGAAGATGCATATTCCTTATAGAGCTAAAGATTAACAGGGTTTCAGCTCAACACTGGAGAATATCATATAAAGCTAATAATTGCCTAGCATCATCTCTGAAGGCAGCTCTGTCTGAAACAGTAGATGAACTGCAATAACTGCAGTGTTTTTCTGAGCTTCAAACCAGGGCAGACTTCTATTTTAGCCATTACTTGCCATGGACAGGATTGAGTGTCATGCTTTCTCTTGGTTTGAGGTGCTTATTGAGCAATAAACTGGGTTACAGGATGGTCAACACACTGGCTTAATTCCCTCTTGGTGACTGCCACTGCAAGGAAATACCACAGTTGTGATGCCCTGTCACCATAAGTTGTTTTACAGTGAAGGTTGGTGTATTATTATTTTTTTAAAATACTGAAAAGAAAGACAATGTTTCCATTGTGCCTAGGTTTTTACAATACCATTTGAAAATAATACTGTTATAGTTTTAAGATGTTTTAAATCAAGTTAAATTGAAGTGTGATCTTTCTATATATTTCTAAGGAACTTTCTTCACCCACACAATTCTTGTATGCTACTCATTAAGCAGGTTGCTGGGAGATCTTAAATTTTGTTTTCAAGTCGGAACAGAGTAATACATTCATGTTCATGTCTGGATGTTGTGTGGGACTGAGAAGTGAAATCTGGTGATACTAAACAATAAATTCTAGAACAAAGAGTAGGCTCTAACTTTGAAAACTTATAAATGCTACAATTTCCCACATATCCCAGTGTTTAAAAATAACATTACATATCCCTAGATGTTGAAGTCCTTCACACAGCTGGGAAAATAAGTCCCCCTTGACAAGCCAGAAGGAAGCTGCTGAGTGATGTGGCGTCGGTGCATTTCCAGTGCTGAGATTTCTGTGTGGAGCCTCTCCATGGGTTGCTCCTGCCTTGGCTGAGAGCTGCATCAGAGTGGGTATTCTCTACCTCTTCTCTGACAAGAAGGAGGAAAAAAAACCCCGACCCTAAGACCCATGAGACCCATGACTGGGGAGAGTAAATGAGCAGAGTTCTCTGCAGAATTTATTATAATTACAGCCAGAGAAAAAGGCAAGGGGGGAGAACAGTGGCTTCTGTATCTACCTATTTTAATTTTTTATCTGTGAAATATAATAAATACTAAGTGACAGGAAAACACCATAAAACATGCATAATAAAGTACCTCAAGAACAACAAAACAGTTATATATTTTAGGAATAGCCCTAAGCATGAAGTCTGTCTTTATAAATAAATCACTGGTATTTTTCTCAAATGGAAAACTTTGGCACTATTTCCCCACCCATCGTCCTGTGTTTTCAAATTAAGTTGCCTGAAGTCCAGGTATTCAGCAGCTATAGGTAGTGTGCTGCTTTATGGAAGTTTTAAGCTGTGTAGCTCTCATCAGACTGGTCAAATGAACAGTTTCAGCATTTGGTGCCATCCGAAACTTCATTTACTCAGAACGTGATTTGAAGCAACACCAGAGTGGAGCTTGAGATGCCAGTTATTGAGTAGGAAAAATGGTTTAAGGATCTGCTAAATAGTATTTAGAAATGACTGGATCTTTCTCATACATCTGATTAATTATTATGAAGGGATCTCCAAAAACAATGGTTACATTTATGTTCCCCCTGAAATTTAAGAATATTTGAATCTCTTTGCAAATAGACCTTCAATAACGAGATGCCAAATAAAGCAAGTATTACAGTATTGACTTTGCTCGCTCATAGATTTATCTAGGAAGCTACCCAATTTCTTCATTTTGCTTTCCTTTTCATTCCCCTGTACAGCTTTATGGAAAATTTCCTATATTAATCAAAGCTCAGTGAAACCACATGCTTCATCAAAAGAAAAGGTTCGGTTTTTTAGTGAATTATGTGGTTTTCAGCCAAACAATTCTAACCTCAGTTAAGGCTTAGAGATGCAAAGTAACTGAGAATAATTTAATATTTGAGCAGCAAGGGCTGTGTTTAAAATTAGTTCTGGATAATTTTGCATTCACTATTCCCCTCAACTTTCAGTTCCCTCAAGGAAAGGGTTTACTCCAAGTCTGTAGTACAGTGCAGAGCCCAAAAGTGTGAAATCGATTTGGAACGCTCGCACCTGAATTGGGTAGGGAGGGGAAGCCTGAAAACCGAAGGGGGGTTCAGTTTCTGCGCTTGTCTGCCTGATGAGAACAAATTTTACATTCATAGATGTGCAATCTCATGAGGGGCATGTGTGGTCTTCCAGACACTGGTCTTGCCTCCCATGTTGCTTGCATGTCTCCTGTATGTGTCTTGCAGGGCTTGCTTACTGTGTAGGCAGAGAGCAATTTAACAAGCACAGCTGTCCATCCCCATTTAAACAACCTTTCTGCCGAGTTTAGCTCAGGGTTGTTCCTCACCACTTAAACTCAACAGGTGGAGGGTGCTCCAAAACTGCAAGGAAACTGTTTACACACAGGTCATGAAGTGATTCAACTCCCTTTTCAGCAAAGTTGTATTAACTTTTGTAAGACTCTGGCTGGGTGTTTGGTTATTTTGTGTTGAAATAAAGTGTGGAAAATGCGACTGGATCCCTTTGGGATTTTGATACCTAGGGCAGTAGAGTAACTGAATCAACCCCAGGAAACAGGTTTATCTGGAGTGTATCCAAATGTAAAGAGAAACTTCTCTGTTTTGCATTGATGTTTTATTTGATAAATGATCTTGCTTATCTCTGCATTCTTCTATTAGTAGGAAATCATTATCTCATGCGCAGGTGTTCTTCTGCTGACATTATGGCCTAAGTAAGCTGGAGTTCATGTAGATTGCTTTGGCATTTGCCTTTTTTACAGAAGCGAAAAAACTTTCTTAAAACCAGTTGTTTTGGTGAGATGCACCTGAAGTCTCAGCCTTTGAAAAGTGACTGCGACTTAAACTCTTCCTGAAGCATTTAGTCTGCATTTTTTCTTTTAGTGCTTCAGGAATCCTTCATATTTAATATGAGGTAACTGTTGGAATTGCTTTGGGTCAGAGGTCAACCTTGTCCAGCGTCCTGCCTGGCAATGGCTGTACTGCATGCTTCATGAAGCTCTTGTAGCCTTATCCTTTCATAGCAGGTACCTAAATCATGTCCTGTAGAAGGACACATCTCAGAAAAGTGATAAGCATGTGACTGGTTTCTTAAACTGGAGTTTTTACTGGGAAAATGTTTTTCTGACTGAAGGAAATAGAATAATCTTACAAGAAATACTGGTCCCAGTGTGACACTTAGTAAGGGACTGTCTCAATATTAATGAAATGTACTTGACAGAGGTAATTCCCTGCGTTCTTCTAATTATACAAGCCTTGGTGGTGTTTTGTTTGTGTTCTGTCATAGCTTAGGTCATGTTCACTGACTCTTCTCTACACCCATTGCAAGTTAATCATATGCATTAAAGAATTTCCCAGATCTGTATGGTAACATGAGCCTGCTCTGCTGGGTTCATTACTCGCTTCTGAGTCTCGACATAAGTTGGTTATATTCATAAGAAGGACATGAAATTTGGTTTTTACTTTCTGTATAGACAAAGGTCTATATTTACTCGTTTATAGTTTTATTTGGCAAAGTGAGAGCTCTTTCCATGTAACAGCAAGAAATGCCTTCAGGAAACAGACACTGTTGGTTCTTACCTATAAATACGATACGAAGAAGCAGCACGCTGTACTGATTGGTTGTAAAATAGTTTTAACATCATAGAGCCCCAAGCAGATTTTTTTTTTTTCTCACCATCTATAAGACAAATATGAGCCTAAATTCCAGCCCTTCCTGCTTTTAGGGAAAACAGTAGTACCTTAGCACAGCCTTAATAACAAGTGTGCAAAAATGCTTGCATAGGTAAGACCTAATCTTACCATACACCCATGGATGCAAGCTTTCTACCCAGCCTTGCCAGCTATACGTATGCTTACGTTGTCTGAGCACAAGGGTCTGTAGTAAAACAGATAAAAAATAATTCTACCGGATCGTGCCGTGTTGATTCTGGAGCTGCTAAAACCTTGAAAGGTGGCCTTTATTAAAAGGAATTAAGGGAGCTGGGGATGTTTCGTCTGGAGAAGAGGAGGCTGAGGGGAGACCTTATCGCCACCTACAGTTACCTGAAGGGAGGCTGTAGAGAGGTGGGAGATGGTCTCTTCAGCCAGGTGACAGGAGATAGGACAAGGGGGAATGGCATGAAGCTGTGCCAGGGCAGGGTCAGATTAAATGTTAGAAAAAAATTTTTACTGAAAGTTGTCATGGCCTGGAACAGGCTGCCCAGGGAGGGGGTTGAGTCACCATCCCTGGGTGTGTTTAAAAAAAGGGTATAGTTTAGCATTGGACAGGAGCGATTGGACTTGATGATCTTACAGGTCTTTTCCAACCTTGTGATTCTGTGAATCCCCCAATGAGGGTATAAGGGCTCTTACTCATTCTTCCCCAGTTACAGGTTGTCTTTGGAAAGCTGAAGAGAAGCTGAGTGATAATTTACCGTTTGAAGAGGGGGAGGAAAAAGTATTTGCTTAGGAGGGAAAAAACCCAAAACAAACAACCCAAGAAATTAGCTTCCTAAATTCCAGGGCAAAACAGGATGGGCACAAAGTACCTAAAACTTTTCTAAGTACGTGTGGTAAGCATGCTGTCTGAGTGTCAGTGGTTCAGCAGAAACTCATCTTAAATAGTTTAAAAAAAAAAAAAGAGGGCAATAAAAGAAGCAGGGACATATCAACCCAAAAGAAGAAAACAGCCTGGCAGACTGGCTTAAGTTTAATGAGTTATCAAGAAACTCCTGTGGTAGTTATCATGGAGATTCAAAATTGCTGAAATATAAATCCTATACTGTTGTTAATATTTCAGTCATTCCCAGAGGGAACGGGTCTTAATTTTTCAGTGGTGTATCAGTGAAATAGCAAAATCTATTAAACCTTCACTTTCGTCAAATCCTGCCAAAGAAAACCCAAAACACTTTGGAGAAATTGGCCTCTTAAATTTATAGCAAAAACCAATCACAGGAAATTGGCCTCTCTAGTGCCATATACATTAAATATGTTATGAATCAAAGTCGCTAGTAGTTTCTTTTTGCAGTGTGAAAAATGCTGCTCTAATACTGTGCTGAGGAAAAAAAATCAAGTCGTAAAATTTCCTCCCTCTGGGGAAGTGATATTGGGGTGAATGCTGAGACAGGTTATACCAATTCTCACCAGGGCAGTAATGGGTTGGGATGAACTCTGGAGGACTCCTGGGAGTCCCTCACAAAATGCCAGCAAATTTTAAAATGAATATTGGGAATATTTCTTTCCCTGAGGTGGGTGGACTTCAGTTTCCTAGCTGGAGACTGCTGGAGCATCCTCTGCACAGGTTTCATCTCTGAACCTCAGTCTTCACAGCGTGACTGTTTGCTCTGGTGCTCAGATGCCGTGCGTCGCAGTGAAACCCAGCCCAGGCACTGCATCCTCCAGCTTCGTGACTGTTGAGAATATAGCAGAGAAGTCGTGACAGTCAAAGCCTCTGCTTGTATTATGGTGCTAATCCTAAAGGCTCAGCCCCATTGAAAAATACTACAGAGGGAGAGAAGAGGGTTGCAGCAACAGGGAGGCAGAGATAAGGAGAGGTTCAGCAGCTTGATTATTTATGCTTTTATTATGAATAAGGCAGGGTATTTTTGAGACAGCCCATCGGCACTCAGGATACCTGCTTGTCTTTCTGCTGCAGGTATTTGGCAAAGAAAGTTAACGTAAATATTTGTTTCCTGCTGTTGAAAAATACTTGGCAGTCCCTCACTGATGAACCCCCCCTCACAGCTCTTAAAATTTCTTTCTCATTCTAGTGATGAGAACTGTTTCCCAACTCCTGTTTCTCTGCACTATTGTACCCATGCATGACTTGTCCCCAAACCACAAGTTACGTAACTTACCCATGAAGGACCTTCTGTGTGCTGGGAAGGAACAGGCGGGTTCTCCCCTTCAGGCCCCACCCCGTACTGAAACCAAAAGGCTTATGGGTCGTAAGTGTAAGGGCCAAACGTTCCTGCATCTGAAAGTCCCTGAGAAAACCTAAGGAGGCTTTCTGCTTGCTGAGAACAGCTTGCAAAGGCTTCTCTTCTCAAACCAATACACAAAAAATCAAGACCAGATGACATAAACCAGCATTGTCTTGCCTCAAATTCTTTTCCCCCTTACATCCTGAATGTTTCCCTGCCCCTTCTTTCTTAAACACATTGTGTTTGCAGCCCTGATGAATATTTCTGTTACAGGGAATAGGATGAAATCCTCAGGATTAAATATCTCCATTAACTAGCCTAGCAGAGATGTAGAGTTGTTGCTTCTGTTTATTAGGATTTGCATTCACTTTGCAGCAGCCCCTGGGATAACAGAAAAGGCCAGCAGAGCTGGATGCCTAATGAAAGCATAGTTTGGATAGGATTCATGTCCCCTGACAAGGGGTATGTTCAAGGGGGGTATCTAAATCTGAGCTAATCCTCTTAGGCTCCATTTACAGACAAAAGAATTTAAGAAACACTTTAAGGCACTAAAGCAGCAATTCATTTTCTGTACTGTGATGGATACTTTAGGGGGAGATGAGCTGCTGTCGTATTGTTCCCCACTGACTTTGAGGGAACTTAGAGCAGCAACCTTGGATGGAAATGCGGTTTCCAACACGCTGCAGTGTGTTAACATTGTGATATCAATGCATGCAGAAGAGTCTGGCTTGCAGTGGGTTGTTTGTTGTGTTTGCTGTTTTGTTTTGGGTTTAGTTTTTATTTTAATCTTGGTAACTCTACAACTGCTTCTGTGTTGTTTGGGATGTGTAGCACTTTAAGTGAGAGTATAATGTGGTCTTATAGTTGAAACTCGTTTAAAAATGTTCTGCCCTTACTGCGTGTATCAAACCCCATCTGAAACTGTGACATTCAGCAGTGTAACAACAGTGATAACAAATAACCTTCCAGAAATCTGTCTCTGGCATGTTTGTTTTCTTTTTTGAAATAAACAAAACTGTAAGCAATGTTCTTAAAAATAATTCTCAGGAGACTGCAGAATTAGGTGGCTTCCTCTTAAGTTCAAACTCCTTCCAAGGAATTGTCTCTTGGCCTTTGCTAGCTGTTTGTTTTGAATCAAATTATAACACTCTATTTTAAAAATAATAAAATAAAAAGGTGAAAGCATGGCTGTCAGAGTTGAGGCTGCTGTGCAGAGCTTGGTTGAAGTATGATGTTTCTTATGCAGCCGTGTAAGGCTCTCTTTTCATCACAGGGACAGTCAGCCCTCCACTGGATTGCATAGGGAGCTTCTCCACCCCAGAACCTTCCAAATGGGAAGATGGAGAACAAAAAGAGGTTTTCTCCTGGAGTTGTTTGTTGTCTTCGCTTTGGAGTGAGTCCTCAATGAGTGTAGTGATGGAGAGAGTTACCGTGTGTGTTTCTCTGTTCTTCAGTGGATGCTGCCTGTATTGCAGGCTTTATTTAACTAAAAAGTGTATGTGTTTATTTCATACCACCTTTTAAAACAATTGGCTGTTGCAAGGTAGGAATAATGCACTCTTTCATTCTTTAAAATGGGCTTCCAGAATGAAGTGTTGTTTTGCTTTGACAGTCGCTAAGATCCATGTCTCAGATCCTCCAGGATGGGAGCCTGTGAGACACCACTGTGGTTCTTCCAAGCCCAAGCCTTCCTGAGTAAATGAGCAAACAGTTTTAAGATCTGTCATGGTTACTGCAGGGGCAAAGGAAGATCCCAAGCAGCTAAACACACTGGGTAGCAACATGTTTTGTTCCACTAGTTGGAGTATAGTGTAGTTCTCAACCTGGAGAGATTTTTAGTCTCTATTTCACTAAAATTTGAGCACACAGAAGCAGCAGATGCTGAAGCACCGACCTACCGCTACTGTGCATATATGAAGAGATGATTTTTCTGGGTGCAAATGGAGAGTGAGAATTAAATGCGTGCCCAGCTATGTGTGTTAGAGACAAAAATGTACATCAGTGATCAGCTTTAGGAGTTAAATTGGTGTGTCTGCTATTTCCAGTAGAAGTTTATTTCACTTGCTTTCAGATTATACTGGGTAAGGATTTGGTTTGGGGTGTTACATACACGCTTAGCCCAGTGTCTTAGTGAAGTGGGCAGATGATGATACTTGTAGGTAGAGGAACATTGTTCCAATGTGTAATCATCTTTAAGCTATGTAGTTTAGCCTAGAAAAAGGTGGTGCAATCATCTGGTAATCAGTGGATTCTGTTACACATAGGGAGGTCCTTGCAGTCGTGTGTGTATTGAGTATGTGCCCAGTGGTTTCAGGAGAGCCGCTTCAGTGTAGCCACCTTGACACTTAAGCTGTGGATTTATTCGCATTACTATAGTGTAGCATTAAATTCAGACACTGTAAATGGTAATTACGCCTCCCCTGCATCTCCTCCTCATGCTTTATTTTCCACTTCATCAATACATTCCAGTAATGATATCTCAAGTAATCCTTTCTTCAGCATCTCCGCCTGTTCAGCGTGTCTAGGTTCAATGTCCTGCATTAAAAAATTTGGTGAGAGGGTCTATTGTGTTTTCATTTGGAGTGTTTTATCTGCCTTATTAAATGACAGGGTGCCTGCAAACTATAATTCACTGTAATGAAACTTCAGTTAAGTACTGTTCTTCTAAGCAAACTCCTGTCTTGGAGGATTATTTTAAACTGTCTCTGTTTATTCCTGCAAAAATCTGCTTGACCTTTACTTGGAGACGTCCCCCACCACGTGACCTGATGCGGAGGGAGAAGAGTCCTTCAGGAAGTCACGCTCCTCAGAGTGTGCATCTGTGGTGATCAAATAATTCACACCCTCTTCTCAGCAACATATCAGTTGATGTTGAAGGTGCCAGACCTATCCAGAGATTTTGGGCGAATTCCTAGACATCTTGAAATCAAGGGCTAAGCTGCTTCTACTAACTTCTGTAGGACCAGATTTTTCTCTCTGGATGTTCTGACAGATCACTTTTTTTAGGTACGTGACAGCAGTGACATTTAAACACCCGATCTTGAGAATTCCTTGTGAGTTCTTTAGCCCTACCAACAATTTTCTCCAGTGAAAAAGCCTGTCATAGGAGTTAATAAAATAAAGAATAAATGGCTAGAGCAACTTACTTGTGAAGTAAATTTTAGAGAGATTATGAATCTCAGTTCATAATCTGGAATGCTGCTGTTGTCTTCCACTTAAAAATCAGAAATAATTATCTTCTGTGGTTCTTCAGAGCAAGAGTGAGAACTGTTGAAGGGTTTGAATGAATGATGAGAACAGTAGTGAAGGATTAGACTATAGTCATTGCTAGGCTGTAACTCAAAAGTGACTTGAGTATTTATTTTCCTACTTAAGGAAGGGAGAATATGAAATTATTGCTTATACCTTGGAAGCCAGTAGTGGGTGGGTGATCTTGACTGATCAAAAGACTGTGTAGAGCTTCTCAGGTTCAGCTGTGTCATTTACAGCAGGCAAAATGTTCTGCTTCTTCTAAATGTAGATAGAGAAGTGGGAAGAGGCTTTATTAGCTGAGGGTTGGTATGGTATTTATGGCCAGTCTTACGATATATTGAATTTCTGGTACACCATGAAATTCACATTTTTCTCTTGACAATAAAAAGTCTTGGGTTTTCTTCCCCTCATGGTAACTATTCCTACTTTAAAATAATTAACAAAATCAATGACTGCAACATGTTCCACTTTTTTTGCTTCCTGAAATTCATGTGAAAGAATATGCAGTTGACTAAAAAGCATTCTGAGCAGCAACTTTTAAGCAGTATTAAAATTATCTTGTCTTTGTGTACTTAAGCTGACACCAAACCCGGGATAACGAGAAGTGTCAGTCAGAAACCTTCCAATTATGAAGTAACCTTTGACTGTTCAGCTCAGTGAGAAATCTCAACACCGGTTTAAGGCGGAATCTTTCACAGACAGTCCAATAAAAGAATCAATTCTGTGAAAAGAAGTTTATCTGTACTAATCAGGGAAGGCAATTTGGGATTTTTTTGTGACACATTGCTATTTAAATATGCATTGTCTGATGACTTACCCAACAAGAAGAGCTCTGCTGCTGTCTAATGTGAACTGGGTTGCAGTGTGATCTGCTGAAGATAAAAGGTTGGATGCATCACTAGTTTAGATCAGCACAGCTATATTCGGCCCAATCTGCTAAACCTGAAGGTACAACTGAAGCGCTTGCCAAGTGATGCTTCTACCATCAAAACACAGATAAGTTCCTTTTAAATACTTTCCAGTTATGGATATACAGAATAAAACATAAACAATACGTGTCCTTCTGTATTGTGACATAACCAACAGCAAACTGACTAGAATGGTCCTGAACTGTAAATCCAAACAACAGTAACGACCAAGGGGAAGATGCCAGTAGACAATGCTTGTTAGCTGATCGCTTCCTGAGGAGCTTTAGTCATGAGATGCCTTACCCTGGAGACCTTCTGATGCTGGGGTAAATAGCCTGTCCTGCTGGAACTGCTGTGACACTAACAGGCACAATTTATGCCAGCCTGACAGCTTGCTTTAGATATCTATTAAATGCATGGTTACTGATTTACTAACAAGGCTTGATTTCCTCCCCCTCACCCCCCCAGCACCCTCCCTCCATAAGCTTTGTAGATCTCATCAGAAATCGTTACTTGTTGGCACAGGGGAGGGTCGGCAGGGACAGATATAACATCAGGAAACCTGGATCGTGCTAGTCTGGGATTTTTTATATTCTTATGGTGACATCTTCATGGGAAATCTAGGGATGAAGGAGATGCTGAAGGTGTGTTTGTTGCTACTAGTGGTGCTTAGTATTAAGTTCATGAGAAGCAAGGTTTCTCATCTACCTCATCTGACTTTGTGCTGTTATGGGACGCAGTTAATTTCACTGGTTTTAAATAGCTCAAATAGATTTGCTCAGGGCATTGTATTGACTGGATTTTGAAAGGGTGATTGGCACGCTGCTGAGAATAAATGCCAGGATAAATGACTGACGTGAGTCTGCGATGTAGCCAGCTGAAATAGACTTTCAGAGGCCTGTCCATAAACCAACCTCCTTTTGCTCAAGCAAAGACGTTGCCAAAGGAAGAGCGCAGCTGTGCTCCTAATGGTAGAAGCATGATGGGCAGCCAGTTTTGGGAGGAAAAGGAGAACAGCAGCTCTAAGAAAGTCTCTGTTGGTGCAAATTGGCATGCTTGCACCAAAGCAATTGGGGCCATAGTGATATCCCATCAACGTAAGAGGGCAAGTGCACCCAAAACCATCAGGTGCTTTTTTGTTGTGGCTTACTAGAAGATGTGTTTTCTGGCATGTTGAGAACCCTCTGGCACATCTCCCTTATGGCACAGAGAAGTATCCTTCCTTAATGTAGTCCTCTGCAGAGTGGCTGAGAAAACAGATATGCCCTTGGAGAGCTTTTGTTTCGTAGGCTGCTTTTGACCAAATGTTTTGCTTGGTTCTCCAGAGCACTTTGAGGAAAAAAAAAACCAACACAAAACAAACCTTTTGTGTCTACTATTCTGTCTGGGTATTTTGTCCTTTAGTGTTCAAGAAGGTAGATCAGCATGTTTACATGTCCCTTTCTTCTTTCCATATCATCTTATTTAACATCTGGCTATCACCACTCTGCGGATGGTCTTCCTCACATCTCCCTCTGACAGGAAAAAATCCCACAGTGGAAAAGGAGTTTATTTTTTTTTCCTCCCTCTGGTTTGTTGGTTGTTTGGGGTTTTTTGATTTTGAACTCTTTTGACTGTACGCTTGCTTAGCTGTGTTCCCACTTTGTGCAAATGCTCCTGCCTCCCTCTTTGTGCCCAGAGATGAGTGAGTGCACTCCTGAAATAGATTTCTGCATGCTGATGGAGCCACGTACTCACAGAACACTAGTTTGATATACTGAAGATAGCAGCACACATGGGAAGGGGTGGCAGCACGCTTGACTCTGTTGTTGTGATCACGTACAGATGCTGCTCTAAATCAAGGTGATAATGAGAGCAGGAGAAAAGTACTGGTAATGACTGGAAATAGAAGGCCAGTTGCTTGCATGCTCCCCAGAGTAACACTTCTCACAAACACCCTTAGTGAGTCTCACTTATGTGCTGTCCCTTCAGGGAGGCAGCCCCATGCCCCCTTGTCATAAGAAAACACCAGTGGTTTGTCAACAAGCCTTCATCTAGCATCTCTGCTCTCCAGAGGGGAATTTGCTACTGTCTGTGTTGAGGGGCGGGGGCTTGGTAGCTAATGGCTATGGGCCACGGTCTCAAGTGAGGTTTAGGTTCTCAGCTCTTACTGAGCATCAGAAAGAACTGAGCGCCCAGCTGCATCCTTTGTCCTTGCAAATATTCTTGCCTGCTAAATGATCTCCTCATTATCCTTTTCAGCAGATCATAATTTTTACTGGATTTTGCTGCTGGTTATAGCAATTGAGCAGGACAGGGGGATAGGGACAGAGTAGATCCAAAGTTAACCACCACTTGTGGTCCCACAGTAGAAAAAGAGCAAAGTCAGATTTCCTGGGAATTTGTTCCCTGCCACTGAAGTCTTTGCTGTTCATGGAGGGCACCGTATAAAGTGGAAACTTTTTCTCTGCAGTTCTCCTGCTCCTTGCACTGTCTCCAGTGTACCCATACCAGTTAGTTAAGTAAGACATGTTTCTGGCCCTTGAAGGGATTCCCTCACATGTTTTTGACTGTGGCCAACAAAAGCTCCCCCAGACTTCATCTGGACCTTATTCAGGAATCAACGCAGAACAGGGATCATTCTTACTGGGTAGTTTGCTGTGGGTGGCCCCTTATAAAGACAAGGGAGGTAAAGGGAGCCAAATAGTGTAAATGGAGGCTGTCCCATGCTCACTCTCTGCTATGCCAGCGGAGAGACCCAAGCACGTGTTGGTGGTGGTGCCAGTGGAGACAGCTGTTCTGCTCTGAAGAGCTCATTCATGGTGTCTCTGTATGACAGCCAAAGCCTTGCTGGGTTAACCAACATTGATGGGGGGGGTCCAGCTGGGTTAGGTGGACCTCAGTCTCTTGGGTCTGTGTTGTCCAGTAGTACAGGCATGAGAGCTGCTCATTGTGATGCCTCAAGGCCCATCAAAATCTGAGCCAAAACAAATCCTTCAGGTATTTTTATCTCCCTTGGAGAAGCACTAATGCTGCTAAGATTGCTACCCAGTGTGAACTTTGACCACCAGATTTTTAAGTTATTAGGAAGAACAAGGAGAAGGAAACACATACAGATTTTGTCAAGGTAAACCTAATTTCCTGGAGCCACTGATAAAACCAGTGAAGTTGATACTGCTGATTTATCTTTTAAAAAAAATTCCAATAACAGCTGCTGGAGAAAATGTGCTCACAACTCCTGTTTGGTTTTGTTTTTTGGTTTTTTCCCCCTACAATTAATGAGAGCCTGAGAATACTGTATTATTTTTGACAGTCCGCTCAAGTTCTTGAATTGATATATCTTGCAAACAGCTTCTAAACAGAAAGAATGTATTTACAGTCAGAGTTGATGGATTTGAAATTGTGATTAAAATAGATTATTTAATCAGCCAGCAGAAGTCTTCTACATAAATCGTTCATTTTTTTCTGTTTCATTTGTACCTGCTAGTTATTTTCCCAAAGAATCATGCATTCTTAGCGTGCATGTGACCATTCAGAACATGTTGATTTACAACTCAATAAAGCTTTTAAAATGAAAGCTAGGGCTACTTTGCTAAACTGGCAAATGCACACTCTGTAATTGTCTACATAATTTCATTCCAAACGAATCCCTGCTAAGTGTTCTTAATTTCTAGTAATGTTTTAATTGGTGATGTTTGCTGGGTGCCTTTAACCTCTGCCTCGTGTCAGACAGCCTATGAATGGGAACTGATGAAAGCGCAATTGAGATTCATGTCAGCGCTCTGAATTGTTTTTATTTGATAAACTTAATAACATGCATGCTGCCACAGACTGAAAGGCCATTTAGCATCGTCTCTTTTTAATACCGCCTAATGGCTCGTGCCTAGGAAGGAGTATAATAATGAGGAAAGCACGTAGTAATACTTCCCCAGTGCACTATACCCGTCTCTGGAGATTTGTAGCTTATGGACTATATAAGCCAAATAAGCTTTTCTATGTTTAATAGACCCTGATAGATCTATTTTTTCCTGCCTTCCGTTTTTTTGGTCTGAATACTCGATGAACTTGGGAGGATATTTAGCATCTCTTCCCATAGCAAGTGGTTCCACTGCTGAACTGTGTGTTGCATGAAAAAAAGCCTCTTTTTGCTGTTTTTATCCTGCCACATGCTGGTCTTACCAATTTCATTTTATTTGTATTAGAAGAAACAGTGAACAGTCATTTCCTAGTCCCTTTCTGCAAGCTAATGAGGATTTTATGGATGCCTGCCATCTCTCCCTCGCTCATCTCTCTAGATCCTGATGAGTCTTGGTCCATTTAATTGTGCTTTATGCAGAATGTGTTCTGTGAATTTGACTGTCCTTTTGTCTTTCTCTGTACCTCTTTTCTGATGTCACTGCTGTGTTTGCTGCCACATAGAGGGAACTGGTTTGGCCACTATTAAAGTTGTAAGCGTGCATTTATATGGAAAGAATTTTCTCTTTTTCTCTACTCTTCTTTAAAGATAGCTTTATTTATAATATTAGTGCTAGGAATTACAGTGTTTATAGGTGGGGGGGAAATCAGTTTGCTAAAACACATTTTCTGTTCAAAGTAAATGATCCATTCAAGAACACTATACTCAGTGAATTGAACTAGTGGTTTCTAGTCATGCAGCTGCTCTCTTTTTAGAACTAAAGGTCTAGAAAAGAAACTTTTGCTGTGTTCTTTTTATGTGGTTTTTTTAGATTCCTCAAATCCTGTTTGATATTGTTCAAAGCAGAACGAGTTAGCTCAGCACCATTAAAGACACGTATGATGTTATTATGGGGATTTGTGTCAGGATGAACTCTTCTCACCTGATCTTTCTGGGAAACAAATGATGCCAAGCACCCTTGGAGAGAAAACGCCAGAGTAGTAAGAATCACACTATAAAATAAAATGACAATTTTCTTGCTCCTGATTTCTTCCAGGGCTACTTGCACGCATTTTTCACATAAAGGTTAATAGTACAAGAATTTATTCTAGCTCAACTCTGATGGGTCTCTCTAGTCTTACTTAACAGAGAAGTGTGAACATAACTTTATTAATTTTGCTCCTTTTAATTTAATTTGATACATGTGTTGGTATTCATAAAATGTTACATGTAATTCTTTTTAGCGTTTAACTACTGAAAAAGTCATTATTGCCTGGACACAGTTTAAACATACTACAACAGTAGACAGACACACGGCATAATCTGACATTTCCCTTTGCAAAATATATTCTGGCAATACAAAGGAATAAAATTTCATTGCCAAAGTTCACAAGAAGTTCAACTGTCTTCTTAACTTTTTTTGACAATCAGTGAAATCTTTGGAATGCCATTAGTTTTGGTAGGACTTCAGATTGACTGAACTATAGTAGATGTAGGATCTGTTGCTCACAACACCTGTCTCTTGCCTGCAGAGATGCCCTGTACTTATGGTTCTGGTTTGGTTCCTTATGGCTTTGCTTGAAGGGGTGCAATCAGTGATGGTTGTGGTTGCTTCTACATCAGATGTGAGTGCCAGATGGGATTTTTTTTTTTTGTTTTGTTGCTTGTGGTTTCGGTTGGTTTTTTTCTTTTAAAGTTATTGCTGTGGTAAAGTAGTGATAGCTATGAGAAAGTCACCAGATTTATTTATTTATTTTGTACCAGAACATTTAGATGTCAGCTAAGCCTTAGGCAGGTAAGGCCTAGCTGTAATTGTTTATTTCAGTGGAATTGCCTGATTTACTTCATGTTTCCATTTTTTTAGCGTGTTATGCAGCATTCCATCATATGCAGCACACAATCCAAATCCCCAGTTTCTCAGGAGTACCTTCATTCTTCTAAACACAACAGTGCAAATATAAATTTGCTACAATAAGGCAGTAGAAAGCATGAAATGAATGTTCAATGTTGTTTTACTATAAGCTAGGTAAGATTTGCACAGAGAAAAACAATTTTTATTAGATGAACAGAAATAGTTGGAAGAAACAGGAAAGCTTTCAGGCCCGCAAGCTGCCGCTTCTTTCCTCCAAAATTCTCATCCAGAATGACATACTACAAGCTATGTTGCCAGTAGGCATGTATAAAATTTAAAATGAAAAAAACAACAGGTATTTTATATTTTCTTTAAAAAAAATTTAGTGATGTGTTTCTTTTCCAAAGCAAAAACTTTGCAACACCTGACAGATTTTTAAAAAATATATATATTTTTTAATCCCTGGGGCAAGCCTGGGCTGTGCTGTACTTAACTAACAGTTTCTCTTTTCATGCTTGCCTTTCTTCCTATTAAGGCTGTGCTGTGCATGTTAGCCTCAGCTGGGGATTTGAGCTTTGATTGTAACGGTGGAGTGAACTGGGATCTACGTTTCATCAGCTCTAGGTCACCCTATGTAATGAGGGCATTTAGCTGGAGGGTGAATAGACAAGGGAAACAATGGAAAGCGACTTCACTAACTATTGAATCAGACCACAAATAAATATCAAATGTTTTTCAATTGTTTTCTTAAGAACTGTGATTGTAAGAACATGCAGTGTTTTATATCTTGCTGTGAAAAGGTTTTTAAGGACAAAGGTGGCTGCTGCTACACGCTATAACAGATGAAATATGTGGTTTTGTTTCAGTCCCTTCCCCATTGCTGGTCTTTGTAATTAGATCCCCGGGCATTGCATAGAGAAGCTGCCCATGTTCAAAAGAAGCTGCTGCATCTTTTAAAGTGTATTAGAGAAGTTGGGTATGGCATGAGCACGAGGTATTGATAATAACATGAGAGCTAGATGTTGTTATTAATGGTATGATTGTTTTCAGTTGTCAAGAATGACTGGCAGACAAAGGCAAGTGAAGAAAGCTCTAACCACTTGCTGCTGCAATCTGCAGGCACCTGCTTTGAAGTACCTTGTAGTATTTGTCAGGCTCGCTCTCGAAGTAATGAACCATGCTTCAAGAAAACTCTGTTGAAATAAGGGTCTGATCAGTAAGGAGAGTAACAGGAAGCGTGGTGGCCTGCATGAAGATGGCTTATGGTGTTGCCCAGAACTGCCTGGAACACCAATCTCTCTGTTCTCTAAATCTGTCCTTCCACCTTAGTTTTCTCCTATTCCTGTTCTGCTCTAGCCTAAGCAGCAGGATGCTAGAGAGTATGGCTGTGTCTTTCACATCTGAGTTAGGCTGTTTTACTTCACAGCACCTGTGTTACCCCTTCCCACTCACATGTTGAAGGCTGTTTCCCAAGTAGAGTGGCCTGTCCTGGCTACCTTGAGATCCTGCCCCATGATCAGGGTGTTGCTCTTGCCCAAGAGGTTAACCCCTGCATTACAGTGATGTGCTCCGAGCTGTTCAGTGGGCCAGATTGACCCCTGCTGTTCATCTGGGTTTGAAGGGAATGAATTCAGCCCTTTGCCTGCATGTAAAGTCATCAGCGGTTGCACAGGGGCTGTCAGTATATGAGCTTTGAGCCATTTCAGTGTTATTTTCTCCCCGTTACATCAGTCAAAGAATCATTGGCAATTGGGTCCGCTTGCCCACACAAGGGATGTCAATAATTAACATCCGTGTGCATTGAAAGTGAAAAGAGAAACATGGGGGAAGGAACACACTCATTAACTACCTGAACAATCACTGTTATTAGAAAGCTGGATACTAAGGATTTATAATTTTGGCTAGTACCTTCAGTGCTTTCAGAATACAATGATGATGATAAATGAGAAGGGACTGTCACGGGGTGCAATCAAAGGGATGGAGAATCGCGTTAAACTTGTAAGCGGAATATTGTGGTGCCGTAACGGGTCGCCGTGTGGATGTGGGTCTTTGCAGGCAGAGTTCGGTCTCAGTCAAGCTCCAGAGGAAACTATCTGTGACAGGAGTCCAGACCTGCTACTGCAGCTTGTGTGTGCCATGCTGCCAGGCAGAAATCACAGCCCTGGCTTAGGTGTCTCTCTTCCATCTGCTCTGCACAAGGAACTTTTGGCACCTGAAAATGAGATGCGCCAGAGTTCTTGTTTTCCTGAATCCTTCACATAAAATGCTTAAAGGTTAGCTGCCCAAGTGAGTGCTGTGGCTGCTCTGTGACATGCTTATTCTTCCATTTTCACAACAGGTCTCTAATGAGGTGATTGAAGTGGAACAGTTTCAACTGCGCTTCAGTAATGCTATTGTAGAATACCCTATAGTGTGTTCTTTCCCCAAGACAGATCACATGCTGTTATTTCCTGACCATGTTTCTTTCTTCTATAGGTTCATCCGAACCATTTCTTTATTTTCATTGACATTTTCAAAAAATTTCAATTTAGTACTCTACACAATTTAATTTATAAGTGCTTTCACTCCATTTTCCAGACCATTATGAAGGTGATAACATGCTCCAGGTGACTTCATGCAGATCGTATCAATTGGCTAGAAAAACAGTTAGTTTGCTCATCTCAATGCAGATATATTAAATTTGGTATATAAAGCCTGTATTTCCTGTTGCACAAGGTACCCTACTTAAAGTTTAAATTTTGCCCCCTTTTTTGTCTACCTGAGCGGTATTAAACTACAATAGGCAGTAAGTAATGCAAGGTTGCAGATGCCTGCTGCAAATGAACTCTGTTTAAATTGTATTTTCATGCATCCTATTCCCAAGGCTGTGTAGAAAAAGAGGAGCTATCAGAGGCCTGAATCTAAGGATACAGGTTATCAGATAATAGCCTGTTGCCTTCAAGAGGGAGAATTAGTGACATAATTCGGAGGTTATGCATACACTTTTACATACTGCAGCTTCAGTTCACACTACAGCCTTTCTGGACCTTTCGTATAGAAGCAATGCCACAGAGATGCAATGAACTGGCAGGCTAAAGCCAAAAGATAGGTACAGCTTCCCACATCCTGAGAACTACAAAGCTTAATATTCGTGTGTTTGTGGGGTATTTTCTTCCCCGAGGCATGCATTTCTCGTACAGCCAAGGAGGAAAATTAGACCACTATAGCACTCAAGAAAGTATGGGTGTAGCAGAACCAGAAAAATCAAGGAAATTGTGGAGAGAAAGAAGTCAAATAAGAAATCCCATCACCAGCAACTGACAGTGCTGTAGCTTAAGGTGCTCTCTCTGCTGACGGTAGTGGTAGTTACTGAGGAGAGTAGTTGTTGCCACTTGATGATCTGTCAGAAGGCTGCTCTCAAGGTCAATTTACGATCCCATTCAAGAGACCTGTGTTGTCTCCTCACAGTTTTGCATTTTAATTGTTACTCTTGCCAGAAATTTTACTGGAGAAGCCAAAGCCTGAGTGAACATGGAGAGTGATTCACAGTCTGTGAATGTTTCCTCATGTTTTAGACACATGACAGCTTTACATTTTGGGTTATGATGTGAACATGAGCTGGACAGATGGTTGGTTGTGAGAGATACGGGGTGTACCGTACAGGCTCTACTTGTGCATAGGTGATGTGTGTTTTACTGTGGCCCCTTAGGCTGCTGTGAGGCACACCAGGTGTTGCATCACTTACATTTCATTTGCCACCTCTGCCTTTGCATGGTGCCTGTGCTGTAATCAGTAGTGCAAAGTCACTTTTCTGTTGGCTGTACGGTGAGAAGTCTAGGCTCTCAAGCAATCGCTGTTTGGCAGAGTTCTCCAAGTACTTCATTTCCTCCCTTTCCTTTCAAGTTTCTGAGCTACAGTGCAAACGCGTGAACACGTCACAGGAAAAAAACCCCTATTTTTGCATTACTTCACACCCAGGGAGAACTGGGAAGAACTAGAAAATCTTTCTCACACACACACGCCCGCACCTACACTTTTGCCTCTGGTCCCTATGTGCACACTCCTCCTTCGTTCTTGCATAATACTCTTGCACCAAGGAGAGTGGGTGGGCTGAAATACATTGCTTGGTGCTCTTCTAGCCTTGAGAGCTGCATCTTTCAAGGTTTTCCATCCCTGCTGGTTAATCACTCCACTGTTGTCCGTATCAGAGTTGATGAACCGGCCATTTCTGAATGATTGCATCAAATAACTGAGCCTTATTTGTTGAAGAATGACTGTAATCTATTGTTCTGGGTTGGTTTTATTGGGTTTTTTTCTATTATGAAGCCTTTAAAATTTCTCTTAAAACTGCAGAGCTGTGGAGCTCTTCTATCTGTGGTTAATTTGTTTTGCTCTCACGTGATGCAGGCTGAGCAGCTATATTAAAATTTGGTAATACAGCAAGGTAAGAGTTAGGAAGTCCTGAGAACTTTTCAGCACTTGAGAATACGGGCTTATTTGAGACTGAGCATGACCTCAGGGGCTTAAGACTTCACTAGTGCTGTTGTCTTCTTTAGTCCTGTCACAAGGAACAAGAGCAACTGTGAAACATCAAAACCAGTATTCTGCAGAACAGCTGCTTTTGCAGAACCTGAGTAACTCATCCTTTGGTGATGGATCTGCATCCTGAATACCTTCCTTCATCCCCAACAGTCCCTTACTACATCTATTCCAGTGCTGGGCTGTGACCACTGTTGACAGGTTGTAAAACAGAGAGTGCAGAGAGTGCTTCAGGGTGTAATCAGGGTTTTCTCAGAATGTAATCAGGGTAATATCTCAGGGTGTAATCTCACCCTGTAATCTCAGGGTGTAATCAAGTATATCTCAGATTTGCACAAGGGTAGGGTTTGGAAGGGACCCCCTGGAGATCACCTAGTCCAACCCTCCTTCTAAAGCAGGATCACCTAGAACAAATTGCACAGGATCACATTCAGGCTGCTTTGAGTATTTCTAGAGGAGAGTCCACAGCCTCTCTGGGCAGCCTCTTCCAGTGCTCTGTCACCTTCAGAGTGAAGCAGATTTTCCTCCTGTTGAGATGGAACTTTCTGTGTTAGAATTTGTGCTTATTGCCCCATGTCCTGTCACTGGGCACCGCTGAGAAGAGTCTGGCCCCTTCCCCTAGGAATCCACCCTTTAGATATTTGTAAGCATTAATCAGATCTCCTCTCGGTCTTTTCTTCTCCAGGCTAAACAGACCCAGCTCTCTCAGCCTTTCCTCACATGAGAGATTCTCCAGTCCCCTCATCATCTTTGTAGCCCTTTATTCTTCTCACAATCAGTATTTGAGCAAGAGGAAGAAATACCACCTCGCTGTGGCCTCCTGGCAGAAAAGCTCTTGTGTTCTTCCACTGTGTAGAAGCCTCTGTCACACTGTCATAGCAGGAACTTGCTGCTTACCCTCAGCTCATTTGCCTGGCAATATTGGGCACTTCTGTAAGTGGAGTATCCAGTTGCTAGAGAATTACATCAGCTTAACATATATCTGACTGTCAAGTCTTGTGCCAATCAAAGGAAAACAGTGAGCATGTACATAAACAGCTTAGAAGGTAATATTGTCACAGAAAATATTTTCAGTAATTGTGTGACTTCTGTGGCCTCCTAGCTCTGAAAAACACTAGCAGTGTTTCTGGCTTTTTCCTCCTACTCATTCCTGTTTTACAGTGGAAGTCTAATTTGTATGATACCTGTAACTTTTCAGGGCTCACTTCATCTTCCTTATTACGCCCACTCTTCATTGTTCATTGGGGATTCAATTACTCTGTAGCTTACTACCAAATACAGTGCAAACTTAAGGATACCTAATTAAATAAAAATAGGAAATGTAGTGGGCTTGCACTGGGCCTCAACAAGCAAAATAGGTGTGTTTCTAATAAAAAATGTACATAAAGCCAGTACAGCATCTTCAAAATATATGGAAGGTGGTGGAATTTTCTCCTGTGTTAACAAAGGAAAAGGTTTTTATCAATAGTATTAACTAGTTTTGAGTGAAAATGACATTATGGAAAAGCTAGTGGCTTCTCAGCCTGGGAAATCAAAAGCCTCTCAGGGAAACAGCCACACAAAATTTGGCTGTTTTCTGAGGTGCTCAAATTAATGTCTGCCTGGAATTAAAGATGTATTCTTCCCACTTGTTCTGAATTTTAACTTCTCTATAGAAACTGCTACCAAAATGTGGTTTAAAAAGCCCGTTGGGATGTCTTTTTGGGGATTTTGACTCTTACGAAGAGCAGAGAGGGATAGAAGAGACTCTGGCGTCTGGAACTCAGGCTGGCCAGTTCTGTAAAAGATAATAAAAAGTCCTTCTATAGGTATATTAATAGTAAAAGGAGGGTCAAGGAGAATCTCCAGCCCTTATTGGATGCTGATGGCACATTAGTGACAAGGGATGAGGACAAGGCTGAGGTCCTTAATTCCTTCTTTGCCTCAGTCTTTAACAGTAAAGAAGGATATTCCCTGAGTACTCATCCTCCGGAACTGGCTGACAGGGAGGGGAAGAATAACAAAGTTCCCATGGTTCAGGAGGAAATGATTAGCGACCTACTCGGCCAGTTAGATACCCACAAGTCAATGGGGCCAGATGGGATTCACCCAAGGGTGCTGAGGGAGCTGTCAGATGTGCTTGCCAAACCCCTTTCCATCCTCTATCAGCAATCCTGGCAGACTGGGGAAGTTCCAGTAGACTGGAGGCTGGCAGATGTTACACCCATAGACAAGAAGGGTGGGAAGGAGGATTCAGGGAACTACAGGCCTGTCAGTCTGACCCAGGGAAGATCATGGAGAGGGTCATCTTGGGAGCTATCATGCAGCACATGCACGATGGCCAGGGGATCAGGCCTAGTCAACATGGGTTACAAAAGGTAGATCCTGTCAAACTAACCTGATCACCTTCTATGACAAGGTGACCCGCTTAATGGACGAGGGGAAGGCTGTGGATGTGATCTACCTGGACTTTGGTAAAGCCTTTGACACGGTTTCTCACAGCATTCTGACTGAGAAACTGGCTGCCACTGGCCTGGACAGGTGGACCCTCAGCTGGGTTAAGAACTGGTTGGATGGCCGAGCCCAGAGGGTGGTGGTGAATGGAATAAAATCCAGCTGGAGGCCAGTCACGAGTGGCGTCCCCCAGGGCTCAGTCCTGGGTCCAGTCTTGTTCAACATCTTTATCAATGATCTCGATGAAGGGATTGAATGCTCCCTCAGTAAGTTTGCAGATGACACTGAACTAGGAGGAAGTGTTGATCTGCCTGAGGGTAGGGAGGCTCTTCAGAGGGATCTGAACAGACTGCACCGATGGGCTGAAGTTTAACAAGGCCAAGTGTAGAGTGCTGCACATGGGACATAATAACCCCATGCAGCGCTACAGGCTTGGGGGAGACTGGCTGGAGAGCTGTCAGGCAGAGAAGGACCTGGGGGTGTTGGTTGACTGCAGACTGAATATGAGTCAGCAGTGTGCTCAGGCGGCCAAGAAGGCCAATGGCATCTTGGCTTGTATCAAAAACAGTGTGGCCAGTAGGTCTAGGGAGGTGATTGTGCCCCTGTACTCAGCATTGGTGAGGCCGCACCTCGAGTACTGTGTCCAGTTCTGGGCTCCTCACCACAAGAAGGACATGGAGGTCCTGGAGTGTGACCAGAGAAGGGCAACCAGGCTGGTGAAGGGGCTGGAGGGCAAATCCTGTGAGGAGCGGCTGAGGGAGCTGGTGCTGTTTAGCCTAGAGAAGAGGAGGATGAGGGGAGACCTTATCACCGCCTACAATTACCTGAAGGGAGGTTATAGAGAGGTAGGTGATGGTCTCTTCAGCCAGGTGACAGGTGATAGGACAAGGGGGAATGGCATGAAGCTGTGCCAGGGCAGGTTTAGATTGGATGTTAGGAAAAAATTTTTCACTGAAAGAGTTGTCAGGGCCTGGAATAGGCTGCCCAGGGAGGTGGTCGAGTCACCTTCCCTGGATGTGTTCAAAAAAGGGTAGATGAAGTACTTAGGGATATGGTTTAGTTTAGGATGTGAATGGTTGGACTCGATGATCTTAAAGGTCTTTTCCAACCTTGTTATTCTGTGATTCTGTGAAAATTTGGCTGTTTTCTGAGGTGCTCAAATTAATGTCTGCCTGGAATTAAAGATGTATTCTTCCCACTTGTTCTGAATTTTAACTTCTCTATAGAAACTGCTACCAAAATGTGGTTTAAAAAGCCCGTTGGGATGTCTTTTTGGGGATTTTGACTCTTACGAAGAGCAGAGAGGGATAGAAGAGACTCTGGCATTTCCACAGCAGGTACATGAGTGATTTAGGTAAGTGCATACTTGTGGTCTATAAAACAAAAAAGATAATCTGCAACCCAGAACTTTAAACTAGTAAAGCGTGAAGAGGGAGTTCAGGGCAAGGACAGAGATAAAAAGGCATAGTTAAAATTGATGCTGAAACTCGTAACTACATATTGCCTGTGCTCTTATAGTTCCGAGTATGATCATCTTGCAAGATGATAGCCTCTTATAAACTTCCCTGTTAAAAGAATGTCTTTTCAACTGTGGTTTCTCTCAGTTTTGCATCCAACAAGATTGTCTGGGGTTTTGTGGCTAGGAAGAACTTGATCACAAAGCTGAAAAATGCAATGCCTGGATCTTGTTTGTTTTCTTAGGAAGCCTGTACGGCAGAATGACTGTTCATGATAGCTGGCAGTGTGTTAAAAACATAATCTTAAAGTGTGATGGGCTGCAATTTTTATCTCCAGGATTTGAAGCCTGTTTGGTTTTCACCCCTGCTATGCCAGCATGGACATCAGCCTCAGGGGAGGGATGGGACATGCTGGGTACAGGCACCAGTTTTTGGGCTCGCACAGAGAGCCATTAGTTTGTTATGTTTTTGTGTTGGGCTTTTTGTTTTGGGGTTTTTTTTTCTTTCTTTTTTCCCTTTAAACATTACAGGTTTTTTAGGAACACCAGTTTATAGAAGAAGTTGAAGCACTATGTCTGATTTAAAGCCAGGGACAACTGCAGAAGTCTCTTGTAGCAGTTCTTTTGTGTGGTGTGTTTTGGTTTGGTTTCTGGGTTGTTTTTTTTTTTGATACAGCACCACTCACTTGTCTACCCTGCTCTCCTTCCATAATGCAATAATCATGGCTTGCAAGATAGTGACCACTGCTTTTTCTGGTTGAGTCAGATGTTTTCCTTCGGTTGTTGTTTTGTGATGGCTTTTAAAGTACTTTTAAATCATTAGAACCCCACAGATCATGTTTAGTAGAGGCAGATCCAGCTCAGACCAATTTGAGACAGTAGTACAGAAATTCTGCGATGTCACAAAATCCCCCATCTTAAAAAAGGCATTTTAAGAGATTAAGTTGGCTCGTGCCAGGTGTAGTGGTCTCCTGTGGTCCTCGACATCCTGCCAAGCACTTACCACAACAAATACCCTGGCAGGTTGCCACAGTTTTATGCCATGAGTTTAAAATGACTCAAACTTGTCTGTCTGCACTCAAGTCTCTGATTTATTCTTCTCCCTCTATTATTTTCTCCCCATTCTGGAAATGGGGAATAAACCAGCAAAGTTTTGTATAATTTAATATACAGAGAGATTGCATTTTGTTGAAGGAGAGGAGAAAATACAAAAATTCCTCTATTAAAAAAAAAATCACAGAGAATCTCTTTTTAGAGATACACAGAACATTTAATTACAAATTTGTCTGCATCATGATGAGCATGACCTGACTTCTGTGGGCCTTTTCATTTGTGCAGCAATAAAACTCTGTTCCTGTCTTCTCTCATATGTTGACTGCTGACTGCATCTTCATCTTTTGTAAAGCTGTCTTGCTGATTATCAAGTGTTTGGGGGTACATGTGTGTGTGCACTGGGGCAACAGGATCTTCTCTTGGCATGACAAGTGTTTGCTGCATTCGCGTGTTGAGTCTCAGCTCTACAGGTGTCCCGTGAACACTGGTGTGTGCAGAGTCTGTTCTAGTTCAGCTCTGCAGCACGTGTCACAACCTCTCTAGGCACCATCACATTGTGGTACTTCTGAGAGCGAAAAATTATTGAGGACAAAAAATATTATTAAAACAACTAGGAAAGATCTCAAATGCTTTCATAGCTCTATTACATTACACAGTGTAGCTAATCCCTGTGTGATGTGGGTTGGGCTCTTTATTTATTCTCTGCAGAGGTGAATAATCGCTCTCTGTCTTGTTTTTGCCACACAATTTTTTCTTTCCTTCTCCTTTCTCTCTTATTTCTCCCATTTCGTGCTTTGACCCTCTTTTCTCTCACTGCAACCTTCTGAGAGACTTTCTTTGAGTAGTTGGGGAGCTCTTCTGAGATAAATCTGTTTTGTTTATTTTCTTTTTAAACTTTCCATTCACATCAGTCCCCTGCCTGCAGGCTCACAAGTCTCCATCATCACGTTGAGGCTTGTTTTGGTGGCCACACTGTATCATTGATGGAATGGTATCAGAGAGAATAACTATATACTGCTCACTTCTGCCTTATGACACCATGAGAACTTCAGTTCTTATGGTGCTCAGCCATGCCATCCCTTGCATCCAGAGATGGAGGATAACAGATTCATCTGCTCATCCCTCACTAGTATGGCCTTTCAAATGTGTGTGTTGGGTTTTAAGGGCTTTATGTGAGAATTCCCCTATGTTTTTTTCCTATCTGTGAAAATCTCTTTCAAATCCCTCAATTGCTAATGAATGTATTTGCTTAGGCTGTCATTCCATGCTACTTTCTTTTTAACTAGACACCTTCCTTAGAGATAGGCCACATATGTCTTTGTGATGAAAGAACCCGTGTTATATGGAATTTTGCTATTAAATCATAGTTCTTGCGTTTGGAATTTGATTCTGTAGATCCATCTTCTCTGTGTGGCATCTTACAAAGATTAAGTAAATGAGTCCTTCCTACTTTTATTTTTATAAGAAGCAAGGAAAATCAGTGATTACTCACAAATTCCCCTGGTTCAGGGACTCTCCTAGATTCATCCCCATTGAATGGTGGTGTCATCCGTGACTGCAGAGCTCTGCAGCCTTCACAGTGGTGTGTTGCACTCCTCAGCTTCGTCTGGTCCATAGAATCCTGGAGTTTTGCTTCTGCCATTCCAGTGCTTTTTTTATAACTCTATGGTAGCATGCAACACTAGAGACATGGTTAGCATGCTCACAGAATGCCCTCATGGAGTCTTTTTTTCAGAAACATCAGTAGCATGAAGGACTAGGTGTCTACCTTATTAACAAAAAGCATGATTAGACCAAAGAAAGAAGAGGCAAAATACAAATACTTTGGGGGAAAAACATGCAATGGAGGAATGCTTTCTTCAGATCAGGTGTGGTGTTATATGACTTGACAGTGGAACTTCACAAAATGTGTGGACAAGTAGGTACGGCCTGCTTTGCAAAAAGGTAAGCCTTCTTGCATTGCTGAGTTCTTTAATTCTTCAGTGCTTTCTGTAAGACCAATTGGTTCTTAAGGTAGATGAAATCTTGGTGTTTTGAGCTTCTCCTTAAAATCCCCCCCCAAGCCATATTTTCCCCCTGATGCATATACCTCCATAATTCTAGTGCTTTCACAGGGGAGGTGACCTGTTTTGTGAGAGAAGGAGATAAATAATAACTACATTACTTAGAATATGTTCTTAACTAAGTGAAATAAACTGGGAATTTCAGGTGATCAAGTGAGTCTATTCTTGGTGCTTAAACCCTCCTTAGCTCGTTAATATTTAATACTGGCTTTGAGGACAGCTTTGCTTTTATTTTGAATGCAGTGCACAACAAATCCCAGCACTTTATTTCCCAGTTAAAATAAAACAAACACAAAACAAAGCGAGGGAAACCAGGTAAAGGAGTCTGTCAAAACAGACAGATTCAGGGTTGAAGCTTCCCTACACAGATTCCACCTCTAGCTTCAAATACCTTCTCAAAAGAAAAGCAGGAGCCCTTCCTGACACAAGGTCTTTACACCAGGACAGAAACTGCAGTTTCAGGGTAGGCGACCTATCAACATATAGACCCAGGGCACTAAGGTTAAATATAATGAGTTATGACACCTGTATCTAATAAGCCCTCTATATTTCTTACAGTAAAGTCTAAATAATCAAGACTTGTTTTATATGCATTTCCTTAGTACTAATATGCAGTCAGTGAGAGGTCACATCAAGTCACACTGTTCATCCTGTTAAAACTGAGTTATAAATATTTCAGGGGGATTACAATAAATAAAAGCATTAATTACGCTACTTATGACTTTGTTTTGCATATTTAAAACTATACAGTACATCTTGCCCAGATTAACATCAAATTAAGTATTTTTCCATTAAGTGGTTTTTGTTTGGTTGTTCTCTTGCAATGATCTTTCCAGTGAAATTAAAACTCCATTTCTAAGAACTAAAAGGGAGAAGAAACCAGGCTTGAAAGGTCTTGAAATCTCAAGACATTCATTGCTGAATGGGAGCTTTGTAGCTCAGGCTCCTTACCCACCAAATTAGGTCTCATGTTAATTTTGCAGCTATACAATAGTATTATTATTTTACTGTGAAACTTGTATAGTTTTATGCTTTTTGTATAACCTGGGCTACTGTATTTACAGTATCCAACAACCCTCCATGACATGTAAACATAAGTAAATATAAAAAAAACTCACAGAAGTCTTGATGCTAAGATAATTGTATAAATCAGACATACGCCTGCCTTGCCCAAACGATGGCTGTTGCTGACACGCTTTTTTCCATAGCCATTTAATTCACTAGTGGCTTGATTCTGCATCTCCTTGCTTTGGTCTGTAACAAAATCCCTGTTGCACGGCTGTTAGTTGCCGGCCTCATCTCCCATAGCGAAACAGGACTTTGGTGCAAAATGTGAGCCGTGCCCTGGCAGAGATGTAAGCTGAGTGCAAACAGGCATCTGATTTTGATTTTCCATAAAACTTGTAGATCAAATGCTGCATGATTTTCATAGTCATGCTTTTTTGCTAAAAAAGTTGAATTTCTCTTCTGCTTCCCTCCTTTCCTCCACCCCCGTCTCTCCCCCCACCCCGCTTGCCTTTTGTCTGTCCTAGCACCTGGCTCTTAAATGCAGTCAGTACATCAAACATCTTTTGAAGGCTCAGAGATTAAAGATTATAAGCTACAATTAGAACAGCTATAATGATGATCAGCTCTTAGTTCCTGCATAATGAATAGGAAAATGAATTCCAGAACACTCAACTCAAGCTTTAGCCAAGATTTGAACTGAATCTTTTAAGAGTCATTTTACATTGTGATTTTTTTTTAACATATTGCTATTCTTTTAGAAAGCAGGAATCCGTTTGTGGTCCTTCTTTTTGCACACTGGAGGTTCAGGTGATGTGGAGGGTAGGTTCAGGCTTTCAGGTGCTTACTCAACATGGAGCATTTTAGAGTTTTGCATTTTCTTACCTGAGACACCTTCAAACTTCAAGCCTTCTGTCAAGGCATAGCTGTGTTTTCAAGTGACTGAAATGCATTCATTAGGCATTAGATTGGGGGGGGAGAATGTACTCTTCTTTTTTTCCTCTCTCTGGCTGAGTGATGGCTGATTCAAGCATGTCAAGTAAGGCGGTTATTGTGAAATTTGATTGACATGTCTCAGTCTGTGTTATTATCTGCACCTATATGCAAAAACATGCATTTTGCTTTAAATAGCAAAGGAGAGCCTGCATTTTTTTAAACAGGACAGTGCAGCTGCATGAGCTTTTAAAGTAATTTTCTTACTGAAAAAAAGGAGCATGCATTGGGGTTTTAGATGTTTGTGTACAGTAGCCAACAGACTCCTTCAGCAGGAGCTTCAGCTGGTGGCAGCAGAGTGGTGTACCACTTGTCTTGAGGAAAGCGGTAAGACAAACAAGCTTGAGACAGTGTGAGTGCAGCCCAGGCTGGGGTGGGTGGCAGGGCACTGCTTGGCAAAGGCTTGGAAAGAGCCCGTGTCCCCGGCTGCTGGAGGTGAGGCAGCACACGGTGCTGAGGGAGGATGATGCCAGGGACAGTTGATCCAAGTTCAGAATTGATCCCTGAAACTAAGCCAAGACCCATCCCTAATGGCAATAACCAGAGAGCTGTCACCATCTCTCACAAGCTAAAAATGAGCACGCTTTGGTCTCCGAGGTATTGTAATGTGAGTGTCTAAGCCACCTCAGGGTTTGGTATCTGGTTTCCAATTTGGGGACCCCCTCTTTCTTTTCTAGAGCTACTCAAGACTTGTGTGCTTGAGCCAGTGGTGCCATAAAGTGACACCTCCTCCCTGTCCCCCAGGAACTAAAAGTATTTCAGAGCACTCTGGATATGCTCTGTTTCTTGTACCAGTAGCTATCATGACCCAAGTTTACTGTGGAAAAAATGCAGACTAAGGATTTACTATGAGAAAAAATTGACCTCCTTTATGACTTGCCAGCTATTTGATCTTTATTTTCAGCTATAGCAGGAATGAAGTTATGTGAGGAAATAACTTTCAAACTTTCTGTTAGCATCTGTATTGCCTGACAGCACAGAAAAATATTTAGAATTATATGTCAGCTGTCCCAAGAGGAAAAACGATGTGTGTCCAAAAGGAACTTTATCTGATTGTTGTGCTGCTCAGTTTCACTTACAGTGAGAAAAACAATTCTTTGCCTAGTTACCAAAGTATATTGCAATTCTGGTCTGGATTTTTAATAAATGCAACCAGGTTATCACATATAGAGATTTTGAAGCGTGAGCAACAGGCTTCTTATGGGTCCCTGCCCTGCCTTGTGGCTGGCCTTCTGTATTATACATAGTGAACCAGAATAATCTTGGATATAAAAGGTGATTGTAAATGTGTACTAGTGAAAGACACCTTTAATGTATTGTGCAGGGGGAGTTTCCACTGTGTTTCCTGCATGTCTCTGCTAGAAAAGGGCTTTTCCTGTCCTCATGAAATTCCCTAGTCTAAAGCAAGCATCCACTTGGCTTCAGGCTATTCTCCGTTACTGAGTCCACAGTTCCACTCACGCACCCAAGTTCTGGTACACCTGAATGATGGTTAGCAGGAAGGTGAACAAGTGAACACGTAGATGGTATACCTAGAAGGGCATCTCTGAGAAGCAAGTCCGGCTCACCCGTCAGGCACGCAATGGATTGGTTGGTATGTGGTCGTCCAGCTGTAAAAACTTGCAATGAGATTATTGTTGTTCTGATTGAACATCCAACAAACAGCTTAAGGCAGTTTAACACTTTTGATCTTTCTCCCCATTTATGCCTGTGTTAACTGGTATGATTGTGCCCTGCGTAGCTTCAGTCTTCACATAAAGCATATGATTCAACCTGACCGTTGGGGTGAATGTAAAGGGGAGCTGTAGTAACAAGGAGAGAATTTTATCAGATTCAGGATACCACATTAGTACTTGTAATCTCCAAGTGCTCAAAGAGTAGGTCAGTGCATAGGAAAAGCCTGGAAATCACTGCTTTTTACTCCTTTATCTGTGCTGATGGCACTAATGTGCATGGTAGGAATCTGTCATGGAAAGCATGTGCCAGACTCCTGGTTCTTCCATGTGTGATGTGGCTGGGCACTAGCAGGGCGTATGTTTTGGGATTCCCCTCTCATGGAAGCACAGGGAACTAAGGCATGCCTCATCCTATTGTGGAATCAGGACAGCTGCTGGTGTGTATATGTGTGTTTAGACACAGCCCGTATGTCCTTGGGAAATCACACCTCATTAAGACCCAGCACACCTGGCTCTTAATCTTTCCATACCTCAGTTTCCCTGCCTTTTCAGTATGGATGCTGACACCCTGTATATGAAGGACCCTCACTTGTTTAGATTGTGGACTCCTTAGATCTCTGCTTAAGAAAATCTTGCCGTGTTTCTGGAAGAACTAACTCACCGCACTGTGGACTGTCCCTGCTCTAACATTAAACTTTGATCTTACAAAACACAGGGATGCAAAAAAAAAAGGGGGGGGGGAACCTATTACCCCTGCAGCTCCTGCCTGTTTGTTAAAGGTGCGCCAGCATTCTCAGCGCTGTGGGGATGCACACGGGAATAATCTTTGTGGTGCTCAAGTCCAGAGCTGCACGAGGCAGCTCGTTGAGACTAAACTGCGCCTGGACTAGGATGGTGTTTCTAGTGCACAAATTTCAGTCATGAAGAAGGAGATCTTTGCTCTTCTTGTTGACCAATTAATTATTTCAAGAATAATCATCCCCCAGAGCCGGGAGGGGAGAAACACAAATGATCGCAGCTTCTTGTGCTGAATCGGCCTGGAATCCAAGGCAGGAATCCAAGGCTATTCCTGACCCAGTACTGCAGCCCTTTATTCCACCACAAATGAAACCCTCCTCCGAGATGTCAGCGCGGTATTTACTTAGTACTGACTGCATCCCAGGCTGCTGAGCTCAAAGAGCTAAGAATCCCCATGCTGGTAATAACCCTCCCTTGTCAAATTCGGTGGCATTAGCAAGGCCGGCACTTCGTTCCGTTCCGCTCCAGGCAGGTTTTAGTTTAACTTTTAAACTTGGCCTCCATCTTGTGGCCAGGCCAGACATTGCAGTGCTCGCGCTCGTGGCAGTTCTTGAGCCCAGTTTTTTCAAGCCACCTCACCACACAGCTTGTCCCCCGGTGTAACTGTCTGTATCTGTTGTGAATGTGTGTCGTTGGGTTTGGGGTTTTTTGTCTTTAGGCGCTGGGGTTTGGGTGTGCGCAAGTAGGTTTTCTTGGTTTGGGGGATTTTTGTTTTGTTGGGGTTGTTTTTGTGTGTGCCAAAAGCTTCTTGTCCCAGTGTGACCGTGTCCTGCAGCAAAGCTCTTATTTTCTGCAGACCCTCACACAGCAGAGGAGGGAGGTTTCATGGTGCAGCAGAGCTAACCGAATGACTCTTTCCCACACAAGAAGCGGTCCCACTCTTCCTTACTGCCGGCTCTAAGACCGGAGGCCCTGCCCACTTCCTTTGTGATACCTTGCCTTTTAATTTCTGTTACTGTAGCACTAATTTTTTTTGGATTAATGAGGCACACAAGGGAAGCAGCACAAGTGAGCTGCCTGCAGGAATAAGAAGGAAGAGGGAGAGGAGGGAGATGGATGCCTTATGACAGCAGAAAGCCATTGTATTAGTTTGGCTGTTAAACAATGTCTCCATTATCACAGCATCTCTCCTTGGGTCACCACTGTCCAGTGTTTGTCTTCCTCCAGCACAGCTCCCCACTTCCCTAGAAGCCAGCAAGTCCTCTGAGGGTTTCTGAAGGCAGAGGGAGACTCACTTTCCCTCACTTGGGAACATCCAACCCTGTCCTTCAATATTTCATGACTGATGTACGGGTTAGGAAATTGCTTTTCAATAATGCAGGGGGAAAAGAAAGTTAAAAATTAAATATATCTGGTGACTAGAAAGCCTTCATTTTAAAGAATTACCTATATGGCTGCCATGAAAAGCTACAGAGAGGTACTTTTTTCCATCAGCAGATTAATTAGTGTTAATGTGAATGTTAAGTTCTGCTACCATTCTGTTTGGATAGAAGAGTGTGCCTCTCCCTATGGCGTAAGATGGCGTAGTCAGTAATTTGTGATTCATGTTTCAAAAACAATTATTTTTTCCCTTCAGAAGGCTTGATAAATGTAGGAAAAGAAAGGATCAATTAGTTTCCTGATGCTTTAATGATCCAGAAAATAAGGTTTAAACAAGTCAATTCATCTTATCCATGGTGTCTGATCCTGCACCATTAAAGTCATTGGCAGTTTGGTTACTGTTTTAAAGATGTGTCTGTCAAAACTTAAATGTGAAAGGATGCCTTATGAAAGGATGGCAAAACTGGACAACTCACTGAATTACTTGTACTGAGTCTCTATTAATAAAATAACAATTATTAAACCCTTCTATTATGACAATTTTCTCTCCTGGAAGACTACAAGTCATAGCCCAGGAACTAAGTTTATATCCTATAAAATAAATTCTCTTAATGAAACAATCAGTGTGAAGATGCGTATGACCAGTTGTACTGAACTTGGATTTATCTCCTCAGAGTAGTCTGTGACTTTATCCTTCTACCACTGTATGCACCTGCCTTCTGCAGTACCTGTTCTGCTCTTTCACCTGTCATGGCATATTTGAGGCAATTGTCCCCTTGCAAGAGGCAGCTGTGTTTCCGAGAGAGACAACAGAGTATTTGGTTTGTTCTTTGGATGTTTGTTAGTGCAGACCTGGCCTTTCTCTGTCAGCTTGGCAACATGGATACAATAAGAGGAAAGAATTTAAAATGTATGGCTGAAAACCATGATGTGTAGGGTAGATGCCACCAGCAGTCACTTTTCCAGTACTGTTCCGTGCGTTGTTTTGTCACGTGTTTTTAACCACCCTGAAGGAAGACATCACTGTTCAGCTAAACCTGTTTAGCTTTTGAATTTGGTAGGGCTCCTTCACTGTAACTTACAAAAAGATTGCTCTAGAAGGGAGCTCTGGTGCCCACATTATCGTTTAATTATCCTGAAGTAACAGTTTTGTTACTAATTGCATAATAGTACCATCCAGCCTTTACTGCAATTAAATTTGCAGTGCCTGACTATTAGAAACTGTGTTGTCATAATAAGGGTAGTTTCCTTTATTTGCTTATGCTGAGTTGCAGAATCTATAATTATATGCATGGATCATCAATTTTAGACTTGTTTGTATAATTATAAGTAATTGAACATGAAAGCAATTTCAGAATATCAGACTATAAAGTACTCTGTCTATTGTGGAGTTGGAATAATTAGTAGATAAGAGGGATGATTATCAGTTAAGAAAGAGCTTCGTAATTTTGCAGTAATTTAAATATAAGCAAAAAACCCACTTCATGAGTTCAACGGTATCTTGCCTTGCTTACAATCAGGGATAATCAGATTTTCTGTTCCTCAGCTTTGTGCACATCCAGAACAATTTCGGGCTGGTCTGGTGTGTTGAAGAATTAGCACAGTAATTTCTCCTAGTAATGTGTTTTAAGTACTGTATTCATCCCTGTGAATACAGGCATTAATAGCATTATTAAACTTATAAGCAACCCATCTTATTGCTAAAAATTGAGAGGCCTATTAAATATAAGTATATATAATGTTTCAGTGTTCATTGTGCATTGAAAAGAGCTTATCCACAGAAGCAAATCATTCATCTAGAAGAAATTGCTGAAAAGCTTGGTGCAGAGGAAAACAGCTTATGAGAAATGTGTATCACAAAAATATAGGTGTATGAAGGTGCATACACTGGGATAAGACTGGCGGGTTGATGATTATAGGAAATTAGTGAGATCATGTAGGGAGAAAGTCAGAAGGGCTAAAGCTGATCTGGAACTCAGGCTGGCCAGTTCTGTAAAAGATAATAAAAAGTCCTTCTATAGGTATATTAATAGTAAAAGGAGGGTCAAGGAGAATCTCCAGCCCTTATTGGATGCTGATGGCACATTAGTGACAAGGGATGAGGACAAGGCTGAGGTCCTTAATTCCTTCTTTGCCTCAGTCTTTAACAGTAAAGAAGGATATTCCCTGAGTACTCATCCTCCGGAACTGGCTGACAGGGAGAGGAAGAATAACAAAGTTCCCATGGTTCAGGAGGAAATGATTAGCGACCTACTTGGCTAGTTAGATACCCACAAGTCAATGGGGCCAGATGGGATTCACCCAAGGGTACTGAGGGAGCTGTCAGATGTGCTTGCCAAACCCCTTTCCATCCTCTATCAGCAATCCTGGCAGACTGGGGAAGTTCCAGTCGACTGGAGGCTGGCAGATGTTACACCCATAGACAAGAAGGGTCGGAAGGAGGATCCAGGGAACTACAGGCCTGTCAGTCTGACCTCAGTCCCAGGGAAGATCATGGAGAGGGTCATCTTGGGAGCTATCATGCAGCATATGCACGATGGCCAGGGGATCAGGCCTAGTCAACATGGGTTTACAAAAGGTAGATCCTATCAAACTAACCTGATCACCTTCTATGACAAGGTGACCCGCTTAATGGACGAGGGGAAGGCTGTGGATGTGATCTACCTGGACTTTGGTAAAGCCTTTGACACAGTTTCTCACAGCATTCTGACTGAGAAACTGGCTGCCATTGGCCTGGACAGGTGGACCCTCAGCTGGGTTAAAAACTGGCTGGATGGCCGAGCCCAGAGGGTGGTGGTGAATGGAACAAAATCCAGCTGGAGGCCGGTCACGAGTGGCGTCCCCCAGGGCTCAGTCCTGGGTCCAGTCTTGTTCAACATCTTTATCAATGATCTCGATGAAGGGATTGAATGCTCCCTCAGTAAGTTTGCAGATGACACTGAACTAGGAGGAAGTGTTGATCTGCCTGAGGGTAGGGAGGCTCTTCAGAGGGATCTGAACAGACTGGACTGATGGGCTGAGACTCTGCCGGTGTCATCCTGGGCAAATTGTTCGAGTGCTGAGATGTTTTTATGCATTTCCTCGCAAGGATGCTGCTGTTAGAGAGTCCCTTGGTGGTGGGGTGGTAGTTGGCTTATTCCTCCTGCTGAGGAGCCAGAAAGAGCCCTGCCTGCATTCTGTGGACACAGGTCCAAAAATAAGCTCAGCGTTCAGGGACTGATACTCATCTTTTTTAATTTTCTCTTTTTATTGATATTTCTGTGGCTGCCTGTTCTGGTAGGTGGGTATTGAGGGCTGCTTCCCCACCGAAGGGCAGTCTTTGGAGCGTGCCGGTGCCCCTCTCCCTCATATCCAGTCAAATCTGCTGGTTATCTTGGTGATCTCGCAAATGGTGCCAATTGCAGGAGACAGGTATTTTGGACCAGGTTACAAATTTATATGAAGAAACAAAGGGTGGTTCCTGTAGTTCCCACCTCCAGGAGTAGTGGCTGGAAACCAAACGTTTCATAGAATTTCCTTTTTTCTCCCCTGAAAGAGAACCACCTTCTTTAAGCTTTCATCAGCTTTATTTTGTCCATGTTTTATTTCTCTTACTTAAAATACATAAAAGCAAGAAGTATTAAACAGATAAGCAAATTTCCTTGGATTAGTATAATTTTATGGCAACACTGAACTGAAACTTCAAAGGAGCAAAGTGAGCCAAACTCAGCAAAACTGATAAAACACGGACAAACACAGCACCCACACTGCAATACATGACAGGCCACTTGCTCGCAGTGTGATCCATGCCTGGTTTTGGTGTTTATGGGGAGATGTGAAGCCTGGAGGGGTTATTGCCCAGCTCTGTGTGGTCTGGATGTCCTACCATGTGCTGGTGTGCCATGTAACTTGTGTAGCACTGACATCTGGTGGCAAGAGGCAATATGAACTCCAAGCTGCAGTCCAAACTGGGCCGCGACAATCCACACAGTCTTGTTCGTAGCGTTTTCATCTTTTCTAATAAACGAAGCATACTCGAAAATTAAACAACGATAGAAGATTTAGGACTCATTAATGCCACCAAAGGATAATATTATTATAAAACAACTAAGAGCAGATGATAATAAAACCCAAGTAGCAGGTGTTAGCTGGTAACAAAAACAAAGATGAAGATGAAAATTCAAAGCATTATTTTCCTTTTGGCACTGTCATCTTTCCAAAGTAATTTTCAAGAAGAAAAATTTTTTTATACCCTAATAAAGTTATTAAACACTCACCAATACAACTTCTGGAAATACTGCAAGGGAGAATTCTCTCCTGCTCTCTTCCCCTTCTAGGTAATATATTTTAATCCTTGGGAGTTCATCATCTTTCTTTCCTACCCCTGTTTTTCCCTTTCTTCTGCCACATTGCCTGCAGCGAATCTCAGGCTTGCAGCTGACTGTTGTCAGAGAGCCTGGATGATTCCAGTAGTGGTGCCAAAATCAAAAGCTTAAAAAGCATGGGGAATGCCGCAAAAGACACTAGAACTTCCTGAGATATTCTTAAACCATATTTGCAGCGCTTTCGATTTGCATTTTGGAATGTGAGATGTTAAGGCTCACATTTTCAGACTGCCCATACAGTTCTGAGGGTTAAGGTTTTGTTCTCTGTCCTTTTTTTTTATTTCCCCATCAATAAAATCTGTTCGTGAGGTGCTCACCTGGTTCCATGAGTTGGGACCTGCAGACAGCTGCCAGCTCTTGAGAGAGTCACAGGAGACCAGCAGCTTGGCTGCACCAGGCACCTGGAGCTACTCAGGTCCCCCTACACCAAACTCTCTTCTGTAGTGTCTGTAATTCGTGTTCAAATGGATCCATGGATTCCTCTGAAAATCCAAGGCTGTCGCGTCACCTATTGCCCACCCTTGAAATGCTAGCGACCCTTAATAGCATCTCCCTTCTTCTGACTGTATGCATTAAGATCTTTGGAAAAGTTATTCACAGGATAATGTTTCTCCTTATTCTTCTCAATAAGCGTTAGCTTAAAGTCCCTGTGAGCTTCCCAGACTTGTGTAAGGAAAAAGCTTCTTTCCTGACAGGCAGAGCTTGTAATTCTTTGCTGTCTGCTAGGGGGCAATATCTGTTAAATAATAACCTCCTTTTCTGTGTGAATAATGCTGAGATCTGTAACGGCCATAGAGTGAGCAGGAAGCGTGTAATAATGGCACACAGAATTTCTGTGCTTGCAGGAGGTAAATAACTCTGGGATTCATAGAAAGCAACAGACCAGCAATGGCCGGAGATCATCCATCCCAACCGCGTTTAGGTGACACTGGCCTATAGCTTCTCGCAGATGCGTAATTCATCCGGTGGATGTCCATGCACAGGCAGGTGTTTCACTTGGTCACACAGAGGGCAGACGGAGCAGGCAGGTAAGTCAGACTCTGTGCAGGTGTAGCTTCTGTGCCCCAGGTGCTGCAGTAAGCCCTGCTGCGCTCTGCTGCTCGCCGAAGGGGTCTTGTTGCAGAAAGGTAGTCTCTTTGTGCTGGCTCTTGTAGTCAGAAGGCATAAAACCACTCACCGCACATGGTTCTGATAACTAAAGGAGGACACCAGTTAACACCAGTTCTGTGCAAGTGAGAAGGTTCATGTTTATTGCCCAAGCCATCGAGGGAAAGAGAACTTTGTACCCAGGTTTAGCACAACTATAGGTCTGATCACAAATTCAGGGTCAAAGAAATAAAGAAGACCGTAAATCTCTTCAGAATTTGTAAACTTAATACAAAGTAGGGTGCAAGAAATGTGTGTTTGGTAGTGTACTTTGTTTTCTACCTTCCTTAGCATCTTTCTTTAATCATTACCATTATGCCCAGCCTATTCTTATGCTTGGGTGACTGCAGCAGGTACCATTAGGTTGTACTACTTTCTTGCTCCTGCTCAACTCCAGTCCACGTCACTTAAGCCTCTCATCTATGGGTTTCTCTTGTTTGCAGTTGTTAAATAGCATTGCTTTTATAATACTCGATCAGTTATGAAATTTGGGAACACAGATTCACATATTTGTGCTAGGACATGCACACATGCTGGCAGATGGTTAGCATACCCACCGGGAACATATATTTTATGAGCACTAAACTGGGTTTGCAAGAAAGAAAGGAACTCACCATGGAAATAATTCAAGAGGGAAATGGTAGAAATAATTCAGTTTCTTTTATTAAAAAACATTTATCACCACCATATCCTTTTAAAACTAATATACAAGCGGGGGTGCATTTACCAGAGCATGAATTTTACAAAAGGCAAAACAGGCACAGACATAAGCAAGTATATATAGTTCTTTTACTTGCCCAAGTAGTCCAATTGAATTCTTTACAGCATGCGGGCTCTGGGTACTGTGATGAGTGGTTTAATTAGTTTTAAAACATCATATTTAATCAAGCACTGTGCGTTTTTAAACTGCTACATTAATTCCACTTCTACGAAGTCTATTTCAGATCTTTTTATCATTAGCGGCTTATGAGACTTTGAAGCTCCAAATTCAGTGTGGAGCAAATCTCTTTAATTGACATCACCACATTCTAAAACTAAGTGATTATTCTCAAAGTCAAACCTGGGACTTAAACTCAGCTTACAAGAAGCAAGAGCCTTTAGACATTTCTGTGCTAACATTTTAATGGGGATACGGCTCATCTACAAAGCAGAGAGAGTTTGTCCCAGTTACCCCTATGATGAGAAGCTCCAAAAGGGGTACACAATAGGACGGGGGGAAGATGGGGGAACAAAAAAAAACCCACCATAAAAATTAATTTCATTTTGCTGAACTAATTTTTTAATTGGACAGCTGTTTGGTTTACATTTTAACTTCATTCACCAAGCAATTATCAAAGCAAAATAATGACATCTTAGCCTCTTAAAGGTGTACTAAATAAACTTTGAGTGATTTAAAGTGAAGAAAAGGAAAGATAAAGGCTCCTGCTATGCTGTGATTATTTTTGTTGTTGTTTATTAGATATAAAGGAAAATATGTTAATTACTGCTTTCTTGATGTTTCATGTGGGACTCTGCTAAAAGCTCCCCACCACACACCCACAAGAGGATCCAGAGCAGGTTCTATGTCCAAGATTAGACTGCAACTGTGTGGACAAGTAGCCCAGACCTCCTGTAGACCTGCTGGTTTCCTGTTTTAAGCCTCTTCATCCCTTCTGTGCAGCATCCCTTGGGGCAGCAGTTCTCTTGTCCCAGGAAAAAACTTCTTATCAAAATGCCACTGTTGTGCTGTTCCCAGATTCAAGAAAACGCTTTGGATACTTGAGGTTGGTTTTAATGTTCTACTCTGAAACTCCATTGGCAAAATACTTACTTCTCTAACAAGCACTGAGTTAATCTTAAAAATCACTCTAACTGGCCTCTTTCATGAAAGATTGTATAGTGGATTTCAGGAAGCATCTCTCAGGGAAGTGTCTCCCTGTCAAGCAATGACTGCCACAAAATTCTGAAGCATCTTACAATTTTGAAACATTTGGTCTTTTTCTTCATATTTATAAGTTAATTCTCAATAGCAAATCAGTCTCTGAGAGTCTGCACTGTCTGTAAGTGAAAAGAAGAGGCGAATTTTTCTTTACCTGATAGGTAGCATCACCATGCTGAAGTACGTTGGAATGAGGTATGGTTACCAGCCTACAGCCTTCCTTAACTGCGGTGGGAAACTGGAGCCTCTATAAGTAACCTTAGTGCAAGCACAGTCCTTGCCTTAAAAAATTTACAAGCTAAATAGACAAGGTGGCTGAGGACATGAAGGGACGTGCTTGCTGAGGGAAGGGTAAAGTGACTTCCACAAAGTCACTCAACTCATAATAGAGCTAAAAATGTGCTTCTCAGTGCCCTCAGAACTAGGTGGAGGCTTTCTAGCCAGTGACAGATTTAAGGTTTGCTGTCTCACAGTCCTTCTGATCTAGTCTCAGGATTCTAACATCACAGTAAAATTTATAGTGATAGCTTCTAACCCTGGAAGGACTTAAGGTATCAGATCTGAAAACTGCAGGAGTCTTATATATGGGAAAGCTGTCTTGGGTCACTTTCAGGTGCCTCTAAAATTGTATCAGACAATTTCCCACCTAGTGCATAAAACAGGATGAGTAGTTTTTCCCCCTAAACTCTTAGGCCACTTAGTTTTTTCTGTGTATGTGAAATACCCAGTACACGATGGTATGCCTGGGGGCAAAATGCTTTACTGACTTGTGTTAAAAGAAATACAAAGGGAAAGCATCTCAGGTTCATGACCTCATGATAGAATAGTGAAAAACTCTCCGGCAAATTATTTCTTTCCTGCCTGCAAATGCCAATTCATCAGAATTACAATGTTGTTTGGAAAGAATTCAAAACAGACAAGAAAGCAAGAAGTCTTTTGCTGGGAATCTCTCAGATTTCTCTTGCCTGGTTTCTTGACATCCTGTGGTCTGCCTTGTTTCTGGCAGTGCTGGTTCCCCAGCTCCCAAGCAGGCACCTCCTCTGTTGGTACTGCTCGCTCAGGGAGCAGGTTGTCCTCTCAGCCCAGGGCAGGGAAGAGGAGCATGCTGCAGGAGCAGAGTGGAGCTCCTGACCTGCCTGACTGGGGGAACTGGGGTGTCACTTGCCTATAAATGTGTCCTGTAGACAAGGAGATGCAGATGTGCACAGAAAAAGTCTGGCCTGTGATCCTTTTTTTTCTGAGTTGCCTGCAGTCACTAATGCAGAAGACCTTTAATGCTTATTTTTTTGTGGAGAAGTGGGGTTTGGGAAAATTAAATACTCTTGGGGCATTTTCTACTGTGCCACAACAGAAGCATACATAAGAAACCTCCACAAGTTGAAATTAACTTTTCTCCCCCGTGTCCCATCCGTCCCCACCCCTGCCATATGTTGTCGTTCCCCCCCTGCCCCGAGGGCTCTGCTCAGTAATATATTTACACATTAGGAAGAAGAAGAGATGATACTCCAATATTATTTGCTCACCTGCAATTCTGATAAGGGTTGGCTGGGGGAAGGCTTTCGGTGTGAAAGAAGCTCAGCACCGGGGTGGGTCTGGGACTTGCTGTCAACAACAGAGCAGTGCAGATTTGCTCGAAACTCAAGGTCTCCAAGGTAAGCCCCAGATGTTTCACAATAGCTGTGTGTTTTTCCTGAAATACAGGAACCTCGGGAGCATGCTATGAAGCATTAATGCCCTAATGAGCCTGTCTGAAGTCCTGAACAAAAGACCACAGTCTTGCTGAGACCAAGGCTACAGCTCACAGTGCTGCAGAGATTTCAAGATAAAAGAAATCAGGTTTCTGCCCTGCTATGGAGGTACTTTAACCTCGTTTCTTTCTTAGCTGGACAATCTATCCCATACCTCCTAAGGCACAATGCAGAACCTGAAATCCTTCTGGTGTAGTTTTCTTTGTGGTCTCTTAACTTTATTTCCCTCTGAATAAAAAGGTAGAGGCATTTTTTTTTCTTTATATATTTTTCCTTCCCTCTTTAAATATTTCTTTATATATTTTTCCGTATCACAACTTTGGCAACCACCTTGGAATATGCATCACTTCTGCTGTTACAAAAATCTGTTTTATTAGTAATGAAGTCATCTTGTGTCAGTAAGATGAGTACAGAAATTCAGAAGGCTGAAGTTTTGCTGCAAGGGAAGGGAGGTGGCTCTTTGGGTTGACGTGGCTGCAGAAGTGGCCTTAAGTACAGAGCTCTAGGTTCATAGTGGTGAACATGTAGAAGAGGATGGAGGTTGGCAGCTGTGGCCATAAACCGATTCATGTTTTGCCAAAAGAACAAATTAACCCACCACTCTTCCTTGACTTTTAAGTGTTCATGAGGGCCTTGTGTTAAGCATTTGAGAGTCCATTTTCCTGTTGTGACTGGTTGTGTGGATTCGATGTCAAGGCTGCCAGGCAAGATGAGTGTGATGGAGCACTGGCAAAGGCTGCCCAGAGAGGTTGTGGAGTCTTCTTCTCTGGAGACATTCAGAACCCACCTGGATGCATTCCTGTGTGATTTAGTCTAGGTGATCCTGCTCTGGCAGGGGGTTGGATGATCTTTTGAGGTCCCTTCCAGCTCCTAATGTTCTGTGATTCTGTGAAGATCCTTCTCTAAGACAAGACCTCAAAAGCCAAAGTCCTTACCTTCATGGTCAGAGATGTTACCTTTTTAAAAAAAACAGTAACTCTGTTCATCTAGGATTATTATTTTGTTTCATTTCTCTGGTTGCTTGCTTTGCTTTGACTTCCCTCTTGACCTTAATAATTGTGGTTTCTTTCTTTGGTCACGGGCTGGGATTTAACCTGGGAGGATTGGTGCACAAGGAGCTTTGATCTATTCTGTAGAAAACAAGGTGGTCTCATTGCATTGCAAAGGTAGCTTTGTGGACAAACTGATGAAGTCTGAGTGTTGGTCAAGTTAGTCAGCTTGTCTTTCTTGTACTGAGGACCTCAGAGCTGGACGCAGTGCTCCAGCTGGGTTCTCACCAGAGCAGAGTAGAGGGACAGAATCCCCTTCCTTTACTGCTTTTGATGCAGCTCAGGATACAGTTGGCTTTCTGCCCTGCAAGTGCACATTGCCATGTCATGTCCAGTCTTTCATCTACCAGGTCCGTCTCCTCACAGCTGCTCTCAAACCCTTCATCCCTGCAGGCTGTATTCATATTAGGATTCATGCAGTGTAAGAGCGTGGCTGCACATATCGAAGGGCTACAGACCAAAGGAAGAACATGTTAGAACATGACAGAAGAGGAACCTCATCTCCCATTTGTTTAGTGAGGTTCCCCAGAAGAGTGTTCCTCTGGTCCACAAATACAGAGGAGGAAGACATTTCTTCCTAAAATTGATACCTCCAGCATGGATTGCATCATTGATGTTGCATAAATCATAACTGAGCTCTTGGTATCGTGTCAGGGTTTTGTACTTACTGGGGGAAAACTTGTGTGCATTCTTTCGAAAGTTACTTTGGAAGCGTACAAATATGGGGTTTTTTTTCACTAACTGTGCAAGTACAGCAGTCTGTGCTCTCCCACATGGTAAATAAAGGAATAAAAACATTTATCTGAAAAGTTAGAAAGCAGAGATGTATTAAAAACGCCACAGTAGAAATTCAGTTTGGATCTTGGGTCTAAAAGACCAAAAGTTGCATCTTCTCCTCAGTACTGGCAATTGCTGGTTCAGCCTCTTTTACCTCTTGTCTCAAGGTTTACCCTTTTTAAACAGTTTTCTATCTTTTTCACATGGCACATAGCTGAATAGGGGTTTCTGAATGGCTATCAGTTTGGATGTTGTTACGGCAATTTAAGGAATAGTTTCCTACTTTTTCTTCTTTGCTTCTGTATTAAATTATTGTTAAGTGGCATCATTACATAGATGAGTCTTTCAGATGGCCTTTTGATGGGTGTTATGATGAAAAGTGTCATGTGAGCTTTGTGCTACAGTGAACAGAGCGGAGATTACTTAGGATCATTTTGTGGTTTTGAAGCAAGACATCAGAGGACCCTGCAGGCTTATTTCAGAACCCCACTTCCATCCCTTCCCCTTCTGCATCTGGATTCACACCTGGGACTGGAGCTGGTGTGTGCTGGTAAAACACACCTCCTGGAACTGGAGTTCAGATCCCGCCCTTTGGATTTGTTGGTGACAACAAACTCAGCCAGGGCATCACTCAGTTGCACATCCACTGGTTACATCTATCGAAGGACACGGCACTCCCACACACTGGCTTTCCAGTATCTCCTTTTGGCAGTGCTCAGGCACCTCTTTTTCTCCAGTTAATGGTTGCTGTGCTTTGGTATCAGGAAAAAAAAAAAGAAAGAAAAAAGGTGCTTTTTGTGATTTTGCTAGCAGGAAGAAAAAAAGTGTTTGTGCAAATATTTCCAGCCAACAGTGTGGATGTCCCTGGGCACTTCCCCTGTTTTGAGCAGCTGAGGGTGGCTGGAGTGAGGCATCTTCTGTGTGCGTTTTCTGACACTTAATCTTCTTACCCAGAGGGTCAGAAAAGAGTATTCCTTTGGACTCTTTCCGTCCTTAAAACACACACATACAAAAAAGTAATCATGATTTCTCTGTCCCTTTGCTGCTACACCCACCTGATTCCAGCTGTGGGAAAGGCTGACCCTCTCAGTGCTCACAGCTCTTTGTCCGGTCATGCAGGCCGCAGTTTACACACTTACTCTCCCGAGGCAGGGGGTTGGGGTGGTGGTGGGAGGCGGGGAGCAGGGGCATGACATGCACACAGGTACCGAATATTAAGCGTTTGCATGAGTGCCATACTGAGCACAGGATTAAAAACCTGGATTTGGAGGTGTGTTTGTCTCGGCAGCTTGCTGAGCCATCAGGAGCGAGCTCGTTCTCCAACACGCAAGGCTGTGTGCTTCACAGACAAGTGTTCTGTGCAACATTCCTCCCTGATCTTGCCTGGTATAGAAGTTGCCCTACTGGACTTAAGGGGAACTGTGTTGGGCAAAATGTGGGCCCTGCATGTTTTCTCTACTCTGCATCAGCCACTTAATTTCCCATTCTTACCTTTGTGTTCTGAAGAACTTTGTGTTCTGGAGTAGGACATTTTCACCTGGGTTCTGCTGCCACTATCCAGAAGCATGAGCAGCTCTCTTCAGCTGCTTTGTTTTACCCTTGTTCCCATTTAAAACCTCCCTTGTTTAACATGCTGCAGGTTCTAAAAAATACACCTGTCTTGCAAGGATGAGAGACATACAGCTGTTTCTTAAAGCTGCCAGTACTGGCATTTGAGATGCTTCAGATGACCCTTGTATCCACCTCCGCATCAAAGACAGAAAACAGCTCTGTCGTCGTAATCCTGCTTTGCAATTCTCTACCTCTTGCTCCCTTGCTCGCTCCCTTGACAGCCCAAAATTCAGTGAAACTACTAGCTAGCTAAGGTGAGAGAATTTAACCAAGTGTCCTTGTTTTGGCTGGAATAGAGTTAATCATCTTTCTAGTAGCTGTCGTAGTGCTGTGTTTTGGGTTTAGGATGAGAATCGTGTTGGTAACGCACTGATGGTTTAGTTATTACCAAGCAGTCAGGGGCTTCTCAGCTTCTCATACTGCCCTGCCAACAAGAGGGTGGGGGAGCCCAAGAAGCTGGGAGGGGACACAGCCAGGGCAGGTGACCCAAACTGGCCACAGGGATATTCTGTACCGTATGATGTCATGCTGAATATCTAACTGGGGGAGTTGGCTGGGAGGCAGTGCGGCTCAGGAACTAGCTCAGCATCGGTTCCAGGTGCTAAGCAGTCCTGCTGTGCATCAATTGTTTTGTATATTATTATTGTTATTATTACTGGTATTATTACTATTCTCTTCCTTTTCTGTCACATTGACCTGGCTTTCTCTCAACCCATGAGTTGAACAGCTGTGTGGTTGTTTTAGTGGCCTGTGGGGTTAAACCACAACACCCAGGTTTTTGCATAGGCAGTTCCAGGCTTCCAGTGAAACAAGAACAAATTAGTCTGGTCTATATTTAGATTCACTGTTACGGTAATGTGGATTTTCTTGAACTTCCTCTCATTACAAAGAGCTTTAGGTAAGCAGCCCAGAGCTTTTTAACAAATGCATTCAGTAAGGACATCATGCAAGCTAGTAGATGTATAAAGGATTCGATTTGGCTACCAGATTCCTAGCCAGAATTCCTAGCCAAGGTATGGAGATACCCAAAAAAACCCCAACCGGTTCTCCCTGTGGCTTGAATGGCTTTTAGATTTGACCTTGAAGCCAAGTCATAACATGTTTGCTTATTTCTTCTGCTTTTTCAAATGCCACTTCCTTGGCCTTTGTGAGTCTTTAGCCAACCTTCCTATAGCATTGCCAGAGCCATTGGTCTCATTTGATGCCCCTCTCAAAGGATAGTGAGGACCAGGAATTTTTGTTCTTCTGCTATGGCTCTGACTACATAACTCTAATTGATTGGATGGAGAACACTCATAACATCATCACTCCAAGCAACTCTGTCTGTACTTTTGCCCAGGTTTAGTTGTGTGAGTAGTAAAAAGGATGTCATGTGCGTTTGTGGTTGAACCACATACTTATTCCTCACACACAGATGTGTAGTTATTTCTCTTCTCCCAGAATCATGTCGCTTCTCAACATGGAGTGAGCTGTTGCCCTCCTCATTGGGAAGGATTTGGACAAAACTTGCATTTTTGAGAACTAATGGAATAGGTGATAATGAAAGTATTCTGAAAACAAGACCACTTGTGTAACGCGTGTGCGCCATGCAGAACGTTTGCTTCACGTGATCAGATGCAGCACGGCATCCAAACACCTTCTGTACAGTGTCATGTCTCTGAGTGGATGGCTGAAACCAGGTGTGGTACCAGCCTGTGGAATGTTTAATTTGCATTAATTTATACTACCTGTTGCATGAAGGTATTTGCTAAACTAGGTGCAGTGACGTACCAGCAGCCAGGTGGGAATAGGGCTGCAGTGTGGTAGGTGGTGCCCAGAGAACCAGCGAGAAGGGGACACCACCCAAGCCTCTTCCAGTCACTAGACCTGTAACGGAACTGCAGTACAGACTTTTTATAAATGATGGGCTATTCGTTAAGAATGACTGAACGTGTGGGCCTGGGAACGTTAGCTGTTCAATGCACCTTTGATATTTAGCTTTAGCTGTCCCTATGGCTTTAGCCAAAGAGTTTTACTTTACTACCTGAGTGAACATATGTTCAAAAGGAGAAATAGTAATCTCTGCATTTCAGAGGAGTGTTGGAAGGATTAATTAGTTAGGCTTTCTGCTGAATGCTTTGGAAAAAGAAAGAAACTGTGTAAATATTAACATTTGCCCTAGTTTTGGCTAGAATAGAGTTAATTTCTTGCTAGCAGCGGGTGGAATGCTGTGTTTGGGAGTTGGAATGAGAGCAGTGCTGATAACACACTGATGTTTTAGCTATTGCCAAGCAGTCAAAGACTTTTCAGTTGTTCATATTGCCCTGCTAATGAGAAGGGAGGGGACACAGCCAGGAAGGTGACCCAAACTGGCCAAAGCGGGTATTCCATGCCAATTATGTCATGATCAGCATAAAGGGTGGCTGGTGGGAGGGAGGAGCAGGCAGCTCCAGGATGCGCCGTTTTGGGGACAGTCCAGTTTTGGGATGGCTCAGCTGTACACCCTGAGTTGTGTGGTTCAGAGAGAAACTGCGTTGTGTAGCACTAGTTCCATATGTTTTGCTATCAAAGTCCTATTATTATTACTATTATTATTATTATTATTATTATTATCTTTATCTTTCTGCTATTCCAGTAAACTATCCTTATCCTAACCCACGATGTTTTGGTTCCTTGGGTTTTCTTCTCCCTCCCTTTCCCCCTCCCTCAATTCTACCCCCCACCCCCCCCATAAGCCCTCCCTTAAAGAACAAGCAGCAGCGTGGTGCCCGTCTCTCAGCTGGGGCAAAACCACACCCCCATTGTTTCCAGATTTTTGTTTTCTTTTTTTTGGGAGTGTGTGTGTGAGTTTTCTCAGAAATATGGGGGTTTATGCTAGGAATATTTATTTTATGGACTTTTTTCTTTTGATACACATTTAGGTTGCCTGTGTGAAACACTACATAATATGAACTACATTAGTAAATTACTCAAAGTATTACTGACAAAAGACTGAATTCAGAAACTCTCTTGCTATCTTAGAGCCCCCTCAAAATGCCTCATTAATTAGCAATACTTAATCAAATTTAATCTGTAGTAAATCTGCCCGTGTCATTAAAATTCTGCTAGGCATTACTTTCACATTATTTCCAGCGTGTTTGAAGTAGAAAAGGTTTTGGAATTTAGGGGGTTTTTTTAAACATGCTATACTGAGGAAAGGAAAAATAATTCAGTGGGCTTGCTGCACAGAAAGTGTTAAAAATAAGTCCGTCTTGCAAAACTGGGATAAAGTATTGCTGACTGTTTCATACATAAGTTTTGCCCATTTTTCCACTTTGGTCTGTCCTGAAGTTTTGGGGGGTATTTTGATATTTTTGATTAAATGGGGTTTATTTTTTTGTATTTATCTTTGTCACACAAAACCAAATTATAGTTGGTTTGAACAAACTGCACAGAGTCCAGTGAACCCAGTGGAGCTGCAGCAAGGATGGTGGCCACCCGAAATGTTCAGCCTTCCTGTGTGGAGCGCACAGCACATGACATAATGCTATGTTGAGGTTTGCCTTGGAACCTCAGGTTCCCAGAATCGTGTAAAGATGCCAGAATCACAGCTGTAGGAAGTTGTTTCTTTTTAAAGCACAGAAAGTGGAATAAAAGTAGACCAACTACATACAGTGAATCAAAGTGCAGTCACAAAGTTCTCTTGCATGTTTATTACTGTTTCGTTTTTAAAATATTAAAATGGAAGATCTGGGTTTTTGAGGTTCTTTTTAGATCACATGTGATGAAAGCCCATGGCAGGGGGGTTTAAGTCCCTTCCAACCCAAACCAGTCTGTGATTCTAAACTGGCAAGAGGAAAGCAGACTTTATAAGCAACTCACCTGAGTCAGAGTGTAGATGAGGCTGGAGACTGGGTAGAGAGGACAACTTCCCAGCTGTGAGGACCTACTGTCCTCTTTACTGGAGAAGAGCTTGGGAGCTCTAGTCCATTTGAATTGCTGCTTCCTCTTCAGCTAGTGATTTATAGGGGTCAACTGCAGTACACAGTTCTGTCTGTTTTTCATAGGACAGGTAATAAATTTTGATTCAAATCCCCACTGCATGGACTTTACTTTGTTTCTAAGCTCCCATTTTCTCTTCATCATAAAGTTTCAGTGCCAAAGCAAGATGTGAAGTTAACCATGTGCCACATGTTCCTTCCAGAAGTTGATGGTTTTAGGACAGTGAAATCACAGAAATCAGTACATTCTGTCAGATTTCTGCTTTAAGCCTTTTTATACATGCTAGTTTTCATTTAGATTAGAGTGCAACACCAAATCTATCTCATTGCTGATCCCCTCCCTGTGTCTGGGGACTCCCAATCCCACACCCAAATTTCTAGTAACCCATATTCATTTTTTTTCCTTCTTTTCTTTTCCTCCCCCCCCAGTGGGAAGTGTTTTTCATTTTTATTGTGAATGTTAATTTATTATAGGTTTCTGTGGGTTTACTTCTTTTGGAGAGAAAAGGTGAAGGAATCCTGCAAGATGGTAAGATCAGAAGGAAAGTTTCAGAGGGACAGACAGCACAGACCAGAGGGGAGGGGCCCGGCACTAAGAACCTCCCCCCTGTTCCCACTGTGGGTTTGTGCACATCTGTTAGTGCCTCCTCCAGCAAGATTCAGGTCTTCATCTGGCTCTTGGATGCTTTTTGGCAGCATCCCCGGTCATAAGGAGAATGATAAGGAAGAGCTGTGTTGTGCAGGGGCTTGAGTGCAGAGACAGGGCTGCTAGAAGCAATACGTATTTGATGGAGAAGAGGGGGGAGAGACATTCTGGGGAAAGAGAATGAAGAATTACATAAAGTAATCTGTAAAATCAGTGAATAGATAAAAGCACTGGCTACTTCATTAAAAAACTTAAATAGGAAATAAAAAGCAAAACTATGATCAGGGAAGACATATTACAAGCAATATGTGAAAGAAGTTGAAAGCCAACTAGAAATAGCCTTATCAAGGGAAGAAAATGTAGCCTTGGAGGGGGCAAGGGGAATGAACCTAAAGAGTATCCCTGACATGTGGACAGAAGGGCATGACAGCAACCACCAGAGCAGCAGATCTTTTTATTGAGGCTCACATCCTCACACCACACACGGCCACACTGATGGGACATCCAACCATAGCTGCAGGAGTCTGTCATTACAGTCAGATGTGCCACAGCAGTGAATCCTTAAGTTTGGGCAGGGGAGAGGAAGTAATGGCTTAGCTTAGGTTTTAAATCAGACACAAACTACATGGTTGATCCCACCATGACAAAGGCCAAGAGGTTTCTGTCCTGAAATGCATTTATAAACACTTCCAGGCTGATTTTATCATGTTCTCCATGGTAAAGAATTTCCAGAGTATTATGGTGGAGCTGGTCTAACCCAGACTGTCCAAATTTTTGTCAGATTGCTTTGGACTTTATGAAACCCTGAAATGTTCACCTAATTGTGAACAACTTTGAACCCAGGGAGAACACTTGTATGGGACTTGAGTTTGAATTTTAAAGTTTCAACTAATTGTATACTGTTGAAACTTCTGACTCTGACAAACTCCCATTCATGCCCATCATCTTCTCCCTGGTAGCCATTCCCTGGCTGAGGCTGTGTTGCAGCCTCTTTGCATTCATATTTTCAACTTCATGTACTAAGGGGCTGCTTTCTAACTTACGTGAGGCTTACGCTACCACATAGCAGGTTTCCTGTGACAGTAAGCCCTGGGTGAGTGCAGACTGAGAGAGTTACAAGCTGCTAATTCCACAAAGATAGTGGTTCCTTATCACGGCTTGGTTTGATGTATCTCCCCACCCCGTGTGATTTCCAGATCAAAACCCCGACGAGCCTTAGCAGGGTTTGAATCCCTTAATTGTGCTGCTGCAGCCATGTGACTGCCTGGCTGAGTAATTCCCTGCAGAAGGAGACAAACTGCATGTTAAAAAGCTCAACAAATAGTGTTTAAAACATGAATGTGTGGCAGTAGTATGCAATATCCGTGCCACTTTGCCTGAAATCTTTTTACTACTGCCACAGCCTCATGGAAACTTAATTTACGGTAACGAGCTTAGTGGTCTGAGGGGAAAAGCATGGGTGGGGAGGGAAGGCTAGCTGGACCTTTGGCTTGTTTCCTTTCCCCTTTGACATCCCGCTGTCTCCGAAAGTGGTTTCATCTATCATTTATCAGGACGAAGGGTTCCTCGGTCTCAGCGAGGAGGTAGGAAACCCTGCCTCATGGAGGGAAGGAGCGGTCGCCCTCCCCACTGCCTGGGAGCCTAAATCCGTTCTGCAGTGGTGCAAGAAAGAAAGAAGGAGAAAGAGAGCAGCTGGCATAAAATATGCTGGAATCTCCTGAAGAACTTAATTTCTAGGTAATATGTGGGACGGGGAGGCGGGTCGGGGCAGATAAACCCCCAGTTTGTTCCCATTTAACACAAAGCCTGGCACTGTTGTCAGGATGGTTTAATTGCATTGATTGTTCCGACCTCTGTGTCTTCCTTTCATATGGGAGCTGGTCATTGAATTGCAACTTGTTTTTTCGGCTGGCTGAAGGCAGAGGAGAAGGGGCTGTCTGGCACGGGGAGGCTGAATGGGTGGGGGGGGTGAGTGTGTGTGTGGGGGGTGTGGAGCGTGTGCGTTTTCAGAGCACGACACTTCAGGAAGACTGTTGCTCAGTTGTGGAAAGCACAGCTGTTGAAGAGCGAGGGAGGGAGCCTGGCAGCAGCCTTGTAGCCTCTATCAGGTAGGCAAACGCACAGAACACGTGCTTATTCCTGCCTAATTTTATTTCTGGAAGCGGTGGTATTATTAGCGGGTAGCGCTTGGGTTCACAAAGTCCTCTCTTTTCTGCTCCTGGCAGGCAGACGGGGTTGGTGGGAGCATCTGGGTGTGTTTGCCCAGAAGCCAGTATGTATGAATGAGGAGATCAATAGCTGTGCTGAAAATCACTGAGCCATCTGGGATTTACAGATAGAGGATTGACTTGCAAATCCTACTGAAATTGAGATCTGCGGTGGTAACTGCTGAATAACAGCACATGCGATGGAGGTGCTGTAGAAAGTTACCTGGAAGACCTGAAATGGCCTAGTGGCACTTTTCTCAGCCCTCGGTTGCAAAGCAGCTTAGGAAAGGATGAGAAAATGCTGAGGTAGGGGAAAATGACGTTCTGATGATGGTTTGTTTGGTTTTTTAACCCTGTGATTTTGAACGTACTGCAAGGTGACAGACAATGCAGCTGCATTGTAGCGGTACCTGACGGCTACCAAACCCAGTCGCTTTCCTGGGTAACAGTGCAAAGCGGGCAAGGCTGCATCTAAGGGGGAGAGGGGGAGGACACGGGCAGGGAGAGGAGGAAGGGCTCCTTCAGAAAGGTGGCAGAGGACGCACTTGGAAACGGAGTTCAGATTTTGAGTCAGTTTTACAGTTATTCTGTGCTCTTTGATTATGCAGATCTACAGCAGCTGTCAGGCTGCAGAGGAGCCAGGGGTGAACCCAGGTCTGTGACTGGAAAGAGAAAGTGCTGAAACAGTCTTCCACTGTAGGTGCAGAAGGTCATGCATTTGTAACAGAGAACAGCCATCTCTGGAGCACCTTTCAGCATGGATGTTAAATATGGAATTAGTCTGCTGTTCTTTCTCAGTGTTAAGCAGGCATAATACCCTGGTTTACTTCACACAAAGAAACTGAGGTACGGGAACGTGTCCTGTGGGCTTCTGGTCAAGCTGTTTGAAAACATGGCCACAAATGGAGAGTGGCTGGTTGCTGTCATAGGATGCTGTGGTTATAGACCTGTTTAGCAGTCAGGTAAATATATACGTGATGGGTCTTCTGATCTATGACCTATTCTGCTGTCTTTCATCATGGACAAAAACAGATGTTGAAACTCAAACATCCACAACCAGAGGAAAATAGTCACATCTGAAGCCTAGAAAGACTAAACAATTTAGCCAATGTCAACGAAGTTATTTGGAGAAGAACTAGAAATGCAACCCAAATGTTTTTATTCACTAACCCATTCCAGTAAAGCAAAAGAACAGCTTTTCTCTTTTAATTGTTTCTTTTTTTTTCCTGGCAGAGCAGGACCTGGCCTTATGTTAGGTTGGATAGTTGCACTGTCCTTCTGTGCTATCTTAGCCTCTTGTTTTAAGAGATGGTTCTAGTATTTATTATTATGGAGTTGCTGTGTGTAAACATACATCTGAGAGGAGAAGATTTTGGTGGTGAGTGATGTTCTCTAGGAACTACATATGAGCTAGTTTGTAAACAAATGTGGGAACACAAAATAAAACGTGGTACATGATTGTTAGTTCTCCCTAATAGTGGTATCACTCACTATGTTGCATGTTAGGAGGTTTGTCAGTAATAACAGTATTTGCTGAATCTTTTCACTGAATTTATTTCTCAGTGGAGATATTCACAGTCAAAAGGCTTCAGGTAAAACTTTGATAAGTAGAAGGCATCCTTCATAACTGTAGCTGTCACTGCATCACACGAGAGATGTACTGGTGATGTGACCTTGCTGATATATTAGCAGAGCTATGCATACTGCGCTGGTGTTCGTAAGAAGCAGAGCTGGACCTCTGTAAAGCTCATGTCTTTTGTTGAGACTGCAACCCTGGTTCTTCTGCTCCCAAGATATAGACCATAGTGAGTTGAAACTGAGAAGCTGTTGTTCTTGTCTTTTGTTATAACTTCTTGGGGTGCAGCTACTGGAGAACATCTCCTTCTCCAGTGAATGGCATCACTCTGATGGGCAGTCTCCCTAGGTAGACACTTATGTTATATTCATCACTTGTGTCAGGTCAGATTACATGTTTACAGCTATCAAGGTAGCTAACAGAATATCACTACAGTATCTTCCAAAGATACTGAAGAAGAAAATATAAATTGACTGCATCCTTACGAAATCTTTCTCCATGCTCCCCACTCCCAGGAAATCAGGAGTTGAATAATCTGAAACTCTTTCCAGCATAGTATTGCTTACTTCCACTCATTGCCTCCACTGAAGGCAGTAAATTTAAGAGCAGATAGCTAGGAAGGCACATGGCTGTTGATTTACATAAAGGGTGGTCAGTCTAACTGAGTATTAGACTGCTAATCTGTGGAGGATACTTTATTGGATAAATGATCTGCAAATGAGAACTTGTCCAAGGAGACTGGATGTGATATGTGACAAAAGCAAAGAATGGTCCAACACAATCTTTCATATGTTCATAGAAGAAAAATTCTGGTACAACGAAGAAGTCTGATAAATCAGACTGAGAAACAAACTAAAATTTACTCATTTTTACCTTGATCTTCAAGTAATAGACTGCAATGGGTATGTGAATAAAGTCCAGATTCCTCAAACTTTCTAATCCTACTACTATGAGCTAGTGGACCAGAAGCTGTCTTCAGTGTTTTTAACAGCCTGTCATGCTGGTAAAGGAGCAAACGTGCCTGTCAGTAAGTCTGTGGTTTAGTATTAACCCAAGAGGAGAAAAAAAACCCCAACAGAAAACCCCAGAAAAGACTGTGCAGCATTGTATTTATGAAGTAAAACGAGCAGAGGAATCACAGAATCTACTTACAGGTGAAGCACGGAGCAAACCGTAGCCATAGCTGTGACTCTGACCAGTGTTGCAGTATTTCTGCCTCTGAGTAACTCCCGTTTCACCCAGTCTTGGTCTGACAAAACTATGTAAAATGTCTGTAAGAAAGGGCAAAATGTTTTCTAGTTCTTTTAACCAGTTGTTGGATCCTCACAGATTCACAATGTTGACGATGTGAGGGAGTACTAGGAACCTTTTTGAGTGCAGCAGTAGCCAAAAACCCTCTGCAGGAAGAGAGAGTGTTTGTGGAGACAAGAGTGGTGTTAGACAGTTGTTTCCTCTCCCCTTTGACAGAAGCCAAGAACAAGAAAGATGAGTGGAAATCCACACTATGGGATAAGTAATATTCTTGCTTGAAAATAATTTTTGTCACACCTTGAGCTGTTTCAGAACAGTGGAATAGGAGAAAAACCTCCCGTGTGATTGCCCAGACTTTACACAGGAGCAGAACAGATTGGAGCATTACTCTCAATTTTTCATGCTGATTTTCTAAACCTAGTTTTTTAGGGACCTTCAGTTTGAGTTAGACAACTTTTCTCAAAATTATTTTCCAATGTACTAAAAATTCAGCTCTGAGTAAAGCAGTGCTACTTAGCACCACAATTTAGGTCAGAAGGAACTTCAGGATGTCAGGTTCCTCAGTTCAGTGGTTCAGCATTGAAATGGCGCTCCATTCTGTAGCAGTTCAGTGTAAGAGTAGGCAGGACTTAACTCTTTGGAAAATTTAGATTGTGTGTCTTTAAGTTGTAGAAGAGGATTTGAGCGATTCTCTGTGAAGAGGGACTTCAGGCAAAAGTTTGAGTTGTTTATTTTTTGTTTGTTTTCTTTCTAACTTACGTAGAGGGAAGCTCAGTTTTTCAGAGCGCTGCAGGGCCAGGCATTCCTACAGAAATGATATGTTTTCAAAAATACCCCACCTTTTCTGGGTGTAATGGCAGGCTGGGCTGCACGCTGTACTTTCCGTGGTGTGTTTTGCCCTCAGGCACTCAAGTCCGACTGTTCAAGTGTGAATCCAACCCAGAATGTTTTGAAGCATGGAGCATTTGTCTTTTTCATTTTGATAGCTTATATACGCTCTAGAAACGCATTGGGAAAACACTTAAAAAACCAAAAAGCAAAAACCCTTCAGCGTCCTGCTGGAAAATGACGATCAGGAGGAGCCCTCAGAGTCTGCGTGGATTTGACGTCAAGTCAGAGCCTTTCAGGGAATGAAAGGGATCTGGTTTTGGAGTCAATGCAGATGCACAGGGGATGAGTCTGTCTCCCCTTGTACCTTTCCCATCTCTTGCTTAATGTGGTGCGGTGAGCTAAAACTTGAAACTTGTAGAGCACTGTTCCCACTAATAGAAATATCTGCAGATTAATCAGGCTGTGGTACTTAACATTAAATCTTGTTTATTATAATTGACTGTTATGTCATGCTAATGAGATTTATTTCAGTTTTACTGCCTGCATGCTGCTGATCCAGACAGCTGAGAGTTTTGGTATTATTTTATGCTCAACTGCACCTTACTGGCTTTTCTTTTTTCCTTCTTTTTATTTTTGTGGAGGAGGTACATGGAGAACAGTAGATGTCTTGTCTGTTGAATATTTTTATCTTTATCTGAAACAAGTGAACAGGAAAGGGATGTGTTTAAGTATACCAGGCTTCTGAGGCATCTTAGTTTTAATCAATAAAACCCAAACAGAACCTGAAAATAGTGTTGTATCTTTGTTAGATATCCAGAATGAAAAATAGCTGAGAATAAGGATGAGGAGAGAAGGATCACATTTTTAGAGAAGGAAGATAATAAAGAATTACAGAATCACAAGGTTGGAAAACACCTTTAAGATCATCGAGTTCCTGTCCTGTGCTAAACCATATCCCTAAGTACCTAATCTACCCTTTTTTAAACATATCCGGGGATGGTGACTTAACCCCCTCCCTGGGCAGCCTGTTCCAGGCCCTGACAACTCTTTCAGGGAAAATTTTTTTCCTAACATCTAATCTGACCCTGCCCTGGCACAGCTTCATGCCATTTCCCCTTGTCCTATCTCCTGTCACCTGGCTGAAGAGACCATCACTCACCTCTCTGCAACCTTTCAGGTAACTCTAGGCAGTGATAAGGTCTCCCCTCAGCCTCCTCTTCTCCAGACTAATCATCCCCAGCCCCCTCAGCCACTCCTCATAGGATTTGCCCTCCAAGAAGCAAAGATCCGAATGATGTAACTAGCCAAATGTACTGTCTCTGTTTCCTGAAGGCCAAGCTAATCTACTCACTGGAGACCTGACCCAGGTGAGAGTTCTATCTCCCAGGGAAAACCTCGTGTCTTGAAATGAGCATTTGAAGGAAGGTTGGTTGTTGGATTGTTAGCATTGAGAGGCCCATCCTCTCTCTACCACTGCACCCAAGCTGTGACCACCTATACTTCAGATTTGCCTGTTTTGCTCTTGTTTTCCGTGGACATAATAGAACTGCTTGCCCCACAGCGAGAAAATGACCCAGAGAGATTTCTTCCGTACAGACACATTTGTGCTGACGATGTTCAGGGAACCATGGGCGTAGCGTCCAGGTGACTGTTACTTATTACTCCTGTTCTTAAGACAGATCTCAAGCAAGAGTAACCAATTTAGTCATATTGAACTTGACAGACTTATGCT